>OX031314.1:11606200-12856200 GCA_943737955.2 Myopa tessellatipennis | reverse complement strand
GTTGATTTTGCTGGATCAATTAAATAAAAGATACACACAAACACACACACACACACATACACACGCACACACACATAACATTGGGTGATCTAAGCTCGAACATTGGGGAAAAAAGAAGCAAAAAAATCGGAGATTGAAACAACAACAACAACAACCTGAACAATCTGAGATATTTGAATATTTTAGTCTTTTTACACATTTTTAATGATTAAAGAAATGAATGAGTAAAGAAATGAATGAATGACTGAGTCGGGAACTTAATGAATGAATGAATAAATGAATAAACGAATGAATGAATGCATAAACGAATGAAAGAAGCGAGACGAAAGACAAACAAAACGCAAAACAAAGAAAGAACAAGAATCAGGCGATGTCTTGTCATCGATTAAAATAATTATAAGCAACAACAACAACAACAACAACGAAACGACCTTTCAAAAGTCTTAAAATGTTGTTGTTGTCACTGCTTGTTGCTTATCTTCGTCTTCTTTTCCTTCTTCTCTTCCTTCCCTTCCACTACTTTTTATTTTCTCATTCTTGCTTTTTCTCTTTTTTTCACCTTTCTTTTGCTCCTTTTTTCCACCACGCGTTTCTTTAAGATTACGTTTTTCACCACGCAAAATTCAAATAAATCAAACAGCAACAAAAACAACAACAACAAGCATTCGTTTTTTGTGTCTAAAATTTGTAGCCATTTTTGGCCATAAAAACAGTCGTCGGCGGCGGCGGCGATTTCTTTATCACGGTTGCAAATATACAAAATGTAGCGATGTTTGTTGTTGTTCTTCCTCCTCCTCTTCTTCTTTTATGATTTATTCTCGTTTCGTTTTTGTTTTTGTTTTTATATTCACACATACCATAATTTGTCTGGTTGTTTTTTCCCGTTGGTGGGTTTTTTTTGGGTTTTGCGTTGTGAATTTGGGGAATTTTATGTGGGCAGAGGAATCATTAAATTCCCACAAAGTGTCAAATTGCAGCAGCGACAACAACTATCAGCAATGCAAAAAAATTCCCAAAATTCACAGATCAAATCATTTTCTAGACATACAAAAAAAAGCACTTCGCTTTTCCCATACTGATTTTGGCTGTGTTGTTGTTGTTTCTATTTCTGCTGTTGTTGCTGTAGTTGCTTTAAATCTCTACCCATGAAGATACTACTATATAAGGTCCTTACAGCTCTCTGGTTTATTGAAAGCTGTTGTTGTTGTTTTCTTAGTCATTCACTCAAGCAATTTCGCAAATCGAAATCTTCAACAGTGTTTCTAAACACTTTTTTCTCTTATTTGCTTCGTATTACTTCGAAAATCGTCATCTTCGAATCATCGAAAAGTGGGAAAACTTGTTGCAAGCGGTTTGTTGCAGTTTTTGATGTGGCTACGCTGGCAGCGACGTCAGCGTCGTCATGGTCGCCATGGTTCCTCTCCCCCCACACCCCCTCCCGACAACCGTTACTTAGCAGAGTGTTGAACAAAAGAATTCGTTAGAAAAAAGTCAAACGAAGTGACACGACAGTCCACCAGTCAGTCTGCCTGTCAGCCATCCAGCATCCATCCTCAGCTTCTTCTCGGTCTCGGAGAACCCTAAAAATAGATTTGGATTTCTGGCGGCATGGAAAACCAGGAAAAAGAAGAAGAACACTCACATGGATGGATCATTTATTTGAGTGTGAAGAAAGCTTCTGAGTGCCACGCCTACTATCACTATTAATAGACACGTGCTAGCGATTGTCCAAAAGCGAGAGCGTAGACCGAAGTTGCTCGGCCTGCTGTCAAAATTGTTGTTGGTTTTTTTAATGCACGAAGGAAGTCTGAAATGAGTTGCCAACGTAATAGTTTTTTAAAGAAAATGTTGGCTTTTTTATTCATAATAAAAAATAATAAAAATAATAAAAAACGTTATAACTCATGTGCTGTATGAGTGTGTGTGTGTGTGTGTGTGTGTGTAGGTGTGTGTGGTTGTTCGGCTTCTCGCTTTTGTGGCTGTTGCTGTTTTCCGTCTCTTTCTCTCCTTGTGGCTATATCGAAAATGTTTCCTGTATAAAAAAGGAATTTAAAAAAATGAGATTAGTTTTTATTGCTTCTGTTTTTATTTAAAGTGAGACAATGATGATAATGATGATGATGATGATGAGGATGTGTTGTTGCATGACGCATTCTTGTTCTGCATTAATTATCAAAGTGAAGCGAATCTACAAAAATTAATTTTCGCTGTTTTTCATTCGCTTCGCCGGAGTTTTTTTTAGATGATATCTGAAATCTTCAGACATAACGGCACATCAGCACATCGGGATGTAAAACGAGAAAGAAAACAACAACAACAACAACAACAACAATAACTAAACGAAAGCGATTGAATCGACGATTTCTTCCCTGCTTTTTTAACGAATAGTTTAAAGCGAATCTTGGCAATCGGTTCGGTGCATCATCGCATCAACTTGGCAGCACTTGGCATTTACACATCTCGTGAGAGGTAAAGAAAATTGCGGAAAATCTCTAGAAGAGGTAGAAAAAAAGAAAAAAAAATAAAGAGTTATTTTAATTGCCTCAAGCGCTCTTTAAACGCTCTTCAAGTGCTCTTTAAACGCTCTTCAAGTGCTCTTTAAACGCTCTTCAAGTGCTTTTTAAGTGCTCTTTAAGCGTTCTTTAAACAATCATTAAGCGTTCGTTAAGTGCTCTTTAAGCGCTCTTTAAACGCTCTTCAAGTGCTCTTTAAGCGCTCTTTAAGCGATCTTTAAGAGCTCTTTAAGCGCTCTTTTCAAACCATTCGCCATTCTTTCCTTGCAATATCAAATGTGTTTAGAGTATTTTTGAATATATTTTGTTTCTCTCTTATACATTCTGCTTTTCTTTTATTGCATCGTTCATCGTCTAACATGAAATCATTTCCTATGTTGAAATCGGTTTCGTTCATCGTCTCCGATGAAATCATTTCCTATGTTGAAATCTGTTTCGTTTCTGTTTCGTGGGAGAGAAAGACTAATAAATCCACTTCATTGTTGTATTTTAATTAAACGTAAACGCAAATTGATACAACTTGTTGCCAGCTTCTGGTGTTGTTGTTGCTGCTGTTGTTGTTTCTATTGCTCACGCTTAATTATTTTGCATGCCAAACAAATTGTTTTAATTAAAATCGCATTAAAACATTAAAAATGTGCTTCATGCATCGGGGCGTTCTTGCTGTTGTTGTTGTTGTCGGTGTCGGTGTTGCCATTTTTATTGTTGATGGTGTTGTGGTTGTTGTTGTTGCTGTTGTGGTTGTTGTTGGTGTTGTTGTTGTGTACATTAAAAGATAAGGAAAGACAGCAAAGAAAAGAAGCGAAGCAAAAAGAAAGGAGAAGAGAGAGTGAGAGAGAGACCGAGAGAGGAAGAGCGACAGAGAGCGATAAGGGGCTTGTTTTAATGGGTGTGGTTCATCCTTCAATTAAACTCGTCGTTAGATTTTCAATATAAATAAAATTAAATGTTTTTTTCACGATCTTCGTTTTTCTATTACATATTTTTATTTCATTCGAATTTCGTTTCTTTTTAATTCTCTTTTTGCAATTTATTTTTATTACTTCGGTGTTGTTATTGTGTTGTTCGTTCAACTTTCAACATGTGATGATTATTTTGAGTCACGTTGCTGTTGTTGTTGGAATGCACACTATTTTTATGAAAAAGTGGGCGTTAACACATCTACTTTTAGTTGCAACTCGTACAAGTGAGTGTCTGTGTTTGTGTGTGTTTCTGTGTGTGAATGTGTTCGAGATGCCTTGCTTCTTCTTCTTCACTTGTGACTAATTCGATCCTAATCTCTTTTCCGGTAAAAACATGTTCATTTAAAACAGATTTGAAGCAACAACAACAACAGCAACGATAAGAATAACAATAAAAGTCTCGTGATTGATTCAGATTGTATTTTTGGTCGTTTATTTCGTTATCTCTCTTGTGACTTTGGTGAAAAATCTATTAAGTTTTAAAAAACATTGAATCATTTAGTGAATAAAATGAAGTGAAAAACCAAAATTAAATCAACGAAAGAGTCACTCAAGTCACTCAAGCAGGAGGCTGGTCAAATCACGTTACATCTGAGATGACATTCGATTGGATTCACAGGATATATGATCAATGATTGTGACGTGAACTCTGACGACTTGGAATGAACTTCGAAGTCGTTTAAATCGCTTCGACCGCTTTAAATCATTTCGAGCTTCAGTCATTCCACTTTAAACACGTTTTAATTGAGCTCAAAGCACTTTAAACCATTTCGAGTTACACTCAAACAACGCTGAATCAATTTCGAAAAAACTCGGACCATTTTTAGTCAATTTAAAGCAATTAAACTCGGACTAAATTACATCCAACTGCGTTGAGGCGAATTTAGTTGGCTTTACTTTAAATCAATTACGAGAATCCAACCGATCGACCAACCGATCGTCCAACTGATCGACCAACCGATCGACCGACTATTTTTAGATTAAAAAAACTATCATGTTTTTGGCAGCAATCGAAAAAAAAAACAAAACTCATTGCTTTTCAATTTATTTAAATTTTTTGTTTGGACAGATTTTTGTTGCTTTTTTGACAGATGACTGATCAAGTTGACAGCTGAAATTTTGACAGCTGTCTGAATGCGGACAGAGAGACTCTGAGAGAGAGAGAGAGAGAGAGAGACAAGTACAGTAAATTGAAATGTTGCTGAAATGTTCAGTTTCTTTATTGGAAAATATTTTTATTTGATTTCAGACTGCATTTTAAATGAAGTTTTTCTGAATTTCTAATTCTGAGAATTGATTTGATGGCGATTTAATTTTATTGTTGCTTTTATTGTCTATTTTACCGGAAAAACGGATTTCAATTTAAATGGATTCAATTTTAAATGGATTCATATTTTTAATAACTCTTGATTTCTTTATTGCTGTAATTTTTTGTTGATTATTATTTATTTATGTTCATTCATTATTTACTTTAATAATTCAAATAAATTAATTTCAACGTTCGTTTCAAGTAAAATTCTCAATTGTTAATGCGATTTCTTTGATTTTCATTTTAAATTTTAGTTAATTTCTTTTCCGTCGATTTTTCTTTAATCATTCTATTTTTTTTAAACATCTATTTCACTTTTATTTTTGAACTTTTTTTATTGAAAATGTTTTATTATACTTTTTCTTATAATTTTGTTGAAAAATGATTTTAATGTAATTTTCTCTGTATTGAATATTTTCTATTTATTGTTTTTTTTCTATTATTTAAAAAAGAATTCATTATAATTTTTTTGCGATTCCATTCACGTCATTTCCTTGTGTCTATTGTTGTTGTTGTTGTTGTTGTTCTTGGCCAACATGGCTAGTTATCGAAATAACAACAACAAAGGCAACAACAATATCATTATTTCCGCAATCGTAAGTGAATTGAAATGACTTGTTGTTTTTATTATTATTATTATTGTTGTTGGTGATACTGTTGTTGTTGTTGTTGCTGTTTGTGTTGTTGTTGCTGTCGTCTTAAACAAGCCCCTTCCTCGAACGTAGCGTAATTTTTATTCAATGATGCTTTGATTTCAGTTTCGTTGTCTTTATTTTTGGTGATTTTTTTTCTATGGTTTTCTCGTTTTTTTTGTTTCTTAGTTTTACTTTAAAAGTTTAGTTTTATTTTTAAAATGACCTTTTAATTTCATTATTATTATTATTATTATTATTGGTTGTTGTTTATTTAATAAAATGAGAAAAATTGGCTGCAGTTGGTGTCGATGTTCGGCTCGCTGCCGCTGCTTCTATTCGCTGTCTCACTCTTGCACACTGACATGACTGTGAGCAAGTACCGTGAATGTTGTTGTTGTTGTTTGCTAGATTAGTGTAAAATATAGTATAAAAAAAAAATATGCTGGGGGAAAAAAGTCATTCATAGTCGTTGTCTTTTCGCAGTTAGCGCAACAACAACAACAACAACAACAATAACAAAATAACGAAAAAGGGTGGGGGCAAAAATTGTGGAGCACATTTTTGGCAGCATTTCTATACTAATTTTTAGCTACTCTTTGGTATTAAAAAAGCATTGAAAAAGCATTGAAAAGAAGCAAATGTTAGTAGATTGTTTCATTTCGTCGCTTGTCTTTGTAACGGTTATTTTTTGTAAAGTAGTCGCTTTCGTTGCTCCATCAGTCAATCAGTCGATCAATTTATCCATCAATTGACTCCACTCCAATCGATGTTGCTTTCAAGTAGCGCCGCAGCCCAGAAATAAAATTAAAATAAACAAAAAAAAAAAAAACACGGTCACTGTGTGTGTGTGTGTGTCAACTCACTAAATATTTGAAGAGAGGAGAAGAAAAGCTAAAGTCAAATAAACCATCAAATAAACGTCAAATAAAGTCAAATAAAACTTAAATAAAGTTGTTTAAACATAAAGAAAAAAAACCCTGCCCTTTATAAATAGTAAAAGTGACAAGTTTTTGTATCTGATCAAAAGTTGAGTTCGATTTTATATTGATTTATGATGGGGACAATCGAAGGGGAATCGAGAAACGTCACTCTGACAGCGCAACACTCGCGCAACGCAGCTGTCAAAAGTGAATGCGATGGGCTTCGATTTTATCGCTTTTTTATCATAGACGAGCATCGCAGACGTCAGGTTTGCCTGTTGTTGTTGTTGTTGTTGTTGTGGTTGTTGTCATTATTATCGGATGACACATGTTAGACGTTTAAAGGGAATGTGAAAAGAATAATAATAGCAAGCAATAATAATAATAATAATAATAAAGAGAAGAGACGAAGAGATTTTATTATTATTATTGATTTCATTGTAAGCATTATTATTATAATCATTATTATTATTATAGTTATTATGATAGTTATTAAAATAATCATTAATTATTGTTAATTATTTGCGGCTCCTTTTTGTTGTAGTTTTGTTGTTGTTTTGTTCTAAGCGAGTGCTTATTTTAGAGTGTGCCACATGAGTCAATGCACTCACTCGCACAGACACACTTACACACACACACGCACACACACACACTCATCCGCTCATAGTTTGTAGACATTTTGTCTTACATTCAATATACTTAAAAATAGCCTGAGATTTGTTTTAATTTGCACACTCTTTCGGTCCATCCGCCCGCTTTCAAGAGTCCCGCTGTTCACGATGCCACCAGTGCCGCCCCCCCCCTCGCCGCCATCCCCACCATCTTCGGCACATCTGCCCCGTGGCTGTAACTGTGTCCGTACGATCCACTTGATGCCACATTTAATTTGTACCAACGTCATTAAGTTCGAGAAAGAAACAGAAAGAACAACAACAATCAAATAACTAAGTCATCAAGCGAGGATATAATACACAGTATATACACAGTATTGGACACAGTATATACACAGTATTGGACACAGTATATACACAGTATTGGACACAAAACTATCGTGTGTAGGTTCATATAAAGAATATGAACAAAACAACTGTAAAAATAGTCTAGAAAATGAGAAGAGTTGAAAAGTTTTCAAAGATTAGGAGAACAAATTAAAACCATATAATAAATCTATCAGATTTTACGTTTCGAAAAGAACGATAGAATTCACAATAGAGTTTTTCTTGAATTCGAAAAAGCTGTCATTCGATGAATAAAAGATGTTAAAAACAGATGCCAAAACCTCTATGGAGACATTCAAAAGGTTTAAACATGCTTTAAGAGAGTTGAAAAGTATTCAAAGGACTCTAGAAAGGCATCGAAGAGTATTAAAAGTATTTAAATGGGATCGAAAGACTTTTAAAATGGATGAAAAAATGGTCTACTGTAGAAATCATCTCGCAAAAGGCATTAGAAGTCTCTCAAAGTGGTTCAAAGGGTCCAAAGAGATATCAAAAGGATTTCAAAAGACTTTCAAAAGGCAGAAAAGGCTTGAAAAGTGACTATAAAGGCTCTAAAGAGGCATTAAAAGACCTCAAAAGAATTCAAAAGGAATTTAAAGTGCCTCAAACTGTAACAAAAGCTTTCAGAAGACTTTAAAAGACTTCAGAAGATTTCAGAAGACTTCAAGGGACTTCGAAAACGCCATCAATGAACATTTAAGATTTTAAATTTTGAAAAAAAACGAAACAATTCACAACCGCAAAGAATTTTCTCATCACTTCATCATCACAGCTGTTGACACCACATAAAAAAACTATGCGAAAAGTGCAACAACAACAACAACAACAACAACAACACATGTGCTAATAATAACTTTTATGTGCGTATTTTTTTAAAACGTGTACTAAAAAAGTGCAATAAATCAAATTTTTATGGCCACGTCGATGTTTTTTCTCGGCTCTTGCGTTTTTATTGTCACACAACATCATTTCGTTGTCACACACTTCATCAGTTTTCATCAACACGTCACCGAATCCGACTGTCGATTGGTCGGTCCGTCGATCTGTCCGACTGCAGTGAAAAGAGAAGTTGGCAGCTCTGATAAAGAAACAAGCGCACGCAAGCATTTATTTTTACACGAACGTAAGAATGGCAAACGTACTGAAAAAAGGCCCAACTAAGGAACAAAAAAGGAGCAAAAATAAGGAGGAAACCCTAAGAAAGAAGGCGACAAAGTGACCTCAAAAAAGAAGAGAACTAAAAATAAATTAAATTCAAAAGAAGAATGAACGGTTAATTTTTGAATTTTGAAAAACTTTCGCCTTCGCTTTGATTGCATATTTTATTGGCAGGTATTAATTTTGGACGCCATTTTGTGGTCCTCTTTCCCGAATTAATTTTTTATTTTTTCAGTTTTTTATTTTTATTTGTGGCTATTTTTGAAATTTTGCCATTTTGTTGGTTTTTTGCTCCTTTGTTTGTTTTTTTTCTTTTCATTTTTTTATACAACACGACCTAATAATTTATGCTTAACACAACAACACCAATGACAACAACAACAACAACAACAGTAACAACAACAACAATAACAACAACAATAACAACAACAACATCAGTAATAAAAAAACTGAATAATTTTCAAAAGAAACAAACAATAATGAAGAAAAAATGTTGTCTAGACGCATTGCGACAGGTTGGCAACCCGCCCGCACTCGCCCGCACTCGACAGCAACCGTGGTGAGTGTTTGTTGTTGTCTCTTTCGTGCTGGTGTGCGTTTTGCGCATTTTCAATACGTTCGAGCTGTACGACGACGAATTCGAGGTCCAGCGAAGAATATTTTATATGAGAATCAGTTGTGTGTGTGAAAAAAGATATAAAATCGTAATCGTAGTTGGCCCCGGGGTCCCTCGGCTCCCCTCATTCTCCATGCCCCTCGATGCAGTCTGTTCCTCGTCTGTCTGTCGTCGTTTTCGCCCGCTGTCAAAATTGTCCATCGTCCTCCGGCTGGCGTCCTTCTCTTCACCTCTCTGTCACTCTGACTCTTCGTCTCCCCCTCCCCCCTTTCTGCCCCACTGCCGGTCTGTCTGCTCATTTTTGCCGACTTGCTTTCAAGTGCTTATAAATTTATTGACTATTAATTGAAAATGTCAGCTTATCTGCAGCGGCAGCGGATTAAAGAGGCAAAAAAAGCAAACCAACAAGCAAACAGCAACGACAAACGGTGAACAACAACAACAACAACAACTGCCACCTCTAACCTAAACCAACTACCACTGTAAGCCACCACACATGAACAACAACAACAATAGCAACAAATTTGCACTGACCGCCATTTCGATTGCTTATTAAACTCTTGCAATTCTGTGGACGCAGCCGCTGCGCAGTCAGCTGAGTTCGCTTCTTCTTCTTCGCCTCGTTTAGTTACTCATTTCAACTGCATTGAACACCCGTTGGAGGGGGGGGGGAGGGGGATGAAGGGTTGCAGTTGCTTTTAGTCACTGTCTTCTTTTGAGTTCTTGTTGTTGTAGTTACTATCGTCTTCCCTTCAAAACTCATCTATTCTGTATTATTTATGAAGTGTGTTCGTATGAAGTGTAAAAAAGGGGTGGAGCGGAAATCGTCTTCTTCTTCTTCTTCTTCTTCGTTTCTTAATTAAAGCAAAATCAGCCGAATAATCAAAGAAAAACAACAACAACGCCACAGCAACATCAACGCAGAGCACAAAAATAAGAAGTGCCAAGTTGGTCGCCTTTCCTGTCCTTGCGACCACCCTCCCCCCCCCTCCCCTTCCCATCTCTTTTTCCTCCTTTTTTTGTGCTTCTTATTTCTTTGTTCCTCTCTTTTTTTGCGGTTTTTTTTGTGTATTTCATTCAAGCTTGAAGCTTCTCGTGCGTTTAGCAACATTAACAAGTTTGAGCCGCCCATTCGATGTACAGACGCCCAGCTGAAAAGGATGCGTGGTTGTTGTTGTTGTTGTTGGGCCTCGTCTCTTCGACGCATGGCAGAGCGTCATGATTCGGAAATGACACTTGAAGCGGCTGAAAACGAGCATCGTCGCTTTTGGCCTCTCCTCTGAGTGATGATGATGATGATGGTGGTGGTGATGATGATGATGATGATGATGATGATGATGATGATGATGATGATGATGATGATGGCCAAGGAGCAGCCGTGGAGGTTGTGATGGAGGCTGAAGCAAGAAGAAGCACGGCGAATGGAGGCGTGAAGGATGTGCAACTTGTTAAGATTGTAATGAGTTTTCTGTCCGTCCGAATGTCTGTCTGTCTGTCTGCTTGGTCGATTGTCTGTGCGTGAAAAATATTAATAATCTTAATAAATGAGCAGCGATATTTTCCGAGTGGGTGGTTCGTGTGCGGCGGATGGGGAAGGAAGGAAGGGAGAAAGAGAGAGAGAGAAAGAGACAACAACAACAACAACAAAATGAACAGCGAAAATAATATATGAAGTACGAACAACGTAAACATGATTCGTGTGAACACGACATAACAATCGGAGGCTTGAGAAGAACAACAACAACAACATCAACAACAACAACAACAACAACAACACCAACTGTATGAACAACATGAAATCTTTTCTGAAGCATCCACGAATTCGACGGGAGTGAAAAACGACAGAAAAACGAGTGATAAATACGACAAAAAAAAACCGAAGAGGGTCAAAAAGCTGGCTCCGTGGTCGTAGTTCGGGCATCAAATACAACAACAACAACAAGCATAACAAGTCGACAACAATGAGAACAACAACAACAACAAAAGCATGATTCCCGAAGTCAGCAAACTAAACAACGAACTTAAAATGAAAACTCAAACAAAAAAAACAGGTTGAAAGTACAACCACGAAATAACACCAACAACAATAAGAAGCAGAAGAAGAAGACTGCGAAAAGGAACGAAATAATTGAATACAAGAAATAAGATGCGAAAAATGAAGAAAGAACAAAAAAATCGACGCCTTTTTCACGCCTTTTTTAATCCAAAGCATTCGATGCATTTCGTGGCAAACGACGACGACGATGACAGGAGCAGCAACAACAACAACAACAACAACAAACACTTCGACTTCAACTTCGATTGAAAAAACGAACAAAAAGCTAACTTTTTCAAAGAATTCCATGTCGAAACCACGAAATATGAATGTAAAACGTTGTTGTTGTTGTTTTAGTTATAATTCTAAAAAATTCTGTCTAAAAATTACAAAATAGATTCGTTCAAACAATAAAAGAAGCTGAAAATGGCGCTTCTCAAACAACAACAACAACAGAGAGACAACGAAAACACCGTAAACCGTGTATGAAGACGTTTATCCCTTGCATGCGAGTTGTTGTTGTTGTTATTGTTGTTGCTTTTGTTGTTGCCAGAGAAACAAAAATAAGCTCCCAAAAAATATTGCTATTTTTTTGCATTTATTTATTATGAATGAGGAATGACGATGAATGAAATGCGGATAACGTAACAAACAACAACAACAACAACAACAACAACGACACTAGAGTAAAATCACAAAAACATAAAAATAAAGAGAAGAAGAAGCAGAAGCATAATGAAAATAAAACAGCGAAAACAAAAGTAACTCTTAAAAACAACAAAATATGTATTGAAATTCAAGAAGCAGTGAACATTTGAAAAAAAAATCCACGTATTTTTTGCGCTAACACTGTCGCTGTCTCACTCACACGCGCACAAACACACACAAACCCAGCCTCAAATCTGTGGTTTTTATTCAAGAAATATAAAAAAAAAACACATGAAAATGTATAAAAACGCTATAAAAATAATTATTGAGTTGAATTTAATCAAAATTATTATATAAAATTAAAAATACATGAAATTTACGATAAATGTTTTAAAGAAATCATGGAAACAAGTGAAATCATCAATCAATCACTCAAATCAAAATCATTCATGCATTCAATCAGCATTCACAACATTTCAATCAATCAATCAATAAATTTTCTAGAACACTGCATGATCGACAACAAAAACAACAACAACGACAACAACAACAGAAGCAACAACAACAAACAAGAATAAAAAGTAATCTTCAGTCGTCAAACTAAGTAATGAAATGGCGCCAAAAGCAACAACAACAATTAAAACAACAACAACAATTAAAACAACAACAACAATTAAAACAACAACAACAACAGCAGCAAATCAATTTGCGTACACTTAAAAACTAAACAATTAATTAAGAAAATAATTTATTCATACGATTTCAACAAATATTTGCAATAAATAATAATAAAAATAATATTGTAATGAATAAAGAATGAGTGAGTGAGAGAGAGAGATAGAGAGAGTGAATGAGAGAGTGAGTGAGAGTGAGAGTGAGAAGAATTCTGAAAAAATTCACGCAAAAACAAAGTCATAAATTGTAGTTGTTCTTTTAACAGTTGTTCTACTAGTAGTTGTTGTTGTTCCCCCTCTCCCTCTCCCTCCCCCTCCCCCTACCTAATTTGCATAAAAAAATTGCGTTTTCGCTTTCTAGTGGAATGTTTTTAATTGAATAGGGAAAGAAGCACGCGTTTAACGGATAAAACAGTGAATTTATGAAGCTATTTAATGGCAACAATAATAATATCAATAATCACAACACAGCATCGTACAACAACAACAACAACTTAAATCGAACTTCTAACGAACTACTAATAATAATAATACAACAACAAAAACAACAACGTCCACAAAACCATGACTTGTCGATGTTTGTTCGTGTTGTTTCGTGTTTCAATCTCTAGCAAATCGTTGTGGAAGTCTGGCAACACTATAAGTTATGTCAAAATAATTGTTGTTGACTGAAAGAAGAAGAAAAAATGCGAAGAAGAAGAAGCTTCTAATTGAGATTTCTTACTTTATTCCATTACGCACGAATTTCGATTAAAAATGAACTGAAAAGTAATTGAAACGAATTCCGAATGAGTTCAGAGTTGATTTGAGGGGGGAAAAAAACAACTTAAAAATACTGCAAAATATTTTGAAATTACGCTTTAAATTCGCCTTAAAAACGAAATGCGAAAAAAGACAGAAAATAGAAGAAAAACCTTAAAACCATTGAAAATTGAGAAGAATTCAAAATTAGACAAGAATATTTTGTCTATAATTTCGGAGTTTTATATTATATAATCGTACACGATAGTTATATATTATTTTTCTTTCTTTTTCTTTCCTTTTTGACCGCATTTTATTATTCTATTCTTTTGCTTAATTATTTTGCTTTGCTTTACTTATTAATTTCATTGCTCATTTTTTCACTATTGTTTTTCTTATTTTTCTTTGGCTTTTTTTTTATTTTATTCAATTGTGTTGCTTGTTGTTGTTCTCATTGTTGTTGTGCGGTTCTTTCGGCTGTTGTTGTTGTTGCTACTTCTGTTGTTGTTGTTGTTGCTACTGCTGCTGTTTTTGTTGTTGTGGTTGTTGTTGTTGTTGCTCATCAGAGTATCACGAAAATCGTATTAAATGTCAGCAATGAAGTTTTGTTTGTTGTTGTTCTCTGTTTAGTTTTTATATATTGTATTTTACACATATTATATACATACAATATATACACATATTCATGTACATATGTATGTATTTTTATATGTTTTGATTTCTTTTCATTTGAGTTGTTTTTTCGGTTTTACTTTTGTTGTTGTTGTTGTTGTTGTTGTTGTTGTTGTTGTTGTTATTCTATTGTATGTCATCGCAGCGTCAACGAAGTGAAACTGTACCAGTAACAACAACAACTATAAACAACAACAACAAATTCTACTCAAATTAAAAAATTGACATTTAAGTCAACAAATTAATTGAATCATTTGTGTATGTGTGTGTTGTGTGAGTGTGTGTGTGTGTGTGTGTGTGTGTGTTTATCTGTCTCCGTGTTCGTATTAAATGCATCCACATAGCAAGAACTACAACAACAACAACAACAACGTGATAATAAGAATAAAAGTCAAATCAAATAAATTTTGGCACGCAAATAAAACTGGCGCCAGCAATAACAATGATAATAAAACTAAATTTTAATAATAAACAAACGCAAATTCAAGCACAATAACAACTACGTACATACACAAACACACACACACATCAAACACACAAAACATCCGTAGTAAAAAGTGCAAAAAATAGAAAAAAAAAACTAGAAATCAATATTGTTCACAAGTGCATTGAAAGCAACTTGAGAAAAAAACCTCGTAAAATTCAAATTAAAAGTGATCTTTTGCTGTTTTTAACATCTGCCGGAAATGCGTTTTGTGTGTGTGTGTGCGTGTGTGTGTGTCTCTTTATAGGCCCGGTTTGCCTACACTTCGAAGACAAAATGACGTCAGCGATAATGACAAAAACAACAAAAACAACAACAATAACAACAACGACAACAGAACTTAAAGCGTTTACCTACGCAAAAATCTCGCGTACGCAATTCGTTGATAAACTCACTCAGCTTAAGTTCGCAACAACAACAAAAACAACAGTGACAATAATAACAATAACAACAACTACAATGACAACAATAACAATAATAATAACAACGACGACAACAATAACAATAACAAGAATAACAATAATAAAAACAACGATTTTGCTAATAATAACAAAAACAACAGAATTCAGCCATATAAAAATATATTGCATGATATAAAAACGTTATAGAAGACGTGATATAAAAATGCGTGATACAAAAAAACATTACAAAAGCGTAGCAAGGTTTTATAGCAAGATCTGCAAATACAAACAACAGCCACGATGAATATCGTCGATGCGGGCATCATTCATCATCCGTGTGACAGCGGCCACCATCAAAATTTATACAATCGGCGTCATCCTCGTTGTTGTTGCCTTTTTCCTTCTACAACTCGGCTCTGCTCGCGGCTTGGCGCTATTTTCGGCTCTGTTCGGTTCGGTTCGGTTCGGTTCTTCACTCTTCACTGCTGCTTCAAAACAATGTGTTTATTACTGTTGCTGTTGTTGTTGTTGCGGTTTTTCATTGTGTTGTGTTGTTGCTCTGCTCTGTCGACGCCTTTCATCGGCGTGTTAATTGCTTCATTATTATTATTATTATTATTATTATTTATCGTCTTAGAAAAGTTTTTCACACCTCTTCACGGTTGTCTGTCCTCCGTTCAGTGTCGATGGCCCACTGTTTTTATTTACGCCCAAGCGTGAGGCTTTTCTTCTTCTTCGTCACTTTGAAGAGACGGTTTCCCGGCCTGCTCTCTTCACTCCTTCCTCTCTTCCCCTGATTCCCCTTCTTGGTGCTCATCCATGATCATCCCAGCATGTGTCAACAACCACTTGAAGAGGTGTAAAGAGCTGTTGTTGTTGTTGTTGTTGTTGTTGTTGTTGTTGTTGTTGTTGTCTTTGGTGTTTTTTCCGTTTTAATATTTTTGTTTCATTCTTGTCGTATTCGTCGTCTTGTTGTTGTTTTTTAGTTTATATCCTGTCGTGTCTTTGAAGTCTTCTCATTTCTCTTCATTTCCCTCCCCTCCCCACCCCACCCAACCATCAACGAAGCAATTAATTATGTTTTATTGTTATTATTATTACTTTTCTTCTCGTTGACCCTCATCACACATCGTTTTCGCTCTTCACCACTCCATCACCAGCAGCTGTCCCTCTCACTCTCCTCTTTTTAAGTCCTCCTTCTTTTGTTTGTAGTTTTTTCATCATTCTTTTTACTCGTCTTTTGTTTAGATTTCGATGTGTTTTAAGAATTCTTTTTGATAAACGATCATCGATTAAAGTTGATTAAACGATACACGCTAAAACGATTTCTTTCGTTTTTCTTTTCAAATAAACGCTAGAAAGCAGCCGAAAGTGTGGAGTAAAGTGAAGTGAAGTGAAAAAGAATGAGGAAAGGCAGAAAAATAACAAAAAGCCCAACAACAACAATCAGTATAATACAACAACCACACTCTACGTTTATTAATCGAATTTCTTGTGGAAATTATTTCGAAATCCAAACATAAAACCAAACAAACATAAAAACTGCATAAAGTTCAGTTATCCGAATGATTATCAATGACTTCAATTCTATTGATGCTTATTTAATTCACAATAGCAACTACTCGCAGTTTAATCGAGTTGTTGTTGTCGTTCTTGTTGTTGTTTGTGTGTGTGTTTTTTTTGTAACCAAATTCAACGGTTCTCTTGTGTCGCTCTTCCACTCTTGCTCGTCGTGTTGTTGTTGTTGTTATCTTCGGTGGCTCTGCTCGGTTTTGTGGTGACTCGGTTTTTATCAATGTTGTTGTTGTTGTTAATGGTATTTAGTTTGTTGTTATTGTTGTTGTAGTTGTTTTTGTTGTCTTCTCGCTGCTATAAAATTATAACAACATCTCGCTTTTTTTACTCATTTACTACGTTAGGCGCCTTGTACGAGTAACTGTCGCTGTGATAAAAAAAAACAACAACAACAACAACTACAGCACCACAAAAAAAAAACCCGAAGGTGAAAAACAAACCACATTATCAACATTTTGTCGATAATGATTCGCGGCTTTTTGTGGGTTAATAATAATAAATGCTGAGCTTGTTTGTTGTTGTTTTTGTTGTTATTGAAACGCTGGACATTTTTATGTATGGACACATTTTTTCTCAATGGACACATTTTCCTGAAGCAGGGGACACATTTGATTTCAGCATTTTTTCGGGCCTTTTTTCTGTTCAAAACTTAAGATTGTAGCGTAAATTCTGAAAATAATTTTCAGGGTCACTTGTCCCAGCACCCTTGCGCCTCCGCTATGCCCCCCTCCCCCTCAGTTATTCTCCCCCTCTCCCTTCCTTTCATCTGAGTCGAAATTCCGTTCGATTTTCATTTGATTTTCGATTGATTTCCGATTTGAAAGAATAACTGAATGAAAATTCAACATTTTTTGTATTTACTTTTGTTTTTTCTGTTTTTTCTTCCAATTTACTTGTTGTTGTTTGCTTTTATTTTACCGTTAATTAGCTATTTTGCCCCATGACTTAATTTTGTGAAATTTCTGTGTTGAAAACGTTTGTTTTTACGTTGTTTGTAAGACAGAAAAATTTCAACATTTCCACAAAAACTGTTTAGAAATAGAAAACAGGCAAAAATAAACAAGAACAAAGAAAAACAAATAAAAATAAAGCAAAACAAATAAAATAAAATAAAAAATAGCAAAAAAGTGGGAAACAATTTAAAGAATTTAATTTTGAAACAGTTTCAACAGAGTTTTGATCTCAATTCATTGATTGAGGAGGGCCCCCCGGCCCCCTCCGACCCCCTGTGACCCCCTGTGACCTCTACTCCTCTCACTCTCACTCTCCCCCTCTCTCTTTCGCTCTCTCCTTCGCATTGACGACAGCAATCAAACTCAATTGATTCGAAATCCTTTCGGTGAGCGATTCGCAGTTTGATTTTCTTTCTATTTTCGCTTATTTATTATGATTGACCGGCGCCGAAAAGTGCTCCAAGCGGGACTCATTTAAGCGTTGCCAACTGCACACGAAGGAAGCCATAAATTATGATAAATTAAGGCCAACAAAATATAAATTCAACTCATCAGAAGTCGGTTTGTTTTTTTCGGCTCTTTTTCGACGCTTTTGAATGGGTTTCGAAGCGAAGGAAGCCGTTTTTTTGTGTGCTTCTTTTAATTGATCGGGAAAAAATTATGTAGGTTGATCGAACGCTGAGAATGCAATAAATTATCGACTAAATGGATTGCTTTTCCTTTTGTTTTCAGTTCTTTTGTGCATTTTATTGCGAGGGAAAGCTTTTTGTTCGCACTGCTGTTTGTTGTTCTACTCTGCTCTGCTCAGCCTCTGCTCAGCCTCTGCTCAGCCTCTGCTGACCCGTTGTTGTTGTTGTCTGCTCTACTCTCCCCGTGCTCCGCATTGCCGAAGTGTTGCTGTTCTCCTTCATCGAATGGTTGCTGCTCTGCTTTAATGAGTCGCTGCTGCTCTGTCGCTGCTCCGCTCAATACTCTACTCTGTTGCGTTGCACCGCGTTTTCGAAATGCTTTTATTAATTTTTACCCACATAGATTCGAGTTTTCTGTAGAAAAACGAACTCGTTTCCAATATTTTATTATTTATCAGATTTTCATATTTATTTAGTTTCAACCAATTCTGTGTATTTTCTTAGTTACGCATTCTTTTCTAAATTATTTCGTTGTTGACATTTGATTTAATTTCTTTGTGCTTCCTTTCGTTTCAGTGACCGAGTGCCAGTTCGGCAAAACATTGCGTGAGCTCGGGTCCACGTGGTACGCGGATCTCGGGCCCCCTTTCGGCGTCATGTACTGCATTAAATGCGAATGCGTTGCGGTGAGTTTTTTTTCAGTTTTTCAAATTCTTCAAACATTTTACAGATTTTTCTGGATTTTTGATTTTTTTTTTTTTTTTAATTTTCTTGTATAACAACAAATTGTGAAAATATTTCAAGAGAGAATGAGTTTAAATTGAATTTAGTTGTTGTTGTTGTTTACGGTTGGTTTTGTACAACAACAACTGCATTTTAATCACTGAATAAAAAACGAAACAAAAAATTATCGAGACGAAGGACAAAAAAATTATGAAAAAAAATTTGAGCCAAAAATACTCTCAAATAAGAATAATAAGAGGAAGAAAAAGAGAAGAAAAACAACACACTGAATCATAAAAAAAGAAAAACGAGAAATTATTTAAAAAACAAACGGTTTTTTAAACAAAATCATGAAACTAAAAATAAAATTTGTGAAAATTGTGCGTGTTATCATTGTGAAAAGAAAGAAAATACAGAAAAACTCAATAGAATTCACGATATAAAAGAATAAGAAAGAAAAACTGCTTTTCGTGGGGTTTAATCGTTTTTCTGAGGAAAAATGTTAAAAATATAACAAAAATATATAGATAAAAAAAAATAAAAATAAAAAAATAAAAAAAAATTTAGAATAATAGTAAAAAAAAGGAAAATATTAAAAAACAAATATTTAAAGTATAAAAAACATATAAAAATAGTAATAAAAAAAAATTTTATTCATTAAAAGTGTGAGAGTTATAAAAAATACAAAATATAAATACTGACAATAATAAATAATGAAGAATAATTATGATAAATATTAGGAAAAGTTGAAATTTAATAAAACAAGTAAAAATGTGCGAAAATAAAAAAAAACATCTCCTTCGCACCTGCGATGGAATAAATTGTGTTTTATTTCGAAAAATTAAATTATCGTTGTTGCTTTTGTTGTCGTTGTTCTTTAATACATTCATTAAACTACAAAAATAGCACCAAAGACGAAAAAAACGAGAAGCAAAGAAAATTTCGTGCTTCATGAGACACGAAAAACACGGACACTGCTTCCCCCCCCCCTCACACTCCCACCCCCTCACACGCCCACACACACACACACACACACACACACAACCATGAACACTGCTTCTGTTGTTGCTGACGTTGTTGTTTGTCTATAAACGTCAAATTAAATCATGTTTTAAAATTTATCGGTAAGCAAAAAAAAAATGCAAACCGAAAAAATTAATAAATATGCAAAAAAAACACTGTCTCTCTCCCTCTCGCTCTCCCTCTCTCTCTCCCTCTCTTTCACACTCGTTGGTTTCTCCTTCGACGAGACCCAGATTTGAATCAGAACAACAACAACAATAACAAATACAACAACAACGCCAGCCACCAACACAGACGACAGCAGCAATTAAAATTGCTTACAACAACAACAACAACGAAGAGAAGCGTAATTAAAGAAAAAAAAACGAAACCTTTTTTTAAAGATTCGCAATGAAAGAAAGCAAAAAAAAAAGAAGTACAAAAAAAGAGGGCCACAAAAAATTAAACAAAAGAACACAAAATAAACGAATTCATGAATTTTTACTCGATTTTAACTAAAAACAATCTAAGAATCGCGACAAATAAACGGATGAGTTGAATAATAATATGAACAACAACAACAACAACACTAATAATAATAACAATAATAATTAAAAAGCACAAACATTTCACATCGAAAATGATGACAGCGATTATTTTTGAATGCGATGTTTTTGTACTTTTGGCGCCATCAACGCTTGAAATAACGTCTCCGTGTTCAATTAAAACATCAGACACAACAACAACAACGACGAAAACGGCAACAGCAACAACAACAACTAAAACAACAACAACAACTACAACAACAACAACGAATAACAACGGACGAATGCAGCAGCAACAACAACAACACAACGCTTTTCATTGATCTGAGTGGAAAAACGACAACAACAACAACAACAATAACAAAATGACAGCCTCAATGAAATTTGAAAAAAAATTCATTTAATAAAAAAATCATTTCATATAAAAATTTAAATTTTTCTTGATTTCAATTGAAGTCGAAATTTAAATGGAATTTTTATTTAATTTTAATTTAAATGCTCATTTGAAAAGAAATGTTAATTTAAATCAATCAGTCATTCATTCAGTTATTCAGTTATTCCATCATTCATTCACTAAATCAGTTATTCAATCATTCGTTTTATCATTCATTCATTTAATCAGTTATTCAGTCATTCATTCGATTATTCGTTCATTAAATCAGTTATTGAGTTCTTCATTCGATTCAGTTATTCAGTTATTCAATCATTCGTTTTGTCATTCATTCGTTGAATCAGTTATTCAATCATTCGTCCAATCATTCATTCATTCCTTCAATCAATTATTCACTTAATCATTCATTCACACTTGTTTTTATCTGAGCTCTGTTAGTTTTCGTCCAGTTAGTCTACAGAGTTCTGTTATTTACAGTTTCTTTTTCCTTCTTTTCCTTTAATTTTGTCTCTCTATTTTTTTCTCTCTTTAATTACTGCTCTGTTATACAAAAGATCTCTGTTAGTTTCCCCTCTCAACTCTGTTTATGTACATTTTTACATTCCGAGCTCTGTAAAGCGTTTTCATAGCTCTGTAAGCGTTTTCATAGCTCTGTAAAGCGTTTTCATAGCTCTGTAATGCTTTTTCTGGCTCTCTTATTTATTTTATCATTCCGATTTGTTTTTATTTCTACAGTTTAAGTAATCTAATATTTCTTTTATCATACTTTCCCAGTATATTTAATTGTTTTATTGTTCTGTTTTACATTTTAACTTATACATTATTTCGTTTACCTCCTTTTCAGGTCCCCAAGAAGCGCCGAATCGTCGCTCGAGTTCAGTGCCGCAACATCAAGAAAGAGTGTCCGCCGGCGCTCTGCGACGATCCGATCCTGCTACCGGGAAAATGCTGCAAAACGTGTCCGGGCGATAAAAACGGTGAGTTTCGACGTCCGTCATCTATTTTTAAGTGGTTCTTTTTTACGAAAATACGCAATGATGATTATGATTATATTATACGCAATGACAGAAAACTGAAAACCCCACAAAATTTAAATGAAAGTGTTTTCAAAATTTTCCATGTCTTTTCTGTTATATTATATACAAGACTATAATAGAATATAATATATTCTGCAATATATTATAATTTTCTAATATTTTTTTCTATTTTCATATTTTTTTATTATTGTTCTTGCTTTTTTATATTCGCGTCTATTTTTATGGCCAGACAAACAAAAGATTAATAATAAATTTTATTCAAGAGAGATTTTTTTTTGGTCAGTTTTTCATGGCTTTTTCTGTTTTTCTTCTTGCCTCGTTTAAATTACGTTTTCATGTTGATTTTGTTTGGGTTTTCGTTGCGTTTGCTTTTGTTTTTGCTTTCTTTTAGCCAACTAAATTAAGAAACATTCGAAAAAACAACGAAAATCTGGCATTTTAAAGAGTTGCTGATGCTGATGTTTGGGAAAACTGAATGCTTGATGGTTTTTCCATCCTTCCATGCTTTGTATTATATAATGAAATACAGATGATGATAAAAAGAGATGAAATAATCACGTGGTTTGTTGGTCTAACATTCAAACACATCAAACAATCGTGCGAATCAAACAAACACTCGAATTTTATGAACAAATCGGAGTCCGAAGCAATCGGGAATCAAATGAATGTTTTTTCACCTCCATTCACTGTTATTCTTCTTCTTCTTTATAATTCCTTAATCTTAATTGCCACTATTTTAATTCAATCATTCAAATTCATTTATTTTTTAAATGAAAAGCAAACCAACAGCGAAAAACTCGGCAACAATTATTTGGAATGCTTCAAAATACGAATCAGAAATTTAAATAAATTGCTAAATTGCATTAAATTCAATAATAAGCAGTTGATAAATTCATTTCTACAGAATATCATGGAAAATTTCATGGATGGATTCTTTGTTTGAAAACGATTGCCAATGAAAATAGAATAAAATATGAACACGGTTTTTTTTAAATTCCAAATCACATCAAATCGTGTTCAAGGCTAACGCAGGCGAACTCTGGGCGGCGGATATTTTGTCTGCTTTACTGAAGTCGTTTCAGTGTTGCCGCTATCGTCAAATTAAATGTGTCCCGTTGCTTAAGGAAAATGTGTCCCCTGTGTCAGAAGAATGTGTCCCCTGCTTCAGGAAAATGTGTTCATTTAGAAAGATATGTGTCCATATTTTGAAATATGTAAATGTTGTTTATAGAAAAGAGCAACAACGAACATCAAGCAGTTCTTAATGAAATGTGTCCATGTGTCCATCTTAATGTGTCTATTTCTTCTGTTCGATTTTTTTTTTTGGTTTATTTCAATTTCTATTTCGTGCAAAGAGAGAGACAGAAACAAAATTCGGTCAAATAGCAATCGTTGCTGGCTCGATTTTTCTAAATTGTTTTGATTTATGTGATTTTATTAGAAAAAACGACAATGACAACAACAACAACAACAACAACAACACCAACAAAAACCGCAACAACACATGCATCAATCTTCTTCGGTGTATTTTTGCATTTTCCGGTACAGAAGTAGAAGCAGCAGCAACAACAACAATAACAACAACCAGCAGTTAGAAGACGCAACACAACAACAACAACAACAAAGGCAATCAGCTTCAGCTTCGGCTTGCAATCAATTAAAAGTTGTCAACTTTTGCAAACGTCATTGCAACCGATTCATCAAACGTCAGACAGACAGAGTTGCCACATTTTTGGTTTTTCTGTTGTTGTTGTTTTTTGTTTGTTTTTGTTGTTTTTCATGCCACAAACACTGTTATAATGAGCGCAGCGCATAAAATTCCGATGTTGTTAGTTTAGTTTGCTGCTTCCGTAAATGTAGATGCTGTTGCTGTTGCTGTTGCTATTATTATTATTACTGTTGTTGTTGTTGTTGTTGTCGGCTTGTGTGGCATCGTTAAAAAAATCAAATAAAGTAAAATAAAATCTCTACTAAACGAGGTCTAAAATAAAAAATCCAGTCCTGTTGCCGGGTTTCCATCTGCTGTTGTTATTGCTATTGTTGTTGTTGTTGTTGCTATTCTTGTTGTTGCAGCTGCCATCACTGTCATTGTTTTTGGCGCAGTTGGCAACACTGCATTTTTATTTCTTGAATATTTGATGCAATTCTATAATAATTTTTATTGAAGCGATAGAAAGATAGAAAAATAGATAGAAAGAAAGATAGAGAGAGTGAATAAGAGGAAGAGAAGGAGAGAGAGAGAGAAGGAGAGAGCGAAGGAGAGAGATAGAGAGAGGGAGACAGATTGTGGGTGAAAGATAGAGAAGGAGAGAGATAGAAGCGGAAAGAGGGACAGATTCCTCTAAAATATTAGAAAAAAATATAAAAAACCGTTGGATAAAAACAAAAACTTAATTAAATAAATAAATTAAAGGAAAAATTTAAAAAATACAAAAAATCGCGATCCTTTTAAAGGCGTTTGATGACGTCGAATAACAGATCGAACGACGGCGTTGAGTGCATGCTTTTGACCAAAAGAAGTCTTGAGGCAGCAACAACAACAACAACAACACTTAAACAATAACAACAACACTTAAACAACAACAATAGCAACAACAATCATGAAACAACATGAACAAAAATGGTCAACATTTCTTTAGCATTAAATTTTTGCGCCATTTTTGCACTTAAGTTGTTGTTGCTATTTTCTTGTTGTTTTTTTTGATTGTTGTTGTTTTATTTTAAATAACATTCAATACAACAACATGAGGAAAACAGATAATAATAATAATAATAATAACAATAATAATAATAAAACAAGCAGCGGCCAGAGCAACTTCAAGCTTCAAATAATAATAATAATAATGATAAAGATTACAATAAGAACAACAACAACAACAACAAACTGTTGTCTACTATGGGCAACATTTTGCAGCGTTGCCAATCATTTTGAAGCATCGCTAAAGTGAAATCTTTTAAGTTTTGCATGCGATTTTAAAGTTTAAATGTAATACAACACAATATAGTCAAAGAGTCACTCCGTCGGTTGTTCAGTCAGTCATTTAAACAGTTGATCATTCAGTCATTCATTCAATGAAGTAGTCAGTCAATCTGTCAATCACTGAGTCATTCAGTAAATCGTTCATTTGGTTGGTTATTCGGTCAGTCTTCATTCATTTACTCACTCAGTCGATCAGTCATTCACTCAGTTACTCAGTCATTCACTCAGTTATTCAGTCAGTCACTCATTCAGTCATCTCAGTCATTCATTTGGCCAGTTATTCAATCAATTTAACAGCTAATAAAACTCAAGTGCTGCACATTTTCACTTTTTAGTTGAGTGAAGCAATGAAACAACAACAACAACAACAACTACTATTATTTTGTATGCCTGTTCGTCTTCTTCTTCTTCTTCTTCCTCACTTAATAGTTACCATAATAAGTAGAAGCTACATTCATATAATAAAAACAAATGGCTGCTGTTTTGGTTGATGCAAGTAAAACAGCAACAACAACAATAACAGCAACAACAACCACAGCAACAACAACAACAACAACTGGTTTGTCCGTTTGCACGATTGCATGTTGCAAGCAACAGAGACGGTAAAAAGACAAAAATTACCCGTCCAGAGTTGGTTAAAAGCCATCATAAGCTCACCGTACATGCCAATGCTGATGTCGCTGCCGCTGCCGCTGCTCTGCCACTGCCACTGCCAATATTCTGATGCAGTTTGCCGTCTCCAAGAAAGGAGCTGCTCCACGCTGTCGCCTTCTCCAGCACGAGCGGCTCTCGAGTGGACGGCAGAAATCGTCAACATCAACGGCACAAAATTGCTTCGTTAGGAACCATTTTTGGCTCGGAGCGTGCTGGCGGGCGTCATGTTGCCAGAGGGGCGGCGACTAGCGACTGACGAACTTAACGACTGAACGACTGAACGAGCGATGCACTGAACAACTCTCGAAGCTGACGACAAAAATTGTCAACGTCTGGAATGAGACAAGCAGCACATCATTATTAACATCATTATTGAGAAGAATCATTATCGTTATTATAATAAACAACATCCTCGGAGTGTTTATAAACATTACGGTCCACCTCATTGTCAACATGATTATCAACATCATGAACATCGTTCAACAACATCACGAATATCATCATTACTCCGATTATTATTATCATTACAATCACAATCATCAGCATCAGCATCATTATGATCACATTCCACTCATCAACACGCGCTGCAACAACTCAACTCAACTCGCATTCAAGACGCATTGCGTTGCGTTTTCTGGCGCTGCATCGCTTCGCAACCAACTCTTTGGCAGGTTTTTCGTTTTTTGGCTTAATTTATGCAGCGATCGCCTTCTTTTGCAGCAGCGCCATTATTTTTTTAATGACATAACTCGAGCATTTTAACGCTTATTAAATTATCTCATTTAACATCGCTGCCCGGCGTTTTAGCGGCCACCGCAGCGGCAGCGGCGACGACGGCGGCGGCGGCGACTCAGCAGGCGGCCTGCTTATCGTTAAAATCTTGGAAAACTTTTTTTTCTTCTTCTTCTTCTTTACTACTCTTAAAGGTTTTCTTTTTATTTTCATTTATTTACGTTTTGTAATTTTTTTGTTCATTATAATTTTTTTATGCTATTCATTTTTAGTTGATTCGTGCCGCGGTTGGGGGAAAAAATTCAAAATATATAATAATAAAACAACAACAAAAACGAAAATAAAATTAAATTAAAATTACCTAAATTAATGGTGGTTGTGTTGTTGTTGTTTATCGTTGTCCTCGCTTTACTTTGATATTTAAAAAAAAGAAAACAAGAACTCCCTTTAAAAATATTATCTCCGGTTCGCTTCGCTTTTATCGCTTTGCTTTTATCGTCGAATGCCGCGACTGGCATTTTTTAGATTATTTTTAAGGTGTTCCTTTTTTTAATCCTATCACTAAATTAACGCCGATCTGATTTACTTTTTATCTCCGATCAACGTGACAACAATAAATAAGTGGAAAGAATTCCGAAAGAATTCAGAAAAGCAATGAAAAAAAAAACGATCATCCACAACAACAACGGGATCAGCATCACGTCATAGAAAACATTGAAAAATCGTCATCTCCAGCATAAATCAGTTGACAGTTCGTGGTATACAAGGTTTGGGTTCGTTCTGCGTCTGTTCGTCAACCTTTCCGCCATCTCGTCAAGAGTCTGCAACTCCTCTCGCTCTCGCCATCGCGCTCTCTCTCTCTCTCTCTCTCTCTCTCTCTCTCTCACCCGCTCTGCTGTTGACTAAACGAAAAAAACACGGAGCGCCTCCAGTCTCCGGTCCAATCAAGCTAAAGCTGGTGTTAATTCCGAGTTCGTCCCAGCGATCGTTCAAATTAATGACACATTCCGAAAACTCTTCACAGACAAGTCGCTGTATGAAAGCAAACTCATTTATCAGCGGCTCAAATTCATTCATTCATTCATTCAGGCTTCATCACAGTAACAAGACAACAACAACCTTGGCACCCTTAACTAAAGGTGAAAAATTAACCAACGGAAACCAATTCCAATAAAAGTAACTCGAGTAGAGAGAAGCACATTTATTTTATGTAGGTACCGAGGTACCACAAAATAACCAACGAAAGAAAACAAGAGAAATGCAGGTAGCCAAACGGAAAAAAGACACAGAGAACAAAAAAACAACAAAGAATATTATAAATAAGTCCGGCAGATCCTTTGGAAAGATCGGTGGATGAATCGATGGATCGGTGAAGAGATCTGAGAAGGAAGGAAGTATACCCACATAATTTAAAATGGATGATGGTAATGGTTTTAAAGATCGAAAGATACACTGGATCGTGTTGCTTATCTGAATCATCTATAGTTTTATATTCGAATTTGATTTCATAGGCTTGGTTTTTAATGAGGACAATCAATTGAATCAAAGAAAATCAATGCAACTAAATCAATCAAATGCAAACTCAAGAGAAGCCCAAGAAAAAGTCAACGAAATCAAAAAATAGTCAACGCAATGAAGAAGCATACTCGAAAAACTCATAGAAATCAAGACAACAATCGAAACAATCTTCCAAACATTCTTCCAAACAATCATTCAAACAATATTTCAAACAATTAAAACACTTATAAAAACAGTAATCGAATAAACACTATACAGTCAAAATCAAGTTAAAACATTCAAACGAATAAACCAAACGAATCAAGACAATCAAAACAATCAAGATTCAGTCAAAAGTCAAGAGTCAAAAAAGTCATGAGACAATAAAAAAGTGAACGAGACTGTAATCAAAACAATTAATCGTAGTCAAAGAAATCTTGGCTATCCTGAATATTGACAAACAATCAAAATCAACCAAAGAATGGTCAATCAAAGTATTAATCAAAATCAAGACAATCAAAAGAGTCGAACCAATCAATAGAGTCAACCCAATCAAATCAGTAATCAAAACACTTACAATCCTTATATAAATCAATATTTTCACGAAAACTTCCGATAAATCAAGACAATCATCAGTTCTGAAACAAGATTGTGAATCCTTTAAACACTCAAAGTAATGGAAACCAATATTCAAAGTCAAGGGATACACTCCGTTATGAGAGTCCGTCATGAGAGTAAAATTTTCAAGTCCGGTTGCTTGATCTGGTCACTCTGCGAGTATATTCTATAAATGAACCAAATCAGCAGTCACTTCATTTAAGTTTAGATACTAACGATCACTCCAGGCCCCGATCCCTCGACTCCTTGGTTTCATCTGTCCTTTTATCTGTCCGTCTCTACGTCCGTCTGTCTGTCTGCCTGCCTTGATTCGTTGGAAAAAATTCCAGAGCAGCCTAAAGCAACTTAAAGCGAATGCATAAAGATCAAAAGATAAGATTTGCTTGAATGCATGCATGCCTGAGTGTCTTCGGGCCCACTTCATCTGCCACGATCAGTTCGATCTCTGTTTCAGAGTCTTTGTTGCTATGCTTTTTTTGTCTCTGTGACTGTCTGTCTGTCTGTTTGTCTGCTTGCCTGTCTGTCGGTTTTTTTATTTGCCTGCTTATGCTGCATTCTTTCCTTTTTCTTTAATCTCTCCTCTTTTAGCGCTCCTCTGTCTGTCTTCATTCAAAATGCATTCAATAAAATGCTATACAAGGTGTCAGATTTGTCGCCCTTCATTATAACAGCAGCACCGTCACCATCACTATCACCATCACCAGCAGTGAGCGTCATCATCATCATCATCAGCATCAGCGACCCGGCGCGGTGTGGATCGATGGTGATCTTGCCGATCAACGATTGGCGGCGGACGCTTATAAGAATTAAAACAACAACTACAACAACATTATTTCAATACCAGTAACATATTTCGCTGCTTAATTCCAAGCATTCCAGCGTAGCAACACGATCGGTTTCTGTGCTCCGATCGCGCGGCCTGCGCCGAGATCTCATCATCAGGATGCGATTCATTTTAAAGCGAATTTATAGTGTAGAAGGAGGAGGGAAGAGCAGCCTTGAGAGGAGAAGAATGGCGATTTTGGGATTTTTTAGGGCTTTTCTTTTCTTTAAGTTTCTCTTTTCTCTGGTTGTGGTTATCGTTTATTTATGTTTTTTTGTGGGCTGCTTTTTATTCATCGTTTTTATTTTATTCGCTCATAATTCGAACGTCGATCGATTTTTGCCGCATACATCTTGGAGCTCTTTATTATTAAACGAGGGCTTAAAAATTCCTCTGCGGCTTCGATTCTTTCCTTCTTCTTTTTGCCGTGTCTTTTCTTATGCTTGATCCTACATAATCAACAGTTTATGATCAGGTTGGCCGAACAGAAAACAGAAGAGAGAAAAAAACTGAACTTTCAAAAAAAGTGTTGCTGATTTCTATAAAAAAGTATTTTCTACTTCTTGCTTCAACATTCCTGCAGCAATCGTTTGGGTCAAACGACGATGTTGCTGACTGTCTGTCTGTCTGTCTGTTTGTCTTTTTGTATGTCTGTATATTTGTATGCCTGTCTGTTGATATGTTTCTCTGTCTCAAAAGATTTGAAAAGCCACCTCAAAATTCCGATGTTGTTATTCTCCTTGTTGTTGATGCAGTTGTTCTTGTTGTTCTTATTGCCCACAACGATTTAAGCACCCAGCAACCGAAGTGACGAAGTGAGGAGGCGACTCTTTAACGGTGGCCAACACTAAAGATTTCTGCATAAACGCCGATTTTTGGTCTTTTGTACGGGTTGCCTTTTCTGGTAAATCGTTCGATCGGCCTGTTTTTGTGATCAGTTGTTGTTGTTGTTGTTGTTGTTTCTGGTGTCACACCGAAAGTGAGGTTTCATGTATAAATGTATGTATGTATGTGTATATGAATGTACAATATATTTGTAGGTTTTGTCAAACGTTGAGGTTTGTTTAACGATTGGTTTTGTGAATGATTTCTAAGAACTGCCGAGTTGCTATCTCTCTCCCTGCGTCCCTCTCACTCTCTCTGCATCTAATTGTGTGTCTCTTCTATGGTCGTTACGTTAGGGTGACCGACGATCACCTTCATGAATCGTTGTCGTCGTTCCACGTGAACGTCATCTGTACCTGCGATCATCATCATCATCATCTTTCATTCAACCATGGAACGTACCTGTGATCATCATCATCATAGATAATCCTCAAACCTTGTCCAAGCCATTGTAGCCAATGAATAAATTCCATTTGAAACCATAATCGTACGTGATTCGGGTTAACGATCATCATCACCATCATCGCCATTCTTGTTGTCGTCATTGTCATCGTCCGGCTCGGGACGGTTTCCGGGGTACTACTCGCCATTAGAAGCCGCTCGGTGACAATGTCACCGCGGGACGTTTTCTCATTTATTATGCTTCATTCATTCATTCATAATTCCTCAACTCATTCAATTTAAGCTGTTGCTTAGCACGTTGTTGTTGGTGTTGTTGTTGCCATTGTTATTACTGTCCGACGATGTGGTTGTTGTTCGACGGTGGCTCTGGTGGCTGTTGGCTCGTATTGAAACCCAAAGATTAGGAATTTCTCTGGTTGTCTCTTCGCCCCTCCGACTTTTATTATTATTTTGTTATTATATCTAAATTCCTTTTAACTGCTGTCATGTTCTCAATTTTTCTTATCTTTTTAATGTCATGTTTTAATGTGTTTCCCCCTCCGCTTCTCTCTTTGCAGATACAGATGTGGCTCTCGATGTTCCGGCACCGATCAACATGGAAGAAGAGGAGCGCAACATGAAACGTAAGTACATCAAAATTATGTTTATGATAACGGTAATGGCGATGATGACAAAACTTGTGTAATATTGATCATCATTTGAATCAGTTGAATCATTTGAATCACTTGAATCACTTGAATCGCTTGAAGACGAGCTCAACAACTGCTTAATGAGAGAAAAACAACAGATAATCAGATCTTTCAATATATTCCGGCATTCCTCCCGGTTGTAGCCGGTTAGTCGCTGGCATTTAAAAGGTTTCCAAAGAGATTTGATAGAGATTTCTGAATAATCACTCATGACTTGTGTCTGCGTGATGATAAGTTCACCTCATTCATCGTTTTTCCAGAGTTTTTAAAGCAAATTGAGACACTTTGTGATTCTTTTGCCTTCAACACCTTCAAAACCGCGCTTATAATTCACACTTCCTTTCGTTCGATTGTTTCTGTATAGATTTCGCTGCTCTGCTCACCGGTCGCACGTCGTACTTCCTGAAGGGGGAGGAGATGAAGGCCATGTACACCACGTACAATCCACACAACATCGTGGCCACCGGACGCTTCCTGTTCCACAAGAAAAACCTTTACTACTCGTTCTACACCTCATCGAAAATCGGGCGTCCGCGCGCCATTCAGTTCGTGGATGACACCGGGACTATTATGGAGGAGCACCATCTGCAGACGCCCCTCGCCGCCCCGCTCAGCACCTATCAGAACACAACGGGCAAGATCTGCGGCGTCTGGCGACGTGTGCCGCGCGACTACAAGCGCCTGCTGCGGGACGAACGCCTCCACGTCGTCCTTCTGTGGGGCAACAAGTATCAAGCAGCGGAACTCGCGCTCGCCGGCAAAGTCGCCAAGTACACCGCCCTGCAATCGGAACTCTTCAGCTCGCTGCTGGAACCCGCAGCCGGTGCCAAGCCCGATCTGCTGTCCGGCGCCGGCGGCACGGCCATCGTTTCGACCAGCAGCGGCGCCGCTTCGTCAATGCATCTGACGCTGGTCTTCAACGGAGTGTTCAGTGCCGACGAATACGCCGACGTGCCCGTCAATGTGCGAATTGAGCTGGCCGATCGCAAGGAGGTAATTTTCGATGACGTGCAGAAGGTGCGAAAGCCCTCTGCGGAGGTCAACATTCTCGAGCTGTCGTCGCCGCTGTCCATCCAGAATCTGCGGCTGATGTCGCGCGGCAAACTGTTGATTACCGTCGAGTCGAAGCGCAACCCGCAGCTGCGCATCCAGGGCCACATCCTCACCCGCACCACCTGCGAACTCTTCCAGACGCTGCTCGTGCCGCACAACCTCGAGTCGCGCTCCAGGAGCAGCGGCCTGGCTTGGGTCTTCCTCAACAACGACGGCTCGCTGGTGTACAACATCGAAACGGACGGCGTCAGCAGCAAGGACCGCCCCTCGATCAGCCTCATCGAGGATCTGGGCAAGCGCAAGACCGTGCTGGAGGATCTGAGTCACAGCTTCAACTTCAATCAGGCGCTGGGCACCGTCGACAAGCTGGGCCCCAAAGTTTTGGAGTCGCTGTACGCGGGCGACTTGGGCGTCAACATTGCAGTGGAGCACGAAGCCAGCCTCATCCGCGGCCGCTTGGTGCCACGCCCCGTCGCCGATGCTCGCGACTCCGGCGAGCCAATCCTACTGAAGCGCGTCGAGTCGTCCAGCGCGCCGGCGAACGCCATGGGCATGGCGTGGCTGGCCATCGACAACGAATGCAACCTGCACTATGAGCTGACGCTGAACGGTTTTCAGGCGCAGCCGCAGGACCTGCAGGTTTACCTGGAGGAGAAGCCGATCGAAGCGATCGGGGCGCCGGTGACGCGCAAACTGCTCGAGGAGTTCAACAGCTCGTACATGGAAGGCTTCCTGCTCGGCATGCCCGCGAATGAGCTCGTGAAGCTGGAGACCAGCGTCTGCTACCTCGAGGTGCACAGCAAGGACGCCAAGGAGCTGCTGCTGCGCGGCAAGCTGAAGTCGACGAAGGTGCCGTCGCACTGCTTCCCCCTCTACACGGACAACAACGTGCCCAGCGTGCTGCTGCCGGGCGACCACAACGACAACCACTTGATAACGCCGGAGACGAAGTGCTTCCACTCGGGCCGCTTCTACGACGAGGCCGAGCAGTGGCGCAGCTCGCAGGACACGTGCTCGATGTGCTCCTGCCAGCACGGTCGCGCCACCTGCGAGGCGATCAAGTGTCCGGCGGCACAGTGCAAGGACAACGAGGAGCTGGTGCGGCGCGAGGGCGAGTGCTGCTCCACGTGCATGGCGCAGGTGCTGGCGAAGGAGGCGGCGACGGCCAGCAGTGCGGAGCAGGCGAAGCGCGGCTGTCGGCTGGGCGAGCAGTTCCACTTGGCGGGCGCGACGTGGCATCCGTTCCTGCCGCCCAACGGCTTCGACACGTGCACCACCTGCAGCTGCGACGTTTTGACGCTGCAGGTGCGCTGCCCGCGCTTGGTCTGTCCGCCGCTGACGTGCTCCGAGAAGCTGGCGTATCGGCCGGACAAGAAGGCCTGCTGCAAGGTGTGTCCGGAGGCGAAGATGAGCGTGCGCAGCGACAAGGCGGCCGCGGGCCCGGCGAACCCGAACGTCCTGCAGGATCAAGGCGAGCACCGCAGCAGCGGGCGCAACACGGACGAGCTGCTGACGCAGGGGGGCTGCAAGGTGCTCAACACCATCTACGAGAATGGACAGGAGTGGCACCCGGTGCTGGCGTCGCACGGCGAGCAGAAGTGCATCAAGTGTCGCTGCAAGGTAAGAAATCGAAAAAAATACCTTTCTTTGGTTTAATTTACGGACTTCTAACAATTGCACATTTTTAGGTAGCACTTTATTTAAAAAACGTATTTAATTTTGTTCCTTTCTCTTGTTTACTTTCTTTTTCACAGGACTCGAAAGTTAACTGCGATCGCAAACGCTGCTCGCGTTCCACGTGCCAGCAGACGCGCGTCTCTGCCAAGCGAAAGGTTTTCGAAAAACCTGGCAACACCTCCGCCGCTGCGGAGGGCAACGACGAGTGCTGTTCGACGCACTGCCGACGCACGCGTCGCCATCACAAACGCAATCATCAGGATGAGAAACAACAACAGCAACAGCAGCAACAACAGCAAAACCAACAACAACTACAAACGACTAACATGAGTCGCAGCTGAATTGAAGAACGCAGCAGCAGCGACGCATTCAACAGCAGCAGAAAAACATAATAAAACAAACAAAGAAAGCAAGCATCAAGAAAAAAGATGAGAAGCAATAAATAAATAACACAAGAAAAATGAAAGAAAGAACCACGGAAAGAAAGAAGAGGGAAAGAGATAGATAGAGATAGAAGAGATAGATACATACACATATAACAAGAACAATAAAGAGTTAGTGAGCAACAACTACTTAAACAACAACAACAACAACAACAACAGCAACAGCAACAACAACCATAATTTAATTAAAATACTTAAGAACATTAAAGAACGCTGGAACGAGAAGGAGGCAGAGAACAGGCACGAAGGCGAGAGAGAGACGGCAAGAGAAACAAATCCGCTGCGAATAGAAAAACGCTAGATGCGACTCCGTTGAAAAGCTTCATTAATAATTGTAAAGAAAAATCTACCATAAGTTAGGTTAGAAAGCAACCGGAAACGGGAAAACGACCGCCGGAAACCGGGCGAAAAAACCAGTGCAGTTGCTTTACAGTGCAGACTGAAAACAAGATCAAAAACAAAACATAAGAAACAAGAAACAAGAAACACGGAAAAAACGAAATCGAAAGAATTTATTTCTTTGGCTTCACAGAGAGATCGAAAAAGTGAGCGAAAAAAGCTAGAAAGTGAGAGCGAATGATAGAGAGAAAGAGAGAGCTGTGCTATGCGTCAACCAAGAATAACAACAAGAACAACAAAAACAACCACTTAAAAATACTTAAAAGAAAACACTTTTTTAAAAACTCATTCAGTTTTTAAAGCTTTTTCTGTTCAAAGATCATTAGAAGAGAGCGGAGAGAACGAGAGAGAAAGGGAGGGACACCGAAAAGCAAAGTTCTCAAGGTGACCGCCGTCGTCGTGCTGCTGATGATCGAAGTTTAGTGATCAAACGTGATGAGCTAAACGATGATGAAGATGATTAAATTGATAATTATTCTGATGCTGCTGAAGATCGCGATGATGCTGGTGATGGCGATGGTGATGGTGATGCTGTTGATGATGTTAGTGACGCTGGCGATGATGATGACGACAACAATGGTGATGATGATGATGACAATGCTAGTGATGACGATGACGATTAAACAGAAACACATCCCAAAAGTTTCGACTGAATGACTGAATGGTTTAGAATAAGTTTTCAAAGAATTCTGCTCTTTTTTTCTACTTAATTTAAATTTTAATTTAACGCCTATTTTATTGTTGTATATTTTTTTATTATTTTTTAATTTTAAGTTTTAGTTTTATTGCAAGCTTTTATCATTATATAATAATAATCGTCTATTTTAATCACTCTTTATTATTATTCTATTATAATGATGATGATTATTGTTATTATGATTATTAATGTAATGATGATGATTATTATTTGTATTATTTTTATTATGCTTAATGTTTAAATAATAATAAAGATCAAACATGTTTAAGAAGCATGTTTGACTGGAATCTTTTAGAGAAAAGAAGAAAAACCTTTTTTAAAAAACCCATGTAAAAGCTGTATACACACACACAAATACACACACACACATGAACAATTATAAGCGCACACAAAGGTTTGAAGAAATACACTCATCCTTGTTCACGAACCGAGAGAATCTACTTTGATCCCTGCAGGAGGAAAATGCAACTGCTACTAAAACGTGGTTCTTTAAGGACTTCTGTGGAGTCCTTCCACGGCGTCTTTGTTGAGATCTCTTCGCATTCGGCTTCAAAGAAATGAACGAACGAGGTTTTCCATTTGAGAATAAGAGAGCCTCTTCAGAGAGTCCAGTTTAGTTGTAGAGGACTGCATTATAAGGCTCGGAGGACTAGTTCAGGGGATCAGTTACTGATCCAGTCCAGTTAAGTGGAATTTCATGGTTTATAAATGTCACTTTAACTGTGTTAAGGACTCAATTGAACTGTCAATTTAACTGTCACTTAAACCGTCAATTGAACTGTCAATTTAACTGTCACTTAAACTGTCAATTAAACCGTTAATTAAACTGTCAGTTCAACTGTCATTTAAACCGTCACTTAAACTGCCAATTTAACCATCACTTAAACTGTGAGTGTAGAAAAAAACGTAGTTAAAAAATCAACTTTCAACAAAAAGAAGTAATAAAACTTGTAAACGTAGTAAGCTTGTAAACTAAAGAAAATTAAAAATCTATAAAAATTGTAATTAAAGAAAGACGAGGATATCCACCAACGTGATGCGCGATGTAATGTGATGAAAGGAGGACAAAATTGTACAATAAAACTGACAATCAACGAGCGCAATTGTGATCCCTGCAAAAACTACAAGAAAACCTTTTCTAATTTTCCTCTTCTTCTTCTTAACTACCTTCGACGGTTTCTCTCCACAACAATTGTGAACAATAAAATTGCACATTCACGATGGCTCGAGTATTTTTTCGCTCTATGCGAGGTCATAAAGCATAAAAAGTACTTTTATTGTTTTTGTAATTTTATGATTCTTGTTTTCTTACTCACTCATTCTCTTTATTCACTCACTCATTCATTCACTCATTCTCTCGATTGACTGATGGCATGCATGCGTGCATCACTAATTGATTGTTCTTGTTGTGGTGGCAACACTTTAAATTCAGTTCGATTCTTAAATTTAAGATAATTTGTAGAAACTTTTTAAAAAACAAAAAAATTAAACAACATTTTGTAGAAAAACAGCCGAAATTAAATTTATAATTTTTAATTTTAATTTTAATTTATAATCTTCATTGTATTTCTATTGTATTGTATTTAAAAAACACTAACTAACTTTAGTTTTAAGTGAAATTATTTAAAAAAATGAAAAAAAATTAATTTTATTTAAAATTTCAATTTTATTTAAAAAATAACCATTTTGTATTTTATTTAAAAGCAGGAAAAATTTGTAATTTTATTTAAAAATTGAAAAAATTTGTAATATTATTTAAAGTGTAATTTTTATGGGAACAATTCTTTAAAAACCATATAATTTAAATTAATTATCGTAATAAACAATAAATTGAAAATTTAAATTAAAATTTTAAAGCGAGATTTTTTATTGAAAACTTATAAAAATTGGAAACATTTTGAATTTATTAAAATTGATTTCGATGGATTTGATTAAATTATGTATTGATTTGAGTTGGAGACTTTTTTACTTTCTTTTAAATGAAGAAAATAGTAAATATAATTATAAATCAATTAAATTAAAATTGAAGTAAAATAACATCGGTTTTTTTAAACTAAAACTGCAGTAAAATATTAGTTTTGGCTCTACACACAACACATTCATATAACAAGAACAACATGAACAACAACAACAACAATACGAACACAAACAAGTTCACAGTGAAACACACTAACAATTCTTTCATTACAACTTCAACTCATTTCATAATAAATTGAATTCAACCATTAAATAACACTTAAATAACTATTAAATAATTCACAATGATTCTTTGAGAAAAAATATTGTTATTGTGAACATAAAACAATGAAATAACAATTGGACACTAATTCTTATTATTACTGATAATAATTACGATTTCTTCATTAATTTATTAACAAATAAATATATTATTGCATTAATAATATTTGAAACCTTAAAAAAATATATTATTTATATAATTAATTGAATATTCTTCAATATTAAAAACATATCAATATTAAAAACCTATGAAAAATGTATGAAAACCCTTTCTAATATTTATTTATTATACAGTATGTATACATACACTTATGTACTATTATTACATTATTTCTAATATATACATACAAGTGTATATGAAAATGTTTTAAAATATGTAATTAAAACATACGTAATACAAGTGTTGTTGGTATTTTAAATGCCAATCTTTTGGTTTCTAATTTACTTGTTCCTTCTTCTATCTTCGTCTATACTATACTAATATTGTACTACATATACATATATAATTTTTTATTAACAAACAATAACAAAAATACAAAAAATATTAATAAAAACTTATTGAGACTTTTATTAATTATAATTATTTATCGTATTTCAAAAATTAGTCATCATCGTCCATAATAAATAACTTACTTTAAAAACAAAATCAATAAAAACAATAAAATTGCTTATTATTTGAAAGAAAACCGAAACATTGCACATGTTTTTATTTCTTATTTTTATGTGATTTTCAGGTATTTGAAATTTTCAAGAAATTTTATTGAAATCTTCGTTAAAATTGAACAAATCTTTTACAAACCTCATCAAGCGATCAACAAATCCTCTTGAAATCATTAACAAACCTTCGAAAATTAAGAATATAGTAAATTCAATTTGTAGCACGGTGTAAAGGATAAATTCTTATAAATAAATAACTTCTTAGGATTCTTTTTGTTTCTATTTCTTCTATTTCTCTGATTTCTCTCTCTTTCGTTTCTTTCTTTATTCTTTTCTTTTTGTTTCTGAATATAATGTCATTTAAATGTTTCATTTAAAAGAATTTAAATTCAATCCATTGTCTCATTTGTCATTTTCTTAATCTTAACGAGATTTTCATTCAGGTTTTCTAATTACTTTTTTCACGATCACGATCTTGGCATCGAACAGTCGTTGTTTTTGCTTTCCGAAGTAATCCAGCGCTGACTTTTCTATAATATTTCCCTTTGAATTGTTTCCTGATTTCCTTAATTACACGGTATGTTGTTAGTTATTAAGTTCGAACGATTAATCACAACAATTGATTAATTTCAAGTGGGTTTTGTAGAGTTTTCATTACTGTGATTATTGTAATTATTATTGAAGTTGTTGTTGTGTGCTTATTTCTGTTGCTGTATTTGTTGCTGTTATTATTATTGTAGGAGGTGGCTTTGTTGTCATCAACATTCAAATGTCAATGAATTCTTCGTTTATTCAATCGTTGGCGCGATCGTTCATTAGTTTTTGCGATCCGTCCGATCGGCGATCGATCGATCGATCGATCGCTGTTGAAATGCATCGAGGAAAATATTGACTTGGCTTAAGACAATAAATAAACACGCTGAATGGGAAGAGATAACATCTGGACAGTTTGACAGGCCAGAAAATCAACAGACAACAAGACGGAGAGAAGGAGACGGACGGACGGACGGACGGACGGACGGACACTCTGTAGTTTCGGCATGCAATCAGATCGACGCGATCAGCACTCGGTGTCATGTAACGAGGCGTGGGTGTGAATGCTGCATACGAAGTTAGTGAAGAAAAAACAAACAGCAACACGAAGGAATCCAAAACCTAAAACAACAAAATCTATTTTTGCATGTTACTCAATTAAGAAACAGTTCACTGACTGCAGAGACGTCAGCGAGGAGATGAGAGAAGCTGCCGGATTCTGATGGCGCTGAGTTTTAATTTGGAAAAACAACATTCGCTGTTTTTGTGAAGCTAACATCAACATCAACAGCATCTACAACAACAACACCAATAATAATAATAATATTATTGTAATACAATACAATGCAATGCAGTGTTGTTGTTGTTGTGCCATAAATGATGTTGCTGCTGATGAAGATACTGTCAACAAAAATGACAGCTGCTGCTGCGGTGGCGTTGCGGCGCCATCGGGACCGGCCTCTTGTCGTAGCTTCAGCTGAGCTTCCAACGACCGGCAGTCGCGGCGGGACGGAACGGGACGAGTCACAACCTCAGCGCATTCTGCAAAATTTGCACTTTTCACATTTTTGTCTTCATTGTCTTTTTTCTTTGTTTTTTCCTCGCCTTTCTTTCTGTTGAATGCCGTGTTTTATTCATCGTTCAATCGCATTGTTAATTTAATGCAAGTCAGTTAGTCAAAGTAACTAACTAAATAAGAGATCGATAAAGCGGCTGGTTGATTAGCGACTGCATTTTTGGTGGGTTGGCCGATGAGTCGATCCGTTGCTTTCATTGTTTTCATTCAATACTTGAGTTAGTCAACAATCAACTCCATCAGTTGGTCAGAAGATTGGTTGATTGATAACTCTATCAGTTGTTTGATCAATCGATTAGTTGCTAGTTTCATCAAGTCATCTGTCCCTGTCTCTCCCTCACCCTCTCTTTCTCTCTCCCCTCCTTTCACACCTTCCCTGAATGACAAAGTTTTTCAATACTTCGTCAATTTTTTATTATTTATTTTCCTATTTATTTTCTTATTTTTATTGTTATTGCGTTTATTTCTCCTTGCTTTTGCGTGATTTGATCGTGGTGATAATTGTTGCTTTATTGCGCCACGTTGGCCACCCTGAAATGTCACCGAGTGCGCACGAGTCTTGAGTCGTGTCGCTTTCAGTGTGAAAAAACAAGATTTTTTTATCGGTTTCAGTGTGAAAAAAATTACACTTGACTCTATTATAATATTTAGCTTTAAACAGAACTTATTCAAAAGCATTTCATTATTTTATTGCATTGATTTATAATGAAACATGATTGTTAAAAACGTGATTCAATTTTTTTATAATTTCATGTATTTTTAACAAATTTCTGCAAGTTCTTAACTAAAACTAATAATAATTAATAATAATCCATGACTTCTTTTCATTAATCAGTGACTTTATAAACACGATTCATTTATCCATCATTTGACAAATGAATTAGATTCGTTTTAATGATTAAACGTTTTTTAGTATTACATTTTTAATTATTTATGCAGGAATTAGAAATGAATGCATAACGAATGCTTTCGAAAGATGTAACAATTAATCAACAATAAAGTAATGAATCGTTAATCACGGAAATAAACACGATTGAATTAATCACTAATGAAGGAATAAAGTATTAATTACAGTTTTCTATTTAATTCTGAGATTGTAAATGAATGAAGGAGGGAATAAATGAATGAAGGAAGGACGAAAGGCAGGAAGGAAGGATGGAAGGAAGGAAAGAATGAAGCAAGAAGGAAGAATGAAGCCTCCTTCCGGAAAGCGTGAAGAAACCAGGGCAATTTCTGTTGTTGTTGCTTCTGTTTTTGCCTTTTCTTTTGCCATGTTTTATAGTAGCTTTAACTTCATTAAACAACAACAACAAGAGCATGAGTTACAACAACAAGAGCATCAGTTACAATAACAACAACAACAACAACATCCATCGACCAAGAAATTTCCATAAACAGCCAGATTTTTTTTTTGTTTGGTTTATCGCTTGATTGCTTGTTTTTGCTTCCTTCTTTCTTTTTTTATGTTCATTGTTATTACTGATGTTATTGTTGTTGTTGTTCTTGTATACCAGCAGACTGTTCGAACAACTCTAGAGGAGGAACAACAACAACAATAACAACAACAACCATGCTAATTAGCGTTTACACGAGTGTCAACATGAACCGACCTCTGGCCAGATTTTACATGCATGCAGCATTCAGCATGATGCATGAAGGCAGAGAGGCATGCATGCATGCAAATACACACCATGTGTGACGTCACAAAAGTTAGTGAGCCGTGTCGTCGTCTGTCGGTTGTTGTACGGTTTTCTGTCGTTACAGGGGAGAGCTTTCGGTCTGCAAAGAAACGAAGCCTCGTTGAGTGAACGCTAAAAACCAGTAACAATTTTTAATTCAACTTCAATTACAGTATTAAGTTTATTTATTGTGATGATCGCTTAAAGAATGATCACTAAATAATTCTGTTCAAAGGACGAGAAAATATTAAAAATAACAAGAAATAAATACAACGCACTGGTCGCTTCTTTGTCACTACTCCGGCTGCTGCTCGGCAGGTCGGCTGCTTTACTACTATTGGCCATGGCCACACTTGTCGCCGCGATGCCTGCATCGCTCGCGCTGACTGATTGAAGTTTCCGCAGCAAAGACACGTCCGTGGGAGTGAGCATGCATGCGGGTAACATTATAAAATATATTTAAAAGCCGGAATCGCTGTATTTCATGGTTGTTTGTGTTTAAAATTTAATTATAATATACAGCATTTTAGATGATTTAAAGAAATAATGTTATTCAATTTAGTTTTTTTTGGTTTTTCTTAGAACTTGGTTGTTATATTATGATATTTTCTTTTATTAAATTCTATTGTAGATTTAGCAATTTATTTTTTATGTATTAAAATAATCTGCACTCTTATTTGGAAGAACATAACACATAATATCCACACCCAAAACGTTATCCGGAAAATATTAAAAGGAAGGAAGAATGTAAACGAGCACAAACACACCCTCAATCCCTTGCTTACACGCATTTTTTGTAGTGTGACAGCGAGCAACGTTCCGAGTTTCTTTGTGAGGCAAGCATCAAGTGATGACTAGTGTGACACCAGCCATTCTCTGCGAGTTAGCGTTTGTGTAGATTTCTTCATACTTTTCACACTCTGCATTTTGAATTCACATGGATTTGTAAGAATGCGAAATGCGAATAAAAGAAGAAATGCAAATAAAAATAAGAAGCAGAAGAAGCTTTTTGTGGGTGGCGTTGCTTTTCTTTCAATAGATTAGCATAGTTTTACAATAACACTAAAGTAGGAATTCTTATTGGCATCGTGTCACTCGCGGGCGCCCACACCCGACATCCAGGGCACCCTACGCCCGGCACCCTTCACCCGGCAACCCTTCAGTGAGGCAGTGATTCGGCGTCAAGTGCGTTTCAATCAATCCTTGAATTGATTTCATTCTTGTTTCTGTTGCTATTTTTTGCTGTTTTTTCCTTCTCCACTCAATGACAATTCTACACGTTTGAGTGCTCCACTCCACGTGCGATTGAGTGATTGTGTGTGTGTGTGTGTGCATGTGCTTGTCTATCACATGATTTATTGTATTTATTCTTTGTTCGTGTGTTTTTGTAATTTGTGTCTCTTTCTGTTCATTTGTCATTTTGTTCAATATGCAAACGAATCAATAAAAACTTTAATAGATTTGATAGGCAAGAAGTGTTTGTTGTTGTTTTTTGCGGCGCAACGGGGCGTATGATTGACATTTTTATCGCAAAATTTATCAATTTGATGTATCGATAAAATTGATGTTTGACAATGCTAAATATTTGCATAAGTTTTTGCATAAGTTTCAACTACTGAATATTATTGTTGTGCTTCTTCTTGTTCTCTTTCTTGTTCTCCTTCTTGTTCTTCTTATTTATTCATTGTTCGCATGTGAAAATCATTTTAAAGTTTTCTCAAAATTTATCGAGAAAGTCTTTCGTTACCTTTTATTTTTATTACTTTTTCCATATTTTAGTTAAAACCAGCAACTTTTTTCTGATTATAGTAAATCTCAAAACAACTTCCAGCAAATGACGTTGCTTTCGCATTTTGTTGCTTTTTAATCGCAAATGGCCGAAAAATGCTATTCGTTTGCTGTCGTTTATTGTTTCGCTTCGTTGATGGTTTCGTTTTTTGTTCGTTTTTTGTTCGTTTATTGTTGTTGTCGTTTCATCTGCTTCAGCATCAACGAACAGAAGTCGTCGTCGTCGTCGTCAGTGTGCCGAGCAGCGTCGCTGTCATTGAAATAAAATACGACGTCGCTGTTGTTGTTTTTCTAAAACAATCGATGATGTAAAATTTTAACACCTTCGCGTGTGGAATTCCGCGTGATAAATGAAAACATGTTAAATTGACGCAGCGGACGTCGAATTCGATTGGCATGCAATTGAAATGACTCGTTGATTACAAATCGATTACCTCAGAATGTCATTAATCAAGGCAGGCCGGCAGACAGACAGCTAATAAAATAATTGATTAAAAGCACATCGGAAACTGTAATAATAACGACAACAACAGAAAAAGACACAAACACAAGAAATGAAGAACAAAAGAAGGAAATAAAGGAACTAATAAGTATATTAATTAGAGCCAAAATCGATAAATTAACAGAAAAGAGAGAGAGAGACTGAGAGGGAGAGAGAGAGGGACTTAAATCAAACAACAACAACATTACAGTAATAATTCCACAAGAGTGCAGTCATAATAGACAAAAATAAAGACAACAAAACAAGCATAACAACAACAACAATTTGACAGGCAGCAAGCACACGACATTTGATGAATTATTACAACAACAAGAGTAGCAACAACAACAACAACAACAACGAGCGAATTCGTGACAGAACTCGGTAACATTCGTTGCTCAGTTGAACTGATCTCCGAACTGAACTTGCGCCGAGCTGCTGTCGTTGCTGCTGGGGCCAAGCCTCTTGCGCACAATCAATCAAGCGGAACATTTGCCGAATGCCGCCGCTCCTGACGCTTGACACCCGACGCCGACAGTCATCGTATATTTTCGACGCGAGAAAAAAAAACGAGCAACACAACAATAAACAGCGAAAACAAACGAAGCTGCGACGACGAAACGATGGCGAGCGCCAGCGATTGCTTCGGCTTCGGCATCGGCATCGGCTTCGGCTGCTACTGCTGATTCTTTGATTTATGAACGCACAATAAGCTGGCTGCAAAAACATGTTGTTAATTTACAACGAAATGCAATCTAAACAATTTATGCTAATTTTGTTAGCAAATGAAAGAAACAACAAACAGATACCCATTAGAATAGCAACAACAACAACAGCAGCAGAAACAATAATTTTAAAAACTAACACAGCCACCGTTGTTGTTGTTGTTGTTGTTGTTGTGACGTTGCTGACAATGATGATGATGAATGAACACCGCCATCTTGACAGATCATTATTACTACCATTACTATTATTATTATTATGATTGCTAGCAAAATTAGCATTTTTATTTCGTTAAGTTGGCGTTTATTAATTTTAACTACTTTACTTGCTATGTGATGCCGTGGAATCTGTTGAAAGATGGCGCATTCTCGATTTCAGTGTGTCAAGTACTTTAATTGGAAAATAATTCACATTTCTCACTGTCACATTAATGAAGACAGTGTTTTTTCCTTTTGTTTTTCTCGACTTTTATTTACTCTGCTCAAATCAGTTGTCAAGCGTCACCCGTGTCACCCATCAAAATGTCGGCGATCAAAGAGTTGGACAAGAATGTCATCTGCATCTCTTTGACAGTGTTGCTTTGGCCCCCTTCCCCCGCCCACCACAACTCCAGGCTCCTCGTGATTTTTTGCCATAAACTGACATACTATAAGTAATGCTCACTTCTGAAGGACGACCTGGCAATGAAGTTGATGGGTTTTATTCTCCATCCATTCATATTCTCATCCAACATCCTGAAGGATAACCCTTTTTTTTGGATAACCCTTCAAGCATGCCATCATCGTATCATCATTATCAAAACTATCATTATTAACATTGTCTTGCCGATATCGTTTTAGTTCACTTGAAACTACATGAAAGCTAGATTTTGCAGCTTTTTCTTAAAATATTCACATACTTTTAGGCTCTGCCATAGTAAAGTGATAGAAAACCGTTGAAAATCTTTTCTTTTGTACTGTACACCTGCGCCTGTTGCGTCAACTACAATCATTTTTTGCGTACTGTACGAGCGAAAAGTTTGCGTGCTTTACGAACAGCCTGGAAGTATGCTCAGTTTTTGAGAGAGAACAAGAAAAAAATTCACTACAAATACAAAGAGCACAAAAAGAGGATGAGGGACACATAACTAAGGTTCAATTAACAGAACAGTTGACGTTTTTTTTTTGGAATGACTCTCCTTTAACAGGTACATATACAGGTTTGCATGTATTTATGTCCAAAGAGACAGATGCAGATATCCAATGGATGTGTAAACATACGAAACACCAGCGACCTTGCGATGGAAGAAGATGAAGAAAAACAGCTGAGAAGATGTCTACAACTCGATTAATTGAGTTCTAACTCCTAAACTATTCAGTGGAACGATATTTTGAAGAGAGAACATGCTCAAGTTATGCATCGAGTAGACTATAGAAAAGAGATGTACAGAGTGATCGGGGGGGAGACAAGAGAGGATGATCTAGAAAGAACCAGAGAGAGAGAGAGAAGGAGAACAGTGATGGAGATTAACCACAATTAAGATTAAGAGAGTCAACGAACTCTGAATTGCCGAGTCTGACGGCAGTTAGGAGAGTTTTTGTTGTTATTAGCCAATGTCACACTAAGCCTCCTGAGGCTGGAATTGCTCGCTCCGATGGATTGATTCACGAAAGCAAACATTCATGCATGTAGGATTGACACACTCTCAACACGCACGCAACTTTACGAGGCTTCTCTGCGGCGGCCTCAAGAGGCTTAGTGTGACATCGGCCATTGGTTTTTATTTGTTGTGGTTGCTGTTTCTATGGTTTCTTTTTATCTGTCGATTTTTATGTTGATTTTACTGTTTAACTACCTGTTTAGCACATGATTTTAATGTAACGTGAAAATCTAATTAAATTTCTCTCGTTCTCTGCATTTATCGGCATTTCTTTGAGTTGTCAGATTTGATTAACATTTAATTATAAGCTCCGCCGGAGTTTTTTTTTCCACTTTTTGTTCTTTGTTGGTTTTTGTTTTATTTCTTTTTTTTTTAATTTTTTTTAAGTTTTGTGCCTGGCAACACTTTATTAGCAACACATGTTCTGTTCAAACCTAAAGATTGTTTATTTAAATTAAATAGAAAACAAAAATATCAAAATATCAAAAATACAAGATAATAAAACAGGGACAAAGAAAGAGAAGACTGGTTTTTTATGAAAATAATTGCGACAAAAAAAGAGAAAAAAAAGAGAAGAAAGAATAAATTGGAAAGAAAGAGCGTGAGATAGAAAGAGAAGGAGCGCAAGAAAGGTTGATTGAGAGAGGAGTAAAGAGCGACGGCGATTGAGAGAGCGTAACTGATGGAATGATAGATTACTTGTGATGGAAAGGGAGCTGGCAGGAGAGTGAGTCAGCGAATGAACGGTGTCTGGCGTATTTTTCATGTCTGGCTGCCTCGCACATGGTTTTAACTCTTGAACAGTCTGAAGTCAAGGTTTCAATCTGAACTTTTCTCTTCTTCTTCTTCCTGTTCTTTGCGCTAATCTGGTCTTAACACAGATACGCAAATAGACGAAGAATTATAAAAACAAATAAAAACGAACACATCGATGCCAGTATTGATTTCAGCACAAGATTAAAGTTTCAAGGTCAAAAACGCTTACCACGGCTTTGTACGGGAATTAAAATTATGCTGCAGTTTTTCGTCAGATTAAATCCTAATTTATTACTTATTATTATTATTAAATTATAAAAAATTAATATATAAAAAACATTAATAATTCAAAGTGATGGTGTGTATATTAAATGAATCAAATTAATATAAAAAAAAATTGTAAAAAAATTAAAAATTAAAAAAAAAAAATTAAAATTATACATATACATACGTATTATATTATGTACATTACATAATTAAATTTTAATGTTTATTTATAAAAATTAAAATTTGTATTCTACTGAAAACGAATTTAAAAGCTATAAAATGGATTAAATGGATACTATATAGTATCTATTAACTATGGATTTATACTATATGGATATCCATAGTAACTATGGATACTATGGATTATATAGTATCTAGCTATAAAGGATAAAATGGATTACAAATCAGTATTAAAGTTAAATATTTCGGTATTATTTACCTTGATCTCGAACGGGTGAAAGTTGAGTATCATCCTTATGAGTCTTTGAAGCTCCGACCGGCGTCACAGGGTTAAGGCTCGCCAAATAGCACACAAGCAACAACAGTAATACAGTAGCAACAACAACAACAGCAAAAGCAAGCAGCCGAACGTGTGAGAGAACGAATGCGAATTCGTTGTTTTTTTTCGGTGGCAGCGAACCAGACACTCTCCGAGACGATCGAATGGGTCGGAATCGATCGTCTCACTAGGATCGGGTAACAGCAGAAAAATAAACAGCAGCTGCAACAACAACTGCTACTGCTACTACTACTATTGAAACCAACACGTATCCCAACAGTGAGTTGGAAAGTTTTTCTTCGGCAGTTCTTGCGAGGAACTCAGCGATTTCTGACGTAGTTCGCTGAGTGCGGCGTGTTTGTGTGTGCGTGTGCATTTTTTTTGTTTTGGTTTTCGTTTTTTTCTTTGCTACTTCTTAAGAATTGTTTTATTTGCCGCAAAATATGAAGTGATGCCTGCGTGTAGATAATGAAATCCAAAGAATACTAAAAGAACTTGAAAACAACTGAACTAAATTAAAATTGTGTTCAAAATAATCAACAAAAAAAAGAGTTGAAATTTTGTATGCATTCCGAAAAAAGTTCGCACAAATAAAATCAGTTTTTGAAACGCGCGGCTGGCGAAGCGAACGAGCCGAGAAGTTAACCCGCAGCGAGCCCAGGAAATGGCAAGAATCACCGAATGCCGGTAATTTTTCACTTAAAACTTCGTTGCATGTTCTTCGTTCTCGTTTTTCGTTCGTGTTCTCATTCTTCGTTCACGTTCTGAGATATTTCTTTTTCAGAAACTGAGCATTGTGGTTTTTTTAAGGAAGCAGCATGTGCATGCGTGCGGTTTCACGGAGAGAGAGAGAGAGAGAGAGAGAGAGAGAGTATTGTATCTAAAATGCACGTTTGCTTGAGTCTGTGTTGTGTGTTGATTTAAAACATTTTCGCTGCGTAAAGTGAAAAACTAAACTACCTGAATTCAAGTAAGAAAAAAATCACATCAACCGGACTCCAGAAAACCGACCCCACCAGATTCCTTTCCAGAGCGAACAGTTTACAGTTACTGCTTATAGCAAAAGGAATTTTTAAATATCGTATATCATAAATCGATGTAAACGTCCATTCGAATATTTCTGCATTGCGAATATATATGAAAGTTAATATTAAAAAAACAATAAAACAGCGAAGAACCAATCTGACGATCGTAAGCGAATGCCATGTGAGTGTGTGTCTTTTGTTGTTGTTGCAGTTGATCTGTCAACATTTCGCATGCGTTGAGCAACATGCAAAATTTGGGAGGAACTTTTTTCCCCATCGATTTGTGAAAATATTCGGAGTTAACCAACAACAAAATAACACACGACATGCATACAAGAACAACAACAATTGTACAACAGACCGAGCCAAGCTGAGTCGAGTCGAGTGGAATGGAGCGGACTGAAGCCGAGCTTAGATTTGCATCGTGCTCCTTGCCATCGTTTCGTTCTTCGAAAGCAGGAATAAAATCCTATGAAAAAAAAACCGAGTAGCATAAAAAGCACGATGCCGACAAAAGACGACGACGCTGCTTCTCTGCTTCTGCAGATAAATTGTATAGTTTTTTCATGAAATGCTGGATGAAATGAAATGCTTCAATTTATGCTGGTTGATGATGGAGCTCAATGATAAATAAAGAGTATACTATAGTGAGAGAGAGAGAGAAGGTGGCTGGGGTGGCAACCAGAGAGAGCTCAGACAAGGAGGCTGCTCAGCTCAGATTTACAAAGCCTTCAGTTATTCTTTTATTACTGTTGTTATTTTGTTGGAAAGTCACGAGTAGTGTTAAAGTTAGTCTTTAAATGTTTTTTGTGTTTATTGTTGTTTCTTTGTAAATTTAACTACTTTTAACAAAAACAAAAAAACATTACTTCGTCCACTTTTTATTACTTCGACGTTTTCATGACTTTCTTTTAATATAGTTTTCTATTATTTTTCTCTTACGATTTCTCCATCAATAAAACAAACAAAAAATCCCTTAAAATTGTACAAAAGTCACACATTTTTTCCACATTTAATCCACGTTATGGGATTATTATTTCCATTTCATATTAGAAAAAATCTGATCTATAAACTGAGAGTAATAAGCACTTAAGCCTCATTGAAAGAGAAGACAATCAAAAAGAAAACTAAAATACAGAAGAAAAAAATCGTCATTTCATTTTCAAAAAACCAGTTTTCATTTACTATTACGTTATCTTGAATTAGTCACTCCTACTAAGATAAGTACTCGTATTTAAAGGCAATCCATAGAAAAAAACAGTCAAAGTATGTATGTATATAGAAACCAATTCACTACACTCACTACTAGAATAAATCTTAATGCTGTCGTAGTAGCTTCTAAGCATTTGAATATTCATTTAGTTGACCTCATCTAACCTCAGAAATGTTTATTGTTTTCTTCTTTTTACTTGCTAACGACGTACTGACAGAAACAAACAAAAAACTTGCGTAATTAGAAGTTAATTTTAAAATTAAATGTCAGTAAAGACAAACAATATTAATAATAATAATAAAACAAATAAATAGTGAAGTTCAGTGATATACTCCGTTATCAAGGTCACTAAACACTATCAATCCTTCTCTCTCGCTCACTCTCTTTATGCCTATCTTATGACAGCTTCCAATCCCAGCCTCCTGAGATTCGTAGACTATCAGAAAGTAATCAAATCAGGGTCAGAGTAGAGTCAGAGTGGAGTCAGAGTAGAGTCAGAGTAGAGTCAGAGTGGAGTCAGAGTAGAGTCAGAGTGGAGTCAGAGTAGAGTCAGAGTGGAGGCAGAGTGGAGTCAGAGTACCATCCGAGTATCGTAAACGGGGAGTCGACGTAAGACTGGAGGAGTAGATGACCAGGTCCTTGAAATTGCTATCCATTCTAATTCATCTCCATACTATTATTTCTTTCATTTGCCACCAGATGGCACCACTCTTAACCACTTGAATTCATTGCCAGAATGTTTGATTATTTTTAATCTGTCCTTCAAATCGAATCTGTGTTAAAATCTCTAAACGACGATGCTTGCCAACATTTTGATTTCTTCTTCGCCGTTCTACTTTTAATTTACTTTCTACGTTTTATCCTTTCTGTTTATTTTGAGATTTTCTCATTTCTTAAATCAGTGATTCTAATAAATCGTTTTTCTGCACTTGAACTGCATTAATTAATAGCTCAGAAATAAGCTTTGTGTGTAAAATAAATAAACGAAATAAAAAATCAAGTAATAAATTGAAATACCAAGAAAACGAGGAAAGCGAGAACTGACAAACATCGACATCAGAAATCCGAAGTCTAAATAAAGACTTATGTTATTTTTATAGAAACTTATGTTTAAATACGATCATAATTATTTAGTGGGTAATAATATGGATGTGGTTGGAATATGATTTGTTTATTGTCACTTCGTTATGTCATCACGCACTCACCACGAGACCGCAAACCAATCGATAGTAAATCTGTTTAAAGATCAAATAAATGATCACTTAATGTGTAAACATTCGCCGACAGACTGAGGGTCGGATCCACTTAGAAATGTTTACTCAGAGGCACATACATACATACATACATAAATACATACTTCATATTGTGTACTTGTTTAAAAAAGCCTTCTATCGATCGATAAACTCTGGACTCTGGATAGACCATAAAATTTCATTCATAATTTTATTGTTCTCAAGTACTAAAGTTTTATTTTAGCAGAGAAGAGAAGAGAAGAACTTAGCGTATGCAGTATTTAGTATAGCTGCTCAGCTGTAATCGATAAGAATGAAGAAGATGCTACCATATTACATATTTGCTAAAGATCATTGACGGGTATCTACATATTAGCAACAACTTTTGAATTTTCAGCCCTTAGAACTCTTGCCTACCGGCGAAGTCAATAAATTTAATGAATAATTTTACTATAGAAATCATTGAACTTCATAGCTAATTCATGGGCCATCTATATTCTAATTCCCATATGTATATATATGGGAATATCTATATTCTAATTCCTGGTGTATTCTGGATTCCAAAGAGATCAAGAGGCATCTATGGATCATCTGTCAATACAATAATCTATGAGTATTTATATACCACAAGGACTTATTTTAGAAGCTCTGAGGATTGGCTCCTTGCGAACTCATAAAGCAACTACTGTGCTCGTCATTTATAGGTCAGTTATGGATATTTATACCTAAATATTTATACAATTGATTCATCTTTTTCTTAAAGTCATGAGACATCTCAAGAGCTCTATTGGCCAGTGAAAATTAGAGTGACTTCATCGGCGGACCACCAACAAAAATTATTGTTTTAGTATATGTACATCTGCTCGTATATTTTTTTAGAAGATTTTTCTTTTTTGTCTACTCTTTTGTCTTCGTTTTTAATTCCTTTGTTTTTCAATGATCACACAATGAATGTTTTTCAGTTTACTTTTATTCTGATATTTCCGTTTTTTAAACATTCTTGGGACTTGTAGACGGAAGTTGTTTTTTGCCACTTTTTGTTTCGTTTTTCTTTCCTTTTTGATTTTGGCCAATTGTTTATTGATGATTGTTTGATGTATTTTTGTTCACTCCTTTTGTGAGTCGTTCTTTTCGTTCCATGAAACTGCGCGTTTTTTATAGTTGAAGAAAAATTTAATGTTTATCTAAAATACCTTCATAAGATAAAATTTGTCCTTGAATAACCTACTCGTATGTATGCATATCAATAAATCACTCTTGTTATCAAGAGAAGAAGAGAGAAGTAACCTTCTCTCGTATAGAACCGTCTTAATACTCAAATTTCTACTTATATACCTTAATTTTCACTGGCTAATGGAGCTCTTGGGCACTATAAATGAAAAATACAGTAGTTGTTTTCTTCTTAGATATATCCATAACTGGCTCATATAGTATTACCTATGAGGTCTGATGATTCCTTAATTCAAATTCATTTTCAAAGGTCATTTTCTTCTTCTTATCGATTCCAAGTGAGCAGCTACACTATTATAAATACTTCATACGCTAAGTTCTTCTTTAAACAACTTCTGTACAGAAACTAAACCTGGACAGCTTCACAAAATCACTTTAAATCAGAAAGTCTCCAGATTTAAGATTAACTTTAAATCTATTTAACCCTGAGGGTCCATTCTTCATTGAACTACGAACTACTTTTGACTACTTACATCCATTATTTGCACTTTAACCTTAGAATAGTAAGAAAACACTTAAAAATACACAAACGAGCGAAGAAAAAACGATTTCAACCTGAGAATTAATTGCTTTAAGTATTATCATCATCATCATATTTGAATGGCAGCTTATTAATAAGTAAAGACAACAATAATACGTTTAATAAACTATAAGTTCAAAGCGTAATATACACGATATTTTATTTCTAAACCATGAAATTTTAACGCATACGAATAATTTTAATTTTCATTACTTTTTAAACAAAAACTCGCGAAACTCGACCCATAAAAAAAATTATCAAAAGAAAAAGAAAAAAGCACAAAGAAAAAAGAACTATAAAATATTTATGTAGCTACTAATAATGAAAATATACAGATGGGAGAGACAGACAGATGGTGAACAGAGTGGAAGAGGAGCGACATCCACTGCTATCGAGCAGAGTCGGGAGCTGGCAGAGTGATCGCCAGAGTTGCTGGCATGACAGCTGACAGCAGCGTAGGAACAGCAATAATTTGATCAACAGAGAGAGAGAGAGAGAGAGAGAGAGAGAGAGAAACCCACCTGCATTAGAAAAAGAGAGAGACGCGGCTGACAAAGAGAATTACTTGCAAACAGACAGGCAGCCAGACGAAGCGAGCCCGCATGCAGACTGACGGAGAAACTCGCGTGCTGACTGACAGAATTAAAAACAATTAGAGTATCAGTCAGTCAGCCGCATAGCCAGTAAGACATCCCCCCCTCCTCTATCACTCTCTCCCACTATCACACTCTCTTGCCCTCTGTCGCCATCTGTCATCTTTAAACGCACTTGAATTGTTAAATTACTCAGGCAGGCTGTCAGCCTGGCTGCTGAAATCCTTTCCGGGTGATTTATACGCCATTACATTATGAATTTATGCATACATGTGGGACAGCAATTGTATCTATCGGTCGAGATATACATACATAAATATATGTCTACAGTGGTGGACAAAATGTTAGGAACAACAGATGTAACGCATTTGGCCCCGGCAAAGTTATTGTATAGTGTTATTATTATACCTGTAAGTTCATATATTGAAATAATACATTATAGCGAGGGTCCATATAAACGACATTGGTTATTATTCACTTCTTTTTTTGGTTCATGTTTCGTTTAAAATATATTTTTTGTCCAAAACATCTTGTAAAATAATTTTTCTTTTTAATATTTTTATTACTTGATTATTTTTATAGCTTATTTTTATTACATTTTATATATAATTACATATGTAATACATATATTGTTTTTATTTTATATATGTACATATCTACAATATATATTTTTTATCGTCGATCTTTTATAATGTACATAATTTTCTCCCTCATAAAAATCATTTTCTATTACTTTTCTCCATCGCTGTTTTTTCCATATTAACAAGTGTAAGTACCAATATTTGTGTATGTATGTACATATGTATATGAGTGTATACATACATACACGTTTCTTGTTACATATTCTAATGAATGAATGTTTGAATGAATGCATGTCTTTCATTGATAAATTGCACAGCACCAACAACAAATCTTATTCTCGTCGATCGAGTGTCATTTTTTCTTGCTTGATTTTTTTGTTGTTTCTTTTATGAACACATTTCGAAATAGTCTTCTCTTCGTTAGTAATTAGTTAATTAATTAATTTTTACAACTCTTGCATTTTATTTGCATTGACTTTTGAATGCTTTCTTGTGTGGAGATTGATTTAAATTGCAATTAAATTACAGTTTCAAGAAAATTTGTGTTTTTGTTTTAATTGTTCCGTTAGTTTATAGCTCAATGCAATTGAAATCTAAAGTGATTTTGGCTTCAAAATTAAAAGTGAAAAATTAAACTAGAATAATTGAAAGGCAAATTGAATAAATAAAATATTTTAAAACTGAAATAATCAATAAATTCACTCATGAATTGGTACCTCTCTTTTACACAGAACTGGCAGCATTCACAGTACTCGCAGTAGCGGCTACAACAGCGCCGCCAACAACAACAGTCTTCCCCGACTCAATGCTCACAAAATGTTGCTGCAACACACGGTGACCAAACGAAAGACTTTGATATTCGCCTGCTTTGGTATCGCCATCGGTCTCTGTATTGGAACCGTGCTGAAAAACTACCGCGCTCTGGAAATAGTGAAGCGCTGCAACCCGAAGCCAAGTGGCCAGCGGAGTCCATTCGAGGTGATCGGCCTGAGCGCCGAGGAGAACATCCAGAATTCACAGCGAAATCTGGTGTTCGTGGGAGTGATGACAGCGCGTGACTTTATCGAGGGTCGAGCCCGGGCCGTCTACGACACGTGGGGCAAGGAGGTACCGGGTCGCATAGCTTTCTTCAGTTCAGAGGGTTCGTTCTCGAATGAGCTGCCGGTGATCGGTCTGAAGAATGTCGACGATCGATATCCGCCGCAAAAGAAGTCCTTCATGATGCTGTACTATATGTATGAACACTATGTGGATAAATTCGAGTGGTTTATTCGGGCCGATGATGATGTCTACTTGGAACCAGAGAAGTTGGAACGATTTCTGCGATCCATTGATAGTTCGAAACCGCAATTTATAGGTAAACGCTGACCTAATTGATCGATGAATGAGGAATGAACGGACTTGCGGTAAAATGGTCTTTTTGTAGGTCAGGCGGGTAAGGGAAACTCTGAGGAATTTGGTCTACTATCGCTGGAGTTTGACGAAAACTTCTGCATGGGAGGACCTGGTGTTATCCTGAGCAGTGAAACCTTAAGAAGAGGTCAGTGATCGAATATAGAGTATGTCCGTCTGTCTTTCTGTTTGTCTGTCTGTTTCTTTTTCTATTGTGTCTAGTGAAAGTATAGTGTTTATCTGCCTATCTCTATGTTTTCTCTATATATGCCCCCCTTTTACAGTGGCCCCTCATATACCGACTTGTCTGAAGAATCTCTACAGCACTCATGAGGACGTGGAAGTGGGTCGTTGTGTACAGAAATTCGCTGGCATCCCCTGCACCTGGAACTACGAAGTAGGAACGATATTTTTTGCAAGCAGTACATTTGTTTTTAGCAAAAATAGGCTCAAGCAACTTGCAAACTTGTTTTCAGATGCAGTATATATTGCGTCACAACTCGAGTGGACGTAACGCCTACACGGGCAAACTAAAGCGAAAGGAAATACACAATGCGATTTCATTGCATCCCATTAAACAGGGACCACTCATGTATCGTCTACATTCCTACATTCAGGTAAGTGTGAGGGAAAAGGAAGAGAGGAGACATGGTAGTAGTACTTTTTCCAGAAATTGGTCAATTGGTTATTGGTCTTTCTCTCCCTCTCAAGGGTCTCAAAGCTGATGAAATGCGTCAAGAATCTTTGCTTTTGCATCGGGACATAAGACGCATGGCCAAGCTCTTGGAAATACCAAGTGATAGCACGTACCTGGTACCCGGTATCTCATTGATCCCAAAAAAAGAGAACGACAAGCAACACTTTGAAGATCACAATATATTAGGTAAGTAATATCAATCGGAGAGCAGAAAGCTTGATAGGATTTGCTATACTTTCAATTTCGAAATACATAAGAATGAAATAAAGGGTTTCATTGAAGTGAAGTAGTACTCATCGGTATATAGAAAGAGTACTTGTTAATTTATTGTTTTCTTTTAATGTTGTTGTTATTAGCGTGAAATTAGTTGAAGAACAAAGTTAAATACTTTAGTAAAGTTATAATTCTCTGGTTATATAAGGCATGTAGATTTTAAAAAAAGATTTACCGAATTTTTTTACTGTCGGTTACACAATCGGTTAAACCACTTTGTTTAACGCTTTAGTCCGCTGTCAATTTTGGCTGCATAAGCCATTAAGTGGGGAATCAGGTTCTGTTGCATCACGCCACTAAAGAGATGAGAATGTGGACCACGGGCCGCAACAATTACATCTTCGCCGGAATGAGTACCCATAACGCCTTTAATATAACTCGGTGTAAAGGACTCTAAAAGACAAACAAGTATTTAAAAGACAAATTTGTAGAGGAAAAATGAAGGTGTCATCAGGAAGAAAAGTTTCGCCTATTCATTTGCTCATCATTACCCACAATGGACGACCTCTTAAAACCCTCCCACTGCCGTCGAATTTTAGAGTGAAATTCTTCCAAAAGACTACCTTCTTTATCCAAACTATGAAACGGAACTTACGTTCATTCAGTTTTCCACTCAAATCCTCGCGTTTTCCATCCTCTAGCAAATACTGTTGTATACCTACAGCATAGTTAAGGGTGGCATACGGCGTTCCAAATACGTCCGTGTCATATTCGTTGACCTGAAGAATGGGATTTCCACGGCCTGGATAACCGGCAATCGACATCGTGTGCGAATGGTCCGCAGTGACCACCACCAACGTATCTTTCTCGTTCGTTAGACGCCTGACCGCCTCAATGGCTTCGTCGAACTCGAGCATCTCGTCCAAGGCTAGGCCAGCTTGCGTCTGATGATGTCCGTGATCGATGCGACCACCTTCGACAAACAAAAAGTATCCACGTGGATTCTGAGACAACGTGCGGATAGCAGCCACTGCCATGTCCTTTAGACGTGGTTGCGTCGGACGTTTGTCTTTCGAATTCATATTGAATTCCAGATTTCCACTATTAAATGTTCCAAAGAGTCGCTTGGTTCTGTTTCGCATCGCCATCTTCAGTTCATCGAGTGTTGTGATAAATTCACCGTCCGGGTTGTTTTGTTGCCATTCTTTAATTAAATTGATACCATCCAGACGTCTGCCACTCGTGCCGAATGCATCCACTTCAGAGTTCGGCAAGAAATTCGTCATGCCACCGCCGAGTATTACATCAAAGTTGCGGCCCGGCTCTTGCGTAATCAGCTGGGTGGCGATGTCCACGCAACCGCCTCTGCGATCGGTGCCACTCTCCGCTAAATCGGCATCGCTTTCCCACAAACGATTCGCCACGTGAGCAAAGCTGCCCGAGGGACTGGCATGGGTTACGGTGGTCGTTGTTACGATCCCACTAGATTTGCCGGAGCGCTGAGCCCAGGTAGCAATCGAATCAACGTGATTTCTTTTATCAGCACTGGCCGAACAGTTGTTGAAGTTGACGTGAGCATTAACGCCGATCATCAACATGTTGGTCTTGACGCCGCACAAATAAGCGGTGGCGGTGCAGGCAGAGTCAGGCGTCTGACCGTTGGTACAGTACGTCTAAAAGGGGGAAAGAACATCGGAAAGTTAGAGAGAGACAGGGAGAGAGATGAAAAAATATTTATAAATTACAATGAATAAAAGAAATCTAGATATGTAAATAACTGATATATTAAAGAAAGAAATTTTCTCAAGTTGAAGATTCAATCAATTTCATGTATTGCGAAATTATAATGAACTTTATCCTTGATCTTCCTTCTTGAGCTCGAACGATGCCCTTCTTCACAACTCACCTTACTTAGTCCTGCGTATGGCATTTTATCGATGGCCAGCTTGCTCTCCTCCCCCGTCTTGCCCAAACGTTGTCCCTTCAAGATCCTGGCCGAAGTCAACGTAGACACTGACATACCGTCACCCAAAAGCATAATAATATTCTTGGCCTTGCGATAGTTGTGCTGACGTCCCATCTTCTCGGTCAGATCTTCGAGAGCCTGATCCAGCCAGAATCTGGTCTCCTTCTCCTCCTCCGGCGTGTACTTGCCCTCACCTAAACCCTTACCGATATTGCCACTTCTCATGGTGCTCATGCCCGTGGGCATGTGGTAAGGATCAACTGTAAATGGAAGGTGGGAAAAAAATTAAATAAAATAAATAATTTGGAATTTAAGGAGCTTCTGAAGGTGTGCTAATTATGAAGTATCTTATTTAGTACACACCCCCACCCCTCCCCTTCCCCTTTCACACTCTCTGTCCTTCCTTCACGATGTCTCTTTCTTACTTGCACACGTGGAGCTCAACAGCACTGCGAATAACGAGATGATCGAAAGAAACTTGAACATTTTGATTTAAATTTTTAATTTTTAAATAGTTTTTCTTCCCTTGAATATTTTTTTCCACTGTTCGCTTCTTCTTTCTTTTTTCCTTTTCTGTTACTCGGAATCGTCCAACGCGACAGAAACACGATTCAGTTCTGATGAATTGTTTTAAAAATTTGAGGCTTTAAATATTTTCTTCTATTTTACTTGATTATAAGACAACGAAAAAAAAGTGCCATCGCCAAAGATACACAGAAATATAAAGTTATATTTTTATAAACAATTAAAACCGTATTTAATTTATATTTTATTTATTTCGTTTGTACAATTAAATGTTGACGTTTCAACACCTAACAACCGACAATGACGGGGACCTGCATAAATCTGTGGTTTATTTGCACTTTTTATAAGCTCACGTTTTTTTTTATTGGAGAGAGGGTGGTATTTTAATAAAAAATTTAAGCAAAGCTTATTTTAAGGTTTTTCTTTATCTCTTTTGGTGTGTGTCTGCACATGTATGTGTGTGTTTCTCTTTTAATGGCATTGAACTGAAGAATAAAATTTTATTTTAAATAAATATACGTTAAATTGTTGTCTCATTTTATATATCATATAATCACACATCATTTGAAATAATTTTAGTCACTATATTCTTTGGGATTAGATCAGTTTCAGTTCAAGAAGATTGTATCTATACGTTTGTATAACTTAATATTAAAAGAAATATAAACCAAATATCTTTTATCTTCATCAAATGATCAATAAGAAATGAATTTCTAGGGTTAGATAATTAGATAAAGATTATTATGTCCTCCTACATTCTATATTTCTTTTATATATTATTGATAGAGGTAGAAATATATTAGATATGTATATACAAAATAAAACTACTTTATTATGAAAATTCGATGTATTTCTTCCACTCCAAATTTATAGCACTTCGTAGTCAGTGTTGATGGTCTATAAGTAGAATTTTCTTTAGTCTCATGTATTGTTTATAAATTCAGTGATATCACAGATCCCCCTACCAGCATGTGTTCTACAAAAGTTTAAAGCGGGGAGAGAGGGGTAGAAAAGAAAGTTGCTACCTATTAGCTACCCACAACCCCAGCCCGGCCCTCCTCCAACGGTTGCAAATTACCACATGTTAATACGCCACTTCCTGGTTTGATTACTAAACCTGAGGGCCGGCCGTTCGGTAGTTTTTGTTACAACCTTCAACAACTTAATACATGAATATTTAAATATATGCAATACGTTTTTCAAACTCTTTAAATACTTGATAATAAAGCAAGCATAGAGTGAAAGCACGAGTAGAATAAAGATTAGTAAACCTACATTGGGTTAGTACACTAGTTTTTTTCGTTTTTTATACCATCTTCTTTACTAACAGTCCATATTTCATTCCAGGCATTAGTCCGGATCTAAATAAGTTCGTGCCCACGTCTACAGCGGATCTGCTCGAATGGTCTTTTATAGCACGCAGTCTTTACACCACTGATCATGCTAATCCGAAGCATAAAATCAGCTCAGCCATGCGGGAGGGCCTCGAGGATGTGATTAATGAGGTTATGGAAAACGTCAACAACTACTCACGGCAGAGAGGACGTGTCATTGAGTTCCGTGAGTTACTGTATGGTTACTCGCGTCTCAATGCTCTGCATGGGCAAGATTTAATATTGGATCTTCTGTTGATCTACAAAAAATATCGAGGCAAAAAAATGACGGTGCCTGTGCGGCGACATCTTTATTTGCAGCGCGCTTTTACCGCGACGTTCGTTAAGGAGTTCGAAGAGGATTTCTACAATGTAACCCTGCAGAGAAGTGAGTTGAAAGCATCTGAATAATGCAGTTATTTATATTTTCAATTAAATACATCCTCCAAAAAAGAAACTAGTTACCTCACTCTTCAAGTTCCTTTTATTTCTCTTTATTTCGAGCTCTAAAATTGAAATAATTAACTTATAACATCGTCGACTTTCCTGCAGATCTTCTTAAGAACATTATCAACACCGGCCTGGAGAAGCTCGCGAACACGTTCACTTTATCCAGTTTTCACAGCCGGACTGACGGTTCGATGGGGACCAGAAACTCGAAGATCGTGTTTGTGCTGCCCATCGCTGGCCGTATCGACACCTTCAGGCGCTTCATCGAAAACTACGAACAGGTTGGCGTTCAGCAGGATTCGAACTGTGATTTGCTGACGATCATTTTTGGCAACCAGAGTGCCGTCGCTCCGCATCTTCAGCTTCTAAGTGACCTACGTCGACGCAATGTATATCGACAAATCAACTACATTCACCGCAACGAGGAGTTCTCGCGAGGTGTGGCACTCGATATAGCAGCACGGTCTTCCTTCATACAGCCTGAGGACATAATCTTGTTCATTGATGTGGACATGTTATTCAAGTTGGAGACACTGCAGCGCGTACGCATGAACACGTTGCAGGGAAAACAAGTCTATCTGCCAATAGTTTTCAGTCAGTATGATCCAAACAGGCGGAAGCAGCATCAGCAGAACGGAGACGGCAGTGAGAGTCGCCCCTTCACTCCAGCGGCAGAGATCAACAATGAAACTGGTTATTTTCGACAGTTCGGCTTTGGCATCTGTGCGATTTATAAGTCCGATATCTTGGATGAGGATATAAACGGCTTCGACAAGGATATCACCGGCTGGGGTCTGGAAGATGTCAAGTTCTTGGAGAAAATCATCAAAGTAGGCAAGAAACCAGTCTCCATGTTAGTCAATACAGCCGATGTGCCGTCTGATTTCAATGCGGCGGCAGAACGGATGCGACACATTAGTATTTTCCGTGCCCCTGATCCGACGTTGGTGCATGTCTATCACGACATCAGCTGTGATGTTAAGTTGGAGGCACCGCAGTATAACATGTGTTTGGGCACCAAAGCCAATTCGCTGGGTAGCACTCGATTAATGGAGGAGCTGTTCTACGGAAGAAAGGAAAACGTGGACTTTATTCTGGAGTTAAATCGCAAGAAGGAAAAAAGATAGTATTTAGGTACAAGTACTCCAGAGTGGTTCCAAATATACTATAGTATTAGCAGCGGGATAACTAATAACAAACAACGAATGCAAAACAAGAATAAACTAGTAAATGAATTTACGGTGGGACTACCCCGAAAGCGGTAGCGAGAAAAGAAAATTTAAAGACTTTCCTGGATTTAATCAAAACTTCCTTACAAGGAAAAAACCCTTTCAAAAACGTGATTAAAGGCTTCAAAATGCGTTGCTGAAATTCAGTTTAAAAATACTTTTGCTATGTAAGATATTACATTAGAGTCCTTTGCAGGTGCCTTTATAATGCTCTAATTTCTCCTCCATAATGTAGCTAAGCTAAAAAAACAATCAGCTCGTGATTTTAGAATCTGAAATCTCTAAATTATAGTATTATAAATTTAATACATATATGTTTGTAGTCTGCAGTTTATTTATAATTGCTACGAGTATACGTAAACTTTTAGTGAAACAAAAAATTCCACTATTTTAGAATATTAAATTTGTATTTTATTCCTAATTTAGGTGTGTTCGTGTATTATTACTTCAATAAAACCAAAAATGTTCGTTATTTTAAATATTCATTAATTTCTGTTGTCCTTCCTATAGTTTGTAACGATATAAAATGAATGAATGAATTAGTTATGAATTAAAATACTTATTACTAAGTAAACTATTTTAGATTACATAAGTTTATTGTGATAATAAATAAAAGTGTTGTATTTAAGTAAAATAATAAAATAAAACGCAAACAAAGCGAAAAGTTTTTATAACTTCAAGAATTTCGTTGCCTTTTTCGTCTCTTCTTACTGAGCTACTACATGAAAGCCATAGGCTTGATATCGAGTAAGGCAAGGGTTTGATTAAGTACCACACGCACTGCTTTAATGAGATAAATTCTTGCATAAACGTATGGCATCAAATGAGTACGTGTTTCCTAAAAGCAATTTAAGAAACAAAAAAATGGCAACCAATTAATAAAAAAGCTAGAGACCAATTGAAAGATACATGCAACATACTTGCGTTAATATTCGTACGCGTCGGTAGTAAATACTAAATACTGCTACAAATCCACTCAAGTAGCGTACAATTAAATGGGTCGAGCAAACCCCTCTCTCGATTTGCTCCAAGCAGCGTTCAATTAGATATGGAAATTGCAAAATATAACCGAAACAAAGTTGCCATTCTTCCTCCTCGCTGAGTAGCTTAAAATTGGTAGCATCCATCGATGGTAGTTCGGAATAGGTAGAGTTTGCGACAAGGTTTTCAAATTTACGTAACAGAGTCTCAAGACGTGCCGAATTGTATAGAATAAATGACGCACCTTAGGAAGGTAAAGAAATATTCATCGGTTTGGTATATGGTAGAGCATCAAAAAGTAAAAGTATACTCATTAATTTTAAACCTTTTGTACTGCCCTGTCCATTGCGTATTAACTGTACGGGTGTTGAATGTTTAACCTCCAGCAAGTCGACAGTCACAGCGGCTTCACCCAGGCGCTCCATTAGGCCGATGAAAGGTTGATCATTTTTGGTACGGATGCCGTATTTATGCATGGCCATTAAACGCATATCTGCTGTACGTAAACTACAAATAACAATACAAATACAATACTACGGAATAGCTTTTTTCCAAGCACAAAACAGAATATTAACTTGAAAGCGTGTTCTCATTACCCGAGGAGCCAATTAAAGAAGGATTAGAAGTGTCATTTAAAACTCTAAGAACACGTACTGTAAGTGTACCTACTTTAAATATTCCTGCGTTTGTAATTTTGCCAACTTTCCAGTCGTGGGATCCAGGACTGATCCGCACTTTACGAACACAGAATGTTTGTCATTTTTATACATGTCCTCAGTAACACTGATAACACGCAGTCGCAAAACGTTGTCATCATGTGTTACGTTATCTTCTACTTCCATCCATTCGGAATAAAATAAAATGCGACGTAGCACACTGTTTATCAAGCTAGCGCGATACATTGGTAAGCTAGTACCATCTCTTCTCGTTTCATTTTCTTTTAGTTGGATTTTGCGATCACAACGCTTCTTCAGCACACCAAACGGGTTTTGTCCATTCTCATTGCCGGCCGTCAAAACTTGCTTCAACAAAGCTTCGATGCAAATGTAACGATTTAGAAAAACCACGCATCGTGTTTCCGCTATAATCAGCTCTTGTACAGGATACGGCATCCAATGGGAGGCTGAGTCAAGCAGTTGCTGTAAAGTTTCCCTTTGAGTTTCGGTATCCTCTAATTTATCACACAACCCCAGATTATTAGTCGTTTGACCAAAATATTTCTCCCATATACCGGCTGCAACCGAAAAACTTATTTCGCCCTTATCTTTTAGCTTTTCGTTGTGTATTCTAAATATCTTCGCAGCATTTTTAATCTCCTTCGCAGTGAAATTTCGTTCCACAAAGAAGGATGTGAAATTTATTATGAAATTATTTAGAGGATTCTCCATTGTTTTTAAGCACTTGTGAAGTTCGAACCGTTTAAATTTTCAGTTTCTATTTTGAACATTATTCATGTTTGTTGACATTTCATGTCAGCTGATTTTTAAAAATGACTGCTGTTTTGAAATGTTCGAGGAATCACGTACTTTAATAATTTGATTAGAACAATTCGGGATCCGGGTTTTAATGTTGTTTTCGTTTACCGTAACTTTTAATGGTGCTTACAACAAGACAACGGCAATGTGCGCTCACTTCCGGTTCCTAATTTAGAAACGGATGAAATTTTAAATTTAACCACCTATATTTCCTAAACTATAGCATATAAATATTTATTATTTCAAATTCCTTTGTAACGGTACCAACCCTATACGGATAACTTTAACAGTTTAGCAGATAAGAATAAGAAGAATAAGGTCAAGTTAAAAATTATTAGGAAATTATTTTTGAAAAATTAAAGAAAATTGCGAAACATATTTAATGGAAACTTGAAAACTGTTTTTCGCTGCGCTAAGCTTGAAAAATAAAATGTTTTTATTGAAATTGTTATGAATTATGTTAATTTGGTTTGAATGATTGATTGTTTAAAAAATCTTTATGTCGAAGAAAAAGAATGATGTCCTCGTTTAGAACACCATCCACTTCATAGTTGAAAAGTTCCAAAATTTTATTAAGAATGTTACTATTATTATCAAACATAATCAAAAGCGTCAAAATCTACATTAACAACCACAACAACAACGAAATTGGAGCTCCATACCTATTGTAAGTATCATTAAAGTAAAGACGATAGTACATGAATTAATTTTGGAATTAACAACGCTGTAATGAAAATAATAGCAGATGTCACAATTAATAATTTGACAATAGAGAATGAAAAAAGTTTTATCCCAAGCGTATATTCTCGGTAAATTGTAGAAGTTCATTCGTCTTGAATATATTTATCAAAAATATTGTTACATTGAAAGAACGATAACAATTGGAATTATTTGCATGTAAAAAATGTCGATTATAATCGATTTGAATCTAGTTTGTGTGATATGTTTACAAGACGGAGAACTGATGTCCGTGTTCGACCGGGATGACGATACAGAAATGAAAATCGTCGAAAAAATAATGAAGTGCTCCGACCTCAGCATTGGTGAGGACACGAAACTGCCGGACAAAATATGTAATAAGTGCGTGCTAGAATTAGCAACAACTTATCGTTTCCTCCAGAAATGTGAGGCGGCCATGGCGGTATTTCGCACAATACAACAGCAAGAGGATGCTCTAGCTACATATGAATTGGAACAGCAAAAAATCAAAATACCATCTGGTCTGAAAATAAAAAGAATAAAGCCAGAAAGTACAACCTATTTAATGCCCATGCAATTGGAGCAGATGCCAAAACAAGTGCCAGTATGTAGTGAGAAAGATGAAGCCCTTGTTTCTCCTCTTGAGGTTGAAGAAGAATTGGAACCAATGTCAGCGGAAGAGGAGGAGGAGGACGGGGAAAAGGAAGAGGAGGAAACGCAAGAGGAGGAAAAGGAAGAGGAGGAGGACAAGGATGAGGACGAGGTGGAAGAGGACGAGGAACAGCAGTTGGAGGAAGTAGATCTTGATGATTATTATGAAGCCGAAGAAATTCTGGACGACAACAGCGAAGAAAATACAGTGGAAATTAAAGTCGAGAAACAAGTCGCTGCTGTAAAACAGATCGGAAATCCTTCAACCCAAAAAAAGCTGGAAAATACAAGTCCGGTAACGGTAAAAAAGGTTATTAAAAAAGAAGACGTCAAAGTAGAAGAAGATTCCGACGATTTTGTTGCCGAGGAAAACATGCCACCCATGCCAGAATATGTACCTAAGCGTGGACGCGGACGCCCTAAAAAATTGAAAAGCTCTCCAGTCAAACGGTCAATCAGTAGCCGATCGAGGGTATCGACGACGATTGACACAGGAAATGAAAAGACTGAGCAAGCAAACGAGAATGAGACCATGAGCAGCTCTTTTACAAAATCGACCGTACTTAAGCCAATCGCTGTTGTTCAGAAAACGCACAAAAGCAATTCGCTACCTCCCGATGCTAAGCCGACGAAAATATGTGAGATTTGTGGGAACAGCTACAAGTACCAACACGCACTCAACGCTCACATGAGGCGTCACAACAACGACCGCCCCTTCAATTGCGAGTTCTGCGACAAAGCGTTTGTATCTGCAGTTGAACTGCGCCGCCACATGCGTGTACACACGGGTCACAAGCCTTACGCCTGCCAGTACTGTGATCGTCGCTTTTCTGATTTCGGATCCCGCATTAAACACGAGCGCACACACACCGGCGAGCGTCCTTACAATTGTACCACTTGCGGCAAAGCGTTCGCCTACGCACACGTGCTCAGTGTGCATATCCGCACTCATACCGGCGAAAAAAAATTCAGGTGCAGTATATGCGGCAAGGGTTTCACCAAGAAAGCCTATCTAGAGACGCACACAGAGCAGCACATGCGTGTCATTGCAATGGGTGGGCCTGACGAGTACGACCAGACATCAGAAGATTGTGATCGCAGTGAACTACAAGCGATAAAAGATGTGGCGCTCGAGGAATGCATATTCACGACAGAGTACATCGAGGATGATGAAGATGAGACGGCATCGGTGACGCCATCAGCGATTCATATGAGCGAAGAGCATCTAGAGGCGAACGAACATGACATGGATGATGACTATGATGAAGCAATAGCCGATAACTATCCCCGCATAACATTATTGAAATGTGTTAAATCAGATGATGACAGCAACTCTGAAGAAGAGACGTAGTAAATGGTGGACAATGAACAAGTCTGAATTGGAAAATTGGTATTTATGAATGTTAGTATTTCTAAGAGAAAGCATACGTACATACATATATAAAAAGATGCTGATGATTATTCTCTTGTAATTTAGCGTTTAATTTAAGAATGTCAATGTAGTTAAGTTTCCAAGATTAATATTTAAATAATTAATGTTTTAAAAAGTATAAATACTATACTTTTTAGTGAATAAATAAATACTGATTCGAATTGTATACATATGTACATACATATGTAAAATTTTTCTTAATAGAAAAAAATTACAACAAACGAAAAAACAAAGAGAAAACAATAAATAAAGGCAATATCAAATATACATACTTACTTCTCTGAAGCAAAATAACCTTCAATAATTTTAACCAATACAAAAATGGAGGCGAGAAAAATCCAATTTATAGTATGTTCACCACCTGTATGTTGGCCGCGACAACAATCGGTAAGTTTTTAATTAAGTTAAATTTATAATTTTGTAAACTGTCCGGTTAAGGAAATAGCGCTTGAGGAAACTTCAGAAAAATTCAACTCTTATTTATTCAAAAGATGCTTTCTTATTTATTGATGGCTTTTTGCTCATGCTTCCACAGAGTTGGTTGGTGGGTAAAAGCTTTGCTGCAAATCGAACATTAGCTTCTTTAACTCGCTCTTGATATGGAATACTTAGTGGCACTTAATGCATTTAATTTCATTTTTATGCTGTGCTTCTCGTGGACACCTCCGTAATGTCTGTAATCGACCAAAGAGAGTCACCGATTTGGTTTCGTCATGACTATACCGAATAAAGGCTTAATCATAATCTATTGTGTAAAACAAGATAAAGTAAGCATTTTCATAAATGTAAACAAAAATGAAAGTGAAAAAGTACAAAACTTGTATAAACAACGGCATGTTTACTTTGGAATGACCTTGTATTTTTACCAATTTAACAGCAACTGCGCAAATAAAATACATATCTAAGTTATATGAAACAAAATAAATAATTCTCCTTTTTCAACGATGTTGTTGCGGAGTTTAAATTTCTTAGCGAACTTGAATGTTTGTTTACATATGATTTTTTGCAGACCAAGACCATATATATTACTATTGCAAGATTATATATAAGATTACTATTGCAAGAAATGAATGACCTGTACAAGAATATCCAACATTTTCTAGTTGCAGTAATCTAAAAAAGTTTACTATTATTTATTTGTTAATATATGTATTGTTTTAATGGACTAAAGCGCAAAGAGAGGTTAAAATCAGACTGACTCAGAGCTAATTGAACGAGCACGTTATATGATATAAATTCTTGTTGTTTTACTAAAGTTTTATGTATTTGAAAAAATTTGGTACATCGGACAAAGAATCGCATAAAATTACATTAAAAAATAGTTAGTCTAATGGAAATTAGAACAAATTTAATAGTAGAAAAATTTTCAATAATAAATTCTAGTAAAGTACTGTAGAAATGCATTGGAAATCAATAAAACTTGATGTACATTTTTGGCACAGCTACATTAAAATGTTTTAAAAAAAATATTTAACATTGAGACGTAAATGTTTCATTTATTGTCCATCCTGGTTTCGTGTCAACATGTTCAGTCCTCGAAAGTTATACGTCCTGGTCCATGATTTCTCATGTAGCGTCTGAATGCTTTATAGCGCGGATTTTCGGCCATTTTTTTCTTCATTTCCTCATCTTGCTCTGCCTTCCATTCCACAAAGTTTTCCTTTTTCCACAACTCCAATTTCAAGTATTCCTCGATTTGTTTATCCTCTTGGGCGTTGAACTGGTGCTGTCCCATCTCCATATAACGGCGTATCAGATATAGCTGCTCTTCCCTGCCGTACGGTTGTTTTAAAACATTGAATCGCCAGAACCAACGTAAATGCCACACAATAAACTTGACCAGTGTGTAAGGGAAAAGGACCAATTGCACCCATATCAAATCGAGCAGGGAAGGTTTCGCATAGCCACCTTGTACATCCATTCTCTCCTCGATAACCTTCCGTATAATGCGTTCCAGTTCCTCCTTCTGATCCGTTTTAGACAAGCGTTGTTTCCCCCGTTTATTACTGATCATCTTTTCGTCAATTTCATCCTTGGCTATTTCGATGGCCTTATTGCGATATTTGGGCACCGTGGCAAAGTACTTGATGGCTGAGTCGTAGCGTTGCCAACCAGAATAGTACTGAACGATCGAGACAATGGTCAAAGTGACGACGATAACTATGCGAACATCTACTTTAGGCGCCACACGTCGTCTGTAGTAACGATAGTAATGAGCGTAGTACTCATCCGGATTGTCCAACATGTAGTCGTAATCTGTTCGCTGCTCGTCATCCTTGAGGATTTCGTAAGCAGTGGCTACAAGTTTGAATTTTATTTCCGCCTCCGCTTTGGCTTCTTCGCCTCGATGTAAGTCTGGATGAAATTTGCGCGCAAGTAGACGATAAGCTTTACCTATCTCGGACTTTGTTGATTCACGTGTCACTCCGAGCACATCGTAGCAATTTTGCTTTCCACAGTAAAGACCATCGAGCAGACCCAAGCAAAGAGTGGGCAGCACTATTAGGAAGAAGCAGCTTAGTTGTAGTCGGTAGAAAGAAGTCATGCTGACTTCGTGATGTATTAAAATAAAATAAAAGCCCTGAGCGCTAAAAAAAACACAACTCTTAATGCCACGTTTGACCTCTGAGTCTTTCTACTCAGAAAATCAACACAATAATTTCCTTCCGTTCCTTCCCAAGTTGTAAAGATAAGTGTAAAAAGCAGCTCCACTAAAGCCACTGACAACGCAACATATGATCAAACAAATATTTCGGTTGTGACGTGTTGCTTAATTCGGAATTAACGACATTAAAGAATGAAGCAGTAAGCACGAATTCTTTATGAAGCTTTCTGAGGTAAGTGTTGGTCTTTTGTTTGTCACCTTTTTCAACATTCTTGAAAACGTGTGCCGTGGCGGAAGAGGTTTAAGTCGATGTAACCATTCTCGGACCTGTTTGAACAGCTACAACAGCTGATTTTGACATTTTTCCATTTGTTTACTAGAAAAGTAAAATGAAAAAAGTTCTTGCTTTGTAGTGAAAGCTGTAAGAAAAGTCTCACCTTTGGTTGACAAATTTGGTAAGGTTTGAAAACTAATTATTTAGGGTTAATTTAACCGTTGTGGAATTACTCCAATTTCGTTGTTGTTTTAGTTTTTCGTGCTCATTACAACAACAACTCTTTTGCTCTTATACATTTATGGAGTTAAAGCCCGTCGTAAATTGTAAATCATAAATCATAAATATATCTCCTAAACTGTTAAAAATATCCGGATAAGTTTGATACCCTTATAAAGGAATTTAAAATACCTTTTATTTATTTACATAAAATGTTTCAAGAAATCATTACTTTTGGAGAAAAATGACTTTTAATAATTATAGAAATTTTATCCCATTTATTTATTTTTTCCTAAGAAAAATGTATAACGGTACCTATCCTATACTATATATTTACCAATTTAGGAGATATAATGAGATCAAAAGGTTGGTGTTGTTGTTTTTATATTCAGCATAAAAAACTAAAGCAACAACAATAACAAAATTGTAGTTTTTTCACAACGGTAAAGTTCTTTAATCAGTCAAAATCAAAGCCCTCAAAATCAAAAATTCCATAAAATAAACAAATTGCAATCATAATTAATAATAATCAATAATCAAAAATTTAAATATTATAATTAAATTGCTCTACACTCGAGATTCTCAGTACACTTTTAGTCAATGTCACACTTGTTGTCATACTCTGTATTACTAAATAGTTTACAATACACTTACAACCCTTTGATTTTCAATTGTTTTATCTGAGCCGGGTGCTGTCAAAAATTGTAGTTGTCAAGTTCTGCGTATTCTTCAAACTTTTATTAGGCAAGTGATTTTGTTCTGCTTGACGAGATGGTAATTGCATTTGTAAATATATGTAAATAAAATTATATTTTTGTATTGTCTTCTGTAGAATCAAATAATATACATTTTAACGCTTGTTTGGTTTTGCTGTCTATTTAAACTGTCGCTCGGTTACGACAAAGAAATGACTGTCCACGTTGATGCGGGTAAAAACGAGTGCTTTTACCACCATGTCAAAGAAGGCGAATCAATCGACATTGAGTATCAAGTTATCGATGGTGGACATGGGGATTTAGATATCAGTTTTTCATTATCGGATCCAATAGGATTAATTATTGTCAGTGATTTCAAGAAGCCTGAAAATATACATCGCTATGACGTGCGAAAAGCGGGTGATTACCGCTTCTGCTTTGATAACACGTTTAGTTCGTTCAATCGCAAGACTGTGTTTTTCGAATTGATTGTCGAAAAGGAAGGTGAACAGAATTTGGGTGACGATCAGTGGAATGATGTTCTCGATGGGCTGACACCAGAAGAGTACTACGAGATGAAAGTGCAGGACATCATGGATTATATTGGACGCATTCGTATGCTGATGACGAAAGCGCGTCAATTGCAAGATATGTTGCGTTCGAACGAGGCAAGAGATCGTAACCTGGCGGAAGCGAATTTCTTCAAGGTGAATACTTGGTCGTTCTTCCAAATCGTAGCCATGATTGTCGTGGGATTGTTGCAGGTATTTATGGTGCGAAGCATTTTTGAGACAGGCAGCCGTATGAGCAAATTCTGGGAGAAAGTGGGTTTGTGATAAGAGTTTATATTTGATGGAGGATGAAGCAGAGAGGAACCATATACACTATGCCAACGCAGCAGCACCATTTCAGCATATTTTACCAAAGAACTAATTAAAACAAAATAAGAACCCCAACATCGACACCTTTTGACAACAATGTTTTTTAAACAACAAAGTTTAGTATATATAATATCGACTTAAGTTTATACAGTACATCCATATAAAAGTAAAATGTCTCAAAACTTTTTAAACTTCCTTAACTTAAGTTTTAAAGTAACTAAATTTACCCACCTTTATTATGTAGAACAAGAAAAGTATTATCTTGCCATATTTTATTTGAACTGCTTTCCAAATATTAAGAAACTAATGTATGTTCTTGTTTAATAAGTTTTAATCTTGTTTTTTAAGTCTGTCTAGCATACAATTTCACATATATAATTTCTTGTTGCCATTATCAAAACGAAAAGCAAGCAATAAAGGAATTTACAACTTACTAAAATCACCTGTTCTCTTCATCTCCTTCAACATTTGAAATGAAACACCAGGATCCTTGTGCGAATTACGGGGGAAACGTTTGATCTTTCTGGCCTTCTGCTTGCCAGTGGCTACACTTGCCGGCAGAATGTTGCGTTTCTGGAAGTTTTTGAAGCGGTCCACCAACAGGCTTGATTCTGGTTTAACGTTGCGCAAATTGCCTCCAATATCTTCGGGCATATTGACGTCCACATCGGGATCTGTATACTTCAGGCGCGCCAAACGTTTTGGTTGGAATTTCTTCTTCAATGCCACGTTTTTGCGATGTTTTTTCAGTTTATTCAATTCCTCTGCTTCGGCGAGTACTTCAGCTTTGATGGATTTAATTCTGTAAATTTGGAATTGGTACTTTTATTTTTTCCCGCTTACTTTATTTTTTATATTGGTACCTATTCAAATCTGCCGTTTGTTTCTTAAGTGCTTTCTTAGCTTTGTGTCTTTCCTGCAGTTGTTTTTGCAGCAATTCCTTGCGACGCGCTTGTCTGCTCTTCTTTTTAATTTCAACTGGTGGATTGACCGTTTTATAGGGTAACACTGAGTCTTCTTCTGCATCAGTTTCTTCAGTTTTGCCGCCTTTTTGTACATCTTCCTCCTGATCTTCGTCATCCAGTCCCGAACGCATTTCTTTCAATTTGCGCTCATCTCTTTCTTCTGGTGTTACTTTCGAGAACATTTCAGTTGTAACGCGTTTCAGATGCTTTTCCTCCTTTATGATTTTTTCTTCACGGTCGATAACTGCCCCAAGTAGTTTTTGGTGAGCTTCCAAAGAGGGATTGTAACTCAAGCCGGGATGTGGAGCCTCAAAGTTCCTGAAAGTAGATACAAATTAATAACTATATAAAACAAAAGAAACCACATCCTCACTTGGCTTTTGTAGTGCGATGTCTGATGCTGTCGTGCACTTTAATGACCGGTTTGCCCACATTCTTGCTTATATACAATGACAAGTCGCGACTTATCCAGCCTTTTTCATCCTTGAGACCAGGGATTTTATCACGAAAATCCTCCTCTTTCCATATGTCTTTGACATATTTCTTATGATCATCGCTCCTCTGCTCCAGCTTATTCTCCAATTTTTCGTAATAACGTTGTCTATCTCTGTTCGCTTGAAGATGACGTGGTTTACTTGGATTGCGTACCTCTTCTTCAATTATACGTCCGGATTTCTTTAGCCTAACGTGGTTTCTATAAACCAAAGCAAGGTATTTTATAAATACATTAAGCGTCATTAATGCAACTTATATTTTATACAAACCTCTTTGCAATTGGATCCTGCACTTTGGATCGGTTTATAAGTATATCCAAGGAACGCAGTGGTTTCTGGGCATTTAATTTACGTTTTTGTTTTTCTGTTAGTTTAAGTTTTTTTTGCTGACTGGGCGTGACATCTACTCTGAAGAGATCTTCATTTGTTTTCTCCGTAAATGTTCTGAAAAAAAAAATGTGAATACAGTTTCTTGTTGCAGTCGTGGTTCTTTCATGTGTTACCCGACACGTTCTTCTTGACGTTGGTCTTCCAGATAGGTTTCAACATCTTTTATATCTGCTTTACGCCAACCCGATTTATTTTTCTTCGAAAATTTTCTCTTCTTAAGCACCGACATATTTCCTAATTCGACTTGGTTTAAAATAAACACACGTGCATAAACTAGGGAATATGCATAAAAGAAAATGTCAGTTAAAAAAAGAACTTTAAGCATCATGGTTGCAGGGAATTTATGAACGTTTTTGGGATATTATGTATTATGTACTGATATATTTTATGATTACCTTATTATGCTTATTTAAAAATATAACAATTATGGAACGAATTTTCGCCAACCCGTACAAGTTTGGGTTGCAGACAACCCGGTTTGGCGTTATGCCATATTGAGTGCTTTTTTCCTTCTGTCTGTTTCGTTCTTGTTAGTTCGTATTTATTAAGATTTTGTGGTCCCTGTGGAAGTAATTCTCAGTCTCAAAACCCAATTTGAAACAGGATGGAAAACCAAAACAATTTCAACAAACAATTATGGAAAAAAAAAAGTTAAGAATAGGTCGAGCGGATCGTTTTTTTCATTGCTTTTACCGTTAGGTATAACATTTAGAACTGGAAGTTCCATTTTGTTTTCCGCTAAAGGCAGTCATCTTAGATTTACGAGCATTCAAAAGTGTAAAAAGTAGTATTATTAAAGCATAACTACAACCTAACCAAAGAAAGATATCGGAAGGAACAAGCTAGGCTTTGAAAGGTGTCCATTACCTTTAATGGACATGATAGTATGTCCAACATATGTAATAATTTATGTATATAATCTGTATAATATAATATATAGCGAACCAAAAAATTAACCAATCCACTAATTTGCCAAAAATGTTCGAGATGCCCGAAAATTTGGCTTTTAAAAAGATTAATATAGCTGGTATCTTACTTGTCACTTAAAGAGAAAAAAACTCTTTTTATTTGATGAAACGGATTTCCAATTCTATTGAATCTTGTAAATCATTAATTGTTTTATTCAATATTTGAATTTACCTCTGCTACTTTGACAACCAAATTGAACTTTCAGAACGTTTTAACATTTTTACTTATAATGTAGAAAGAACACATCAGCTGTTCTTGTTTTGCAGGGTTCACGGCTTTTCGCCAGACAAGCCTCAAACAAAACTCTGGATTAATTTGAACATATTCAGTTGTGCAACAAACATATTTATTTAACTCAAAATAAGAATGCGAATAAAGTGAAAACGGTAGACTCAGTCAAACACGATGAAGGAGCGTAATTATTTGCTGTTGGTGATTTCACATTTACTAATTGGTGAGAACAAAAGAGCATTAAACTCCAAACATAGGACTTCTCAAACTAAAAAAATATTGTTTTTTCAGGTGCTGGATTTTTCTTTCTTTACGTTTGCTTTGTGCGATCGATATTCGAATCGCGGACGCGTTTTAGTACCTTGTCGCAACTGCAACGTGAATCCTTGCTCCGCAAAGAGGATGCACTCTACTTTACATTCTACAAAGCTATCACCGACGAGCCAGATTTCGTTCAAGGCTATGAAAGACTTTTAAATATGACCAATATCGAATATCCGAACAGTGTGAATGTTATACAGAGATTCCATGTATTGCCAGAGCTTGTCATTGGGTTAGCAGTGGTCATCAAATCACTTTATTTGTCTAAAACTCTTTTTTCGACTTAATTGCAGCTACTTATTTCATAGTATGCGTCGAATTAGTCGCAAATTAGAGATTCCAATTTTGACTTGCTGGACGTTGGACGAGGGTTCGGTGTCTCATCCGCAAATAACTTGTGATGGAATCGGTGAACCACATCAGTTCTACTTGGAATTCGTTTGGATTCTGGGCGGCTTTACGGTGTTCATTATGTACATGTATGGATCTTTTTTGAGGTAATTTGAACAAACTTTTAAACATTAGTAAAATTAAAAAACAAGTTTAATAAATTCTTGAATCATCAAATTAAGCTCATAGAAAGAATCATTTTTATACTAAAAATAAAAACTGAGTTGAATTAGTTACTTTCCACCCAGAGCGGAAATCAACAATGTTATTTAACTATCTTTTTTATAGCGAGAATGTCTTTGGCGGTATTTATACAGTTGTTTCCTATATCATGTTCCACAAGAATGCCTCCAAAATTTACGAACGTCCGGTAGCGCGTGAGAATTTTGCGTTTCCCTTCATATTTTGGCAAATGTTTTATCTGTGTGTTACAATTGAAAGCGCCGGACGTGAGAAAGAACAGAAATCCTTCCGGCCTACAGAGGTAAGTAATTATGAATGGCTTCAAAAATATGAAACTGAATTGAATTTCTTTAGAAAGATCACAGAATGGCGATTGAATTTGAATTGCACTCTTTACTACTCTAAAACGAACCTTTTGTTTTTTTCCGCAGATTTTAAAGTTTACCATACTCACCTCTATTTCGCTGCTTTGCTGGCAGTTTTCTTCCATTATATTCGCTACACAAATTCTCATCATGATCACTCCGTGGAGCTTGGGCCTTGTATCAAGCACATTCGCCGTCGATTACTCAATCTCGCAATTTCTCGCCAATATTGTCGCTTACTATTTTTCCTATGGCAACAAGAAATATTTTTTTGCTTGGCAAAATGGACCAGCGTTTGCGTTATTCTTCATCAGCTTGGTGCGCCTTTATAAATCACAATTTCGCTCTGAATCCTCGATGAAATCCATAACACTCGGCATTCTCTTGGCCGTTAGTTCGCAGGGTACCATCATTGATTTGCTAGAGAAGTCTGGCTATGCACGTGCTGAAGACAATCCCTACACGGTGTATCGCGATCTGATTCTCCACTGGGGTCTACAGCGAAAGGTGAATTTTACCACCAGCCTGTTGGCTTGCAGTTCGGATTTCGCCCAAAAGGACCTCAGCGATGTGTGGCAATTGGTGAAGACTATGTTTGTCAAACCTTATTGCTTGTATGGTGTTGTAATGTTGACAAAATTTTTTCGCAAGTGGCGCAAAAGAGACGCCTCGCCAGCGAATACGGATCAAGTGGAGCGCGCTATGAAATATGTGCTCGAGGATTTCCTCGAAGAGAACCACATCTCTATGCAAGAGATAAGTAACATTGAGACAGGCAAGGAGCTGGGCGATTGTTTGAAAATTCTCGAGGAATGCAACTTCGATTATGAGAAATACAAATTGGAAAAGAGTAAAACTAAGAAAAGCAAAATAAATCAACACGATGCATTTTTTAGTGACATCAAAAGACTTAAAAAACAAATCAATGCCATAAACGAGCAGAAGAATAAAGCAAATAATTCAAAAAATATTAAATTTTCATTCGAAGAAATTAAGGAAGAAAACGAAAAACAAAAACCGTCCGAGAAGGAAGAAGAACCACTCACCGAAAAAGAAATTTTAAACGTCGAAGAGAAGATTGTTGAAGTGGATACTACAGACAATAAAGAAGACATTACACAAGAAACAACCGGTGAAAAAGCAGAAGACAACAGTTCAGAAAAAGTTGAAGATAGTTCAAAAGCCGAAGACAATGTAGAAGAGTCTTCTAAATCAGAACAACGTACTACAAACAAACAAAAATCACACTCAGAAACAATCACAACCGGTTGTGGTGATTTCTTAAGCTATCATTATTTATACAGCGTTTGCCAATTGGCCATTTTTGCTGTCATAGGTTTAAGCATAAAGAAACTCTTTTTTCTTTGCTATACTCAAGGTTGTGTTATGGCACCGACGGTGTGTTGCAAATTTTGGAATCAGAAACAACGTCATATATTCTGGACAATATCTTTTGCTGTCTTTGTTACGAGTATACTTGATGCAGGAATTGTTGTATGTACCTTTTTTACTATATAGCATTTAAGATATTTCGAATTTTTTAATAATTTATTGAATACTTTATCAACAGAATGTTCATGAAGAATACTTTCCCACAGAGAGGGACCCGGAATCTTTGGAATCAATGTTAGAGTGGATAAATATGAATACCGAAAGAGATGCAGTATTTGGAGGTGATAACGTTGAGATGTGAGGGTATTAAAGCAGAAATAATAATTTGCGTTCTTTTGTAGGTCCCATAGATATCATTGGGACGGTGCATTTGGCTACTAAGAGGCCAATCGTTAATCACGCTCATCTAGAAATGCAACAGATAAGGTAAACAATAAATGACGATTTATAAAATTTGCTCGTTACCGATCTGGCTGGTACGAGTCTAAAAATCTCAGTGTAATAAAGATAGTCGGAGGGAGTCTGCCGCCCAGAACAAACAAATTTCTATCAGAAGTTAGAGACAGCTAAATGAGTTAGTTGGGCTCCACAAATTTACCCCTAACCCTTGAGGATGTAGGTAGCAAGGGTTGGGAAGTCGTTAAGAGCCTTCGTAGATGGTACGAAGCTCTTCATACTCTTCCAATTGTTTAATTTCTTTTGGGGTCGTATAACGAGAAACTCTTAGCCTGAGTGCATACGGCTGCTATGTGGGCGAATATCTCGTGAGAGTCCGTCCCTTCACTTAATCTAACCTAATCTAGAGTATTCTTAATAATAAGATCGTCTTGTGTACAATATATTACACAATCATTATATTTCTGTTTTAGTGATCGTACGGAACATATTTACTCAGTTTTAAGCCGTCAACAGTCTTCGGATATTTATAACCAATGTTCTCAATTGAAAATTCAGTATTTAATAATATCATTTACGGATTGTGTCGATTCAGCAAAGTAAATATATAATAAGCACTATGAACCATTAAGGAATTTAAAATTTTTATCATCTCAACATTTTTCTTATTTCTTTAGGAACGAATGTGATATATTGACAATATGGGATGAAATGCAGCCGGCTTATCGCAAATATCCACAGTTTTGTTCAGAGCTTCTGTACAAAAATGTGCCGAGTTTTCTCAAAGTGTTCTCAAATGAACAATATGCTATCATTAAAATGTTTTCCCAGAGCTTACAAATTAATCTCAAATACACTAAAATGCCAGAGAAGTTTATGTAAAACATATATGTACATATTCTCCTCAGACATACGTATTTAAAATCGAATATGCGATAACTTGATATTTAGAAAAGAGATACAATGAAAATATACATGTTTTAAGAATGGAACCAAATATGCTTCAAGAAAATGAAAATTTGGAAAGAAAATGTTATTTAAACAAACGCGTAAAAAGACTATGTTTTAAAAACAAAAATTATTTAAGGATTAGCAAAAGGAAATAATGAAGTATGTATATATATACATACATACATAAATTGTAATTAACTTCTTCGCAAACAAGTTGTGCTTTCGCTTAAGTTTTATGCTAAGCTTAGATTATTTTTAACTACGATACATATGTACGTACATATAGTGTATATATGTGAATATATACCCGTACATATTTTAAGGGCCATAATTTCATGTCAATTCTAACATAAACTGAGCTGTTAAGAACATATACAATAAATTAACGTTACGGTCTATATCTGCCTTGTGTATGGCCGAATGGATCACGTTGAATCACTTTAATGTTTTTAGACTGCAAATTCATTCCAACTCAGGCTTATTAATCTATTGTAATTCTTAAAATTACCTTGCATTAACATGAAATCAATTTGACTTTGAGTGAACGTGTATCTTTTTACGTGTGCGTATTGCTGTAGCTTGACTTGAAAATTAATCCGTAAATAAGATAGGAGAATAAAAAACAGGATTATAATTAACATCTTTATTGCATTATATTTTATCGTTGCTCTTCCTCAATTTTAGTTACACTTACATTTTGTATGCATTTTATTTATGTATTGAGAAATTATTAAAACAAATTGGCTTTAAGCAAATTTGTATTTTTTAACTTTTATCATTGTAGTTATAGAAAATAAATTAAACAATCACTATTGACATTGAAAAATAAATAAATAAAAATAAACTACATTTGATTTGGTGTAATAATCTTTCTCTTTCTCTTAGTGTAATAATCAAATTGAAGATCAGATCAAAGACTTCTAAAGAAATAAAAACAATATTTATATTTTAGAAAAAAAGGGTCTGTAAATCTGTCTGAAAAACTTTCAAATTCATACGTTTCTTGTTGAATATATACTACATAGGTTTTACATATTTTATTGGGAAATTAAAGTCATAAGTATGGAATAATGAATTCTCACAGGATATTTTTTTCTGTGATAGCCCCCAGCATCACGAATATTATAACGGGTAATAACGGGTATAATGGGTAATAACGGCGCAATGCGCAATCTGTAGTTTATTATTTTTGCTTCTTTTGTATTAAAATATTGTGAGTACGTACATTTGTATAATTGTATTAAATAGTTGGCAGCTCATAGCTGTACCGTATAAAGCCTTGTGCAAAATGGCATCTTTGAGCGTCAGCGTCGTGTTACCATCGTATAATAACAAAAACCAATTGAATTAAATACAACCATTCAGAGTGCTAGCGTTTAGCGATGCTTCTTAATATCGTTCTCTCTAGCGTCAGTGTAGCGTCCGCGACCGAAACAAATGATTATATAATATGGAATAAAGTTATGGAAAGATTTCAACTATATTTTATTTTTTTCTTATTCTTATTTAGAATGAAACTTGAAGTAGAAAAACATATGTATTTGTGCAATAACGAGTTTAAATTCGAATGCCGCTATACATGACTAAAAAAGTTCCGTACATTAGAATAAACAAAAAAAAAATACGTATTGCAGTGACAGTTGCTCGACGCTGACACCCTACACAATATTTTATCACGACGCTAATATGGCGCGATTAGCTGAAGACGCTAAGAAGCCGACACTGTATAATGCCAGTCTGAATAAGCCTTAAAGCAAATGAAAAACGTATGCACCAACGTAACTAACTTCAAGTGTATTTACTTTTAGGTTGCATTGCGTTTGCACAACTTTCAATCACCCAGTTAACAAAAAACGCCAAAAAATTTACGAAAATTATAGCTAATTGTGAACAAAATTCTGCGTAGCAATTAATTGCGTAGCAAATCTTTTCTTCATTTAAAGATATAAAAGCAATAGAAGAAAAAGCAAGAAGAATTCGGACTGGACGAAAAGTGTTTTGGGCAATAATTCTGGTTGATTCGAGAATTATAATATAAAACAATTCTAGAAAACTGTCTAGCCCCATCCAGCTGTGACCTAATATGGGCCGAATTTTCTTGGAGCATCTTGGCGGCGTTAAACTTTTTAATTGCGCGCAGTGTAGTGCAAATCTAACCAACAAGTCACAGCTTATAAGTACGCGCTTCACAGGAGCCACGGGTTAGCATATGCACAGAATAATTTTTTGAAGAACTATTTTGTTTACATATACACGTAAATATATACCATATATGTATATTTATATATATAAAGGTCGAGCCTATCTTTTTAAACGAGTCGTCAACCTTACCTTCAGCGGAGTACAGGAGCGTGTTATGCTTACCGGACGGCACATGGTACGGGACGTTATGTGCAAAAATTGCAGTTCCAAACTTGGCTGGATGTACGAATATGCCACGGATAACACGCAAAAGTAAGTGTGCGCATTAATAATAAACTGAGTGTGTGGTTGAAGGATAAGAAACAAGAGGGTAGAATGTATTTAATGTCAACTAATCATTAACAAATCGGTTTTGCAATATTACAATTTATCTGATCGCGATGTTAACTCGAACGAAGAGAGCTATCAAAGAAATTTCGTCATTGATTTCAACATTAACACTTTATCTGTGAATTTGTGATTATTTTTCTTTGCTGAATGTACGAATTGTAGAAGGGAATCTATATTGCTTTACAGAACTAATATATTTTTAGCTCCGAATCTATTTTTAATACAATCGGGTCATTATTTCTGAATTCTTTTCAGATACAAGGAAGGTCGTGTAATTTTGGAGTATGCATTGATAACGGAATCAGAGGGCATACAAGCAGATAACGGTGTCAGTCACTAGTATTTCTAAATACAACATTTAGTTTTAAGCTTATACAAACATTTTGCAATACAATCACAAAACGAGATAATTGTATAAATGTTTCTGAATAATTAAATTATAAATTAATAGATTCAATTCATTGAGTGCTTCTTAAGTTAAAGTTTTATTTATGATAGGATTAAAAAACTGTTTCTTCTAATTCTTTAATCTTCGCGAGGCTTTATAACCGAATGTGAATTTAAAATAAGATATACTTTTCAATATTTGCATAATTTTTGTAGATAGCTCAAAAGCTTTTAAAATATCTTATTTAACTTAGCAAAAGTCATTTATTATAAAATTCACTCTGAAATTTTATTGCCTATATAAAAAAATTATGCTTTGAAATCAAATTTTTTTCACTTTCTCTCTAATAACATTGTTGTTGCATGTTTATTTAAATGATAATAATGCGTTTACTTAAAATCCTTTTAATTAGTATTAAAAATGGCTGCTAACTTCGTTTTTTCTTAGGTATCTAATAAAATTAATTTTATATTCAAAGGTTATTTTTCAGTTTATCTTTTATAGGAATTTTACTATTGACATCGTTTTTACATAGTGTTCTTCTTTAAAAGTAGCAATTAAAATACATTATGTTTCACTATTACTAAGATACAACAGTGCGTTGCAAGAATCACAAATTAAATCTTCCCCGTCTTTTGCGCCATAGCCAAAGCATTCTCGTTGGCAATCATTTGGAACTCTTGGAAACGTTGCGAAATTCGTTGATTCATTTTTAGGTATTTCTCCATACAGTTAAGGGAGCATATTTCCTAGAAGAAACGAAGGGAATGGATTAATGTACAGTGATCAGGCACGATTTGTTTACCTCATTTTCTTTAAGCGTTCGACTTGTGAAGTCGCGCACGCAGTCGGTGAAACACATTTCTGATAATTTATTATATGACATCAGAAAATCCGAGAACTGTTACGAAAATAATTATGTTAAAAATGCACAAAAAAATTAACTATTAATCGGTTTAAGTCGCTTTGTGGCAAATATTTCACTCACGGTTTTCATTTGATCCTTATCCAAGGATTCGATGGCTACTGTTTTCCCCGCGGTAGTCATAGTTTTAAGTTAATTTTAATTTATGATTTTCCTATTTTATTCAAAACATGTAATCACTCCCAGACGTGCACATCAGCTGTTAATGACGTTTTCTTGCACGTTCTTGTGATAAATGTGTGAACAAATTTGTAATAGATTGAAGAAAATAAGACCAGAGATGTCAAATCTGGTGTTTTGTTATCTGTACATCAACCGACATTTTGACATCAGCCAAAAACAGTGTAATAACTACTAGGCCGCCTCTGTGGTAAAATATATATTTAAAACATTGCTTTGATACATTAGACTTGCGTTTCCCGGTTACATTCGTAAAAAATGCCAAATTGTTTCGTCGTTGTTGTTTTCTATAGTAATTACAACAGCAACAAATCTTACTATAGGTCTCCTTTAGTTTCAGAGTTATATGCCCTCGAAATTAGAAAATTTTCAATTTTAGGTTGAACTATCGGTCTGGGAAGTTAGTGCCTTTTTTTAAAATAGCCTAAAACAGTATAATGTTTACATTTTATATGAAGCGGTCTTCATTTTTTTCTAGCGAAACATTTTTATACTACCTGAGTGCTCAGCGGCTGAACGCAGCTACAGTTGGGAAAGCTAAACTCAAATGTAGTTTTTTTTGTTGCATTTGCAGCGTTATTGGTACTTGGTATTTGAGAAATGGTACAAATCCTGAACAAGAGTTTGTTGGGTACTTTTTTGAACGGAGTCGTACAAAAACAATATGAAATAAATACCGTAAGGGATTTTATGTTATGCACAACATTCGAAAAATTGCAAAAACCTACAAAACGAACGATTTGACATTCTGTGTGAGAAAATTTTTTAACATGTTTGCTTGAGTTTTTATTACTACAATCAATGTAAAACAGTAATACTGAACCTAAGAACGTAGTACATGTTCTCTAATAGTAGTAAAGTACAGCTATAGTAAAGGAACGACAACGCTGTTCCGCAGTTCATCAACGTACTTGTCGAAGAAAGTAGAAGTATTCTTTTGCGAATTTTTGTGGTTCAATTCAAAATAAAATTGCTTCTCTTCTTTACAAGATACACTGTTGGTTACTACTTCGTAACTACTACGTTGGTGTCTAGTAAAGTACACATCTAATAATAGAAATACATAAAATCCAGTTGCAATTAAAATGGTTAAGCTATTCTCACTCAGTGTTTTCTATAAGGGTGCAGCAAAAGTTGGTGCCACGGAAGCTCGTCCTCTAAAGTCTGTGTTTGATTTGCAGTCATTTTCGTTTTTCCAGCGTGCCACTGTTCAAGAGTTCATGACGTGAGTGACAAATATATATACTCCATTCCATCTCCACTAATTTTTTTTTACCTTTCTATTCCTTTTAGATTTGCTTCGAAAACGATAGTCGAGCGAACCCAACCAGCGATGAGACAGTCTGTCAAGCAGGAAGCTTATATGTGTCACGTTTACGTGAGAGCAGACAATTTAGCTGGGGTGCTCATTGCAGATCATGAGTATCCACAGCGGGTGGCTCACACTTTGATCACAAAAATACTCGATGAATTCACAGCAAGGGTTCCAGCTGATCGTTGGGAAACTGGCACTGAATCAACTATCGATTTCAACGCACTTCCAGCCTATTTGAGTAAATATCAGGATCCAAAAGAGGCCGATGCATTGACAAAAATGCAGAACGATCTCGACGAAACGAAAATAATCTTAAAAAATACTATTGAAGCTGTGTTGGAACGTGGCGAAAAACTGGACGAGATGGTGGTTAAGTCTGAGAATTTGTCTATACAAAGCAAAGCATTCTACAAAACTGCGAAGAAAACCAACTCTTGCTGTAGTTTTAGTTAAGATAGCCAACTGCTGTTATTTTGTGAAACTATTAAAATTGTGGAATTTATTTGCAATTTAGAATAGTTAAACACTAATTACTTATTTCATTGAAATCTGTGTCAACACTGTCGACGTAAATTACTTTTCCATCACTTCTCTATAATTTAAAGGTGTTTAATTTCTATACATTTTTATTTCTGATATTTTTTAAGACAAATTTTAAATTATACATATAAAGATAATTGTATTAATTTGGAATCAAAACGTTAGTTAAGAAAATTGTGAATATCTGAATGTTTATTGAATATAAAGTAACCGAACATTTGTGATTTAATGTTCAAGCTTCTACCAAATTTGTTTGCGAACGTATTATGAACATTTCGCAATAAGGATACGCAGAAAGGCAATAATTTTATTTCGAAAAAATTACTGGTTTCCTTTAAATGTTTTGTAGCTTTAGATACGAACACTCTTCATCATCTAATATGGAATATAAATAAAATCCATAAATTAAGGACAGCATAACATAAACTAAAATAATAAATAAATTTCTTCATTTAACTGTGTACAATATATCATTCTACTCGAAAAAAGTATTATACTCGTATTTGGTGTTTTTTGGGCTTCTACATTTTGGATATACTCATATGTAATACATAATTATAAATACGCGTACATGATTAGTAATGTTTATATGCCAATGTACATGACATATGTATTCTGAGAAGTTTCTTAATAAGATTCTTTGTATCTTATTTTGTATTAGAAGAAAATAAAGGACATTGAAGTTATACTTTTTGTAGTTGTTGTTTCAAAACCATCCTAGTCATCATAACTCACCATATGCTCATCTCGTGTAAGATTTTTGTGTTAATTGAATTAACATCACTACGATGCTGATAGCAGAATTAGAACTAATATTGGTTCTTTGATTTGAAGTCTATAATCTTCATTTCTGGATGTTAGACTTCCTCAAGCGTACGAATACTTTTCGGTTTGTAACTTAGTACCGGGCCAAAGCTAGTATTAAATAAATATACGTTTATTTGAAATTTTATAAAAATTCTGTAGAATGATGATAAAACAGCTTTAGTTTAGTTCAAGCGAGTGATGGAATTTTTAAAACCAATTTCAAGGAATAATAATAATCTACAGATTATTCTCATCTACAAAAATGCATAATGAAATAAACACTGTTGAAGCTTGTACAACGAAGTTAATTAATCCCCCGAGATGTTTAAGAAAATGAAAACAAAACGTATCTACGATATGTAGGAATATAAGAGTTGACGTGTAATTCGAGTTGTTTGCGGTGCTGTCGTTCGTTTAAAGTTGCGTCGGAAAGTTTACATTGATTTTAAGAACAGATATTAAAATGGTTTTTGCAAGTAAAAGTTTTGAATATACTACAAAGTGTTTTCCTTCAATACATTGAGTAAATAAATGAAAATAAAGAAAATTAGTTATAGTGGGATAGTGCATGAGATGAAGTTACAACAATGTATGCAATGAGTTTCTGTAATGAAAGTGAACAAAACTTCAGAGCAAGAAGAAAAAATAACTCTTGATTATTTTTCAACTCAATCTCCAAGATGAAGATTCTAAAACTTCTCAGAAACGATATCAGTTAAACGATAGAACAGAAATAGGAAAATTAATGTAATATTAAAAGTTATATTAAAACTGTTATTAATTTGACAATTTGACAATTAATTTGACCTCATTGATTAGAGAGTTAAAAAAATAAAAAACTCTTACATTTCAACTTCGTTTTAATGTTGAAAAACCTATTTCTGTGACCAGAGACCAAAAACGCGTAACTCAAGTTAGAACGAAAGTGAGTAATTCCCACTATTAAATTAAGCTTGTTCGAAACTGAATTTAAATATTTTTTTATATTTGTTGCAGTTTTATTATAGATGCTTTTAATTCAAATACGTTTTAGATTATTTCAACATTAATTTCGACATTTTAGTGTGTTTGTATTAATTTATCAATTGATTTTATATATGTATGTAATTTAGTTTTATATAGTAACTATATTATCCTGTATTTGACAGACAATCGAGTCAAATGGGCGAATTCATTGAATATACAGAGCCAATTTGGCGTAGTCTAAATATGCGTGAACTAAAAGTGGACGAAGCTTATTTGTATTTGAAATCCCTCTACAAGAAAAAAACATATTTGTATATGTTATCGGATGAGTGCTACACGGTTAGTTAAAAGTTCGAAACTGCCCAGATAATATGGCAATAGTATCATACTAAAACTAATTTAAAATCTTTTGTTTTTCTAAGTGTCCGTACACCAAGTTGAGTAGCTTGCAACCATCTGCTGATTCGGATATGGCTAATAAAATTGATGTATTGAAACTGAATGTAGCTCACACATTGAAACTAAAAGTAATGGACACGGATGTTGGACGTTATGCTTTTGAAAATCAGTAAAAATATTTGAAATTTTATATTTATAAATGATTGTAAAACACATTTTTTAGAAGTACACTTTGCGGCTTGAATGAAGTCGATATACAAGAATTCGGTGTTTATAACTTTACACTTAATATCAATGGCTCGTGTGACCTTTCCACCGATAAACCAGGTGTCAACGTTAACTTTTGTAGGTTTAAATATCAATCCTTTCTTTCGTCTTTAAAATTATGATACAACTAATAAATATTAAAATATGTAAAATAATTAAATATTAACATTCTTGATGAATCTCTTTCATTCATGATAATTACTATGAGCTCTAAGCTTTCAACAAAGTTATTTCATTAATCAAGACAATTAATTAATCAATAACAATTTAATGCATGGTTAATAATGACTTTTATTTATTTATTTGATACGATTTATTTGAAATACGATAAGTATTTATATTTTATTTTATCGATAACAATAGCCATATTATCGATTATTCTATTGGTCGCCTCAATACTATCCTTAATCAGGATAACCTGGTGCGCTTGGATAACCTATCGTTACGATGAATTGGCAACCACGGCCGGGCCGGCTACTGAAACTGTTACAACAACGACACCAACAACAACAGAAATACCTAAACAACGTTTACGCAGTTTGGATACTTTTCGTGGGTTAGTGCAATGTTAGTTCAAAGAATACTTACGGTTACCTTTCTGTGATTGGCAGCAAGTTTGATTATTTTTGCTTTGTATATTTGCAGCTTGGCCATCGTTCTCATGATATTCGTGAATAGCGGAGGAGGTGCTTATTGGTGGATTGAACACGCATCGTGGAATGGTCTCCACTTGGCTGATGTTGTATTTCCTTCCTTTCTCTGGATCATGGGTGTTTGCATACCGATGTCGGTAAAGTCACAATTGGCACGCGGAAGCTCAAAACTGAATATAAATAGGAAAATCATATGGGTGAATGATGAAGAGGAACCTAAAATCCTAATCTCCTATTTAAGCCTTAAACTGTTGCCTTCTTTAGCGTTCCGTTAAATTTTTTCTAATCGGAGTCGTTTTGAATTCTATTAATGGACCACAGTTGGAAATGTTGCGTGTAATGGGTGTTCTGCAAAGGTTTGGGGTTGCCTTTTTTGTCTGTGGAGTGGTGCATACTTGTTTCAGTCGAATGGACTACGTAATGCCGCAGGTATATTAAACCTGAAAATGATTTAATATATGTTTTTTTGTAATTAATTTTGTTTCTTGCATTTGTTTGTTGTGTCGAACAGCAAACCTGGAAACGAGCGATACATGAGATAATAATGTTAAAGATCGAATTGCTCGTTATGGTAGGCCTGATAATTATCCACTTGGGCATCATATTTGGCCTGCCGGTTCAGGGTTGTCCAAAGTAAGTCGAACAAAAGCTATCGTGATAAATCATAAAGCCAGGGCATTTGTCTAGAGGTTACTTGGGTCCCGGCGGAAAGCACGCTAATGCTGCTTACCCCAATTGCATTGGTGGAGCGGCTGGTTATATAGATAGGCAGATTCTAGGTGATGCGCATATTTATCAGCATCCAACGGCAAGATATGTCTACGATTCCAATGCTTTCGATCCGGAAGGGCTTTTCGGTGAGTATCGGACTTGATTCGTTTACGACACGCTTCTGTTTTAATTTTATTTCTTCTCTTCTAAAGGTTCTCTACTGACCATAGTTCAAGTATTGTTGGGCTTAATAGCTGGGATGATTATCTTGGTACATAACGAATGGCGATCACGTATAACACGATGGTTGACCTGGTCACTGCTTCTAGCTCTACTGGGAGGTTTGCTGTGTTTTTTTTCAAAAGAAGAGGGTCCCATACCGATTAACAAGAATTTATGGTAAGAAGTTTTTGGATGCCGCCTTCTTTGGTTGTTAATGAACACAAAATTCTCTTTTGTCAGGTCTTTATCCTTTGTTTTTGTTACCGCATCCTTGGCTTTCTTGCTTCTAAGCTTGCTGTACTTTGCAATTGATGTCCGTCAAGTATGGATGGGATTTCCTTTTCAGCAGTCGGGTAAAAATGCTATAATTCTCTATGTTGGTCATACTGTGATGCACAAAATGTTGCCTTGGCACTGGAAAATTGGCGCAATGAACACACACTTCGTTTTGTTGCTGGAAGCGGTGTGGAATACTATCTTGTGGATTGTTATAGCTTTATATTTAGATGCCAGACATTTTTATTATAGTCTATGAGTGTAACTTATAATTTTAAAATGTCGAATGTGTTTACAATAAAATGTTTCTTTTATATAATAATTTTAATAATAATTACATTTTTAATAATTTTTCTTAAATTTTGGAAGTAATAAATATATTAAATAAATTAAATTAAATATATTAAAATAATTTAAATCATTGTATCAAAATGAGTTGTTTTATACTACTGCATAACACGCTCCATTAGGTTCAACCGTGCTTCAAGCCCTTGCTGGTTCTTTTCGTTTCCTTTTGACCCTGATGCAGCTAATTTGGTTTTTAACTCTGATGCACTGTTGTCAGTTGCCGCTTGCCTCCCACTGCATACATACTTATCCTCTAGATCAACGCATAGATTGTGCAGCGAACTTACGGTCTCAATTATTTTGCGCACCTCGGTTATATCCTTCGCTTCCAATGCATATAACGTGTGAAAACGCTCCGACATTGCGTTAAGTACCCGCTCCCCCAAAGCAATGGCGGGCATCAGCATGTGATTGAAAGATGTTTCCTGACGAAAGCATTCTATTTCGAAAGGACGAATTAGAAAATGTCTGAGAGGAAAGCTCCTGTCACCAATGATATAACTTCCTGCTGGTATAGTTTGAGAATTTAAGTCCAACGTTTGGCCAATGGGACTGCAATCAAAAGAGTACTCGCTGGAGAACTCCACAAAACAATCAATTATCTTCTCCTGGGCATTACAGATGATTTGCAGTATGACAGAGACTTCTTCGTCCTCACTTTCGAGGAAAACATCCAGCTGTTTTGTGGCGATTATGCCGAAGAGTTGCTGAAAAACTTTTAGCTCTGGGATGTTGCGAAAGTTACTGAGGGTGCTCAGTTGAGAACGATGTGAGTTCGGCCACTTTATGAAGCATTCATAGTTCTCCGATATAATGCGCCAGAATTTACGAATCGCATTGTGACATGTATGCAAAGGTATATGAAAGCGACGCGATATTTCCTCAAAGTGTTCGTCGGTAGTGAGTTTCCAGAGGGCAAGAGAGAATACTGTTTGCGGTGGCACAATCAATGTTTGCTCGTTACTGAGGGTGATACGTGAGATAATGTGGCTCATTGTTTTGAATATTTTCTAAAGTATAAACAAAATATAAATTGTTTTTCTAAATAATCAAATAAATCTACATACCAAAAATGTAGCTTTGCTCATGTGTAGGTAGCTCTCGAATGAACTCGAATCGAATTCATTAAGTAGATTGAGCTCCAAGATGGGATTTATTCGTGGTATTTCAATGATGTCGAGGCGAGCCCGCTTTTGATACTGCTCTTCCACGATCACTTCGTTTGGAGGTTTTGGTATCGTGCGTTTTTTGTTAACTATTGAAGGTTTCTTTACAGGATTAAGAAAATTTTGTTTTAAAAAAAAAGAAAAAGCTTCGTCATCACTGTTACTCTCCAGCAATGGAAAAGATGGAATATCGCAACGTATGTGAGACCCAGTAGTTTGCTGCAAAGGATTGAGTTGAATTGCAGAATTAACTGTATCTGCCATAATATCCTTGGCTATTATTGCTGCAGTGTTAATCAGTATATCTTTTTCACTCATTTTTAATAATATTTAATTAATATTTTGTTTGAAAAGGTTCGCGATATTTTTAAATAATGGTAAAGTTGTTTTAATATCTGTTGTCTTTCTAGTATCCTTTTTAACATTATCCTTTCTACGGCAGTGTTGTAAAAATTAGGCCACTTTTACATTGTAATAATAACAAATCGGTGTTTCGTGCAAAATGCCCAGTTTTGTTGTTTTTGGCGCTTTTGTGACTTTCATACTAAAATAATGTCATAAATAGTAATTGTAGTCACTGAAACCCCCTGAACTAGTCTTCGTATGTGGTGACATCTCTGTAAAATAATAAACGAAAAAATCAAAACAAAAACAATGAAGTAGAAAATTAAATTTTTATCGTTTTTTTTAAAGGAATCGGAAAGGAAGCAGGGAGTAGCAAATAGAAAAATCTGAAACCTTAGGAAAATCCGTGATACGAGTAAAAGAATAATGTTATTTTAATTACGTACATCCATATATAATCTGAATTTAATTTTGCTTTTGCTTCAAATATTGAACATCACAGAAAAACCGGGGTTTGTTATACCGATCTTGGCCGGATATGCATAATTTAAGAAAATCTCTTGCTGCAAATACATTCATTAATAAACTGTATAATTCCTGTGAGCCAAGAAATAGTTTTAGTTTCAACAACCAGCAACATAAAGTCGAACCAATAAAATTAATTCACTTTCTCAGGTTCCCTTCGTTTTCATTTTTTGTAATGGTTTAAAAACATTCTTATTTTAGTTGTAATCAACTTACAAGAAAATCGATCAATTCGCTGCTGCTGCGTGAATACTCCAATTTGAACAGAATGCAATTTTTGAATCAGACGGAGGCTATGCTTGTCGACCAGGAGCTCTTTAACGAGTACAACTTCAGTATTGACCAATTGATGGAGTTAGCTGGCTTAAGCTGCGCTCACGCAATTGCTGCTTGTTTCCCTGTATCGAGGTGATAGCGCCATGACAAAAAGATAATAAAATAGATGCATTCCTAATATCGATTTGAATTTTAGTCATTGTCGCGTCTTGGTGTGTTGTGGACCGGGAAATAACGGTGGAGACGGACTTGTCTGCGCTCGCCATTTGTCACTTATGAACTACAAACCAACTATATTTTATCCAAAACAAGTACCAAAGCCGCCTTTTGTAAACTTAGTACATCAGGCCAAATGCATGAATATACCCTTCTTGGAGGACTGTCCGGCTAGTCCAAAAGCACAAGAAGACTACGATTTGATTGTGGACGCTCTGTTTGGTTTCAGTTTTAAACCGCCTGTACGATTACCATTCGTGCCAATATTGAAATTGATGATGGATGTGAAAATCCCAATAGCCAGGTTTTTATACTGTTAAAATATTAAAATCGTAGCACATGCTTCATAAAGGTTAATTTAGTATTGATATACCTAGTGGCTGGGATGTGGAAAAAGGACCAGTAGAAGGGGAGAACATTAAGCCGCAAATGCTGATTTCATTAACTGCGCCAAAACTGTGTGCACAACATTTTGAAGGCAAATATCATTATTTGGGCGGTCGATTTGTGCCCCCAGCATTGGAAGATAAATACAAACTGTGCCTCCCTGAATACCCCGACTCGGATTTGTTCGTTAAATTGAAAGCATCATAAAGATCATTAAAATTTGTTATATTCATATATTTGTACTTTTTACTAAAAGTTATCAATAGTAATTTATACAATTATAATGGAGTAAATGATATTTATTTATATAACCGATTATAGTGCTTCTTGCGACGGTCCTCTTCGAATGTATTATTGCGTGCCCACTCCTTAAGTTTCCCCTTCGAACGCAGCATGGCCGATTTCGAGTCCACATCGCGCATGATGAATGGTGAGTAGCCAGCGATGTAATCTTCATCCAAAGCATTTGTTTTCGTTTTGGCTACACGAGACGGCATCTGCCTGGGAATGGGTTGATCTTCGAATAGAATCGGGTTACGTGAATGTTTCCCACCTCGAAAGCGTGGCAAGGCCTGATTTTTATATTTTGACGTCAGTGGACGACGTATGTTAATGTGAATCTAATGAGTACAATTGAAATTTAATAGTGTCTATTTAACCTTGAAGGCACTTGAAGCATTTAAGATAGTGCTCTCAAGGAGCAGGTGCTACTTACCACTTGCTTGCCGTTTTCATCCAGACTAACAGCAACACGCTTCAACGTTTTATTGCCGCAATTTGGACAGAATACTTTGGTCATTATGCTGGTGGTTTTGAAACAGGCGTAACAGCGCAGGATATAGGTACGCATATTTTTGATAATGCGTCCATTGAGAGCGGCGACGTTCAGGTTCATTTGCTTTAAGACATTTTGCAGTGCAAAATCAGTGGACATGCATGCGACTAACGGTACAATGTCCTCTTCCACTTTGCCTTCCATCGATTTCTTAACCTTTCTTAAATTTGAGGGTGTGATCCACGCGCTATCATCAATATCGTCGGCTTCATCTTTCGCCTGCGCATTGTTGTCCGCTTCATAAACTGAAGTCTCAGAATCACAATGCTCTGAATCATCTTGTTCTTCAGGCTCACGTGTACGAACAAGTATATCACATGTTTTGTCGTTTTCAGTAGGTTCACACTTCAGCTGTCTAAAACATTTCTCTAATTCTTCTTGCGAGACTTCATCCTCTTCGTTATAGTTAGATTCCTGCAGAATAAGTTTTTCAATCGCTTCTTTCACCATATCACGCTTTTCCTTCTCATCTTTACTGGGTGATTCATCCACGTCGGTGTTTTTCTCTTCTTCTTCATTTAAACCTTCCCCATATTCTTCACTTTGTTCGCTTTCATCATCACTTTCTTCGCCTGCCTTTGGATTGTACCAGCCGGCTAATTTTGTACTGTCTTGAAACTCTTCAGGCTTGTCTCTGGATGCTATTATTCTCGATATTACAGGTTCTTTGCGCAGATGATCTGTTCCTACATTATCTATCTCGAGTTCATAAGTCAGCGATATAACTTTGATATCAATACCAGACAAGCTGGCGTAATCCCCAGTTTTCTTGGCGAATTCCACGCAATGTTTCACGCTTTCGGGACGTGGCTGACGCACCTGCAGGTCGTAGGGCAGCACACAAAGGCGGCGTATTTGCCGTTTTTGTTTGACCTCGTCCATCACGTCGGGAACGGTCAAAACATTTTCTGCATATTCCTTTGATGTTAGGAAATAAGTATAATTATTTTTTCTATTTTTGGTCCTCAATATAAGGGCTTACATTCAATTGCACTGCATTGATGAATGCCGTTGTATCCGCCACTAAATATTTAATTTTTTTGTTAGCTTCCGTCATTTGATTATAATTATTATTGAGCAAATTAAACAATTAACAAATGAATATATAGCACGTGTTTACTTTCTGCAATGAAAGCTAATGCTCTTTGATAGGTGCAATTGTATTCTACGTCAATGTAAAAAGGAAAGTGTCAAAAAATTGATAGCTTTTACAGTAAGAATTATAAAAAACAAGGTTGCATATTTTGTTAAAAAATTTTAGGATAATTAGGATTAGGAAAATTACGATTTTAGGATGTGGCGTCACAATTAAAACATATGTTTTCCCTAAAAGCATATATATATATGAATATTACTATTTCAGTAATATTTATTTATATCCTTATATTTACAATATATCGCGGTTCTCCTGTGACGACGCGGCGGCTGCCCAGGGAGATTCTAACTGAATTTATATAAATCTCAACAGGATATTTTTGACTATTGCTGTCAATTCTATCATAATTGGAAATTCCTTTTTAGTTCACCCTATTAGAGGTTTTAATGGAGTAAAAATCTTTAATGGTGCTGTATAATGTCATAATAATATGTTACGCAACCGTTCCATCTGTCATTCACCGGCTTTATCTTCTCCAACAAGTTCAAATGTTTAGTGCGATTCGTCAGCTGAGCCGATAAATGACCCAGGAGTAACAATAATCTCTTTTGATGGAGGTGTTTATATTTTCATGTCTTCCCTCTACTGAACTCTACTCTACTACTGAAATCTCTAAAAAAATGCACTTTCATGTTTTCTTTTTTTTAAACGTTTAAATATAAATTAAATTAATTAATTAAAATTAATAAAACTTCCGAGGCCTGCAAAACTTAACATATTCTATTTGTAATTGTCAATCTTCTTTCTTTGCTTCTTTTCCATAGATTGCACAAATCTTCAATTTTTTTAATACATAATTTTTGTTAAATATCTTGGTATTACATAAATATTTTCGAAATTATAGAATATGTGGACAATGGGCCAATAAAAGGTACATAAGATGTCTTTTGAGACGAATATTCAGCTTTCCGATGTTGGCATAGGTTGAAACGCTGTTTCAACTTTTGTTTTATTCGTAACTCAAACTTTTCTTCAAACTTTATTATACTGTAACTAAAAAATTTCAACTTCCGAACGACCAAATCAAGACAAGTACAATTTAACTCTTTCATAGCTACCACTCTAATCCCCATTTTATTTTTCTTATTCTTTTTCGAAACTTTTGTTACATTTCTTAAATTATCTGGCTTGAATGACAAAAAATTCTGTTCTTTAATTTATTATATTTCACCGACATAGTCTTCGTCCACTCTCGGAATAATGCCCTTAATTTTTTAATGCATTAAGTGTTACGAAAAGAAACACCATCATGTCATTGTTATGTATCGTGTTCTTTCGCATTAAGAATTTTTTATAAGCATACGTGTGTAACCCCCTAGAATTGCAGATACATCTATTGTTGCTTCGATTATCTGTATATTTTTTGTGCAGTCATTAAACGGGGATTTTACTTCGGTTAAACATGGATCTGGATGCCAAAACTAGGTTGCGACGTTTCTGCTACTTGGGTTCTCTGGACCCCGTTTATGTGCACCTTCGCCAGCCTATAGACATCGAGCGCTACTTGCCGGTATTATCGATGTCATGCCAAGCTTTGGACGATCTACAGTTTTTGCAAATAATGCGCGAGGTATTGAATCAAGAGAAACTAGTGCGCCGTGATGAGGTGAGTTAGAACGACATTAGAACATATTTAAGAAAATGAACACTTGAAAATTCTCTACTAAAATAGGCACTCTTCGTCTATGCTGTTTACTTGTCCACCGATTTGGATTTTAAATGGAAGAGAAATGTACGCATTGCTTTTCCAATGTACATACGCGATGACGATGATGTGCTACTATTCTGCAAGTATAGCATGTCTATACAGACGGTTAACCACCGCAATGGATTCTCGAGAACCATACGGAGAGCCATCACAGCTTGGTACGAATTACAATCACCGGAAGCTATACAGGACATGTGGATGTTGCACCGTGGCGCTTATGGACTGACGCACAAAGCACTGCTTACAATGTGTCACGTTAGCGACTATACCATTGGTGCTGCTGGTGTTGTCACTCCGTTTTTTAAAACGTGCAGTGAGTTGCTCATGATGGAGAAAAACCGTGAAATCAAGAATGGTGCAAGGATTTTAAGAAAGAAGAACAAATTATCGACATCAAGGCACAGTCAAATGAATAATGAACCAATTAGCCAATCTTTAGAGCCATCAACAGCTAAAGCAGTGAAAAATTCTACACCCATAGCTCCGTCTGTTATAGCGATGAGTCGTCTGCGCACTACAAAGAATAAATATGAGGCTCTGAAAATCATAAAGAAATACAAGCTGCACTATGCCCAGGTACCCAGGCATCTGATGTGCCACGGTCCGATCATGGAGGCGCTCATACCGACGATGTCGTATCTGCAACTGCTCAAGTGTTGGCGTAGCATGGCTCGTTTTAATCTCTTCAACACTCCCCAAATACTAACACTGTGCAAATCAATTCTGAACAACAAGAATATGTTTCGCAAGCACAACATTCATCCAATCGTACTGCTGTTGAAAATGGATAAATTGGGTTTTGGAGAGGATATTTCACAGGTTGGTTGTAATATGTTTAACTATTAAAGATTAAACTAGGAAATTTATTAAATGAAATGTTTAATTCAGTTGCAGCCCAAGAAAGTGGAAGCCATGCGCATGACTTATTTGCGGGATCTTTACGTGCACTCTTTTGGTCACAATCAAGCGACCGGACTACGCATGCGTATCATAATAAATTTACAAGCAAATTACATTAAAAGTAAGTGAATTACATGAAGCAGTTACTTAATACATGTTTCTCTTCAAATTGTTAGAACTACTCAATAACTATAAAAGGCTCTCTTATATCGAAGCTGCTGTGGCACTAGCATTCGGTTACTACAAAAAAGAGTGTAATGTTGATGTTTTTTATTGGGGAGATAAAACCAAACTGTTTCCAATACCATGGAACAAAGACATGACGATCACAGAAGCAAGAGAATGTTGTGAAAAACTAGAGGTTAGTATAAAAGATAATTCTAATTCTAATTCCTGAAAGCAGTAAGTGAGGTGGGAGAAAAAAGAAAGAATGCAATATATTATTTTAGACTCTATTTAATTGAATTTTGTGTTTATTTGTACAGTTGAGTGCTCCCAAAAAGGCCGCGATTTTTAGAATTACTCATAATTATTCAATTAAAATGGATGTTCTTCTTTTAGAGTAAAAAAAATAAACAACGTCTGGCGTTACCTGTGATTAGTGCGTTGTCACAAACAAAAATTTACGATGTATTTCTTGCAATTGTGCCCTCGGCCGGCCGTGGAAATCCAGGACAAAAGTCCGAATTTTTAAGCAAAGTTTTGGATAAATATCGTGAATCAAAAAATTCGCGCGCAAAGTAAGTATAAAGAATGCAAGATACACACTCTCAGGGTGTGTGTGTGCTGTGTTAATGAATTTTTATGGTTTAGTGCGACTTTAAACATTTATTTTCTTTCCTTTTTGTTTTTTTGTTGCTATTCACATTCATTGATTAGGTATATAATCGTAAATTTACGGAAGTATAAACGTTCGATGACATATTCGAGGGGGAGAGTTGAGAATATCATGGAAATCTGCGGTCTCGATGAGCATACAACTGAACTGATTAATAACTTTGCATTGAATCACTTTGGATAGAAGGTGTTTTATTTTGTTACTAAAGAAGTATATGTTTATGTTAGGAAAGAAAGCAAAACTAATTCATACATAATAATTAAATTGTAAGCAGTATTTTGAGCGCATTTTATAGCTGGCGCCCATCTCACTTTATTTATTAATTTACAAATTTTTCAATCTGATTTTCTATCAACAATATTCATGTTTATTTTGATTTTTCTTATATAGAACTTTCAAAGCGAATGTTAAAACTTGACATGTTGCTTGAGACTTGTTCTTCATTCCCAATCTTTCAAATCTCATCGTTAAAAGCTCTCTTCAACAGAGTTACAAGAGTTTGTTAGCGCTTATTTCAGCTTAATCCAGCTATCTAATGTTTTCGAGCGTTCATTCACTACATATTCACCCACATACATACATACATATATTTTATCTATATATGTACAAATATATATATATAACTATATAAATATGTAGATGTCTGAATCGATTTCTTTTTAATTGTGTAGAAATTGTATAGAAATCTACAAACGTATTTCTTTCTTTATTTTTTAAAATATACTCTGATTTCATATATGCACTATTGCGTTATGAATTGAAACTGAATTCAACTTAAGCTTATTTGAGCTGATTTAAAATTATTTATAATTTCGTATATATTTGTACGAACACTAATAAGGAAAAGTTATTAATATTATTTAATTTTATTTTTATCCAAAGGATTAATATGTCGCTTTTTCAAATCTCTTAAATCTTTAAAAAAAATTAATCTTTAAAATAAAGATGGACCCGTTCCTTTCGAATTAAATAATTTATAAATGATTAAATTAAATAAATAATAAATTGCAACTGAATTAAATAATTCAAAAAGAAACCATCTGATGGTCTACGGCATATAACAAAAATCGCTCAAATGAATGTCCTCAAATATAATTCGCCAAAATTAAAAATTCCCCATAAAACTAAAGGAGAAAAAATCAACTGAATTTTGTCCTAATAATTATTATGAAGAAATATTCTTTTATGTTTTCAATATTACAATAAATCGAATTTGGTAACAATTTGGTATTTTGTAAGTACAGAAAGAAAAAAGAACAAAAATTCATTATAGCCATAGCCAATTACTTATAAATATAGATAAAACCTTGTTATTTAAAAGAGGATGAAAACCATTGGGAATAATTAACCTTAAAGGAATCTAATAGACTGTGAAAAATACTAAATTTAAATCTTTGTAAGTTTGAAAGTCTTTAATTAATTTTAAAGAAATGTGGAAAAATTTGCTAAAATTCAATTTGAACCGAATATTGAACCTCTCAATAGTTTAAATAGAACAATATTTTATTCTGCCACATAAAAAACAAAAAAATAATAATATTACGACTTAAAAAAAATATAGTAAACAAAAAAAACAAAGTAGTGATAGTTTTTAAAACAAAAAAAATCTTACTTCGAGTTGTCGATGTTTTTTAATGTTTTTCAATATTTATTTTATTATTCTTAGTTTAGAAACTAACATCACTGAATTTCTTTTGCTCTCTGCTTGTTATGAAATAAATGTTAATTTTTTTAAACAAATTTGGCAAATAACAAAATCATTCATTATTTTTTCTCTCCAAATATCGTTTTGTAATTAATATTTTAATTTAATTTCAATTTGCAGTTCATGTTATAAAAAAATCTTTTTATTAATTAAAGATTAATTAAATTTACTTAATATGTATCAAAGACATATTAAAGATAGAGATAAACAAAAAATTCCTTTTTAGTTTTTCTTAATGCTTTGAAAATTTACTTTTCTACATAAATACTTTGTTCAAATGAATACTTTTTCATTATAGGTTTTATTTGTCTAAATCAAACGATTTATTCTATTATCTTTATTATTATTTTCTTTATTATAATACATAAAAATTTGAATAAAACAACAAATTTGCAAATTATTTTCAATATTTTAATCGGAATTAAATTCTGGATAGAATGTGATTAGCTTTTGCTAAATTTCAAGTGGTTAATGTGTGCAGTTTTCAAAACTGGTTTCTATAATGTAATAAAAAACAACCAAATTCAAAATAACCTAATTCAATTAAATCGCAATTAATCCTTTATTTTATTAAAAATTTATTGATAATTTTATAATTATTAGCAATTGTAGTCATTTCCAGACACAGATCAACTAGATTCAAGATGATGGCTGACTTTTAAGTGCCTTTTATTAAAGAGAAAATACATAAATATTCCTACATAAATACATACATACATACATGGATACATATATACATACATAAATACATCACAAACATTTCAAAATTTATAAAAAAACTTCAAATTTGTCTCGTGAATGGAAAAGAGAAATGAAGACAAAATGAATAAATCTAAATTTTTCATAGTATCAGCTGAACTGTGTTAATAAAAATCACCGTAAACATTATTATTTACAAAAATTATTTTTATAGGTTATTTAAAAGAAGAATTTAAATCTCAAAACCTTGATATACGATAATATCAAAATTCATATATGGTGGGCCATCGACTCGTTTCTTTATGAATAAAATAATTAATCTGAATTGAATGAAATAATTCAGAAAGAAACAAGCCAATGGCCAGCCCGATATACTAAAATTGGTAAAGTTGATTTGTTATGTCGATTATTTTTCTATATCACTTTACTTTAGTAATGAATTAATACCATTTAATGCATTAACAACATTTAATGAATCAACGCTGAATTGTATAACTTTTTTCTTTAGTTTTACTTTTCTTTCCTAGTTTTACTGATAAATAATTGAATTCAATTCAAACAATAAACATAGGAAAATAGTAATATGTAGTTAAATTAACCCATCACTGCCTTTTATATGCAAAAAAAGTAACGAACGCTTTTGTGTTTTCTTTTTTTCGGCAGCAGGAATTATTTTCGATAGTGCCATGAAAATACATTATAATCAAAAGAAATACATACATAAAAAAATATGTAAAATTATTTGTACACAATGAATGAGGACTAAATTTGGTATTTTGTGGTTCTGTGGGTTTAAAGTCTTTTCTTTAAAAGAAAACGAAACGAAAAATCTACATTTTAAAGTCATTAAATTATAATAAAAATATAAATACATACATACATAAATAAACAAAAATATGAAATAATGTGGAAAATTATAATATAATTGTAATATTTGAAATAGATAATTTTTCATAGCAAAAATATTGTACTTATCTGTGAAAAGCCCGTTGTGATCATTAAACTAAAATTTCGTATCGGAAAAACAGAACCTACCTTGTTAAAAACACTGTTCACGATGTGTTATCTCCTTAGTTACCAACACTGTTGTTCATAATCATAACCATCACAATACGTGGACAAATAATTCATTAAATGAATGAAAACGTAGAAATTAATGAAGCATAAACCTTGAAATAAACCGGCAATTTGTACCAATTTTGTACCTTCTCAAAGATTGAAACCGTTGAAATCAGCAATAATGAAATTTTTAGAAAAATATAGAAAAGAAAACCAACACATTATTTAGTTGCACAGATAGAGAAAGAAAGAAAATAGAAACAGCAACAACAATTTAAACAAACCAACCAATAAAGATACAAAAAAACGAAACGAAAAGAAAATAACTGAATTTACTTTCAGAATTCATTCACTTTCATTCAGAATTTTCAACTTAGAATTTTCATTCACTATTCGAATGTTACAAATAAATAAATTCACAAAGAAAGTGTTTAAGTTCGAAATAAAGATTTTAAAAATTTAAATTTTGTACTATTTTTAGTTTTTATATTAGTATATTTTTATGTCTTCTTTGCTTTATTAACTAATGAATGTTGACTTTTGAAGCGCGTTCAATGAAATACAATTTTCAAAAATTTTAACATTATTTTCTTTATATAGTATTATCATTTGTAAGCATGTTTTTAAATTTATGAGTAATAATGTTCAACTGTTTTTGTTAGTATATTTAATTTAATTCTTTGTTCAATATGTCTCGAGACACGAGTGAATTGCTTCAGCAAACAAAAAATATACACTAATTAAATTTTAAAATTTATATACTATATGTATTCGAATATATATATACACATGTGTATATGTGTTAAAAATGAGTTATATAACTCGAAATATTAGTTTCTTAAGTTGGAATAAACTCAATAAATTTTCAGGCTCTTGAAGCTAAGTTTGAGCTATCGTTTTCATTTGGAGTACTACAAGGTATTACTTTCCTCCTTAATGTCACTATATTGACCCTCTTAAATCACGAATTCATCACCTTCCTATCCCCCCCCTCTCTATCAATCAAATGTTTTGCCCCCCAAAGACGTTCCTAAGAACCCTTCCTTGTAAAATGAAACCAATCTCCTGTCTTGTTTGGATCAAAAGATGTTCAAAAATATATTTGTTTTTATTTTCTCTTTCTTGAATTTATAGAATAGAATTTATTTATTCTTCGTTATCAATCCAGCAGAACCGCAGAGGAATGACACCTTTCCGGAAAAGCGCATCGGTTCGAAGCCCAGCTCCTCCGCCGGAATGTCGTATTGCTTCAGCTTGGATTCGTAGGCGGCCAACAGATCGTCGTGCGCTTTACAGACACGTGCCACCTCGTAACGCAGTTCCGCTATCTCTGTGTTCTTCTTGCTCAGCAGATGTTCAACTCCTTTGGCCATCTTCTCCTGCTTCTCCGCCTCTTTTGGCCCACAAGCGGCCAACACGTCCGTGAACAATGCTTCGCGACTTTCAGCATCGTGTTCCAACATAGCGATCTTGCGATGAAGCATCACACTCTTCAAGCCGATATTCTTTTGCAGCTCCGCGAAGACTTCATCGAATTTCTTTTTCAGCTCGTCGCGTTCACCGATCAGCGTCTCGTTGCGCAGCAGCAACACTTCCGTCTCCCAATTGAGTGACTTTAGTTTCTTTTCGATGAATGCGTTGCGTTGCTTGATGCGCGACAGTTGCATGCGATCGGTATTATAGTGCTCCAGTTTGCGACGCAAGTCGTGCAGTTCCGTTCTGGCCGCATCAAGTGGTTCCTTCAGCCGGCGATTCTCGCCTGATGTCTCCAAGGCAATGCGATCGCTGCGTTCGGCTTGTTTTCGCAGCGTCTCCAATTGATCCTTGAGACTGCTGATCAAGCCCAAGTTGTTCAGTGTGATGTCGTTGTAGTAGTTCTTCATGTCGTTGAAAGCTTGCTCGTGATTCTCGACGAGGCGTTGAATTTGCATGTTTTTACGCTCTTCGACTTCGAACATCTCCATGCGAGATACCAGCTCAATATCGGTTTTAAGCACCTGCATCTTTTGCTCGTGCATCAACGCCATGTCCTTGGTTTCGTTCTCGTACAGGAAGCGACGATCGCTGCGGAAGAGGAGATAGTAAACATTTAGGCAGTGTGGGAACCTACAATATCAAGAACAGGAACTGCATTTACGTGAGCTCTTCGTTGTGACGTATCTTCATCTGGTGTAGCTGCAGTTCATACTTTTGATCGCGTTCTCGTAGACTACGACGAAGCTCACGTTTATCCTTCTGCAATTCTTGTTCCTGCTCAGCGTGATTCTCTTGGGACAGGTTCAGTTGCGTCATTGCCTCAGCGCGTAGTTCGGCAACCTTGGTATAGGTCTCGTATTGCAGATGTTTCATCTGTTGTGTGATGTTAGTCTTTTCCATGTCTGCCAATTCTTGGGCCATCTCCTTTTCGTTATCTTTGCTATGCAGTTCCTTTTTTACATCCTCTGTGTATAGATTAAGATGAGGATTGATTAAGATTGAGGATGAAGAGTGACCCTAAGAAGAGTGGCCAGATACATGTACATCTGTCTCTGTCTGACTTATCTGGTCTCTGTCTCCGTACATCTGGAAAACCTTAACCTATTTTATCTGATCGGCTCATGGATCTTCTGTCTGATCCTGTTTTCCGTCTGGTATTCTCCCTTGTTCCCCACTTAAACTTCTATCTGAAATTTCTATCTGATATTCTCTGTGGTACTTTGTAGTTTTCTGTCTGGTCTTTTATCTGGTCTCTGGATTGGATTCGATGTGGTGTTTCGATCTCTTCAAGTTGTTGGTGTTTATGTTGGCTAATCATATCTCCCCAATTTGAAATCATACTCACCCAGTTGTCCTCTGGTAACTTCCCAAAATACTCGAATTTTGTCCCTCTCCAGCTGGAAGTAATTCCGCTCCTCTCGTTCGTGATCCAAAGCATTTTTCAACTTCAAGGCAAATCCTCGAAGTTGGTCTTCGTTCATGGCGGATAAATCAACGCCATCGATGAGGGCTGCAGGTAGAGAATTCAGTTAAATTAAATCCTTGCAATACTCGTGAAGCTAAAGCTAGAGTGCACATCGTCCATATTGGCGGTTAGTGAGTTGGTTGGGTGGTTGGTCATTCGGCCACAGTAGAAATTTCATTTTGATTAGTAGAGGACAAAGCCATGTATTCAAAGGAGCTGCTAATACGTTCTAATCAATATTTAATTGCATTCATTTTGAACTCTTAGATTGAAGAGTGAGTGTCAAGAGAGAGTGTCTGGGAATAGCCCAGTATTGGAGACGATACAAAGCTAAAACTTTGGTCTGGTTTTACGTGGGTTTGAAGGTATTTAAGTGAATTATTTACAGGATCACTCCTTTGAAAGTTTCTAAAATGAAGTCACTGTTGATGAACTTTAAATGGGGTTTAAAGCCATCCCGAAAAATTCTTTCTTTAAAGAGTTGTGGGAGAACCGAAATTTCTAATTAATTGTTATTATGGGTCATTAAAAAATGCATTTTCGCCTAATTACCGAAAAGCGTTTCACCAGCTGTGTGCGGTCCATAAATTTTATATAGTATGTGTGTATGTTTGTGCGGAGGTGCGTAACATCTCTTAAGGAGAGTTGTTGGAGAGAGAACAACATCTCTCAGAGAAGCATTTTTCGAACGTTGGCAAATAAATTCTTGTCCTATTGAAGTACTACCACGACCCCCACCCACGGCGACCGACGATAGCAGTTGCAACGAGTGACGCACCGAAATATCATTTATGGTTGTGTTATTGTCTCATCTGCCTCTCTATCGGGGTGTGTGTTTGTGTGTGTGAGTGTGTAACCATGGTTGCAACAAAATTGAATGTAATGAAATTATAAAAGCATCATGTTGCCAGCACGAAGAAGCCATTTTGTAAATATTTAGGGCTAACAACGGAGGCCAACGGAATGAGAACAATTAAGCCGTAATGGCGACGGACGACGATTCGTACTCCCGTGGTCCCGGTGGGGGCAACAAGGCGCTGATGCACGCACGAATGGACGACTGACTGAAGGAATGAAGAAATTAATAAACTGAGAGTTGACTAAATTGCATTTGGTTTATTATGGTTACTGACTGCATTTCCGGTGACCATCGCAACAACATACTGGATTGGCACATAAACGTGAAGAATACTACACACTTAATTGGCAGACTTAATTGTTCATATACGCTACACAGCACAGAAGAGAGAAAGAGGGAAATGAACTAAGAGTATATCGGATTTTAAGTAATCAAAAGAAAGTATTCTGTTTTAAAAACATATACTATTTTATAGAATCTATTAGACTATAAAAAAGAACACCATGGATTGTATTTATCATGGTCATGAATACATACGAAAACAGTATGGTGTGTGCAGATTTATTTTTCTTTATGTAGCGTACCGTATCTGTCGTAATTACCGACATAAAATCCGTGGGCGCTGCCCACATGCAGCATTCAGGAACTTTGCAGTCCACTTAATTTTCACGACCAACTGACGGCATAAGTATTGTCCAAGCAACCAGAAACAAAAGTGGTGTAAAAGTATGTCGTGTTTCAGCAACAGGACCGGAGTGACCACAAACGAGTCAAACGATCTCTGGTCTTCCGATAGAGTCGGCTCTATTTTGAGTCGATTTGTAAGTGTGAAGGACCATAACTCGACTGCTATTATGGACGATCCTTTGATGTCTATTGAGAGCTAGATAAAGTTTGTCGAGAGTCACTTATGTATGGGTAAATAATGGGTCAATAAGGAGTAAATCGGATGAGAGCATTTCGTCAGATTGACGTCTAATCCTGAGGTTTCAAGAGAGACATTTAACAGCCGTGGATTTATCATCCATCGAGCGTTGTTTGACTTCTCTGTTAGAAGTTTCGGTGTGTCTGTTGGATGTCTGTTGAGAGGTTAGAAGTGGGTAAGTCATGAAAGTTGTATAGTAGCTAGATGACCATCGATTTTCGATGAAACTCTCTCTATTGATGCCTGTGGAGGGTTTGTTGAGTGAGGTCTGTTTATGTATGGAGGTCCAGTTCGTAGCCATTGAGTACCAGTTAACATTCGTCGAATACAATGTAGGAATTGTTGAGTACCAGCAGAAGAAGTTGAGGAAGTGATACTCCACGGATGTACAAACAGATAACGTATGTACCATTTGACACACAACCTCAGCTACAATTGAAGATCCATTGAGTGCCAGATGACAGACGTCAGGGGTCAGTTGACAGCTGTTAAGGACAGAGAGTTGATGTCTGGGTATATGCGAGTATGTTGTAAAAAGTGCTTATTTTTTTGGGCCAGTTTCTGAGTTTCGAGAAACTCCGCCTCTGAAAGCCGCACTCTTAGTCAAGTGTTTTTCTGCAGCTGGTGACTATTGCGTGCGGTGCATAGAAAGTAAAAACTACCGAAGTCCATGGACAAAACTGGCCAAAAGAAAAAACAAGAAGTAGAACACGCACTTAAACAGGATACGTGCAGGCAGATGCGAAGGCTTTTGATTGTGTGTGTGGTGCTAATAGAAGGCGAAATAAAGAAAAAACAGCAACAAATATAAGCAGAAGGACATCGCACTGGGCGAAGGACGATGTAAAATGGAAGGTTTTCTACTTCCGTTGGTTGGTGCACGAGTTGGATGCACGTCTATGCGGTCTGTGCGAAGGACATCATCATCATCATCATCTTCTTCATTATCAACAGCAGCATTTTACGGGACAATTAAACACAATCAGAAAAAAACAGCAATAACTACAACAACAAGTGAGCATGCATGCATGAACACAACAAGAGACAAAAAATAAATGAAACAATGAATGCGTCCGCTCTGTAAACGGTAAATTGCGAGAGTGTTTGAAACAATTAAAACTGTTAGCCGAGTGCTGCACATGCACATACGAGTGGATAAAAGAGTCGTCATCGGTTGAGAATGAAGTCAACCGAAAGTGCTGCATGTGCTGCGACCGCCGCTTTTGGGCACAGTTTAATGCTGCTAATTAAAAACTGAAATAATGTCCTTGCGAGTAAATTGGTGGCCAAAATAATCTAATTGACATTGTACGAAGTCGAGAAGTGAGAGCAAAACCGAGCTGTTAAACGTACTCAGTAGGAATTATTAACTTCTGTGAAAAAACTGGCCTCAGTTGGTGAGTATTACATTTTAAAGTGCGAGAGAAAGAGAAACACAAATTATTTTTGAGTTTCTACGCAATTCTTTGTTCATAGGGAATTCCTTGAACCGAATTCGGTCGAATTTCATTGCCGAGCTCCTGCTTGAGTTGTGTTTAAATTAAATCAATAAAGAAAATGCATTTTGGATTATAAAATTGAGTCTTTCTTAGGTTCTATACTGAAAAAGGTAATAAATAAAACATTTAAGGATACTTACACGGAACCTTTGATTTCCCCTTTCCCTTTCCTTTTCCTCCTTTCTTTGGCGGCTGCAAGAAAAGACATAAAAAGTGTATTAAAATACTATGCACATGAAATTATAATAAAATAATTGCTAATAATAGCAATTTCAATTAGAAAATTTAAAGAAATTCAGCAGAATGAAGATGTGGGTTGATTCGCTTGAATGTGTGCTAAGCTGGTCTCTTGTTGTTGTTGTTGATGGATCGACTACAATGAAATCAATCGAAACCTTTTCATTTGTTTGATCTGACATGGACTCCAGACCCGATATACCAGGAGAGGGACAGCGGCGCTCTTTTATTCTGGTTTCAGATTCGGTAAATAGTCAATCCCACCGATCGTTGTGAAGAAGAGTGCAGCAATGCTCGCATAGTCCCTGGTGAAGGGAGGAGGGCGGGGGGGTGGGTGGGCCCGATGAGAGCGGACATTTTTGTACGTTTAAATAATGTAATGGCGCGGCTTCGAAACCGTTTCACAACAGCTGTTGTTGGCTTATTGCATATTTTATGGCTGCAAATTATTCAAAAATTTCACCCGTTTCAGGGTGACGCTTTTTGGCGCCAAAGGACTGTGCTTTGCACCGCGTCAGGACGTCGTTTATCGCGAATTTTCATAAATACAAAGCGTTGTTCTTACATACACACACACAAACGCCTCTCACTCACACTGCTTGGCGTTATTTTCGCCAGATTTTCATAAAATTTTTTGTGTATTATATTCGTATATAAATTTGAGAGTTTTTTTAATCTGCACAGTAGCTTGCATGACTCATTTTCAGCCGCCTAAAAACATGCAGCATACAGCATGCAGTTCGTAGTTGGTTCCTCCGAAATCTCAGTGACTACCACCCCTTCACCATTCCCTTAACGAGTGGAGAGGGTGATTGTAATGCAGTGAAGGTCGTTTTATCGCTGCACCAGCAGTGGACCAGCAGTGGCAGAGCTAACGACTGCGTCTCGTGGAAGCAAGCATGCGGAAATGATGCATTGTCGCCGAAGATAAACGTTACCAGTTTCCAAAGCGTACTGCAACAGCTGCAGCAGCAACAACAACAATAACTACAATAACAACAACAACAACAATAACTACAACAAGAACAAATACAACAACATAACGAAAAACAATAACAACCCAATCAAAAGGGACAACAAAATCGCAAATCGTAAATCCAAAGAGGAGAAAACAAGACAACAACAACAACAACAACAACAATAGTTGACTTTTGCCTTAAAATTTCGATGGTTGAGAACATGGTTTCAGTTCGCAATCGAATGATTTTTATACTCACCATGGTGTGGTTTTTAATTCAGTTGCGTTTCCGATCGTTGACTTAATTTTTATTTGTTTGCAAATATTAATCAAGAGTGTTGTGTATTTGTGAGTGTGTGCGTGTGTTTCCTGCGTTCCTGCTCTGGTTTTCTGTTCACTTCGTATCGAAACCACTTAAATTTCGTTCCTAAATCTTTTGAATTCTCTCTTCGTTCTTTTAAATACTTTCTGTGAATTCCGAGTTGTTGACAGAATTTGTTTTTTGATGTTGTCAAAAATTTCAAATATTTTGTATATTTCTTTATTGATTAAACTTTTGTTTGACTTTCTGGTTGCCAAGCGTTTTGATTTTCTGTTATTTTGATATTTTGAGTTTTTTTCAAATTGGTGTAGAAAATTGAACTTGGTAAAAATTACAAATTTTTGAATATTGTTAAAAGTATCCGAATGATGATTTCTATGCTAACTATAATGATTTCTATACTAATGATGATCTAAATTGTTTCTATTGTTTGTTGAGCAAAATAACAACTCAAAAAAGCAACAACTTCTTCTTCGGCTTCTGTTGCAGAACATCTGCTTCGTAAAAATGCTGAATTTATTTCGTATTTTTTGGGGAAATTTTAGCAAAGATTCCTGCAGCTCTGTTGAACTTCGTGGCTGCGAGTTGCATTGAAAGATAAAATATGAGACAGGTCGTGGGTTGGTTTGCTTGTTGGTGAGTTCGTTAGTTCGGTGGTTGATAAACAGCTTGGTGAGTGGGTGAGCTATTTAAGTTCTTTGAGAGTTGGTAGCGGGGTTGAGGTTCGGTTGGTTGATGTGTGTGCTAAAAAATGTATTTGCTTAACTCAAGTTAGCACTAAGCGAAGACTCGTAGAAGCACGCGGCAGGGTCGGGAAGAAAGGGAAGAAAATGATTATGATTTCCCGAAAATACGTGTTGTAAAAATTCGCGGAGCAGAGAAGAACTTCAAATTGAACTACAGACAAGTCTGCAGCTGAATTGTGTGTATATGCAAACAGACCGCGACGAAGATAGACCGCCAAACCAGCCAACTCGCCGCCGATCCAAAACTGAACGACTTTTGAACCCTTAAAATCTACACAGATTTCTGCGAGCGCATACAATTGAACTGAAATTGAAATGCATGATTTTATCCTTAAAAGAAAATTCTTCCTTACTTACATAATATATACAATGCTGCTTTGGCGTGAGGTAATGATGTTGGGTTTTGTTTCATCTACTTTACTATCCTCTTTCCACCACCACCCACCCTCACCGTTCATTGTTTCCTTCCACATTCTTTTCTGATGCCGTTATTCTTCTTACTTTGTTGTTGGTTGGTTTTAAATAAACTTCGAATAAAAGAAAAGATGTTCCAGTAAAACTGATCGCCACCGCGATATCTTCACACGTCACGTTACGTTACGTCTCGACTAAATGAATCTTTTCTCAATGCATAATTGCAATCTATTACAAAACGTGACGAAACGAAGAGGGAACGTCACTGGAATAAGCAAACAACATTTCGTGTCCTTTATTTGAGTTTATTTAAGTAATTTTAGTGTAGCAGATATGAACCAGCTTTTTTAGTTAAAGAGGTTTCTTACCGTTGTCCTTTCTTATACACGCCAATTTAAAATTTTCCACAAAATAAACGATCAATTAAATGCATTACTTGAGTTGTTGAGGGTTTAATTTCTTGGCTTGGCGACGACTGATTTTTGGCAGAGTTCACTGAATGTCAAAGGACACACACACACACACACACATACAAAGTGTAGGCCATGTTTTGGCAGTGACGAAACTACGGAAACTTCGTCGGTGGAACTTCTCAGTTGTGCCGAATTTTGAGGTAATGGCATGATCTGTCTTCGCCCTAACTTCTAAGGATATCATAACGGGACAGAAGACAACCGAACGGCGTAGAGTTAAAGGTTGAAATGTAAAAGAGGCCAAGAGAGGTTAAGTTAGTTTTCTACTCTTTCTTTTTCTTATTCTTCTCTAAATTATTAAGAATCTGTTTGTTCTTCTTCTTCCTCCTTTTCTACCACTTCAATCAACTTCTCTGTGGTGAATTTCAATGTTGTTCTTTAAATTTTTTGCACAAGCGATTCTATTCACTGTTCTTTTCATGAAAATTAAATGGTTTCATAATGAACTCATTTCGCCTTGCAATTGAACAATTAATTAATAAACAGAACATTCATATTTTAATTGTAAGTTTTTTGTTGGCCTTTGAATTGTGTTTTTTTTGTTTTTAAATCACCATGAAATACTTTGCGTCCACCATTTTGTGGTTACAATTGAAATATAAAATTAATCAATTCAAAAATAATGCCAACATTTTCGCTATTAATTTCAATTAAACGGTTGCTGAACAAATTACATTCTCCACGTCCTTCCGTTCCTCTGTCTGTCCGTGAATTCCAACACTCGTTTCATCGCATCACCATATTTTGTTTGTTGTTGTTGTTTGACTGTTCTTTTTGTTGTTGTTGTTGTTGTTATTTTTAGCTATCATATTAAAGAAGAAGGCAGACAACAACAAAAACAGAACCAGCAGCAGCGCTCTACTTAATTTTAACAACGGCATCTGTTACGAAGAAATAAACTCACTCACTCACTCATTCATTCATTCATTCCACTTCCGATTATTTAATGTTTCTTCTGTGGGTTTCAATAGTGGCATAATTTTAGGGGCAACACTTTAAATGTTTGCCTATGAATTGTATTAATTTTTTGTGTATTTATTTAATTATGGATTCTTTAGCGATTGCTTCCATTTGATTTTCATCGAAAGCTTTATTTTGGATCTCAAGATAACAAAACCACTCAACGTTGTACACACGAGTTGAGAGAGTACGACTGTGAATCTAGTTGGCAGCTTACAAGTTGGCAGGGTCACTAGTTGTTGTTGGTCAACCATGATGGAGGGAGGGGGACATGATGAAAATTACACTCACACACACATACATACAATATGATTTATTTTCGTCCAAATTGAAAGGAATGCTGTTATAATTCACGAGGTACGAGGAGTTCGCCTGTGCAACGAACAGCGAAGTGAACGACGACGTCCATCAACTCGTAAAATAAACAGCTCCAAAGCTATTTGTTTGTTCGTAGAGTGGATGAAATCTAACAACAACAACAACAACAACATAAACAACAACAATCTTCTGCTGAAGGTTTCGGTGTCTATCGTAGCCACACAACTTTTACAAACGATGATACTATTCCCCCAAAACCCGACCAAAGAGCAAAAATAAAGAGCTACCAAATGGACAAGAACAAAACAAGTGGAGACATTCCTCCGTCATTACGTAAATATTATATACACACACACACACACACACACACATATATATATATTTATACACATACACACATAACTATAAATGTCATCATGTTGTCACATTTCATTTATTTCTCTTTCTCATGCATAGAATAATTCTAGCTAGCAAACAGAAATTTGATAAAAGTTTCAGAAAATGTCCTTTGGTCAATTTCAGGGACCAAATTCTACGGAAATAATTTTCCATACATTTTAATTTGAGGTTTTCTTTGCGGCAAACTCTCCGATCTCTCATTAGAATGTCTAATTATGTCTTCTATTAATTTATTAGAAACTAGCGTTGGATATTTCAATTTAGTAGAGAAATGTATTTATTATTATTTGCCATTCATCAACAGTTTATAATGAGGAGTTTTTTTTGTCTGCTGTCAAACGTAATCGAAATTCACTCGCTGTTGCTACTCGTTGATTTATGAAATCGCTGTTTTTATTGAACGATATCCTGAACTCGTTGTTTCGTGTTGCTTGTGTCCTTATTTTTCATTATCACTTTTTATGTTCACAATAAAAATATATTCTCTGATCGAATACTTACTAACAATCATCTTCTTGTGTTCAAATAAAAAAACGCCTGTAGTTTTGTGGTGAAATTATTAAATATATGATTCCTTTATTTGTTGTTAATTTGTATGTCGTCTGCTATTCTTTTAAATTTGATTTGTTAAATATACATACATATGTACTGGTATTTCATTTATGTGTATAATATAATTAACTAAATATACATAGTGGTTTCTGCGTGTTTTATTTATTAATTCGTTTTCTTTTTTCTTGTAAAGTACACACAACGCTTTCCTTTATATACGAGTTTATATCTATTCAAAACAATTTAATTCGCTTTTTACATTTTTCCAAGTAACTGCTAAGAACAAGAGAATGTAGTATATAAATATGTAAAAGATGACTATTTAAAGGAATATCGTAGTTAAAAGTACATAAATTGAACTTGTATTATTAAACTTTTGTATTAAAGGATATAGATTAGGTTATATACAGGCTAGGAAAAAAAAACAACAGCGATATAGTGTTAAATAAGACGATATTTTATATAAAATAAAATGAAAATAAAATAAAATAAAATAATAAGATCTGAAAAGAAATAGAATAAAAGGAAAATATTAAGTAAAATAAAATAAAATGAAATAAAATGAAAATAAATAAAATGAAACTATAAAATGTAGTAAAATAAAATGAAAAAATTAAATGAAATAAAATGAAATGGAGAGAAAATACAATATACAAAATACAAAATAAAATGGAAAGAAAATGAAGCAAATTAAAATAAAATAAAATAAGATTAAAAAAATAAATAAAAATAAAATTAAATAAAAATGAAACTATAGTGAAAATAAAAAAAAATGTTTCTGAAATATAAATTTATTAAACTATAAAACTATTAATGTGAAATGATTCACATTTAAATGATTGTTATGAAATTATGGTGAATTTTTGAAAATAAATTGAAATAAATTGAATAAAGAAATTGTTATTGTATTCTATTATTAAGTGATTAAAATATTTACGTAATGATTGCAAAAGAAATGATTTTTGCATCATTGAAATGATTTCTGGAAAATTGTGGAGTTATTGTGAATGTGTTGAGTTGAGGGCGTTGAATGGGATGATTAAGTTATCCGCTGTTAACGGTAACTTTTAACAGTTGATCTAACGGCGAACGATGATGCAAGTGGATTTGGAAGACTCTGCTTAAAGTGTTGCTGAATGAGTGAATGACTGAAATACGCTTTAAGGACAGTGGAACGAATACTCTAAACTTTAAATTAAATTTATTTTTTAGAGACTAATTTTTTTAAGTTTATTTAATTAAAACATTGTTTTTATTACGTCAATGATTTCATTATAATTTTTGTATTAGTAGAAGTTTACTATTAATTTTGTTGTAGTAATTTTCGTTTATTTGTACGTTTTTGTCTTTATTCTTTTCTTATTTGTTTTTATTATATTAAGATTATTTTTCTTTTGCTTGTATTTTTCTTTTTCTCCTTCTTTTCTTGCTTTTCTACTTTCTAAAGTTTTCTTCTAATAACGGCACATTACTTTATTGTATAACTTTATCAATTTCATTTTGAGTTCACGTTTGAAAACTTAATCTTCTTTTTTTTAATTTCAAGTGATTTAATTAAGATATTTAAGATAAACTGTATACTTTAATAAAATAATGAAATTGCAACAATTAAATTTTTTTATTGACCTTTATATTTAATTCACTCAGCATAATTTAATTAGTTTCTAATTTAATAATTTATTCTTCTACTCTCTTGGTTTCTTTTTTATTTTTAGCATAACTTAATAATTGAAATCGTATTTTCTATATAAAGAGTTCCTTTGATTCTTAAGATTTATGTTATAAATGGAACATATTTAAAAATATTATACACTTTTGTTTATTAATTTATATTAGAAATACAAAGTATTACATGAATAATATGATTGAAAATTATAAACATTTTAAAATAAACTATTAAGAAAACTAGATTATAAAAAAAAATTTCTAAAAATACTAAAACTAAAACATCACAAATGTGTTAAAAACTATTATAAACATGAATAATTAAAATTTTTAAATATTGAAAGATTTGATATTATATATTAAAAGGGAAAAACGTACAACAAAAAACGAATCTACAAAATATTAAAATAAAAACATCAGAAACGCTATTTTAAGGAAAATTTGACACACTAAAATTAAGAAGAAATAATACGTCATTTTATTGAAATTTGTTAATTTATGAGAGTATATTTTGTTTTTGGTTTACTTATTCGTAGATATTTTAAACCTGGGAATATTTGAATGTAATAAATTGAAATGAATTGTAATTGAAATGATTTGGAAATAATTTTTAGGACAATGAACAAATCAACAGAATAAAGCAATTCATTAACATCATTCGCTCTCGCTCACTCACTCGGTTAGAATAACCATCCAACTCAGAGTTCGGTCTGAAGCCTCTAATCTTGGATTAAATTGTTGCATTAAAATAATTTCAAGAAGAATAGAGAAAGAGAGAGTGACAGAGAGAGATAGAGAGAAAGAGAGAGACGGAGAGACAGAGTGACTGGAATTTATGCCCAATATATACGATAGGGCTGTCGAATATCTGCTTCTGTTTGTTTTTCTACTTCTTCTTCCATGCTTCTTCACTTCTTCCTTCCCTTCTTCTTCCTCTTCTTCCAGCACTTCTGTTATTTCTTGCATTATTACTTACTTAAGCAAAGCACTCGTATTTACATTTGAATAGAGTCCAGTTTCGAGCATTCAAGGGAACATCAATTAAAAACGAATTAAAATTAATGTCATCTCTTCTCAACAACGACGAATAAATGAACAAAGGAAACTCGATAATCGTGTGACACAACAAAGAAAGCCGCACGAAGATTTGCACCAAATTAAAACAATATATTGTATTGTATTGTATAAGAAATAAGATGAAATAAGCAAATGGAGATCGTGGGCTAAATGGAAGTGGTGTAAAGGGAGAGGGAGAGAGTGAATGAGAGAGAGAGAGGGAAGAGAGAACGACTAAGAATGCGGTTCCATTAAATATCGTTTATTAATTTTCATTTTCCGTTCCATTTCATTGCATTATCTCGAAACCCATCGAGAGCATGAAGAGAGAGAGAGTGAAAGAGAGAGAGAGAGAGAGAGAGAGTGAAAGAGAGCACGAGAGAAAATGAAAGGAATAGAGAACTCTTACAGTCAATTAGTCAGTTCGTCAGTCAATAAGGACTTCATGCAGGACTCTCATGCAAGCATGCATTCACGTGTGCATTCTTCTTTAAATATTAAATATCATCGCTCATCGAATGGAAGCAACAGATGAAGTGCAAAAGAAAATTATGATGTCTGTGATGATGATGTTATGTTAATGATGATTACAGATGTTGTATTGATTTAATTACGGATGAAATCTCGTAAAATCTTCAAGCCAGAGTCGAAGTGTTGTTAAAAATTTATTTAAATTCAAGACGAAATAAAATTAAATACGAAATGCAATTAAGGGGCGGGGCGGCGGTGGGAGAGGGAGAAAAGGAGAGAGACAGAGAGAGCGAATAGGTTAGAAAAACGTTATTAAACGCACTCAACATTGATATTCTTGGAGTACAACAAGATGCAAATTTCTGTGGCTATGAGCATCTCATTCTAACACATGTGAGAACTGGTTTGTTCTGAATGAGAATTGAAATTATGAATTATTATCGTTCTTGTTTTCGTCAAAGAAGAAATTAGAATCCGATCGTCCTCAACACCTGTCCGTTTGCCCACCATCCATCTGTTTATCTGCGCTTCCGTCCGTCTGTTCGTTCATACGATTCAAGTGCGGTTGCTATCCTTCATAATGAAATAAAGTTTTACCTTCATCATCATCACCATCATCACCACCATCATCACCATCATCATCATCATCATCACCACCATCATGGTTCGTATCTGCATTATTTTCGGAGCGGTTTCTAAAGCAACAACAAGAGCAACAACAAAAGCAGCAGCACCACAAATTTCTGAACATGCAACACATTTCAACAATGAATGAAGTACTGGCACCAACAGCAGCAACAACAGCAGCAACAACAACAACAACAACAACAATAATAACAACAGTAACAACGACAACAAGAAGAAAACAACAACAACAAACGAGAGAACGCGAAAGAATGCTGCTGCGTTGATAAGAGAGGATGTCACAAGTGTTTCGAATTACATGTTGTGACACTCTTTGGCAAGCGGTTGATGTGGGCGTGTATGGCAACAATATACAATATATACATGTACTTGTATAAATATATATGTATGCATGTATGTATATTTGTACACAAATATTTAAATGTGGATGTGTGTTTGTGTGGTGCTAAGTATTTGTTGCTCAAATTATGTTTTCCTTATAATTGTGGCTTCTTTCTTGTTGTTGTTGTTCTTCTTCTTGTTCGTCTTCTTCTTCTTCTTCTTCTTGTTAGTATTGCTACAGAGATTTTCGTTGCTGCTGTTGTTTTTGTTGTTGTTGTAATAAAAGAGCATCATGTTTGTTAAGAAATTCTTAATTACTTTGTTCCTCACTTTAAAATTGTTTTTTAATTTTTCCTTTCCTGCTGACACACTTCACCATCGCCGTTATTCACCCCCCCCCCCCCTCCAATGCTCCCTCCAACCACAATGTTCCCGACCCTCCATTTTGTTTCTTTATCGTCATCATTTGATTCACCGAAATTCAGCGATATCACTGAGCGTGGAGAGCGAGAGAGAGAGCGCGAGAGAGAGAGAGAGGGAATGAGGTGTTGGGTGGATCTGGTATTCTGATGGAAGGAGTGTTTGTGTGTGTGTGTGTGTTTCCTTGAACGCGTAACTTTCAACAGCACTTGTTTTGCGGCTCAAGAAGTTGTATCTATTTAAATTCTGTGGCAACATGTTTATTTTATACCCTTGCGGCATTTTATATGCTCCAGCGTTTCTTTCTTGCTTTTCTTTTGGTTTCTGTTTCGTCTGATACTCTTTTTGGTTTATAATTTTGCACAAAAGAAAGCAGAAAAACTTTAGCGAAAGTTTAATTGAAATTTGACATCGTAATTTTGTATCTGCGATGCTTGTAAAAAGATATCGCGTTGGAAATTTTACGTTTCAACAGTTGTTCAACGGTTAAATCTCTGAAGGATACGGAGATATAGTATATAACCTTATATAGCGAAGGATTCGAAAATGGAGAGAAAGAAAGAGTGCGAAAGAGAGAGAGTGGTATTTGTTTTAAAGACTGAATGAAGAGCAAAGAGTGGAAGGGAAGAATATATAAAGTAAAAGTTAAGCAGAGAGAAAAGAAAATTAAAAGCAATCCGAAAACTTTATTAAAAGTCAGTTTTAATAAAGCTGAATGATAGAAGAAGGGCAAACAGGGGCAAGGAAAAGGGGTAACAAATGAGAGGCAACAAAAAATCATCAAAAATTATTTCGGAAAAATTTTAATCCCAAGAATATTTTAAAATTTATTTTTTGTACATTTCTTATCTTTTAGATTATTGAGTTCCGAATTATTAATTTCCAAAAATGTCCAAAATTCATGAAAATTATAAGCGGAGATTTTATTCAATATAAAAGAGTTTTATTTCTATAAAATTTAGTATTGAATTTGCTTTTGAAGGGCAGACGTTGCTTCAGTTCTTACAATCCTCTGCTGTAACTCCCCCTACTTTCTATCTCTTCCTTTCTAACTCTTTCCCTTCTATCCCTCTCTCCCTCCCGCTATCCCCCTCTCTCTCCGTCTAAACATTTCCCTCCGTTATGTCAATGCCAAAACAAGTGACAGCTTTTAGGTAATTAAGAGTTATGAAACAAATGATTAAAGTACGAATTCGAAAAAAGAAAAAAAAACGAAAAGATTAAAATAATATAGAAGAAAGGCGAAAATGACAAAAACTAGAAACGGAGGTTAAACTTGAAATGTCCAAAAAAAAAAAAACACAAATTAAAAATTCCTTATCCTTTCTTTATCCTTTTTTATCGACTGTCAAAATCAAAGTTCTATTTCATGAATTTTAATTAATAATCCTTATTGTATTATAAAAAAGAGTTTTTTATGAAAAAAAGAGTATCTGGTTTTGAGAAATATTTCAGGGCAAGTTTTCTTTTGATTATTTACGAGTACAAATAACTTTTTGAGTTTTTAAATTGAATAAAGTTCTCAAAGAAAAGGTATTTTATTTGTGTTACTCCTGAGTATAAATCATAAAAGGAAGAAGTAAATAATAATAATAATATAATAATAATAATAACAAGTAAAGTAATAGGAATATAAATGTCTTGAAGAGAAAAGTTTTAATTTAAAGAGCAGAATTCATAAGCACGAATCGAATTGAATAAACTTTTAATTTCAAATATCTTACATTTCGACGTTGTTTTAACGAGTAAACGATGAACAGAGTAAACTGATTAACAGAGTAAACTGATTAACAGAGTAAACAAGTGAACAGAGTAAACAAATAAACAGATTAAACAAATGAACAGATTAAACTGATTAACAGAGTACTCTGATTAACAGAGTAAACTGATTAACAGAGTAAACTCATTAACAGAGTAAACAAATGAACAGAGTATACGGATTAACAGAAGCTTGAGTTTCGTTTCGCTTCGTTTAAAGTATTATTTGTTTGGGTTAATCTTGGTTTTTGCATCGAAAACGGAAGACTTAACGGAATGTTTTTTAACGGAAAAGATTATTTCTTTTTACATTCTTTTAAAATAATGTTAATTTTAAAGCCATTAATTTTGGTTTGATTATCTGATGAAATAAAATTGTGTTGATCATGATAATGTTGATAGATTACAAGGATAATGCGATTAACTGAACAGATTATAAAAATTAACCAAACAAATAAAAATAGGATAACAAAACCTTTAGATCGCTATTTTTTATATACACAATGACAATTGAAATTATATATAATATAATGTCTATATATCTATCTGTATATCTTCTACAAATTCATGTACATCTTTAGCACAATACACTTTACACGAAAACCTAACACAACTATTTGAGTATTTAACAAATGTCCTTAATTTTGTGTGTTTGTGTGTCTTATCGAATAAATGAACGAATGAATAAATGAATAACAGAATGAATATGAATGAATGTCTGCATGTGTAATTAAGTGTAATTCTCTTTCTTAATTAAGTCACGTTGTTGATTACGCTTTAATCTAAACGCAATAATGAAATACATAGTTCAATATAAACACCTTAACTTGTAACTACAACATTTCGTTGATGGAGAACGTATCCGCTTCCGGTGCGAGTTCGGGCTTCGTCAGCACTTTCCGGACATTCAGCTTCTTCACTTTCAGCACTCTTAAGTAGCTCTTGACGCCCTCACAACTCCCTCAGTTCTTTCTGCTCTCCCTTCGTCATTACTATTATTATCATCATCATCGCCATCGCCTTCCTGTGGCAGGAGCTTTTAAACCGCCGCGTGTCATAACAGTGAAGTGCAGAACATCAACAGCAAAACGAATTGCCACTGATTGGCCACGTCGTGTGGACAGCGCCCTCGTCCGTCAAGCGTCAGACTGCGCCACCAGCAGAGCGGCGACGGCGGCACAGCTGCTGCCTTCGTTCCGGCCGACGACAGCTCGTTGTTGTTGGCGCCGCGCACCTCCGTTTTGCCATAATGCGGCGGCTTCCGCGTCATTCCGCCACCGGAGTTGAAGCCACCGCCCACCGCTCCACCAGCGACCCCGCCAGCTGAGTTACTGAATTCCGCAAGGCCACCGCCGCCCGTCCCATACGGATGACCGCCGCCAACTCCGAGGCCGGATGCAGGCCTCCGCGTTGCCGGCTTGTTGCCGTTAATTGGGTAGTTGACATTCGAAGCCACCAAATCGCCGTCATCGTAATCCTCCGCCGAGCCGTACAGATCCTCGTCGTCCGGTTGATAGGTCACTTTGGCCAGCTTCGTTTTCAGGATGTCGTTCGTGTCGGCATCGTTTATGCCGTGCTTGCTGGAGGGAGCTTTACGATTGGGTCCAGGTATTTCTGTGAAAAGTTAACACAATCACAATCACAAGAAAAAGAGAGAGAGATAGAGAGAGAGAAAAGAGGGAAAGAGAGAGAGAGAAAGAATTGAGACTAAATGTGACTAATGTATATATTTTTATTGTCTATTATTGTTAAAGCAGATCCGAACTAGATTTCTTTTGTCTGATAACTTAGTCATATAATTCGTGACATGTCAATGAAAAAATTGACATAAATGTAAGGAGTGACACATGATCTAAGTATCAGGATAATAGATGTAAGAACAGACGAACTGACAGACAGAAAAGACGGAGAGAATAGGGCAGCTATGACAGCTATATACGATAAGGTGCACGGACGGGACAGGATACACGGACGGGACAGGATACACGGATGAGACAGGATACACGGAAGGGGAAGACACGACATGACAAGGAGGACTCAAGAGGTAATTAAAAAAACTTCTTTATTTCGTTCATATTCATGTAGTTTCTCTGTCCCAACTGAATGAGGCCTAGATGGACCTCCTTTGAATTTCTTTTAAATGAATTTATGTATAGTCAAAACTCACCGTAAAGTCGAATGCTGCTGTCCACTTCGCCGAGAGAGTTTTTGGCAATACAGCGATAAGAACCGACATCGTCTTTTTGGAATTTCCGCACAATCATCGTCATTTTAGCCTCGTACATGGATTTCGATAGCTCCTGAACATGATATTTGGTAGATGACACAATCATTTCACCTGTTGGTGGAAAGTTTGATAAAATTACAATTAAAATGTTATGTTCGTGTGATTTAATTCATTAAAGAGTTAGATTCATTAAAAATCGAATTCATTACATTGAATTTACTGAGTTCATTACAGGGTTAAAGGGGAACAACTTCTCTAAGAGTCAGCAAAGGTTGAATCTATTTGTACGAATTAAATATATTTCTTTGAGTTTAGAGTCAGAGTTGTTTTTGTCGGTTTCTCTGAATAAACTCTGTATAAACTGAATTATTTACATACATACTATAAATTCATTCATTTATTTTGTACTTGTTTGCATGAAAGAAGAAGCAGACATCCTTGTTTGGAGATGCTTTTCGAGTGTAAATGAAGTAGGAACAAGAAAAGGTGTGAAATGGCAAGCAAACTCAAACTCAAACAAAATACAAATAATTCAATTCATTTTCATTTCTAGTCCCTGTAATTTAACAGAATGGTATAAAAGTCAGTCGATCAGGACAACAAAGAGTTAGAAAATATAGCAAATACAGTTGTATGGGTGACAGTCACATGTGAAGGGAGCTGAATAGCGAGTTAGAATCTGAGAAAACTACCGGCAGAAACGATAACCGAAGAAAGAAAAGGAAGATGAGGCTTAAAGGTTTAGAATTGAAGCAACGGCTACTTTTCCGGTGTATCCAACCACATCGCTGCCTCACATTCTAAGCGTTGAATTGAAGTTGAGTATTCTTCACAATTTGCAATGAGAAGACGTCATTGGAAGAGGTTACGAAGGTGAATATTTACGCAAAACTCTCAGGAAATACATCAACCTCAGACCCTTTGCGGGCAGAGTGCCTTTTCATAGACACAAGCTTCAATTATAGACCAGTTCGTGTGTGTTTACTTGCTGACAGTATTGACAGCAGTTTTGGCTCAAACCCACTCATGGATTTTGAGATTTGTTTTGACTGAAACTTTAACTAAAGCAAATGTTTGGAATAAATGAAGCAGGTGGAAGTATCGAAAGAAAGTGAGAGGTGTTGATGTGGTATTTATGGACATTTAGGATAGAAAACGACAAATTTAACATTTCAACTTTTCAATCAAAGATTTTAAATGAACCCACAACATTTGTTATTATTTGCTTCTATTATATTTCAGAATGTGGAAATTAAGAGGTGAGTCTATCTATTCTGAAGTATATTTTAGTACCGTTCTAATGTATTAATTAAAAAACACCACTCAGAAGTCGTTTTATCCGTTTAACCGAGCGATCATCGAAGGAACATCGACTCCAAGCCCAAAGACAAGGAAGCCAAAGTCCAAAACCTCACGCTACAGATAAAACGATGTAACTCCTCATCGCGGATGTGGATTCTTTCATTTTGCAATGAAAATAAATGAAGACTGACTACAGAAATGATCCTGTGAAGTATAGTCTTAAATTTCCGGTGTCAAACCAGTCTTATATGTGTACCAGAGCATATGAACTACTCACGAATTATAAGTTAGTCTCTGATTATAAAAGATAAGAAAACCAAAAACAACGTAACTCAGCCACCACAAGCAGCAGGCACACAGCGCATGACGTCGACAGTGCTATTTATAGCAACAAGAAAAACAAAGAAAATAAACACACAGCAAATACAAGAGTTTAGAGAATACAGTGTAGTCTACACAAGAATGATGCGATACAGAGGAATACTTTCACAACTGTATAAAAGAGGAAGTACGGGTTTTATTGGTAGTAATTTTTTTAATAACTAATTAATGTCTTTTACATTACATTATAATTAAAGTTCCTGAAATGAATTATTCTGAATCTGCTAAAATAATTCAACAACGAATCGAATTTGTAACAATTCGAAACAATTTAAGTGACGAGATTCAACGAAGCCAATACAACTCTTCAGAACACCTTCTTTAGTCAAACAATAATAACAACAACTATAAGTTTATTTTGTGTGATTAAAATTTTGTGTTAATTACAGAGTTAAGAGTTTTAATGTGGCCCAATTATAGTATGGATGGATTTTATATACATAAAAACGTATTGTTACAGTTTTGTTCGTTTAATTTTACAGTCTGGCAAACAAATAAAACGTTAAACAGACCGCCAAACAGACCTGCGAACAGACATTCAGACATTTAGATAGACATATAGTACATACCTACTTAAATATACATTTGTGCGTTCATGTTTCCGCTACGATATCAATTTCAACAATGGATATGGAAATCCTTAAAAACATTTATAGGTTCCTCCGCCTGCTCTTCACAGCACTACCAACCCTACTACTCTTTCCTTCATTATACTCAATTCTATGTTCTGCACTTGTAATTGTTTTTGTTCTCGCACTCATGAATGCCATAAAATGAAATCGCAGACACAAATGAAATCCTTCCCGCCTCAAGCCTCAACGCTTCGGTTCGTTTCGTGTCGCTTCGTTTCGGTTCCGTTGTTTGTTTTGTAGGTGGCTTTATTTCCCGTTCTACTATTTCAAAATTCACCACATGTTTGTGGGTGATTATTATTGTTTCCGTGTTTTACGAGGTTTGCATACGAATGCAGCTGATTATTAGTGAAACATATGCTTTTGTCGAAATATATCGATAGTCGAAAGTTCGATGTTCGATTAAAATAACTGTTTGAGACTATTAAAAGAGAGATTTCGGGGTAGACTGATGGGAGTCACATGGATGCTTTAGTGACTCCGATAATTAGAAAGATTTTTCATGTTTATTTCATATATTCTCCCCACAGTCAAAATAAATATTTGAGTCTGCAATAAATTAGGTCTCAATTCAAACGGTGCAACAAGAAAGGTTTCATTGGTTTCAAAAGAACCCAAACGATCCTGGGTTCATAGAAAAACCCAGATTCTCAGATTAGAATTTAAGAGATTCGTAGAATAGAGTAGTAGAGTTGAGTCACTTTGCAATAGTCATAAATCACCCATCGTTTACTAAAAAACTCTCATAAAAGACCTTTAAGAATCACATAAGAGGCTCTTAGAATCACATAAGAGGCTCTTAGAATCACATAAGAGGCTCTTAGAATCACATAAGAGGCTCTTAGAATTTGACAGAAGAATGAGTTTGAGATAAAACCTTATCTGTAAATAGTTTTGACACCCACTGGAATGTTATGGAATATTATGTTGTAAATCGTTATTATAAAGTACCAAAACAATATGACAACAATAGAATGCAATATGAAGCATATGAGTTCCTATTCCGAGAACCATTTTGGATTGAGGAGCAGCGATAAGTTGGTGAAAAGCACGTTTGAACGAAAGAAGGTAAACCAGAAAAGACGAATGGTATGGATATCGACGTATTTCAATAAAATATTTCTTTCATTTTACGAACACATACATTCACACTTTTATAACTACATATAAATAGAAAAGCATATCGTCGCAGTTCTTCATGCAATATACATATATACCATAAATATATGTATGTATACAGCAAGCAGTACATATCTCAAGATTCTAAAATACGTAGTCTCTCTCTGTTTGTATCTTTCTCTCTCTCTCTCTCTCTCTCTCTCTCTCTCTATCTCTCTCTTTATCTTTGTGGTGAACTTACCAGTGTCCTTTATCCAGTAGTTAATTGATTTAGGTGACGCTTCTACGTGACATTCGATCTGAACATCGGTGCCCAGCGGTGCACCAACTAATTGATTGGGAACCTGGATAACCGGATGAACTGGAAAAGGAGAATACAGCAGAATGAGAAATCACAATGAGAAATATTCAAACTATTGTAGAAAGAAAAGAAGAGAACAATACAAATAATACAAAGGAGATAATGAAGACATTCTAAAATCTAATCAGAATAAAATAAAAAACTAATCAATGGTATATAGTAAACATGTGGATATCCCCTTTATTATAATATACATATATTCCAAATCTGTGTATCAGAGAACTGCAATGACTACAATAAAACGAAGTTTCGAATCAATCACTAAACGGAATGTACGATTAAAGGTCGAAAGCTCGAGCCTTTTTGCGATTGTTTGGTTGATTCGAACTCTTTGTGGCGATTCTTTTGTTGTTTCGAACTCTTCGTGGCGATTATTTTCGTGGTTCGCTTCAAAACGATTGCGAATCAGGTTCGTGCATTAAGTTTGCGAATACGAATGTGCATGTGAACGATTATATTCGTTGAAGTTCTCCGATGTTCTCCGATGAGATTAAATCTGAGAAAAGGTCACATTTTAAAGGTGAAAAGGTATACGTTAGATCAACATCGGTATATACATTGCAGATATACACATGTTGGTAGATGGTATCTTGGCTGTGGTTGCTTTGTCTTTATATTAAACTTTCCCCTCTACCCCTGCACACGATTTCCTCGTGTCTTCCAATTAATTCCGTTCACTTTAGAATATCAGACTCTCTTTACTGTAAAGTAAATCAATTAAAATCTCTGCACTTCACTATTTGCTCAGCTCAAATAACTGCATATTGACAGCAACATTCTTATAGTAAATTCAGCACAGCAACAACAATACCAACAAATAAAAGAACATTGACAATAACAACAGCAACAGCAACGACAGCCGTTTCACTCGCTTGACCACAAACTCTCCATGCGAAACCTCAATTTTCAAGTCTTTATAGAGCTCAAAAATGTAAGGAAAACTAATCCAGTGCTAGTGACAATAAATTGCTCGATACACACGACGAACTTTTTGCACCTGTGCGACCACACACACACACACACACACACACACACACACACACTCACATACATATCCACACACTCACAGTCTAGTGTCCACTCTTACAACTAAAGATGGACTTGAATAAATGCATTCATTGGAACCCGAAGTGCTCTCAGAATTGGTTTGGTTTCCGGAAACGTGCTCTTCTGCCAGACGAGTTTATTTTGTGGCCCGGCACTTAACCCGGCACAACCCTGCAGCGTTGTCCGTTCTCGCATCTGTCACCGGCACTAAATGTCACCCGTATCGACGCGTCGACTTAACGACTCGCACTGACTTGTTGTGGGTCATCGGGTGCAACACTGCGAGCATATTCTGAGTTGCAGTTGCAACATTTTGCAAATTGCATCTCAAGGTTCGGTGCCTCGATGCTTTTGCTGCCAGCCATTGATTAAATGCCGCAAAATGTAGGCTGTTCGAGTGCAAATTTATAACTGCACACAGAGAATGACGCATGCATACGTGAGTGTGCGTTTGTGCCAGATTTGCTACAGTATTGAGAACTCGATGAACTCTGTATCAAGAAGATCCAGGGTTAGGATGATGAAGATGATGTTGGTGATAATGATATGGAAGTTGCCCCTGAGGGTGATGATGTTGATTAAGTTTCTAATATTATTACTCACAGTGTCACCTGATCTTGTTCTCTGTTTTATTCTTTGTTCGTTATTGTGTTTCCACCCCACTTCTCTCGAAACTATTCTTAGAGTAACATAATTAAGTCAGCTAAAATTCCATTAAGACTAACTAAAAGCTTTCTAACAAACTTCTGATTTAATGCGCTACAATATAATTTAGCTGCGAAATACAATATTTGGACGTCGAGAGATTTAAAAAAGTTTACTCCGATTATTCAGAGGTAAAGTAATCATTGATTCTTAACTACATATGTACCAATGCCATGGAATGGATTTGGAAGTAATATTTTTCTATTCCATGAGGGAGGGATATGGACCAAGAAAGAAGTGAAAAGAAATAAAAGCTGTCCGAAAAAAATCCTCCCGATTACCAACATATTCTCTCCTTCCCCACTTTCTCGTTTTTAATTTGGTTTTAATTCTCGGTTTTGGAGTTTTATTCATACGTTCATAAGAAAGAAGGTAGGTGGATGGATTTCCGGCAATGGAGGGCAAGAAAGAAGTACTGGAGTAAGTACTATCATGGCGGAAAAACCAACCCTGAAGCAGAGAGAGTACCATATTCGAATTGGTGGCACCATCGCGACCACTGATGAAATTTCCTTTCACTAAAAACCTGGGCGGATCACGCCCATTAGTGGATGATTATGCAGTATTGATACTAGATTGCAGAATGAGATCTAGGAAAACAACCAAAACAACATCGACGATGTCCTCATCTTTTGTTTTTATTGATATTAAAGAGATGGTTGATTTTTTACATGTTTGGGCAAATGAATTGAAGATGAAATCTCAAAAGCGATATAAAATGTTGGAGTATATCAACATTTCGGAGAACTACAACAGCTGTACTAGCAATTTACAGAAATAGAGAAGGAAAGAGAGACACAGAAAGAGGGAGAGAGAGATACGGTTAGACGGACAGGCAGTTGTGGCCCATGTGAAAGATACAATGTGGCCTTTAATGATGTGAACTTTTGAATGGTTTCATTATGCGAGCGAACAAGGATTTTGAGCACCAACTCAACAGCCAACATCAACACCGGTGCCAGCACCGAGAATTGCATGTCCCATGGTGTGGTGCCGACATGTCACGAATCTGGTCTTGTTTTGAATATGCTGAGGAATTTTTGTGGACAACATATGAAAATTCGTCAAACGTGCTTTTCGGAGTCTGAAGAGAGGTGAGGAGACTAACTGAGAGACTACTTGCGTGTGTAGATGTGTGAATAAGTGTGATTGAATATGTGTGTGCGGGTGTGCGTGCCAGTGTGAACGTCATGCCGAGTCCACTGGTCTTTGATTCAGTGCAGTCGAGGATGTTACAATTTCCGGGAGAAGGTTATAAAGCAGCAAGCCAGAAACACACTTCATATTTAGTCTGATGGCTGATGCATGTGTGTGTATGCGTGTGTGCATGTGTGCGAGTTGGTGTGTTCGATATGATTACATGGACTGCTGGACTACTGCTGAAAATAAAGCCACTAACTGCACTCTAACAGGCACTCATCGAGACACAGAAGACGCGACAGAAGGCTTTCGAGGACGAACTGTCTTTGCATGTGTATGTGTGTGTATGTTTGCGTGTATGTATGTTTGTGTGTGATGAAAACCTGGCATCAAACGTTCAAATTTCGTTTGGCAGTCACTTGCTATTACGCCCTCCACTCTCCTCGCCCTTCACTCTCCCCTCTCATCCTCCCTTCCTTTCTTTCTGTGTCGCACATCTTCTGGAGTCTATGGAGCTATCAGAGAGCCTCAGAGAGAATTTTGAGTGATGTTTCTTGGCATCAACCCGGCAGCTGGTTTGAATAGAGCGTCGTTTTATTATAGAAATGTTTAGAAAAATAAAAAAAAATAATCCACAAAGGAGTCAATTATTTCAATTATTAACACTATTTTGTTTAAAGCACTTAAACTGTATTGAAAGTTTAATAAAAATGTCGTATATTGATAAGTACTGAAAGTGTATGTTGAAGAAATGAATTGTTTTCTCTTTAATAGCAATTGAAATTCAGTTTTGGTTAAAAAATGTTTGTTAAATTACAATGAAATGAGTTTTTTCAATTACTGTTACATCAAACAGTATTCAAACAACAACAACAGCAACCACATGAACAACTTTTGTAATCACCGTTATCAGTCCGTCTTTTCACCAGACTCTCACGTTCCTGGTGCCGTTTAACGTCACGTGGCTATAAAGTAAAGTCCTGTTAAATAAAGTATTCGGGCGGAAGCAACAACAACAGAGCATATGCAACAAAACAACAACAACAACAACAACAACTACAATGACATAAGCAACAACCACGTCAGCATCCTTTTCACTTTCTGCCTCTTCTATCTCTTACTCTCTTCCAGCTTTTGTCTTTTCTCTTCTCTAACCACTAGCAGAGTCCTCCGAAGTGTTGCTCATGATGTTAATGCTGTTGTTGATGCTGTTGCTGTTGCTGCTGTTGCTGTTGCTGCTGATGATGTTAAAAATTACAGCGCAACGCTAATCAGAGGATGTCGGGATTTCAGAGCTTAACAATCTGTGAGCTTGTGAGAAGTGAAGGTGAGTGAGTTCGTCGCTCTCAGTTTAGTGTCTAATATTTCATGAACACACATAAAATGGCGCAACACTACGTTTCGTGTTACCGCAACGTTTGTCAGTCAGTCGGTCAGTCAGTCGGTCAGTCAGTCGGTCAGTCATTCAGTCGTTCAGTCAGATAGTCAACATTGAGCGTAGTATTACGAGTTTGATGTCGAAAGGACTCGCTTTTGATCCTGCGGATTTAAATTTCATTAAACAACACTGCAGCTAACCGTTAAGTTTTCCATTGAGGAAAAATATTCAATTAGTGTTCATGTACATTCATTAATTTTCGCCATTTCAGGATTTTCGAAAAGTTCTTTTAATCATTTCAAACTCAAAGCGATGTTTAATATTAAAAGAATAAATTTAATAGAAAATCAATGTACTTTATAATAAATACAATAGTCTACTCGACAGTAATCATAATTTTGCTCTCATTCTATAAGAAGCAATTGTTAAGTGACTTCAATCTTTCTAAACATCGGAATTAATTACAGTTTAACAGAGATTCTGAAACAGAAACAGAATTTCAGTTGATTTTAACTTCTCTACTAATTAGTTCCGTGCAAATTATAAACAATCCTTGGAGCCCTTTTCTTCCCTGCCACAGGAAGTTTGGCGTGCTTTAACACATCCGCAGATTCCTTAACACGCAGCGTACCCACACGTAGGACTCCAATACTCAACGTAGATGGAGAAGGGGCAGAAGGTTCTAAGATCCTTTACATTCGCTGAGGAAGATTCGTTCGTCGTGGCTTACAACTTGTAGGTTGTGCACACAACAACAAAATAACAACAAGAATAATAATAATAATAATAATAGGGACATCAACAACAACAACAACAAGTGCAGTAAAGTATGTCGGAAATTCGTGTGTCGTCAACAATTTAACTCTGTGCAACTCTGCACAAGTTGTTGAAATACCGCATAATAAGAAGCTAAGTCGCTGTCGTTGTTGTTGTAATTAATCAGACTCATCATAATGAGTGCTGAAATATATGCTCAGTATTTTATATAATAACTGGAACAACAGCAAATAAAGCACAATAAATACATCTGGTGAAACATCAGCAGCAACAGCAACAGCAGGAAGAACGGTAGCAGGAACACCGGCAGCAGGAATACCGACAGAGATCGGAGTAGCGGCGGCATTCCCTCCTGGAGGAAGTTTTTCCATACCCGACAACAGCCAAGGATGCCAAGAATCTTTTTGCTTTTGCTATTTTATTTGCTATTTTTGGTTTTGCTATTTTTTTTGGTTTGCTTCATTGTTTTCACTTTCTTTAGTCAACATGCAGCTAGTAACACTTTTGTTATCTATCCTTGGAAATGCAGAGAGCGGTGAACGGAATGCGTTTCGTGAAATTGAAAGAAAAACGGACTCCATTTTGTTGGCAGCAGCATCACATTATCTGCCAAGTGCAGCATCAGCTTCCAGTTGTTGTTTGTGAAGCTCGTCGGGAGTTTGTTAGAAAAATAATAGTTGCCAACTTTTGGCGGAAAATTTGTGGTTCTACTCAGTTCTAAGTCGATAAAATAACTCGATGTTTTCAGAATCAATATTAATATAATGCGTTTAGTCGAGTTTATAGAAATCTTAATAATTAGGGAAAATTTGAAGGTTTTTTATACCGATTTTGTACGCGAACTTTATGAATATACGATATATACAATATTTGTTATTGTTATTGTATTTCTGTGTATTTGGCAATTATCGTACCTATATAATATGTACATAATTTATAATTTATTAATTTTATAATTATTATTATTTTTTATTTTATTTATTTTTATATAATTTATTATATAATTTTAGTTTATTATTATTTAAGTTATTATTTATTTAGTTATTATTTAAGTTGCAAATGTCATTGGATCTCCGAAGTTTTCCAACAAATCTTTGTAAGCTGTATTGTAATTTTTCCTTAATGGCCTTTATATACAATGTAAGTAGAATAAACTGTTGTATGATTGTAAATATTGTATTAATTCTGATTATTCTCAGGTTTAAGTTGATAGACATGGCGAACTATTTATCTAAAGAGTCACAATAACACGTGGTTTGCCAAGTGATGGACTGGTTGACGGTTTGACTGCGGGTCTGTGCGCCAATTTTACGAAACCTCTTTATGAAAACAAGTTAAGTTGACAAGTGTCTGGACTGGATTAGTGCCTGGTGTATAGCTTAGTGGAACTGCTTGAGAGTGTTCTAAACTGGAGGACTGGTTGGCCATCTAACTTGCCGACTATATCGCAATTCTGATTAACTGGTCTTTGTTATTATAGTTGATGGTTATGCACGTGATGCTGTAATTTTTTACTGAAAATGTTCCAAGAGTTCAGCGGGTAATGAAATCGGATGTGGAAAATCAGCTAGCAACACACAGAGTGGAGGAGGACGAGGAGGAGGAGGAGGTGATGACAGTGGCTTATAATCTCTGCAGTGGCTTAGCAAGCTTTGGCCTAAACCAACAATGGAGTTAGCAGTAGTTTAACAGTAACACTTCTAACAACACTTTGTCAGAAAGGAAACAAGAAAAAGTCAAAAACAAATCACGATGCTGGCAAAAGAAACGAAAAGTGACAATAAGTAGAAAATGACGACGAAAGCAAGAAGAATGAGAATAACCAAAAAACGAGGAAAAATTGAAAAACTAAACGAGGTTATTGATGTGCGAGAGTGTGTTTGTGTGTGTGAAAGGATGGATGCCAAAAACTGTCAGGACATACGTACGTAAAGAGGTTAATAAAAGGGGCAGAGTGAGGAAAGAAAGAAAGAAAGAAAAAGCAAAACTTGTGGAAAACCATCTAGAAAATAGAGAACAACTGCAGCATGTGGTAATTAATGAGCAGCAGCTGGCTCGAGATCGGGCAGGATTAAAAGGAATCGCTGCCGCTGCTCCTGCTGCTGCTGCAGTACTTAAAACTTTCCCAGAGGCGGAGGGTCGGAGGTACTTACAGTGTATGCTCAGCGATATCCTTTTTGAAACCGATGGCGGTACGCCGTTTGATGCAATGCAGAGATATGAACCCATTTCATTACGTGAGATTTTCGCCAACTTCAAAATCTCACCACGGAAGGAGGCGGCTGCGGGTGGAAATTAGAGAAAGAAAAGGGAAAAAGAAAGAGCAAATGAGAAGAAGTTCCAGCAAGCGTGCATCTTAGAGTCGCCTGCCAACAACGACTCCAAAACTGCGGGCGCCCGTTTGATTTCCCTGTTTACCTAGCGTTTTGGTGCCCATGCTGTCTTTCAACACGATTTCGTTGCCATCCTCACGGCGCCAGGTCACAATCGGTTCCGGATAACCGCTCGCTCTGTACAAAGAAAGAATGAAAATAATTACTTACTTATTGAAAGCATTTTAATTTAAAATTTAAAATTTCACATTAAATAAACTCGGAATGAAAACGATTTTTCATTTTCATTTTCATTTCCAGACAACAGCTGCTCCGTAACTCTTGACTCAGCTCCTTGAAAATTTATTTCGTTCAGTCGTCTGCACTCCACTTTAAGACATGGCAGGCCGGCAGCCGTTGTTAGCTGTCAGTTAATTTTATGCATGCTTTGTATTTGCCTCAGCACGAAGAGGAAGGACCAACGTCTGCAGCAACAACTGCGAAAGCGCTGCAGTGAGTTTCGAGGAACGTACGCACGAGCTGCAGCCATGAAATTTCGGGAATGCACACATTCGTTCGGTTCGTCCAGTCAGTTCTTGGATTTCATTTTTAGACTTGCTTTTGTCGGTTTTTTTCAATCTCAAATCTTTAATATTATCAAGAAATCTTAAAGCTGCACAACTTTCAAACGATTTACAGCGAAAAGATTCATTTCACGGGATAAAGAAGAAAGAAGGAGATTGTTATGCCTTTTGAATATAGTTTTTTAATTCACTAATTATTTCCAGATGGTAATTAACATCATATTTTACTTTATTCTTTGAGATATGCGTCTGTCTTCCAGTATCATTTCATTAGAAAGAAAGGTTTTCAGTAGAGTATATTGTATTTTAACATAGACGACTTCAGAAAAGACGACTTTAGAAAATACGACTGTAGAAAAGACGATTACTCTATAGATAAGTATAGATTACTCTAGAAGAGATGATTCTAGAAGACACTAATGAATAACTTCGAAAGAGACGCCTATAGACTAGAAGACAATAGAATAGGCGACTCTGAAAAAGTTGACTGCATAGACAACTTTATGGATAATTCTACAGATGTCTCCCACAGAAAATTAATTCTCCAACTTTAAAATTGTTCGTTCCAAAGAAACCTAAACTCAACCTCAACTCAACCTCAACTCGACTTCGCAAAATATTTCCTTGTTTGTGCCGTTGATCAGATGCCAAAAATGAGCTTCCACTGAGTTCACACGCTGGCTCAGACAACGTTAGTGAAGTTCATAAATCAGCAGCGGTTTAGCAGGCTTGACCTTAAAATAAAACTTAATCTCTCACCTCGCTTTTCCTTCTTCCTATCCTTCTTCATTCAATTCTTGTGTTCTATTGCTTCCTTTTCAAAACAGAGGAAATAATTTCTTCTCCATGCTTAAAGGACTTACTTTAGTTATTTATTCACTTATTTACGAGTAGTGAGCGTTGGCATTGTTTGTTGCAGACGGTATGAGAGTAAATGAGCCGGCGGAACAGGGAACGAGGGAAGCGGGGATGCCGGGGATGATTTGGCCGGGTCGACCGATTAAATCAAGAGTAATGAAGTGCCGTTTAATTTGTTGACATCATTACAAATGCTTGTGGTGGCAGTTGGACAGTCGCAAAATTAGACTAACTAGTGATTAACTAATGGACCAACGGCCGACAGCATAAAGACAACATTACTGGGTCCGGACAGGCTGGAGTAGTGATTAAATTGGGTGGTGAGTAGGTGGGTATTTGAATTGGAGGTTGCGGCATAACGACAGTGTAACACATGCATTCAAAGTGCTGAAGAAGTGTGGACGTGATGTTTAACAGTTGTCGTGAAATGGCAAAAATTTAGTGAATTCAATAACTTAGAACACATTTTTAATAGCTTCTTTTGGGGGCCATTAGAAATGTTTTAATTAATTGATTGATTGATTGATTGATTTGTCATTACTTACCGACAAGTTAATTTAACTGAGCTGCCTTCGGGAACGATGACATCTGATGACGTGTCTTCGTCAACAAAATCTGGCGGAATGACGACATCCAGAAAACCAATCTAAATGAAGTTTTAAATTGAAAGTTTTATCGAATGTAAAATATCTTCATTTATATACTCTTATATATATATTATATTCTTATTATGTTAGGACAGGAAATTATATCAGAGTCTAATTTTACTTCTATCAGTGACAATATCCATGACAAGTCTTTTCAATATAAGGTGTCCAGGGTTTTGAGACTATTTACAAAGGTTTACAAAATAATAGAAAACATTTCCCAGTACCGTTTTTAAGAAATTTAAACTTTTACAGTTTTTTGGGTTGCACAATAAAATCATTCGAATTTGAAATGATGCAACAACATCAAAAGTTTAATACGCGAATTCGGAAGGGATAAAAAAACAGTATCCTGAAAGAGAGAAATAAGCTGAAAGAGCGTGTGAAATTCTTGATAAAAAACTGTGATAAAAAATATTCAGGGTTCATTTGATAGATGTTGTTTGCTTGCGCAGAAACAAGAAGAGGGTCGAAAGATTTCCTGAAGGAGGGACATATGTGTGTGTGGAACTGCAGACATGTGTGGAGGATATGGGAGAACTCACACACACACACACACACACATACGTTTATAGACCATCTCGCTGGCACACTTCATTGTCCAACGAAGTGAAGTTTATGGCACCAATAAAATGTATTTCATGCTTCCTTAATTTTTATGTAGGGTTTTCTTTCCATAATGAAATGAGTTTTCTTGGATGTTGGTTATTTTTGCTGTTGCTTTGGTTGTTGTTTTTGTTTTTGGATCCAGATCCGTATAGAAACTACCAGCATAGAAGAAACTGTGTTGTGCTTTTCTTAGAACGCGGTAAATATTTATTTTTATGGAAACGAGGACACGATGAAGGCGAAGGACTAAGAAACATGAAGGGAATGTGAAGGTGTGAAATGATGATAACTCAGGAAGGAGTGGAGTGGAGGAATGCGAAAGTTACCGGCAAGAAAAGGAACGGAAACGATCAAACGTGGGACGAATGTCAAAGTGTTAAAGGAACAAAGACAATGACGCCGAAAGCAATCGATGGATGAGAAGAAGACGATAGCCACCTGCCGCGGAAGCAGGTAGACGACAAGACGAAGCAGCACGAAGGATTAAGATAGCATGGATGACGGAAAGAGAGGCGAGAGAGAGAGAGAGAGAGAGAGAGATTTCCGTCGCTTAAACCATAAAAATATTTATACTACGTCACCTGCATTGTTCCAGTTCTTTTTACTACTGTCGGCCAGAGCTTTACTCTTGTTCATTTACGCGCTCTCATTCACTCTCCCTCTCACTCTTCCTCAACCGGTTGTTTTTACCCGGTGATAAAAATTATGTGTAGTTTTTTTACTGAGAGAATTTATGCGGCTGTAAGCTTTTCTGGTGATACGAAAATGAATACGAATACGTTCACGAATACTAATTTAAGGTAGCTAATTTTATTTTTATGAGCCAATGATGTCAGTAGCGTTTCTAGCTTCCGTTGTTTATTCGTGCAGTAAAAGTAGTAAGAATAACTAATTTTGCTAATTGAAAACAGTGGAGCGTCAGTGAAGCGAGGCGCAGAATAGTGCTTTTATTCCTCATCTCGTTCGTGGTGCTCATGAACATTTATTACATTTCCAAACACTGACTGAGTGGTGTGTAAAACTCTCAGGTACCTTTATCGGTATCTCGGTTGTCTGAGATGAATGAAACCAGCAGCTCACAAACACGTTAATACAAATTCTTATACACGTATTTGCACTAAACTTGTGTTTGATTTTAGGTTTCAGTATGGATTTAGGATTTTATATTTATTACAACTCCGATTATTATTATAGGACCTATTAAATGCACCTTCGTTTTGTGTTTCTAACTCATTGTTCAAGAGAAGAGTGAAGCATCTCCCAGACTCTCTCTTCTTTAACGAAACAAAAACCTCAATTTATAGATAAAATACAGAAACCAAGTGAAGCCTGAGGTTCTTAAACGCCTAAGCCATTAGCTAGTGTGAGATAAATACAAACACATGCATATACATACATATACACTACGTATACATACAGACGAATATGAGTGTCAAATTCCGAAACTCTGCTCACCGCCTTCAGTAGAGTATTTCAATTGTTCAACTAACGTTCCGCAACAGCAACTCGTACGAGAAGAAGACATTTTGGATAACCCACAGCGATAGACTAAACACACACACAGGCACACAAACACTCTCAGATTTACAAATACTTGTATACACAGATATATAGATGTATACGAGTACCATCTAAGTACGTACTTAGTTAGTTTGTAACTTTTCCTCACCTTAAATCATGAAAACGAGAAAATGCTCACGCTCACGCATTCGAGTTACGTTCTCGTTCATACCAACATTCGCATCCGCTCTCGCAGAGTGTTCACGCATTTGTAGGGATGCACTCACCTGGCTTTTCATGGGATCGGTATTCAGCTGGCACATGTAGCCGCCACGATCCTCCTCCGACACCGCTTTGATATGCAGATTCCAAGTGTTCTGATCCAAGTGGCTCACGCTGACACGAGGATTGTGAGTTATGACGTTCTCGTGTATCGCTTGAATGGCTTTCGTGTCCGCTTTTAGCCAACCAACCTGAAAGTGAGTCAGAATGTGTTGACGGTGAGTAGAAAGTGAGGAAGTGGAAAAAGTGAGTGAGCGAGTGAGTTGTAGGTTTTGTAATAGTGTTTGGGAGTTAGTGTGAAAGAGAGAGAATGACAACGATAGAGAGAGGCGAAGGTAGAAAGGTAGACAAAAACATTAAGTTAACATGCCGCAAAACAGTTGTAGAATTTTAGATAAATGATGAAACAAGGATGTTCAGGACGAGATGAAAGGAAAGGAAGCTGTGGTGAGGTGAGGTGAAGGCGGATGATGATGTTGCGTTGAATAAGATGACTTCGATGGTGGTGCTGATGTTGCTGTTGGTGGAGGCGATGAGGTTGGTAGTGGCGCTGGTGATGGTGGTGGTACTGTTCACGACGCTGAGGGTGTTAATGTTGTTGGTCGTTGGTGGCTTTGAACGGATGGCGTGTTGAATGACTGAACGGTTGGTTGTGTTCAAAATGATTTAATGTATTTTTTGGGAGCAGGAGAGGGATGTGGTTTTAGGGTTTTATGAACCACACACACAGATGGTTCAAATGTGCAGTTTAATGCAACAATTAAGATCAAAAGCTGAAGTAAAATTTAACTGCATTTAATATTTGCATAAAATTTTAAATAAATTTTAATGTGTTGATGCTTTGCTTTTTCCTTTCCTCTCTTTGTAGTGTTTTTATCCATGGTATGGTTTGTGTAACTTGAGTTAATTTGATAAAAAACCCACCCGGTAACCGCCCAGATGTCGCACGTGACACGTGAAGGTTGCATCTCGTCCAACCGCCACTGAAACGTTTGCTATGCTCTCCACGAACTCCGGCTGAAAAGCTGTTGATTCTGTAAAAGAAACGGAGAGAGAAAACGGGAGAGAGTAAAAAACAGAGAGAAAAACAATTATTTTCTAATCCATAATTGAGTTAGAAAGAACTCGTTAAATACAGTAAAGCGCTCATCAGGAGTTACTATAATAGTAAATTCTGTAATCGTAGCTGACAAGAGCGTTCTTTCGAACTGTTATAAGGTGAACAGTTTACAATTCTAAAGATTTTATCAATGACCGGCATCAACTTTGATGACCTGTGAAGGGAGGATGTTAAAAGAGAAGATTAAGTTGAGGTTCCATAGACACAAAAGTTATCTGTACATTTACTATTAATACTTATTACAACGCTGCAAAGAATGGTTCGCTGCAAATTCCACTAAATATCCTATAAAAGAGAGTGTAGGGTGTTTCTGCTTCGGCCAGGCCATGCACCATCCTTTCTGGTTTTATGGCAATAAATTTGTAAACATTCGTTGTTCGAGTTAAACAATTAAACGTCTACAGTTTAGCCCGAATTTCACATAATTTTTTTCTTCGTTCGATGTGTGGACCCCCACCCCCCTTCATACCCCTACCCAACCAGTAAACATGGAAGCTGTATGCAGCCTGTTGTTGAAGCCAATCTGGTCAGAGAACCGGAGGCATATGTTTTGGCGCACTCGCTGCCTGAGTCAAGTCGGGGCCATGGTTTAAATGGCTCGCCAAGTGTAATAAAGTGGAGTTTGGGGCGGGGCGAGTTGGTGTAGATGATGGGGAGTATTCTTGGGGTATCGTGAATCGTCAAACCCTTTTCGTCTCCTTCACGGCACGTTCAACCATGAAGACATTAATAATTTCCGACATTTCGGACATAACTTTGCACCAGCCACCCAGCAGGAAAAATTAATCTGAGACATAAGGAATGAATGTGTTATATGTGTGTGTACACATGGATATACGAAAGGAAATAAAACAAACATAATAATAAAAATATCTCCAACTGCGTAGCGATGCAATTTAAAGTTTTCAATAAGTTGGTAAAACATCATATCAGCTGATAGCTGTTAAGGGCAAAGTGTTTATAGACTGGCAGACTAACAGATATTTTGTAGAGACAGACATACAGATAGATAGAGATGGTCAGAGGCACAAAGAGAGACCGAGAGAGATATTGGCATGGATAAAAGAAGATATGGACAAAGGGAGAGATGGACAGTCATATGGATGGAGAAAGGAGTGGAAACGGGGGAAAGAGAGAGAAGAGAAGCTTTCCATTGAGAGAGTAATGGACATAAGAGAAAAGTGCAGGGGTGGGGGGGGCGGGACAGTAGGCTGATCAGCGTGTTTCATCGATGAGAAAGGAACAATGAGAGATGTGGAAACAAAAGAATATCAACGAACGGTGGTCCAAAGGGATTCATAGTGACAGAGGGACAGGTGGTGCCTAGCCTGGCGGTGGAAGGGGGGAAATTGTGAAGTCACTGCCACACACTGCATAAAGTTGAGTCATGCATTAAAAATGACTGCAGCCGAATGCAATAAATCATATTTTCGCTCAATTGTTCCGATTCAGCTAAAAAAATGTATGAGCGCAAAAATATTTTAAGCACAGTTTTTTAAGCTGTCGAAAAAGTCACTTTTACTAAAATGAATGCATTTGAAAAGTTAAAGATAACATTTTCCACATTTTTTGCATACTTAAAATGAGTCAATGAATTTTTCTTGTCTAATTTTTTCTGTTTTTCACCCTCTGTCTCTCTCCCTCTATCTCTCTGTCTCTTTCTCACTTTTTCGTCTAGTGATTTTTTGCCAAAGTATTAGCAAATAAATGTGCAGCAAAAAATTTCACTGAACGTGCTTTTTTTGCTTTCCAATAATTTATGAATGCGATTCTCGGATTCTTTTTGTTGTTTTTGTATTTTATTTGCGTCATGATGTCCTTATTTTGTAAAATTTTAACGAGCAACGAACTCGTGCTACTTTGGAAAACTTTACGGATGAATAACAATGATTTATAAGACTTTAAAAAACTCGAAAACATTCAGATATTGGAGTGGAATAATTTTGACAGACTTTTTTATATCTACGAGTATGTAAATAAAATTTGGTCCAACTTTTTTGAATGCGGAACTCTTGCAGACATTTCAAGCAATTGAATTAAGTCGATTATTAAGTATAAACCGTAAACAGCTTTAAGAATGTTGTGATGCATAAAATAAAAACTTAAAATTCCATGCTTTTTACTTTTTAAAACTTTCGAACTCAGTCGTATTTCGACCGACGTTTCGAGTGTTGAAATATTAACTCTCCATTTTGAATATCCTGTTGTTCAACTGCAGATGTTTTTGTGAACAACATAAACTTGGAAGGATGAATGAATGGATGAATACAGTCACTCACTCAAACATGGCCACAGAATCTAATGAAGAATCAGAAGCAGAACCTGAACCAGAGGTTGGCCGGAGTTCGTTCAAAGAAAGTCAGAGAGAAAGAGAGAGAGAGCATTAGGAGAGTGATAAAGTGGAAAAAGGCTGAGACTGATGAGTGTAGTGCAGTGATTCGGTGTGCATGAGGAATGAGTTGAATGCTTTAGCATAAATGAAAATAAATTATCTGCACAACAAGCAGAGAAACAGATTGACAAACATGTTGCGGAAGCGTGTGCGGCTGACTCTACGAGCTGCCAAAACTTCTGTAATTCTTCGACATCATCGTTGCTCCTCTCTTCGCTTCTCCACTTCTTCACCGAATCTTTGTTTCTCGCCTCCACGAAGAAAGAAATTAATTTTATAATAAGTTTTGAGTTCATTTGACAAAAAGGAAAAAACAACACACACAACTTTAATCTTTAATCAAGTTTTGAATTTAAAGAAATAATAAAAGTCAAATTAAGCTAAAATTAAACTAAACCAAACAATTAAATCAAAACAAAAAAAAATTTCAAAAACATTGCATACAATTTCGGAAATTTCTTATTTAGTTCCAATTCATTTTATACAAATTTTAAATATTTAATTTTTGGAGATTTTCTCAATTTCTAAAAACGAATTTTCGAACCTAACGAGAAACTAAGAAAAGAAAACACCGCCAAAAAAGGAATCCATCAAATTAATAGTCAAACTGAAAGTGGATTTGATTAAAAAACTTTATCAATTAATGAATGACATCAAAAAGCACATCTTTTGTGTTAATATTTTTCGCCGGTTTTTGTTGTTACTATGTTCATTTGTTTAAACCTTTTTTTACCCCCCAAAAATAATGGAAGGGGTAAATAAAAGCCATCCACGAACCAGCACAAAATTGATGGCGACTCATTTGTTAGAAGCAAAAATAAAATCAAGCCAAAGGAAAATCAAGTCAAGAATGAATTAAATGTTCCCAGATTTAGCAGCTCTTTTCTTCACTCCATGTCCAAAATGGTTTTTTCTTTCTTCAATTTCTAGAGGCAAATCTTTTGGGGCGCTGAGACTGGCTTCGAATTGAAATTTAAATCGTTCAGTCGCGGATTTCGTCAGTTTCCGTTATTCGTGGAAAACGGAAGTCATTTTTAACAGCAGTTGGAAATCCTCCCCACATCCCGTCGGTCTGACTCGGTTTCTCCATCGGTTTCTCTTCCGGTTTCGTACGATCGATAGTTAAACCGTGAAAGCTAACAGTTTTGCTAATAGATTTAAAAAAGAGCCGATGAGGGTAATTAAAATAATGAAATATTATAATAATACATTATTTAAATAAAATCTTGAAATTATTAATTATAATTTTATAATAATAATAATAATAGACAAAAAATAACAATAGAAAATAATGGAGAGAGGATCTTTAAGATAGAATTAAACAAGACACGAAATAAATGCAAATGAAACAGTTTTTGGTATCTTTTTATTCTAACGAATAGTTTATCAGGTCCAACAACATCGTTTAGAAGGCTGGTATAACCAACCCCCACCACACCTTCCCCAGCTTCACCCTATCTTCAGCATCTTCATCAAACTAGTAAAATTAGTTCTTCGTCTGGTTTTGGCCTTGTCCCTGTTATCTCACTCACCTCATTCCCTCGTCTCTACCACCCTCTTCGTCCTTGACATCCGCACCGCCCTCTTCATCCTCATTGTTTCTATCCTATTATCACACATCATTCGTGCTTGCGAGTGAGCTCTCGATCTTAAGATAACCCTTCACCCGCGTCCCAGCGTCCGGGTAACTCGCTACCTTCTTCTCATCCCTTAACATGACGTGACTGTCACCCGGATGATGGTGAATCCGAATGCCAAAAAAAAGGTGCCATGCAGATTTGTATTTGTGATCCCTTCAAATGATGGAAGAACGGTGGGGTAGGGGGGAGGGGGAATGGAGAAGGTTGCTGTTGCTGGTTGCTTGTTTGTTTCTGTTGCTGTTTCGGGCTTTTTGACTTTTTCATGAACAGCGTATTTTTATTACACGACTGAGTGTTAAACAGGGTACAAAATGGTACACCTTTTTGTGGTGTTGTTTTCTTTTTGGGTCCCAGCAATAAATTGTTGCTGCCAAATCCGTGTCTGTCGTTTTGTGATTTGAAAGTGAAGTAATTTTAAGGAAGTTATTTGTTTTCGGATTGACAAAGGTGTTCGGGAGGCGTTTGGGGAAGGGGGAGAGTAGGCAGGAGGGAGATGTGTAGATCAAGCAGCTTGTTAAGGAAAAGATTACATCTTCGTTTTTTGTTTGGTGACTTTGGACTACATAAAATTCGGCTCATGAAATTTATGAGCCTCTTGTGCACCAAATGAAGTTTCAGAATGAACCAGAATGCATAAATTGTTGTTGTTGCTCCTTTTTCTGCAAAAATACTTTTGGGTTTCATTTCTATTCTTACAAACAACGACAAATAACAAAAACATGTACACTAAAACAAGCTTTAAGTTTTTCGCCTCAAAATTATTAAAGAATTTAATTCTAATTATATATTGAAGTTAGATATTCGGGAATTGAATTCTGTCCCAATAGCTTAATTCCATCCACAACACAATTGGAGTGTGTTCACAACGGTAGTTGTTCCAATATTCGTAAATTTGTGTTCACACCAGACGCCTAGTGTGGCTTTACATGTGACGCATCGGTCATTGTGAACGCACCGAACTATAACTAACTTTGGTTTGTGGTTCTATGAAGTTAACCTGCAACGAGCTTAGACTGGAAATTAGTTCGTTAGACGTGAACATTCGTCATATTGTCAATTCATCAAAGTAAAAGTAATTTGAATGCAAAACGTAGAAAAATATAGAAAAATATTCTTCTGGAATATTTCCAGCCAGCTTTCAGTAAACACGGGTAGTTATTTAAGTAATTTTAGACCTTTTCTATTATCTTAGAACAAAATCTTTAAAACTGATTCAACATTTCCCGTTCTGTAAACCTAATTTAAATATGTAAGTTATTGATTTTTTTAAAGATTTATTTCTATCACTTATGTATATAAAATTTGTTTATAATATGTTTTATAATATTTTAGACACTTTCCTTTCTTCTCAACTTTTTATGTAGATTTTTGAAATTTGTTCCTTATAAAAGCCATTCAAAAATTTTGTTTTCTTAAATTTAGTTTTGGGTTTACTCTATTTTCTTTTTTCACCTTCAATAATTTTAACATTGTTGGCTTCCAGTGCATCTTAAAAAAGAGAACAACTTGATTTTAATTTTTATTTGATATAAGTTCTGTTTTTTAAATAGTTGATAGCAGAGCAAAGTGGACCATCGAAAAACGAAAACAAAAGCTGAAAATGTCGTATTTTATCTACTATACTGCTGTAATGTTTTTTTTGGCTTCTGGGTGTTTTTAATTTTCCTTTTTTGCATTTTTGTAGATTTTGTTCACTTTTGCGGTTGAAATAGTAAAAAAGTTTGAAGTGTAAATTTGTTGAACTTATCGCAAACACAGGAGTGGCTCCTTGCGAAAGAGCGGCCCCAAATGAACGTTTAAAAACGTTTTAGTAAAAATAAATTAGTATTACAAACTTCTATAATTTTCGAAACTTTTCTTTATTGTATGAAGTGATTAATTAAATTAAATAAATTAATTAATATACTAAAATTAGTATATTTTTATTGAAGTTCATTAAATTAATAGTAATAATTTTTAATAAGTTTCGATAACATTAAGAATGTTCATTGAACAAAGCTTTTTCAAATGAAACGAATTTCTTAAATTTAAGTTATATTTTTCAGTAAATTTTTTATTAATATTTAAATAGTAATTCATTGACGCACTTAATATTTGGTAATTCAAAATCATTGGCATTTATTCAAAATATTTTCCTTTAAAATAATCAAAATTGATATTATTGATAATTTAAAAGAGGTTCCTATTATTTCACAGTTGCATATATTTAGTTAAAATTTCAATGTCGAAATATTCATGTTTAAAAATTATAATTACTAAAACGAGTTTCTCTCCAGTTAATTCCATAAATTAAATTGAAGTAAATAAAACAGCGCTGGCAGCGATAAATTATCGTGTCTACATAAAGTATTTTAGACCCTTTTTTGTCCCTGTTTTTCCAGTTTTCTTTTGTTCACAATAATTCCGGTCCATTTAAAGCGCCCATCACGTTTACTACAGTTCGTCGTATGACAACATGTATGATGTTAGTGTTTGCCTGCGTATGTCTTCATTAAAAATTTAACACCCAGGCGCTGGTTTACCAACCCCTTCACACCCCACACTACCCTTGGTAGCCGGACGACGGGGTTCGGTTCATTGCATCGGCGGAGAATGCAATTTAATTACAGCGCTAGACGAAGCTACGAAGCTGGACGCTGGCTGACGCTGGTCCCTTTGGTCTGACGGTTGTGGTCTAGTCTCAGAGCAGACCATATTTTTTCGTTGTTCAACTCCAGATTCGTTTCGATGCTGAATCTGCGCCATACTTTTGTGTAGACTCCCGCCGCAAGAGGCGCCTCTGCGTAAACCACAGCAACAATTCGCGGACAGGATACGCGCGATGCAAAGTGAAAATTGTCGGTTTTTGGACACCGGGTTATTGGTGCATTTTAGTGTAACGCTAAGTTTTAGTTTATTTTGTTTGCAGAAGAATTAAAGCAGCAGAGGGCCAGAGCGTGGACCAGAAGACCGTCCAGTGTGTCGAGCTGGACGGACTGGCCATTCAGTTGACCGTTTGATAAACTTGTTTCCCCTTCTTCTGCTCTCACTTTCCCGGATGGCTTTCGCTTCGTACTCGGTTCGGATGCTGTTCAACTGGTGGTGGTGGTGATGGTGAGAGACTCTCCTTAAAAATTTTCTGTTGTCGTTGTTGTTGTTTTAATCTTTATGCCACGAATTTGAATGTGGTAACTTTTCCCTTTACAACTGCAGTAAAGTATTTGTTTATCGAACTCATCCAGGAGGCATTCAAAACGATTAATTATCCTTAATGTACCCGACAAACCGTTCTATCTATCGTACATGTCTCACTATATCTCCCTCTCTTTCGTTCTGACTCTCTCTGTATTTGTATTTGTATCCAACTGTTTAGCTTAGCTTAGTGCTAAATAGCTTTTTATTATACATACATATGTATATCCACATACATATATGTATGTTTATGTATATATTTGCATTGGATTACAATTGATGCTTTATTAATTGACAATACTATAATTTTGCATCATTTATTTATCATTTATTATTTGTATTAAAAATAATTAAAATGGTGTTCTATTGTATTGATAAAAATTACGAGTATTTCTTAAAAAAAATCCGAAAAGTGTTAACATCCTTTTTTTCTGCTCATCATCGATACAATAATTAAGTACTGTTGTACGATGATGAAGTATTTCGATTCTTATCGAATGAATTAATTCAGTAAACAAAATAAATGTATATGTAAATAAACAAATAGTAAAAAAATACAAATTCTGGCTTTTTTAATTTTTTCTTTTAACTTCACTTGTATTTATTTTAACTCTTGTTTTGTGTTTATTTACTCGTATTTATTCACTTTTTTATGCATTTATTTCTTTGTCCATTGGATGCAAATACGAGTACATAATGAATTTTTTAAAAATTATGAAAAAAATCTGAAATGAAAACAAAATAATATAAAATTGAACAACGCAAAGATAAAAAGAAATAAAAACAACGGCTGAAAGAGTGACCGCCACCCACAACAAATATTTATTTCTGCAATTTGTGAGTTAATATTGGATTTTTGCATACATAGCGTTGTGTATATTGAGTCTATATTGAAATAAAACGAGTGCCGTTCGATTGTGGTTTGTAGTTGTTGTTGTGGTTGCTGAGTGTTGGACGCGTTGCTTGGAGCCGATCTCTTCATCATTCTTTCTGTCGTTTGAACACATTTGCAACCGCTTTAATGTCAGCACGCTGTTGCTGCTATTAAGCAATAATTGACAATAATTTTTATATTAATAAGTGGCTGCTTTTTGTTGTTATTATTGTTGTTATTGTTTTGGTATTGTTCTTGTCCTTTTGTCATTTTTATACAATTTTTTTCTAGTTGATTTTTTAATGTCAACGCTTTCACCTCGATTAATTTTACACACAGACACACACACACACAGAACTTTACATACAAACATATGTTTGCATTTATATTATTTTTGTTTATCGTCATTAAATGTAGTTAATTATTTGTGATTTACAAAAACAAGCATATAGTGTTTGATATTTAAATTCTGAATTTGTTTATAGTGATTTTTTATTTGTGATTTAATTTAATTTAATTTTTGATGGCACTTCTCTGTTTTGATTGTGCTTTTCGATGAAATATTTAATCAATTTGATGCATTTTTAAATTTATCATAAAAGTTTTATTTAATGTAATTACTTATCGCATAATAATTTTACAAAGCAAATAAAAAAATTTTGTAGTAATTAATTAATATTTAAATTTTTATTTGTGGAATAATGTCAAAGGTTATCTTTGATATTTTAAAGTTATTTCAAATATGTTAATCATGTAGTTTTAAATCAGTTAAAAAAACATGCAAATGGAATAATTTTTAGCTTTTATCTTTAAGATTTTAATTTTTTAGAAATTTAATTTTTAATTTCGTTAAACTATTTACTTGAATAATATAACATTCAAAATTTAATACTTTAACATATTTAATAATATTTTAATACTTTATTAGCCTTTTACATATTTATGTCATTAATTTACTATTTCAATGATTAGTATAGTCATTTCAAAGACTCATTACCATAGATGATGATGATGTCAGGAGAGATAATGCTGTCATAGAGGTACGATACCCATTCTTAGCCTAGAACAACGTTTCCAAATTATAGAAATTTATCTGTGAAGTCGGTCCTGTTTTCTCGTAATTTATAGACGCGGTCTTGATGGGTTCCTTTAGACTGCGGATAGATTCCATAAGCATTTAAAGCAATGCAGCCTCTATAAATGAGAGCGTGGAAGAATATCCGAATTTATCCAATCTGTTCGTCGTCATTCGGAGAAATTGTGGATCTGTTCATTAACTCAAGGACACAACGGTCCTCTTAAAGATTTTTCTCAATATACCATACATTGAATGAAGATCAATTAAGATCGTTATTGAACTAAGATCAATCAAGTTAAACCGTCAATTCAACTATCATCTAAGTTGTCAATTTATATGTTATTGTTGATACGGATTAAGTGTTTAATTATTGTGGATGGTGGCTTAAATGGGATAGAGTATACGGATAGATAATCCAAGTTTAGGGAGTGGGTTCACTGATAAAGACTGAGATAATTTAGAAATCAGTTTAGAAGATAAATCTGAAGCTTTCGGTTTGAAGTTTCAGATTCAGTTTCAAGTTTATAGAGAAGAAAACTTAACTATTCTCAGAGAGATAAAGAAGGAATTTAAAAAGTAAATAAATGTTATTTGACTAAATAGTTCAATTCTAGTGTTCAATATAATGCCAGGTTATCTTCTTCTTTACCTTTAACGGTAGCCACGATCAGCAACAAAACGATCAACATTTTCTCATTATTATTGATGAGACCCAAGAAAAATCTGTACAGATTAAGTTTGGAAATGATTCTCATGAATGTATTGAATAATATTACTAAGAATATTATTAATATTATTATTAATCACAAGTTTTCACTGTTGATTCATACTTAAAACTATCATTCATGAAGACGAATAATTTGACTCATGTTTAATATAACATGTTAGCAATCACTTTTAATTTTCAATATTTTTTAAAATATGTACTCGTAATTTAATTAATTAATTTCCTTTTTAATGATACGAGTAGATGTTATGTGTGATTTCCACACTGTTCACACATCACTGTTATCACTCTTATCAGAGCCAACATGACCACATACCACAACAATTACAAGACCAACAACAACAACAACACCGATAATTAAGCACTATAGTGATTGGTGTCAATACGGATTTCTTGATTAGCGTGCGGCACAAAATACTCGCGTCCAAATGTCACCAGCGACGTTAATAAACTGAGCCAAGCTTCAGTTGGCATCAACATCAACCCACCCGATGAGGATTCTTTTCGAGTCATCAATCGTTTCGAACATCGGCTTCGGCTACAATCGGCCAGCAACCTCCCGGCCACCAGCATCCTGTGGACCAGCCAAAAGCGAGGCCGAAATTCTCGCCAACCCTCCTCGAATTCGAAGTCGACGAGTTGCTCACTAGCGAATGGGTTCCACCACGTGCTGCGGCGCTCCACATCCATCCATGGGCCACATGGTGGAACGCATGCAGATGCTTCTTGTGTTGTGATAGAGGAGGAAATGACGGGGAGAAGGGGTGACACAAAATTGGATTTAAAGTGGTGCCGCTGTCATGCGCACTTTTCTCCCGAAGGAGGAGTGTTCGTGGCTGTTTTGACAAATGGAGTGACATTTTTCCGTTTTGTTTCCTTGGTGGGCCCGTGCCCTCCTTTGGCTGTTGACGTATGTATGTTTATCCGGGAATCAGTGCAGGCCGACGTCGTTTGTTTGTCCCTGCAGGATTCAACATGTTTTAGTGTCAGCTCAGCTACAGTCAGTGGATGATGTTGGAATGTTGTTCATATTTACGAGATTACATCACTATTTTTAATTAGATCATCATGTAAGAATTGAATTTCATTTGAATTATTCTGAAACTACGTCCAAATAACAGAATATGATCTCTTTTTTGTTTGGTTTGAAATTCAAAATTTTCTGAACTTCTTCAAAATTACTGAAATCCTAAAAATTCACTGGAAATTCAATTTGAGAAAGTTTCCAATATTTGAGTATATATGTAAATACTTAACAGTAACTAATATAAACTACTACATAAAAGATAACAATATTTAAATAAAATTTGCGTATAAATAACAAAATAAACTCCATGCGAAAATACCAAATAAAACTGGAACGGGTTGCATTAAGAAATAAATAATATAAATTAAATCCAAAATAAATAAATAAAATTGAATATTTTCTTAAATGTTAATTATATTAAATGTCAATTCAATATGTCAATATAATATGTCACTATTAAATGTCAGTTTTCTTCTGTTAGATTAGTTAACCCTTCATTAAAATTGCATTTCTTTCTTCCGTTGGAAGTAAGGAAACCATCTGCTTTTACTGATTTCCTTTCTTCTTCACTTCACCGCTTGCCAGTCGTTAGTCGACACTCGCCAGACACTTTAATGTGTCTCCAATTCGTCACTGATTTCCTGAATTCACTTCGATTAGGATATAATCAATGAATCAACCAGTCAGTAGTGCGTCGACAAACAAAACGACAAAAACAAAATCCATGAAGACCAACTTTCGGCTCCCCGCTGAGAGAAGAAGCAGACAAGTCAGACGACATAATTCGAATTCAAATTGAGTGTCAGTTGATTAGAATCATGATGATGATGATGGGCGTCATAGTGGATTTCCATCCTCCGGCGGGAAGAACTGGCGAAAGCCGCAAACATCGTCGCAGTGGTGCCGAGCGCGGTGAACGAAGCTTGTCAAGCGAGATGACAACTAAAATTGGGAGGCTTTGGGTGACAAGCTATAAATTGGTCCGGAAGTAAGAAGAAGGTAGGAAAGACTGTAATGCAAGCGTTTACAGAGCTACTGTTGGAGACGACGTGAAGTTTATTTTATATTGACCTTGGTTAGGATTCCATTGAGTGTCAATTATAGTGTCTGTTAGATGTAAAACTTCAAATGAATTTACTTGTTACTACGAACTACTTACAAATACTTTTTGCGTAAAAACGTTTTCCTTACAAATATCTAGGAATTAATTTCCGGATTTTTTGCCGTGCAACGCCGGGTATTTCAAGCTAGTATAACATAGTAACTTTCTATATACAATATAATAACCTCTTGCTACCTCAAGCTACTATAATGACTAATTTTTAACTAATTTCCTTTTGTACTATAAATTCATCATCTGAACCATCCGTTGCCGTTGCAAGCAAAACAAAACTTTCGGCTTCAGAGACACACATGATTGAAATGAAAATTAAATCAATTAGGAAAATTTTGGCCCAACATTCGGAGTGATATCAAGTCGTACTTGGAGTCACCGGTGCTGCTGCTGGAGCTGAGATGATTGCTGAGAGAAAATTCAGAAAAACAAAAACAACAAAATAGTCTAGCGTGACAGGTTGAAAGGCCCACAGAATGTGAAAGACAACAACAACAACTTCGATGGAAGAACAAGAAAAAAAAGGAAGAACAACAGAAACAACAATAGCAGCAACAGTATTGCTGTTAAGAACAACAAAAACAAGAATAATAGCAGGAAGAAGAACAACAGACTTGTTTTCACTGTACTTGTATGTTGCAGTGAAACTTTAAAGTTGGCTACACACCCACATACATACACTCACACACACACGCCTATACACACGAATTTGCATATGCACACATATTCACGTATTCAGGAAAGTGTAAATGCAGAGTACGGAACGGAACGGACCACAAACACATTCAATTCAAAGTTTGCATCACGTACGCGTTGACAAGATATAAAAAACGGTAGCAGCAACGCGTTCACACGTCTGTGTTCTTCGGGGCGGGAGGGCGTGGAATCGGGGCAAACTAGAAGGGCAAAAGTGTGTTAGAGGAGGAGGGGGAGGAGTGCCGAAGTTTGTGCGTTGCTTTGAAATGAAAGGCATTTGGCACGCACCCAACCACACGCAGATACAATGCTCAAACTTCTACACACACACACACACACACACACATACATACATACATACCTGTGTATATGATGCTTATGCACGAGTATTTAGGAACGTGTGAACCGAACACGAGTTGAGCAACAAAGTTGTCTTGATTGTTGTATGCAGTTGTTAGTTGTTGTATTTGCCTTTTCTGCCCATAATCGTATGCTTGTTCTTGTTGTTGTTGCTGTTACTTGAGAGAAAGAGACGAACAGACTGTCATGCAACCGAAGGAAAGAAATTTGAAGGATAAGTAGAAATCTGACAGAAGGAAAAACATACAACTGGACATTCATACATATTAGATAAGTGGGCAATGATTAGGCAAACAGGGACAGCGAGAGAAAGGGGGAGCCCACGTCCACTGATGCCCAATCGGCCCATCGTGAGTGTCCTCTGGGTAACTACTAAGCAACCACTAAGGCTACCTCCAAGCGAGTTAGGATCCGAGTGTTGGTTCCTAATCATTTGAAAATTGTCCAGCTATACAATCTCTGTACTTGCAGTTGGTTGGAGTAAAAAGGGTCCTGTTCTATGGTATATCTTCTCTCTCTTATGGTATATTGTGTATTGCTTATTATGCAAAACTTTATTCAATCGTACTGGAATTCCAATCTGTGGTTTCATTATTCTTCTTCGTGTGATTGCGTTAATGACTTCCACATTCTGATGGCCACAGCCTTCATTAATTAATTGGATTTCTATTTTAACTGCTCGAATATCGTAAATAGTTTCATTAGAAATGTTTTATATATTTTCTTTTAAAGCTTCTAATCCTTTGCTCAACAAGTGAAGAGCGTCAGTTAGAGTCTACGTATATTTTTTCCTGTTTGCATTCGTCTCACATCACATCTTCCTCATTATCATTATAATAATCATCCTCATCACAATCCCCATAATCATCATCATCATCATCACCATCCTCAATCATCATCGTCGTCATCTTCTACTTCAAGGACAGCATTCAATGATTTAAAAAGAAAATATTAACTAAAGAAATCATATTTTAAAGCGCACACACATAAACACTAAATGCAACTAAATAATGTACAAACACACACACACACACACACACACACTTAAAATGTCCTTCGAACACTATCTGCATTTGTGCGCTATTTTGCGCCCTAACCCTCCCTCCCCACCTCCACCCACCAAACAACAACAACAAATAGTGAAAAATGTTTAAATATTTCCTGTCTTTTATTGTATTGTGCTGGAAAAAACAAAATGTCATAAATGCCAAAAGAGAGAAAAACACGAAAATAAACAATAATAAAATAGTAGAGAGAGCAGAGCGGAAAGGGAGAGCAATGAGTGTGATAAAAGAGCATAGAAAAAATGAAAGAGGAGAAAAGAGAAGGAAAAATAACAAGGATATGTTGCAACATTTTACATTTTTGCCCTATCCACGTTTTCTTCTCTCTGTTTTCTTTTCCCTTTTTGTGTCGAGATTTTGTTAACGGTTGTTATTGTTTTGGTTTTGTGTGTGTGAGCGATTTTATAGAAATATGGAAACTTTCGACAGGAAGCGTCGCTGATAAGGACATTAGACGCAACAGTAGCAGAGCATAAAAATCAAGAATAGAAAGAACAATAACAATACAAAAGAACAACAAAAACAACGGCAGCAACGGCATCGTCAGCAACGCGTAACCTCATCCATCTTTTTTCGTCCTCGTCGTCGAGCTGCGATTCCATCCTTCAAACAAGCCGTCCACATTTTTTCCCGTTGTTTTATTGCTATTCACTTGTTGTTGGTTTTTCTGCATTGCTTTGTGTATGGTGTTGTTTTTTTCCATTGCTGCTTTTACTTTATTTGCTTTTATTTCTTGCTTTGGCTCACTTTTATTGTCAATAGTGTTGCTCTGTGTGAAAATTTGTATTATTTTTTTTGCACTTTTCTTTTTCATGCTCTTTCTCTTTATAGTTTTTTTTGCTATCTTCATATTTTTCCATTTTCACTTTTTTATCTGTCTGATCTCCTCAACGCGTTGCTCGGCGTCTTCTTTCCCCTGCTTTCTTTGGAGTTTTCTTTAAGTTCTTTAAATTTTTCTTTAATTTTTTCTACATTTTCCATAATTCTCCGTATTTTTCATGAACTCATTCATTTAATGTATATTTTTAAGTTTTGAATTGAACTTTTACTTATTATCTGTTCCTTATTTTGTTGTTGTTTTCCTTTTTTTGGTTTGGGTTTCCTTGATTCTTTCTTGTGTTTTATTTTATATTTCTGCTTTTTATGGCATTTGAATTTTTTATGTTCCAAGTTATGGTTCTCAATTGCTTTTACTGCTGTTGTTGTTGTTTTTTCAGGAAGCCCAGAGTAATTTTTGTATGTGTGTGTGTGCAACTTATTCGCTGCTCGTGTGGACAGGATCATTTCCCCATCGTATAAAAATCGTGTGCGTAAAAATGTCATTTTAAGTTCATGACAGGAATCAAATTTAATGTCCGGTCATTTAATACAAAGTTCTTAATTATTACTCAACAAGCGAACAACAAAGTGAAATAATTTGTCTTTGTCCCTTTATTGGACGTGACATGATATTACTGGTTAAGGGTTAATTTTTTATTTATCTTTTTTTCAACCAGACGATGTGCATCAAATTCTTTTAGAAAGCTTTACTGCTGCAATTTTGATTTCTCAATAATAATAATAATAATAATAATAATAGTTTTACAATTGCAGCTGTTGCAGCGTCAATATACTCCGCGTACATGACAGTTAAAAACAGGAAGTTTACCCCGCTCACACCCCGAGTCCACCACGTTTCTTGTCCATTCCTGTCCATTAAAAATCCGTGTTTCCCGGAGAGGGTGGTGAGGATTCTCATCGATGGGCAGAGTAGCTGAGGTGAATCTCCCGCTCCATTTCATACCTTGACCATTAAATAATCCAATAATTAAACAATGCTGGCAGGTGTATTTTTTCCTTCTCACTCACTTTTGTTCCTTGCTACTTTTTGCTCCTTTTTTAAGTTTTATTTTCAGCTTGACTAGTTCCAAAAGTAGTTCTGTTTCGTTGTGAAAGCGTAGGATTACATTAGCTACAACAAAAACAAAAGCAACAACAAGATACTCGTACATACATAATAACATAATAAAAATAACAACCAACAACGGGATTTACATGGAATCCCGGAAACATTTTAAAAGTTGTTCGAGATTGTTGAGGCGTTTCTAATGGAATTATTACGAAAACAGATATGTGATGATTTTATTAAATTTTAACTTTTCATTTAGAGGTATTTAATTAGCAGTTGTTTATTCTAATTTTAATATCTCATGGGTGAATAGTGAAGATGGAAATGTTGGTAGTTACAGTTTACGGCGCATAATTCCGACTCTGTTTATAAATAAGGTCTATAAGAATTTTATAAAAACCCAAATCTTGAGTTCTTCATCTACTCATTAAGGTCTTTCACACAAACCTTCTACTTAGTGGATAATAATAATAATTTACTTAAATTGAATTCTTGTCACTCGTAGCTGCTGCAGGTACACGATACCCACCACAGATACAGCTTGTCATCGATGTCAAGCCGCAGTCAAAATTGCATTCGTTAGTTTCTCGTCTCAATGTAAGGATTCAGATTGAGTTTGAGTACTTGTAATGGAATTACGTACTTAAGAACTGTCAAAAACTTGAGTCTTACTTCAGTTTTCGTTGATGATGTAATGCGATAGGAGAGGAAGAGCGAAAGAGAAAGCGAAAAGGGAGGGATACAAATAAATAAAGAAAGAGCTCAACAAGAAGGCGCAATAGACAGCCGCAATTCAAACAACAATAACAACAACAAAAAGAATAATAATCAGAAAAAGCCAGGGAAGAAAGTTGGCACAAAGAAATCGTCCAGAATTGAATTACGGAAGTTATTTCGTTTTGATTGACGTTATCGCTGAACTGCATGTTAGTTTAGTTTGATTCTGTTGCGGTTGCGGATTCGAATGAGCTTCGAAATCGGAGAGAATTGAAGAAAGATGGGAAAGAGGAAGGCAAAAGTATCGTATACTGAAGGAAAGCAAAACACATTAAATAGTTATTTAAATTTAATTAAAAAACGTAGATTAAAAATAGAATAGCAGATAAATAGACAGATTTCGCGAAATTTTGATTCTAAAAATTAATCAGTGGAATACTTCTGTTTTTCTTTAATCAGAATATCGTGGAGTCGATAGAAAAAGAATAAAACAACCAACTACAAAAGAAAACCAAACAACCCCGACCCAATCCTTCACCACTCAAGTAGCTCACAACAGCATTTCATACTAAAGTGTTTCCAATGATTGCAAAACGAAAAGAGAACCAGCGTGAAAAATGGAGCCAAGAAACAGGAAGAAGAAATGGTTTTTTTGAATAAGAGAATCGAGTGAAGAAAACAGAAAAAATGTTATCATAAAACGATTTTCTTTTTTGCCGAACGATACTTTTTTCGTTACAGAAAAAGGAATGGAAATGGAAAAAATGCCCTAAATTATTGCAAATCAATTGTTTGCTACTTAAAGGAGCAACCCACGAAAAAAAAGGCACAACAAATTCAGTAGCATCTGTTTTCGTGCCATTAGATTCGTTTGGACGCTCTGGCATCCCGACAAATAAAGACCCTTAATGGGTGTCTGGAATTTTCGGGGTATCAACATTTTACACGATGCTGTTTTTATCATCTTTCACTTCGTTGTTGTTGTTGTTGGTCGTAGTACTGGCCGTGGCGCTTCTATTTTATTTTTGGCTATAAAACACAGTTTATTAAGTTGTCGAATTTCGAATGCCGACTGAACTCAACACAACTCACTCCAGCAACAACAGCTGGAGGAGGAGAGTGATACCTTCGTTGTGATGGTGGTGTTGTTGTTGTACCAGTTGGTGTTTCTAATTTTTCAGTGCAGTAAACTGAACACTTTTTTCTCATTTCACTCGCCTGGAAAAATGGGTTCCACCGAGATTTCAGACAGTAATCGTCTACAACATCTGGAGTGTGTTCACAAAGGTTTTCAAGGCTTGTTCCGATTTCCCGTCAGTGGGTTATTTCTCATATAACAGGATAAATTTTAACGAAGGAAACTTAAAAAACACTTTAGAACACTTGCGAATAAGAAACTAAAAGAATTATTATCAGCAGCTCAGTATTAACATCCGTTTCAATGATGTACTCATCAGGACGACGTATCGGCCTCATCCACATCCTCATTCTCATCCTCTTCTTCATCCTCAACAACTCTGTCGGCAAACGTAATCATCACACCTCAAATTTATGTCTAACGAAGTCTGTCGAAGTCCGTCTCGCTGTCTGGCCAAGAATTCATATTTAATGTTCAAAAAAGATTACTTTTCTGAATGCCCAATAATTTAGTGTTTTTATTGTTACAGTTCGGGTGTTTCGTTTTCTTTTTTTCTTCTCTCCTGCCTTTTTTATGGTTACGATGCTAAACACCTGTTCCGCCCACAAAATATTCGCCCAATATTTATGGTGACTGTATTGTGGAGAGAAAAAAGTACAATAGAATAGAAGTCATGAAAGTGAATGGTTGAGTGGCAGAGAATAATGAGGTACTGTTATTTTAATTCAATAAGTGGAATACACGTATTTCAATATTAATACTTCGCTATCATGCACGAATGGGCGTGGTTCACTTATTCCAAAATGACATCCCATAAATCCACGATGTAGTCTCTAGGATACTTTAGCATTTCTTTCTAACGATTCTTAGTTAAAGGATCTTTCATCGGGGTCACAAGTTTTAGATTTCTTTTCTTTATAAAATATACGATATTTATAATGAAAATTATTTCATTCAAATTATTAAGAATAAAAATGATACGATGGAATCACATTTCTCGATTTTCTTTATGACAAAAATAGTTAGAAGACAAAGAAATTAAGTTACGTGGAAAATGTTTTTCTACTGCAAACTGGATTTTCTTTAAAAACAAAGCTTTAGTTTCTCGTCTTAATTGCTCCAGCGGAGAATACTTAGCAGCCAGAAGAAGAAGAAGTGGCATGGAATACCAAGCTTTATCCTTTATAGCTGTCTAAAGACGCATACAACAGAGACAAAGCGCCGTATCAACCTGACAGCGAAGGAGAGGTGAGAAGTTTGGAGAGAGTGGGAGAGGATTTTGAAGAGTGCAAACAACACACCTTCGACGGAAACTTTGAGCATCAGAAAATTGCTACAAAAGATAAAAAGGCGAACAACAATGGCGCCCAACTCCCGGCATTGATATCACTTACTTATCCAAGTTCTGTTGGACTTTCTAATTTGGTGGCGAAAGTTTGCACCAGCAACGCACCAGCAACGTAAAGCAACGCAACCCGGCGCAAAACTTAAGATTTTCCTAAGCCACTTTGTGTCCGGAAGTGGTCCCTGATGACGACCACGACGACAGCTTCGACGATGAGGGAAGTAAAACGTGCGAAAAGCTTTGCCTGGGACGAAGGAAAGAAAGAAAGAGTGAGACGATGGATGAGTAAATAGTGTGGGGTTACTTGCTCTGTGTTGAAGCACTTCCAATTATCCGGCAACAAAATGATTAATCGTACGCGCGCGTGCTGCTGCGGCGCCGAGTGATTATCACACGTTCGCACGGACGTGGCGTGGCGCGTTGCTGGCGCTCCGAATGATGCACAGTTGTGACGTGAGCTCTTATCATTCGACATGAAATAAATATTAAATAATTCAATCTGCAATCCTTGCGTGATGAGCGATGGCAGAGAGATGTAAGGAATAAGGCAGGGGAAGGGAGTCGTGGGAAGGAAGGGAAGGGGGGAAAGAAGGGAAGGAAACAAGAAGATTGGGAAGTCAACATGTCACACGTGACTAAGTGAGTGGATTTGTAAACGAGGAGTAAATGAGTGAAAAGAATGATGACAGTGAGACGGATAATGAGACAAACATGATGCTGAGCGCTCTGAGACAACGAAAAGAAAGAGAAGCAAAATCGTTACGAAGAAGAAGAGGTACGTGTTGAAAAGTTCAATTTTTCAATTCATTCAAATACCTCGCTTCACTTTTAGCTAAAACCATAAATGCAACTGAATGGTGAAACGTACTCAGTGATGAATGGTGAATGAATGGTAACCAGGGTGAGTGCTTCGACGCCGACTTGGACCCTAAAACCTTGTGACCTCTGATGGAGGATTCTTTAACTGAGGACCGTTGCAAGGAAGTGCTGAAGTGTGTATCGTATGCTTCGGTTACTTGAGATATCTTTTAGAGAAACGACTCCGGTATAGTGTTAAAGCTGTTTATTATATTAATGTTTAGTCACTCACTTATAGATAGTTATTGTCATTAATTTCTTTTCATTTGTACGAAAATAATTCAAGAGGTTTTCAAATAAAACGCAGATATTTTTTCACTGCAAAGATACTGCACTCCTCTTTAAGAAACTCACAGAAAAATAGTTAAAAAAACACACACACACACACCCAACCCCCTCCCCCCTTCAAACAAAGAAAATGTGCAAAAGAAAGAGACACACAAACGTTTTGATATTCAATAAAATCGTGAAGTTTATTTGAAGTGTTTATTGAATCCGTGACAAAAATTTTTCCGCCATGCGGCACACACACAGAGGCACAAATACACACATGAATGGGTTACACACACACGCATGGAAATGCAGATGCACACATCCATATAATATCATGTACAAATGTATGTCTCTCTCCCTCTCACACACACACACGAGCGCATTCAGCATCAGCAGCAGACACACCAATTTTCGTTCATTCTGTCGATTCGCAAATATTTGCACTGCTTTATCGACGGACGATTCACCCAGCGATTTATGTCGTCGCTGTCCACAAACAACCAGCGCAGAGTACATTTTGAAAATCCTTTCGACGTGTTTTTCCGATCGCATCATCACTGTCATTGTCATCATCATCATCATTACCATCAACAGCATCATCATAATCATCGTCGTCGTCGTTGTCGTCTCCTTCATCGACAGGCAGGCGCTGGCAAAATATATTTGCGCAAGTATTCGTGTCTACGGTGTCTCTGCGGAAGAGTGTTAGTGTCTCTTGTATGTGTCTGTGTGTGTGTGTGTGTGTGCGTGTGTTTCTGTGTGAATTATGTCCTCTTAACAATAACAACACACGTTGGTGAATATGTCGTTGTTGAAACATATGAGATTATATTTGATCCTCATGCAGCTGAAATACAGAGAGAGTTTGTGAGTGTGTGTGTGTGTAAATATCAGTGTAGATGTGAGTGTGCTACTCGGTGTGTTTATTAAACTCAACTCAACGTGAGGGAAGTCATATTATTTGTCCATGGATAATGTTTAGTTGCTCAACGTATGACAGACGTGGGTGATAACGTGTTTGTCGATGTAGTTTTGTTGTCGTTGATGTTGCCAAATATGACAGCGATTGTTTTGTGGCCATCTATAAGATGGGCAACAGTTGGCAATTGACGATAAGAAGCACGGTATCACGATCCCAACAGGTGTTGTTTTTGTTGGTTTTGAAGCTACTTTAAAAGACGTTCATAATAATATAATAAATCATTGAAATTAACTTAACAAATTCTTGAGCTGTTTTAAGCAAACCTTTTAAAAACTTCTTAAACACCATTGAATTAATAATGAAAGCAGTGAAGCATCTTTAAATCATGTTTTAAGATTCTGTATGGACATTTTGATTACAGAGAAAGCGGAATAGAAAGAGAGAGACTCAGGGGAAGAGAGATGGAGAGAGTATATTGAGAACTTTACGTGTTCTTCCATTTCAAATGAAGTATTATTCACCAGTTGTCAAAATGTATCCTTTCACTACAGTTGTATCACTTTATTTGAAACTCTAAGACAAAAAAAGAAAATAAAAAACAAGAAGAAAACTGAACCTAAAATAAAACGAAAAAACCTCCTTCTCAGCTGCATTTACAACAACCAACGAACGATTCAGGTTTGCCAACAATAGCTTAATCAAGCGATGCTGCTCTTAGGCTCTCATCACAGCTCGAGAGTCCTTCAACAACACTTCACAACAACTTCACTCAACGTTGCCACTTCGTGAGTTTTCACAGCAACTGACTGGTTGAGCTGGTTAACTTCTCTTCCCTCCTGTCGAAGGGAACTCCCTCCTTCGAAATGGGTAGAAAGCTCTTGACGCTTAATTTTCTTGTAATGATTCCACTTGTTCTGAAAAGAGTGCTGTGTAAAAACAAAACTCAGGGAGAACAGCAACAAAATGTGTGTGAAATTGAGTCAAAGTCGGAGGTGTTTGAAACAAGTTCATTTTAATTGCTTCGGTGAGAAATGCGAATTCTTTAAGATTCCACGGAGGTTCAAGACGAGAGAGAGTATTGAAGGGAGAGAGAAGTAGTGAAAGAAAGAGCGAGTGAATAGCATTTAAATCACAATGAATGTGAAGATTTGTAGAAGAGTTCAACGTACTTTAACGGGTCTCGAAGAAGAGGTTTAGAAGATAGATTCTTTAACTGCTTTAGAAGATTTCTTCAGCAGTGATAACTTTTCGATAGACAAGTCGAGAGTCTAAAATGGTTATCAGGTCCTTTATTACGTTCCTTGTACTTCTCCTTTCCACTTCTGCTTTCTACCTCAACTTCTCCTTCCTCTCATCCTCTTATTATATCCTCTCTTATTATTCTCTATCGCTCCTTCGTCTTTCTTAATCGATTTCAATTAAATGCTTCCATTAAAAATTTATAATAACTAATCGGGCGAGATACAAACCCTAATAAGCAGATTATAAACCCTCCAATGAAAAACCGAATGCAATGAAATAAAGTGGGCCATCAATTTTGGACAATCTGACAACTCTTCTTTCATCGGGTGTTCCTTCGCGGCTGTGTTGTGAATTTTAATACGCTTTCCGCTTTGAAAGTAGTTGATTGTAGCTGCAAACGAGCTAATTTACGAGCTGCAAAAATTACATTTCTTCCTTTTCTTCTTCTCCTTCTCTCCTCTACTTCCTCTTCTGTCCTGTACTTCAATTATTTATCCCGAAAACTCGATTCAATTGAATTTGTTGTGGTTTTAGTATTCATCAAACGTTTTACAACAAGTTTCCTTTTTTTTCTTTAGCTGAAGTACATTTTATGACGGCGCGAGAGAGCGAGAGAGAGAGAGAGAGCGAGAGAGAGAGATAAGTAACGCGGCAGTACTTAAAACGAACTCAATAACTGTATTGTACAGTTATGTTGAAGTCCGAAATCCGAGATATTCTGCGATGGAGGATGAGTTCTGTTCTGTCCCGTTTCTCTGGCGCCATAATCACAGTAATAACAACAACAAAATCGAACAAGTACAACAACAACATTATAAAGACATTAATTTGCACTCTCCGTGTGGTGAGTAGCGACTGAATTTGAATTTGAATTCGTTTATTTTCGTTTTTTTTCTTCAACATTTCTTTGTATTCAGTGATTTGCCATTTGAAATCTCTTAGCAATTGCGTTGCCAACCATTAGTTGCTTTCTCTCAACAGTATTTCCTTCAATTCTCCGTACGTGTTCGCAATTTAAACATGAATGAAATCATTGCTTGTTTATTTACATTTGGGACCCGAGACAGGACCAGCCGGGACCGGGCTTGTATTCTGGCATCATTCGGGATATCATTCATTCCTTGAATTGTTATCTTATCTTTTTCTGTATTCTCCTGGTAGTATTTTCATTTCCACTCCCTTTTTTGGGAAATTATAACAACGTAAGACTTTTAATGATCTCCAAGGATTCCCTATAATAATTAAAGTGGTTTTAACTGTCTAATTAAATTATTTGTCTGGTTGCTCAAATGGTTGCTTAATTTCTTTAGTTTTCTGACTAAATTAACGATACAAAATAGTTCACGTTAGCGCGTGTGCACTGTAATTGAATAATATTAGCAAACTACGCTGAAATTACAATATGTTAGTATGTAGAAATAATTGAAAGTTTAATGTAACAAGAATCATTTTCTATTTTCCAGTAATTCTCAGTCTTTGTCCTTTCGTTTATGCCGTCTCTCTCACTCTCTCTCTGTCACTCTCTCACTCTTTCGCTCTGTAGTTTGCTTAAAAATGTCGAATAATATTGTAATATAATTTGAAAGTGATAAAAACAACCATCATCATCATCTGCAAAGTTTTGACAATGATAACAAAAGGCAAGCGTCCCATCTGTGTATTTTCTATAAAAGCGAGAACCACCAAAGGACTTTGAAGGCTTGCCAGGACATTCATTGTACGTGTGTCTCTAGAGGACAGAAGAGAACTTTTCGAAACTTTTGTAATTTTTATTCTCATTCAAATCGTATGTGAACTTTGAACTCTTTCCGAAAAATTGTCTTAAATTAATACATGTTTTGTTATTGTGCAGCTCTCGGGCCAAAGCAACCACAGACAACAATTTTCATTAATTAAATGAGGAGATAGTTTTTATTTAAAATTTAGATATTTTGTGTGCTTATTTAGAAACTACAAGTCACCTAAAAAGGGAATGAATATAAATCCATTGCGAAATTAAGGAAAGCATTTATGGCGTTTAAATCAGAAAGTCGGACAGACGATCGAACAACGCTAAATCGTCTCAGGATGTGCCCTGTGTTTTCTCTACCTGCCACGCCTCCTTCTGTGAGAGTCAACCGAAAGAACAAACTTAATATGCGCCTACATTTTCGAGTGTATGGTGTACAAAAACCTGATTGAATGATCATGAAGTACATTGATTATTTTTTGAAGAATGCATTCTATTGAGCTTCCTTTTTACTCCTTTCTTGCTACCAATTTTCTAGTCTCAATTTTATGGACTTTTATTTTTGTTTTAAAAGTTTTCTATTTCGTTATCTTTTTGCATTTGTTTGTTCTGATAATTGTTGTTGTTTCATTGCTGTGTGCCTCTACATGTTGTATTTTTCACTTCTATATATACGTTTTGACTGATACACTAACCTCCACTTCCCTACCCTACCTCCCCCCTCCTTTCTCACCCTTTCCCTCCTTTTCCTCTTTCTCACTCTTTCTCTCTCACTCCGCCTCAGCGAAAACTTTATCTGCTTTTTGCATTTCTAATGCTTTTCTTTCTCCATTTCGTTTTTAACTGTTATCGATTTTTTTGCGGTTACTTTTATTTTTTGCCCTTGGAATTTTTGTTTCTCTCTTTTTGTTTGTGTCCTACTTTTCATTTGTTTCAGTTTATTTTTTGTTTTTGCTTCTTTGTTTCGCTTGTTTTTTAGTTGAAATGCATTAAATTTCTTTCAATTTCTTTGAAACAGATTTGCAAGGTCCCAGATACCGAATCAGTTCAAAGATTACGGAATATTTTATATGAATGTCGATGGAGTTGCTCATCGAGATCGATATATATTTCTTTTTTAGATATAAGAAAGAACTTCTTTAGTATTAAATAATATTCAATTTAAATAATATTCAATATAAACAATTAAGGGATAAATTTTTCTTGCAACAAACAGTTAATTTAACGGAAACGGAAGTGCTAATTGCCGATTATCGATTTCAATTTGCTCTCTTTATGAGAAAACACTCAACGAACTCTCAACTCACCCAATCAACGCAGGACTCGTTCCAATTTACAACGCTTCCTTCCTTCCTTCCTTTTCCGGCACCCCTCAACTCCTGAGTCATCATCAGCCGACGGTTCTTCTCCAATAACAACAACAACAATCGGAGCTACAACAACACGATGTCGATATTAATGCATATTTTGAAGATAAAATATGGAACTCGTACTTCGAGGACAATCAGCAAATTCGCAGGAAAGTTTTTGCTTCTGCAACGGCACTTTTTTACAAAACAAGGATACCGTTTTTTCTGTTTGTAGCCTGTTTCCTTTTTTCTTCATTTTAATGCTATTTGTTATTTAGGAATGAAAGTTTTTTGTTTCAAGAATCACTTCGTGATGAGTTTTATTTGAGTAGAGCGGAAGAAAACTTGTTACATTAAATGAAATGCAATGAAAATGATTGCGAATTGAATTGATTTGAATTTATGGATAATCAGTTGAAATGTAGTTCGATTTTGTCCTTAATTAGCTCATATCAAAGCCATTTTGTGCTATAATAACAGACTTAATCAGTCCATCATCAGTTTGTCCATCAATCATTAAATAACCGAAGTCGATAGTTATTCACTTTGTTGGTTATACGAACACCAGAAATCTTGTTTCGATCAGATAGAAATAAACAAGAAATTAGCTAAAATGTATTCCATTAAATTGACAAGTTAATGTTTCACCATTAGTATGACTCTCAGTCTCTCTCTATCTCTCTCTCACTCTCTCCGTGGTTCTTTCCCGCTCTCAAGTATTTCGACAACCATTCAACGTTCTTGTAGCACGCCACAAAATCTCTTTTAATTGCCAATCGTGTGGAAAAATGAATTTTCCATCGCATTAGTATTCTGTGGCAGAAATTCATTTATGAAGCACTCATTAGGAAATCCTTTTTCTACGACACCCGCCTGAATGCCCGCCCTTCCGAGAACCCTCCCGCCCTTCACCCGATCCGGGCCACTTCATAACTTGAAGCCGTGCGTTTTGAGTGGGTGTCGATGTCAGTGCACGTGAGAGTGTTCTTGTCTTTGCTGCTGCTGTTGTTGTTGTTAGTTTTGCTGTCCTGACTTCATACATAATATTTACTGATGACTTCCCGCCAACCGATGGACCCACGACCATCCCATGCTCCCATTCAAAACTTACTCTTTGATGATATATTTGACTCAACATATTTTCGTAAACATCTCCCACGCTGTGCTTCCGCTTCCGGTACCCATTTCACTCTTCGGCTCTTTTAAGGCGGTGAGAGGCGATGCTCGCTTACTTTCCTGTTGTTGTTGGTGAAATCAAAATGTAGCTAATGTAATATATACACATATAATAGTATACATATAATATTATATATACATGTCTGTACATTTTATATGTAGAGTGCCTATAATTTTAGGTGCAACATTCTGTGAGAACGTGTCTCAGTATGTCAGCATCCGGTCCTGCTTTTTGGATTCTTTTTAAAGATACTTTTGAGTGATAAAATTGCCGGGAATTGAGGAGAATTGAAAGCACTGTGATTGTTGGCTACTGTTTCCAATTAAAAGAAGATAACAGAGGAAATCGTGGAGTAAATTTTTTTGAAGCTGCTTTTTGTTAAGCTTCATTCGTTTCTTAACCACTTTCCACAGTGTTTAACTTTTCTTGTACATCAACAAAGTAACACAAGCGTTTAACGCGATTAAGATGCTTAATTATTTTGGTCTGAGTTGAAGTTTCTGGCCACTTAAGAGTGCCCAACCCAATAAAAGTTGATTATGTAACAAATTGGAATGTAGACGACTAACGAAAGCACAAAACTAATGTTCACCCAGAGGAACGAAGGACAAAGGTTCAGCAAAAACATGCGCTGATAAGAGCAACAACAACTTCAACAGAAACAACAAATAACAATGCTAACACAACACTTCGCTGTCAAAATAGGTTTGAAGTGTGAAGACTCTGAGGCTCAGTTACCATATGTTGTGGCTCATATACACGCATACATACGAACATACATCGCGTTGCCACTTTTTGATTATTATTCACTTGGGCCTTTTTTATGACCTGCAGAAGGGTAGCAACTTTGGTCGTTGTTGCCTCTCCCAACCCCTCGACCGACCAACTTTTATGTGAGAAGTTTACACAAGTTACAATGAGATGAGATGAGATGAGATGAGGTGATGTGACAAGAGATGAGGTGAGAAGAAATGCGGTGAAATGAGTTGAGATGAGTTGAGTTGAGTTGCTCAAAGTTCTTTTATTGCGACAGCCTTCGGGCAGTCGGTATACAAATCAAGTATAAAAATAAAAATACCTGGCAAACTTTTAAGAGAAACAGTGGGCATAAAATATAAGTTCAATTTTACTTCAATTCATATTATTTTTTGACAGATTTTATATATCAAAGAGGACAGAAAAACTATGAAAAAATGTAAAAGATTAAAATATGGAATATAAAATATAAAATACCGTATAATATCATATAGAATATCATTTTTATATGAATTATATATGAATATAATACCTGCAATTTTTTTTCGGAAAGTTTCGGCCATCCCACTGTCTCTAGACCACGACACTTCGTCTCTGCCACCTGAGGCACCTCTGCGCCTCCTCAAGTGGAAGTGTTAAGAGAGTGCAAAGCTCTTTAACATATAAAACACACACACCCATTTCAGACAAACACTTCAGGGACAGATAATATTTTAAGGATTCCTTAAGGACGCCTCAAGTGTGAGGTGAACACTTCTTTCTGCTTTACCTACGAGTAAATCTCCCTCGTGGCTACTTTTGTTGGTAGTCAAGTGATGCCAATTGACCACAATTTCTGCTTTAATTTGCTCAACGCAAACACGAAAGGACAGCGATGGATATAGGCAAGGAAAGGGATAAGAAGGGAGAGACAGGAGGAAAGAGATAGAGCACAAAAAGGACGGACACAGAAGGTCACGTGTAGCAACAGAGCTCCAGGGTATTCAACAGAAGCAGAAGCAATATTGTTGCTCATTACTTTTATTTATGTGGCGATATTTTTTGTTGTTTGTTGTTTCTTCGTCTGCGTCTCCTTCTTTATAGCCAAGTAAAAGTTGTATTCGGTGAGCCTGAAGGATGTGATGATGAATACGCAGGATAACGATTTATTTGTGTCAATTTTTGAGCGCAACATTTTTCAATTCCTTGAGGAAAGTTCAATAGATGGCGGTGCAGGAAGAGGTGGAGGGGTGGAGGGGAGAGAGTATGCAAGCTCTTTATTCAGTGTATGCAAGCGGGGAAAAACAAATATTTTTTCACTTATCCGACCATCAACAGTGACTGAGCAAGTAAGCCTCAAGGTGTGGACACTTTTTGTATCTCAAACACAAATAATATATTGAGATGTAGTCATAAAAACGAAATCTTATAAGTTCCAGATTGTTTGAAGCTTAAAAAGTTTTCATGTTATGCTTTCTACGGCGGTGAGGAGGTCGGTGATTTCTGGAAGGGGGATGAACATCTTTTATTTATGGTTTTTCAGGATTTGGATTTTCAAGGAGAGGATTTGCGAAAGATCAAAATTGTTTTGTTATTCTTTTCAGAGGGTTTACAAAGGTTCAAATTTGTAATTATTTCGCGTCTTATCGCAGTTTGATGAAGTTTCCTCGTTTAACGTCCAAATCGTATAACGAAAGCGGTGTTATAGCGGTGTATAAGCGGTGCCACTTCGCTAAACTCTGGCAAATTGGGGGAAAAGTCGTAAAAAGAAATCCAATCCGAAATCTAGAATAGAACTCGTAGTCTCTTCATAATAAAATCATCAGCGTCATCGATAATTAATGGCAGCGACATGACTATCACATCGGTCACGAAACAACGAACTCACACACTGAATGAGGTTGTAACACGGCTGCTGATTGAACATCTCGATGTTTGACGGCGTTTTAGGCGCCATCTTGCATTACATGTGTTACAAACTCTTCTCCTTCTGCCCTCATAAATCACTCTCTCTCTCTCTCTCTGAATGAGCGAAAGATGGGAGAGTGGGTATTTCTTTCCGTTTTACTGTTCTGTGAAGTTGACTAAAAACATAAAAATTAACAACACTCTATTGAAGTAATCGGAAAATCGTGAGTGGAAACTAATTAATGGACATTATATGCTCTCTCTTTCTCTCTTTTTCTAGTTGACACATGGCAGAGAGTATGTGTGAGTGTGTGCGTGCTTCAAATCTGTATACAGTACTTTTATGGTCCTATTTTCTTTGTGTGAAGAACACTTTTATTACCGATAACAATAAAAGGACATCCGCTCAAACATCCGCCATGTCTTCACTTATCCATACCCTTCATTCTATTCAAGTACTCATATTAGCTAATTAACACTAAAATAGAAGTACCAATGAAGAGCTGTTGGGGTTTTGACATCCCAATAAATGTAAATTAAAATCTGCGAAACGCTTGTACACCCCTGGAAGGGCAGGAGAGGTGAGAAGATGGGTGAAAAATGGTTCATGGGTGAGGTTGATGTAAAGTATGATGTGTTCCAACCAACCAACTTTCTTAGAGTTTGGAAATAAAGTTCAGTTCTACCGAAAGCGGAACAACATCATAAATATTGTTGTTTAACGTGGATTCGGATATGAATACTAGAAGAATCTACAGATGTCAAAGACCACTTTGTATGACGTTTGTAGATTCTCACTCCTTACAAGGAGTTGTCTTTGGTGCCCATTAGAATAACTACTAATATCCTCATTTCTTCCTTCAGACAAGATAGTAATTCATTTGAGGCGTCATTGAGGCGTTTTAGTAACACCCCAAAATAACTGCGACCTTCCCATTGCGTTTCAGGCCCTGATATGTTGGCTATTCAAACAGGTGACAGGTGACAGGTGATGATTAAAAAGTCGCTTTCTAGTTTCAAGACCTTTTATGGCACTTTTTATATACATATATTAATAATGACTCCTATAAAAATGCGTATATCGTATATGATCATAAATCTGAAAAATGGCCGGCAGAATGACAGCTCGCTTTGACAGTTTGACTTATTTTAAGGAAGCCGTATCTCCAGCGCATTCTGTATTGAATCTTGTGGCTTAAGATCTCTGTCATTTGTTTTCCTTCCTCATTCTTTTTCATTCTCATTCCTTTCCTGATTCCTTTCCTCCGTCCTTTCCTTCATCCCCTTCTTCCCTCATCCCTTTCCTTTTCCTCGTTCGTTTAGAGACGATAGTCTCTGTAGATCGTGTATTTTGCTACAACTGCTAATCCGCCTAAAAGTCTGCTGTAGAATAATTTTCCATGCTCGTCGGTGGCAAGGACGCAAACGGCGCCAAGCTTTGTTCGGCGCGGATTAAAAGCGAAGAAGCAAAGCTAAAAATCACAAAATTGTTGAATTTTAATCGTCTCGTTGCATTCCAATAGAATGCCACGAAGGGATGAAGGATGTGAAAGGATATTCGATGCAATTGTTTGGTATCATTCCTTCTTTTGCTTTGTTTTATATGTACGTTCGAATGTCCATGCTGCCGCTGCGGAGCCTGCTTTTTGCTTTCAGATGTTTCATGGCAGAGTTCAATATTTCGCCCGTTTTTGCAGATTGGCAATATTTTTACCCTGCTCTCTACACTGCTTATTGTGTACTTGATTGTGTTTACTTTTTATTGTTGCCTTCATTGTGATCACTGTTAGATTGTTTTTTTTTCTTATAGCATTGTTCCGGTTTATTTGCACTCTATTTGAATAATGCAAGCATCCTTAGTGATAATATTATTAGGAGTAGGAATTAATAATGCGGATTTTTTGGCTTGAAAATGGCATTTATTTGAATAACAAAATGAATGAGTACATTAAGCATTATATTGCCCATCGTTGGCTATGACGTCCTCCCATCTTCTGGGAAGTTTATTGATTCCTCGTTTGAAGAAGTCCTCATCTTTCGAGGCAATCCAGTCAGCGACCCATTTTCGCACTTTTTCAGCATTTCGAAAGCGTACTTAAAATCCTTTCCACATCCTTTAATGTGATTCCTTTAGGCTTTAAGAAGTTATCTTTTTTTCAGAGACCTTTTAAATACTTCACTATTTTATAAAAACTTCTACAAAGTTTATGTCTATGAGATCGTTTATGAGATCGATGCAATACGATGCGCTGCGGTGCATCCGTGTGCCTAGAAGCAGCACAAGTAGCGCACTTTGTCAGTCGCTACTGCTGGCCATCGCTTAATCATTGCACTCTTGCAATTTACTTGAACTGTGTTTCGTTTTCTGTCTCGCAAGCTAGAAATCGGATATACAATACTATATAAAGTGAAGGAAATAAAACCGGCAACAACAACAACAACAAAGTAAATAATCAGCAACAACAAACTATTATTCAATAGCAGCTTAGCAAAAGATTAGCAGTCGCGGCATCGGCATCAGCATCGGCACCACGATTTTTTCCGTTGATTTGAGGTTAAGTGCGCCCTCGAGTGGTAGTGCAGGAGGGGGGGGGGGGGGGAAAGCGGTGTGCTGGAAGCAGTGAGGCAGTGGCAGCACTACGATATGAGTTCGGTGTTTCTCCTCTCTCGCGTTTCCATGTATTCAGCGTATCCAATGAATGACCGCATAAATAATTCTTAATGCGTTTCTGTTGATTGCAGCGTCGCCGGTTGATGTCGTTCGGGTGCCAGCCGCTGGTTGGAGGCGCTTCAGGGTTTCTGCTCATTAAATTGCAATATTAGGAGCCGTCGTTGTCGCCGCAGACGTCGCCGATACTATAACTTGGCCAAAGAATGTTCCGAATTAATTACACAACGCATTGAAACTTTTTGGCCAATTTTATTATTACGAGTATTGTTTCAATCTTCTACCTGCTCCGCTTCCCTCTTCCCCCCGCTTCTTTTCTACCACACACACACACACACACTCTCCCTGTCTGTCTTTCACCACTTTCTATGCTTTTTTACATTATTCTTTTGGTCTTTCCTGTTCTCCTTGCTTTGCTTTTACTGCAAACCCGATTTCGCGAAACTTTCGCCACAAGAGCACTAAAAGACACTCTGCCACTCCTTCCACTCCTCTCTCTCGTCCCAACGACTCTCCGTTATGCTCACATTTTAAAGTTCTCGCAAGCATTATCTGCATATGACGCACGCCTTCAATTTATAAATCTCGATGTGAATCGTTTGGGAACTTCAAGTTTGAAGGAAGTCCTAAAAGAGCAACAGCAAGAGGACGAAGCAGAAGAAGCATGGAAGGAGATTTAATTTTTTTTCTCTACGAATTTTTTTTGTACACTTCTTGGCGACTGGCGGCAGATTTATTTTATTGGTTAACGAATCCTTTTTAAACACTAGAGATTTTTTTATGGAGCAAGTTTTTTGTGGAGCATAGAATGAAATAATAATAAAAAAAGAAAGAAAAAAAAATTAAAAATTTATTACTAAGCCTTGAATAGTTTTTATAGCAGCTGTTGTTGTTGTTGTTGTTATTGTTGGATTGTCTAAACTATTGAGCGATTATTGGCTGAATATAATTTTATATCCACACTAACTTTAATCACGTGTGAAGGATCACTTTTTTAAGGACCATTTATAAGTAGGTTTAAATCAGGCTCAGGTTTTGAAAAAACTCAGTTTTTCATATGAAAAAACTTAATTTCAATCAACAAATTCCTGGAAATGTTTTCATTATTTCATCGAACTGTAACACGGATTTTCATCGACTATCATCACCATCACCATCATCGCCATAATCATCATTATTATCAATTTGTTCCTGTACTAAATATGGTGAATAAAAAGCCACGCATAGAACAGTGTCGCCATCGTTAATTCATAAACAAAAACGAACAGACAGAAAACGAAGTCACTTAATACGTTCTTCTTGTCTTCTTCTTCTTCTTCTTTGGTAATTTCAATTAAACTAATTAAAAGAGTAGAACAAAGAGCAACGAAGAATGAAAATGAAGTCATTCGAATAGTCTCAGGATATGAAAATGAAAATTTTGCAGCTACATAAAAAGCTTTACCATGTTGCTTAAGTTGCTCAGCAGAAAAAAAGCAACAAAAAAACTAACCAGCACATAAACCATATTTTTGTTCTTCTTCTTCTGCCGCCATTTGCGACTTCAAAGAAAAAAAAGGCTTTAAATGCTGACTCACTGGTTTGGAGAAGGAGAGAATATTGAAAAACAACAACAACAAATATATACATACATATGTACATATGGTATATACAGACATAGATATGTGTAAATACATATTTCCAAACCAACATTTTTTCTGTTCATTTGTAGCAAACCTGAGCTAAGCTGAGCTGCGTCAGCATGGAAAAACTTAATAAAAACGTGCTCATCGAATCATTTATTGAAATCGTGACAAAAATATTATCATCATCAGTTCTACAACAACAACGGCAAAAATAAACACCTCAAAAACAAGCACAAAACAAAGTGGTGTGCAAATTTTGCACCAATTTTACTCAACAAAATAAATATTTGCATGAATTGCATTGAATTTTTGCAGCAAGGTGAACGATTGATTGTACTATATGAGTGAATGAGATGGAACGATGAGATTTCATGTACGAACGCCAGCGAAGTCATGAAATCGATCTCGAAGTCGGCGACGGAGAAGCTGCAAGTTGAAGTCGTTGGTGGCGATGGGGATTAAATCGAGACGAAAGAGGAAATTGAAGGCGAAGAAAGAGGAGGAAATTGAAGGTGAAGGCGACGATGGATATGAAATTGAAGTTTGTGCTTGAAGTTTAAGTTAAAGTTGAAGTCAGCGATTGTTTTCCTTTATTGTCGATTTTACTGTTGTCTTCTGACTAATATAGATTTTTTTAGTATTTTCTTTACTATTCACCAATTCTTTCGTTCTCGCAGAAAGTATGTTTTCACTTTCCTTGCAGCTCTTGACATGCTTTGTGGTTTTTTATTCGTATTACGCATGTATTTTTATTTGTGAATTTTTGAATTTTTTTGTAATTTTATTGTCCTTTCTGTGCCAATTATTGCCACAAAACATTGCGTTTACAACACTGACTTCTAGCTGGGAGACATAACAAACACACACACACACAGAACTCTAAAGACAACAAGTGACAAAGGCTAAACAATAATACATTTTTTAATAGTTCCTATTTTACACGGAGAGCGGGCCGGGGGGGGGAGGGGAGGGAGAAGGTACCACTTCAACTAAATACTTGTTCTGGTTGTGTTATTTGTGGTTTGCAGCATTTTGTAGCCCCATTTGGCATATCATAGGATCTGAATGCTTGTCATTTTCAGTGCTAAAACAGCGCGTTCCTTTTATCCTGATGCACTGACCTGTAAAAACAGCAGACGGCGATATCCGTCGGAATGGAGTCTTTCATTGGAGGCTGCGGGGAGAGGATGTGAATGAAGAAAACAGGCAACACCTCTCCATTTGCACATTCTTCCGTTCCCAACACGATGTTTTTTGTGAATTCACCATCTCCATCGTCTTCTTTTCGCCACTTCTAATCTCCTGCTTCTTTTCACCACTTCCCTTCCTATTCCATTCGTATTTCTTTCGTATTCCTCCGGATTCCTTAGTCTTCCGTCTCTTCTGTGGTTATACGCTCTTATCTCTCATATTTGAATATATTCTGCCCACTGAACAATAGCGGGTCGTGCATTTAATTTCATTCATTGAATATCCTTCTACAACTGTTTTTTCTTAGCCCATCAACCCCCTCCCTTCTTTACTCCTCTCCCACTTCATCACTCTTCCCTCTCCTTGCCCCTCCCATCATCAACTCTCTCGTTTATTTCTTTTTTTTCCTTTTGTTGGTGTTATTCTATGATTTGGCATCGTCTGGTTCCGGTTTGTTTTTTCGTTTGCTTGGAGCTGTATAGCTGCCTGGAGCTCCACTTACACTTTCTCCCTCTATCGTCTCTCACGCTCACTCTTCTTCGATCTTGTTTTCTCTCTTTCGCCTTATTTTTGTCTTTCTAATGGTTGTTCTACGTCAGCATCTCACAATTCCTCTGCCCGGTTGTGTCATTTTTTGCGCTTATCTCGTTGGTTGACTCCGGCGTTTGTGGCCAATTTCGCGTTTATGAATTCAATTGTTGAATGGAACAAGAAAAACTAACCACAGCGAACAGTGAGAATAGAATAGAAAACACTTTTGAAAGGACAGGGGACACTATACACTCGACTCGTCTGAAGACTCAACACAGAGTTTGTTTGTTGTGTTGTTTCTGCAGAAGTTTGCTTTGCTTTTTATAGATGAAGTCGGTTCGTCGGACGATCGGGCTGCTGAGTATCCTCCTTTCTTGCATCCTTCACGATTCTCGATTCTTAATTATTATTAAGCATCGGTTATGTTTTCAGTTTAACTGTCGATGTTTAAAAATAAAATTTTAAATTTTGTCTCTTACTGATTAAGTTAAAATACGTTAGGTTAAGTTAAGTTTATCAAAAAGAAACCAGAAAATAAAGCTACCAGTCGCTGGCTTCATTGCATTTCATTGAATTTTATGTACATTTTAATTAAGAAACGTTTTAATTTTATTCTGTAATCATTTCTCTCAGTTATTTTGATGACTTCTTATACTTGAAGCTCTTTCAAAACTTCCAAGTAAAGAAATCTAAGGTTAAGAATTTCAAAAACAAAAAAGATAACCTTTCATTAGATGCTCTTAAAACGAGCACTTCGCACTTATCCAGCATTTCTTTAGATCCTTCACAAAGGTACTGATTTTGGTGTTGTTGCTCTTGGTCTTCTCTCTTTTTGACTCGAAATCATTCTCATATCTACTCGTACGAAGGCTATTTTATTGCTCTTTCATTAAGTAACAAAGCGAGTGTATAAAATTATGCAAAGAAGGAATTTTTCGACATTTTTCGCAACCATTTGGATTTGTGCCAAAAGAAAGGCAGGATTTCAGTTGATTTTGGCAGAGATAGAGAGAGAGAGAGAGAGAGCGTGGAGAGAAATGACAAGAATGAAAAAAGGAAATCGCCATATAAACGAAGAGGATGATTCTCGCAGAAGGATGATAATTTGTAAGGATTTAAGTGCTGCTCAAGTCAAACACATCAATTTGTGCTCTCATTTTGCTAGCTATCAAAAGCGGAAAGAGTGCGGGAGGGGGGGGGGGTGGAGAGGAGAGGCCATAGTTTTGTGATAATGAGAAACCGAGAAAGGGTGCCATAAAGTTCGAATAGGAGCATAGAATTAATAATCCATTTGAAGTGAATAGAAATTTATTTGAGAGGAATAATTTTCCGAGGTCCAGGTTTTGAAGGGGTTTTATGTCATTACCTTCGCTCACTCTCTCTGTCTTTCCTTTCTTTTTCTGCATACTCTTTAGATTTTTCGTTTTTCTTTCACTTTTTACTGGCTTCCACTTCGTTTCTTTTCTGTACTCATTGATAACCTTTTCGTTGAATTTACGGTGCACCAAATGTTTTTGACATTTTGGGCCATGATTTTTCATCAACCTCTCCAATTCATTCGATTCGATTGGATTCTCTAAAGATTCCTAATGACTGCAGCGGAAGAGTTCGCCGAATTCGAAAGAGATAAAAACACACACACAGAGAGAGAGAGAGGGACAGAGGAAATGCGAGAGCTCGTTCCATTGAAATGTCAACTTCTGAACGCAGCAGTGAATCATGAATGCCGAAGCGTGCATCTGATGCCCTTGCATCCTTGCCAAGTGTTATTAATGAGGTTTTTAAAAAAAGGGTACCGTCGAATTCGGTTGCTTGCTAAGCGCTGACAATGAGTTTCAGAATTATGAAGGAGGGTCTACGAGGAATCGAAACCGGACACATCAGTTCACACTTCAATTCCAATTCATTCGAAACTCTTTGAATTTCGATGTAGATGTTGTCCAACTTGCTGTTGTTTATATTGTTGTTGTTGTTTTAGGTTCACTTATATGTTATCCTACCATGTGTTATCCTGACAAACATGACAACCACTTGCAGTTGTCATGTTTCTAAAAACAACAAAAACAAGTTGCGTTGTCACAAGTAACTTGTTTGAAAAGAGCCAGTTTTCTTCAACATACTCGTATGCATTCAAGTATGTACGTCAACCAGAGATGGCCAACTCTAATTAATCTCTGCATCTCGCAATTTATACAAGTATACGTGAATATTGAAGGGGAGTCGTTGAAAAGGACAACCCGAATGATGCAACATCGTCCTCTCTTCCGAACGTCGGAACCATCTCTTGTAGGCGGGGCTGTCCTTCTCTTCTCATCATTATCATTTAGTAGTCCCTTCGCCCTTTCTATATCACTATCTTTCTCTTCCCCTCAAGCTCAATCTTGCTCTTTCTCTCTCTATAAATCTCTTTTCTAAATCTGTCTTTTTTTCTATCTGTTCTTCTGTAAATGACTCTCTTGCTCTCCCGCTCGCTCTCTTGATATTTTTTTGTGGCTCTCTTGACATCATAACTCAGCTGTCATCATTGAAAGCTGTCATTTTCCAAAATATCCAAAATATCCATTTTGTATGCTTGAGCATGAGTTGATCACAAGGACCTCATGACTGGAATTGCCAAGTGCATCAGTCGAAAACTGAGGACTGCTTTCAAGTGAAAAGGAACTTCCGATTGGTCATGCATGAATGACATGCACCGAAGGTATGGACACCGACACACATGTTGGGACATGCATAGTTGCTGTAAAGATGGCGGTACTTGTAAAGAGGATGGCCAACATGCATGTACGAAGCTGCATGAAGATTTCAGTTATTATTTGTATACGTTCAACGTGTCTAACATACATGTATGAAATGAAAGAGCAGAGCAGAGGAAAGATATACAGATTTTTAACATTTTGCGTACTGCTTTTGAAGTGAGGCGAAAAAACATGAAAAACATTTTAATTTTTTTGTTTTAACGTGTTCAAAAGTTTTTACTAACAAATTAATTACGTGATTTGGTAAAATATTGTGCCCATATCTGAAAAATTATGCTTATTATTATTGCTATTCGAAATCATTTATCAATTTAAATCAAGTAATTGTTCTCTCGGGGAAACGTAATTGAAAAAATGAATCGTTGGCACTTGCAATCGTTTGTGGACATCAGCTGTTCGAATGGCCGTAAATAATGGTCGCCACACGAATAAATACCGCATAGAATTATAGTTTCGCACTAATAAAATTGTAGCAACAACAAAACTATTGACTAATTAAATCATTCGTTTGGAATTTTTAATAATTCCGATTACATTCATTATTCATTGTAAATTTACCGCAATACGAAGGAATGTATCGTGAGCTCAATGCACTCAGGACCATTTTAAGTCTATTGATTTATTGTACGAGGGTGAAAAACAACCCTCACTAAATCTCTCACGCAATTAGACGAAATTTATTGCTATATTGCAAGCACAAAATAGAAGATTAAGTAAGACAAAAAGCATTTCCATCAAAATCCATTTCCTGGAAATGCATCCATTCAAAATGCTGCTGCTGCTGATGATGGTTGGCAGTCACGGCGGTGAGATGTTTTGTGAAGTGTGCAATTTTATTGCCTCTCATGGAGTGGATAGTATGCTGTCATCTCTCCATCCCTCCATCAATCCATCAGCTGCATTATCAACCGAAGTTGCTTAAAAAATATTAACTTTTTCCCAATACATCGATTCAAAATATAGAAATATTGCGCGGTCCAACTCCATCTATTCAAGAAATCTACATACATGCAGAGTTTTGAATATAATCGTACTAACAGACAGACAAATATACAGACAGATAGACAGTTGGAACTCAATGCAATTCACTCAGCGATAAGTTGACGATGACAAAAGCATGACAAACGTGTTGACGGTATTAATGAAGCTTACGATTGATGCCGATGATTGTCATCATTCCATTGAGAAAGTTAATGAAAAATATTTCGATGCTGTGGTTTGAGGGCCAAACAATCGAGAGCTAATGAAACCGATTTCATTGAATGTATCACGAATGTGAAACTATGGAAATGATTTCTGTGAATAGAATAAGAATTATTGCAAAATATTTTATTAAACCACATGAAGGAAAGGAAAGAGTCAAGACAGAGTACAATCTATTTCCTGTCCGAAGCTGAAATACCCTGTACCCTTATGACCTATGATGAAAGACCCTTAGGTGGATAGAACCTTGAGAAGAAAATGCTGAAGTGGCTTAATAGGCCCCTGGGCACTTTAAACTGGGAGTTTAGGGGAAGTAATGGTATGTTGGAGTGGGCGAACTACGCCCATTCTTGGATGGTAATACAGTATTGATACTATATGTACCAATTGTCTTTAATAGTAGCTAGTTTTTTTCTTAGAAATATTTATTTACGATAGTAATAAAGTCTCTGAATACATTTTGAACGAATGACCTTCATAGCGGATGATCTTTGTAAGGTTTAAAATAGTTTTTTCATCTTTTGTATGAAACTAGGTTAAGCAAGCAAAAACTAAAAAACAATAAAGAAGGGACACAAAACATAACTGCAAACAACTGCGAGTATCCGCGAGAGAACAATCGAGATGCGAGTTTATTAAAAACCTTCAACAACACTTGTGCTTGATCCATTGCAGCTCTAGATTTTCCACTCTCCATCTCGCTCCAACTCCCTCCATCCCTCTCACAAAACCTATTCTCTGAATCCATTCTCTGATTCATGGCTCATGGTTTTTTTCTTTCATATTGTGTTGAGTTTTTCGCTTTTTCTCCCTTTTTGTTTTAGTTTATTTTTGATTTTTTGTTTTTGTAAAACGTTACAACTTTAGATCATCCGAGCCAGCAGCAATCAAACAGTCTGGATTCGCCATTTCAATAGTTTTGGATTTCTTTTTCCTGAAACTGATTTCGTCATAAAGTGTTCGAAATTCGACTATTTTAAATGAAATTGTTATCAGGATTTTGTTGTTGTGCTGTAGTTTATACGACGCAGTTAGGGGTTATGATTGGACACGAGGGGGCGGGGGGGGGGGTACCTGTTTCCAGTCGCTTTTAGAAAATGTGCCAAATTTCTTAGTTCACCGATGAAGTTTTAATTAATTATCTTTTATAAAAATTTACGGCAATCAATTCTACGCTAATCACCAGTCACCATTATTTTCACCATTAAAGCTGTCACCAACATCAGGTACCAAATGCTGGTTCCACTCATCGCCGCACTGGTGATGATTGCAATTGAACTTCGACGTTCATCCTTTCTTCACTCCTCGTTGTTCATGTGAAATTCGGAGCACTGCAAGAATCACCCTATATTTCTCTTCTTTCCTTTCCTTTTCTTTCTTTCCTTTTCTTTGTGATGTCCATTTTTCTTTTTGCTTGATGACTTATTTCCATTTTTGATAATTTTTTTCATTTCCTTGTTGATTCTCTTGGTGACTCTTTTTGTTTGTTCAGCTTGTCCGTTCGTCGTCGTCGTCGTGGTCGTCATGGTTTGAATGCCAAAGCAGATGGCCGGAACTTTTCTATCTTTTGTCCTTTTTAAGTTGAGGGTTAAAAAACCACCTTAAAGCCCTGGGCAGGGAGGTGGATGTAAGGTAAGACAGGGGCCCAAGTTCAGTTTGTGCAGCATTTTGAAAAGCGAGTTCTTTTCCAACATCTTCAGGATAAAGCAGCTTCTGCTCAAATTAAATTATGTGGAAGTAATGATAACCTGATTCCTTACGGGTTAACATCACATCAGAAGAAAGGGTTGTATTTTTGGCAGCTTTTCAATGCAAAATTTTACATTTTAGAGTTGAATGAAATAAAATAAAAAAATTAAACATGTTAGAAGAAATCAATTTTATTGCAAATGACAGTTATTTTTTAAAGAGAGTTGAGGATGAAAACTCGCACTAAAAAGTAAAAAGAAAGAAGCAACAAAATATGTAAAGAATACGCAGCAATTTTAAATCGATTTAATATCAGAATTTTTAAGTTTTTTACCGAAATATGATATTTTTGCAGAGACATATCCATTTGGAGAGTTTCTAAGAGCGTATTCCTTCATTCCTCATCTCCAAAAAGCCTCGAATCTCTTCACTACTCTATCGCTAATCTAACTTAATTTGTTCATTGCCCCGAAACAACCGGGTTGCATTGATACCATCTTCCATATTCTCCTTATATCTCTGGTCACATATGCTGGCCACATTCCCTTCGTTGAAGATGATATTCTCAAGAGCATCACGTCTCACATTCTCTGGAGCTCTCGCCACACACTCGAATCTCGAGCTAGACAAATAAATTAAAGAGTACGCAGTCAGTCAGTCGTCATGTGTCTCTGTTGTCTCCATTATAAAATGTCCGATAAAGCAAATTACGTCACTCCATCAGTTGGCTCTTCCAGACCCACAACCAAAGTGTCGAATTTAAAACAGACCAATTTTGAAAATTGTTTTCGTGACTTGTGAGGAATGAAAACGTGTTTGGAAAATAAGAGGATTCTGGTTACTCCACTCAATACTCTCTACTCTAGTCTACTCCACTCAACACTACTCTACTTTACTGTATCAAGTACATGAATGGAATGAAACCAGACTTTGGTTATTACTCTACTCTACTTTTTACAGTACTATCTGCTGTATTCTAGTCTAGTCTACTTTCTACTCTACTCTCCACTCTACCCTCTACTGTACTCTCTTGTCTACTCTACTCTAGTCTAGTCAACTCAACTCTACTCTATTCTACTCTTTACAATATTCTATACTCTACCACACTGGAATTCTATACTAAAGAAAGATAAACCCAAGGAACCCATAACTCTATAATTTTATGATTTATCATAAATCTGCTTTTTAATTTATTGATCCTACCATCACTTGCATTGAACGACTCCTTCTCTTTGTAGAACCTGATATAGACACATGACGATTACGAAGCTTTAGGAACCATCAATATAAAGAAGCTTCCATTTTCGGCATTTCAGATTTATGCAATGCTTTCCGTTTCTCAGCCCCTGAAACAGATGTATTGAGGACTCTGGAAGTTATGAAAGTAACGGTAAAGTACCGTTTTCAAATTGAGTGTTCATGCACATGTAAAAAATATAGCGTTCATGTTTTCGAGCATCAAAAATCCTATCCGTTCATCTTTCGGAGTACTGCAATGTTAAAAATATTCCGTTCATTCTTCTGGCTAGTTCAAGTCAACGAGCATATACTCGTTGTTCAAGTTACTGAACAGTTCAGATTTCTGAGATTCTGATGTAAATATGTACATATGTATTTACTCGTATTTATGTGTTGAAGTGCCGGATTAATATCATAATTTTATTGCTCATTTTTGTAGTCTGTCTTTATTGCAAGTGCTCATGCGCTGAGAGCTCAACATATCAGTAGTCGTAGTGTACTGAGTTTAAATGTCCGTTTATTCCAACAGGGAACGCTCCCAACCGGTTTCTCGCTTTGTAGCAAACAACAATAAGTGTAGAAGCACATCGAACAGCATCCAGAATTTTCTAGAGTCAAAAAAGGAGGTCCAAAATAAATACCGAAGACACTCGTCAAAATTTGTTTACATCATGTCCGCAGAAATGCGTTTCTGCTATTCGTGTTTTTTCTTCTCCAAAATTGTTGTGTGATTCCTTGCATATCAAACAATTTGCCTTTTTTTATGCTTCGGTCTGCTTTTTGTTCACATTTTTTGAAGAATTTCAATCTTCAAGGTATTTTGGACGAAGAGTAGGCAACACATTTCCGAAAACAAAAGCGTAAGTTCGACGTCAGTGAGCAAATAGAGTCGATCCGCGACACGTCATGACTCCGACCGTGAGAGAGCAAAATTCTTCCATAAGGTTTGTACAATAAACTATTTTTTGACGCTGACACTGTTCGATGTGCTTCAACACTAAAGGCGGACAAAGTTGCAGTGCAGCGTGTGATATTGTATGCATCGTCTTCTTCATTCTTTTTATTTAACTTGGAAATTTGCTCTCATCAAATTCCTGTTTCGCTGGTCCAACTTACATTGAAGAGACTTTATTGGGAGAGAATTAGTAAAAATAGTAGCTTTTTCGAAAACGTATTGACTTACTACCAATTGATACTATTTACTTTATGTTGATGCGAAACCTTCAAATCATTCGACTCTCTGCGTGCCATGAAACACAAACTAAACTCATGAAACTCATTTCATCAAGCATGAAAATCGTGTCTCTCGTTGAGACTCCTCAATGTGACTTCGCTCCTTTTAGTTCGGACTTTTAGTTTCGTTATTTTTCGTATTTTATTCGTGTTTGGTTTTTTGTTTTGTCTCGTTTTGCTCTTTGCTTGAACGAATGAATGAATGTATATTAAAAGCATTTTTGCTTTCGTGTAAGAATAATTTATATACTTCGCCATAAGTTTTTTACTAAGAGGACAGTACAAATATGACACCGACAGTTATGTTTAGTACACGGTGTCGGCAGGCGGTCCAGTGTCTCATGGTAGCAACGGTTGGCCACATCTCCCGTAATTGTGGCACTTATACTTCGATAAGCAAAACCCACAAATCATAAAAAAATAGAATTTTCCAAAAGAAATTCAAGACACAAATTGTAAAAAAACACTTAAACTACTGAAAACAACAAAAAACTCCACTTTCAAGATCAAACACACACACACAATCCTTTCCCTAAACAAGATGGATTTACGTTTAAGAGATAAAAAATTCTCTCAGTTTCTTCGAGGGGTGTTAATTAAGTACATATTAAGATTAAAGGGTAAAAGACCTGAGGTACAATCGTGATCGCCAGCTTTTTGTTGTTTGTTGTATTTTTTGGTAACCGAATTTATTCATTTATTTCTTGATAATATTAATCATAATTGAATATTCTTTAATTTAAGATCTTCACAATTAATTTACTATGCTTCGGATCGATAATTGAATGTATCGTCACTCCTACTTTGATTAAGTTCATTTCAAGTACAATCACAATTCTTGTTCTTTGATATAACAACTTCAATAATTATAATAAGTATGTAGAGCGGGACATCAGCTGGTTTCTTTTTGAATTATGTAATTCGTTAAAAAATAATTAAATGCGTTAAATATTGAATTAAACAATTCAAAAGGAATCACTTTAAAATGTGTTTACATCATTCTCCACATCAAAGAGTGGATTTCAAATATTTAGTAGCAGCAGATTAAAACATAATCTATAAACGCAGTGTATTTTCTATGCATTTCATTTATGTGCACATTATTTTTGCTTTTGTGCAAAAATTCTGTATAAAAAGCATATCCAGAAAAACTGAATATGATAGCAAAATGATTAATTGTAGTTGGCAGCAGTTCGTTCAGTTCGTTGAGTCGGGTACTGCAGCCAGCAACTCTGCCAGCAGCTGACTGCCTGGCATCATATTAAATGAAAGTAAATTAATGATGCACAGGATACAAGACAAGAGTCTTTAAACCCGGTTGTGGGAGAGATTGTGGCAGCGTGATGTCCACAAAGAAAACACTCGTTCTGCTGCAAGATTTTAAAATGTGTTTTAAAGGAGTTTGGTACTTTTTTTGTACTGACAGAAGTATTAAAGAAGAAGACACGTGATGGAAAGCATTTGTAGTGAATAGTGAGATGCAAGTGATTAAAGAAGTTGATGACATCGTCCAAGTTGATGAAAGCAATTAAATGATAGAATGTCATAAATCCTCCATTCTCTCTTCTTCAGACGACATTCCGTTATGTAGAATGATTGAGGAAGAAGATTGAAGTAGCCACAAAATCGCCATCAAAACTGAACTAACAAAAACAATTAAATAGAGTTGAAAGCGTCCTTAATTTTTGTGACTGATGCAAACTTGAAGCAGTCAATTAAGCATTCATGAGAAAACCTAACCGAAAAACCATATTGAAGAAATTATTCTCTTTTATATGTATAAAGATTGTATTGGCTATATTGGACTATATTGGAGTAGACCATATTTATATCGTTTTAAAATTCCGACTCATTCACTCACCCACACTAATTATTAACTTCGACCGCCTCCCTTCACTCTCTCCGCCCAGCAACCGCCGCAACACAATAACGTCACTCACCCGTCCCATCGATTGACGAGAGTTCTGCTAACGGCCGCTGCGGCGTTGCCACCGCACGTCATTTGGTAAGGTTCAATTTGTCAATCGCAGATGTTGTTGTTATAATTTATATTCATGAACACTGGTTTTTTTTGTTTTTGGAAACCCATCGAAAATGAAAACAAAAAATTCCAAAAAAAGCTGAATTATATTGTGTATAATAAATACAGCGAAGGATTAAAGTGTTTGATTTTTTGTAAAGACTTTTAATCAGTTTTAAATATTGACTTAAAAATTGACTTAATGTATATATTAAATATTCATGTGAATCCGTAAAATATTTGATTTGAAGGAAGAGAAAACCTAAAGTAGAAAGTATGGTTTCTCTATTAGGAGGTGAGGATGTTGTTGTTGTTTAATTGATTAACAGAATTTCTCGCAATCGCATTGATTCGTCTCACAGAGAAGATAGAGAATAAAAACCGCATCGATGAGTAGACAAAAAAGAAGCCAATCAAGTGTCATTTCATTCACAACACGACTATCAACAATAAAATAGGATTGTGAAAATCCGGAACGAATGGAAAATAATCACCATTTACTACAGTCATCATTTGTATTGTTGTTGTTGTTGTTGATCTTATTATTATTGTTGTATTCTTTAATGAAGTTAGAAGACAACCAGGTCAGCAAAAGCATTGAAATTCATTCATTCACTCTGTTTACACAAAATGAAGGTGAAAAGTAAATTTTAATGAATTATAAAATTAGGAAAACCGAGATTTGCAACCGTATTTTCATCAAAATTGCATTCGTTTAATAATTATAAGTAAAGGACGAACGACTAGCTTCTCTTCGTGTAAGAAAGGACGTGGATAGAAGAACGTGCTTAGAAGGTCGGAGGAGACGTTGAAGTGATGAAGAGTTGAATGAATGTGGACTGGAGGCAAAACAAGCATTGGATGTGAAGGATAGCCTGAAGATTGGATGGAGGGAAGGGGAAGCATCTGGGTGAATGAATGAACAGAGAGAGAGTGAGAGACAGAGACGGACGATAATAGTGACAGGATGAATGCAAGGACCAAGATCAAACAAAGAAGAAACAGAAACATAATAGTGACAGAAGAAACAAACAAATGATTGCGCAGAAATCGTTGTCTAAGTGACAAAATGTTACACGTTGAAAATATTTGGGCAATTTCTATTCATCGAAGTGAATACGAAGAAACAAGAGGTTGGTTTCGATTGGGAGTGGGAAGGGAAGAAGGGAGTAATTTCGATGTCGGATCTCTCGGTAGTACTGCAATACAGGGAGTTGAGTTCAGGAAGTTGAGTTCAGGGAGATGAGTTCAGGGACTTAAGTTCCAGAAGCTCAGTTCGTGGGAATTTTCCTTTTGCTTTACTATCCTGCGTTTGGTGATGCCATATTATTTTATTCTATTGTTTTTCCGCTGATTATCACATCCTGCTTAAATCCTTGTATTTATGTGCGGTCAAACATGCGACACTTATTAGAAACAAAGGACTCAACTTCTGCTTCAAATGAAATCCTTTCAGTGTGAGAATGCATACATTCTGTTTGAGATTTTGAAATGTGGGAATGTTCGTTGAAAGATAGTATTGATAATGTAGTAATTTTATAATTAAGTGTTTTTAAATCGTGTACTAAAGGAATGAATGTCCTCTTCTAATGGATTCAATTGTTTGAACACGTCATCAACATTAATTTATTTATGCTTTCTTCAATTCAATATGTTCCGAAATTTGATTGAACCTTGTGTTTTGCCATCTTTATCATTCATCAAGTCATCAATTCTGATTAAAGTATAGTATAACGTAGACTTCAATTCCGGGCATCTCTTAAGTCCTCTTATTACCCCATCATCCACTCCACCTTCTTTAGGTCATATCCCTGATTACTTTTCCATTGATCTACTTCTTCGGCAGTTCATTCATTGAATTATTGTCAATTATTAAACGTAGTTCGTGAAACTAAAGACTGGGTACGGAACCGTATTGATTAAATTTGACGGGGAGCTTCGTGGTTGGCGTCATGTTGCGGTCGATGGCTTCCATTGCGGTGAGACGATAAAGTTACGACGCGATAAAGTGAAATCACATGTTTCCAAACCCTCAACTCAACTACGCCGCGCAAATTTACTGTTACACAGCCGGGTGAGGGGGGAAGAGGAAAGTGTTTCACTATTTCGTCATAGTCATTGTCAGAGTCATCGTAATCCTCATCGTCATCGCCATCATCTCCTTCGCTCATCTCGCGCGTTGTTCAATGAATTCCCTTGAAGAAGAGAAAGTTTTTGCGGCCTGCTTTCTGTGGATTCGCGGACTGCATCAGCAAAAACATGTTGCGCTCAGGTCTCAATTTGTAGCTGAAGTTGAAGAAGAAATCCTTGAGTTTGCCTCAGCAAAGCATAAACTCAAGCAGTTTAAATATTATTTAATTAACGATAAAATCAAACATTGATCTCAGATATACATATGTACATATTTCTAATATATACAAGTATATACAAACAAACGTCATTATTATCATTATTAAATAGTATTATATTGTCGTTGTGCCTGTTTTATCATGTCTTCGTTTTACTCCAAATGCCACCTGAAATAATTAAATTTTCAGAGACATCCTTCATGCGGTGGATCGCTAGAAGATGCAAGATACTTCAAGTCTGAAATTACAACATTTTCAACAACAACAATCAGAGCACAAAAGAGACATCAAATGACATCAAAATATTTCGATAGCCACAAATTGACAAGATGTAATCGAAGAAATGTCAAAAGCAAGAAAAGGAGAAAAGACAGATGCATTTCAGTTTCTATTTGAGAAAGAGAGAGAGAGTGATATAGAGACGTGCTGATAGACAAAAAAACAGACTGATAGACAGTTATACGTCTATACATTTCGAAAGATCAAAGCCAACTTCACTCTAACCAACTGTGAACACACGAACTTAGACACTTCAAGCTGCTAAACGCTTAGCAATTTAATACGATTTATACAAATCTCTGTCCTTCGCTCTCTGGTCCTTCGCTGCATCTCCTCCTACACCCTCACCAACCGGCAGAAGGGCAGCTGCTAAACTTTGGCCAAGAGTTCGACCCGTAAGACCCGCACTTGAGTTTAATATATGTAACTGTGAACTGAACTCTGCAGCACTTCACTCGTTTGCAGATTAGGTCAATTGGACTTCTGTGAACTTTTGGGAACATCTCCCCACCGAGCGAGAGCTTCCAAATGCCACGTTCACTACACTCACATTCAGTTGTCCACATTTCGATGGTCATCCATGATGACGCATTTTGCTTTGTCGAAAGCTGGCATTTGTTGCCCATGAAGCTGTTGCAGTTGCAGTCTTGGTCATTTCTACTCCGTCCGTTTTCCTCCCCCTTTCTTTCTTCTCCTTTCTGCTCACAACCTTTCTTTTCTTTCTGTCTCCTTCTATCTTTCTCTGCCCTTTTCAACCTATGAATTTGGTCGGAATCCTTTGGGGACGAATGATCAATTTAAGTGTTTTATGAACTGCTGCAGCACATGAGTTTCATTTGACCATTTTGAAGACACATTTGTGTGTGTATTCATTCCTGACGCTATTTTCAAAATTAAATTGGCTGAAAGGTGTGAAGTTATTAGCAATTTACTTCCCGCTTCCTCAATTTGAGAAATCTAATTTTTTTTATCATCATTGAATCGTCTAAGTGAGTAACCATTAAATTAAATTAAATTAATTTAACAATTTAATTAATTCGAATAATGTAACTTTATTATAAACTAAAATTTACAATAGTTCTAATTTATTTATAGTTTAATATAAAGGGATTGTATATATATGTAAATGTTTGTTTAAATTGTTTTGGTTTTCCGACAAGGTAGTGAAATTATGTATTGTGGACCATATTGGAATACACATAGTGGAATATATTGTTAAATATAAATAATAATTGTCAAATCTTCTTTTTCGTTCCTTTGGTTTCAAACTTCACTAAAATCTTCGCCTTACATTACACCGAACAATGCTGCCAAACAGCAAAGAATTTTGTGAAATCGTACAATTAGTGCGTTCACCAACCTTCCAGCAATTTGTAGCAATCGGTAAGTTGACTTACCTAAATTATGTTAGTTTAATTGAAGTTCTACTTTTATTTTTAGAAGTAAATAATATTCACGAATGTACAATATTTAGCAATACAATGTTTAGCTAATTTCATCAATGCTGCGAATAATAAATGTTTTTAATTTTTAAACTCGCTGATCACTGGCGCGCCATCTATTGGTTATCCCAACTTTGCAGGGACCATATAAATGTGTTTTTTCTACCGCCATCTATTAATTACATGATTATCAATTCAACAGCTGTTTCTTGCCGACAATTGACAGCATTGTAATACGACAAAAACAACAAAATATCCGCTGCAGTTTTTTGTTTACTTCCGATTTTTGCTCTTCGGATTTTTTTGTATACGGATGAGTGCAAGTTGCACACACGTTGTCGCCAAAGTCGGCTGCGATGTCTATAACTTTAGATGTCAGTAATTTTTTGCAAAATGAAATCCCCAGCAAAGCGCTCGACGCAAGCAGCGAAACTTCCCAGCAAGCCAAGAGAAAAATGGAAGCGTTGCTGCACAAAGAGCTGGAAGATATCACCGAGCTTCCCAAAGATGACAGTGCAAATATTTTCGATGAGATTGAAAACTTCCTAAAACTAAATAAGGTACGTTTTTACAGAGCAACTGATTTGATCTCATTTAACTCAGATCTAATGATTTTCCTCTCCTTCAGTTCATCGAGAACAGTGAATCTTTTTGTCAGCCACAAATACTCAGAACAGACGACACAGAACACAGCGCGATCCCCGAGCAAACGAGAAACGGTGCCGTGGTCCCTCCGCCACCACTGTCGTTAGCCATACTTTCGCCGCTGCCACCGCAACCACCCATCTCTTGTCCTAATCTTGCGTTCCCACAATTGACGCTGCCAGAATGCTTACAGGAGCCTCAGTTTTTGGATATGTCGGAGTTGGCACACGACTATTCGAGGAAGTTGGATCCACAACTATACTCGGTGGAGGATGAACAGCTGCAGCTGGTCACCTCGCCTTTTTTAGTGCCCGGAATTTACAAGAAAATCTCCACCGAAATGCAGGATGGCGATTCCCGATATAGTAAAAAAAACACCAAAGAAAATGTTTTTATCTCCACGAATGAGAACCGTGGCTGTGTCCTGAGTGTCAGTCGATTCCATGAGCTGTACGTGTGCGCCGGACCGAATGGAGAACCGCCCGAAGAGTTCTTCGGTCCCACTCTTCTACTGGAGCCTCTGGAGGAGGCTAATGAAGAGGACGAACCAAAGCAGCTACCGACGCTGAGCATCAATTGCGGCACACGAGTTCCCAAGCAGTGGGATGCGCTTTCCAAGTTAGCTTATGATATACTCAAACTGTCGAACAGAGATCAGATTGTGATCGACAGGTAGGTCGATCTGTGTAACTATCCAGAAAGAAGCGTAACTTTTATAACCTTTACAGGGTACGCAACGAAATCGTGCGCACCAACAGCGCCACCAGTCAGAAGACTATTTATCGCTTCCTGTCGCCAGAGAACTTCGGTCTAAAGCCGCATCAGAAGAAGGAGGTGTCTCTACCGGAGCCCAACGGAAGAGTAGCACAGCCGCCGGTGCGTTCCAAGTTTGGACGTCCTCCAAAACGACAGACAGCAGATGGAAGTCTTCCAGAAAGGAGCAACACCAAGAAATCACCGAAGAAATGCAAACGACAACAAAACAACGATCTTGCATCAGACGTTTTGAAAGACCGTGTGGAACCTGCGAATACTAATTGCCCAATCACAGAACCTGCTTTGCGCACGCGTTCAGGCCGTGTTGTGCGTCCGCGTGTGAAGACTTCGAAGAGCGCCAAAGCACATAAACCTCCTGCTCCAGAACCGGATGCCGATGATCCTTCAGACTTCATACAAAGCTTTTTAACTGATCTGAAAGATAGCGATTTCCGCTGCAACAGACCGATTTCGGCGACTCAACACCCCTCTTCCACGCAACAGGAACAACAACCAGTAGATGCTGCCAGTGATGCTAACTCTTTGACCAACATTAACTCTGCCCGTCCGAAGCCGAAATTTCCTCCCGAAGCTGTTTGTCCAACGTGTAATAAAATCTTTTTAGGACGCCGCTTGCAGCGTCACTTCGTGCAACATCCCGATCACATGCAGCCACCGATCACCACAACATCAAAACCAACGGCGACCACAAAAACCGCAATGACACCACCACCTTCACCCCCGCCTTTGTTCCAACAACAATCCAACGACCAGGCCAACTGCACCGACTTGACGCTTTTCCGTTTTCTAGTCGCGAAGCTGCAGCGCACGCCGCTCTCCGAAGATCAACGCGCCGATCTATTCCTAAACGAAATCAACGATCTCGTGGCGCAGTTGCAGCTGCGTAGCTCACGTCTGATACGTAACACTTCCGGGCTGCATTTCGTTTCAGCACGTTGCTCGCGCGTACTCGGAATACCTGAGGGTCATTACGCCCTGGACATGAGAGCGATTGAAAACGAAGCTCCACCGCCTCCACCCATCGAGCCGCCCGAATCAAACAGTGCCTCTTGCTTGCTGAATTTCGAACATCTGTCATCATCTGCACTGCCAGCACCGTTGGCAAACGGTCGCTCTTTGGAATACACAGCGCTCAGTATGTCACTCGACGATACGCTTACAGATGAAGCTGCTCAAAAATTAAATCTGTCTGCAGGTGGCAGACTTCTGCCGCCATCGGAAGAGAGTCTCTTGCGTCTTACAGTCGGTGATCTCGTTCACGATGGATTGCAAAAGCTGCAACAGCAATCAGCGGCCGGGGAGGGAATGTTTCACGTACCGGCTTCCAAGCCAACACTGGTACCGCCCGGCATTCACTACGACAACACCAGTGACAATGCGGTGGAAGCGGTCAGCATGAAGGAAACGACTGCAGTACAGCAAACAACACCACTTTTGGGGCTGTCTGTAGACTTTTTTCAATTCAACAATGATTGAGCAGTAGAAAAGAGTTGTAGAATTGATCAACTAAATTAATCACACTTATTTATATTTATTTAAAGATTGTAAATAATCAAAAAACAAAAAATATTGCCATTCATTTTAGTCAACAACTCAACAGACACAGTTTGATCATTCTACTGTTTTATTTTGTAAATATTTAAATTTTTGTATATACGAGGATGCATCTGGATATATGCTCATATCCGGATACTCTAAGCAGCCATCTCTTATTTATGTTTATAATTTATAAATAAGTTCCAAAACTACACAAAAAACAATGTATTAAAATAACATCTTTAGTGAGAAAATAAATGTTCAAGATTTCAATTACAGGGAATATAAAAATAATCGGTGTTTATTTAATTTTGTGGTATCTGCGGATTCCAGTTCATGAGAACAGAAACTTAAGATAATTACAAAAATTGCTTAAAAATAGTTCACATTCAGTTCGTTAATTTTAATTGTTTTAAACAGTGGCCAATTTCAGACCTCCTAACATCCCGCGGTACTAGAAAAACGGCCCCTGGTTAGAACTCGTATTCAAAACTAGTAGCAGTGGAGTTCCTTTATAAATCCGAAACAGTTGTCATTATATGTATTTAGATTAGCTGTTTCTCTGCAAGCGGATAGATTAATCTGCCACGCCAATTTTCCCCATATTCTACTTTCGATATTCAAATCTATACTTCCAGCTATACTTTTGTCAAAAGTGTGAATGATTTCAGCTTAAACGCGAAACTTTGTTTGAAATCAAAAGAATTTCTATTTCGTTGTTCATTTGTATTCAATAAATGAAGATGATTTCTCTTCTTCAATACAACCCTAAAAAAAGTTTGTAAGTTCCTACATATTAATTGAGTAGGAAGAAAATTAGTATTCGCCCAGTAATTTTTCTATAAGACTCGAAGTATTAAACACCTTCACAAGTCTAACTAAGTAATATGAAGTTATAACTTCTTTTCAAAAACTTTCCAAATAAAATATTAAGTTCTTCCACATAAATTAAGTCATTAAAGTCGCTTTAATAACTCAAAGTGTTAGGAAGGAAGAAATTAAAAAGAGTGAAGAAATAATGAGCAAATGTTTGAGTTGTCAGCCAACTTTCGGGACAGTTATTCTTAGAGGTTCTTTCAGAGCGGTAAGGGTACTCATACCAGAAGTTATACTTCCACAATGTTGCCCAGTCCATTTAGAAGAAACAGAGTCAGACATACCGCTGCAGAGTTTCGTCAATATTCTCTTTCCAAAAGGATTTACGACATCGTGCGTCAGAATACAAACGAGTTTTGTACGAATACATCGTTACATGGTGTTAAATATGTAACCGACAAGCAATTGTATCCGAGGGAACGGTGAGTATGGTAGAAATGGATAATAATTGGGAACGGTACTAATATCGCCGATAATCTGTAGAATTTTCTTTGCTATCTCCATTGTCATTGCACTTTTACTTTCGGGCTATTTTATTCTTCACGTTTTTGAGAGCTGGATAACTAATCCGCTCATCGTTGGCATCAATCCGCGACCCGTTTTCATAACATCAGAACCATTTCCAGCTGTAACAATTTGCAACTCGAATCAAGCTTCTAGAATTAAAATGAAAAAGTTTTCACCGTAAGTAGTTAAAATATTCAGGAAGAATATTTATGGCGATAAGTTCGACATACAATGGACTCTTTGGATTCTTTCAGCCATTCCGTAGAGTATACATTACTGCAAATGTTGTGCAAGCAAGATGTCAACACTTCTGTTTCTGAGTCACTAACGAACTGGAACAACCTGACCCGTTTTATTATTGATGTACGTAATTTTTCTCTAGAACATTTAAGAAACAAAAATAAGTTACCAAATTAACAACTTACCGAAGGTCTCCAACTCCTGTGAAGAGATGCTTCAATCTTGTAGATATGGAGGTGTTAATTTCAATTGCTCGCAAGTCTTTCGAACCATTGTTACCGATGAGGGCTTGTGTTGTGCCTTTAATACACTGCACCCAAAGTTTATGTTCCATAAAGGGTAAGTTAATGGAAAACGGATAGCCAAAATGTTAGTCACCTTTCTCAACCACACCCTTCTCATCACCCACACCCCCTCACCTAACCGTCCAACTTCAAATACTTCTTGAATGTATTACAGAGGCTATGACATTTCTTATCCGACGGGCTATGAAGCCGTTGATTGGAGCACCGAGTCTGGGTTCGGCAGACATTCCTCGGAGAAATACATACCTATGTCATCGTTGGGCAGCGGAGATTCGGTGGGCCTCCGACTGGTACTGAATGTGCAATCAGAACACTTTCTCTGCTCTTATTATAATTATGTCGGCTTCAAGATTTTAATCCACACGCCTAACGAAACGCCGAACATGCGCGAATCCAGCCTGCTGGTGTCGCCAGGCACTTCGACCAAAATACGCATCCATTCGGACAAAATGGAAACGGATCACAGTGTGCGCTCCATCGACAAGCGAGCGCGTCACTGTCTATTTCAGGACGAGGTGCATCTGTTGCATTTCTCCCACTATACACGGCGTAACTGCGAAATGGAGTGCGAAGCGCTCATTTCCCTGAGAACCTGCGGGTGCATTAGTTACTTTCTGCCACGCATCCCCGAGGACGCACCCACCTGCAGCTTTTATAACACCAGCTGTGCGGCGCGGGTGCATCTACGAGCCATGTTGGCCAACGTTGAAGACGGTTGTCAATACTGTCTGCCCAGCTGCTTTGACATGACCTACCAGCCGGACTTCTTCTCGAACGACTTACGAAAGCTATCCAATATGACAGGCGTGTTGAGTATGCTGGCAGAGAACGCTTCGGAAGAGCACGCTTACGTGAGCATATACTTCATGGAGAGATCTTATTGGAGCAAGAAACAAACAGAATACATCGGAGTTACGGACGTTCTGTGTGAGTAGCGGGAACTTTTAGAGGACTAAAAGGACTCCGATAAGTAATTACTTATTTTTGCAATTATTATATTCAAACATTTTTCCTTTAGCTAGCATTGGAGGTCTGATGAGTTTATGTATTGGCTTCAGCTTTATTTCTCTTATGGAATGTTGCTTCTACGGCATCATTCGATGTTCCCGATCCGTGTATCAAGAGACATGTGCAACAATGGGAAAAACTCCTCCCATCATTAAGGCCGGCAACCTTAAACGCAACTTCGATCATTTTGGAGCCGGACACATCTGGTTGGTGGGACGACGTGGATTCAAACAACAACAACAACAACAGTTAAACAGGCAACTTAATATAAGAAGTGTCTTGAAGAAGCGTAAGGAAGAGGAATATTTTAAAACCATTCCTATTAGAAGAAACGTTTGGTAGAATTCAACACAAAGTCAAAATCAACCTGAACAGAAACGTCAACATCAAAGTTAATCACACTATAAATACAAACCTTAAAATAAGCTTCAGACTTAACTAAAATTTTTAAAACAATATCAACCTTATTCTCTCCTTCAACCACAACCTAAACCTGAAAAGTGAATGAATCATTAATAACTCATAATTCATTGGTCATGTTAGGTTTAAAACTATTGCAGTTCTGTAACTCTTTAAAATTTGTAATTCGTAAAGCAAAACGGAGAAGTATCGCAATAAAGTTAGCTGTCCGATTTCAAAGAGTAAACAGCACTTATTCTATTTGATCCACTTTGGATTGCGTAGCATGTTGGGGGACATTTGCGATTTGTTTGCCTTGAGTACACATCGTTGCAACACTGATGACTCCGATAACAGGTGGACTTTTTGAAAACCTGCTCTTATCATTGAATGTCATCTGGGATTGATTTTGGTATTTAAGCCACACTCGACCGGCAGAGCAAAGAGTTGAATTTTAATAATCGTAAAGTCGGGAAATTATTTCAATTAGAAGCATAAAAATCTACACGGATAGAAACCTTTTCAAAGCTAAATCTATTAACGACGTCAAGCATCGAAAAGTTGCAGATAAAAACCGCCTAAAATGAAAATCAGTTTTAAATCGATTTTAAATTCAAATTTTCATACCTGGCCGAGGATAAGCTCACCATATCGGAGAGGTAAGAGCTTTAAAGCCCTGCCAGCTCAGTTCCACGAATGGTTCCTGTAACTGGTTGTATCTTTGCAGGATATTCTTTGGTCTCTCCCTTGTGTTCGTCGTTATACTGTCCGGGTTCTTCATCTACCAAAGATCCAAAGCATTAAAAGTGCAGCACAAACCATCAAGAGGTAAGAGCTTTAAAGCCCTGCCAGCTCAGTTCCACGAATGGTTCCTGTAACTGGTTGTATCTTTGCAGGATATTCTTTGGTCTCTCCCTTGTGTTCGTCGTTATACTGTCCGGGTTCTTCATCTACCAAAGATCCAAAGCATTAAAAGTGCAGCACAAACCATCATCCGTTAACACCGAATTGAAGATTGCGGAACACTCTTCGGTTCTTGAGCCAAAACTACAAAAAAAGCAGCATTTCGTAGCAAGGTTGAGCTACCTGGACAAGAGGTTGGTCAGAAAGAGTTCATGGATTTAAAGAAGAAATTGAAGAGCAGCTATCATGATCTTAATCATTTCGATTTCATTAAATTACTGAACATTTTGGTAGATGTTCTTTCATAAGTTTTTGAACTTAAAGTCTTTAAAACATCATTAGACATTCGTTAAGTTCGAGAATTTGCTGAGCTTTAGTTTCTCCACTACAGTCAATAAATGATACCCCAAACAATGGTTCCCCCCATACACATTCCTCTATCGCACACGAATGATGATTAATTGTCTCGTTTATTTTTCAAAAGCCATTGTTGTTGTTCTTCCAGCAAAAGTGGGACAATCAAGTGGGTAAGTCAAAGTTAAGTATGTCTTCTGAGTGCCTCAGAATCGCCCCGAATGGCGAAGGACAAAATAGGGTACTTAATAATCCATTAAAAATGAGCTGAGTGGATGTCAAATGTCACAAGTAAGAAGCACTTTACACAAGATAGAGTTACACACACACATACAACAACAAAACAAACAAAGCCACTCACACATTTGCTTCAGATATATTAGCGTTAAGAATCTCTAGCGATAGATGTGGCTGCAAAGAAGCATCGCAACCCGAAAACAACAACAACAACAACAATACACCGCGCTTTGATCTAACACCTGGAAAATTTCACGTAACATTTTACAGATGCTCGTACTTCAATCAACAATGGATACTTTAATAGAGCATGATTCTATTTTCGCGCGTTTTTCGTTCTTCTGGAGTCGTCGAACTTCGGCTAACCGCCGCCTGCTGCTTGCCCACCCACCATCACCCACAACATCACCGTCTTACCAATCAATCTACGGCGTCGACCGTGGCGTATGCGAGACATTATTTTCTCGCTCAGATCCGAGTTGGCGTCGATAAAACGACTGCCGGCCAAAAACAGTCTGCGCGAGAGAACTGAAGCAACATCCGAAAGTTCTGCAGCGAGGCGGCATATTTAATTGTTATTGTTGTCATTTTTATTGTTTACTGCAACCCTCGCCTGTGCTGCAAAATGTTTACAGAAGTCGAAGAATCGAACGGTTGAATCTCGTCGGCGCGATTGATGGATCGATGGACGGACCGATTATCAGATATGAGATAGAAGTGTGTGAGAGAGACAGAGACAGATAAAGAAAGAGGGGGTGGAAGAGAGAGATAGAGGGAGGGGACGAAGGAAACTCTGATTTTTTCTGAATGCTTCATCGATCCGATCTCCTAAAATCGAATCGATTTTAGACGGGTTGGTTAATAAACCAAAACAACAGTGTTCAACGGTGCGTATGAGTAACTTTCATTATTTAGTTATAGAGTACATAATAAAGGATTAATATATGAAAACAATAAGAAAACCTTAGTTATTAACATAGCAATTATTACACGAGTACGAAAAGTGTAAAAACGAAAAGTAAATAAAATAATTAAAATAACTTAAATAAGGTGCATGGATTTAAATGCAGACTATGAAGCAGACTAAAAAGTTAATTAAATGACCCAAGAAGTGTGCTTTTAAAATAAAAAAACCCATAATTAGTTCATTTCAATACTATAATAATAATTTATTGGTTTGGATTGGATTTTGTTTTTACAGCTTGTGCTTCTTTTTCATGTGGGCTGCAAGACTTGTTCCTTCGCGTTTTGGTTCCTCGCACACCGAGCACTTCGTCCATTTGCTAAGTATTTACGGACAGAGCTAAATTGTCTTATTTATATTCACCTGTTTTGGAGTCGTTGGAGGAGCTTCTTCATCGATCTGCTCCCATAAAGATTTAATTAATGAGTCGCTTGACTCATTTAGCACCTCCATCGGTATCGCCGCCACCGTCTCCACCGCCGCATGCTCCGCCTCCACCACCATCGCGACCTTCTCGCATGCAGCTGCTTTTTTGGCTCTGTTGCAGCTGCATGGAGGTGCTGGCCTTGGTTTACGGTTTCTTATTAAATTTTTAAAAAGGTTTCTGCTTTCTTTTCAAGTGTTGAAATTGAACACTCTCACGTAAGTGTGAGACTTATTATTTGTGTACAGTCTTTTCATTTTATAATTGTTAATTGTTCAAGTATCCAAAAGATTTCATAAAAAAAATTTCTCCGACAATTTTGTGATCAGTTTTGTTTGAGCGCATCAACGATGTACACCAGCAAGAAAAAAATACGCCAAAGTTTACAGTTTTGCTTCAATAAAGGCGAAAACGCAAGGCAGGTGGCTTGGCCAAACTCTTACTTCGGACCGATACTGTCAACAATTGGACCATCTGAAGGAAGCAATCGCGTCCCAGAAGCGGCCAGCTTTGGCCAATAGAAATAATGAAAAAACCATGTGCTCAATCGAACAGAATTACCACAAACATTCAGATGAGCGTGAAGCTTATTGAGACAAGTATTCCGTAGCCTTGGAGAAGGCAAACGCTGAGCTAGAGGAACTGGACGAGATCGTCAAGAGTAATGAGCTTCTAATAAACATTATTCGGAATAAGTAGGAAGTAATTTGTTCATTTATTTTGACAAATTTTGTTAATTTGTTTTTTATATTATCAATTATTACTTAATCACTCATTTAATCGCATTTACTTTCCATTTGTCTGTGAATTGAAAAGCTTGTTAATTTGATTCTTGTTGTTTTTGACCTTTTTTAATGCTAAGTCCGTAGTTAAATCAAATTTTATATAATTTCATATATTTAGCTGAGACAGAAATTACGTATTTCGCAATGATGAATGCTATTAAAAATCTAATGTATTGATAAGCTTTTTATGAGAGCCGAGTATAGTGAAACAGATTTTACTATCTTAATACAAATTGCACTTGAAAATTAAGTTTTGGTTTGAATATTTTATGTGGAATAAATGTTTGGCTACATATTGTATTGGCTTTAAGAAAAATCGACTACATTATACGTACATGTATGTATATTATGCGTTTCTTTACTTTGTTTTGCTCTCCGCACAAAAAGAAGCCTTAAAGATAAAACTAAAGATAAAGCTAAATGAGAGATGTTGGGTCGTAGAGGGGTGGGGGGCACTAATAAAGTTTAAATAAAGAAACATGTACAAAAAGTTACTACAAAATGTGTAAAAATAAATATGATAGGATTACACAATAAATACATCACCATTGCTGCGTTTTTCCGTGACAGTAATAACATTTGCAGCATCGCCCGCACAACTTTGTTCCGGTCCACTCAAAATTGGCATCCCCACAGCAATACTACTGTCCAGCAGTAATTCAGCTTCATGACCGATTTCGATGATGCCACATTTTTGCGATTTATCCGCGTCTGATGAGCCAACTTCCACTGCTGCTACATGTTCTTCAGCAGGCGAAGGTTTAGACATCGCATCTTCATCAAGCTCTTCGGCGCTGTCAATCAACTTTTCACTGCTTGTCAGAGACGCGCTGCTTTGTTGTGCCTCGTTTGCTTCATCAGTCATTGCCTGCTCCTGATCGGTCGATGTTCCCTCAATTTGAATGCTGACTAAGGCTTCTTCAATGTCTAAACTGTTGCTGTTGTTTTGGAATGTTACGGTTATTTCTTGTGCAGCAGCTTCAGCAGCTAGATCATCAATGTTTGCACTGGAGCTGAATGCAACTGCAGGAGGTGCAGTTGTAATCGAAGACCACCAATTGGAAAAGGCGCCCTTGGCTTGTGATATAGCACCACCTAAGATTTAAAGTATATTGCATTTTTGCAGTCACTTTACTCTCAACTGTACATATATATTTTTAATATACTCTCTAATTAACTTCAGAAAATAATTAATAAGTGTAGTTAAAATATTCACTCTATTGGATAAAACTATAATAAAAAATCAAATTTTTATGTTAAGTTAGGTTAAGAGAATTCTCGTAATGTTTTCTATATCAAATACATCCCTAAAAAAGTTTCTTGGATTATAAAGTCGCCAAGTAATTGAAACTCAATTTTTGACGTGCCTATTTCTCACCGAACTACTCACCGACAGCGCGACTTGTTGTGTTTACAGCTTGATTTATTTTCCGTCCACTTTCACTGTTCTGCATTGTTCTGCATTAGAGGGGAAAACCAGAATTATATTTCAAAAGACCTCGAAAGTGCGTGCTACTGTCGACTTACTGCGTCAATTTTAACTTCATATCTGCCACCGAAAGGGTGCCTGCAAACGGATGACCGGCTGGCAAAGCTGCGAAGAAGTCGTCATCCGGACGCACATCAAACCACTCCTGAAAACATTGTGTTTTCTTAAATGCACTCATAAATTGTGCATTAAAGTGATCACAATCCTTCGTGGTTGCTTCTGAAAAGATTCCAAAACAAATCTCACATTAAATCAGAAGCCTTTTCTTCTTGCCGCTTTCTAGCAATCACCTTTTGCAACAACTGTTGTTCGCAGCAAAGCCAACATGTAACCCTGAAACTGTTCTCGAATCCACTGTTCACTGCCCTCTGCATCCTCTTTGGGCGCCAACACATGCTTCATTAAATAGTCCATGAATCGCAAGTCTTCAGTGCTCAAAGCCACCTGGCGTCGCAGTTCCTGGTCGTGAGCATCAATGTTGGCATTTTCAATGTCCACCAACACGTCGGCGAGCTGACGTTTCTGCTGGAAAAGGACATTCGATGTGCCGATGACATAGCTAAGAACTGAGGGGTCCGTAAGCAGATCCATGTACGGCAGAGAGAGGTAAGGAAGGCAGAGGTTGCCACTAGCAAAAATCGTAATAGGAGCACGATATTCGTTTGGATTGACATCTATGAGCGCAAGCAGCATGGCTACAGAACAAGCATGTTTAAAAACCTAAGAATAACAATGAAAAAGCAGCACTCACCAGCCAAAGTATCAATGCTACTTTCGCGTGTCAAAGAGTTGCTGCGCTCATATAATTTACCACTTTCGGTTGGTCTCTCCTCTGAATCTAAGCGGTTGAGTCCGCGCACTGACTGAGGTGGCGACGATGACTCGCTGCTACTACCAACGGACTCGCCAGCCGAAGCTGCCGACGATACCAAAGTACAGTCATCAATCAGTTCTGCGCAACTTCCCAGCTCTGGCGAAGACTCCTTTGATGATGGTGCTGGTGCTACTTCAACACGTGCAACTGACTCAGATGCAACGTTTGACAATTGCTCGTTAACATCAGGCTGCGCGTTGTCAATGCCGGAACCCTTTAGTGAATCAGTGAAATCCGGCATCGGAGAGAGCGGACGTGATGTGCGTACACAAGCGACTTCTTGAAAACCCTTCTCCAGCAAACCTGGCATCAAGGAGGCGATGCCCAATATTAGAGCACACATACTACGCACTGGAGAACCGAAACAAATCACACGTCGTTGCAGTAAAAACAACTTGAAGAGTATCAGCGTCTTGTGACGCCAGGTCAGTAGAATTTCACGCAACGAGAGACCAACATAGAAATGACGCGATGGACGCCGAGACTCATCGTCAAGCAGGCAAGCGTTCAGCTGTTGATAGGCTTGTATAAGCAGTTCCGTGCACGAGAAATCGCCCTGCTCGAAGAAGGCATCCGCGATGAGGGAGAGCTTAACTTCGATGTAGCCGTAGATGGGGAGGTGAGCCAGAATACAGACTGATTTCTGGACGGTGCTGCGGGTGACATCAGCAGTGCGTATTTTTAGTTTCTGAGAGTGGGTGGGTTCACAAAGTAATGAACTCGATTTAAAGTTCTAAATAAATAATGCAAGTACAAACCTCTACGGGGATCTGGCGAAAGCAGGAAACACCGTAGACACTCTCCGTCGGATCAAACAAACTGGGCAAGTTAAAGAAAACCGTGTCCTCAACAAAATTATGCGAACCGTCGGGCAACGCTAAAGTAGGCAAGTATTTCCAACCGGAAGGACACTCATTCTTCCCCAAGGTGCCAGTAATAAGTGGCGGATATGAGAACTCAACCTGGACACAACATAATGGATAATAAAAATAATGTGAAGAGGGAAAAATAGAAAGAAAAAGGAAAGAAAATAAACTACCTGGCATCCCAATTTATGATGAAATCCCACCACCAGAATGTGTAAGATCGGTGGCTTATTTTCCGGCAAAGCCATGTATCAAAGCTGTGAGAAGTTTCAAATTCGATTTCTGGCAGTAGCAGCAAGAATTAAACGAGCCGGCGTATGATCTCTATAGCAACAAATGAGGCGTCACTCTACCAGGAACAGTTAGCAATACCACAGCTTCCCCGTGCGTGGTATCGAGCTATTCACTTTCAGCCGAGTGTCGAATTTATGTATACAATACAACACAATTCAACTTGAAATATTATCCGCTGAATGCTAACAAAATAAATTTGCAAATGCCATGTTTTTATTATTACTAATTTTCGATTCTCTCGGTGTCCTTTTTTCTATACACACAAAACTTGAAATTGAAAAAATTATTACTTGTTTACGCAACTTGTTTATTTGCACAAAATAATCTGTCGCTTTAGAAATCTAGAAAAATGTACCACTCAAACAAGCTACCCTTAAGAAATTTCGCAGTTCTGTAATTTTGTTTTTGTATTCTATTGACGTTTTCATTATTCCTGCGGTTGGCGCAGATTCTGTTCTAGGTTTTGTCAAGAATGACAGCATACAAGAATACGTATTCCGGTATATAGTTATTTTGACAACTCATGTGCCGTCATAATGGTGTCACTCTCGGATCGAAAAAGCATTAGGTACCCCACACACTATATAAATTTAGACGTAGTATGAAGAAGTAATTCAAACGAAGTAATGGTTTGAAATTACCGTTACAAACTGTTTGAACCACAAACCTATCGTCAACCCTCATTTTTTTATTAAATTGTATTGCTAGTGTAGAGGAACGATCCGTATAAGTAAAAAAATAATTAATTAATTTGTAAAGACCACCTTGATATACAAAACAGTTTAGGGTCTGGCCACACCCTTCGTTGATATTAGATCTACAGGTATCCTTTGTAAGACCTATTAGACATCCTTTTTTGGCCTTTTTTCCAATGTCATCAAAATCAGATTGAGGAATTCATGAAATTTTAATACACATACCGCAATGAGATATTGAGAACAAGGCGTTTAAATTGGGAATGGGTCTAGCCCGACCCTGTAGTTGATGGAAGGGTTAACAAAACATTTTGGCAATGCTAGCGGAAAAGCTGAGTGACATTAGTGGATGAATCGCTATTAGACAAAGTTTTCCGAGTGTACTCTGCGCCCAGTCACAGTGCAAAATTGGTAATTGGTAATATTTCATGGAAGGTAGTAGGTGGAATTGACTAATTATTACACAAATTTTTATTGGGCAAATAAGTTAATTTTTCTACAGTTAAAGGATTACTTGTCAAAACTCGGATTTTCGACAATGGTGTGGCCTGGACATAGCCCTGATCTCAACCCAATTGAAAATCTGTGGTACATAATGAAAGTTCAAGTAACACAGAGGAGGCCCAGAACTTTACCAAAGCTAACCGCATTATTGAAGAAGTCTGGTATGATTAGATCCCAGCGGGCACACTGCACAATTTGATCGATTCAATGCATAACCGCATTAAAACAATCATAGAAGCAAAAGAGGCTCCATAAATATTATTTTGCATTTTTTAGAATTTTTGAGGTTATAATTATTTTAAAATGTAGTTTTAATTTTATTATTGCTTGTAATAAAAATCTTTATTAAATGTTGTTTAAGAGCTAGAAAATCCAAAATAAACGTTGTACCATTTTAAACGAAAAACCTGTAAATTTTTATTATACTAGTTACCTATTTCAGGTAGTTAATAGACACACATAGCATCTAAGAGCCGTATATATATTTCACAGTTGCTCCCCCTTCAATCATTTGAGATGTTTCTTTAATTCAAACAATAATAGAAAAACCTTGCCGATTTTCTTTTAAAATATTTATTTCTTTGTTTTGCTCTTCTTTTCTTTTTAAGATAAATAACAATCATTTATTTCCACTTCTTTTTTTAATCATCATCACGTTTGCTTTTTTACATTTCTTTGATCTCCTTCAATTTCTTCATTTATAAAATACGCTAATAATTTTAATTTTTGTATATGACTTTTCTTCTTCTGCGTCCTTTAATTTTTGTATTTAAATGTAGTTTTTTCCTTTGTTGTTTCATCTGGTTTTTTTTTAGGTTGGTTTAGTTAGTATACATCAAAAATATTTAAAAATTTTTTATTTTTATGCTTATATTATTCACATTTAATATTAATATTAAATGTAATTCTTCAAGTATGTGTTGTGGGACATGTTTTGGGACAATTTTGTAGCTTATAGAATATTAAAAACAACGTTTTTTTGTTTTTTACAAATTTGATTTCTTGTTCTGGGCTTTATTATTTTTTTTAATGTTGTTATTTCATTAAGTTCACCAATCGACATTTCTGTATTTTGTTTTTGAATTGTGTGTTGTGTTTCATATCATTTCTTTAACTATTTAAATATATGTATATTTTTTACATTTTGTTATTTTTATTATGTTATTTTTTATTACATATTTTTATAAACTTTTTTAATATTAATTTTTAAAAATACCAACTGTTAAAAGTACAAACTTTAAAATTTAAATACATTGAGATTTATTTCATGGATTCGTCTGAAATAATGTATTTTCTTGTTTTTTATTTTTGGTTTGTCACTCATTTTTGTTTGTTGTTTTTAACTGTTTTTGCCTTTTAACAATGTAAATCGCATTTTTTACACATTGAAAAAATGGAACAATGAATTTAATTCATTTATTTAAATACATAAGCTACGTGTTCGTTTTCTTACACACACAAAACCTAAAAGAAAATAACATTTCTTTCTTTAATATACGTTCTTGGGTTGTTGTTGGATTTTGGCTTTCTCTTCGATGTGTATTAAACGTTTTCATACGTTTCTTTTGAGCTTGTTTTTTCAAAATAATTTTTTCGGTATTTAATTTTCATTCTTTGTTTCTTTCCTTTATTCCGTTGAACATAAATTGAACATAATACAACATTATTACTGACAAAAAAAGACACATTTTTAAATTCATAAAGATACACACAAAACATAAACATTAAAGTATTTATTCATTTAATTTTTCTCTTTAAGAGTTTTTTTAATTAACTACAAAATTAATTTAGCTCCTTGTCAATATAAATAATTAGATGTCGGCCACTTTTAAACCCTTTAATAAATGTTGAACAAATATTTTAATATAAAACAATTGTATTTATTTTCAATACATTTATAAATTAAGTAGCTTTAAAGTTAATTGATTGCAAATGAGACACACAAATCGATTTTAAAGATACCATTAGGATCTCGATTATACGAACCTAGTGAAGCATTAAATCAAAAGAAGATTTCAGCATGCAAATTTATTTGTAATTTTAATCTCAAGCTTCCCTTCGATAAAGCAATCGTTACAAATGAATAAAATTGCTAGAAAACTATTAAATATCCTCTTTAGCTATTCAAATTAATAATATTTAATTTTTATTCATCTTTTTAACATATCAAAAGCTTAGAGAATTAGCTATTTTTGTTTTGATTATACTGAAAATTTCTTCTTTTATAAAAATTCCCTTTTTCAAAGAAATATTTTTGTTATTTTTTTTTTTTGGATTTCCTTTCAATTAAAAACATTAATTACATTTTTGTTTTTAATTAAACAGGGCAATCGTAAAAAGCGATGCAGTCGCAGCGAATTCGTAGTATTGCCCGCACCTTTAAAGCAAGGTGCAAGGCAACAACAAAAAATGGCGGTTGCACTTGCACTGTTTCTCTTTCATTTTTATACACAAATTGTTTTTATTAGTATTTGTTTTGTTTTTTTATGATACAAACATATACATAGAAACTAAATTTAAATTCATATTTATATTTAGATATATATATAAATATTCTTGCTGTGTTTAAAGTTAAATTCATATCTCTTTCCTTTGTGTTCTGCTGTCATTAAATTAATTATACAATCAAGACTTCCTTTGAATAAAACTAAACATAAAAAATAGTAATAATAAAAATAATAACAATAATTATTATAATAATAATTATCATAAAAAATTACACTTTAGAATAGATCGCCAATTTTTTATATTTTTTTAATCAGGTGCATAAGCGTCAGCATCTACATCAAAATCGTCATCATCATCATTATCGCCGTCAACGTCTGCAACCTTTTGACGCTTCTCATTTCCAGCATCACCTACACCATCGTCTTCATTCACATTGTCGTTGCGGTCGCCATCCTCAGCGTTGTCATCGTTATCGTCACCGTTCCTGTCATAATCGTCGTCGTTGGCATGTGAAAGTCGCGCGAATATGAAGACAAAGCCTGCTGCTGCCGTCTCCGAGTCGCCTTTACCAGCTGCGGCGGCTTGGACTTCCACTATTTTAGCTGCTGTTGGTGCTTATGCTTCTGCCACTGTTGCTGTTGCTCCGTCTGGCGACTACTCCTCTTCCTCCTTTTCCTACGCCTATACTCAATCGATCTTCGTTTGACAGTAGAGCTCTTTGAGGGCCTTGAGTTCCTCAATTAAAGCTTTGTTCTGGTTTTCCAGCACCGCCACGCGATTCTCCAGGCACTTGATATACTCCTTCTTCTTGCGTCGACACTCGCGCGCTGCTTCGCGGTTCTTCTGTAATCGAATTTCACGCTTTCGCGTCTGATCCTCAGCTATGCCACTGTTATCTAGGCATCATCACGAAAATTATCATGATTGCCATCAATGTCAACATCATCACAATTCCCGTCATCGTGGTCATCATCATTATCATCATTTTCAGTTTAATGTAGTAGAAACATAAGCATGGGTACGGTTTGTGAAAGGAGAAAAAAAGAGAGGAAAACAAGAAGATTAGTATGGAAAAGTTTCTCGCATGATATACAGACACTAAATGAAAGAAAAAAACTTTGTAAAATATTTCAGTAGCCAAAAATTTCTCATACATGCACTTATGTACATATAATGGGTGGGCCATCGGCTGGTTGCGTTGGCCCACACCTCTATATATGTATTTATACATTTGCATACTTTTATATAGGTATGTATACATATGTATTTATATATGATATTATTACAACTTTATTATAATAATAATAATGTGTTTCAAAACTAAGAAAAGAAGTTATCGCTAATATTTTTAAGGGCGTATGAAATTGCTTTGTTTCTAAAATTTACTAAAAATTTAATTAGCACACATTTGACAATGATAAATTAATCAAATATATAATAGAGCTTTGCATGTACAAACAATGTAAAAAACGAAACACGTTAAGACGGAAAAAAGTTCACAGGACATCACAATCTCGATTAAATGTAGTTAAATTAAACCTAATTAAATGAATCAATGTATAAAATCGAAAAGTTCATATATTTTATATATAAATGAGGTAAAATAGAAGGGATATGATTCATGATCATTTATAAATATTAACTTATTTATAAATAGTCATTTACTCATTTACTTAATGCACCAATTTTTTGCAATTATCGACAAAAAAAATAATTAATTTATACAAAGCAATTTCTAGCAAAGATGAATGAAAAAAATGTTTAACGAAATATTTTTATTTGTAATATTTATAATTTAATTTATTATATTTGATATATTTGTTATTTAGTATTTATTTTATTATTAGTATAATTTTTTATATTTATATTTTATAGATATTTATATTTACTTTTATATTATTAATTTTTATTTATGTATATAGGGTTAAATACTTTATTTCAAATATAAATATTTGAATGTTTCAAAATCTAACAAATTGCAAAGTCTACAAGATGCAAGCAACAAACATTTGTTGTCACCACGGGATGGCAGCTGAGGCCATTCGAATGGAGGAGCAAACGCCGTACTTCTTTCTTCGGTATTGTAATGTGTGATTTATTGGCTAAGTGTTGCCAATAAGTGTAAGTGGCTAAGTGTTACAATCACATCAACAATAAAAATTGTTGATTCACTATTGACCGGGGGGCGACACTACATCGTAACGTGTCGCGAGTTCGCTCTGATGCTCCACAGACTTTAGAACGCCTCACAGAGGATTGTATAAACTACCTTTGGAACGACAGAAGTCTATTTTACCCAGACCAGTAATATTGAAAAGGCCAAACAATGCCAGGGTGATCAAAGGAGCACAGCACAGAGCTATGACGAATTTGTGATAGGAGATTTAAAATGAAACCATTGAGTTTTGTGCTCTGGAAATCTTTGTATAAATGGGAATTGTAAATAATTGTAATAGTGCAACACTTTAATAGAAGTGAATGAATAGTATTTAACTTTAGGACTTAGGATTTCAATTCCATAGTTATTTATAACACCTGGTTATGTACAATAGATAAGTACGGAGTTAATAATTATTATTAGTAATAATTAACTATAAAAACAATAAGTCAATCAATCAATCAAACATTTTTTAATAAGAATATCAGGCGGTTATAATAAAATTTAAAAGAAAAGCCCAATAAAAATAAAAGAAAACAAAACAGAAATAAAATTTAAGAGATGTATCGTTGTTTATCGCTTTGTTTTCAGTAAATCTTAAATTTTCTTAATTGTTATTTATTATTGTTGTATTTGTTTCAAGCCTTCTTTCTTTTTTACAAAGTTTTTTCCTCTCATCTACTCTTTAATTTTGATTTAAATCTTTTTAAATCTTAAAAACTCAAAGACACAAACAAACAAACTGTTCTTTACTGGTGTTGTTGATGTTAATGTTGTTGTTGTTGATATTGTTGTACGAATTGATTATTCGACTTGGTATATAAAATGCTGATGCGCTTTCCGACGGCAGATGGATCAATGAGCCGCTTGTACTGCCAGGCGTTGGTGTTGTTGCGAACGAGGGTGAAAGTCCGGCGGCGTTTTCTTGCATTTGTTGCAGAGTCGCTCCCCCTATCAAACAACAAACAAGAAAAAAACAAAAAAAAAATAAGCCGTACAACGAATTGTACGCGTTTTGAGTTGTTGGCGGTTGTTGTTTTCATTGCATTGTAGAATCATGCGTAAAGCATGTTTCGGTTGGGTGGTTGTTGTTGTTGTTTGTAGGTGACGGTGATAGAAATGGTGATGGTGTTGTAGTTGTTGTTCGTAAAGAAGAAGTAGAAGTAGAAATATTTTGGGTGGTGCGCAGATTGGTTGGTTGTTGGATCGTCGCGAAGTAGTTGATTTTGTAAAATCGAGAAAATAAAAAATGTTCTTATAATTTTTTTTCTTGTTTTAAGTTTCTTTTTTTTAAACATTAAAATATAAAGGTACTCAAGTTTTTAAGGTTAGTGTATTAAGACGATAAACAGAAAGAAAGAAAGAGAGGAGAGGGGTGGGGGTGAGGAATGTGGGAGGTATATAATGAAATTAAACATATAATGCGTGAGAGACAGACAGAGGCATAGAGTAAAAATTTGCACATTTATCCATAAAATCAACCCAAAAAACAGAAATCTTTTAAGCCCGACTTTTACAAGGAACAAACTTCGTGAAGAACATAGTGAAGAGACGAAATAAGAGAGAGAGAGAACGAAAAAAAAGACAGAACGAGAGAGGAGGATATGGAAGGACGATTATTTCGCACACAAGAACACTCTAAAATCGAGCTGCTGAGTGTTTTTGTTTAATTTTTGTTGTTATTTTAGTGAGGCGGATAGCAACAGGTGCTGCTTATTAAAAGCAAAGCGGAAAAAATATTTTGAATAGTATGTTATGTTGCTTATGGCTTGTATATACAGACAGAGTGAGTTTTGTTTTAGTTAAAACGGAAATGAGTTTGAAATAATTAGGTTTGGTTAGTAGGGTGTATATTAGCGGGCAAGATTTTAGTTAAAATACTGTTATAGGATTATATTTTAATGAAATGGTGCAGTGACGTCGAAGACGACTTGAAACATTTACAAAATCAATTACAACACAACTTATTTTTGATTTAACAAGTTTTTAAATATCATCTCTAGTAGTATGTATTAAATATAAATTATACTTTTAGGAATAAAGTAGGTAACCCTAAAACTTTCTGCAAATAAATATTCTCTTCTTGTATAATATACACACTTTTGCATTCGGTAAAAAGAGTCCTCAGCACATTTATTCCATTGAGAAGAAGCTGTCTCATGGTTGTAATCATGTAACATGATTTTAAAGGCCACTTCAAGGCTTCAGTTCACTTCAGTTCAGAAACACCCGCAGCAGTCTGGCGCTTGACTTCGTATTAACAGATCAAGATTTCGTCAATTGCGATGACAGATGTATTGTTTGGAGCACCTCCGCCTTCCTTGCACCAATTAACACGAGTCCTTTTTTACCGACAACCAAACTCAAGAGATATTCAACGGATGCATGTTTGGACCAACAGCTTTTTTCGGATCATCTTGACGAAACTCGTCTCTGACAACAGCACGACATCGCTTGAGCTCTCCACCCAAGTGTAAATCATCCTCTGGTGCTTCAACCCGAAATGCGAAAGCCTTCGTATTTAATTAAAAATTATTTTCTTTAAATTCAAACAAAACTAATCGGCGGATTTTCCAATCTGTCAAATATCACACTAGCGAATCTGTCAACGAAACGACAACTGCTCCATTAGGGGTACCATATAGCATACATTTTTAGGGTTACCCTCGTAAAAGTGACTCAAGAGAGGTTCTTGTTGTTGTTTTCGTGTTTGATTGATTTTGCCCCGCATTTGCCCTGGCAAACGAAGATGATTTGAAGAGATTATTTCAAATCAATGGGAAGTGTAGACTTCATCTCCTCTCTCTTCTACAAATCTTAAAGAATCTCTTCAAAAGCATCCAAGTCTCGCCAAGGTTTTTTTTTTGTTAAATAAAATGAAGAGAAAAAATGTTTTTAGTGGAAATACTTAGATGGATGTGACGCTTTTGATGTACTAGATTTAGGCTTCTATTTTTAACCTCATCCTAGTATGTTAGATTATATTAATCAAAGACTAAAAAATAAATAAATTAAATTAAATAATAATTATCCTAAAATACTTTGGAATCAATTTGAAGCTTTGCAAAGAACATATGATTGATTACACTAACGTATGTGAGTATAGTACACCAAAGTAAGCTCAATCATTTTGGAACTGTTTCTAGTCCACATTTGATTTATAGAGTGATAGACAAATAATTGATCTAAGAGGAATTTTGAAGATTTTTTAAGCCCATTTGATTATTAAGGAGTATTAACTTTTTCTTGTTCTAGAACTAAATACAAACCCTTTAACATAGTTTGGATTCTTCTAATGCTAAGAGCTTAAGATTGGTAACAATTAAGGATGGATTTTGGTAATTCATCATACAACGTTCCTATTCGTTGACCACTGATGAGTTGTCTTGATCTTCGTTGTTATTTTTTTGGGTGTCTTTTCTGTTCAAAATGTTTTCGGTAGTGGTTGTCGCTGTTTTTGTAATTGTACAATAGTTGTAGTCGGTTTTTCTATTAAATTCGATGAACATTTGTGTTGACTTTGTGACAACGATAAATCTATAGTTATTTTCTAAAAGCAATTGATGAGGTACAGCGCTCGAAGCAACAATATGTACAACAATAAGATATTGATTTGTATTTGATTTGATTTGATTATATTTCGATTGTTATTATTATTAATTATTATAATTATAATTTTACTATTCATATTTATTCGTATTATTTTTATAAATATAGATTATATATGATAAATGAAATGTATATAGTAAGGAAATAAGATATGAATTATGTAAATAATTATAAACAAAATGTGATTGAGTGATTGATTGATTGCTTGGTTACAGAAACAAAACCAAAACGAATGAAATTTTAGAGTGAATGGAAATGAAGTTATGCATGAGTTAAATATTATACGATATGAAGTGATAAAAAAGGAAAAACAAAGAGACAGACAGAGGGGAACACGAGAGAAAGAGGGAGAAAAAGAGCAACAGATTCACACTGAGAGGAGCAACAAGTACCTGATATATCTGGACCACTGATGTCATTGAATATTTTGTGATACGATGGTCTTCGTGTGAGTTCTCTTCGTCTTCGCGGTGAGTCTTCGTCGCTGAGGCTGTCTTCGCTATTCGTGTCCAGGTGCTGCGAATGCGGCTCAGGTTTGATTTTACATGGAAAATTTGTGGGGATCTACAATCGATATGAGCCACGTCAATTTCGGATGCATCAAATTAAAAATAAAGGAGAAAATTTAAAAGCTTGAAGTAGAAATTTCCGAGGGTAGAAACAAAATCAATGGAACACTCACTTGTGCCGTCTTGCCAGATGTGGTGTGGATGACCGTCGTATTCGGTTTAGTCACAAAGAGTACACCGATGGCGCCGCTCTTCGGCATCGTCAGAGGATTCGAATTTGTAGCCGCCGTTTGTATGACAGACGATTGATTTGCCGCTTGTATGACAGACTCAACCTGCAGACGGAAAAACAGAATAATCGATTAGTACAACAAATCCAAAGCACTGTGAAGTTTAACAAACATTTTTTAAGACCCACCTGAATACTAGAAGCAGAAGCACCGGCTGCGGTTGGCAAATATTGCACAACATTCCCAGTTGTGGTCAAAACACTAGACGATGTCGACGACGACGAATGCGGTGGTAGGGGGGTAGCTGAATTTGAGCATGAAGTTCGCTGTGGTAAGTGGTTGATATCGCTAGAGGGACCTGCTGAGCCACCTACTGAACCACTGCGGATACCACCGCCACTGGCATTGTTGATGCCCTCCATATTATTTGAATTCCCGTTCTCCTCGACGATGCTGTCCATTCTTTCAATTGTTAACAGCACCGTAACGTCTTCTGATAGTTGCTTCAGTTTGAAAGATTTTTTAATGATATTTTAAGACAGGAAAAACAAACTCTACAAATCTAAACATAAGCACCACCAAAAAAAAGCTGGTGAAGATGACTTTTTCGAAGTAGTCGTAGTTGTTGCTTGCTGGTGCAGTTGTGATGACGATGTTGCTGTTGATGGTAGTGTTGCTGTTGATATTGATGCGATTTCCTTCGTTTTTCTTTGGTATGAATGCAGGTGTGCAGCAAGAAGAAGTTTAGCTTCGTTCCTTCACCAGGTGACCACCAAAGGGATAATTTTTCTAATCTATCCAGTTTGAAGTGTTTTATTTTTTTGTAAACTGTAACGAGGGAAACAATCAATTACAAATATATATTTATTAGTTTTTGATTAGATTACAACAGAATACAATTTTTGGCGTTGAATTTTTTAAACTTCACCAGAACTTAAAACAGAACCGACTTAGTTTATATGAATCAAAATTATGAGGTTTTTCTAGGTCAAATTCTTATAACATTGATCCGCATTCGAAGTTAATCTTAATCGAGTTATAATCTTAAAAAAACCTGTCCCAATGAAGCAATTTCAACTTTGTTTTAGTTATAGTAACTTTATTTAAATAATTTATCTAAGAAAAAATAAAAGAGGGACAAAGCTCGACTCTTAGTAACACGAATGTGTAAAAAATTAAGCGCGAAAATTTCCAAAACAAACGGTTCAAAAATTTTGAATGGGAAAGAAGACAAAAATAAAACAAAAAACCGCACAACTAACAAAGTATTGACAAAGATGTGAAGAATTCTAAAAAATAAACACATTAGTTGCTTTTATATTCTCCATCTATATACTATTATACACCATCACAATATACACTATGAATATATATCTCTATGTGTGTCTGAGTCATCATCATTAATAGTAACATCATAAAAATCCATGAGATACTCATAACCCTTAGGTGACGAACGAACGATGACACAGTTGACTGGCTGTACATCTACGTAGACCACAACAACGACTTCAAAGATTCATAGCGTCACCAAAAACAACCATCCAGCACCATCACAGAAGAATAACCCATACAACGCATGCTAACAACGTCAAAACAAACAAGTGGAATTGGTAGACAACGAGAAGAGATGAGAATGTCAAGAGACATACGAAAATAATGAAGCAAAGATTATGTGAATAATTAAACTACATAAGTCTTATATACATACCTCCATCATCAAGAATGAGTTCGCAATGGTTTAGATAATAATTTTAGTAGAGGGTGAAAAATAGAGAAGGGATAATAAATTCAAAAATTAAAAAATGTACAAATTATGAGCGGTGGACGGGGGGGGGAAGGTTAATTTTATACTGATTTCAGAAACATTGTAGAAGATACTTTTTTAGATTCAGGATATCGTTTTGATCAGTTTTTGGTGCTTCAGTTAGGGTCAGGTTTCCGAAGATACTCTTGAGACTAAGGGCCTCATTTCTTATCAACGAACGAAAATACAAAGCACGACGTAAGATAAGAGTATAAAAAAAGAATAAAAAATAATCGTTTTTATATCAGGTTTTGAAATTTATATGAAACAAAAGAGAAAACCAGAAATAGAAAAACAAAACACTAAACAATATAAATAATAATGTATTGTTATACCCTACACACGAAGTGATAAGGCTATATTCACTTTGCGCTTCCGTTTGTAAAGGATTAAAGAATCAATTAAATAAAACTGGATTATAGTAGAACGAATGCTCATGAAATTCGGCAAGAATATTTTGTCATCACAACCTATTTGGTATTCACAAAATTAGACCTATGTTACGCCTAAGGTGTGTAGGGTATATGAACTGCGTCCAGGCTGAAGTTAACTCTTTCTGGTTTTTTTTTGCTTTCTCTATCAATTAAAGTAAACAAACAAAAAGTAGTTATTTCTCGTGTTCCGTAATAATTGCCAACTCTGTTTTGTTCAATCATCAATAACAATAACTAGAAGAAGCACAACGCCACACATCACCACCACCATCCAGAGCTAATCTAGCTTGCTGTGGCAGCATTTTTCAAAATTCTTGTTTATTATTGGCGTATTTTTACCAGATGACGTCATTAGAAGAAAAGTTTCGAACAAAGCACGCTCCGAACACACAGGAATGTCATCATCATCATTTGGTTCTCTTTCTTCTTGGTTCTTCTCCCAGCAAGTGTCGCGGCCGACACCGTGCTTCATGTTGGCTCCAGATCTTTTATTACTATTTTGATAACACTTTTTAATGGTTCGTTTTTTTTTTGTTTGTTAGTTTTTTTCTAACATCAACTTCTTCTGAAAGCCGAAGCAGTGACGTAATTTGCATATGCATATATACATATTTTTTTGTTTGTTGCTGACAGAGAGTTTGTGTTGTTACTATTTTTGTTTGTTTTGTTTTGGTTTCTTTTTTAATGAAGTTTTGATGAAGTGATCGAAAATTACCACCGAAACATGAAGAATGATGATTGAAGTGGCTAGAATTGAATACCATTAAAAATAAATTGAATTCATTTCAAATTACATATGTATGTATATGAGTAAATTTAATGGTATTAAGTAAATTAGATGACTTTCATAATCATTAAAAGATTATTAATTATATGCAACCTATGCATAAAAAAACTTTCATGGCTGATTCAATCCATGGTATGGTACCCAAACAACGTTTAATTTCAGTCAGATTAGCTATAAAACACAGATTCATTTGAAAGCCTTCTTCTTCTTGAGCCTGTGCGATTTCGATCACTTTAATTCTATAGTGGGAACCATGGGACATTTCGTGGTTAACCATTTGTTTATGTGAATAAAGTTTCGGAGCCTTGCAAAGAGGTCCGTCTTAAACGCTCGTTTAGGCTAGAATTCAAGCATCATTTTTGGTGGATATTGAAAAACAATCCCTTTAATAATCTTTAATAATCTGGAACCAAATCTCGTAGCTCGTCTTCGTCTTTCATCCTTTTGATTGGTTCGTTTTAAGTACAATATTTAGATCTTTTTCGATTTTATTCCGTATCTGCCTTGAGTATCTTGTCTCTTTTCTCAAGGTCTTTATTATTCCAAATTCCGGACTTATCGTGGTTGAAAATATGTAGTTTTTAAAACCATTTAAAACCTTTAAAAATGTCCTTAATTTTTACTATTTTGCGTGTTCCACTGTAATATTTGCGATTCTTTTGTATAATATGGATAGATATAAGCAGTGAAATTTTATATTCTTAATGAAAAAGGAAGTTATTTTAACATTGAAAAAAAGGCAGAAGGTAGATTTATCATTTGTTGTCATTTTTTCAATCACTTAGCAGAATCCAACACATCCTAAACCCCGCATTGCAATAGCCTACACATATTCCTCAGAAGTTCTTTCTTCCATAATTCTTATTGGTATATAGATGTTTTGGATACCTCTCGAAAAGAAACACTTCTACTGCAAACAAATTTATTTGCCCAAAAACTCGGCCTACTCAGGAACAACCAGTTACCAACTACATGCCCTCTGAATGTATTTCATCCACTACAGTATCCTCGAAAAATGAACATGTGCCGAAAAATGGAGCCACTGACTAGTTTTCTGGTAGGTTCCTGTGCAACGCGCTCCGTTCAATATTAAACACGACAGCAGCGCTGTCAACGAAAAACACTTCAACAACAAGTAAAATAAACACCTTAATTTCAACACTTGGACTCATAAAAATCGCAAGATGAAAGTACATATTGCAATAGTTTAAGATTAGGAAACACAATTATAGCAAAATTACTTCAGCTCCTGTGGGCAGCAAACGGAACGCTTTGGGGGGCGCTGCTGTTACTGAAGCTGCACGATTTACTTGAAATTTACTAACGTCTTACTTCGACATATTTTTCTAATTTACACCAATATTTTGTTGTTCTCTATTTTATTGTTTCAAACAATTATTTTCCTTTTATAGACTTTAGATATTTTTCGTTTTTGTATTTTTTTTAATAAATTGTTGCTATCACTTCACTTTTTCTTTTCTGAAAATTGAAGACGAAGAAATATCGTTGTATTACAACTACGGCTACGAAACATCTGCACAAAAGCAAACGCACAAAGAATCGAGTTGACTAGAAATGACAAAACAAAGCAAAGCAAAGCACACACGCGAAAAAGCGAAATCGTTGAAACTTTCTGATGACATCACTACCAGTGCTCTTGTTGTTGTTGTCGTCGCTGCTTCTAGTTAGTTTATGTTGGACTTTTTATGAGCCCAATCGAAATGTCAAAATCATTTCCACGCACTATTAGTGCGAGTGAATACACAGTATTCGTGGAGAAACCGAAATTAAATGACGTTAGCCAAATGTAAAATTTACTTTGCTTTGCCTAATCACTTTGATTTTGAAGGCTTCAACCTTTAATTTTTACCTTTTAAAAATTTATTAGTAATTCACTAATTTTCAACAAGATTTTCATTGTGAGCTGCATTTCACCGATACGAATACTGGCCGAAACTGTTCACTATTTTGATTACTTGATTTGCTCGATTTATGTCAACGCCGAACTGATAGAAACCGTGCAACAGACGAAGTAGAAAGAAAACGTCGTCACGAAAGAAACAGCAACCGAGACAGTCTGTCTTCTTCTTGGTTTTGACGACAAAAATTAGGCCTGGCTAGACGTAGTATCTTTCGAGCAGTTTCACGACTCTTATGTTGACACCATTGGTGGCTACACACTGGTGTGTGTGAAATGCACTGCATAACTAAATGTTGGCCAGAGTGAGAGAAAATATGAACGTGGCTTTCGGCAAATCAGTTATGTAGTGCACAGTTCAATTTCCGAAAATATAATTAGGAAAAAAAAACAAAAACAAAGAAAAAAGTCCCTAATAATATTTTACAAATGTTTTCAATTATTAAATGATTACAGTTTAATTCTTAACAATGCTAGAAATTACACACCGCATGTAAAGTTTGACTTTCACATCATGTGTAGCGACCGTAATGCTTTTCTATTGCAGACGTGACGTATGTGCATGGTACAAAACCATCAAGGGTTCAGCGCCATCGAAGAAATGTTAAAAAAATTTACAAAAAAAGTATAGCCAAAATATTATATAATTTTTTTTGGCCAAAAAGCTTATATACTTCTGGTATATATTATTATATTTGTACGTTTTTCTACTACGTTTCTACAGTTACTATTTTTTCATTTGTCGTTGACAGCCAGACAAATTCTTTCACTTCTAATTTTCTAGCAGAGTTGCCACCTATTTGAAAAGTAATATTTTCTGGACGTGTTTGATTACAGCGAGATTTGCAATCGAGAAGTAACAACATAAATAAAAAAGAATTTAAAATAAAGTAAAAAAACCATTTTTATATTTTTTTTATATATAATTAATTTGACTTAAACTTGTTTATGTGTTAATCTTATATATTCATTTTTATATTTTTTTTTATATTTAATTAATTTTTTCTTTTCTTTCTCATTTTCTTTATTTTTCTTTTTCTTCAATTTCTTTTCTCACTTTTTTATTAATTAAGCGAAAGAAATATGATTTTTATGTAATTGTACTTGTAGTCAAAATGCTTCGCAATTTGCAATAGCCAAAAAATATAAAATACAAAAATATTTTTTACTAAATTTTTTTATTAAAATTAAAGCAAATTAAAAATTTAATCTAAAAACTAAACAGTAAAAAAAGAAAAAAAGGCATGCAAACTTCGATTTCCAACGCAAAACAAGCGTGTTTACCCTAATTTTATCTGGTGTATACAGAATAATGCCCTTATAGTTCGACTATCGCAAAAAAGACCAAAACATCAAGCCAAAGCCATCAGCTCCAGTGCGAATAAACATCATGTCTCCCCCGTGGTGGTTCATGACTAGCACACACACATGCACAGAAACATCCGCGCGTCATTCCACCCACCGCAAACCATTCATTAAAATTCAACCTTCGAGAATAACAAAGTTCAAGGTTGTCGTAAAATTCAATAACTTGAAGGATTTTCGCTTTTGTAGACGAGCAATGACTTTCGTTACAAAAGACGAAGGGCGGCGATGGCTCTACAACAACAACAACAACAACAACGAAATAAAGTATTACGAGTAGAAAATTTGTAAAAACGATGCCACAGTTTACAGGGACTGAGTTTTTTTTTGACGAAAGTTTCACTACGAAATCATGTGTCATTTTTTTATATACATATGTATATAATGCAATTTAAATAAATTTTGCAGAATATGCAGAAGTTTTGATTGAAATTCAACAGAATCTAGATACATACCATACATGTATATGTGCGAGTATCTACATATGTATGTAGATATATCAGGTATTTATCCACGATAATTGAAAATGTTCTATGAACTATCAAGTTAGACTAAAAACAGAACAACAAGGATATGTAATAAAATGTACGAAGAACAGCATAAGAAAAAAATTCCATCGAACTCCACGTGATGCCCTACATAAATAGAAATAGACTGAAAAGCAGCAAACAAAGTAATTCATAGCACAACAAGAATACATAAAAACTCCACGTAATTAATTGGTGACAATGTATTTATTTTTGTTGTTTTTTGTTGGATGATTTTGTACTGCCGTCATTTCATGTTACTTTTGTACAGACATGTGTATGTACATATGTATAAATACTCTAGTGACGATAACATAAATATGTCTGTACACATTTGTGCATACAGACGATAACGATGACGACGGAGTGACGACGACTTGTTACTGTGACCATTACTGTTGCTGTATGTTGTTGTTGTGAATACTATTCGTATCGTTATTCTTGTTTTGTATTGATAATGATGTACATACATATTTAAAAAAAAGAAGGTAATTGACACCAACCAGGACAGTAAAAACAACATTCACTATAGTAATAACAATAACAACGACATCGATACGAGACAATATAGGTATATATGTAAGAAATGCTTTCACTTTGTTCTTCTGTTCTTCCGTGTAATGCACTAAAGAAGGCGAGCTCAATATATAAAAGTATATAATCTTTATCAGAATCACAAATATTCTCTCTCAAGATGGAATCCACGATATTGAAAATGGATAAAATCGCCGTCCAATTTGAGACCTGAATATTTAATTAAAAGGTTTTTCCCTTTATTATTAATACAAAAGGTCAGGAAACAGCAAACATTCTAACTTTCTGTTTACTGTAATTTTGAGTAAATTTGATAATTCATAAAGTTAATATAAGCGAGGATATTTAATTTTCTTCTTGCCTTTGCTCTCGTTAACGTCGATGGCAGTTTCCAAGATAGCTTATTATGACTTCTTTGTTTTGGTATTTAGTTTTATTTCTCAAAATACAATAAATCAAAAAAGAAAATATAATAAACTCTTCACTTCACTTCACTACAAAGTAATTGTTTTCAAAGCAATTGAGATAATTAATTGTATTGTTATTATTATTATTATGTACATATTTACTATTGTTACTATTTCTAGTTTGCACTTGTTGTTATTTATAATACTTTTATTGTGTTATTGTTGCTGTTCTTCTCTAAAAAATTATATTTTTTTTGGTTTTTCTGTATTTATTTAATCACACGCAAAGCTTTGAATTCGCGCGAATTGAATAGCAACACAACTAATTTTAATCGCACCGCGAGCAGTCTGTCCGTCCGTCCCAGCAGCACAACGCCACCGACTGAGAACGATTGAGTCAACACAAAAAAAGCTTATCGTTTCTTTCGTGCTTAAACGTTGTATTATTTCTGTTATTGTTGCTGTTGTCATCGTTAGTTATGTGTTGTTGTTGTTGTCGCTACGTCAAAATCCTATGTGGGTTCATTGCTGCTGCTGCCTGCGTTTTCATATCAACCCTGCGATAGTCGGCTGCTCGCATTTTTGTCGTTGATACAACACTGAAAAAAATCACCAACCCGTTCTATCCTTCACGGAATCTCACACTGGGCTATTGTTGTTGTTATTGTTGTTCACTCACTCACCGATTGACTTTTTTCCTGCTGGTTGATTGTTACGTCGCGACGACGTCGTGTCGTTGCCTGCTGCTTCACTACTCACGTCTTGATTTCGTATGACGACTGCTGCTGATAGTCGACGAATCGCATGCGAATGATTCGTCAGCAACGACGTAAGCAATGAGTAGCTAAGCTAAGATGCAGAGCGACACAGTAGTTCCTATAAATAGTGTTGGAGAAAGGGGATCGGGGTGGGTGGCGGATATAAGGTGGTGGGGGATACGGAGAGCCAGAACATCAGGTGAGTCCAAACAGTTGGGGTTGTACTCTACTTTCAGTTGTATCAGACAGATCGGAGTCAGTTATGATGACATTTTAGGAAACAAAATAAAGCTTGTCTGGATTTTGTTATTACGTATTTAATTTTTCTAATATCTGATTTTTAAGAGTGAGATAACATAAATTAAATTAGTTATGAGTTGTTAAGAATGACAGATACTTATGCTATATTTACACATCTTTTGGGGAACAAGAAAATTAAAAATCACTCATACGCCGGGGTTAACTGTTATCAAATCAAATTGCATCATTTGATGCCATCGACCATCAAATGGGACAGAGAATTGGCACGGCAGAATGACGCAAGCATCGTGACTGCGTAAAGTGACTTACATTCTTAATAACATGGGCAACAATAACAACAACAACAGTACTGCCACCATTGCCACCAACACCGTTATGTTTCAGTTAACTGGAAACATTTATAAGGACTTTTGAAAGCCATTTCTTTTGTTTTTCATATTGTAGGTTGGTTTTTTTTTATTTTTTGTTTTTTCTTAACCTTCGTAATCGCTCTCGAATTCGAGTCCTTTAAACGGCGAACGACATGAGTTCAAAATGGAAATCAACGAGGCAAGTGAGTGGTGTCGATAGTAAAGAAATAAAAATAACTTCAAAAACAAAATAAAAAAAGATATTAAAAAACACAGTAAGAGAACAGATTTAGATTGACATAAACAATGAGCCAAGCTACGTCACGTTATTCGCTTCTGCTTAGGACACAGCGACAGCAGTGTCTTCTCTCTCTCTCTCTCTCTCTTTCATCAGCACCCACTGCTATAACCTCCAAAACCGTACACGCTCTCGTCTGCTCCATCTGTCTGTTGTTTGCTTTCCGTGGAACTAATTTGTGTGTACGAGTGTTTCTTTTTTTTTAACCATGCATGGCTTATTCCCTCTCTAACGGCGCACAACGTGTGCGTTGAAATAGTATTGCTGTTTCTATTATTTTTTCTCCATTTGTTTCTTTTGCTAAATTATTGTGCTGTCGATTTTGCACCTGTTATTCTCTGTATGAGGTTGGTGCTCGGTTCACGTGCTTCAACGTGGCAATCATCGGCCATCCTCGCTCATTTACCTGTCCATCCACCTACGAGGGCGATAACGTAAGAACGTAAAAAGCGTAACAACATAGACACACCAACAACGAATACAATACATCAGACAAACGCCAACGTGTTGAGTGCAGGCGTTTACATTTTTTGCTGTGTGTTTGCTGTGTTTTTGTTTTTGTTTTTTACTTTTATTGACATGTGTCAATAAATCAAGTTGCTCTGTTGCTGTTATATCAAGGATACTTGATGTTGAAGGTTTCGCTGTTTACATATTCAAATATGACATTTTCAATTTAGTTACGTTTATTCTTTATAATTTTATTATTTAATCAATTTATTTAAATAAACATTAAATCCGATTAAATTGATAACAAAAGTTGTGGGTTCTTATAATCTCTGCTGTCATCATCGACTGTCGTCATCTGCTGTCACAATCTCACAAACTTAACCACTTTCTTAGAGCTTTTTCGCAAGATAACCTTGCCGAGTGGTTGGCCGAAGCTCTCGTATTTCTGAAACACGTGCAGACCTCGCACAATAGTTGCATGCACCACGCCCCTCAACCGCTGATTCATGTAAGGAGTAGCCTAAAAGTAAGGGGGGATACTTAAATAACGATTAATTAATTTCATTTATTCCTCCTCCTACGAAACCTTATTCGATGAGAGCAACATGTCAGGCGTCACAGTGAATTCTTCTTCGGGATCCCAGATGCAGAAATCGGCATCGAAGCCCTCCTCGATTTTGCCCTTGAAGTTCTCCAGTCCACAGAGTGCGACCGGCGCTTGACACATCAGGCGATGAATATGCTGCAGACCGAGTCCATGTTGCTGGCAATGCGTCCAAACAATCGAAAGGCCTGAGAAGAGCGAAAGAAAGAAAAAGCGATGCATAAATAAAATTAAATAAGGAGAATAGTAGAGGAAACCAGAACGCACCTAACTGCAGCGATGACACACCCGGCCAAGCGTTCAAGAAGTTGCCACGCGTCTTGCCGTATGTCAAACACTTGACGCCTGGCGTCGCGGCCGAGTGATCGGAAGTGATCATGTCCAACACGCCGCCGATCTTCAGAGCCGACCAGAGAGGCGCCTGATTCGCTTTGCCGCGTATGGGCGGCGTCGTCTTGAATTCGGTGCGACAGTCTTCGATGTCTTCGGCAGCTAGACTCAAGTAGTGCGGACAAGTTTCGGCGGTCAACAGGCCACCCTGGTTTTTGCAAGCGGCTATGAGAGGCAACACCTCAGCAGAACTCACGTTGAGAAGGTGGAAAAGTTTTCTAATAAAAATAGTAAACTATAGTCTAGTAAAAAGTAGCAGAATACATTTGAGCTATTTCAACTCAAAGGACCATTATACAGGGCCGACGCAACTTTTTATTTCTCACAGCTAAATCAGTGACCAATCGCACTGCCTCGACTTCCATGCTGAGGGGACGTGTGACGGCGTAGGTCTCGTATTTCGTGGCCTCTTCCATGTTCCCTCCCAGCGGCTCCAATAGAGGCAGTTCAGCATGGAACTGCAAATGAGTTACAGAAAATCGAAGAATTGAAAGAATTTAATATAAAGTGCTAAGAAACCGAGATGCTAACCGCTAATACACTACCGTCATCCAAGTGCTTTAGCGCCTCTTCCACCTGCGCCCTGCTCACTGGCGGAAACTCTTCTGACACCGGCTCTGGCGTTGGGCACAGCGAGCACTGGATGCCCATAACTCCAGCTGCGGCCAACTCCTCCAGCGACATGAGATTATTCGGTACCAGACCACCCCAGAAACCAACGTCGACGTAAATCTTTCCACGTGCTGTCGAAGTTTTAGCCTTGAGAGCTGCCACGTTGGTTGTGGCTGGTGAAGCATTTCTTTGGATGAAGAAAGAATAACGTTTTACGTTTCAAGTCTTTCGAAAGTAGCGCACGCTCACGTTGGTCGGTCAACGATGACGGTGAAGCCTCCTGCTGCTGCAGCCTTCGTTGCCGTAGCAAAACCTTCCCAGTCCTTGCGGCCAGGTTCGTTAATGTGAACATTCGAGTCAATCAAACCCGGCATCAAAACCATGTTTTCAAAATCATAAACCTGGGAAAGGAGAGGAGAAGATGGCATCTTTAAATTTTCGTTAAGAAGAAGAAGAAGATATCTCTAAGAGGTTCCTCCTTCCCCGCTTACTGCTTCCGATTCGTTGCTGTACAGGTACGTGTTTACTTCCTGCGACGAGCGCATCACTTTACGGATGATGCCCTCGGTGTCAACGATGATGCCGCCGTGTATAAAACCCTCGTCCGTGCCCAAGTAGATTCGTCTACTTAGGAAAAGCAGGTCCATGTTTTCTATTAAGTAGGTCTGTATGTTGTTTTTTAATTACTATATATTACGACTTCGATTCGGGGTGTTTCAATTTCCACGGCAATTGTTCGCATTTCTTTACAATACAACAGAGTACAACAAAAATAGAATTGTGCTGTGATATCCACTAAAACTAAAAATAAATTCTTCAGCTTTCTTAGTAATGATAATCTTTGTATCGCTTTAAACAGCAGCCAAAATTATACTGTTTGATCGGCAGACACTGGCGTAAAAAAGATGATCCTCGGCGAAAAGAGTGTAATTTCGATTTTGCAGCGAAAACTTCTCTCAATCAGTTTCTCTCGCAGGAGAAATTAGTAACTTTAAACTGTTCTATCTATAATTCTATAATTCAAAACCCTTCCAGAGCCCAAAAATTATGTTAGAACCATGAAACTTGCCCAATAATATGCGCGACCAATCTGTAATAAGACATCAATTATTTCGTATTTGTTATTTATTCTTAGTATTATTCAATTATTTTCTTTTTTCCATCAAGCTTTATACTTGAAAGTTGATTGCTATTCTTTATTCTTATATAATAATTAACTTAAATAACTAGTAACAATTTTGTCAAGATCTCGAACTCGTTACCAAGTTTTGTGAGAAGGGACTGGTGGCAAGTAAGAGGGACCCACATTGGCTTGGTAGTTATGAGTTTGAGGAGCTGGTGGCAAGTAAGAGGGACCTACATTGGCGTGGTAGTTATGGTTATGACGAGTTGGTGGTAAGTAGCTCTTTAAAGAGGACCCCACATTGGCATGATGACCAAAATCATGTGGGGCTGGTGGTAAGTAGCCCTTTAATGTGGCCTCTAGATTGCCAGGAGCACCACCAGAACTATAATCGAAATCTCCTTCAGTACCCAAACTTTTAGCTGCACCGCCAAATGCTCCACCATCTGATGTCAAACCTCCGTTTGCAGAATATCCAACATCAGCGCTGGAACCACCATCTGAGTGTCCACCAGATTGTTCAGAGTGCCCTTCTTCAGGACCAAACAAATTATTACCATGTCCGCCACCGGATACAAAATCACCGTTCACATTACCGTTGTTATATGAACCAAACCCATCAGTCTCTCTACCTTGTTCATTAATAACATGGACTGTCTTGATAGGATAGCCAATATCAGAACTTCCGTGACTGATAAAAGAGTGACCTCTAGAGGTTAACTCACCTTCGGAATCACCGTTAGCAACTCCACCGTTGTAAGGACCAACAGAACCTTGTTCATGAATGATCTTGATAGTTTTGATCTCTGCGCCACCTTTATTTTGGTATCCACCATGTCGTCCATGTCCCACATGACCGTAACCACCATGACCGTGAAAACCAATTCCACCAACTCCACCGGAACCATAATGACCATACGCACTAGCACTATTTCCATGTGCAATTGATCCTCCATGTCCTCCAGAACTGTAAGGATGTTCATCTCGTGGACGAATCACTTTGATTGTTTTGACATTACTTCCGCCAACACCATAACTATAACCACCAGCAGAATGGCCACCAGCACCAAAGTTATGTGTATTTATACCATGTCCACCGAGAGCCGAAGCTCCTTCATGAATTACTTTGATGGTTTTAAGTCCTGAATGTCCTGCACCATGCCCCCCATAACGTCCATGAGAAGGAACTTCGTGAATCACTCTTATTCTTTGCACAGCGCCGCCGTGACGTTCTTCACCGCCGCGTCCAAGAAAACCGGCAGAGCACGAAGCCACCAAAACTGCTAAAACACACGAACACAAGAAGATCTACAATAAACAGTTAATACGAAAACAATTAATATAGAGCCTTGATCCTTGAAAACGAATTGTGCCGAAAATTTCACGAACTCTGACCTTCATTGCTGCAGTTTCCAGATATTGAGTAAAATCGAAGAGACTCCGCAAGATCGAGACAACAAGTGATTTGTAACTGATAGGGTTTTTATGAGAAGCATGCATTTTTATACTATAACAGATGGTCTATGCTCTTAAATCTACAACAAATCGCCGCCAGCCAACGTCGGTCTCAAAGGTAAGCAAAGGTGACGTGACTAATCACGTCATTATAACTTCAGCAACTCATCTTCAGCCATATCGACACAGCCGAAGTTATGCAAGCCAAAGTTTTGTGTACAAACACAAAATTGATACCAGCAACAAACTCGTATAATCAACGTTAACAGCTAACTCAGTATTTGGTTCAGATAAAGTTTTCGTAACAATCTTCTCTTGTGTGATTATGATGATTATTTTTTTCTTGTTAATATCCCAAATATTATCCGAATGTTTATTTACATAAAAAGGTTACTCAACCCAATGAAATTTCGGCGCAATTAGAAACGGGCGTTTTGCTATACGAATTAATCATAAAATCATAATTTTTTAAATTAATTCTAATAAATTAATTTGAATTATATCCCAATATTTGAAATTAATTATGTCATAAATAGTTTTTAAGCAGTTCATTTTGTTTATTTGTATGTGCTTCTCTGCAAACCATTAATTCAATACTTTCAATACTTTTACAATATATTGTATTATACAATATATACAGCCTCAAATATTAAAATCCTTTATTATTTAAATTTATTAGAAAGTTATTGAATGTTTTAAAATGTATTAAAATTACTAATCAATCAGCGAGCATTTTACGATTTACGAATCGCTGAGAAATTAGAACCAGTTTTAATCCAACAAGATAGCGATACTGAAAGTGTGCGTCTATGGTTACTTTACGATGGTCCAACACAACTTCATTCATCCAACTTCAATCAAATTGAACATCTTAGGACTTAACTAAACATTTGATTTATTAATTATTTAACTTTTCATTTGCATTTTGGAGAAAAAATTAATTTTTGTTTGTCTTTGTCTACTGATTTTAATTAATTCAACAATAAAGTCTATGTTTTTAAATGAATGAATATGGTTTCTATGTTGAAAGGATTTCTTTCTGAGGTAAGATAATGAAGTTCCCGTAATAATTTTGCACAATCTCAAACCTAAACACATGGGTTTTTTTAGTTCACGTTATCACGAATACATTACATGCCAATCACTACCTTTTCAATACGCCATCTCTACATCTTCTACAATAACCTCACCTCATCCTTTAATACGTATTATACTTCATATTGGGTTTTTCAATTTTGTATAAATACTCGTATATCCCTTTTTTAGAACTAATAAAACCATTTTTCAATAATGTTACATGTCAATAAACATAATAATTATTTTGAAGTTTATTGAATATAACGATTCAGTTTATTTTTAATCAAATATCAATTTTATTATTGCATTTTTAAAAAAACTAGTGTTAAAAATTAGTTACAATTCTTAATCAATTAAATAATTGTTTAATTAATAGGAAAACTACATTAGATAACTAAGATAAAATAACTATAAAATCATATTGTATATGTATTTGATATATTAACTAAAGGTTGTTGTTTTCATGTTTAAAAAGCATCTATTTAGCAATCATGTATTCATGTTTACTCTCGTCTTAGTCTAAGAGAAGTCTTTTGGACGATAAAAATTTTGTTTAATAGTTATTAATGAATGGGACTTAATATAACGCTCAATAGTTAGCGTGTGTATGTGTCTGTGTATATATGTATGTATATGTATAATTAGTTTATATAGTACTCGTATGTGCCAAAATGCATACAAAGTTTAGTTGCTTTATTTAATTTATGAACGTGTAATAAATACATAAAATTACATTGGAGTTTTATTGTTAGCACAAATATTTAAATATTGCTCTTTTAAAATGAACAAATTGAGGATGTATAGTATATAAATAAAAATTTATGTATATGGAAGAAAAATTTAGAACAGAAAAATTAATAACATCCAAAAACAACAGATCAAAATCAGGCCTCAATTGATTATTTATGAAATATATATTTGTATTAAATAATATATCAATAGATTTAATATTATTTAAAAATGGGTTTTGGATTATTTACAATTTACAATTATAAAACAATGTAAAAATAACCAATTTTATAAATTTATAGATTCACCAAGAAACGATACGTAAAATTCTATCGTTAAATGAACGTCGGGGAAGCCTCCAAACCACGATTGCTTCTGGTTTAGATTTAGTGATTGGAAATTGGATAAAGTGTCATAATTAAACCGTTTTCATTTAAACGCTTGTGTAATTACTGGACTGAATTAATTATTGAGTGAGTGAAATTGAAGGAAAAGTCTTCAATGTTGGATAAAATAAATAACTGCTTTTGATATGTTATAAAATATTTGAAGTTATTTCGAAATATGTTTTTTTTTGTTTCTGACGATGCTTGCGTATAAAAATATTTTTCACCACATTTGTCTCAATTAATTACCCTTAATTTCTTCCTTTGTTGTTGTTTTTTTTTAAATATTTAACTTATAATAATTTCTACATTAAGTACATAAAAAGAAAGACGAATGTTGCAAAATTTATAAATGCTACATTCGAACGACGTTTCGTTTATCATTTTCTCAATACAATCTTCGGGGCTTCTTCTATGCTTTAAAAAGTTTTAAAACTGTTTAAAAACTTTGTTGCTATCAAATCTATTTCAATTTTTATTTTTCTCTTCTTTAAGATTTTAAAGGCACTTTACAATAAATTAAAGTGTACGTATGTATAAACATTTTGGGAAATATTTATGTAATATGAATATCTATGAATGAAATTTTAGGAAAAACTGGGAATGTTTGGGTTTATCTTTTTGGGTTAAGAAGAGAAACATAATGATAATGTGGTGCGTAATAAAATCGGGATTCGAATGAAAGGATTGATTGAGAAGAGATCATATAATTTTGATAATATTGTTCTATGGCATTGTAAAATTTTTTAAAAAAAAACTACATAATCTTTCTCGTTCTTTCTTAAATTTAATTATACTTTTAAACCTAATAATTTAAAAAATGTAAAATACATTAATACGTAAAATGTACATAACATATTATAACAATCAATCAATATAAATTATTCACAAAAATCACATCATACATATGTTTACAAGGGCTTGGTGGCAGGGGCGAAGGAGGCTCTACTTAACCTACATGCTTAAGGACAATTGAATTCCTGGCCATTAGAAGTGGTATTTTTTATACTTGAATTTATATATAATTTCTTTACTGAAGCTTTTCAAAAAGTAGACATTTAAAAATTAAGAACAATTTTGTTGTTTTGTACCAATTAAATTGGTGATTTAACTCTCACTCTGTGACTCGCTACACACATTTCATCTTTAATACATTGAACAATTATTAAACTGCAAAGTTTTTCTAATTAATGAATCGTTAAACTTTGAAAAATAATTTCATGTTTTCAACAGAACAAAATTTCAACAGAACAATGTACTTAATTAATGAAGTACATATTTAAATTTAAAATTTAGTAAATCACAAAATTTACTACAAATTATTTATTATAAATTTATATTTAATGAATTTATTAAGATTTGATTTTAAATAACATTTTTATGAGGATTAAATAAAAAGGTTTACCATTTTTTAAATCATGTCAATTATGGTCTACCTGATGAAAATTTAATTCATTTCATTTATAAATTTAGTATCTTTGATTATATATTCTTCTTCTACCAATCTATTTAAATAAGCAAGTTTTAACGTTTCCGAGGGAACGGACAATCCCAGAATTTATAATTCGAATTCGGTGAACTTATTTTTACATTTTTACGAGAAATGTATAAATTGGTACGTAGCTCAGAGTACTACCAAAAAAGACTTGCTTTGCTAAGTAGCATACCACCACATAAAGGTTAATGAAACAATAATTCGCTCAATGTAATTAATTAGTTAATTGTATTATGTAGTTAATTGTTAGTGGTTACCAAACCCTGGCTAGGTATATTATACAATATATAAATAAGTTGATTATTATAAAATTTTATGGTTTTTTAAAGTATTTTATTGCTTTGTTTTTTGTTTTTTTCCCTATTTGCTAATACTTATTTAAAGGGGGTCATCATAAATACAGACATCATTGAACTTATTCAACTAAATTTAAATACAAAAACATACAAAAGAAAACAAGACAACAAGATAAGCATATAATATGTAGTAAATAAGGAAATAAATAATTAACACTAACTCTTCATTATTACTGCTATTTTTTTATATATTCACAATCATATTCTGCAACTGTGTCAGTGTGGTTCCCAAATGATTGCTTTCGTGTATGTTGCGTATCTGCAGCAGCCAACGTTGGCATTCAATACATTTACGCTGTCGCTCCTCTCGTGATACATCCACGCCCAGCCCATTGGCCGCCCAAGGATCAAGATTTTCTTGTATGATTGGCAAGAAATTGGAGAGTATCACACGCAGTGTATCACAAGCGCGAGTGTAGTGACTACATCATAATTATGAGAGACGGGAAAAAGTTAAATTTCAGAAAAAAATTTCCTTACGAACGATAAGAATATTTTTAGGAAATAGCAGACAAAAGAATACATACAATTTGTGTTGACTCTGTAGAAGTTCATAAATTTCTGGTAGTAGTATTAAACACAAGTCTAAATTCCAAGAGGATCTGAGGATTATGGAAAAGAGAAAAACTATACAATTTCCTATTCCTTTTTTTTATCACATGATTTCTATTTCACTCAAACTTACGTTTTTTCTAAAATTGCACCCAACAAATCGACGAAAACTGTTCGTCCATTCATTTTTATAGCTTGTTTGAGGGCTCCAACGATGTCATGAGTTCTTGATGAAAGAATTGTTCAGTTTTATAAATAATTTAAAGATTATAAAATAAGTTAGATTTCAAAATTGAAAACTGAAATACAAACCTGGTTGAATTCCTTATTAACTGTAAAGTTGCATGTCGATTACTTAACTCTTGATAAACTTGTTCATGTGACGAGGACAGCATGTGAATCTCGGAGCTGTCATCGATGTTGATGCGATTATTAAAGCTTTTCTGATTCTGTGAATGTTTGGATGAAGCATGAAAATTTCCAAAAACGATACGTATACAAATAAACATCTAAAAATAAACTTACAATTCCTGCGGGTGTAATTAGTGCGGAATCTGCACGATAACTTATAGGAATCTAAAGAAATTAAAGCCCTCATTATTAGAAATTTGTATTTAATGAAATATGTTTAAACATACATTTGTTGATGTGATTGCTGTCGTAGCTGAGCTTGTATCGGTGTAGCTCGATATTCTCTGCATCCAAAATTGAATAAAAGAGACATGTTTTTAAAAAAACATTTCAACTATTTTCAAAGTAATACTTGACTTAAGTTATGCATTAAAAAAGGTCAAACTAACTGTAATTTTAATCAATTTTTCAGCAATTTAGTTAATGTGTTGTTAGAATATGTATTTGTCAAGGAGTTATTATTGATAATAGAAGTTTCGTTAATAGGTTACAATATGCGATTAAGATTATAGTTCTCATTCTGCTTTTATTTGATTATTAAATTTAAATGTCTTCCAATGCTTCTAAAACCGAACGCAAGGCGGAACCTACACAAAAATGTCTAGATTCAAACTATAATGGACACCGCGCCACTTTCTCTCTAATTCTTTGCCATCTTGACTTAGCTTTTCACTTACATGAGATTGTCTTTGCGCCGCCGTCATTTGATGTTGTTGTTGGTGAGGCGGTGACCGTAATTCCAATGATGTGCGTGACCTTGTCGGTGGTTTTGTTATAATCTGTACGGTGATGTTCTTATTTCGTGCATTCTCCTTGTTCAGCTGCGACTGTGCTACGTTACTTCGTTTGCCGCTGCCACCCTTGTTAACAATATGAGACGAAGCCGACTTCTTTAGCAGCATATTGTCGTCCATTTTGTGCAAATCCGTTGTGCTCACCGATGAAACTTGATGCGACAATTTGTTACGCGTGTGAAAATTATTTGTATTGGTTCGTCCAGAAGACGAGGTGGAGATAGCAATTTGTGTGGTGCGTTTTTGTATATTAGAGGATGTTTTGGTTTTGGCGGTTTTCTGCATGCAACTGTGCTGATGAGCCGCACTTGTGTTTGTGTTGCCGCTACCTGAGCCAGTATTTCCCGACATTGATATTGCTGTTGATTGTTGGTGAATGTTTTGATTCACAGGAAAGTCTTCGATCATTTCCGTGTGATCGTAGTTTGTAATAATGGGCGGATTACTGTCATTCATGTTGTACTCAAAATCATTTGCGTACTTGTTCACCAGATGATCGAACTGATAGATGTCACGTTCGCCTGGCATTTTTAAAGAGCTCGGTCCATCGAAACTCAACCCGGACAGACCATTTCCACCAAAAGAGCTGTAGTCATTGACCGGAGCCAGCGATGATGAGCAAAAATTATAGGGCGGTGATGATATCTTCTGGGGAGCATTGGGATAGATGGGATCAAAATGGATATCATTACTATTTAGACCGCATTTGGAGCTGTCAACGCCGCCATTTAGTAGCGTTGATGAGGACGGTGGAGCCGATGAGATGTTTATATCGATCGTTGGTTCATCGACCAATTCGAGGCTGAGATTAGGTGATGAATGCCCATCGAGACTTGGACTCTTATTGTCCTCGTTCTCTTCTACCAGGCGGGACGGTTTTGAACTACTTTTGGCGACAATGGAAAGTCGCAGCTTCTGATTGCCACGCGAGAAACTTTTGCGTGTTGTAGTGTTATGAATAAAGGCAGGTGAAGGTATATTTGATGGATTATAGAAGGGAAAAACACGATCGATGCTTAAAGCATTAATCGCGACGTATTCCTTTTCATAAGATCCACATATCTAGTAATGGGAAGGGGGAGAAAAGAAAAAATTATTTAATGAGAAGTAAAGAAGTAGAAAAAAAAAACTTATGATCAATATCTATTGCTTACTAGTTTCCTATTCACTATTTTCATATCGGCCAACGTTGTCCATGCCGATTTTATGTGATCAAATTCCCGATCCGGTTCCCAACCGATTACAGAAATACCAGCTGCTGTACCAACGAATAGACATTCTCCGTTCTCACTAATGTTTGAATAATAATGAATTTTATTTCATCAATATTATTTAATTCATCTTTCAATACTATAATATTATTTTTTATAAGGATGTATTTGTAAACTTACCTAAATGTTATACATTTAATTGGATTCCCATAAAAATAACTTCTTACATCCGTTTTTGATATCCTCAAACGGCTTTCTAAATCGTAAATGCAAACAGTACCGTCAAGACGGCCCACTGCCAACAGAAACTCAAATGGATGGAATTGAATGCAGGTGATTGCTGCCACCGGTGGCAGCTCTATAAAGTCCATGATTTGTTTGCTCTTTCGTATGTCCCAGATGATGACGGATCCCTCTGTGCCAGCAGATGCAATCCACAAACCATCCGGTGAGAATTTTACTGAGTTCACGTGAGCTATGTGGCCACGATAGACTTTGATGCATTTGTTCTGATTTCTTACATCCCAAAGTCTGCAAATAAAATTACTTTTACTTAAAAATATGTTAACAAAATTTTACAATAAATAATATATTAATAAAAAAATTGGGAACAGATAGGGATCCGCCCGGTAACGCCCACCGTGTTATTGTTGTTGCTTATGATGCAGACCTTAGCGCTTTCAAATTTGAAATTATTTCCCTATATCTCCTTAACTAGAGAAGGTTGTTATATATACCGTTAGAAAGGAAAGTTAAAAATTTATGTAAACGATTTTATCGAAAGACGCATATTTTTTGGGCAAAACTTATTTAGTACACTTTTTCCCATTAACTGTAACTCAGAATCCATATGGGGGCGGGCGACGATTTGTTGTTTTTGGGATCTGCATCACAAGCAACAACACGCTTGGCGTTACCGGGCGGATCCCTAGGCATAAATGCAGAATAGCTGCCAAGCTCAGATTTTGTTCATCTTTTTTTTACTGTTAGATAGGGCCATCAGGAACGGAAGTGGCTGGTTTGTATCGGGGGCTGGTCAGCCATCTTGGATTTATGACCGTTTGAAGGACAAATGAATGGTTTAATGAAAGTCATTTATCTCATAAACTAAGAGAGCTAGCGGAACTAGCGATGTACCTTTGGAAAGGTATTCTTAATGCGTTTCATTTATGTAATACACATTTTTGTCCATAACATGGCTGTGAAGGAGTTATATTGATTTTTAGAAAAATGTGACAAGTTGACCTTGAAAGAACAATTTATTTCTTCCAAACGGACACATTAAGGTATAAAACAAATTACAGTTATGGAAAGCTTGTTCTTTTACTTTTAAAATGGTATATAATATGTTATACTTACTATTGTATTACATTACTTTAGCTTTACTTTTCTCTAAACAAACAAGTGTAAACACAGAAAAAACATTTGAAATTAAAAAATTTTTTGCCTGCGGCGCTCTAACTTAACAAAAAAATTTCAAGCGATTTTTCATCAAAATTTTTTAATTTTAAATGTTTTCCATTAGAGCGGCGCAGGCAGAATTGTAATTGAAATTTTGAAAGGTAAAGCTAAAATAATGTAATACAATAGTAAGTATAACATATTATATACCATTTTAAAGGTAGAAGAACAAGCTTTCCATAACTGTAAGTTATTTTATGCCTTAATGTGTCCGTTTGGAAGAAATAAATTGTTGTTTCAAGGTCAACTTGTCAAATTTTTCTAAAAATCAATATAACTCCTTCACAGCCATGTTATGGATAAAAATGTGTATTACATAAATGAAAGGTACTAAAAATACCTTTCCAACAGTACTTCGTTTGTTCCGTTAGCTTACTTAGTTTTTGAGATAAGTGCCTTTTATTAGTACCATTTATTTGACCTTCAAACGGTCATAAATCCAAGATGGCTGACCAGCCCCCGAAAAAACATGGACACTTCCGGTTATAACGGTCTCAAATAACGGTAAAAAAAAAGAAAAAAAAATCTGAGGTTGGCAGCTGATCTGCATTTGTTCCGATCCCTATTTAAGCCAAAAATTGTATAATAAAAAGTTCCACTGAAACTTTCGTGATTAATGAAAAAATTCCCCAACCTTTTTAAGTTCAGGTGGCAACTTTTGCTCCCAATAATACACCAACGAAAGTATAATGAAAACAAACAGATCAAAATTAAAACAGACACGGCAAATGTCAAATGTGGTTGAGTGGATGTTTTGTCTATTGCACTTTGCTCATGCACTCAGTTTAATTGTCTTAACATTTTTGCTGTGCTGTTAAATCGGTAACTGAAAGAAGGTGGAGGTGGTTATCTGTTCTAATCAATACAAAAATTTGGGAACAATTGGAATTGATCATCAAGAATTCGTCAAATAAAAGCAGGTGAGTTCAACAATTTGTTTTTGTTTTTCCAAATAAATATTGGGACCTTTATAAATAGAATTGCATTCTCTGGAAATATGAGAAAAATACACAAACAACTTCAATGCAACAATACAACTTATTATGGAAAAAAATTTATTGTAAAAAAAAAACAAAAATAAAATTAATTTCATTGGTTTCTTGATAAATATGCTAAATTAAACTAAAAGAAAGTATTATATTAAATTAAGGGACCAAAGTTCAATCAATAGACCGACCCTACTGTCGGTGAAGCAGTGGCGTAGATTGGAGGGAGTTGAAAATTTGACAAAGATGGCAAACAGTTTTTTAAAATCTGTGCTCTAATAATAAAACTTTCCTCATGAGCTTAGTATTTATGCAAATTCCAATATTCTTATTTCTTATTTAAGATAAGATTAAGGAAATTGTTATGAAGATAAGATTTTTCTTGCACACCAATAAAGATGAATTTTATGCAATAAATGAATTTTAAATAATCATTTAATTATATTTTAAATATAAGCATAATAAAGAATGAATTCCAAGAAATAAATAGCAAATGAATTTCAAAGTGAATTACAAAAACTTGCATAATTTACTCCTCAGCCCAAATTGAGAGTTTTTTTAGACTCTTTAGAATGTATTTCAACCTTTGTGATAAAATTAAACTAATCGCTTCTTATCGGTGCGAGTTATATACAGACAGTATTATTATATACTGTAGTCACACGGGCAATTAATCCTGGATAGTCAAACACTTGAATTAGAATGAATTACTGGTCACAATTAACTATCTATATTCTATACTAATATATTAATAAGAATTCCATTGCTGATTTTATTATTCAGTTGTGTTGTGCCTACCCTAGAAGACGGTTCGTTTAGTTCACTGTCACAAGAAAAATATTTAAAACAACGATGACTGGAGAACAAGAACTTCGTTATGAAGGACGTGTCGCTGTGGTGACTGGTGCCGGAGCTGGATTGGGTCGAGAGTACGCTTTGCTTCTTGGTTTACGGGGTGCTAAGGTTGTCGTCAATGATTTGGGTGGCAGCTTTAGTGGAGAGGGAGCTTCTCAGCGTGCCGCTGATGTGGTTGTCGATGAAATCCGAAAGGCGGGAGGAACGGCTGTGGCCGATTATAATTCGGTAGTCGATGGCGATAAAGTTATCGAGACCGCAATCAAGAACTTTGGTCGCATTGATATATTAATCAACAATGCTGGTATATTAAGAGATCGCAGTATTCCCAAAATAAGTGATCAGGACTGGAATTTGGTGCATGATGTCCACTTAAAGGGTAGTTTTAAATGCACACAAGCCGCCTGGACCCATATGAAGAAACAGCAATTCGGTCGCATTATAATGACTGCGTCGAATTCGGGAATGTACGGCAACTTCGGACAAGCCAACTATTCTGCGGCAAAGATGGGTCTCGTTGGTTTGGCCAATACAGCCGCCATCGAGGGCAGTAAGAACAACATATTCTGCAACGTAATCATTCCCACCGCCGCCAGTCGACTGACCGAAGGTATTCTGCCCGATATGCTTTTCAATGAGCTGAAACCACATCTGATTGCACCAGTTGTTGCGTACTTATGCCATGAATCGTGTGAAGAAAATGGTAATTATAAGTATCTTTATTATTCATTTAAATTAACTCTGACTCTGTACAGGCACCTACATTGAGAGTGCCGCTGGATGGGCTACCAAAGTGCATACCGTCCGTGGCAAAGGCACTGTTTTGCGCACTTCGATCGAACAAAAATGCATCACTCCCGAATATGTAAAAAGCGTCTGGTCAAAGGTGACCGATATGTCGGAAGCCAAGCACTTGGACACCATTGGTCAGGCGTCGGGCACTTTGTTAGAGGTTTTGGAGAATCTTAAAGACGGGAAATACGACGGTTTTCAAGACACTTTCAAATTCGGATCAAAGGATCTGATTCTGTATGCTTTGGGCGTTGGTGCCACCATCAAGGACCCAAACAGTTTGCGTTTCTTATATGAAAACGACGCCGACTTTGCAGCCATTCCTACATTTTTCGTATTGCCCGGTTTGCTCCTGAGCATGACTTCGCAGTTAGTTTCATCTGCCCTGCCTCCAGGCAAAGCTGAACTGACCAATATTCTGCATGGCGAGCAGTATTTGGAAATTTGTGACCACCTTCCGACAAGTGGCAATTTAACGACCAATGGTAAAGTTTTCGATGTGATGGACAAAGGTTCTGGCGCTGTTGTGGTGACCAACTGTGAGACGTATAACGAAAATGGACAGCTGCTGGTGAAAAATCAAAGCAGCATTTTTATTGTGGGTGCTGGAAAGTTCGGTGGAAAAAAACAGCCCATTAATGGGGTTGTTCCGCTGGGAACAACACCACAACGTACACCCGATTCGTCCATTCTATACAAAACCTCACTGGATCAAGCAGCTTTGTATCGTTTGTCTGGCGACTTGAATCCGATGCACATTGATCCAGGTTTCTCTGCTATTGCTGGTTATCAAACACCCATTTTGCATGGTCTCTGCAGCCTGGGCTTCGCTGTACGCGCCGTTTTGGCCAAGTATGCCAATAATAACTCATTGCTGTTTAAAGCGGTTAAGGCACGTTTTGCAGCTCCTACGATTCCTGGACAAACATTGAGAATTGACATGTGGAAGGAAGGCAAACGTATTCATTTCAGCACCACGGCAGTGGAGTCTAAGAAACAGGTCATTACTGGGGCTTATGTAGACTTAAAGGACACAACAGCTAAGCTATAAAAATTCCGTCATAGTGTTTACAATAATAAAAAATTATGGTTTTAAGCTATGGTTCTATGGGTTGAAGTGTGAATTTAAATATATAATACTTATTATCACTTCAAAGAAAAATGTAAACATTATTGATAAATAAATAATACCTTATCTCCTTAATTAAATATGTAGTCACAGACAGAGACAAATAAAGATCTTGTAAAGCAGAAGGTTGTTTGGGGTTTTTTCTTTTTCCTTCCTACTTATATTCTTAGCTTTAACCTAAGAAAGTGGACCATACTGAAAGGTGATTTTATATACAATATTCATATTTTACTTTATCCTTTAAGAGAAAAGAGTTTATTTGAAGTTTAGTTTGAGTTAAACTTTGAGTTTGATATTTTTTAAGAGCCTTTTCCGAATGTTTTAATTATTCTACCTAACATTAGATACATAAATATATACGTATATATAAAATAGTAACTATATGAATGTTTTAGTCATTTTCCATTATAGAAAAGTAATAGAGATTAGATTCAGTTCCATTGAAATACCTAATAAATCGGCCTAAATAAATTAAATAGAATTGAAATGCGCTCATTTATCAGTAAAAATGTTTATCTTTAACTTAAATGCTTATCATATATCCGCAATTAAAGAACCATTTCCTTAAAGATCAATCAATTTGTCTTTTGAAGTTAATATATATTTGTATAATATAAAGAAGTGGAGTTGAAAAATTATGGCACTTGCTTAGACATTCATATGTACATATTAATATTTAGACTAGTTTTAACAGATTCATTCAAGTCAGATTCAAGTTTTTAAACTCTTCAAACAGATGACAGTGAAAGTGGAAACTTGTGAAATTACCATTTGCTATTCTCTATCGGTGACATATGTAGATGAGTGGCTTATATTAATGTTATTATAATTATTTATTAGCAATTTTTGAATCGACTATGAAACATCGTCACTTTTAACCTTGTGTACGACAACAATAAAGTTCATAACAGTGAGTCATTTAAATCAAAATATTCCGCAGTCTAAATCGTAGCTTTTAATGATTAAATAGCCAGATATGAGAAAAAGTAAACTATAAACAAGTTTCACATTTTTTGTATGCGTAGGATGGAAATCTTAGAATTGTCGATATCAATTTTGTATGGACAAGTTTATGAATAAACTATTTGCGTTGTAATTAAAATAAACATATGTATAAATTTCTTGTAACATGCATATATTTTTGTGTATATCGTATTTTTTATTGGACAAATAAAATTTTAACCATTGTATTTAATATATTTTTCAGAAATTGGAAACCATTAAAAAAACCCTTCGGGCCTTCATGTTGTTTCTTTTTTAATATAATATTTAGGTTCAAAATAATTACGTGATTAATTTAAATGGAATTAAGTTAATTAAATAACTCTGTATCAATTTCAAAATATTGGTACAATAAAGTAGGAAAAGCCTATGTATAACATCTATCTACATATTTACCTTTTATATAACATATTAAAACGCCCCCTAACTAGAACTTGTTAGTATGAATTAGACATTATATGCAATTAAATGTTTTTTAATACATATTCAAACATATAAATATGTACACATATTCCAAATAAAGTTAGGTCTTCAAATTTTAAAAATATTAAACTGACGCTGTCACCTTTATAATGTTCATATTAAGGAAATGGTTCAAGTTTATACATTTTATTAAAGCACATTATGAATTATTTTATGAATTCGCATTACCTCCAAACATACACACACAACACACAAGTTGAACACGTTTCAAAGTCCCCTTTCTAAACTTTCGCCCATAAAGATGCTTAAATTTGTTGCGAACTTACCTGACAGTTGTGTCGTTGCTGCCCGACACAACATACTCGCCCGATGGATTAAAATCCAGCGTGCGCACACTCTTCATGTGTCCATTTAGAGTCGAGCAAATGCTTTGGGCATTTAAATCCCAGCGTCTTATTATGCCAATATCATCGGCTGAGTATACAAAATCGTCATTATATGCAAAGCGAACACAGTCAATGGGACGATTGTGTCCAGTGAGTGACTATAAAGGAAATAATAATAATAATATTAAATAATATATTCAAAAAACCTGGTTTTTTAAGAAATAAACAACAAAGAAGTGAACGAACCATGAAACATGTTTCCTCGCCAATAGCCCAAAGATTAACGTTACGATCATGACCACCTGTGACCAAAACACGTCCTGTCTCGCCGAGGTCTAAGCTAGTGACACTGTCATTGTGAGCCTTTATCTCATCTGGTTGGAAAGAAAAGAGGGAGCCATTAAATTAACGTTCTGGTGAAGGTTGTCGGTTGGGGTGGTGACTCATTATAGACCATACAAGTCGAATTGGGAAACGGCAGCAATAGCGGAAGTGAGGAAAATACTTTTAAGGCGGTGGATAAAAGAAATTGTATCGTATTGTACTGTTTTTTTCTGAATTTCGAAAAAGTCCATGTATGATAGACAGAATGGCGAAAATGATTGATTGACACTACCCGCGTTATGCATGTCGATCGAACAGATGGACAAACAAACTGACGGATGGAGCAACAGAAAACTAAATTGTCGTACACTTGAATTGAATTGCATTGCAAATTGTTGCATTTACATTTGCTATATTATATTACAAGGCTTTATTTCGCCTTTGTTTAATTGCCTTAAATGGCATGTGAATTGTTTTACAATCAGCCGCCGTCGTACGTTTCCACGCCTCCAATTAAGGCGTCCTCTTTATTTAAGACTTTCCTAGTAGCACTTTCAGAACTTACATATTTTTGCTGTTAATTTTCGGGGTAATGCCATTACTTTTAGCCACTTTATTAGCCAGCTCTTTGTTTGCTATTACCACTATTTTCTGAAGAAAATTCAATTCTCTGATTCTTCTTCGATTTCAGCCAAATGTGATCAAGAATTTCATTCAATTCACTCGACGTCGCCTTGCTTCTTCTTCACTTCACTGCACGACTTTCATGTTATTTTAGATGTTTGGGCTGCTATTTTCGTTACATTTAAAATTGTCGTTCACAACTAATTAGAAAATAAAACACAAAACTTTTTCTTTTTACAAAATAACAAAAAACAAAAAGTCCTTTCTTCTCCTATATTGTCAAAAACATCGTAAAACGCACACACTCTTTCGCTCACGTATGATGAAGAATATGCACAGGAGAAAACGAAAAACACTCATCATTTATTACTTTTCATACTTTTTGTGCTTTAGTTAGACTGAAATGCTAAGACTTGTATTGTTGTGTGCTGCTAGACTGCAATAAATTCTTTGGCGAAAACGAGATGCTAGTATTTACGCAAAGCTTATTTTATGATGTCAATTTAGTGCAGCTACACATTATTAGATGACGCTTTGGTAAGTAATTACAATATGTACCTAACAGTCTGGTTTATACGAAAATCCCAAAGTCTCGCCTAATCAAAAGATCAAATAAATGAAGTCCTACATTCTTTTCAAGGATCGAGTCGCTGATCATATGTTATGCTTTGTAAGAAATGGAACGTAGTCGATCATTGTTTTTTCTCTAACGCTCAATGTGTTAAAATCTAGAACAAATGCAGAATAGCTGCGTAGCTCAGAGTTTTTTTTACCGGTACTTGGGACCGTTATAACCGTAAGTGGCCAAGTTTTTCGGGGGCTTGTCAGTCATCTAGCAGTTATGACAGCAGGTCAAATAGGGGTACTAATAATACTAACTTTTTTCCTAACCACAATTTTTTGTGACAAACGGAAAGCTCACCGTGTTTAGGAGATAAGTATTATTAGTAGCACTTATTTGATCTTCAAATGGTCATAACTCCAAGATGGCTGACCAGACGCCGAAAAAAAACAAAAAGCCGCTTCTGTTCATGATAGGCCCAAATAAAGGTAAAAAATCTGAGCTATGCAGCTATTCTGCATTTATACTTTTAAGACTAGATTTTATAATGTCTCTTTTTAATACCATCATGGTTTAGTTATAATTTGGTGAAAACTATTGTGGTGGCAGCACAAAAGCATGGTTATTTAGATTTTCATTTTATGGCAACACATGAAGCTGATAGATAGTTTTTAATTTCTGTTGTAAAATCGTACTTGAGGGTATTTGTTTTGCGGACATTAATCCTTGTCATTCATTAATTTGTAATAAACAAACTTATAAATCATGTCCTCACGCTACGATCGAGCTGTGACCATCTTCTCACCCGATGGACATTTGCTTCAAGTTGAATACGCACAGGAGGCTGTCCGAAAGGGATCGACTGCGGTGAGTGATTCGGCGGAATTTTTGTTTGGAGCCATATGAAAACATAACCTCCAATTTGTTATTGGGCTACATATGTGGGAAAATTCTTTTTGCCAGTCATTTAGCAATATTGTTTGTGTTCCCTTAGGTGGGCGTTCGAGGTGACAATTGTGTTGTTCTAGGCGTGGAAAAGAAATCTGTGGCTAAGCTCCAAGAAGAGCGTACAGTTCGTAAGATCTGTCCGTTGGACAGTCATGTAGTCATGGCATTCGCGGGTCTAACTGCCGATGCACGGATTCTTATCAATCGTGCTCAAGTGGAGTGTCAGAGTCACAAACTGAATGTTGAAGATCCTGTAACATTGGAGTATATAACGAGGTTTGATTGTGATGTAAGTTGAAGTGCAATTTCCTAAAAATCATTGGAAATCTTTTTCCAGATATATTGCAATACTCAAACAGAAGTATACACAAAGCAATGGTCGTCGACCCTTTGGTATTTCCTGCCTTATCGGTGGTTTCGATTACGATGGCACTCCACATTTATTCCAAACGGAACCTTCTGGCATTTATTACGAGTGGATGGCTAACGCCACTGGGCGCTCTGCTAAGACGGTCAGAGAATTTCTAGAAAAACAATACCAGGCTAACGAGGTTGCATATGAAAATGGTGCAGTCAAATTGGTAATCAAAGCACTGCTGGAAGTGGCGCAGACAGGTCAGAAGAATTTGGAGATTGCAGTGATGGAGAGAAACAAACCATTGAAAATGCTCGATGCCGAAACTATAGAAAAGTATGTCACAATCATTGAGAGAGAAAAAGAATTGGAGGCCGAAAAGAAGAAGCAGAAGAAATGAGCTGAAGCTGAAGCGAAAGAATTAATAGATTTTTAATAAACGAGTTTTCATATTTTAATTATGGTTGATTGTGAAGAAATGCTTAGCTTTTTTGGTTGCTGAATAAAAAAAATGCATCATTCAAATATACATTCAATTTTCAGGCCTTACATTTTATTATACAAATATACATACATTTAAAGTTAATTCACGAGACATTGGGCCGTATTCCGTAAGTCACGACGAAGCCGAAATCAGGGACTCTTGTTTTTTTCGTCGACATCAACATTCTATAATGTCTTAGTACTTGTCATCGACGAAAAGCACAAGATTCACCGATTTCGGATTCGTAGTGATTTACGGAATACTGCGCATTATAAAGAGCTACAAATAGATTTTTACTAATTCTAAATAATACCATGGATCACAGTCACTTCATAATAATTTTTAAACCATAACTAAATTAAATCACTTGGTGATAATTGCGATTCTCCCTCGGCCATAAAAATCTGCATCGCCTTGAACAGTAGAGCAATACCCAAATATTTCTTTTCCTTCATAGTCCACGATTTGGCCGGCCCATAGAAGTTGCCACGTTTAATGTTTGTCAAGTGCTGCAGACTCAAAGACTCGATAATTGCAGCCTCCCGAGTGTACGCATCGCTGGGCACGATGTTGTGAAACACATGCAGACAAACGACTCCATGTCCGGAGTTCCAAATGTCCAAAATACGATTCAGTTTCTTACTGTCCGATGAAGTCTGAGACGGTTTATTACAGAGCTTTTTGGCACATCCAGCTACGGAAATATACATCCACATAGATCGGTATCAATAAAGCACTGGATAAATTAAACTTACTTAATTTTTCTACATCAACATTATTCGGATTAACTAATTGTGCATTTATCCGAGTGTGTATTTTCATGGCATCGTACAGATGTGAGTAAGGACGAGAAGTCTTTCCTTTGCCCACGTAGAAGATCGAGTGTAAGAAACGACGCCAAAGAAGATATTTTTCCGAAAACTAGAAGAATAGAAAGTGTCGAATTAAGTTTTCTTTTCAGATACTTCAATTAGCTCATGCTTACTTCACTTTCACCTGGTAGATTGCAAGATATACGCGGATCGATCAACAAATAGATGAAACTCTGCTTTAAGTGACCCTCGCGCATTTCTTTCTTCTGCTTGTTATTCGCAAAATACTTGGACGATTCAGTTTCATATCTCATAAGCTCTGGAATTTGTTTGAAGAATTGTGGAGATCGTACGGTGCGATAGAGTTCAACAGAAAATTCTATAGTAAAAAGAGTAAAGTATAAACAAGCTGGCCAACATATGCATTTTATGGACGCAAAAACGTACTGGCTTCCCAAATCTTACAGCTAAGTTGGGCAAACTTTCTGTGTAACAGTAAATTTATACGTTGAACTGTCGAAAACATAATTTTTTACAAAACTGATTCAATAAAGTTCATATTTTTTGAATTATAAATCATAGAGTTCAACCAAAACTTACTTAATTCATTGGAGTCGTTTTTCTTTCGTATCTCCATCATTGCAGAGTTTTGACGTTTATATTTTACCAAGCGTTTAATATACAGTCGCTTTGTACTTTTGGTGATGGGCCCTTGATAAATGGGACAGCAAGAAGGTAAGTTTAAGTAACTAAATTATCTACTAGCAGTGCTTCATACTTACCAGGTGGGTCTCCGAAATTAGTCAACTCAACGCGTAGAGCATCTGTTTCATAGTCAATGGGCAAAGTAAAGTTAGTCGATTGACTTGTAATCGAAGTGTCCTGATTTTCCTGATTCCTAAAAACAACGTAAATTTTATTATAAGGTTGCGTTTTTACTCAAGAATTAATCTGAGTCCTTTTGTAAGGTCTTAAATCATCGTCTTTAGATTCTTTTGGTTGATAAAGGTTACCTTTTGGCTGGTGTGGTTCTTTGCACTGCCATTTTGTTACCCGCATTACGCACTAGTTTTGTTTCGTAGAAAACCAAGCCGTTTTCATTGTCTGTGTGAACGTAGGCTTCGGTCATTTGCAGAATATATTCGTCATGTTTAGGTGATCGTATGAAGTTACTAGTATCAGCGTCATGTACCGAAACCAGGTTACTATTTTTCACCGTTCCTACTTCTCCATCAATCTCCGGTACGGTTCGATAACTTGTATCGGATTCTGGTACGATGTCTGGTTCTGGATTATCAATTTGGGCATTTGCCATGCTCTGGATTAACTGCCCCAACGACTTATGATTACAATTTCTAATATTGGTTAATTGTGGTTGTGGCGAAATACTTTGTGGAAGTTCAGCATACTGAGTATCTTCCTCTTCAGTGGAGTTGGTGGATTTCCTTGAATCACTGCCACGCGCTGAATCGGATTCAAGGGAATTCAACTTTTCTTTGCTGCCTCGCAATCTTGTGTTGGAGAAATTTAGATGATCGTTCTTCATCATGCTATCGATCATTTCGTCAATGTTATCATATTCCTTTAGAATTGATGCACGATCACGCGAACGTTGTACCTTTTCGCGCCAGCTTTCTATTAAAGAAATCTGAGAACTTTCTGCCAATGATGTTCTTTTGGAGAGTTCTTGAAGATTCTCTTTACTAAGTGTAAATATATTTACAGTCTCCGAGATTGTTTCTGCTGAAGCTGAAGACTAAAATAACTCATTGATAATGCATTTTCTTTAACAATTCTTAAAAGATTTCTTTGTTACCTTCTCATTCTTCTGCGATTGATTGTTTTGAATGTAATCGGAACATAATTCTTCCACTGGGAATTTTGGTTGTTGCTTGTGTCGCCGATGTGTAATATTGATATAGTAAGGTGAAGTTACGTCATAGTTATAGTGGATCTTGTTAGGAGTGTATTTGTTTTGTTCATCAACAGCATTCGATAGAAGATTCTTATTGATGTGGCTTCGAATTGGTGAAGATATTGGCTTCTCCATTGAGTCTATTGAGGCAGCTACTCCAACCCGATTTTGTATAGAATTCTTATGTCTTTTCTTTTTGCTTTCATATTTATCTTCAAATATGTAATCACGCATTATCTGCACCACATCGAAATGGCATTCTTCAATGGCATACAGCACAGGCGTTTTGCGTTCATCGTCAACTACATCCCATTCGGCGCCACGTTCCTTGAGGGAATTGATATATAGAACTGGTGACAAGCTTCAAAAAATCAAATTACAATATTTAGCATACCAACAACATTTTAACAATGTCAGCTCGTCCATACATTGCAGCCACATGCAACGCAGTCATGTTATCCGATGTGCGTACATTTACATTTCCTATGAGAAAGTAAATAAGAACACATATTTATATGTAAAATATAATTAAATCTAAACACTCACCTTCACGCTCCAGAAAACGCCTGGTAATTTCAACTGCCAGTTTGTGGTTTGGCATTCCACAAGAATAGTGTAACGGTGCGATTCCACGTTCTCGTTGAATGAAGCAAGGATCCACCTGGTATTTATCCAAAATATCGTAGGCCACCCTGGAAGAATATCAATAGAAATATATCGTAGAAATATTTTATTTGTCGCAAATTCTACTTCTCCTCCTCATCTTCCAAAGCATCTAGAAGACAAAGCGTCAGGAAGTTGGCTCTTTGATCCATTTAATTATGGTTTGACTAGTAAAAAATATAAAATATGTGAGTAAACATATCTAATTCGATGAAGCTGTTTGATTCTTGATCCTTTTCTTTATTTACGTTGCCCACCAGAATGACAGAAAACAAGATTGCGCAAAGCGCAAGTCCGTTATCTTTTGACAGCAACGTGAAATGACAACAACGTCTTCATATTCACAATTTTCTTCAAGGTCCATACACACCACTTGTAGATTAAATTTGTAATGGAAATGTTTGTGAATGAGAATCAGTAATGAAGTGTGCATTGAAAGGGTTGTTCATTGTAATTTGTCTTTCTAGGCATGGGTGTTATCGTTGTGAAAAACCTTTTAGTAATAAAAATATTAAAAAAAATAAAAGAATATTAAAAAATCAATTTTTTAAAATTAAAATGAATAATTAACCCACATAATTGGACAACAAGAAACTAGAGATTATTAGCTTTCTATACATTCTATGAGAATTAGTGCAGTATTTTAGTAGAAACCGCAGTTTCATGTTTATAAAATACCTCACTTCACGTACTACTTTACTTTCTTCCAAAAAATGCTACACTGGTATATTACACTGCAGCTATGCTGGTGTACGAAAATTTGAATTTATGCTGCTCTACACTGAGAAAACGTCAATTTGTATGAAAAATACCGCGATTTTTCGTTGACGATCGGTGTTGTGAATGTGTGTAGATGTTAAATGGTTGTATTGATGATTGGTGTGTTGGATGTGTGTAGATGTTCGATGGTGAAAATGTATTTTCGATCAAAATGTTTAAAAACCGGAAAACGTCCTCAAGTCACATCTGAAAAATACTGTTTAAAATTTTGCGAGCTTGAAATCTGCTATATATTTAAAATATTTTATTGTTTTTAAATAAAAAGTATTAAGTTACATAATGTATATAATGTATGTCATAAATCCGATTTATTATGGTTAACATGCTTTAATATACTGATACTATCCATTATATTATTATTATATTTATTAGCGCTATCATTTATTTAAATATTACCGGGTATTTCTTTCTTCTCTATGACGCTCTTATAATAAGTAGCTGAGTCCTTTGGTATGCGGTCTTTATTTGGACTTTGCATATCCAAATAATACAAGCCGAATTTTTCACTTTTAAATGAGAAGCAAAAGTAAGGATGAACCAATTTTATGATTGAGTTAAATCGGAAAAAAACTTACGTATAACCACGTTGCCATTCGAAGTTATCAATTAAACTCCAGTGTGTATAACCAGCTACGTTGCAGCCATTATTAATAGCATTTAGAACAGCTTGCAAATGACTCTAAAAGCCACCCATCATAAGCGATTGATAACACATTCTATATTTGTAATTATACTCACTTTTATGTAGTCAATTCTTTCGTTATCATGTAATTGTCCGTCGTCCGACCATCCATTTTCAGTTATAATAACTTCAATGTTGTTATATTCTACTCGAATCCAACTATTAATATAGAGACCATTAATATATACATACATGATAAAAAATATAAAAAATGAGCGTTATGTTCAATGTTATGCTACTTTATTAGAGTATAAAAATTTGTATTTTTGCTACTTACTTCAACAAATCTTCCAGCCCTTGGGGAACACAATAAAGCCAAGTCGACCGAGCACGCTTCCATGTGTCATTTATTGAATACTTAACTTCCGAATCATATTGCCAAGATGGTCTTTTACCAATTGGAGGCGATGCTGTCTCTATGTAACGCGATGTATAGTAATTTAAACCCAGAAAATCCCCAGCATCTTTTATTGTTTTGCGCCAAGTCTCTCCGAAGGAATCAAGTCGAGGCCAAGCTCTGCCCTCTCTAACACTATTGCCCACTATGTCCACAACCATGGCGAAGGGATAGTTTCCAGGATAACTAAAGATTGGATGTGCTAACCATCCCAACTGTACAAAATGTACAAATGTTAGAATAGCATATTTTGAAGAATTCATAATGTTTTAGACTTACCGAATATTGCATTCCACGATCCACTACATCGGTGTCCTTCTCTTTGGTGTAAAAAAACTTGCTGCTGATCGTTATCCCAACCTTTCCCTTCTGTTTGTGGTAGTATTTTGTCCTATACATACGATATGCAGTAGCATGTGCTTTGAGTGTTACATCCATGCAAAGGTAATCCGCAACACCGGGTGCCTGAACCATGGGCGGGTAGTTAGCATTGCCATAGCCCGGAATACAGTAATCGAATGGCTCGTTAAAAGTTATCCACATCTTTACACGATCGCCGAATTTTTCAAATAGAGTGTCAGCGTAATATTTGAAGTACTTGATCATGAGTATGTTGGTGAATCCGCCGAAATTATTGAGTTCCTCCGGCATATCATAGTGGAACATCGTGACCATCGGCTGTATATTGTTGCTAAGCAGTTTATCAATTACCATGTTGTAGTAGTCGATTCCCTTTTGATTTATGGAGGATATTTCGCCAGTGGGTAGAACTCTTGGCCAGGATATGGAGAAGCGATAGTGCTGCACCTTTTTGAATAAATTAAAACAAATTTGTATACATTATTTATATATTTATATATTCATTTATATATTCACTTTAACACACCTTAAGTTCCTTTAAAGCAGCGAGATCTTGATCAAAACGATGATATGAGTCGGCCGCAACATCACCATTCGATCTGTCATCAATCATGTCTGGATGATCATGAGTAAAGGTATCCCATATTGATGGACCCTTTCCATCTGCGTCCCATGCTCCTTCGATTTGATAAGCTGCAGTTGATACACCGAACGTAAAGTTTTCTGGAAACTTTTTCTTCCCGGATGCATACTTGAGTTCACATTTCTTGTCTGCTACTTTGAAATCATCGTTAAAAGAAGCTAATGCGAACGCACTGTGTAGCAATTAATATAGATTTATCATCCACATTTATTTTATACTACTTAAATTACCAGAAAAAAACGATTGCAGCGATTTTGTTTCTCATTTCTAAATCTGGACCATGTCTGCAGAAGAGTGGAAATCAATTAAAGTGCATACGCATATTTGCAAGAAACTCAGTTCCCATCCTACTGAGATTATTGCATATAAAGGCGAAAGACTGCTTGATTAGTTCTTTTGCCTTGTTGTGGAATAACGAACGGCAGAGAATTAAGTAATGAATATATGTACGTATGCATGTGTAAGTAGTTTCTGAATATTCAGCAATATATACCGTGTATTGTAAATACAATCTGCTTTATTTCTCCATAGCTGTACATAAGAGCGTGTTACGAGTAGAAGAACTATCATATCATAAGAATTTATACATGTTCTAATAAATACGTAAATGATAATAAAAAATAACAATAAAATTTTAAGTGGTAGATCGAAAATAAAACCCATTAAACTTCTCAATATGTAACATTATCCTAAGAAAATGTAAAATATGATAACATAACTATCTATATGTATATATAAAAATCTCGTGTCACGGTGTTTGTGACTCCCACTTTTTTAATCAAGATTTTAATATTTTTGTATGAACAGTATCCAAATCGTTCGTATTTCTAACAGTGGAAGTGGGAAATGGGTATAAATCAGAAATAATTTACAAGGCAAGGTGGTGCCTTCGTTGTTCATAGCACCAATCAGAAATAATTTATATGGAAGAACTTCATTGCCGGGTCAGCTAGTAATATATAAAATTCACTTTCGTAAAGTAAACAATCTATTATTATAATAGTTTTACAAGCGAGATTAACATCGATTAACGCTCTTTGCGACGTTATCGCCTTTATCCTAATAAATAAGTATAGAAAAATTAATCTCTTGACTGACTAGATTATATTTTAATCTTGTCTTTTAATCTTTAAATTCGTTTACAACCCTGTGAAATGTGTTTAATTGGTAATAAAAAACCTATTGTGAACACAAAGTTGAGTTGAAATACTCGTAAAGCTGATCTTCATATTCAAAACAACAACAAACAAAACAACGGAATTTCAAAATATATCTAAATGAAAGTTATAAACGGGATTGATTAAAAGAGAACATTACCTAAATCTCGCCATAAGTACAAATTAAATTCGCTAGCTACATACACATACATACATATTACCAGCTACAATGTAAAAATATATAAAAAATTAAATGGGAAACGAGAAAAAAGTATAATTTTCGCTCGTATCCAAGCTTCCATTTTTCCCTCAATCAAATGTCAGCTCCAATTGCTCATCGCCGTACCTGCCGAAATGATAACTCTATTACTCTTTTGGAGTACGATAACTCTATATAAAAAAAAGTGGTAGTCGCCCATTTGAAATGAATTAAACTATTATATTTTAATAACTACAAAGAATATGAAACATGATGAATTTGAACATAGATGCTTATTTAATCTTTAATGTTTTTAAAAATATACTTTCAGACATACATAAATATACTTTGTGACTGATTTCCACAACAATTTATATTAAAACTGATAGCAACAAGCGATGTGTAGCCATCTTAAAGAAACTGTCAATATTTTGTTGGCGTAACGTCTGACGTATCTGAAACTTGCTGTTTTTCCATTGATTTTGATGTCTTATAATTTCTTGTAGCTTCACTATTGTGAATCGCGACTATCTATAACTTGGTAAATCTATGATGAATTGGTCAATTTTCTGACTTTTTGCCTGTGCAAATTTTTCGTGTTTAGTTTTAGAGAGTATGTCCTCTCTCTCTCACCTGTATGAGTTTTCCAGATTATGTTTTTTGACAATTACATATAAAATTGTCTGTCGGTCATTTTTCAATTAACATTGGATATAAAATAAGTATTATTGAAAACGAAAAAATTTAATTTTTGTGAAGAAAATAATACATGTGAGCAAACAAAAGGTTATATAGAGTATGCCGTAAAATTGTTGTTACTTCAACTTAAAACATCTTAAAATCAGAAAAGAGAAAATGCAAATGAAAAACCATTCTTAAAATTATTTTAATTTAGTGGAAAAAGAAATAAAAACCTTTGATATATGTATGTAAATATGTCATACATATATAGATGTGATTTGGTTGAGTATTTATTTGATGACTAACTTTTTCAAAACAGTGAAAGTAAACAAACATTTTCCTTCTAAAATAAATTGGATCTGCATTTATTTTCTATATGATTGGACAAATTAGAATAGTATTAGTAAAGTGATTTTTTTTTATAATAAATATTGGTTTCTTCACAACAGCAGAAGAAGAAGAAGTTGTGGACTGGTGAAAAAGCAAAAACAACAGCATAAGGTGAAAATTCCAAGTTCACAAGTTGGCATTATTAAAAAGAAAAGAAATCTTCATTCATACGAAAAAAAACCACAATAATAATGGTAAGTGTGTAGTGAGTTATTCTCTACTATGTACTTATGAACATACAGGGGGCTCCGCATTAGATGCATAAAAAATCAAAGTCGTGTAGGTTGAGTCGAAACAATTTTTTTTCAAAATTTAAGTTTGGCATACATTTTCCTTAAATTGTTTTACATAGAACCTAATTTGAAAAGAAGGTTATGGTGTAGAAAGTATTCCCGTTATTTGTTTATATATACATATGTATAAATATAAAAGATCATATTTACATACCATATATTTGTACATACATATGTAGTTCAAAAAGTCATCAACAATCGTATTTTATTAAGTTACTTTGGGAATGATTTAAAGAAAAACTCAATAAAAGAATCCCCTGCAAAAAAAAACACCAGTAATACTCTGAAATTTTTTCTAAATTCATTAAAAATATTGTTTCATTATTATTTATTAATTGTAGTTAGTAAGTATTTGGTTAAGAATATGAATTCTGATAGATGAAATTTTAATTAATAAGTAAATAAATAAACATCTAGTCTAGTCATCTAGTATATACTCGTACATGTTTTAATATCATATCTCATGTGTCTCAGTTTTTCCGTACTAAAAATTATAATCTATCTTGTATAATCTGCATATACGAGTATAATGATTAATATTGAAGTATGATTATATATTGAATAATGATTAAATATTGAAGAATTTTAATATGAATAAATTTAATAATTGCATTAATTTTAATTTCAATACAATTAAAGAATTCTTTTGTAATCTTCAGTTAAATATTTTTTTGTATCAATAATTATGATTTATATTTATTATGGATATATATGGAAATATTTCTAAAATTAGTGTAAGAGCTCTTGCTTAAACATAAAATCAAGTTGTTTGACACCAATGGTGTCAACATAAGAGTCGTGAAACTGCTCGAAAGATACTACGTCTAGCCAGGCCTAATTTTCGTCGTCAAAACCAAAAAGAAGACGTGGTGTTCTCAGTCACACAGTGTGTGTGTGAGTGAAAGGAATATAAGTGATGCCGTTTATAACGGTAAAGCATTTTGGTTTTTTTCAACATCGCCACAAAATTATGGCGTGACTACGTGACAGGGATACCAACGACACAACTTTATTATTTTTTATTCCTTTGGTTCTTAAGTAAGCATTACTAGAAAAACTGCTTTGGATGCAAGAGTTGCGATTTCTTAGCGGTTTGCATATATTTAAAAGTAATGTAAACTTATTTGTATTTGTAATTTTTCATTTCTTGTTTGTTTAGATTGAAATGAGTTAACAAAATTAATTTTACAATTCATTTATTGCAATTAAAATTGGGCAAACACAAATAAATTAATAATCCATGAATTTAAATTAACATTCCATTATATTAAAGACCAATGGAACTAAAATAAGAATTAATTAAATATTAAATTAAAACACAGATTAATATTCAACAAAAATGGTTTAATACATTCGCATCTATTCGGCTAAAAATATTTCTTTTTCTTGTAAGGGTTACCATGCCTCACAAAGGCTTGCTAAAAAAGTTGAGAAATATGTATTTCATTATAGCCTTCCTTTCTATATATATGCATGTATCTACTATATAGCAGTTTTCATTACATAAAATTAATTGAGAAAAACGACGCAATAAAAAAGTGGCACAACGCTGGATAATCCATTATTCCAAGAATGGGCCGACAGGAGTCAATACAAATTGGCATGGTTACAGTAAATCTACTGATATTTAATTAATATATTTATAATATATATATTAATATATTGGATACATTCAAGGCAAGTCCGGTGTGATTGTTTTTATTTTTGTTGTTGCTGCTGTTATTGTTGTTGTTGTAGCTACCCACGAAAACAAACCCCGCCCCTCGCCCCGCCCCCGTTTAGGAGTTATGAGCCTTCAAAATTTGAAGCTTTTATGTCCTATATCTCCATAATCCCGGCACATATAGGAACGATATATACATCGTTGGAAAGGTAATTTTAATAACTTTAATTTATCGTTTTAGAGATTTTATGGAAAAACTTTTAGTTTCCCCGCAAATCGCATTTATTATTTTTACTACTATTTTTTATAGTATTTATTAATTTTTCCCAAATAAAGTTCTTCAAAAACCTGTATAAACGTTTGCATTTTAACAAAGTAGAGTCAAGAAGCTATTTACTGGTGTTTTTTTTATTGAAATCGGTTCACTAATTCGGGAGAAAACGAACATAAAAATTTTCCAAAACTACGTTCTTCTAATGATTATACTCTTTATTAAAATAACCACTCTGTCAAATGCTAAGATACCTCAACAAGAACTGTTAAATTTTGTTGTTGTTGTTTTTGTTGTTGAAATGAGCAATTTTTGAAAAAAATTTTTTTATAATTTTTCATTTATAATTTTTTTTATAAAAACAAAAACAACAACAACAAAATTTTTCGGCTGCGGCGCCCATTTTCGCACGAAAACAATTTAACTTTACATGTTTTCTAATGTCGCTTTTTTGAAAAAGAACGTTATTTACCGAAATAGTGAACCGATTTCAATAAAAAAACACCTGTAAATAGCTTCTTAACTCTACTTTGTTAAAATGCAAACGGTTATACAGGTTTCTGTAGAACTTTATTTGGGAAAAATTAATAAATACTATAAAAAATAGTAGTAAAAATAATAAATGCGATTTGCGGGGAAACTAAAAGTTTTTCCATAAAATCTCTAAAACGATAAATTAAAGATATTAAAATTACCTTTCCAACGATGTATATATCGTTCCTATATGTGCCGGGATTATGGAGATATAGGACATAAAAGCTTCAAACTTTGAAGGCTCATAACTCCTAAACGGGGGCGGGGCGAGGGGCGGGGTTTGTTTTAGTGGGTACCTACAACAACAACAACAAAAAAACAATCACACCGGACCAGGGTAGATCTTATCCAATATATTTTTATTAATATATATATTATTATATTTAATATAGTATATTCAACAGAGTTCGCCGATTGTCACCCGACGAGCAGCACAAAAAGCTAAAATTCAGACACGAGCAATGGTCAAGTCATCAGTTGAAAATCGCAAGCCGAACGTTGCACTACTCGAGGCCAAACGGAGAGCAAAGGTACTCAAGATGCAAGAACAAGGGCAACAGGATCAAGTTGTTAAGGATATTTTTCAAAATGTAAGATTATATGATTGCTTTTAAATTAGCAATTTAATATGTAGTTAGTTAGATTTTTCTACGGAGTTTTGTGCATTTCTATTTTCGTAGGCTGTCGGTGCAAAGAGTCTGGTGCTGGGACCCACAGGTATCGTCTTCGATGAGTCCATGTCCCAACATCGTTGTCTGTGGGATGATAAGCATCCAGAGAGTCCCGAACGTTATACACGTATTTTATCGCGGTAAGTAATAAATATTTATTTACTTTTACTTGTACATATGTATATACAAAAAGTGATTTCACTTTCAATGTGCATATTTTGATAAGATGTAGATAGTAATCATTATAAATCAGTTCCAAGAATATTAGCTTATCTTCAGTAGTATTAGAAGATAACTCAAATGAAGAATCGAAATCTGAATATTTATTTTATAAATTCATTACTAAAGATTTGTTTCTGTTAAACTTTTAGTATGCTTTTCATTTAATTTATGAATTCAGTGCTAGTACTAGGAAAATTCTATATTAATGTTTGGGAAGAAAAGAAATTCTAAAAAAAGAATTGAAAAATCAATTCAAAATATGAAAAATTCTTCCGGTTACTACATGCAAAAGGTACCACGTTGTCGATACAGTTAATCAAACCTACTCTTAGCGAGAGTATGCAAAATTGCAATAAAATTTCATCAGCTATTTATTACTCTATTGCTAAAAGTTGCCGTTGCCACCTTTGTGCAAAAAATTCCACATTTAACACTTTTTAATTTTTGTGTGCTAAATGCATATTTGTAGCAACCCTTCTTAGTGCCAAAATTACACATCTGATTCATTGTAGTAAATATAAAATAAGTTTAAATAATATATTCAATTGAAACATGAAATTGGTTTTTAAGTTGCTTGTTTTTATTATTAACCATTCTCCAATGCAGTTCGTGAATAACTTAAATATATTAAACTTACAATCAGCCATCCTTGGATATATTTTTATAGGTAGATATAAAAAACGTTCATAAATATTGAATACGAATAGTTTTATAATATCGTTTACTACATATTAATGTATATAATAATTTTATTTATAATAGCTTATAATATACGGTAATAGTTATTTACTGTGGTATAATAATAGTAATATAATTTCAGTTTTAGTTATACATTTTAATAATCTAAATGCAATTTTAATAAGTAGATTTAAGTCACTAAACGAACACTTTTAGATAATACGGTATTTAGGAATGTACCGTGTATAAAAAAAGGATATTAGGAAGGGGTACGTGTATAAAAGAAGGATACAACTGAACAACTTTGTAAGTTGTTCCAAGATATAATCAGTAAAAGGAAAAAAGCGAAAACAGCACACTCAGCAACCTAAATTTGCTTGAGGTGGCAACTATGTACTCAAAATGCATATGTATCCATTTATAAAAGAGAAAAAAGCACACGTTGGCAAAATACCAACAATATTAAGGAAAATGCAATGACTTATTAATTTTACGTCATAATATCACTCACAAAGACAAACGCTGTATCGAATTAATACCTGAAGCTTTTAAAATATGAATACTATGTTAAGTTCGAATGAGAGCGAACACATCCATAATATAAACCAAGTAAAATCAACCACTATGAGAGTTATTTTATTTTGAGAATTAGATTCTCTTCTGGGATAATTGGTTGGATATAAAAAATGAATTCTCTTATTCCACGTGGTTTCAAATGATCTCAAAAATGTGTTTTTTAATTATTTTTTAAAACAAAAAGCTGTATTATAACTTTTATGTACATATATTACAAAACGTCTTTTATGAACTATAATTTCAAGAAGCCATTAATTTCTGTACTCAATAATATCAAATTACTAAATAATGAAACACTAAACCTGAAAAATAATATCGACTGTTGACATTTCTCCATTGACGTCAATGTAATAACATTACCATCATTATATGTACCATAGATGCGTATTATTCATAATTCATCTGTAAATACTAATATCGGAACATTTTTGTGGGATTTATTGGTTCTCTGGGTTGTTATCTGGGTTTTAGTTTACTTAACCTTTATACAATATATGTACATAAATATATGGAAATCTACGAATATCGTATTGATATTTCGCTTACAAATCAGTAGAGTCCAATAAATGTTTTTCTTACAAATCGCTGAGTCAACAATAATATTACATATATTATATACTGGAATTTTTATATAAAATTTGAAGCACTGTGTTTATTTATTATATACTAATCGACTGTCGAATTTGTTTTGGACAAATTGATAGGGTCAACAGAGATAAACTTTTGCAATCAGTTTGGCAGATATCATCATTTTTATATAAATACTAAATACTTGTTTAATGATAAGAAAAAATATAATAATGAGAATATAAGATTTATTATTTGTTATTGTTTATTAATTATTTTTCAACTAAAAAGAACTTTTTTTTTTCAACTTAAGAAATATACAATTTAATAATAATTATTAATTATTATACCTATAACAATTAATAATTAATAATTATTATTACCTATAACAATAAAATGTCATAATATATGTATTGCTTTGCATTAACATTTATTTACTCATTATATGTATATGTACATATATACATATCTATGTATTTATGAAAATAAAAGTAAATTGCAATTTATAAAGTTTAGGCTAGATTTTTGATCGTTTTATATGAGTATCTAATCCTATCCTTTCTTTTCTTTTTAGTTGTAATGAATTAAACTTAATACAACGATGTAAACAAATACCATCTCGTAGAGCAACTAAAGATGAAATAATGCTTCTGCACACGGAAGACCATTATAATTTGCTACAGAAAACCTCCGGCGTAGAAGATGATGATAAAATGGAAGATTTAAGTTCAAAATTCGATTCAGTCTACATTCATCCGGTAAGAAATAAACAAACGGAAACATTTCTGTGTAACGCTTCAGTTTCTTTAGACCACATTTGAGTTATCACTGCTGGCTACGGGCTCAACAATTGACTTAATAGATAATCTCATCAATGGAAATGTTCAAAATGGAATGGCAATCGTAAGACCACCTGGCCATCATGCCATGAAAGCCGAATTTAATGGGTATGTACAAGATCAGCTTTCGATCCGAGTTTAATAATTGTTGACTTTAATATGTGTAGAAATAGTATATTAGGTTTTCCTTTTGTTTAAAAAAGTTTGTGTTTTAGAATATGTTCTCATCATATCTATAAAAGCACTGTTTGGCATAATATTTTAATATACGCTCTATATACTAATAATATATATCAGTATAATTGTAACTTACGATGCAAAAATGTTTTGTTTTCTTCTCTCTCCCTTTCCCTTGTAGGTATTGTTTCTTTAATAATGTTGCAATTGCTACGCAATACGCTTTAGATATATTAAAATTAAAAAAGATACTTATTGTTGACTGGGATATCCATCATGGTCAGGGCACCCAGCGTTTCTTTTACAATGATTCCAGGTGAAAAAAACTATTCTATAAAGTTGATAAGTTTTCTTGTAAATTAGAATTCAAAATTGATTTATATTCTCATTTCACATCACAGAGTTTTGTACTTTTCTATACATCGCTTTGAACACGGCACTTTTTGGCCAAATTTAAAGGAATCGGATTATGATGCGATAGGTCAAGGCAATGGCTTGGGTTTCAATTTTAATCTTCCGCTGAATAAAACTGGCATGGGGAACGGTGACTATCTGGCGATATTCCAACAGTTACTCATCCCCGTTGCCATTGAATATCAGCCCGAATTAATACTCATATCAGCTGGTTTTGATGCAGCGCTCGGTTGTCCGGAAGGTGAGATGGAAGTGACACCCGCCTTCTATCCACATCTCATCAATCCACTGCTGAGGGTGGCCAACGCGCGCGTCGCGGTTGTATTGGAAGGTGGTTATTGTGTGGAATCGTTAGCGGAGGGTGCTGCGCTAACGTTACGTGCTCTCCTGGGTGATCCCTGTCCACTCTTAGTAGAAAGATTGGAACCCCCATGTCCAACAGTACAAGAAACTATATTAAATTGCATTTTTGCACATCGTCCCTACTGGAAGTGCCTGCAGATACAAGCCAGCTACACTATGGAGGACTTAAATAATACAAATCCACAGTCAGATTTGCATAAAGTGTGTCGCAACTTCATTGGCGGGCCACCGTTGCCCGATCGTTTTCCAACGCGTGGTACAGCGCCGAAAACCGTGCCGGAGGTTGTGGAGCACAATCTTGAACGTTTAAGTGTTCTAAAAGCCGGTAAGCAGGATATTTATAAATGTGTTCGCATTTATTTAAAGCACTGAATGGACCATTCATGATAATTTGATTTACAGAAACAAATCTGCTTGTGCCGAGTGTGCGTGTCTGTTACGTTTACGATGAGTTCATGCTCCAACATGAGAACAGCTTTGAAGAAGGACATCCAGAGCAACCTGATCGCATTAAGAAAATTCACGACTTTCATCAGGAATACAATTTATTGTCTCGCATGCAAAAGCTGCCATCTCGATCAGCGACAACGGACGAAATCTGTTTAGCGCACACACGCGCTCATGTCAACTTCATTCGTCGCATCGGTGACAAGGATGAGTTGCAGCATATGGGCGCCAAGTACAACTCTGTGTATTTCCATCCGAAAACCTTTGATTGTGCCACCCTGGCAGCTGGTTCTGTATTGCAAGTGGTCGACAAGGTACTACGAGGAGAGGCACGCAGTGGGGTATGCATCGTAAGGCCGCCAGGACATCATGCGGAGGCGGATTTGCCGCATGGATTTTGCATTTTTAATAACATTGCCATTGCGGCCCAGTATGCGATACGTGATCATGGCCTAAAACGGTAATTTGAGGGAGAACTTTAACTTTGAGATAGTTACAAAGACTATCTCAGGAAAAGGCTCCAACTATAATAAAGCGATCTGAAACTTTACCATTTCATCGAAATTTAATTAGATTACTTACTATTAATTTATGTCAGAATCTTAATTGTGGACTGGGATGTTCATCACGGCAACGGCACTCAACACATCTTTGAAAGCAATCCCAATGTTTTGTACATCAGTATACATCGCTACGACAACGGAACATTCTTCCCCAAGAGCGTGGACGCTGATTACAATGTAGTTGGCAAGGGAGCCGGGGTCGGATTTAATGTCAACATTCCATGGAATAAGGTTGGTTAAGATGGCTCTATCTCTCTCCTTCACTCTTTCTAACACACACACATAACATTTGCTAAACAGAAAGGCATGGGCGACATGGAGTACGTCATGGCTTTCCAGCAGTTAATCATGCCCATCGCGTATGAATTCGATCCTGAGCTGGTACTCGTGTCGGCTGGTTTTGACGCTGCGATAGGAGATCCTTTGGGTGGTTGCAAAGTGACACCCGAAGCTTACGGCCTGTTTACACACTGGCTGTCAGCGTTGGCAAACGGACGCATTATTGTTTGTCTCGAGGGTGGCTACAATGTTAATTCGATATCCTACGCGATGACCATGTGCACTAAATCGTTACTCGGTGATCCCACACCGCAGATTAATGGTTCGTCCTTTGCGATGTCGCGAACGCCTACAGCGGCATACTTGAGTTGCATTCAAACGTTGCAACATTGCATCGGAGTGCAGCAGCAACATTGGAGGAGTTTGGTTTTCAATAAACGTCTGCCGCAATCCTTGGCCGGTGGCGAGAATAACAATGAGGATTTTCTTTCTGCTACTTTGAAAAATTTAGATATCACAAAGGATGATATGGATCCAATTATTAACGGTCAAAATGGTTTCCGCGAAAATGTCGCCTTGGAAGCCAGCGGAAGCAAACCGAAAGTTAAGGTAAAAACGTTGACAGAGTTTCTAGAAGAGAATTTAGAGGTAATTTGAAGCATTTATTGATTATTCCTACAACAAAAATGACATTAATAATCAATTTTCAATTTCATATGTGTTTCCTCCACTAAAATTAAAAAAAATCATGGGTTATAAAAAACTATTATAATAACAATAATAATAATAATTACAAAAGGCATTAAAAAATGGTGAAATGTTCGCCGTTGTTCCATTAAAAACATGTCCACATTTAACGCAACTGCGTCCAGAGGAGGCGCCAAAATGTAAGGAGCTGACTAGTTAGTTGATTAGTTAGTTAGATAGTTTTGTATTTATATAGAACTATGTTCATGTAAATATTTTTACGGTGCTGTTTTGTGTTTTTTTATTGCTGTTTTATTGTTGCTTACTACATTCGTTGGTTAGTCTTATTTTTCTTCAGTTGCATGAGACATGATCTAAACGATTTGCAGATAAACGTATTTAAGACAATCGTTCTATGCACAATCGTAAACCAATCGAACACTATTTAGTACAATAATCGTTTTATTAATTTCATTGTGAAGGGAAGTAAATTAACATTGAGTTAAAATAGTCAATAAATAAATTAACATTGACTTCCATTACCTTATATTAACTTAAAAGAAAGCTGTGTGAAACTATGAGAAAAGAGTATTTAAAAATGTTTTATTGTTTATCTTTGCCGTATTTAAGCATTTGTTTATAAATCTTCACTGAGGTATAAGTTTGAATGTAATCAATACTTAATAATTATTAGAGTTTAAAGGTCTTTGAAAGCTGTTAAATGTTTTTCTTAATTTGATGCTGTTTTTTTGTTTTTATTATATTTTTATGTTTTTATTTTTGTGCACTTGTTGATGGATTACCATTCTATGCACTATCAATTCATAATTTCTTGGTGTGGTTTTTATGCATTTAAAAATCCTTAATTTATTTTCTGGCTTTGCTTCTGTTTACCTCTTTTTTATGTTTATGCTTCATATAATGTTGTTATTAAAATACGTATATTGTAATCTGAAATAATATAAACAATTTTTAATCTTTATTTTGTCCCCACGTGCAGCAATAAACACAAACTTACCCTGCAGTGAATGCTCTTCAACGGCTGAAAACTGGATGTGCCTAACATGCTATAAAGTGTTTTGCGGTCGATATATTAAGGAACACATGTTGTATCACAGTGTTGAAGCGCAGCATCCGCTTGCCCTCAGTTTCAGCGATCTCTCCATCTGGTGCTATCCGTGCGAGTCCTATATTGATAATAGTAAATTATATATGTATAAAAACCTGGCGCATCAGTATAAATTTGGCAGCGATCTGGTTTGGACCTATGGCAATGATAAGGATACTTGCAATGACAACTACATCTTTGTAGAACTTCAAAATCACAACTGATCGTACGTGTTGGTGTTCTTGCAATATCTACAGGACATCTGCTGTAGCCTTTTAAATACGTTTTTCGTTTTATCGTACAATATCTTTGGCCGTTGTTAAAGCATTGCTTCTCTGTCTAACATTTTCGACTTTCGTTCTTAAAGCTTAGGTATTTATCACATTGGACCTGAAATTGTAACCTTTGTATTTGAGTTTGAACCTTTTTCTAACAGTAACCAAAGAACTAATGAGCATAAAAGACAAAATTATAACTATATTTATTAATATTATACTTTTTATTAATCGATAGCTAACGAAAAACAAACGAAAAACAAAAGATTCACAAATTAAACCAATTGTTACATTCATATTTAATCAATCAAACTGTTGATCATACATAAAATTTTATATATCATTGTTATCTCTTGCAAAAATAAGTGACAAGAACTGCTCATTACTGAACTGCAACTAGAAATATGTAGTAGTTATACAAATCAAAATTGTATGCGACTAAAAAGGTAAGCAACTAAGAAAATTTTCAAAATTCAAACGAATACAGCGTATATATGAATAAACAGCGATTTACATTGAGAAATGAATACATAAATATGTGCTTTTATTTACTATACAAATAACTATTTATTTTATGTTGTACATTGTGAATGCGAAAGAATCATATACTAATTGGAATAAATAAATAAAGAATAAGCAAAAGCATAAAAAAGAAAAAAATAAATACCTTGGGCATGTACGTGCAATTGTTTTCGTTTTTAATCTAGATGCTAGAAAACAGTTTAAACTCGACGTAGAAAACACGTTTTAAATGGAGAATAAGAAAAAATTGATTTTAAAATTCAGAAAACAATAATTTTGAAAATATTTCTTTATTTAAACTATTTCGAAAATTTATTAACCATATTTTTAGATATAATTTCTTCTAATTTTTTGTGGGTTTATTTACTTAAAAACAAACAAATTTAAACAAATCAATCATCATAGTTTTTTTATTACCTTTCTTTTATAACTACATGTAGTTATCTTTCTTTAGTTACTTAAATAACATCGTAAATATTTTATAAAGATATAATCTATTATTTATTTACAATTTTTCAGTTTTTGCCCTTTTCTGCTTCCTATGGTTTTCTGGTTTTCTTTCTTTTGACTTGATTTCAGCTTTTCGTTTTTTACTCGTGACTGTAGTTGAAGTTTCCGTCAAATTTCCTTTCTTTGCTTTCTTTTGTTTATTTATAGATGGTTTTTGTTTGAGTTTCTTAGATTTTGGCAAACTGATTTGCGGCTCATCATGATCAGAGTCTTGATCATCAGATGACGATTCTATACTATCGTCATGGGTCTTATTTTTTATGTTTGCCTCATGTGAATTAATATCATCTATATTTTTGTCATCGTCGTCTTGTTTTTCCTTATCTTCATATTCAATTGTTACCACACCTCTTGCAATTGGTTTTAATGTTGACTTTTTATCACACTTTGGTTTTTCTTGAGTTTTCTGTGCAATTTTATTGTTGATCACATAGTTAGGGCCAAACTGATCCAGTCCTAAGATACCGATACATGTTGGGCGGCAGCCAATATTTGCCATTGCAATCATCTTTAATTTCTTGTTATTTGCATTAACATTCCACAATTTTATTTCTCCAGAACTGAAGTATTAATGTAGAATGTTTAGTTTTACGGGAGAAAATTGAAAAGACATATTTTTGAATATCGTTTTGAAAAATTTTTTTATAAACAAACCTTGATGCAGTAACCAAAATATTATCGTGAAAGGACATCGTTTTAACTCTACTACTATGCGCTTCAATGACGATTTCTGGTTGTTCGTCATTTTCAGCCGCGTTAATCCACAAAATTTTGCCATCCTCTAATCCAACCAGGCACTCGTCGTCCTTAAGCCAGCTTACACAAATAGGTTTTGATTTAGTCTTTTTACTATTGACTACATCTGCTGACTTAATGGACCAGATCTCAAATACACGTTGCCCGGTCAGCGTAAAGAAATCACCACTCGGCGACCAAGTTAGACAATCTGGCATCGTACCAAGCGATGTGCTCTTGCTCTTTAAGTTGGTCTTGTACGCAACGCGTCCCTTAACTAAATTCCATGTGCGCAGTACTAGATCGGAACCAAGCGAAAGCGCCAACTTTCCACTTGGATGACAACAAATGTGAGTAACAGCAGCTCCATTGTGTGCTTTTGTCCAGTTGGCTTCAGTGAACCAAGTGTTGAGGCGTACGGCAATCATTCGACCATCGCCACCACCTGAGAGCAAATGTGTTCCATCTGGAGTGAAAGCGAGTGCGTTAACAGTTCCATCGTGATTGAGCAGAATCTAGAATTGAACAATAAACAATAAGAAATGCCAAACGTTTTGTGTACTTTTCACCTACATACCTGTGATTGCTTGCGAGTTTTCATGTCGTATATGATAATCCGGTCATCTGTAGCGCCCGTAGCAATCCATTGGCCTGCTACGGCCAGGCACTTAAGAGATCCTGAATGGGATTTATCGGCGAAGGATTGAGTCAGTACTACAGTTTTATCCTATAAATCAGGATTTTAAAAATCAAGTTACACATTGAATTGAATTACATTTATCAAGCTACGCACTTTAGACTCCAATTTGTAACCGATCAAAAACTCCTCGTATGTGCCAATTATTATTTCTATATTTGTAGACATTGCATTTATTTGTTACGACTATTAATAAACTAAACTACTATCAGCACGTGTGTTTTCAATATTTATGTTTTGTATATTTTGACAATTAATCCATCAAGTGCAGCCAAGTTTTATTCGATTAGGCGAAATAATAGAGTGACACGGTTGCTCATACACAGGCATTTAAAATAATGCTTTAAAACACTAATATTTGAAGAATTCAACCATTGTGCATCCACTACAATGTTGTTCTTATTGTTTTCGTTTTTTGGGTGCCGATTACAACAACAGCAAAAAACAACAGCTTTTTGATCTCGTAAAGTTATCGAGCTACAACCCATAGAAAATTGAAATGCTTATCACTATATCTCCTAAATTATTACATATATCTATAATTGGATACGATTAGTACCGTTAGAAAGGAATTATAATTTCAATTCAATTTCAATTCAAATTCATTATTCAAATGCCAGGGAAAGTTTCAGAACTAAAAGTGTTAGAGAACTGCACCCTATTTGGTTTAAATGGACGTGAACATTTTTTCATTGACCATAATTCGGAAACTCTTAGGTCTAGGGTGTTGATATTTGCATCGTAGATTTTTCAACTAGCAACACTTGATTTGTTTTGCATTTTGGCACCACTTTTAATTGCAAAAATGGGAAAACGTCTGCGAAGCCGGATTTTATACAAATAAAGTCATAGCGTTCGTTTATTTGCATTTGAAAACAAAGGAATTTTTGGAAGGAAAAGCTGTGGTGACAATATCGCATTAAATGTTTCTTTTAAGATAGCACATTGTCAAAGAAGTTCATATAAAATGATAAATGTAGCAATTGTGAAAATCGGATTTATTTGGTTTGTCTTTGTGATATCAGCTAATTGCCAGAGTAACCTGAATTCTCCAAAGGGTAACCTAAAAAACAAGAAAAAAAAAACGATCTCTATATAAGTAAATGTTATAGTTCACTACTTGGACGCCGACAGCGTGATCGACTATGTGCCGACTAGACTTCATCGTGGTTTCTTTGAGAGCGATGACCTGCGAACGTACTGCTACCGCGGTAACCCTAGAACGGTGGCACGCTATTTCGAGACCATCGAATTGCAGCTGGAAATCGATGGTGTCGACTTTACGCAGTACGAGGGCGCTACTCCCGAAGAGGTTCAAGATCATTACAGCGAGAAGCGGTCGCTGTTTAGTTTTAATTTGTTCTCACAGAAGAGGAGGCGTCTTCAGTTGTCGCCATTTCAGCAGCAGTGCATCGGCATTGAAGCTTTTGAGGCGTACCGGGTGCGATTGCATCAAGTGCGCATCGACTTCTGGCGCGTTATCCAGTTAGTTGTGGGTGTAATATTATTCGTAGCTGCTGAAAGGCTGAGCATCAATTCCATGTTTTATTACATTACGGGTGTTGCGTTGGGCATTTGTTTATCCTTTATGTTGCTTATTTGGCTTGTCGGCAAATTGGTACCAAGGTAGGAAAGACTGAAAATGCTATTTCGTGAAGTTTCTTATTTACGGTTATTTTTCTAATGCAATTCCTTCAGACGTCCCATGATGTATGGCTTCTTAATTGGTGGCTGGGCAATAGGAATTTATATAATACAAATGCTGTGGGAAAACCTACAGCTAATTTTAGTCACATATCGTACTTACGTTTTCTGGTATATCTTCACCACCGGCCTTCTGAGTTTCTTCTTTTGTTATCGTCTTGGACCTCCAAAAAATAAACGCTCCAAGAACATTGTAAAATGGGTGGTTCAGCTTATGTCGCTTCTGCTGATCTATTTCTCCAGTCACTTTGAGGAGGCATCTGCTGCCTTAATTATTCTGGAGATTGCTTATTATTATTTTCCACGTGTGTTCTTTTACAAGATACGTGCGATGTATCTGCGCCGATTTCCACCTAAGCGACGCTTTCTTACCAATGAAGAGTACTACGAAGAGGGTGTACGTGAAACAACGAAGGCACTAGATGACCTGCGCGCTTTTGCTAGCAGTCCTGATTGTAAACAGTGGAAAGTGAGTTAAAGAGGACTGTCAGTTGTGGTTAATTATAATTAGTTAATTTATTTGTCTTTTACTTTTTCTAGGTAATGTGCAAGCTTCGCGATCCTCTACGTTTTGCTGCTTTTGTTGAGGGCGCATCTCATTTGCGTGATGAGGAAATTTTAAAATTTGAATGTTCCAAAACTGATGAGGAAGATGCTTCTGATAGTAATTCTCAGATGAGTTCAGATGATCAAGAGGAAAATTCTGAGCAAAACGGTGATCTTCGATACATTCAGAGACGGCACTTGAACCAAAGTCAAGAGCGCTTCGCCCTGGCGGGTGGAAGGCCCCCGCAGCCACCAACACCTGAAGAGTTAAGCGAGCAAGAGAATAGTAGTGGTGAAGAAGATGGTGCTGAGGTTGCCACAGCCAGCTACAGAGCGCGCCAAACTCCCACTTCGATTAGCTCACGCCGGCCAATGGTGAATGGGGGCACCATAAGCAGTGCCCGATCCGCGAGAATGGTTTCTTCAGCTCAATGAAAAAGGAAAAGTATGAGCAGATTGCAAGTGCAACAGTGCAACGATGAGAGTGACAACTAGATGATCTCTTCTCTATCTATCTATCTAATAATCTAGGTCTTTTATTTGATTTGTTTATTTAATGTCATATAATCACTGTTCATGAAATCACTCTTTTTTTAATTCATATTTTACATTGTAACTTAAATGGTTTCAATAAAAAACGAAATTGTTTTTAATATATTCTTGATGAAGGCAGACAACCGGAAATGCGATGTGTCTGAGCTTGTTGAATGTTTTACATATTTGTTTATATGTAAGTGCAGTTAATAGCTTTGAATTTTACAAACAACTTTAGTGGCTGTATTATGTAATTTGCAAGACGAAACATAAACGCTGTGTCATTGTTGTTTGCACACAAGTGGTAAAAATTACTGCCGTGTGTCATATGCTGAAGATAAAAACATGCATTGCAACTCACGTGCATACAGCGAGCGTTAGCGATTAGAGGGTGTGTACTAGGGGATCTGTGCGTGGCGTACTCTGGTGAGCGTTCGTAGTTATTATATATCGTTCCATATTATCTAATCTAAATGGGTAGTTTATGGAAATCTCTGGTTTAAGCATCTCCCACACCGACAAGTGCTTCTTTTCTCCATAAACTGTTGTATCCATGGTAAATGGGACATAAAACCTTTCTGCGTCGCCTTTCACTGCAGCTTATGTGCACTCGTCTCTAGTTAGAGTATATTGTGATTATGTGGTAATAACTTTTTTAATTATTACTATTTAATAGCTTGTAAATTTTAATGTTTTCCTGGAGAAGTTGATGATTTTAGGCCGCCTTTAGACACGTACTTAATTTTAAAACTGTTTCAATACATTTCAATGGAAATTTGAGAAAATGTAGTTACGTAGGATTCAAATGCAGTTAAAAGGAATTTACAAATTGTAAATGGAATTGTTGTAAAAATAAAATAGTAACTGAAAGTTTTATATTTACGAGTATTTCATGAAATTACATTTCATGAATTTATTAAGGAAATATTTACGTGTATTTTATGAAATTACATTTCCTAAGGAAATTAGCTTTATATTATATAATATATATTTATATTTAAAGTACTATAATCACTAAGTATAAAGTAATGGTTTTATAAAACTGTAAAAGGAAGGAAAGTATGTGCAATTAAGTAGTAACACCGATTAAGTACTAAAACGAATGGATTTTCCATTGTATAGTTTAAAAGCATCAATGAAAATCCATGATAATTTAACTGTAATACGATAACTAATCTACATACATATATTATTGTATACAATACGATATATTATAGAAATTAATTTCTGTTAAGGGGTATATATACATATATTAGAGCATGGGAGTAGAGGAGTGTACTATATTAGTCATATGAGATCTAACGTTGTAACAAAGCAGACACTCACATACGTTATCCATTGTATATTACATTATGAAAAAGTAAAAGTGAATCGAAATCTTAACCAGAAGATTCACCCTTCACCTCGTCTTTAGTATCATTTACCGCAATTGCAATGGCAAGGAAGATTTCAGTCCCATAGAAAATCGGCATATAAACCAGTTTTTCATCCCGTCTCTCATCTATTGACCACTTTTTTGTTGCTTAGTTTTGGTTGAGCTGCTTCACTGGTTGTGCCATCGTTTGTCGTTTAAATGTGAGAAATTGTGTGAGCTTTTTCACTACTAATCAATTTCCTGCATCATAATCTAAATCAGCATCAGTATAAGCATCATCATCAGCGTCATCATCATCATAATCTTTCCCTGAAAATCGTAATAATTTAAAAGTTTTTCACTATCAAGGATTTTAAGTGGTTTTTAAAAGAAAATTCAGTGAAAGCCTTCTTCTCCTGTTCCACTAAACCGATAATATTTTCATTTACACGGAGAAATATTTTTTGCTCTTATAACATTTTGAATATTTATGTTTTTTCAAAATTTAAAATTTATTTTATTATTACTTATTTCTTTATGTTTATTATACCATAGTTATGATTTAACTTTCAATTTCTTTATTAAGCTGTTTAAGAAAGATTTTTATCTTAAGATTTAATCGAATTTAATTTAATTCATAATTGATTGAGTTAAAAGACGACGAATTTATTTTCCTTAAAAGGAAAATAAATTAACGTTTATTAATTTAATTCTATTAAAAAATATCTATTTAATTATTCTTTTATTCTAATTCATTCTATTAAAAAATAAGGAAAATAAATTTTAATATAAACTAAAAAAATGAGGATGTTTTCTATTTAAAAAAATCAATGATCTTGTTCCTTGATTTAATGTTAACCATTTATTTATTAATGTAAGTATTTAAAATCTGATTACTTACCATTATTTGTATACTATTATAATATATAAGACTGCAAAATGTATAATAATTTTTTAAGTGTATTCGTGGGAATTCTCGAATATTTTTGCACGTGCTTCTTCTTAATATTGTAGGCGCTTCGAGTGATCATCAATGATTGCATAATAGTACAAGTTGCTTCAAACATGTTTTTTGTTGTTGCTATTTTAAGACTTTTTCGTGTACAATAACAATTTTTGTGGTTAGCTATTCATATGCATTTTTGCTTAATTAAAACTTTCGTTTTCATTTCATGAGATGACGATGATGATGAACAACTAACGGAAAAGCCATTAAGTGCATTTGGATCATATTTTCAGCTCATAACACAGTTAATCCTGAAGACTCGCAACTCGGGCAACATACAATAAAAATGATCGTCTTGACTTGGACGTTGGCATGATTTGTTGGAGGGTTTTATTGTCTGCGAGTAAAAACACAAACAAAAACCGTACGATTTTCTTACAACACCAAACTTACTCGTACAGACTGAGAAAAACCATTTTTCCGGTTGCAATAGTGCAGCTACTGACACCGATGTTCAGGTGCGAGTATAAAAGAATCGGTCACATGCAACTGGCTTCAGTCCTCAAATTGCATCAGTCGGTTAAGCAGTTGTTGCGGTGCTGGATTATCGTCAACGTATTGAAAGTGAAAAATCCGGAAGAAGATGAAAGTATGTTGTGCCGCTAAGTTCATTAACCGTTATTATTGTTAAGAGTGTTAAGTTCGTTATTCGATCGCCAATATTAAAGAAAATATAACACATAACTGTTAAATACTTCCCGTTTATCTCTTATGTAATCTGAAAGATTTCACACTGTTCTTCAAATTAAACAAACGACAAGAGAAAGCTTTTAAAAGTTTTAAACCAAATCTAAAATTCGATTTATTTTCTCGAAGTCGATGGAAGTTATGAAAATATTTGATAAAAATATACTAAAAATCAAATAATTGATAAGTCGATCTTAAAAATCCTTGATCATTCCTTGAAATCATTCTTAAATTTTATTAGAGTTATTCAACCATTAATAGTCTGAATTTCAAAAAGTGTATATACTATATACTAGTATACATATGTATATCTTTAACGATCTTCCATCGAAAATTTCAACGATCTTGAAAAGATTTACAACAGATTGAAAATATTTCTAAAAACACGGTAAAACCAATTTTAGTGGTCGTGAAAATGTTTATTGACAACTCAGGGAACTCTTTTGGGTCCAACCTACCATGGACCTATGGACCTATTATGCCCCACTCATTCTACCTTTACTATGGATATTATCTAAATAATCCTTGTGTTTTTGATATTTTCAGGCCTTCGTTTGTATACTGATTGTAGGGGCAGCTTGTGTGTCGGCTAAGCCGAAGCCTGGAGGTTATGGTGGAGGAGGAGGTGGAGGCCATGGTGGTGGAGGAGGAGGTTATGGTGGAGGAGGGCATGGCGGCGGTGGCAGTGGAGGTGGTGTACAAATAATAAAGATAATAACTGAAGATGGCGGTGGAGGAGGTGGTGGTGGGGGTTGGGCTGATGGAGGAGGTGGTGGTGGGGGTTGGGCTGATGGAGGAGGTGGTGGAGGTGGCTGGTCTGATGGCGGCGGTGGTGGAGGTGGTTGGTCATCAGGTGGCGGTGGTGGAGGAGGCGACGGAGATATCAAAATAGTTAAAGTTATAAGTCTCGGTGGAGGAGGAGGAGGAGGAAGCGGGGGACATGGCGGAGGTGGTGGAGGAGGCTGGTCTAGTGGCGGCGGCGGCGGATGGTCCGGAGGAGGAGGCGGCTCAACAAAAATTATTAAAATCATAAAATTAGGAGGAGGCGGCGGTGGAGGTGGTGGCGGCTGGCAGCCTGCTGGTGGATGGGCTTAAATCTTAAACGCCAATCATAAAGTGTAAATACTGTACATAAAATGATTATGTTGTTTGTAAATATTATTGTTTTGTAATATATGAAGGAGTAGCCTTCAAATAAACTCAAAAGATGTAAATTAAAAGTTGCCAGAAACGAAACTAAAGCTCTTGCATTTGGTCTTTTAAATGATTTATTTAAATTGTGTTGTATTTTATTAATTTATTATGAATATCGACTAAAGCTAGAGCTTGTGCTGCAGACGAATCAGTTACAAACGAACGAATGGTTATAATCGAATGAGTGCAGTGAATATTAAAACAACAACAACAACAAATCGATATCATCTGAAATTAGTTTCAATTCCAGTTTTGCTGTGTGTGAATTGATTTTGAGTCGTCGTCAGTATACAACAACAACTCTATGACAGAATTAATGAATCTGATTTTGTTTGTTTTGTTTACGAGTTTAATATTTGTACAGCTAATTATATTGCATAATTTTATTGAAAAACATTTTTTCGGTACATGTGTGAAAAGTTAAAATAAAATTTGAAATCTGTTGAAAGGAAAAAACGAAGAGAATTACCTTTTTTTATTATTTATTATTTCCTATTTATTATTATTTTACTACCTTAATTTTATTTATTATACTGTAGATACTGCAATTAAGAGTTATCAAAAATAAAAGTTGTTGTATGTAGTTTTAGAGAAAACAAATTTTTAAATCGAATTACCAAAAAGTGATGTCTAAATTCGGATTGTTAAGCTTTAAGTTTTAGTTCAGTGCAGGTGTTTATTTTAATACAAATATTTTACATCATCTGCCAAATGAATGAACACAATGTAACTTGATTTAAGAGCGAGAGAGCGAGACAGAGAGACAGAGAAAGAGCGAAAGAGAGAGAGAGAGAGAAAGAGATATAACAACAACATTATAAAAGATTATTGAGATAACAGAAGTACGTCGAATAAATTAAGTTATGAACTTTATAAGTTGATTAATAATATTTTCGTATGTATAAAATTTATAATAAATGGCATATAATCATTAGCATATACTACATAATCAATAAACAAATTGAGACAATAGATTTGAACTACATCTATTATATGATTATACCTTTAAGCACGCCTTTGAAGCCATCGACAGGTGATGAAAACGAATACATAATCAATAATTTAGACAAATCCATTTTGAAGTCAAGCCGAATTCCTTTTCTTTATATTGAATGCAACTATTAACAGATTGGGGCCTTAAATATCGAAAATAATGTCATTATTAACTTTTATGCTTTCATTGTTCGTTCTTATTTCACTTTATACTCATTGTATTAAAATCACGGTTGTCTATGAAATGCACTTGTTTATCTATGTTATTTTAAATATAGTACTTTACTGGTTATTAAAGTCATGCCAACTGTCAGAAAACAATGCATTTTAGAGCTGATTTTCCACACTAAAGATTGATTTAACGATGTTGCACTCAACAAAAACCATTAATAAGACATAATCTAGGTTGAAGTCTATATATTCATGGTATATGAAGTTTATGAGACATGTTCATGCATAAATGTTTGGTATTTCTGTTTAAATCTTTTGCTAGATCTACAAGTCGTCTATAAGTTTTAGCAAAAAGTATTAAAAATGTTTGCAAACATTTTCCAACCAACTTGAATTTTTCAAGTCAATTTATTTTCGTTTTTAATTGCCTATTAAAGTGATTTGTTTATGCTTTTAGTGTTTCTATAATTTGTGGCATTCTCACTAACTGCGTGAGATGCTTTAAAATCATTTCTTTTGAGGTCAGAGTGTGTTACGTCTTTTGTTTGGAAAATTTCTCACATTAAGAAGACGATAACATGAACTCTGTGATATCACTATCATTTAATGTGAGTGAGTGATGAAAATTATTGCTCAAATAGTTTTATATGTATACATAATATTTATAGATAGATATTATAGAATATATGTATTTACTTAACATGCAAAATTATTCCTAATAACTGTTAATAACTGTTAACCTCAATTCAAATAAATTTAAAAAATACAATTTTCGGTTAAGAAACATTCAAGGATAACAGCCCAAAGCTACCGATTTTCTTATTTAACAGAATATTAAATTTAATTTTCTGTTATTTAATAAAGCTAATTAAATTTACCATTAAACCTACCTGCAATATTCGAACCCGGTGCGATTATGTTCACATTTACTAGCTTTATGCTAATCGCTGGAGTTTATTAATTTTTCTAATTAAGTATTACGTATCAATTTATTGACTTGCGCACATCCGCAGATGGGAGAGAGTAAATCTGCTATCTCTTTCCCTTTCTCACTTGCGTGGAGTTTCCAACCAACAAAAAAACCCGCTTTAAGTATTGCGGCGGCGATAAATTAATTCCAGCTCAACGCAAGAGCGGTCCATAATATGGGCCAACGCATGAAGTCGTCGCCGATGTTCGTTGGCGAGCGTTCATCTCTTGGGATGTGCCCGAAATTAATGACCGAATTTCGTGTGCTTGAATTTATTTGTGTTGTCTTTTGTGCTATTTCAGTTCGACTATAAAATGCGTGGATAGGTCAGGATGGCGCGTTATTGAGTTGTAAGCGTTCGGACACTGAGCACGGCAAACTTAAGATGCAGGTAAGACCACGTAAGAGTGCGATTGACCAGCATTTGAAGCATTTAGTTAAGCTTAAACAACTCAGGATTATGCGGAACTTTTCTTTTGTTTTATAGTCAGTTTACGTGTTGTTCGGATTACTCGGATGTGGATTGTTATGGCATACAGCAGGTTCTGCTACGATATCCGTTGGAAATGAGGACTATCGCGAAGCAACGCTAACATATAATAATCAACCGAGCTACTCTGAAGCTGCCTCACAAAAACTTGGCCCACAAGCACCACTTCCTACCAGTTACCAGAATGTTTTCTTAGCAAATTCGGCGGGTAGTTCTACAGGACCCTCCTACTTGCCGCCCATCGACCATTCGAGTCAATATAGTGGACCAGATTATTTACCACCGCTTGCATCTACAACGGGGCCAACAATCCACTTACAACAACAACAAAATCATCCCCAGCAAAATATCCATTCCCACATTTTACAGGTCGCCCCGGAACCCAGACTACAGGGGGCTCAGTCTGTCAGTCAATATCAGTTCCAAGGGCCAGAGTATTTGCCTCCATTTAAAGGAGGAGAACAACAGCAACAACAACAACAGCAAAGCTTCATTCATGAAGGCCAACAAAGTCAGGTTCAAGTCAGGAATCAAGGTTTAATTGAACAGCAACAATATCAGGTCCAGGGAATCAATCAACAACGGGGACACCAGCAACAAGTCATCGCACATCGAGGACGGTCACAGCAACATGAGTTACAACAACAAAACCAGCACCAACAACAGCAACTATCAGAAACGACAAGCTACAAAAGTTCACCTGATTATTTACCACCATTGAGTGGATCAACTGAGGATCGTCGATTGCAACATGTAACACCCTCCACCACATTCAGACGCCCTGATTATTTGCCACCTCTGGCGAATGCTGTCGGTGGCGAAGAGCAGAGCAAGGATTCAGTACATTTGTCATTAGCTAATAATTTCGTCCAAGTCGAGTCCAGATCGTCTGAACAACAACAACAACATGATCAAAACATTTCAACAACCCTTGGATTTATACCCCTCCCGACTGGTTATGAGTTCAACAAACCGGACGAAGCAGATGCAAAGGCGGCATTTCTGCAACTTCATAGTCTGCAGCTGGAGCAACAAAAGCAGCAGCAGCAGCAGCAAAACTCAGAACAACAGCTACAACTAGAAAAACAAGCCGAACATCAGCAACAGCAACGACCACAACTGAAGGTGATTCCAGATTCGTACAACAATAACCACTATAAAAACAACAACAATGTTGTTAAGGGTGCTACTAATAGTGGCTATCAGACATCTTTCCAAGGTAGTAGCCAATCGGCGTTTCTTGGACAGCAGCAACAACCCACTCAACAGTACTCTGCCCTACAAAAAGCTCCTGAATATTTGCCACCAATTGAAACATCAGCATCATCAACACAACAACAACAACAACTCCCTAACCAACAGGATCTGCGAAGCCTAACAAGCGCCATGACAGCCGGACAACTCCAAGCGCAGTACAACGACCTTGGGTACCTTTCTGCCGCACCTGAGTACATCCATCCTGAGTACAGTCGTAGTCCTTCGGCTGCCAACATCGCACCTCCGCGAACATCGCCAACAGTCCCCCAACAATACGCCCCTGTCATGCCCTACAGAGCGAATTCAGTGCCGCAAACCCACACATCGTATAGACTTAAGTCCAGCGCTATACAGACGCAAGGAGCTGGCCGAGAGGCTTTCAGTAACGGTAATCAATATCAAACACAACAACAACATCAACAGGTGGCTGTAGCAACGCATGGCGACACAGGCAAAATACGCACCGTTCAGATTCTCAAATCCAAAGAATTGAAGAAGACTCTCAAAGTGTTGGAGACCGCAGATGCTGCTGGCGTTACGACCCTAAATATTATTGGACCGAGCAATGAAGATCCGATGGGAGCCCATCAAGTTGTGCGGGTTGTCAATCCGAGTGACAACAACCACGGATACGATCAACAAACAGTCAAGATTTTCAAGGATCACAAAGCGGAGACGTTCGATGGATCACGAACACCGTCTGCTGTCAGAGGTGCTGTGAACAATGAATACTTGCCGCCAACAAATTGCGGCGGAAGTAATCGTCATCAGCGCTTTTAAATTAAGTTAACTAACTCTTGCCACAAACAGCAGGATCTGCAGAAGCAGCAGCAGGTGAATGCTGTCCTTCCTGCCTGCCTACCTACTGTCTGTCTGCCTGTCTGCTTAGCAATATTCAACGCTGAACTGATTAGATTAAATCCAACTTCGATTTGACTTTGAATAATCATAGTTTTATATAATATTAAGTAATCGCCGTTGGTTGGCTTGCAACATTCCTCGTCTCTCCTCTTTCAACACAATCGCCACTTCTTTTCTTTAGTATTTAAGCTGCGCTTTAGTTATATTTATGTATTTATTTGCGCCAATTTGTACACTCATTCATATGCATGTCTCTTTCCTTTACCTCATATTTTAAAGTTTAGCATTCCGAAGCCATAATATTTCAAGCAACTCGCCATCAAAAGCTGAATAAACTAAAGTTAGTTAATTTGTGTAAACGAAATTTTTGAAATGGATCCTAAATTTTAAAATATAAAGAAGAAACGCCGTAACATTAGATATGAATATACACCGTATACATTAAATTATGAAAGTTGTAAATCTTAATATTAAAATAATAGAACTATTTTAAAAATACTTGCGGCATTTTATTATTTTTCCCGTTTTTCATATAGTTTGTTAAGTTGTTTGTTTATTTGAATTATCATAAATTCAAAATTACAATTCAATCTCTTATAGACTTTAAAGAAAACTTGAAGAATTTTATAACTGAATTTTCAAAGTTACAAAAGCTTTTCTGTTTTTAAAATGTTGTACTGCCATCTTGTGGAGCGTAACTTACAAGTACATGAATTTGACTGTTTATGTTGTTTTTCGTTATTGGTTCATGTCTTGGCTGCGACTCAAAAGCGCCATCTTGAGGTACATAGTGGATGGTGCGTTTGTTATTTGTAAAATATGAGAAATACCGGGAAAAATATTGAAAATAAATACAAATTATTAATAATTTGAATTTGAATTTATTAAACACAGTTCTTATTATTCAAGTCCAACAACGGATATAATTTATGAATCTGATTTGATAGATATAACTTAGAACGTAGAAATGGCTGAGCTCATGCCTCAATTAAGACGACTCATCTTGTTTGCCATCCACGAGTTGGACTGGAGTTAATGTTTATTTTATAATTCACTTATTTTTTTTTACTTTTTCGAATTTAAATTTCAGGGTTTTAATTTATGACTAATTTTATTCTTCTTTGATTTTGGTGATTGACGATCATTCAAAAACAACTCATTTCTCCACGCCATTTTGTGTTAATTTCTCAAGCGTGGACTCTCTTGCGCTCGCCACACTAATTGCTTGTCACATTAACATGAGCTCTAATTTACCACGGTCTCTCCTCTCCCCTCCCCCGGCAACACCCACCATTAACATGGCAGCAGCTAATCCTTCCTTGATGCGGCACAACTGTTGCCGGCCCAGACGTAAGTCGTTCGGTCCAAATAAATGTCAAAATGAAGATGTTGTCATAAAACATCAACAATCCGAAGCGTCAACCAAGCACAGATCCTCGTCAGAGGGAACACGTGAGCAACTAATTATGTATGTAGTTCGATGGGACGAGGCAACCGAGCAACCCTTCTGCGGGAAACTAAAAACTTAACTCACTTGAAAGACTCGTCAAAACTCAAGAGTTTCCGCGCTCAGCTTGAATGACAATTCGTCAATTTGACATCCTCAAAGGGTGTCATCCTCATTTAATTAGTTGATGGGAGACGTGGGACGTGCGTGCATAAAAAACGGAACAATCTGGTCCATACAACTGAATCTGGTCTGGTCGCCGCTCGTATATGGATGTTGTGAAGTAAGACGCCACTTTAACGAAGGATTTAAACGACAAATCGTGTTGTGATGATTGAGCACACGGAGCGGAATAGCGTGGCACTCAAAGGGCCCCAAAAACAAAAATGTGATTTACCTCGTGCTGTAGAAGCGATGCGCTGCGGCGTTATAAATAAATCAACTCCACTCGTTTTGAATGAATGGCAGATGTGAGGGCAGAAAGGGGCAAATTTAATTGAATGCAAATGCGTACGATTCAACTCTGCGACAACGTCGTTCTCCTCTCCTCTCCTCTTTTCTCCTCTTCTCTTCTCTTGTATTTTTTCCTCGCCCCCACCTTCGATGGTGACAATGGGACACGCTGAATTATGGCGTGTAGGTGCGCTTGGCTCTGCTCCTTTATGGATCTGCTGCCTCCGTTGGAGCCGCTCGATTTCGCTGCGCTGCTCGAGCGTGGAAAACTAATTTTAATAATTTCTTGATTGACTGCCAGAGACGACGATGCGATGCGACGCGATGTTTGGAGGCTCGTTGTTTAAGAGTGCAGCAACTTAATTTAACCATGTGTTTTTGATAATGACAAAATAATTAAGAACGAGCGCACGCGCGCTAGTCGAGGAATCTCAGTGAGTGGCACTGCCAGGAGACGAGATGGACGGGGAAAGAGGATGGGCATGTGTTGTGTCGCCGTCGCCGTTGCCGTTACTTCCTCTGTGCGTCGTCGCGACATCCAGCTGCACCGGGAGACCTGAATTGGGACCAAAGCGACGAAGGGTAGGGAGGTGAAAAGGAAAACGGAGAGGGACATGGGTGACTTCTATAATTTTATAAAATTGATTTTCCCTTCCTTTGCCAGAGCTGGCCTTGACCTTTACTAGTATATATTTTAAATAAATCTTCTATACTTTTTTCGACTTCACTTTTAGAGTGGGGAAAAGTACATTTCTAGCTTGGCTCCTTTTCTTTTGGAATATTAACGGACGGAAGCAATTTTTATAAATAAAAGTCTTCTACAATGAAATATTTAAGGTAGGGTAGAGTAAATAGTTTAACTTTAAAAAAAGGGCGTGAAATGATTCAAAAATATCTTCGGGTCAATTATCAGTTTACGGAATTTTAATTTAATTGCATTTAAAATCCAATTTAAAGCTTTCAATGTAAAATTTTGAATTATTATTCAAACCGTTCAGCTTTTCCTCAATTTTCTTTTGCAGCGTCAGAGAAACGTTGTGAACTCTTTCGTCTTTTTAAAAACTATTCAAAATGATGAATGAATGATGAGCTGAATGAAAAAAGCCAGCATTGGATACGTTAGCAAATATAACAACTGTAACAACCATTGCAATAACAACAATAACAATAAATAACAGTAATGAAAATAATTCTTTCTCCCGAACGGAACTGAGGCAACGATATCGCTTCCCAGCGATAACGTGAAATGCAGCGACGACTCCGACGATGACGACAAAAGCCAAGTTTATGGCATTGAGTCTGGAAGAAATAAATAAAGCTAAAGGCAAAAACTTTGTGCAAAGAGAAGATCTTTGGAGACGAGAACCGAAATCGGAGAAGAACGATTTACTTCAATTCAGAGTAATAAAAGCAACAACAACAACAACAAATATAATCAACAAAAAATAATCAAAAGTCAAAGACAACAGAACTTAGCTTTGCTGTGTGAAGTTGTGTTGTTGTTACGATTGTTTTTCTTTTTTTGTGGAGAGTTTATCAGCTGCTTCTCGGTTTCTGTTGGTGGATCCAGCTGTGGCCCCGACGTCCAGGGCAGGCTGCAGAATGCGAGAAGGTATGATTCCCAAACTGAAGATTTAATTCGAGATATCATCTGAAGGAGCAGAAATTCCACAACGTCGAGTTGAAAGATTGTCGTTTATCGATCGTCTGCTGAAAGTGAGTCGAGATCTCGTACAGAGAGACAGACAAACAAACAGAGAAGTGTTGTACATCTCTACCGCGTCGATCTCGGATCTCGGTTACAATACACGATCACATGATCACTTGATTCAGGTCGTAACACATGCGTTTTTAAGTTAATTTCGATGCTATCTTCAATGAGATCTAATTCCTCAGAACAACAACATCGAATCTTCCTTAAGGCATGACAACCTACAATTCTACACTTCGCTCCCATCAAACGGATTCCTTGAGAGAGGTTTTCTAATGAAAAATGTTCAGTGTTCATTTAAAAAACAAACAACCACAACAAAAAGAAAACGCGATTGCTTTCTTTTAAGCCTAAATCAAAATCCCGAACTTAGGAGGGTTTCTATAATTTCGATATCCAGAAAATTGCTATCAGTTGCTATGTTATCTTCCTTATATCAATATCTTTTTTTTTGTTTTTGAATTTGGATGGTGCTTGTTTCTGTTTTTGTTTTATTATTTCAACATTCAAACATAACTCAGTGACTTCCTTTGACTTTTGAAGGAAAGGCTTAATTTTGGAGCCATAAATATTTGTTGTTGCTTTTTGTTCGGAGGCTCTCTTTAATGATCACGTTGACAGTTTTCGTTCTGTTTTGGTTTTTCTTTCTTTGTTTTAGTTGTCTTTTTCCGGGAATTTCTGAGGCTTGAAAAACCTTTTTCATGTTTTTAACCTTTTCTCTTTTTTTAGGTTGTTACTATTTGGGACACTGATATCGATTACTTCGATGAAGGTATTCATTAATAATAAAAGTCAGGTTCTGTACGAATTTTTCTTATTGAAATCGATTAATAAAATACTAACAAATTTGAATTTAATACGCATATAATATTCGAACAGCTCAATTCTTTCTATATTCTAGAAATTCTAGAGTAAGTTCTACAAAACTGAAGTTTATAAATCGTAATAAACATAATACCTTATGTATGTGAAAATGGTACTTAGAATGGTGAAATGGTCCTCACCGATCCACAATAACAGTCACACACCTCATATATCCCGAAGATTCAATTATGTTTTTCAAGTGAATCAACCAAACGTGGGCAACAGAAACCTGCTACTGATCACTGCTTTTAGCTGTTTCAGGTGAAGCAACGTAAAATCATTACCTTTATTAGTTACAAACATTACATTTCATTCATTCATTACATTTATTCATTAAATGACGAACATAACGAGATCGAGAGTGAGATATTAGAAGATATCACTGTTGTTGAAAATTCTAAATAAAACAGTTTACTTTTTTACCAAGCATTCACTTCGTTAGATAAAATGCTCAACTTATAATTAAGATTGTATGCCAGTATTAATAACAAATAATGTCTCTTAAAATAGATAAATTTCTATCCTCTTTTTAATAGTTTTGGCATTATTTTAGTTTTTACAAGTGACCAACTTTCTGGAAAAAATGAGAGATTATTATTATCGGAGATATTATGAGATTATTATTGAAATATTCGCATAAAGCCTTAACTGATTTTATAAACTGGAAGATTGGAGAAAATCCATTCTTATGATTAATGGAAGAGAAAAAAAAAACCGAAAATGTAGAAAAAAAGAGAAACGAAAGGACAAAGACTGATGATATTCTAACCATCCTTAATGTACAGCGTGATTAAATAAATTTCACTGTGAAGACAAAGGAACAAACAAAAAAAAAGAACAAACACCAAACAAAGGACCAACAACAAATTGTACAAACAACAACACTTCGCACAACAGAGATAACAAATTATCCTTGATCACGAACATACGCTGGAGTTAATGTTAATGCAATTCCCAAAAAAGGAGCCAACAGTATTGAAGCTCATAAAAAAATACGAGTGCGCATTTATGGACGAGATGAGGAGAGGCTGAGACCAAGCACACGCAGCGAACAAAGACGTATTAACGTATCGAAACGAAACGTATCATATTTCATGCTCCGTAACGCACGGAGCTGCTCTTGGTTGATGCTGGTGCTTTGGGCTGGCATTGCTGAAAACCAGTCACCGGTCGTCCGTTACAAGTGCGGTTTTTCCCAGCCTCTTTTCGCCGTACCGCACCGTCTGCCGCACAAGATGACCCTATGTGAATCATCAGGTGATACAACAACAACAACAACAACAACAAAAACAAAAGAATTGCTGCTTCTGCTGTCTTGCTTAATGTAAGATCGACCGACTGCCCACCCGCCCGCACGTGCTTCAGCAGCATCTATCAGCCCCGCTCCTCCCCGATTTTTAATCCGCTCTGTTGCCTGCTCTTGCCCGCAGCTAGATACGGCACGTTCGCTCTTGTGTGATGACAAATTATGCTGCAAAAGCCGTTGCTGCGAACACCCCCAACCCACCGTTGGCCGGGTATCGCACGGCGGCAGTGTTTACGTTAACGTTTACAGTTCAGTTACCGTCCCGCGCCCTCGCCGGAAGGCGTATTAATGTCATCCACTCGTCGTCCTCGTCGTAGGTTTTGCAAAAAAATCGAAGAAGCAAACAAAAACCTCAAAAATTTGGCGTTTGGTTATGTGTACCGTAAAGTTTGATAAACCCCTTACGTCTCTGGTAATCGTATTCATGGCAGGACTTTCGCTTGAGGTTGGCAGCACTTTTAACACGTGCTCATGGGCAGCGTCTTTTCGCAGTGTTCAAAATTCGAAAAACATTTCAAAATCCTTTCATGTTTCATCTCATGCGCTTTGCGTTGACATTTTATTGTGTTTACGTTTGACAGCGAAGACTTTTGTTTGTGTCTGACGTTTATGCGCATTAGTTTCCGCCTAACCACCCGCCCTCGCCACCGTAACCTGCAGCGGGTGCTTTTAATCGGTGCTCGGATCGGTGGACATGACAAAAGATTTGTCAACCTCTCTTTCAGGCAGACCTTCGATCTGATTCTTTCCTCTGTTGCTATTGTTTTAATGGTGGGTTTTGAAGTGCTCTAAACGGACTGGTTGACAAGTAAATTAGGCGTGTTGATTTCTTTTGTTTTCTAGGTATGCAAAACGGTGGAGGCTGGTTGAGGGCTACGAATACCAGCCAAATGAATACAAACAATCCTAAATTATGTCTAATTTCATTTTTTGTTAGTAGTTGTCAATGGAACTGCTGCAGCTGCTTGTGGAACCATTGCGAAGGTATTTATTATTCCAACAAAAGTAACAATAATTACAAAATGGTAGCGCTAAGTATCAAATAAAAGCTCTCAAAATATTTGCAAACTTTCAGAGTGCTTACAAAGAATTGTAACTAAAGAAAAGCTTTAGCTAAAGAGTTTTTATTTTAATTTAAGGTCTAAAAAACGTGACTTTATATACTTATTCCATATGTTTTAAAAAAGATATCTTGAGATCTCGAAAACCTTATACTGACTTCAAATGAATTTCTATAAATAATTTACCCTTCGATTTAAATATATCTTTATTTATATCTTTTTTATAGTGTATGTTTTTCAGCGAGACTTTAATTTAAAATTTAGATGTGTTCCAAGATCTAAAATTTATGAATGCTTTAAAGATTCATCTACAAATCCCTTAAATCGGCATTATAAATCTTGAGAAAGTGTAAAATTATATACCAATATAACACATCTTCTTCTCAACTAGAAAACTAAAAATTTTAGCGCCATACGAAATATCTATATTAAGAAAAGTTAAAAGCAACCTGGAAAAGTGTCTAAAGTAATCCTCAGAAATCCCCGATACGGTAGAAAAGCAGCAACAAATCTACCCAAACGGCACGAGTCTTGGGTGCCCGATACAAGGGGGTGTTGGGGGGTGTTGGGGGGGGGTCTTGGGGGGGACTTGAGGGCAATACGACATGGCAATCAGTTGGCTCATCAAAATGGTGCCCAAAAACAGAGCACAGAAACAGGAGTAGCAAAACTTTTCGAAAGAAAAGCAGAGCCAAGATAATCGATAAAGAAGCGAGCTGGAACGATGTAATTTTTTGGAATACACCCGGATGGGGAGTCTGCCGGATCTGGTGTGCAGTGAGGCTTGAAATTAAATTCGCTCCGTTTGGGGTTCGGAGCGAATGCGGCTCTAAGTCCGGTGGCAGGTTCATCGGCTGAAGGAAATTCGTTACATGGCTTAAGAGCGCACGTGAGGGTTACGTTGCAGTTTCGGTTTGGCAACCAAAATCACAATAATTTTGGAGAAAAATCAGTCTAGACGCTGTCTCTCTCTCTCACTCAGTCATTCACTGCAAGTTCAGAATACTTACTATTAACCCTTGTACAGCTTTAGGAATAGAAATGTTCTGTCACAAGGAGATACGACGACATTTAAAAATACGAAGAAAATACGAATACGATTTTCCAAACGTTTAAAGGTTAAACAACGATATGGATCGTTATCTTATCATGCAATCCTCAAAGTTCTTCGAAGATCTCGGCTGCCGAACTGCCAAATTATGTGTTTCGTACGATGTCTCTCGAATAGTGCCTATCGAATGATGTTCCTCGATATCTGATGTCCTTCCCTAGATATTTGATGCCCCTCGAAATCGGTTCACATCCAGTAAACATGCTGCATAACACTTGCTTTGATTAACTGTCATCGTGGATTAACGGATTCTATTAACTTCGCAGCTGGCGTTAAAAGCATTTCGAGATTATTTTGATGACTTCTCATAAGATACTGCCTGCAAACAACTCAAACTGTCACTTGCTGGAAAGAAAATGTTTCAGTTCCAAGTGATGACAGCAGGTTCACTTTGATATCAAAACCATTTCTTCACCGCCGAGGCCAGGAATTTTGATGCCCCGCAACAGCTGAACTGCATCGAGAGCGAAATAAATAAGATTTCTTGCGTCCGCAAGAGTCGCCTGTGAAACGGATTTCATCTCGTCTCATCTTGCCGAATCCCATCGCATCCCATCGCATCCTATTCACGCTGCCAGACGAGGCTACAAATTATACTCGTATTTTAGGGACATCATAAAACGTATGTAGCTGAAAATTGTGGCAACGCCTCTTCGCAGGGCAAACAGCCGCCCCTGGCAACGATGGGGAGAGTTCAGTCAGTCGGTCGCTTGGTTGGTCGATCGCTGGGGTCGATGTGGGACGCGCTGCGTTGATTCCGTTGTCAGCTTCTAATTGAAGACATTCAACACTCGAGCGCATCGCGGCAACATTGCAGCGGCCGATGAAACTCGACCCGAATTCAGACTGAAATCGGAACAAACTCGTAAATTAAATGACAGTTGTTGTGAAATAGTAGCAACAGCAGCGGCATCGTTGAGTGCTGACGTTTAGAGGGCAAATGTCAAAAATATGTCCCTACAGAGTGAATGAGCGGAGAAGAGGAGAAGCGGAGAGGCTGTGAAAAATATTTCTCAATTAAAAACACATTTAAGAATTAAATGCTATACTTAGCTTAGCTGCCGCTGCTGTCGTTGCTCCTTGTGTAGGGAGGACAACATATTCTGTGGAATCGAAGGAGGGGAGGGGGAGAAAACTGCACGTGGACTATATAAATCATGACTTCAATTCAGCGCTGCATCGTAAGCATCGTAAAAAGCAACTTTGTTAAGTATTTTTTAACAAAACCAATGTCTAAGTTTAATAGTTCGCCCATCTGTGATCTCCTTCTCTCTCTCTCTCTCTCCTTCTCTTTGTCTTTTCTCCCATCTATTCACCTATTTATAAACCTATCTGTTGGCCGCTCTTTGCCGACTCTCTTCAATTTCACTCTCCACACTGATAGAGTCTATAATAAAACCACATCCCAAGATACACCTCGGTACAGACATGAAATTAATCTTCAGCCTCATTAAATCCAAATGGAATTCGTAAACCAAGTTAATCCGCTCATAAACATCCTCTACATTTCCTTGTCAAAGACTCAAATAATTTTGTCCACCTTCGTTGCGAGTGCGTGTGTCAAACTAACCAACCCAACCCCCTTCACCCCTCCCCATACCCCTATGACCCCTTGCTCATACATAGTTAGATCTCTTCTTCCTCCAATTTCCTCCGATTTCCTCGGAGAGTTAACTATATTGATACTGTGATTTATGATGGTTAGCAATTTTTGCCAACGTTCGCCATAGAGGAGAGATTTTCGCCGTATCGAATGCGAATATTTGTTGTTGCCTAAATCCATGTAATGGACTTGAAAGTTCTTTTTAGTTGTTGCTGTTTCGATGTATGTTGAATGGTGGAGGGAAGCCCCTTCTGTCGTTTAACCCTTTTTTGTAAACCGAGGTTTTAAACTGATCTCTTTGTTGCTGGTGACTGAGGTTGTTGGATGAGGAAAATTCGCCATGGTCTGGTCTCAGGAAAGACAACTCAATTATAGCGTATTTATAAAAGTTCGGTGAGATTAGAATCCCAGGAGAAATTACATTTTAGAATGTGTCACGAAGATTTCTGTTATTATTTATTATTATTATTATTATTTGTTGCATTCACCATGTTTTTCAATCACATCCTTGAAATCATTCCTATACACCCGCCCCCCTCCCCCTCAAAAACTAGTCGGCGATTACATAATAATCACCACGAGCATTTTAATATTCCGTTGAGTGTCAAAAATTCGCCATGAAATCATCAGTTAAACAAAAACAATCAAAGATTACAAATCAAAGATAATCCAACGAAACTCTGACCCTTTTTCAGCAACGCCACCCTCTTCACAGCGATCCTCCCCCCTTCACTCCTCGCAATTCTACCAACCGACCCCGCACACTCCAAGCTTCATTCCTTTTAACGGTTGAAAAAGTGTTGCTGTGAAATTGCAAAATTCAATTCATTTTGACATTAAAATCCATTCGAAAGGCAACCCTTCGCAGCAGCAGAAGCAGCATTTTAAATTGTAATTCGAGGCATAAATTGAGAAAAGAACAACATCAACAATAATAATAAGAAAAAAAATAACAAACAACAACAGCCGCAACATCCACAACAACAACGTCAAAATGAACCCTTAAAAGGAAGGAAGAAAGGAAATGAGGACTGATTAACGTTGGTGTTGTTGTTGTCTTTCATGCTTTACAGTTATCATACGCAACACCAACAGCAACAACAAAAACACCCTCAACTTTGCGTGATTCGGTCGACGGGTAAACTTCTGTCATATTATGAAATTACACAGCAGCAAGAAGGAATTCCAACAACACTGGCGAGTAAAACAACTGAACGGAAGAATGATTCTTCCAGCAGCAACTGTGAAATCCTCCAGAGTATCATTTAAGCTGAAGTGTGCCGCTCTTCCTAAAGGAGCACTCCGGAGGCTGGACTGCGTTCTGTTGGCTCGCTCGGATGCGTTGTGATGCGTTGTGATGCGACTGGCTGAGTCCATTAATCATTTTCTAATTTGTGGAATGTGGAGGTCTCGCATCGCAGCTCATCCCTTCGTCGAGGGGAAGAATGGTGGAAGGGGGTTTGAGAAAAGAAGGGAGACCCGAGGAAATGAGTAAATTCTAAATGAAATTTTCACATCTGTAATTTGTTAAGTGCTCGAGTGGTACTCGACTCTGATGTTATTATTGCTGTTGTTTCTGCTTGGGTTAAGTGCTGGTACTGCGGTCCCGTTACTTGTCTATATTTTCATTCCATCCGAATCAGGATCTGAGTATGGTTCATGATAATCGTCGAAGGGTGTCGTCGATGAGAATGAGACGCCGCTATTCTGAAAAACCGATTATTCAATTCAAATTTATTCAGAAATGTATCCAAGTTTTAAGCCGATAAATTTTCCAAATCTAAGAAGATTAGAATACAAGAGTATAAACGTTTTGAATGTTGTTGTTATAATATACAAGTATACATGAAAGATTTTATATTGTTTTATAAAAGTAACCGTTTGTTCTGCTCGACTCCACTAAACATCGACTCGTATAATCTTCGGTTGTAACGTGTTTTCATTCAGCTTCCTTTCATCACAGATTCAACATCACTAACAGTAAAACTTTCACTTTAATCAAATCAAGACCAGAGCCCGCCCTTCAGTCCTCTGTTCTGATGGTCCTGTTGCATCATTCCACCACCCTTCCTTCGAGAGACGACCCTCCCTCTGAGAAGCACTTCTAATCGCAAAAATATTGTCATTTATGTTGCGACAAGTGATTTTTCCTTCCCTCCTCCCCGCTATTTTATTACTTTTTGCTATTGTAAATCATTGTTGAATTTATACTTGTAGCGAAACGTCAAACAAGGGTTAAAATACTCGTTCTCTCTGCTGTCTTTTTAGTCTTTCGTTTTCTGCATTGAAAGTGTGGCTCTTAATCGACGCACGATACAACTTATTTAACAACACAGAAGACAGGGAGGAGTGAAGAGAAGGGAGGGAAAGGTTAATGTTAAGGGTGTAGTTTCGGGTTCTTGCAAGTACTTCAGTTTCGATCCCACAGCCAACGAGAAATCGTGAGGGGGGACATCGCATAAAACGAAATGCTTCCATTACTGAGTGCAGTTAATGTCATTAGTTTACAGTTGCGTGATTCCAGCTTCACATTCATGTGGATGTCGTCACTAAAATTACTATAATGAAGATATTGCATCTCCTTCTTCTTTTCGTTGTCCTGCCACTGCTTCTTCTTCTTCTGGTACTGCTTCTTCTTCTTCCAGTACCACTTCATTTCTTCTTTATTATGGTTCATTGGCACCATCGATCGTTGATCGTCATACACACAGATTTTCATCAAGGTTTTGTTTCGTTTAAAATCTTTGGCTTAAGTTTTGAGTTCGTATAAGGAGAAAAAAAATAACTGGCCAACACTCAAACGAATCTCACGTGCCAATATTTTAAGCCTCATTAAAATAAACTCAAGACGTTCCGAATTCAAAAGAGAATCACAAAAGACAAAAGCAAATACGTACAATGAAGTGTTCAAAGTGTTGCTGTTGCGGTTGTATTTGGAATTCTTCATGTTGTTGTTGTTATTGTATCTGCTTCCATGGTCTGTGACAACGTCATAAAAATTTATATTAACCATATTTCAGTGCCACAGCGTGTTGCCATTGTTGCCATGTTAACGCTTATTTTTGTTTACATTTTCAACCATTCCGTTTTTTTTTCCTCTTACTCTTGACTCTTTTGCTCTCGTAGACAGAGTATAAGTTATCCAAAAAAACAAAATTAATATTAAAGAAAAGAATAAAAAACCTCCTTAACCTTCTGCATCTCATGCTGCTTTTTATGGACTGGAGTCTCGAACTTTCTTCATCTCTAGTTTCGTCCCCCCACCCCCCTCCACCGACTTAAACACGAATTTATTACGGGTACCACGGAACCCTCTTCGATCGAAATCGTGTTTCGCGGTATTTTTACGCATCTCAACTTCTTTGTTTCCAGCGGTTTTGATTTCATTCAACAGAATCGGAGTTTCAGAGAACAGAGAGCAATACAGTGAGAGACAAAGAGAAAAGAAGAAAGAAAGACGCAGAAAAGGGACAGTGAGAGAGAGAGAGAGGGAGAGAGAAACAGAGTAAAATTTAAAAAAAACTATACGGATTTAAAAAACCTTTGGTAGCATCAAAAACAACCAACTAAAGTAGGGTTGGAGGTTACGTGAGGAGCCAAGCTGAGGATGAGGACAAGATTATTCTCTGAAGCACAATGGTTCTGGCAACGAATGAGGTGGAGAAGGACGCGGGGAAAGGAAAAGAGGAAGAGTTTATAAGAAGACAACTCTTAGAAGATAAAGTTTCTTTCTGTCAGATGTAACATTTGTTCACAAGATACTAACTTCGTTCGGGAAGAGAAGACGAGAGAAAAGTAAGATTAGATGTTTTCCGATAGAAGTACAATAGATACTAGACTCTGAAGTGTAGAGGGTCACCCATCATATTGAGGAGTTTTCTAAGAAAGTATATAATATCTCCAGGTTTCTAGTATAGGATCTACAGATCCGGTTATATTCCAGCGAAGGAGGTTTCCCCCACCCTCTCACGCTCCTGCCTCACGCTCCTTATCGCATAATTCTTTTATAGTCTTTTTTTGGTCCTGTCGTTTTTTGGATTTCTTCCATAATTAAATGCATTTTGCAATTTGCTTTTCAATTCAAGACCACGAGTCTTTTCATGTTCTCTTTTAAAGTTCTTTTATAATAATTAACATTTTAATTCAATTTAATATAATCACTCGTTAATCGTTCACTCAGACAAATGACCGTCCCGAAGCGATCTCTTTACCTTGTGATTTATAATTCTCCATTAATATTGTAAACAGTCACTTGTTAACCTGTTCGCGTAGCTTCTACCATACTCTGTGTGAATTCGCCATAGCGCAAGTTGTGTTGACCTCATTAGACGGCGACGCGGCGCTTCATACTATTGCACATGAAGAACCTTTAAAAGCAGGTTGGTTGGACTGTCGTAATGGATCGACTGCAATCCATCAACACAGCACATTTGCGACTTAAGCTGCTTCAAGTAATCCGTCAAAAATTACACAAATTCAGGTAGTCAGCGCCATTCATTATGTGCCTGGTCACTGTGGTCAATGGACAAACAGAAAGAGAGAGAACAAGAGAGATAGACAGCAACATGAACAACAAAGAGAGATAGGATCGCCTGAAGTCTCATTTATCTTTATCTGAATGCGTTTTGTGTTGCAGCTCTCAACTTTAGATCACGAAGGATCACTTTTCAACAACCTCGTGTTAATCATTTCTGGTCACGCCTTTGGGCCAAACATTTGACATCTTTCACAAAAGACATAAAGAGAGTCATTGTCAATACAGAGAGAGAAAGAGAGAGAGAGAGAATGGTCACCAGGAGGAAATGACAGGGAAGAATTAAAAAATTATATATACGACGTCAGAATATATTTTTCATTATGGCAACATGATCGAGCATGGAAGATCTTCGTTGTTGAAGGTACCGTTTGTTTACAGTTTTTGTTGTCGGATCATGAAGGACCTAAAAGAACCGTGGACCTAAAGGACCGTGTATGTTTACCGTTTGACTCCTGTGGTGAACCGCAACCTAAACTAAAGTTTATTATGGTTTATTATGCTTCATGTCGCTGTGTGTTGTTTGTTTCAATAGCCTCTCAGCGGGTGAGTTTCACTTGTCTCCCGGGCTCAACTGCGTGAGGTGAGTTCGTTTTAATGATTTCTTATCAATTAATAACCAAAATAAATATTCGGAAATACCAATTAAAGTAATAAAAGTGACCTTTGTGTGGGCATTAAAAGCCTCGTTAAATAAAGCAGTCATGGCTCAGGTCTTTGAACGCAACGTAGACTATTAAAATTTTACGATCCACGAGTTAAGAGATAGATATAGAGACAGAGAGAAAGAGAGAGGCAGAGAGAAGGAGGAAAGGAGAGCGAGATGAAGATCGTTAAATTTGATCGTCAAATTTCTGGTGTTCCAAACCGAATGGACAGCAAATTGTTAGTTTCACTGAGTAAAACTTTTATGATGATAATAATATGAGTATCTAATAGTTTTAGTTTAGTTGTACGGTTCTTTTGTCGCAATTTAAGGTGATAAAAGTAACACAAAGATGATTATAAAAAGTTTACTATCTCAGTTACAATTTTATTATTATTATTATCGTTACTACTAGCAGATCCCTAGAATCTATGAGGATCTCGGACATTCTGGGGCGAACGAAGGACCTCAGAACTGATCTTGCGTTTTTTTGGAGAAGAAAGCTTTTAAAGATTAATGCTTTTCAATGTAGACTACTTTTCGAAATCTTTCTCAATGTTCTTTTTTAATACCCTTGAGTTTCACTCTTTCATTGTATAAAGAGATCCTTAGAAGTTATTTTCTCTGTCCGAGGGAGTAATTAACCTCACTATTCGCCCCTCATTGCGACGGCTGTGCATATATCAAATTTGTTTCTTTTTGTTTTAATTTCTCTTTCTCCTCAACATCCTGCTTGTCTGTCTGTCTATCCATCTGCTTCTATATATCTCTCCAGAAGCGAACAAAAACTAAAAACAGAAAATCGCAAAAAACCTTAATTTCCCGCATTTCTGTGCAACAATTTTAATTCGCGCTAAGATTTCAATGCTGTTCAGTTATTTTTGGAATCATGTGATTCTCCGGTACTCTGTTTCTTCTTCTTCTTGTTTCATCCAGCGATCTCAGCACATTGCGGCTGCTGCGATCGCTGGCTGCCAAAGCAGACTCTTCGACGTCTTCGCCAATTGAATGAATTCTTTTGGGCTCCGAATTCGAGGCGCAAAAAAATGAATGGCCGCGTCAGATCCGTTGACAGCGCGCGTTCATCAATGCACGGCAACGCATTCATCACAAGTGCGCGAGGCCAACTCACGAGATGTCGCCGCGCGATCGTGCGCGAACGCTTCAGCAATTTGTAAATGGAAGCATAATAATTTGAACAATTTGCGAGCGAACCAATTGAAGCGCATTCTTTCCATTTTCTTATTGCGGGGCTTTTCCTTGGCTCACGCAAGGTTGGGGAGATTTTCTTCTCCGTTCGATGTTTCCATGTATGCGAATGAGCTGCGCGACTGTCGCGCGATCGTCTGTGTTCGCGTCTATGACGCAGACGGCTCTCGTAAATTTGGAAATTCGTTGTATGGAAATATTGCAGGAAAAGTTGCATCAGTTGGTAGCGTCTCATTCCTTCCTCCCCCCCCCACCCCGACATTTCCGGCCGCTGAGGGGTGTTGCAACTTTGCAATAACAACGGTAAATGAAAGTGGCAAATAATTATGTTAACTTGCATGCAAGTGGCAATCTTTATTGAATTGAAATACGCTAATTTATCGTCGACAATATTGCACTGGCATCTAGGAGGGAAGGGGGAGGAGGATAGGCGAAGCGGAGTGAAGAGAAAATAAAGAAAAGGTGTTCATAAAAATGTTTACTTTTACTATACACGATCGATGTTTAATAAACGTCTTCGAAAACAAACAACAGTTTTATGTTCACGAATTTATTGTCTCGTCGCACAGCAACACTTTTATTTTATTCCCCTGAATAAGAAGAGAAACCTGCAATTTTTATATGATTTTTACAACAACATAAAATGCCTCATCGTCCGCTTTTTATGGGCGCCTCTCATGCAATCGAACGATTGCTTGCCTTCGACCCAATTTTAAAGAGATTCTCCTCCATTCGCAGCACCAGGTTTTCCACACATACAACAAACACACGACTATTTTACGACTACGACTGCTTTACATGCACCAATGTGAATAATTCCAGTCCGGAAAACATCGAAACCTACCAACAACAACATAAAAAAATACTTCAGTTCCGTTGGGTGTTTTTTTCTTCAGAAAAAATTGTTAAAATAGTTCATGGTTTATGTTCGTTTATATCAATTTGCCTCGAAGTACGAGTTCAAATATTAATAAATTGTCCTCGTAACGCTTGAGGGACTCACATCCTGTAGTTATGCTGTAGTTTTGCTGCTTGCTGTTGCAATTAGTTTAGAGTGTCTCTAAAAGAGGGTTCCTTTGTTTTAAGTCTGGATGTGAGTGGGGGATAATCGAGGTACGCTAGAGATATGTTGAACATATGCTAATGGGGCATCGGTAATATCATATTTTAAGCCTTCTTCAAGTTATGGGTTGTTTCAAGAGCATGGTTGCCGGAACATGGTTCTTTTAATATTGTGATAGAGTTCCAACAAAGTACCTCAAGGATTCTGGAAAAAAACTGAAAGACATTGTAAATAAGGTGAACAATATCAAAGAAGTGCGTATTTCTGGAATCTATGAGGGAGGTGAGGTCTCTATAGTCGTAGTAATCTTATTTGAAGGACGATAGAGATCTTTCACCTCACCACACCACACCTCATCACACCACACCTCATCACACCTCACCAAACAACACCTTTTTGTCTAGTAAATTGGCAACGCAAGCATTTGAAAGCCATGACGACACAACATTATGTCAAATATTTGTTAATCACGCGTCAGATCTCGTGTCGGCTCAACAATGTTGACAACATTTTGATGGAAACATGAAACCTTATCAGAAGCGGATAAAGAAAAACTCAAAAATTCAAAAACTCGAAAAGTGGAAATGTAAATTGAGAGGCCTGCTGACAGGAGTCGTCAGGACGGACGGATGGTGCAAGGAAAAGCGGATTTAAAAGCGGCTGTTTCGGCAGCATGGGCTGTGTCATTAATGAGCCTCTGCTGTTGGTGATGCTGTTACTATAGTTGTTGTTACATGTAGTAAAATTAACGCAAGGAACGTGGAAGTAAAATAAGATGGCAGGAAGTTAGACGAGGGTACAAAGTACAGGTCATTGATAGAGGTTTACGAGCCTCGAGGGGTGTGTTAATGCACTTCAATCTCCTGCAAATTCAATTGCGAAAAATTTACAAAAAAGGCTCAAACAATAAAAAGAATTGAAGTTGAAGAGCTCCGAGGGTGCTTAACACGTACAAGTACGGTCTGTGGCAAAAATATGTTCTTTTCGCTTGTGCCGCTGATGCTGCTATCGACGTCGACGTCGACGTCCACATCAACGTCATCATCTTTGTGTAGAGTCAACGAAGCTGATGTAAAACTGATTAACAAGGCTGATAGCAACAATTATTGTTGTTGAGACAACAATAGAAACAAAAGGCAACAAAGTAACAAAAGCACAATAATGTGGGATGGCGAGTAAACTGTGTAAAGGAAAGCAACAACACGAACAACGGAAAAATCAGCAACAGCGACAGCAGCAGAGACATCGGCAGAGGTTTCGGAAAAGGTACGAGAACGCGTACTTGAAGGCGGTTTCTTTTGGTTTCTGCCGAATGGTGAGTGTGTTTTGGTAAATTTGGGGGGTTCTTTTGGGTTCTATTTTAAAAATTTTATACATATTCCGGACGCCATATGGTTCCTGAAGAGGTTTTGGCAACAAAAACTACACAAATGCAGTTTTAATATGTAATGAGATACTTAATTGAACGCAAGCATACAAATTAGACAAAGGAAAAGACATACAGACAGATATGCAGACACACAGGCATGCAGACAGACAGACATGCAGACAGAGAGACATACAGAGAGTTAGAAAGACAGAAAACGAAACTATGTTCCATTCAACTCAAAGTGAAAGTATTTTTTCGATTATCTGATTTTTGGCTTTTTTCGAACACGGATTTCTGACATCTTTACTTGAAAATCTTCCAGCTGAGTTGGAATCAGAATTTTAATTGCGATTTTTACAGCTGTCTCTAGTTGCTTCGACTATTTAAAGGATCATCAGAGTGTTACGAGGATTAATAATATTAATTTTTTTAAATAATACGTTTTTATTTCGTTTGTCATCCGTTTTTAAAGCAATAAAATTTTAATTTCCCAAAATATATAAAACAAGCCTTCATTTTTATTAGGTTTGGTTTTTGCTTCTCTGTTTTGTGGTGTTTTTTATAAATGATCTCCAGCGTGGGCTCCGCACCTGGTTAAGTTAAATTTTGTGGCGCGCTGTTATATCCAATTAACCAGGCTTATAAATTATCCACAGCACAGCAGACGACGAGATGGAGAGGGGAAAACAAACAAGAGAACCAATAAAAGAACGAAATATGATGTGACACTTTTGACCAAGTTACCAAGCGTCTGAAAAAAACTAAAAGGTATCACTACCAAAATCAATAATAAGATTTCGAAGTCCAATATTGAAAACAAACCTTCAAGTTATCTGAACATTTGACTTAATAATAAAAATAAACGGCATCCAGGAAAGACCCAAAGATTTTATCTAAAGACAGAAATTCAGTTAAATCAGCTGCAAAATTAAGCATGAGAAGTTTTTATTATTTAATTTAATTAAATTCTCAGTGTTGCTTTACATAGAATTCCATAAAAAAGACTCTTGGCAACTCTGTCAAGAAAAAACTGAGTCAACACAACAAACTTGCGATTGCATGCAAATTTTATTGTTGGTTGTATTTTTTGCATGTGTTGCCTCCTGTTGTTTTTGTTGTTGTTGCTGCTGCTTAGTAAAGCCTTGCATGGTCCACCCGTCGAGTGCGTTGTGCACCTTCGACGCATGCGTCCATCGAACAGCTTTTAATGACTTAAACATGTATTATTAAAATTTTTGGGATCCTTTTTTAGCGCTCTTTGTCTCTGTTTTACTTTTGCCATTTCATTAGGTTTGAATCGTCGTCGCCGTCGTCGTGATCGTCGTTATGCTGGTCGATTGACTTAATTTATTCCCACACACAGGACCGGACGAAGTTCTGCGTGCTGCATAAAACAAGCAACGTTAAAAAAGAACCGCTCCATATGAAATTATTTTTGATTTTTCTTCAATTGGTCAATGAGAGGTGTCCAGGTGAGGTCGGCGTTTGTATCTGTGTCTGTGTACTAGGAAAGGGTGTGCGATGAAGTGTGGAAGGAGTCATCATCCAAGCCGGGAAACCGATTCAATTAACATAAATAAATGTAAAATGAACCCATAAAACTTTTAATGAAAATTCAAATAATTCAAACTAATGAACTATTAACAACTTAGTTTGGATTTAATTTTAATTAATTTTTAATAAATATAAATCTTTGTTGTCGAATTCTTCCTTTAACTTCGTTAATATTTAAGTTCTTTAGGTTTCCCTCAACTAAGTTAAATTTCATTTAAATTAAATTTTTTCTTATTCCCCCATAACGAGATAAATTCCACTTTTTCTGTCCACTCTACCGGATTCTTTCACCACTGAAGCACTTACACCGGGTACATTTTCATATCGGTTTTTGTCTCTCAACAACAGCTCAACTTTTGTCGTGCGGCCGTTTTTCAGCCATTTTAATGTCTTTTCTTAATGTTTATATAAAAATCTCACTTCGAGCGTCTTACAACACATTCAGGTCGTTTGGCACAAATGTATTGGCCATCTTAACAGGTGTGTTATCGTGCGCGGCAGTGAACGCTGACACGCAGACGCATAAAACTAAGTTATGGCCTTTAATGCATTTCTTTAATGCAATTTTAAGTCGCTGAATGCGCAAAATATTGCCCATTAAAATGATAAGCAAGTGTGTGGTGATGGAGGTGGATGGAACCCCCTTCTTAGCCAAGTTAAAGCGTGCAACTGTGGCATGGTTCACAGCAACGGCAGCAACGTCAACATCACGGTTTCAGCCACACAATGATCGCGATTCGTGCGATCGAATGGACCGGGCCCGCTATACAATGCACTGAGCTAAGCTGAACAGGCGCTGATGGCCATTAATGGAGTGTAAATGAGGATCCAAATGGAGCAATTTGAAGCGGAGGATCTTGTATTAAGCGCGTCACGATGAGCTAAAATTTCGCAATTCGACCGACCATTCGGGAGATAAGCGCGATCGCAAACATGCATTTGCTATTAGGTTGGGGGGGAGTGGCAGAGGTTGGAGGTGCTGCTGCTGCCGAAAGTGATGAACAGATTAACAGTAACAATATTGGGCCATAAAGTAGTATAGCAGTGCGACATAAAAACTTAAAATTGGCGAGTTCGTGTCTTCAGTCTTTTGCTTTGCACTGCATAATTTTGGCAAGTTCGTGTCGTAAGTCTTTAATATGCGCTCAGCTTCTGAGATAATTTCGTTATTGTTTCTTGGTTTGGTTATTTTGAGGTTTTTCCCCTCAATCAAGGTAATCGTCGCTTTTTACTGAAAGACTGACTGACTGAATAACTGACATATTTTAAGTTTATACCATGGTTTACTTGAATTTTAATCAACCAGCCAACCAAGAACAGTTTAACCGCAGAGCTTATCAACCCCTTTAATGGAAATCGTTGTGTTGCATGCCACAAATTAAAGTATGTAATAAAAGAGCAGGCATTTTTATGACTTTAAAGTGTCTGCTAATAGCTTTAAGTGTAGTCGTTGATAACTTGATGCGCTGGTAGTAATTTTTAACCACTTATTTATTGGTAACTCGCAGTTCGTTTGTTGGTTTAAAAATTACTCGCGGCATTTTACGAGGTACAACAGTTGTCTCAGCCACTTTAATGAAATTCATTTAATTCACCTTCTTATACTTGTCTTATAGAGCACTTCCTTCCTTTACTCAGAAGAAGGAAAGACGTACATATGTATGTACATATAATATAATGTTGAAGTTCTGATGGGGAAAGTGGAATAAAAACATTGCACCTTAAAAAAATGTATAAATATACAGAAACAAGGTAAAAATAAAGTCTTTGAGATGCGTAAGGATGAATAAATAACGATAGAAAAATAAACTACTTATAAATAATCATCAAAGTCACGAAAAGCTTTAATACTGATATGTATATGACTATATACCGATAAAGTCTTGTAAACACCTCTAATTTTTGTGCACTTGTCAGAGTAGCCTCATACTTTTTTATGTTTTTAATTAAAAATATTCTTAAAATGTGATCTGCGATTGGATGCTCATCTTCTTGCTCCAAAACTATCTCGCAACCATAAAGCTACGTCTAACGATCACCATTTGCTTGATGTAATCAGCGAAATCAAAATGATCTTGTTCCAAGCTGCTATTACAAGAGCTACAAACCGCATAATTTTTTAACCGATTTTATGCAGCATCTTTCAATCGTAACATCGATCGATAACTGCGATAATCGTGTTGCATGCACCATCGACTCACCAGAAAATGATTTTTACTGCTAGACTTTAACGAGCAAGCGCAGCAAACTGAAATGATGTGCACTTGATGTCGACATGATATGCATGTCATCTCGCTGGTGGGGCGAGATCGTCGTCTGGAGATTTGCATAACGTGGACTTTAAAACTTTTATATGACAAGCAGAGAGAGAGAGAGAGAGAGAGAGAGAGAGAGAGGGGGAGAAGCAGCAGCACGCAGAAGGGGACTCTAGAGGAATGCCCGGGCACAACGCAGCTTAATTAGCTGCGTATCGTATGCAGACGCTCACCAGTGTCCAATTTCCGTGCGTCACGTTGGCAGGTTCTGCTTCGAGCTTCGCTTATTACCATCGATGCACCTTGTCGACGATCAAAATAAACACTTAACGATGGGAACCTTTGACAAACTTGGCTTATAAAGTGCACGAGTTATGAGGCAGTCTGGGACGACCTGAGATGGCGCTGTGCAGGAATTCCAACTAATTAAGAGAAACATTCTAATTAGTAGAGTTGGTTGGGAGCCTATCTACGAGTTTGTTTATTTCAGGAAAAGACATTGAAATTTCTGGGATGGAAGATTTTAAGATTTAACAACACGATTTCTAAGTGTAAGTTAAGACTCGGAATGTGGAGGAATGTACAGACTTTTAGTAACTCAAATCATTGGTGAATCTGAATTCGAATGAGTTACAGTTGAGCAAAATTATTTGAGAATGAATTTGAAGTGCGTTCCGGGAAACAGAGTATCTTTTCTATTGGGTCTAGTATCTTCTCCCAATGGGTTGTCAGATAAAAAAATATTCAGAATCGATTTGTTCACATCTACATCGAAATTTCACTACTTTAGTATTAAGCACTCTTATATAACTTACTCTTATCTGATATCAGCTGATCCTAAAAACGGCTGTACATTTATTTTATCGCAAGCTTTCAACATGTTTTCCCATTATTCTTATACTCATAACCATATAAACTCTATTTTGCTCCTATTATTAAACAATTATTAATCTTGTGTTAAAATGCTACTCTTTTTAGCTTTTCTTTTCTTTTTGGCTTCTTCTCTTTACATTTCGCTCTACGTAACCGTCCATCCGTAACCTGCTCATCCGTCCACGATCACCACATGCATTCTTTCTTTGGCTCTCACTCAAAATTGTGGCGTTTATGCAGGTATTTAAAAGATTATGAAAAACACATGACGTCAATCATGATTTCCACCCAAAAGCTGTCTCTGGTTTGAAACGATCCACGGTGCCTGATGGTGACTCCCAACTGCCAACTTGGAATGGCAGCTCTGCGGGGAGGTGAAGTAAAGAGTGAGGGAGTGAAGGGAGCGAAGTAAAACTGGATTGTTGAATTGGAACGCGAGAGACGCGAGACACGCACAACGTGATCGGACTTGAGTGAAACTAAAAGCAGTCAGGCTTCAAGTCAATCGCAGAAGTAGAGTTCAAGACCCTCAGAGTCTCTTAAAAGACGCGAAACATTAAAAAAATGAGAAGAAATCTGAGAAGAGCTATGAATGAAAATTTCTATAAAGCAAAGTGAAACAAATTTAGTTAAATCAGGTGGGACCACAGCAATGAAAACAACAACAACGTCGAGCCCCAAAAAAGTCACGAAATTGAAAATAAAATAAAAGCGACGATCTTATAAAAAGTGAGAGTAAAAAAGAGTAGCTGTCATCTACGTAGTTAACATTTTTGACATGCAAGGGCCACACTCACAAGCATCCTGCTTCTTTGGGTGCTTTTGTTGCTTCTCCGCCTCTTGCATCGCCTAATTATAGGCGCAGGACGGGATGCTGTCGGAATGGTTGAACGCTCTCCACTCCGACGTCCTGAGTTCATTTCGCTCAGCAGATTGACTGCTTTGCTAACTGGTTAACTTGCGTGCCCGGCTGCTCTGTGCGAGTTGCTGGGGAAACTTTCAATTAGCACAAGAGTCCGCCTGATACGCTGATGGATGATGGCTGGGGCAAAACGCAACCGACTGGGAGGTTAACTCTGCGGAACTACCGTCAGTTTCTGTCTGATGGATGTGTGTATTTTTCGCTTTTGGTAGAGCCAACTTGGTTGATAATAAAGGCTGACTAGAAGCGGAGGAAACTTCGCGGATGGATGGATTTGCATTTGATTGACAGTTAATTTGACATAAGTTTAAAAATTATTATCAATTATAGTGGATTAAAATTAACGGACGGATTAAGAAAGGCGCGACTTGACACGTGAAGTACTGTGAAATGAGAAATTATGAGATGTGTAGTAAATAGAAACAAATGTGTGCTGGAGACTTGATAGGTTTTCCTTAAATAGGCGTCGAGTAGACAAGTTGTTTTCTTCTCAACGCGTTACATTGTTCAAGGGAGGCTCTCCATGTCATCCAGAAAACACCCGAGTAGAATATTCCGGAATTTCTTACGTCGGTAGGGATCATGTATATAATCTGCCATTCCGTTTGTCAGTTTTCTCTGAAGACTTGACCAATTCCTCTTCTAATTCCCAGAATATCTCTCTGTCTCTCGTAACAACCGGCCTTGGGTAATATTTCGACTAGTCTAAAAGCAACATTTCATCTCCATGCTACACGCTGCCTCCTGCTTCTTCTTGCAAAACTTTAAATACCGACTTAATAGAAACCTAATCAAACACAAAGTAGCACTTTGTCAAAATTAACATTAATTTATGTGGTCGTCATTTTTCGTAATGCAGACCAAACACAAGCCCCGTGCCGCCTCCGTCGTCGCCTCTGGACGACTACCGTCTTCCACCGAGAGGAGTTAGAAGCGCCTGCCCACAGTACACCGACTTGGCACCGTGATTTCATCGATCAGTCGCTGCTAATTAATTACACCAATTAACCGGCAATTCGAAAAACCCACCTCTCGGGCCAGCCTCCTTAACTGCGGTTGCCTACCCGAGCCATGCCGGACCCGAGCGGGATGCAGCGGACCGTGCAGCGCTCGTTCCCAGTCCGGTTCGAGCAGTCGTTTGCGTGTTAACGAGGCTAGATTTTATTTATTACCAATTTTCAGCACAAACACACACGCAGTGGAGCAAACAAATGAAATGTTTGGTACATTTTAGACATCGTTCCAATTCACCGGCGAGCTACTAAAGACGATGGAGACACAGAAAGAGTTGCGGAGAGAAGGAGGACATTTTTGCAAACACGATAGATGCAAGCGGTTCAACATAGCAGCGAGTAGAAGGTTCGGCATTAATTAACACGTGACAACAGATAAAAATTTCACTACCAGAATGAATGCAAAAATACGAAATATTCTTTAGTACGAGAAGCAACAAGACACGAAGACTGGATTCACTGGAACACTCCACCCTGAGGTGGTGTTCATCGACCACGTCAGCCTGCAGACGGTGGTGTGTAGAAGTCACCTTAATTTTCGTTTCTTGACTTGCTCACATTCGAATTCACTTGGCTGCGTTTCCACATGTGGGAATTCGTTGCCTCCCGACGATGACGATCTTGCTCAACGGTGAAGGAATGTTTTGTGCACAACAGCGTTCTAGTTGGCAATGACAGCCGCCATAAATGATGGCTGTCACGCATGCAAATGAACTGCGACGGATGGAGAACAGAGACGGAGAGAAAGACCAGGTAAATAAAAAACGAGCGAGAGTCATAACTGTTATTTCTACGAATAGAAAAGGTTCAAGCGCGATGGAAAGCGCAAAAGCTTGGTAAAGGTTCGGAAAGGCAAGGCCTTTCACCTTAAAACATATAAATTTTGGATATACTATTAGAGGCTTAATAAGCCACCAAGAAGGTCCGAATTAAACCTGAACCCTTTCAAACAATGATGATCTATTTACAAGAACACTGTAATCTTCAATCAATATTGGGTCGAAGATTGGATAACCCTTTTATCCTGATCTCAAACGTCTGATCTGATCTTATTTGATCTCAACTGAGTTTAGTTCCATTTATAGCTTAAAACTTGGGAGACAAACTAGCAGACTTTCAGATTCTTCCTTCCTTTCGCCTTCACCCAATCATCTTAGCGATTCAACTAGCTCAACCATCAGATATCAATACTCAGCCACACTCACACAATTACTTCACCTCTCCTTCCCTTCATTGGGCTGTAATAACATCTTCTTAGCCCACCACTCATGTCACTATTCATCGTCGATCTCATTTAGGGAATATTTATATTTTCAAATGAATGCATTTCGCTCAAATACCCGCTGGATATCTCTGGATAAGCGCCCGAGACGGCCGAAAGACCATTCTTGTGAGCCGCAGTCGGGTAAGAAACTGGCGGCAGAATTAAGCCGCCAAAGACACCAAAACAAAATCATTGTATCAAAAATGAAAATTCAATTCAATTGTGCGCATGATCGCATCTTCGTTCAGCTCGCTGCATGGTGCGTTGGGAGTTGATGTTTGTGGCAACCAGCAACCAGCGACCAGCGAGGCGAAAGTAAATTGAATTCGGGACATGCGAAATATCACTTCGATTACTTCAAACAAAGTCCATTTAAAGGGATCAACGTCAGTTGGCAGCCGCTGGCAGTTATTCAGCCAGCCAGCCATCCAGGCACATCGGCGCATAAAACAAATAAAGTTCGCATCAATGGAGACTGCTTATTAGGCCCATGTTTATGGAGCGACAAGATCCCCATTGGTATCAGCGCCAGGAAGAGTAACCCTTTCATGTCTTCGCAGCCTGCTTCAGCGTGAGCTTCTCCTGGATTTCACATCGACGAAGGCGGCGTTTTGAAAGCGTGTTTAAAATAGTGGAAACCATGCTGTTGACTAGCGGCCGATCGGGTAATTCTGTTCTCTGCTTACAACACGACGATTGTGGCTCAATTTATGCCTCTTCGATTGTACACAAGTAGATTTTGTGGTCTCGGTAGGCTTTGATCTTGCTTGAGTTATGAGATGTCTGTTGTGATATGATGATGGTTGAGGGGATTATTTGCGGAATGAGAGTACCGAGTAGTTGGGTGCATTATTAATCTTCCTTGCATTGTAAAAGAGTTTGCGAACGTGTGAGTAGAGGAGATTCCAGTCTGTTCATTTTCAGCGAAGGCGAATCCAGTTTTCTCTGGATTTCACTCTTTTGTGAGAACTCTTAGTTTCTTCGATCTTAAAAGCCAAAGACGAAGTTTAAAGAAGACCAAAGAAGGTTTGAACTATCCTTCTCGTAGTCGACTTTTTGGGAAACCTCACTGCTCAGAGTGGCCTGCAAATACTGTTTTCCTGCTCATCAACCATCCTCTAGGAACTTGTGAGTTCTTCGGCGTTCCGTCCGGTGGCATTTCGGATGGTTTGTTCGGTGATTTTAGAAAGTATGCCAATTTATGTGGTTTCATTTACATATCAAAGTCGTACACCAGCGTCATCATCATCATCAATATAACAATTCATGCCATCATCCCGTCCCATTCCATTCCATCGCATCTCCAAGCAACAATGCAGATTGCGTTTTAATTATAAGGAACCAGAATACGCCTGCTGCGCTAAATTTGAACCAACAGTTAGCAGAACAAATAACGCACAACTCATCAGCACCTTCGGGGTCTGCCGTCGCTGCCGCACCGCTGCAGCTCCACGGCCGCCAACAACAACCACAACGACGAGGTTGACTTGCAACAACGATTAAAATCATGAAATCAATTTAACATTTACGAATGGCTTCCAGGCGTGAAATTCCGTGTGTGTGCCTCCAAAAACAAGTGTATCAGATCCACCTCGTTTCGCTAACGACGAGACGTCTAGCGGCCAGCAAGGAAGCAAAGAAGCAAGGAAGGAAGGAAGGACAAAGGAATCGTCGAATGTGTGTGGGTCCGAGCATCAAGCGATGCAGGTGAACAAACCGCGAACAAACTGTCCGCCCCTCATAAAACTTCACTCCATCTCGGTTGTAATTATTAAATGTGGCTATTTGTTTAGCGTCCAGAACTCGCATGACGTATGCGTCTATGTAGGTTCCGAAGTCGAAGTCTTCCGACGAGCCCGCAACTTGTCCCGGACGGGAATTCGTACTGCATGTGGAACCGCTGCTTTATTTATGAGGCGTGCGCAGGGGCGTGCTTTGATTGTTGATCGACACAGAGGAAGGAAGGATTCGATGTGGATCTGAAGCGAAGACATGCGCGGACCACCCCTTTAATGGACGCCTAATTACAGCGTTTATAAAAGAGGGAGGACACACACACACACTCAGAACTGGAAAAAATCGACGTGACTGTGCACTTTTTATTGTTGGTGGTCGATGCAGCTGGCCTTTCGTCACATGCGCCCGCCTGAAGGGATGCATCAGCGAACGAGGGACAACCGCTGAACGCGTTGACTCTGCTCCAAATGGTATGCGTCGCAAACTTATGAGAACTCATCGTTATGCAACGGTTACATGTTCTCGTATCTGTTGCATTTGATTTCGAGCCGGTTCTGTTGGATGGAGGACCAGGTCCGGAACACACACAGACACGCGTCGAAAACCCGCGTCCGAGACGGTGTTCGACTCCGAGTATTGATTTTAATCGAAGTTGCAGTAAATTGCTTGCTTTTCTTTACGATCAAAATGCAATTTATAACACTTGTGAAAAATTGCTTTGAGACAGCAGACGAGTCGATTATTAGGAGAAAAGAAGTTTGAGGCTTTTGAGCATCGAGCGAGTAATTGATTCAGACAAGAAAAATAAGGAAATACCCAAGAATGAATTGGAAATGAATCCTGAATTCAAATTTAGATTTAGGTTACCGTCTTTGTACATTAAGCAATCCAATTCAAGCAGAAGCTCTCTTTGACATTGAAGAGCGTCGATTTTAATATTCGAGGACCTGTTCTGGTGAAGTGATCTGAACAAATTTTAAGTAATTTCCCTCGTCTATCTCTTTTGTAGTATCATAATTCTTTTCTACAGTGCTGATGGAATTATTAGCTTCCAGTGCGTGTGTGTCAACCTCTTTCAACCGCTTCTTTATTGATTTTAAATCAAACAAGATGATAATATCAGTAACCCGCTTAAATAATCAACGATATTGATATTGTATCACGAACAGGTTCGTTCCGCTGAGCCTTTTGATGGCTCTTAAAAGATCCATGCAAAGAGATAAAAGCGAAGAAAAGAAAATAATATCAACATACAACAGAGAGAGAAGGAGAGAGAGAGAGAGAGAGAATAGATGACACTACAGGGGCACTATTGCGAGTTCATTAAAGAAAAAGAAGTCTAGGTAACTAGGTTTACATTTCTGTGTATCAGCGAACACGTGTGTGTGTTCCAGAATAAACATTGAATAGAATAGAAGTCACCAATAGAATTTATTAGACCCAAATAAACCAGACAAACCAGCCTATTAACTGATCGTCATGATCGTGGTTGGCGCTATCTTTCGAATCGGTTTCTAAATCTGATTCACAGACTCGTCTTTCAGTTATTTCAAGCAGCAGTTGGTCTTTTATTTTCTTTCATTTAGGTTTCCGATTTTCCCATATCCAAGAGCTTCTTAAATATTGTACATGTATTGTAGCTGTACACATAAATAAGCATACGTTCGTAGATATATCGTATAAAGACCTATATTTGAGTGGCGCCCAGTTTTCTTGGCACCTTTCTTGTGTCACTTTCATTTACATTTCTATGATTTTAATTAATATGCTGTGATTATTTGATGACTGCCCAATTTAGACGTCGTTATTGACGTTCGGCGTAAATCACGTTCTTTACATGCGATTTAATGGATGTTTTTATAGCTAACAAACAGATTAAAATATCAAAACACCTCACTTAAAGTTAAGATTGATGGGCTATACTCGTAATTGCAATGAAAACGCTTAAAAACTGACTGACTGCGCTTCATGATTAATGTTTGGTTTTGATAGCTTGGTTTTGGTAGTGATCAAAAACATAAACACTTTAGGACGAATGTGTTTATAATGTAAGTTAAGAGAAGACTGATTGATAGCTGAGTTCAATAAATTTATCAATTTTCGTAGATACGTTGACATTTTGCTACTGTAAACACTGAGTGACCTTTGAAGGACAAGAAAACGTGGAAAAGAAGATTGAGTTTTCTATGAAATTGTTACAGCTGCCCTTGAGAACCTGTTCCACTTGTAGATCATCTATAACCTTAAAATCGAAAGTCAATTATCATCAATTCTATTTAATTGATGGAAGGAACACATTTCGGAGACGCAAGTTTAGACACGGTATTAATGGACAAACCTAAAAAAAGGAACCGAGTTCAAGGTTCATCTTTCAGAGACTACATTTCAAATAGCTTGCAGTAGGTAGTGTATTTAAGCGACCACATAAGAGACCCCTAAGTTTTGCTTCCTTTGACAACCATTACGAAATGATAAGCATCTTAACGCTACTCCACTTTAACCAACCCTCAATACAGCCAAATTAACTTACCACATCATTTGTTGCATCTCTCCACAACACCGAACTACGACCGGCAGCTGTTGTCTACCTCCTACGATTACCTACAGTTACCTACGGTTACCTACAGAGCCCGACCCCAACCTCAGCATATCCTATCAATTTAATTTTCCCTCCTTTCCTCTGATAAACAGACACCAAATTCTAATTAACAACCATTAAATAGATACAACAATCGTTCGGCATGTCCTTCGGAAACACCTCCATGCGAAGGTGGAATGCGTGGCGCTCAAAGAGGACCTCATGTAGTTTACTTTACAATTTTTCTTTTCTCCTCTTTCGCCTCGGTTTTTGGTTCAATGCTCCAGAGCAGTTTCTGCGACGTTGTTTTATGTCTTGCATAAATTAATTAATTTTTAATGGACACGTTATCAACTAAATATCTTGGCACACGCAACACTGAGTTTGTGTTTTGTTTTTAATTTTATTGACTTTGTTATTCGATCTTCGGAGGACTTTAATACGGCTCTATACAGAATTGCAAAAATAATCATTATTCTGTAGTTTATAGCCTTTAGTCGGGAGTGTGACAGCTTCTTAATCAGAGCCACCTTCTGAGATGCTGGACCAGAATCGCCTGCTGGTAGAAACTATAATTAGACAGAATCTCCAGCTATTCTTTGATTAAAAACAAAAGGCTTTTATTGGAGAAACAAAAATACAAAAAAAAAAATAAATAACTAAGAAGAAGTTTCAACTAGAAGAACACCCGAAAACTTGAAGGTTTGAAGTACTGCTAAGGCGCTATATACTCGTACTTAGTAGATGCTCTAGACACTTATTACATATTCCCGTAGTTAGCCCCGGACCGAAAGATTGTATAACCAAAAGATTGGGCAAACACTTCCTTAAATGGAAAGCTTTTAATTTCTTCAACAACCAGTCTTAGACATTCTCAGTCTTAGTGAGTCTTAGACAGCTAACTCATAAGGTAAAAGAATTCACGCTATTCAAGCTATTTAAAGGTGATGAAAATACACTAAATCCATGGGACTCAGTGAATTGAACTCGTGCCCCATAAAAGCAGTCAGCATCTTCAGCAAGTTGGCTTAAATAACACACTAAGTGGATTCCAAAGAAGTCCTGTGCCCTGATTCTAACCATATTCTAGCCTCATTACCATAGCTTGTAGTTGCTGCTGAATTGACGCTGCATAATTTCACGTCTCTTACGTTTTTCGCTTAAATACCTTACCAACTCCTCAATTCCTTATGTTGCTGTTGCTGCTGCTGATGTTATTCTTGATGGTTTTTTTTGTTGACGTCTTGTGTTGCTTTCGTTGGTTTCTACAAAAGACTGCTTCTACCGGTGCTGCAATCCATTATCAGACAACGCACCACGGGGCACAGGCGCCACTAACCGCCATCCGCCATCGTTCGTCGTCGTCGTCGGCTTCGTCGGCTTCGTTGTCGTCTTCGCTGTCGTTCTACGGATTGCATCCACTGAATGCACTCTTCATACCTGTTCTTCTGCTGCTTCTATTTCTCCATCCTCCTCGTCTTCTTCTTCTGCATCGCTGCTCTTCTCATCTGCTTCATTGGGTTGCTGGAATGTATGCAGGGTCTCGCAGGTTACTTTACCATCTCCTAAGTATTTAAGTATCTGCAGCGCTTCTTCGCTGTCGTCGTTGACATTTGTGGCCGAGCCCCAGCTCAATACATCTTGTGCTCTGGTGGTGCATGTTGACAACATGCTTTAAAGGTCGCATGTTGCTGCCGAATAGCAGTCAACCCAACACAACAAAAAAAACCACCAGCAGGCAGCCGACCGACATCTCCAATAAGTGATCGCCTCTTGCAACTGCAGGTGATCGTACACACCGCGATCGCACTGTCGCCAAACGTACACCGTCCTCGTGATCTTCTTCTGCTGCAGCTTTAATGCGTCACGTACTGACCGGCCAGTGAGCACTTGATCGCGCTAAGCGGGAAATACGACTACGGGGCCGCTTAACGTAACAGGATTACGTGAAGTTGAGCGCAGTTCAATTGGAAAATGATCGACGATGGAAATCTTCTTTAATCCTGATTGATTTTTCAGGTTTTGGAGTTGTTGATGGCCAGAGAAGACAGCGACGATTCTGGGTGGTTGAAAGGCATGTCTGATGGTACTCCGAAGGATCAAATGAGCAGAGAATAGGACGAGAATATTTTAGAACTCAGCGGAATTGAAACGGAATTGAAGTTTCGATTCTCTCTAAGAAGCAGACTAAATCTATAGTTACAGCTATAAAAGGAGTACAACGCAACGCAATTGTTGCTTGTCTTGTATTCCTTTCTTTTTACGTCTCTTCCCATCACTTCTCCCATCTTAAAAGTGCTTTTTATGTTGGTGATTTTTACCAAGGAATATTTTTATGAACTCCCCAACTTCACAGAGACTTTAAACTCTCCCATTAGGATTAACCAACTCGTCGTTCCTGTACGTGTCTTTCACATGATTATCACGTTTCTGTGTTTGGCGGTTTTTGCGAACTCTTAAAAGTCTTAGCCAACTTAATGACTTTGTCCACCAGTTACCGCTGCTGTTGGTTCCGCAACCTTCCCTCGGGACCTCCTCCTCTCGTGCTTCGATTGCAATCTTAGGTCGGTTGGTCGGTCTGCCGATCGTCGCACAGTTGTTTTTAATTCCGCTGTTGCCTTTGCAGTTCAATTAAGTCCGCAACAGTTGCAAGAAGCAGTTGGATCGCAAAATAAGTTGTCGCTTTCACGCGTGATCGATCGCGGCAGCTAGATAAGCTCCCTGCCCTGCTTCGAACAGCACTGAAATACAAAATAGTATCTCGATCGTTGAGTTTCCTCGAGTCCCCACGGATAGAGAGATTGGTTTTGCTGCAGACAATTTAATTTGTTGTAGTTTAACAGCGAGAAGCTACTGTAGCTCGCTAAGTGTTTGTCCAGTAGTAACAGTAGCTCTGTACAGCGAAAAAATAAGCTAAAGACCAAGTAAAAAAGAAGCTAGAAAAGTTGAATGTCACTTAAATGCATTTCAGTCGGTAACCATGATTTATTGTTTCATGAGTTGTCGTTCCCTCGTTGTCTTCAACCGTCTAGGAATTCGACAATTATTTGTCACATTACGGTCATAAATTTAATTGTTTCTCTCACTTATCTTATCTCGAAACGAGAGGCCGACATGGGCCGACACTGAATCTAACAGGACTCTCAGGTTGGGAACATAGTCAAAAGTAACTGTTCACCTGTTGTGCTCATGTAGCTGCCAATGAAAGCAGATAGTAGATCCGAGTAGTATAGCTGTGGGTTGTCGATTTATTGTTGTTGGTGACGGTTGTCGGTTGTCGATTGTCGATTATCTGTTGCAAAATTGTAGCCCAAAAGTTGCCTCATTCGAAAAAACCAGGTTCGATTGTGGAAACTGATACAATAACTGGCGTCAGTTTTGTACTGATGAGAATGTGCAGGTTGACAGATTCATATGGACAACAACTTATGGAGATCAAACGAATTCCTTATCTCAAGCTGCTTTCTGTTCACATTCAGGTTTGATATTTTCTGACCATTTTTATGCATTGTGTGTCGATAACAAGTGAAATTCATCTGGGTATATAGAGCTAGATAAATATGTCTAAAGTCAAGTTATCACGACATTTGTATTCACACAAAGAAACGAGACCATTTGAAAAATTCCCCATAGCATTTCCTGGAGCAGATAAATCTTAGAAAAGGATATGAAGGTAGGAGTTGTAGAGACAACTGCTTTTTTAATGGAGGATGGCTTGTGTATCAAAGAATTTGGAACTGGATTTTTGTTATATGAGCATTAAGTGAATATTATCGGACCTCTTTTCGTATCCAAACTCCTCCGGAATCTTTTTGAACTTCCGTGTTCCTGAAACTTTTAAAACTAACAACTATTAATGCACTCATTCGCAGTTAAGTTGTTATCTTCTTTATTATGTGCTTCATACACTATATTCCCCATCCCTCTTATCCGCTCGCCTCATGTGATGGCATGATTTAGTCCATTCATCTTGCTTGCCGGTTTCTGTGACCCTTCCACACGGATACCTCGCGGAGTGCCTCTTCGGGCTCACCCAGGTTAAGTGGTAACTAGCGGCTTCTATCTTAATGTATGCTCTTTATTTCAGTTTGAATAGAGTCAAGTCTGTGTCAAGTTGTGGTAGCTAATGGAAGAAAACGTTAGGTGTTAGATTTAAGATTTAAGAGTCACGACGTGGCTATCGGAAATACGTAATTTATATAAATTTTTATGCTTTTCTTTCGATGAGGATGACTTAATTTCAATTTTGTAACTTGTGAATTGTGTTGAATTAATCATGTCTTCGGTTATCTGCTGAAATGTCACTTGATTAACTGTTTTATGCTAAGCAGATGTTCAGATACGTAAAAGTAACGTTTTTAAGAAAAATTTCGAGAAAAATAGAGTGCAATAGATATTATATTAATGCGCTTTATTATTATGCGTAGAAGGTACTTTAGAACAAAAAGAAAATTCCTAAATTTATTCAAATTTGAGGTTAGTATTTTCTGTTTTAAGACGGAAAAGACAAATAATAGTTCTGGTAAACTTTTCGAAGTTTTATTTCAAGTTAGCGCCGTCTTTATGGTTGGATTTTTTTTTTAAACCACAACCTGGTCAGCAAGGAGAAGAAAAAAAACGCATGACTTTTTTACGCTGCTTCATTCGTGCTTAAATTACATTAATCACATTACAAACCCATTTAGTGCTCTTCAAACCCACAAGAAAAGCAAAATATGAATACAGCAACAACAACAGCAAGAACAACAACATTAGCATTAACAATAATAATAAGAACAACAATAGTAATGAGAACAACAACAAAAACAACAAGAGAGCCAACAGTAATAATAACAAGAAATACAACGACAACAAAGAGTTAAGTAACACCACGGATAACGACAACAACACTGGGAAGCAGAGCAGCAACAACAACAAAAACCACAAAAACAAAGTGTATTAACCAGTCGCAGGGCAACCAATACTCAGTTACAGACAACGATACCACTATAGGTATTGCACCAGGGGAGGATGATGGTGGAGGGGGGGGAGGGGGAGAGAAGAACAAGAGCAAAATAAGAAGAAGAAGAGCAAAATTGTGAAGACGGAAACATGAAACGACGGCATCTCGCGCGGGTCGTAATAAAGCAGCTCTAAGGACGTACTCAACGAAAGAACGCAATTGAAATCCTTTGCGGTGTCTCTACAAATGATAAACATAGTGAGAGAGAGAGAGAGAGAGAGAGAGAGAGAAAGAGAGACAGACAGAGTGAGTGAATAATACCCTAGCACAGGCAGTGAGGAAGTGATAGAGGATGGATTAAGAATGTATGTGGTGATAATGTTATACAAACAAACACTTCCTTCCTCTCTCAAAAGGGAGCGAGAGGTGAACAGAAACCGTGATGAACAGCAACCGGAAAAAAAGAAAACCCCTAAAAAAGACAAACAATAATAGCAACAACAACAAAAGTTGAATCGTAATAAAATAAACAACTCGTTAAAAGGGGAGGACAAGCAGCACGCTTGTGGATAATAAATAGTTGTTGTTGCGACCTCTTGTTGTTGTTGTTTTGAATGTTACTGTTACTGCGGAGTGTGTGGTGTGGCTGCTGTTGGTTGCTACTGTGTGGTTCCTTGTGTTTTTTATTAACATTTCATGTTGTCCATGTTATATGGTGTTGTTGTTGCTGTTGTTGTTGTTGTTACTGTGGGGGTATTTTCATGGTTACCCATACATACGCACTCGTATATGTGTGTGTCTGTATCTGAATCTGTGTGAATCTGATGGTTTTTCCCAACTGAAATGCCATTAGAAACACTCAATGGGGCGGAGCTACTGTGCTCAGTGGCTGTGTCATAGCGTAGTGGCCACAGCGTTGCCAGCTTAAAGTGATTATAAATATAGTAGCTAGCACTGATCTGAGTAGTTGCGGTTTTGCAATTCGTCAATAGTGATTATTTGCTAAAATAAATTATTATTTGCTGAATTATTTGCTTCAGAAAGGTTTACTATTTTAATGTATCATCACTTATGTTCCAAGGACAGTCTTAGGATATGCTTGCTGAAGCTCGAACACAATTTGTAGTACATATTTCGATAGTTTTAAGATGACTAAAAAGAGAGCCTCGATTTAATCTCTATCTCTCGCATTTCTTTCATCTGGCAACACTTATTGACCAAATGCAAAAAACAAACTAGCAAAAAGGCACCTTGAAGCGCCATTCTCTGACGTTCAGCAACTAACACACACACGCATACATGCATTTCCCAAGTAAGGTCTAAACAATTCTACAATCTTCAGTTGTTACATGAAAAAACTTCGCACAGCCATTGCGGCTCCAGGTTTGTGGCTGTACAACTTCTTCCAACCTACACACACACACACACACAGTTTCCGCACACTCAGTAGAGGCAACGAGTGTTTCACGCATACAGCCGGCAGTTTGCTGAGCAGCGGCGACCTCGTCTCCAGTAGCTCTCTCTTTCGCTCGCACAGCTCTGGCGACTTCTTGAGTTCGTCGGGGGTGTGAACACAACGCAATGCATGACGTCCGCAGCAACGAAGACGGCGACAAGCCGCAGCGGAAAGACACTTTTCTTGCGACGAGTTCCCACAGCGAATTCAGTCAACTTTTTGGACTTGCCGGCGAGAGAGCGTGGAAGATTGCAGCGCGGCACGTCGAGTTTAGTAGATTGTGAAATTCTGATACTCTAGAAGCTTGAATCGACTTTCGAACCTTTTCCAAAAGTAATCTTCGGAAATTCACAGCGTTCGGTGCTAAAATGCTTAACAGCAAAGTTTTGTGATTAAAATAGAAAGAATATTCAGAAAAGAAGTTTAAGAATTGAAAGTTATCCTAATAAAATTGTAATAGAAACCAAACAGAAGCAAACAGAAACTAGTTCCTAAAGAGTCACCGGTTGACCACAAATCAGAAGTCAAGTGCTCCCACTACAATCGCCTTTAACCTGCTTAACCCAGTTTTCCCGAGCCTCGAATATGTTGGTGCCGTCGGACATGATTGCGGCACAGTCTAAAATGGTCTACCAGATGAACAAATACTGTGCCGATCGCGTGCAAACCCGCAAGGCGCAGATCCACAAGCAGATCCAGGAGGTGTGTCGCATTGTGCAGGACGTGCTCAAGGAGGTGGAGGTGCAGGAGCCGCGCTTCATCTCCTCGCTGAATGACTACAACGGTCGCTTCGAAGGACTTGAAGTGATCTCGCCCTCGGAGTTCGAGATCATCATCTACCTCAATCAAATGGGTGTCCTGAACTTCGTGGACGACGGCACGCTACCCGGCTGTGCGGTGCTGAAGTTGAGCGACGGCCGCAAGCGCTCCATGTCGCTGTGGGTGGAATTCATAACCGCTTCCGGTTACCTGTCCGCGCGCAAGATTCGCTCCCGCTTCCAGACGCTCGTGGCGCAGGCGTGTGACAAGTGCGCCTACCGCGACATCGTCAAAATGATCGCCGACACCACCGAAGTGAAGCTGCGCATCCGCGAACGCATCATTGTGCAGATCACGCCCGCCTTCAAATGTGCCGGTCTGTGGCCGCGGTCGGCGTCACACTGGCCGCTGCCCGGTATACCCTGGCCACATCCAAACATCGTTGCAGAGGTTAAGACTGAAGGATTCGACATGCTGTCCAAGGAGTGCATAGCGTTGCAGGGAAAAAACTCGGCCATGGAGGGGGATGCGTGGGTGCTGAGTTTTACGGATGCGGAGAACAGGCTGTTGCAAGGTGAGTGATGAGTGAAGTACGGACAGAATGACAGGCAGTCGGGCAGGCAGTATTATCGCCGGTAGCGTCAACACTTCGATTTACCGTCGGCGATATCATTCTCGATTCTCGGTCCCAGGAGTTCTATTAGTTTACATACTCTACAATTTTTGCGGTTTTATGTACGAAAATATCCTTGGGAATATTGCGAAGAAGATTTAAACCTTAAAAATCAACTGATTCATGTTTTATTTCGGTTTTAATTTCTCTGCTGAAGATGCTCTTTACATATGCAAGCTCTATATCTGTATTTGGGTCACGTAACTCTGCTCGTATCTTATAAGGTATCCTTCAATCGGATCAAAATAAAGTCCAGATCTTCATTACTTCATTCAAATTTCTTAATAACTATGATTATAGGCAGGTTCTGACACTTCAATAGTCGATATATTATTGTGGTCACTTTTTCCTAACTGTCTCTTGTGTTAATTAACTAACTCGATCGAGGTTTTTTGCTAAACTCAAAGTTTTAATGTCTTAATGTTTATAATGTCTTAATCACAATCATTAATCTTAGTCTTAGTAACTAATCAATTAAAAATAACTGATTTCCTGCAATTTAAAAACACGATTCGGAAGCAGTTTCGTCTAATTGCCAGAACATAAAACTATTTGTACTTTAGTACTACAAACTCAATTGTTATCACTCACCTACTTTTCGAGCGTCCAAATAAATCAGCGCTCCATCCATAAATTCAAAGAAAATTCAATCATAGATTAAATGCTTCGTAGAAAAAGCGACTGATTTGTTAAAGTTTTAATGCCGATTGATTTAATAACGTATGTACGTATAAATTAAGCGATCTCAAAGCAAAAACACACTTCAGGCCATGTGTATCGTGTCTGTCAAAAGCAATCTTCGTTATAACGTCGTATTTACTGGCTTAACTTGTATTTATGTTATTTATAATTATTGGTTTAACACGAATAATGTTCTAATCATTTGTTCTAATCAACATTAATATTATTATTATTAATTTTGTTGGATTTTGATTTTTTTCCTTTCAGCTTAATTAATATTGAATTTGATACACGAAAAAATTAAGTTTCAAGCTAAAAACTAGTCATATTTATTTTTTAATACGACGTTTCATTTATTTAATGAGCAAAATTTATTAAAGCACCAATTAATATGCAGTTTTTACGTAGTCGTGTTAATTGGCTTCACTGAAGATTATTAGAAGTATCTTAAAAAAGTTATTAACACCTGCTGCGGCCACACAGACTTGTGATTTCTGTTGTTGTGAACAAAAAGAGCTTACAAAATTATGTATGAAAGTATAAAATTTAATTCTAATCATTGAGATTAGATAAGAACAACCAGCTTTTAGGTTTACGTTGCTTCACCGATCATATGATACGAGTTCTGCTATTTGTTCTGTGCTTGATAGTTTCCCCACGAGAGATCCTAAATACTTGATATACCCAATCGATATACCTAAGGAATTAAAATTTGACATTTGGCTTGTTTTTAATAAGAAATTATGAGCAACATTTTAGGTCTTAAGTAGTTACTGAAGAATTCCTATAATTGATAATTCTTAGTTACCGATTCCACATAACGTTTACATACAATCCACTATATTGCCTCATTAAATTGTTTTGATTAGATGGGGTTAGGTTAGGTTAGCTTAACTACGGCTCTGGCTGCAAAGAACAGAACCATCACGACCACAAAAAGGTATCCAAAGCCTATTTTTAGAGCTTTCATTGGAATTGAGGTCCGTTGGCTAAGAAGGCTGTGAGATGCCCTTCAATCATTACAAGGTAACCGCTCCAACTCCTGAACCTTTGAAATTCCCTGAAACAACCATGAAGAATATCCTCAAGAGCGTATTAAATTATTTCAGTTTCACGGTCCATCTTCATCTTACAAACATAGTTATCGGTAAGCATATTGGGAAAACATATCCGCTCGTATTTTACTATAAGAAACTTATTTCTGAAGAATCTGATTGTCCACGTTTTACGATTACATTAATCTATTAATTATAATAATAAAATAACATTCTCAGATTAATCTCTGAAATCTGAGTTCATTCGCATTCCCATTTTAGAGAATTAGGGAATTTGACATTTTATACAAGAAGTTCCCTGACCTAGCGAACCCCAGTAAATATGGGATATCCAATAAATTGCCCAAAAAACAGAAATATTCTTTGGATATCTATGGATGTGACAAGGCAAGGCTTTATCATCGCCCAATGATATATTCCCAATCAAGCGGATTTAGACTCCAAATAGTTTGCACTTTAGACTGCCAAAGACTGCCACTTTAGACTGCCAAGACTGCCAAGACAGGAAGAAAAAACCTGTCTATGATGTCACTAATCTCTATGTCCATATGTCACTATGGGGATTCCTGACACCCATAGGAAAAGTGGCAGACAAACTAGAATATCGTGAATATCGAAGACTTTCAAATTAAGTTCTTTTAGCGGAATTCAATTTATCCTTAGTTTCTTCTAAAAGGTCCTATGTATCACCTATGTTAGATTAAATATAGTCAGATTTATACAGTAGTGAGTATATAGCGAAATTTACAATAGAATAAGACCAGGAAAGAGAACTAGAACAAGAAAATCTCCTAAAGAGTTAGCTATATAGTGAGTTGCTCCGTAAGTGAACCTGTATAGTGATTATGCTTATGATCAAAAAGTATACAAAATGTGTAAAATGTTTCAATTATTCATCGATATTTATTTTATTTCCTTCAAAGTACTATTGTAAGCAATACACATATTTCAAAGCTTCTTGAAAACACTTTTCGTAGTTCTATATTGGAATCGCCTTCAGCTCCTTCTGCCTGACTTCTCCTTTATCGCCTCAATCGTCTCAAACCGCTTTCGGCGAAGTGGAAACATGATACGTGGAAATAGAAAAACCGAGCTTTTTGGATCGGCATTAACATGATATTTTATGAGAAACACAAAGTTTAAGTCAGGTTGTTTTGCTCAACTAAATTCGACATAGGATCTGATCACATTTGGTTAAGATCACCCATGGAAAATTATTCTCACAGAGAGTCGGTAATTTTCCCCACGCGGGTCATCACACGTGTTAGTTTGATGCTGGGGGAAATTGTGTACTTTTAGTGTACTTTGGGTTTCCGCTTGCTATTATTCCATACATTCTGACTACATTTTTGCAATTTTTATGATTTTTCCTTAGGCTAAGTTTTCCTTAGGTATTTATTCTACAAACAGTTTTTTGCTGATACGGAACACTGTTCCTCCAAAACTTACTGTGGTTATGACAGATGTTGCAACTTAGAAACAAAGTTAGTTTGATAATATCTCAACCGCGGTTCGTTTAAATGCGAAAATAAGTACACTTTTTTCATAAGCTACTAGTATATGTATTTACATGGACGTGGTTATAAATTCGATAAAAAACAGAAGGAATCGTTTTTGTTATCGCCAGACGACTTCTTTGTTTCAAAAATAATCAAAATACACAGAAAACGTATTGTTTAAAACATTACTTTTTCAAATGGAATTCCAAATCTCTATCAATCAGATCAAGCTAAACAAAATGAAGAAAATATTTTAAAAAAATAAAAAACTAAAATTTTCTTGTTGAACTAACTGCCTTGACCCCGACGTGATTTGAACACGCAACCTTCTGATCTGGAGTCAGACGCGCTACCGTTGCGCCACGGAGTCTCCGTGAAACCACGAGCACTAAACCGGTTTTTGTCATTAAGAACTCAAATAAAGAATTGTTTTCGTGCTAAATTTAGATTCTATACTAAAGATAAACAATAATAATAACAATAAAAAACATACGAGTGCAACTAATTTATTCCTTGATTCAGTTGACTTTCGTGTAGTTTACGATTAATTATAATTTTTTTTGTCATTTAAATTCTCGAATATGAATTCAAATGTGATTTCTTTTGTTTTATTTTCATTTCCAATGATTTAAGTTTAAATAAATTATAAATTCTAAGCAGAGATGAATCAGAATACACAACGCTTTGAGTATTTTTTTGCTGTTATTTTGTGTATCCAAAAATAAGTTTTAGATCGAGATGATGATTATACTCGTATTTATTTAAATATTACTCGAAAATTTATTTTTATTATTTCCTACATACAATTAGAACATATTATTGTAAATATTTAAATACAATTTGTGTTTAGTCAGAAGAATGTGTTTACTTAATCAAAAATTATAAAAAGAATATAGAAATATATTTATATCCAAAATTCTTATTGAACATTCTAGGAACATTGTTGAATATTATAACAAATAGAATGAATTAATTGTATCAACTCATCTCATTCTTGTTGAATTTTATTTGAAGATATTGGAAGGTTCTCACGATCTTTTAATTTAGGTTTTTTAATCCAAAAGTATCCAGGATTATCCAAGATCTCATCTAAAGTGACCTAACCGTATTATTTTGGGTTTTTTCTGATAGGTTTTTTCATATAATAGTTGTTGTAATTTTAACTCATTCGTTTTTGTGTCGCTCTCGTTTCAGGTGCCAGTCGTCGACGTTGCCTGAGTATTTTGAAGACCCTGCGTGATCGGCATCTGGATCTGCCCGGGAACCCCGTCACATCGTACCACCTCAAGACGCTGCTGCTGTACGAGTGCGAGAAGCATCCGCGCGAGCTGGAGTGGGAGGAGAACTGCATCGCGGACCGCATTAACGGCATCTTCCTGCAGCTGATCTCCTGCCTGCAGTGTCGCCGCTGCCCGCATTACTTCCTGCCCAACATGGACCTCTTCAAGGGCAAGTCGCCGGGTGCGCTGGAGAATGCGGCCAAGCAAGTGTGGCGTCTGACGCGGATCATGCTGACGAATGTACGATGTTTGGAGGAGTTGTAAATGGGGATAAGTGTGTACCATGAGTGCGTGTATGTTGAAGAGAGAACGTGAGAAGTGAGAGAGAGAGAGAGAGTGGAAAAGAGAGAAACAAAAACTATAAACTTTTAATTTATTGGTTGTTATTTAAAAAAAGGAAAATGAAATAATTGAATCGTTGAGGAAAAAGAAAGTAAAAGATGTCAAAGAAACAGAAAGTGTTGCCATCGTCACGTCCTTGTAAAGTGATGTCAACTTACTTTTTGTCTCAATGAGAAAAAAGTTTGTTTGTTTGTGTATGTACGTATGTGTGTGTGCGTTTGTGTGTTTATTGTACCAGTGCTTAAAAATAGGCCTTTTATTAAATAGTATTTTAAAAGTTATTTAATGTCCTTTTGTGAAAGGATTAAAGATTGTAAAATGTCCTTTTCGATTTCCTGTTCTCTACACATTTTTCTGTAATGTTTTATTTATTTATTTGTAGTAAATCTTTGCGAGTTTAACCCTCTTCATTCCCCACGCCATCCTAAACCAAAATCCTCTTCTAAAATAAGTATTTAAATTGTTATCAGAAGTTCGCTATACAACGACTGCGGTTTATAAGCTAAAAACTACAACAAATTTTGTACAAAACTCACTCTGAAATCTGAATCCAAAAATTATGCTTAAATAAAAGAACGGAGACTCAGTTGGAGGTTGCAATTTAAATTTCAAATAAAATTCATTTGTTTTTAATAAACTAAGGTTCTCCTCAACCTCCCGGTCCCCCTCCCCCCCCTACGTTAAAATAAGGTGCTTTCAAAAAGTATACGTTACCTATAAATCTATAAAATAAGCACATATTAAATACAACAACAAAGACTAAAACCTCTAACAAAGGTTTTTCATATGATATATTAAAGAAAATCGAGAATTTTGTAGAATTATAAAACATATATACAAAAATACAAACAACAACAACAGTAATAAATGAAAACTATTCGTTTTTATTAAAATTTTCATTCAAATTTCAATGAAAAACTAATTTAAAAGACTTTATTTAAAGACTTCATTTTAAAGGCAAAAATAAGAGGTTGAAATAATTTTCAAATTTTAGTTACAAATTCATTGTATAACACATAGAAATAAATAATAATAAACTAGCTTCAACTATCGACATCAACAACAACAGCCACAAAGCTTATTAAAATTATTACAAGCGGAAAACAAAAACGAAAATAAACTTAAATCAAAAAACTATCAAAGAACCGTTAAAATGGCTTTTTAACTCTTTTTTCCCAATGAAATTTATAGCTTTACAAATATTGAAGAAGAAGAAGAAGAAGGAACGTTAACAACAACAACAACAACAACAACAAACACTAAGTCATTCAGACGCTGCACATTTTCTGCATATAAATTACAATTAACAACCAATTTTCGTCAGTTAACAGAGACTAATAAAGTTATAACCGAAATTTATTTGATTTTGGATAGTCTCGTTTTCTTTGTGTCATTCTTTTGGGTTGTTTTTGTTCTTTTTTATTAATTTCTTTAGGTTTATCGTGGTTTTTATTTTTAATTTTTTGGTTTTTCGTTCTTTTTATTTTTAGTTTTTGGTTTTTGTTTTTATTTTTTCGTTTATTTTCGATATTCAACCTGTTCTACTTGATTTATACTGGCTTCTGATGGATCGATCAGAGGAATTTCTATGCAACTCACGTGTGCCTCGAGAAGTACATGTTTTGCTTTTATGTGTGTCATGTTTGTTTTTTTAGTTTCTTCTTAGTAATAAATTAAATTACAATGTTTTGTTTTATGCAATGTAATGATTGAGGTACTCTTTGGCAATAATACGAAATTCACTTCAAAGCCAAATGACCGAAAGCAGAGAAGAAAAAGGAGACAAATAAGAGCAAGAAGAATAAATATATCAAGTGTAAATTTATTTTTGGACAGACTTCGGATGGTGCCAAGCTTCAAGGTTTCTGCATTTCGAAGGAGACTAAAATAAAAATAGAAATAGAATTAAATTGGCATCTCAATGGTGTGTGTAAAAAAACATGTGGGAATAATACACAATATATGTTTTTCTAAAAGTTAAATTAATTTACAGACCATGATGCGTGAGCTTTTATGGTGTAAAAATATTAATACTAAAAGTAGAGATGTTCCTTTTCTTTTACCGTCGTCTATTAAACGCCGAATTATTGTTGAATTTATCATGTAAGAGTTGAAGGACCACGCCCATAATTAATTTAGAGTATATAATACTGGCATTAGAAGTATAAATGTTATAGTTCCACATCGAATAGCAATTATTTCATCTGAAACTCTTAAAAGGACAGATAATGTAAATGTGGGCAGATTAGCTCTTACTTTTGCCCTCATCGATTTTATTGTAATTCGATCGATAATTTTTCTTCTCCTGCTTATTGTTAGCTGTAATAAAAGTAAACAAAACCGAATCACTACTAAACAACACTATCGAATAAGCTGGCTAAAATATTATCGGAGATCTCATGGCACTTCAATTGTCGAAAATGGAAATAAGGTGCTCATGTTGTGTTTATTGATAGGTAATCTACTACTTATATTGTATATGTATGTAGATTTATACCTTTAAATGCACATGCTCAACATTTTCATTGAGCACACGTTCCATAGGAAAATATTGTAGATACTTCCACGCGATTGACATATTTTTGAAAAGCTGTTTCTCAGAAATTAGCACCAAACGTGCCCGAAAATGTCCCAAACAATTTGTACTCAATTGCATTACACGAGTTTTCCCAAATTCTAAGAATGAAAGCTCGATGATTATTGGGAATATATTTATTGTAGATGATATTTATCAGTAATAGGAATAGTTGAAGTTTGGACAAATTTACATACTCATGCAGCTATCTATGGTTGGTGTTTGGCCAAGAAACACGTCTCAAAAAATCGGAGCTTCTCAAAAATAAATTTTTGACTACTGTTTGGGCCAAAAGTCACGTCACTTGACAGACTAGACCAGGCCACCTCACAAAGACTTACGCTCGGTCTCTTTCTCTCTGTCTCCTTCTCTCTCTGAAGGACAAAGTCATGAATTTCAAAATTGTACCCCGGGCTTTACCAAGTCTGGCCGTGTTCTATAGCGGCCCTTTTAAAGTTCCTTTTATGTTGACTTTATTCATGAGTGAGCGACATTTTTTGCTGTTGCTGCTGCTGCACTACCCGGTGTTGTTGTTGTTGGTGCTTTTGGGCTTGTAGGTTCGCCGCTGCGTTCGGTGCGTTCGCTTGACATCGGTTTGCTTTGTGATTGATTTACCGATTGCTTTCGGTTGGACTCGCTGAAGCTATTGTTTCAAAAAGTAGGCAGGTTGATTGGACAACCTGGTTTGTTGTTGGTGTCCGGATTCGGGTTTGTGCTGGGTGTGTTGTTGTTGGTCAAATTGCGTGGACGGAGTTCGTGGCTGCTCGCTCGGATTATGCGGCGGATTGAATTGGGATTAATTCTGGGAAAGGGACCCACTTTCAAAGTTCCAAGAAAACGACAACGAGGACAACAAGTTGACAACGTCGCTATGTGCATCATTAATAAAGTCGAAGAAGTATTTACCACAGACTTTCCATGAGAGAGGCGAAAAAACCGACTTGTTATCGCTCTAGTCTAGTTGAGTCCCATGAATCGAATCACTTGAATTAGAATCACTTTAAAGACTAACTTTTTATGGGCTTTAGATTCTCGTGGGCCAACATACGAGTATAATTACAGCTGTTACCTAAATATATCACAGAGACGCTCTTTTAACATCGTTTATCATGAAAAAGGAGGCCAAATAATAAATGCTAAAGGGGTCCAAGCGGAGAAGAACCAAACTATTGCTCTGAGCGATGTACATCCATCCGCAGATGGCTCTGCGCTTTGCGCTCAACGATCAGAGCGTCCTGTTGCCCCATCGTAGCACCACCTCGACCAGAAGGAGGAGAAGCAGACGGAGGAGGATGACGGACCAGTTGGAGAAGCAGAGCGCAACAACAAAAATTAAATTAATATTTACCTTTTTGACAAAAGACTGTAATCAAGTACGTTGGCGATGACAGGATAAGAGCCCCTAATTGCACCTTGTTACCGCCTCGTTACTGATGGCCACACAAGACGTGGTTCAGTTTCGAGTGTATGTGAGGTGAAGGAGAGGCGAAGAGGCTCAAACAACCCAAACACAATTATCCATCGCACATCGAGTACTATCGAGTGTTTTTTAGGGGCCAAAACCAGAATCAGAACTTATTTAGGCGCCATCTTTAGCGATGGAAAGGTTGAGTGAACTCTCTACACTCCAATTTTCAGTAAGGAATATGTTATTATTCCCGTGAAGCTTCAGCATTTCGGATCTCATTACTTTCAGTTTCGAAAGTGAATTCGTTGAAGAGTTGAGAGAAAAAATAACCAGACCTTTCGTCGCCCTGTTTTTTTGGCAGGTTAAATTTAAACATTCACTCTCTACAGAAAGCTAATCGTTTTTAACTCGAAGCAAATTAATCATCCTCGTCTTCTAATACGATTATGAATTTCATCAATTATGCAGTCTAAACGAGTTTAAAATGTATGTTAACTTAATTTGTATGTGGTTAAGTAACCAATTTAAACTAGAAACTCTGAAGAGTGACTTTAGTGATTTCAGCTGATTCATTTTGACTTTCGACTGTCCGGAAATATTTTATAACTTGTAATTTACGCTGGCTACAATTGCGTTTAATAAAATGATCATAAAAAGCGCATTTAATGCTTTGACGTAGTAATTCTGGGTTGTGACATAACCATATCTCATTCAAATGGATGTGAGTAGGTGTTGACACTTTTCGGTTGTTGTTTGGTAAATAGATAAATTAAAATAGATAACTTTTCCATCTATCGAACTATAAAAGTGCTCAAAATACTTCTGAAATTGTAGCAAACGATCCCACAAGAATATCCACAGGTTTATAATGACTTTTCTATTACACGAATTTACTCTTTCTTTATTTGCGATCACTCGCAAATCATCGAAATTATTTGTATTTATTTGATGATCCTCCAAAATTGATCACCTCTACTGAAGTTATTTGAAATTCTTTGCCCCTTTAAAATAAATGCGAAATAAGTATTCAGTTCTTTCTTATGCTTGGATTGACATCGATCATGGATTGACACATCACAGACACGATGGATCCCACGGGGTCTACATGGTGTCTTTCTCTCTCCCGCGAGTGCCTACGAGTATGTCTCTATTTAAGGTAATCATAATTTGTAAGGATGTTAGGAAGATCAGAAAATCTGTTTGTCAAAAGAAAGAAAGAACACGAAAGTTTTCACTTAACAATGCGATCATGTCTCCAATTACGTTGATGGTTAAGCATGTTGAACACATGTACGAAACGATCGACCTTTAAGACTCACATTAAGAATCCTTAAAAGGAGCCTCTTTGATGGGCACCTCTGGCGACAACGTGACTTGTTTTGTGGCCATCGGTATCCTTCCTCCTCCTTTTTTCTTTGGATGATTGGAGCAGCAATCATCTAAGAGTACTCGTTTGTTTGCCGGAGTCTACATGGTAAATAATAACAACTTCGGTACACACGGCGGCGCTTCATTCACCGCGCACATTCATCACGATCGCTCTGAGGATCTTCTGCTGCTGCTGTGCTCCCTGTCCCTCCCCCTCGCACTCTCTCTTTCCTTCTCCCCGACGCATTCTGCATTTTGCACTCAATTAATATTCCAATCAGATCATTACGGAACACATGTCCGAAGCTATGCCGAGCTACTGTTGATGATGAAGGCGATGACAACAACGGAGATGACGCGATGCGATGCAATCCGTTGCGACGCGGCGCGGCGGATGTGGAAGTGGTCGACCGGTTGTCGTGTGGAGGACGTTCGGTGCGCTCGTTGCAGCAGCATGTACGAGGTACGTCTGCATGCGACGCCGCTGCTGCTGCTGCTCCATCATATCACTGGATCTCACGCATTGTGTTGCACATGGACGCCGCATACAAATCAGGCCCGAAGTGAGACGCTGGGACGGACGGTTGACGGATTTGCTCGGCGCAACAACGTGATTGTTTGTGGCAGCCGAGCCGACGGTCGAGAAAGGCCAAGTGGGCCGGGGCGGGGCGGGGCGGTACGAATCGAGTCGGCACACAGAAGACAGCTCGTGGAAAGGATTTTAATGGAGACCTACGCGCTAATTCCGAAAACAAAGCACATCAGAGCGCTTTTTGCGTACTTCTTGGGTTGGGCTGTCGCTCATTTGTCGCTGTCATAATTGAATAAAGTAGTTATGAAAACGCACCGAATGTCATCGTGTGATTTGAGAGGGTTTTTCTGGACATGCTGATGGCAATAAACTAGCGAAAGAATTCCAATGAATCCTACACTGAAACTTGCACTGAAGTCGGTTGGTAAATCTTTCAGATTTTTAAAGGGCCATACATTTGTTAATTTTGGGTCATGAGAATGCATCTCTGGATGTGTCCAGAGAATGACCATATCACTCTACCAACAAGATACGCCTTCTTGTACCTTACAATAACGTTTTTTGTCCTTTGTTATGAATTTATATAGCATTTATCGTCCATTCATACTTATCCTTTCAATAGTGCGGGTCAATCCCGAAGACCTTCTTAAGTATGATATACAGTATCCTCGCACATACATAATAATGCTTTATTTAATAAGTCTCTATTTTATAGATAGCTTTTAACTTTAGCCAAACATTTCTTCCTCAGTCATTAAGTCGTTTCCAATTCTTTCTTCTATTCCAAAAATGTCTGAGTTTTTGATTAATATGTTTGTTTTATCAGTGCATCGATCGGCTCGTTGTTATGAGTGACACAAAGAAAACTAAAAAACCACGTCATTGATTTTCATAATTTTTGAACATTTGCTGCATATTGATTTCTTTGACTGCCAATCAATTCATACATACATATATTGCCAATGATATTGACTTTTTCTGTACGTAAGGGAGTATCAAGAGATCCTGTTTCAGCGCCGTCCTGCTTTTCAGACCCACCGAAAAACAACAATCCTGCGTGTCTCTCTGATTGTGTCCCTTGATTCCCTGATATGATCATATTGTTCATATTGTTGTTGTGATAGTTGTCGTTGTCGTTGTTGGTTTTTGTGAGAATACGCTACAGCATTTAATATTTTTAATAATAATCTTATTAGCCGCAACTGACAGTTCCACTGTACCGAAGTGATATAAATGACAGGTGTTGGTATGTTGATGACAGTGCATTCGCTTTCGGTTTTGTGTTTGTTTTTGTTTTTCTTTAGGTTTTTGTTCATGTCCACAGGGTGCCGCCGCCGAGCAGTCATCATCTCCCTTGTCAATCATAATCATGGAGGGACATAATAATATTTTGATCTTTAATAATATTATGAATATATTTCTTGTTACTTTAAATATGCTTATCAGTATTTTAGGTAAGGGAGGGTAGGTGGAAGGGTGGGAGGTCAAATGGGACATGGACATTAAACTAATCACATTCCTTTTAGATGGTTAAGAAAAGGTTAAGTAAGTCGTATGATGGCTCCAAAAAAAAGACACTTCATAGCCAATGCTAGGGGAATGAATAGACCTCTATCGAGTTTTTTAACCTTGCTGACAGCAGCTGATATTCAGCTACAAATGGCAGCATTCAGCAGCTTCTAATGACAACAGCAAGTTTTTCTATCACTGTAGTTATACTTCGCTATCCCACGTTTGTCATCTGCTGTGGAATTTGTTGTATTTAAAATATTCAAATGCTCACTCCACTGAGAAAAAGCTATATACTCGTAAATAAATAAAAGACGTTTAGAAAATCGCTAAAACATTTATTTTGAAATGATTGAGAGAAACTGATAAGAAAGAAGAATTTTTATGTGTTCTTCTGATATCAAACACACACACAGCGTTTTTGTTCCCGTTGAAACAGAAACCCGGATCCGATCGACCATAAATTATATTTAAATATTTGAGAGATCAAACAGATACCATATTTTGTCGTCTCGACGCTACGACGGAAAGTTGTGGAGAGACAACGAAGCGAAAACTGAGACAATAAAAGTGCCGAAAGTGACAGTTGTTTGAAATTTGAATGCACCCTACCTGCAGGTGGTGGACAATCAACAGAAGTGGAGGGGGAGGAGGGAGGAGGGAGGAAAGCAGCAGCAACACTGACCAATGACAACAGACGTTAGAATGCTTGATGACAGTGAGTAATGTATGAGGCAAGTTGTAGAAAATACCAGCAACGTAGAGCTGTCAGATGCATCTACTGTCTAAATCATTAATCATGCGAATTGTACGAGTGTTATTAAAATCGGGAGAGCGAAAAAAGAACCTCACCACTCGGCAACCCTGGCAGCCGTCTGAAAGATGGCCAACGCTCTTGTCAACTCATTATAAGAAAATTTATTTTCAACACAGTCGCCATTTTTTATCGCCGCCGCTTTAAGAAATACAAAATATGAAACAAGCAAAATATGAGAAAACAAAAACTGAATTGTAGAAGAAAAAACCAAAAAATTAAAACGTTGCTCTTGTCTTGTATTTGAATATAAATTAAAATTTTTTCAACTCATGTAAGATTTTCGCTTTAAGATAAGCAGCAATTCTTTTCGCTGCTGTTTCATCTTCTTCAGTGCGCTGCTTCAGTTTTCCTCTTCTTCTTATTTACTTAAATTAACAATTATTAATTTTGTCATTTGCTGCGTTTTGTTGTGAGCTGCTTTCCCGTGTTTTTCTTAATGTTTCTTGCTAATATTTATTGCTTGTTTCTCGTGTGTTTCAATCTTATGCTCATAACTTCGGGTATTTTATATGTTCTCTGCACCGAAGTGACGCGGCGCTGTTGTCTTCGCTTTTCAGCATAAACAAATATTAATTTTCACTCCTTACGACGTTGAATTTATTCGCTTGTTAATTGCTTTTAAATTGAACAATTAAAGTTTTGCCAAAATCGCAAACTTTCGCAATTATTTAAATTCACGGAAGGGCGGGAAGGGTGAACATGTGATTATAATCAAATATGTTTATAATAAAATACAATATACTAGCGATCAATTATGTTTCGGCGGATCTGATCACCGGTGCTTAGAGAGCACTAATAAATGATGGGTCATTACTGGTGCAATAGTCTGGAACAAGCAGCGGGGTGCTGCGCTTTTCTGGGACTCAATACAGCAGTCTTCACCAACCTCCAACCTCAATAGATACCGTTGGAGATAATGGTGTCAAATGGCGGGTATATAATTGAGATGAAGATGGTAAAATATTTCTAAATGTCCAATGATATTCATAACTTTATGATAATGACTATTTTTTAGTCTCATGGAATAAAAAAAGGGTAAAATGATGATATAGACACCTATTTGAGCATTTTTGAGCAGTTTAACAGACCCTCAGTCCTGGTTCTCAAATCAATTTGTGAAATATTAACATTTAAATCTGGAAGATGGGAGACAGACAACCTCAAGAAAGGTTACGATTCTTGTCTTTCCGAAATTCTAATTAATTTAGGAAATTAACTCCAACATCTCAGAATCTTATCAAAATTGAAAACAATCTTCTATCAAAGAAAGGGACAACCAATCTTGAGGGGGAACATAATCTTCAGAATGAAGAATTATAAATGAACGGTTACATCAACAGGAAAGAGCCTTTGTACGAGAATAGATACTCCGTAGCGTGGTGAGCAGACGGTGATAGATAGATACTACTTTACCTGTAGCTGAAATATGATCGGGTGGGTATTTCGTGGAGAATTATTGCCATCATAGCGTGTTGCAGCGTCTGTCAGGAGACGGCGACTGCATCATTTGTATCCGTGACATGTTTATGCGCGGTGAAACAGAGAACTTTTCCGACTCCAGCCAGTATCGCGCTAAATAATGGCACACGAGCCAGGGTTCTGTGTAGGAAAGCAAAATTAAATTAATTTTATTGAAACATAAATAAGAGATACAACGGATATCGGTATCAGCGACGGGCAGGACGACGACCAATGCATGGCTGAGAGGAACAACTGTATGTGGAAGTTACAGCAGACGCACAGCGATGGCTGCTGCTATAATACGAGCACCAGCCACAACAACAACAACAACAAGAAATGCAAAGACCCGCACTTGAGAGTGAGAGGCACAGAGCCACAGTAGGCGGAGCCACAACAACGCATACAGGCACAAAGAGCAGAGCATAAAAACGCCTGCTCACCACCACGGAAGCAGTCTGCACACTCACACCTTCAAGGGAAAGATAAACTCGAGCTCACTCACCGCCACAGAAACACAACTACAGACACAGACACATGTGCCGATGTACAGACACGTATAACGATGTACAGACACGTATAACTTGATGCGTTCAGCTCTAGAAGCGCTTCCTCGCTGGCATCATAGAGCTGCATTCCGTCCAACTTAAAGCCTCAAAGTGCAGGCATCTCGAAAGTATGTACAAGCGAATCGATTAGATCGAAATTGAATTTGGGCCTCGTTCGCTGGAGCGGCACGAGGAGCGAGCGAGCGAAGGAATGCGGCGTGTGTCCTTGTTGTGGGTGCGAGGAGCAGTTGTCGTCGCTGAGGATGCGGCTGCAGGCGGCAGGCGTCACTCATTCATAAACACTTCTGCATCCGGCGCGATTTGCAGCGACAGCGACAGCGACAGCAGCTGCTAATTTGATTTGCTGCATTTTGCATTCGTATCTCGATGCGATTTCTTGATTTTTCAGCCGACCTCCCCACATTGTTTATGTGCTCGTTGCAGATACTCGCACTTGTGCAACGTGCACAGATACTGTAACAACGTCATCATCGCCACGACGCTTTATCGGAGATACTTGCGGGGCGATTTCATTTTTATCCGGCGCGCTGTAAATTGAGATTTACTACGCGTATCCGTTGGGTTGCGCGCTGAACGTGTCCATTCGAACGACGAGCGGGTTCGCCGCGTTGCAGTTTGACGGACGACAGCAACGGCTCCAAAGCCGTCGACAACTACGACCGCAGCGGCTCAACTGAACATCGAAACAATCGCAGATAACGTGAGCGAGATATTCGCGTGTAGCGCGTTGTCCCAAGTGTCCGATGTGGCGCGTTTAAAACGTTTCCGTCGTTACGTTTTATTGCTGGAACCTACAGGAATCTACAGGAGCAGCAACAACAACAGAAGTGCAAAGTATCAACCACGACAAACAATACAACGAAACAACCAAACAATTCTGCGTGTGATAAAAAGCAGAAGTGACACTGTTTTTGTGTGTCTCGCGTCGTTATTGTAAAGTTTTTGTTCTTTTCCCGGTCTCGCAGTGGTTGTTGTTGTTATTGTTGTTGGCGCTGGTGCTAAACTGCTCTCGAATTTGCGTGCAAATCCTCATTTGATAAACCGGAACGCTTGCCTTGTCCTGCCGCCGTCGCCATGTTGGTGCCACCGGATATGATGGCCGCTCAGACGCGTATGATTTATCAGATGAACCGTTTCTGTGCCGAACGCGTGCAGACGCGTATGTTCAAAACAGCCACCGCCATTCGGGACATTTGCAAGATCATCCAGGATGTCCTCAAGGAAGTGGAACTGCAGGAACCGCGCTTCATTTCCAGTCTGGTCGAGTGCAACGGCAGGTAAGATCGAGGGCAAGAACCCTTAAACTCTGTACAGGATCTTAAAAGAATTCTCTTTTATTATAGATTTTATTTGTTTACCCTCTAATTCTAAATTCGGAATATTTTCTCATTTTTCTCGAATGCCAAATCGAAATCTTCTCTTGGAATTCAAATCTTAAAGATGAAAATAACTTTTAGATAGTTTCTAATACAATGTCTGAGATGGTGGATGACATTTTTTAGATTTGTTACTCTTCTGGTGATCACATCATCAGATCGCTTCGATGTCATGATTTAGCCTTAAATTTCAAAGCATTATACTTTGGATATAATAGTAATATATACTGTGGACCATTTGGATAATTTTAATCTCTCTTTTCAGTTATTGTACAATACAATAGCGATAATCTTTTATTAAATGCAACTTAATATATGTATATAAATAGTAGTATATAGTCTATGTCTATACAGAGTACGAAAGTGACTTAGAGCATATTTTAGATGGTTCTCTATTCCAATCTCCATCATTATCTATACAAGATAAAGATTCAATTTAATTGGTTGATAAACTCTTTTTCTTTCCGATTATTCTGATATTTTGTAATGAGAGTGTTTATCAACTTATCTCAAGTCTCTTTTTGGAATCTCTACTTCTTTCTTGATCTATCTTGTTTCTATCTTGTTGAAATTTAAAGATTCATGAGCCATCATAGATACTTTGACATGCTATATGACATGCTATATGACAATTCGAGAGCCGTGCTTTCCGAGAGATGGCTGAAGTTGATTTTAACGAGCTAAATAGTTGATTTTGAAAGACTTTAAGGGAGGTTCCAAGATCAGAACTTATGAAGGGTTAAAGAATGCTTCAAAAATCATTTAACTCCTAAAGTATTTGAATTAAAACATTCAAGCTTATCGCTATTTAAGTACTTTTTTAAGCTTGGTACTTTTAATGGTCAATCTTTGAGGATTTTCAGTAACGTTTCTGGCTTTTCTGAAGAACTCAGTATCTAAATCTGTGAATTATAAAAATGTTCATATGAGTATCTCTTTAATGATTGTATTGCTTGAATTGAAAACTAAAAGCCATGATTTTATAAAATTACTTTAATTACAAATTCTGTAAATGCAAAATTATATGAAATGAAGCTCTAAAACTTCCTTTCTTCACATTAAGCATTAAATCCAAATCACATTAAATCAATTTGTAGTTAAAAACATGAGCAAATACTTACAGCAGATCAAGTTACTAGAAGAACAAGTAACCCTCAAATCAACTTAACAGATCGATCGATTCCTTGATCGCTCAATCTCTCCAACGAAGTGATCATTACAATCAACAGAAGAGAGCAGAACGAAACAAACTCGTAGCAAAACCCTTGAAGAATCTTGTTCAATGTTACCAGCAGCTACTGTTTTGGAGTGACATCAATGTTTTAACATGAAAAAACTACTAACTGGAGTATCCGTAAGCAAAACAGGCAGCTGGAAAAACGATCGTACAACCACGATCGAGAGTAAAGGATGAACTCTATTCGTAGTTGTTGTGGTTGTTGTTGTTCTACTCGTAGTAATTCGATCAATTCTCCAACCAAATGAAAAGTGGTTACAAGCGGCTTCATGTTGATTTATTTGAGGTTTAATAATAGTGGCAATTAGTTACCACGTCTAAGAAAAGATATGTTGCTGCCACAAGGATGAGATGTCAGTGAAGTCGACAGCTTATTGAAAGGAAAGAACGTGATTGGCAATTTGTAGCTACTTGTATTACTGTCTCTCTCTTTCAGTAATGTGGATAATAGATAAATAAGAGATCAATAATGCTTTATAAATGAGCGATAATAAAGATAATCCGAAAGGACGATTAAACACGAAGATCTACGGAGGTTCTTCCTCTTCGATATGATTCTGACTCGGTTTACTTTCGGTTTTTTATTTGTACACGTTGACCTCGACAGCTTACTTTAATATCTCTAGTTCACTTACCAAAATTCCAGCTTTAACTAAACCCCAAGTGTTAATCTTTACTTTTTGTATTCCCCACTTGAATGATCACTAATTTCACTTTCATGGGTACACAGATTCGAAGGAGTCGGTGTCATTTCGCCGAATGAATTCGAGATCGTGCTGTATCTCAACCAGATGGGCGTCTTTAATTTCGTGGACGACGGTACGCTGCCCGGTTGTGCGGTGCTGAAGTTGAGTGACGGCCGCAAGCGCTCCATGTCGCTGTGGGTGGAATTCATCACCGCTTCCGGTTACCTGTCGTCGCGAAAGATACGCGCCCGCTTCCAGACGCTCGTGGCGCAGGCGTGCGACAAAAGCATCTACCGCGACATGGTGAAGATGATCGGCGACACGACGGAGGTGAAGCTGCGCATTCGCGATCGCTACGTGGTGCAAATAACGCCAGCCTTCAAGTGTTCCGGCATTTGGCCCCGATCGGCGGCCCACTGGCCCTTGCCCCACATACCGTGGCCGCATCCGAACATCGTGGCCGAAGTGAAAACGGAGGGCTTCGATCTTCTGTCCAAGGAGAGTGTCATCATGCAGAACAAGAACAACAACGCGTCCAGCATGGAAGGCGATGCCTGGGTGTTAAGTTTTTTCGAGGCGGAGAACCGGCTGTTACAAGGTTAGTAAGAGGGAGGTTAGTAAGAGGAGGTTAGTAAGAGGGAGGTAAGGTGAAGGGGAGGCGGCGGTAAGGGGTGATAGGTGTGGTGCTAAGATGTGTTTTCCTTTTTGCGTGAAATTCTCACACCGATCGCCGCATTAAATTCCGATTCTTATCCTTGCAGGTGGCTGTCGGCGTCGCTGCCTGAGCATTCTGAAGACTTTGCGTGATCGGCACCTGGATCTGCCCGGGAATCCGATCACCGCCTATCATCTGAAGAATCTGCTGCTGTACGAGTGCGAGAAGCATCCGCGCGACTACGAATGGGACGAGGGCTGCATCGCCGATCGCCTGAATGGGATCTTCTTGCAATTAATCTCGTGTTTACAATACCGGCGCTGTCCGCACTACTTCCTGCCCAGCCTGGACATGTTCAAAGGAAAGTCGCCCAGCTCGCTGGAGCAGGCGGCGAAGCAGGTTTGGCGTCTGACACGCGAAATGCTAACGAATGCAAATGCATTCGAGAAATTGTAGAAGTCTTCCGTGGGAGAGGGGAGGGGAGAGAAGAGGAGGATGCTAGCAGGATGCAGAGCCACAGAATAGAGCAGAGAAAAATGGACGAAAGTACGAGATGGTCTGGATGTGTGATGAGTGCGCGGGGAAGCATGTGTGCAAAGCTGCAGAATGAGGATCAAGCGATGCGTGCGAGCGATAAGAAAACCTTTTCAACTGCGACGGGCGGGTAGAGTATAAAGGACAACGGCAAACAAAAAACCATCAAACACAACCAACAAACAACAGAGTGCACAACAACAAAAACAAGAGTACGCACTCGTACAAAATGCTGAAAATTCTGTATTGAAATTCAAAGCGAAGAATCAAGATGCAAGATAAGTCAGGCGCGTTGTATGCAAGGATTATCCACTGAATATAGTTTTAATGATTTTCATAGGGTGTCTAAAAGGGACGTACACACACACACAGCCATCACACACACTGACATACATACAAACACACAGAGAAAAACAACGCACAATATTTCTAGTGTTGCGCTTTATTTTCAATATTCTTTTAAAAGCGGTTCAAAAAGAAATAAAAAATGTCAACTCTTTTTCGCTACAGAATTCGAATTAGAATTCAAGGTGATCCGAATTAATGGCAGAACTCATATTCTTAGAATATTATTCTCAGAACTTATAAACTAGATTTAATGAAGGCATTTTTTGAGTCCACGGTGCAATAAAGTATTCAATACGTTTTCAGGCGATCGTTTTTCATGTCACCCTCGCTTCAAAGAAATAAATGAAAAAAATTATTGAAATACAAACTAACTTTAGTCTTTAAGCATTTTAATACTTCCAATGTTAGTAACTAGATTTATTTTTACTCACTTGATTCTCAGTAATTCGCAATTAAACAATTAAATGGGTATTTTTGTTGTTATCTCTTTTAGAATAACGATTGTAAAGAGTAAATTAGAATTATTTGTGTGTATCTTTAGAATTTTTTCTGTATATTAATCAACTTTTAATCAAAACCAATCGTCTTACAAAACTTTTGAACAATATATAGTACATAGTTTATATTTTTGTTTTTGAACTATAAATGTTTTTATCCACTAATAATAACATCAAGTAAAATAAAGTCATATCTACTCGTAAATCTGAAGTGTAACAAACGTGTTTTCAATTCTCGATGTTGTTGTTTTTTGGTGTGCGATCCAGTCCAAGGAGACAACAGATCCAAAGAGGCAAAAGATCCAGAGAAACCAAAAATCCAGAGAAACCAATGATATACAATGAGACCAGAACCTGTAAAGAAGATGACCCGGTGCAAGGCGATCCCTAAACAGTAAGTGAAGAGTGTAAAAGGAAGGAAGTTCGGCGAGAGTTTTCGATTTCGGGTAAATGTTTGTAGAATCCTCCTTTTGGAAGAATTCATGTGAACTGGAGTATAGTGCATGCACTCTTATTGATCAATTTTTGAAACCTATATTTATGATGCCTTTTTTTTGAGATTTTTCTAGGCTTGATTTTTTGTCGATTTATTTTTCAGTTAATTAATAAAATAAATTAAGTTGTTCATTCATTAAAACGCTGTGAGGTTCATGTCATTGGTAATGTCGTAATGTAGAGTTTTGTTGGGCAAGCTGAGACACTGTTTAAAAAGAAATGGAAACAGCCGCGTTTAGTGTGAATTAGCGAATAGCAAAATCATGATTCGAGTCATCGACTTGTTCCTTTAAATCTTAACGAACGGTTTGTGCAACAGCTAATCGACAGACTACAGAACACTTCATTCATTTTACTTCCCCAAACAGCCACAAAATTTAAACGAATCTCAAATTCATAATTTGCAATTCAATCTGCTTCGAGTCTTTTTTAATGCTTATTTTCATTCATTACATTTTAGATTTTTATTAGTGCCATCTACCGGCGCTATTTTGTTTTGTGAAACGGTTCGTATATTTACTATGTACAGTGAAATTACCGAAGATATAAACACACAGTGCAGAAACATATTGTGCTTAAAAGAACGTAGAACTTTGAGAGGCGTTAAATTTACAACTTATGGTGTTCAAAGAAACGTAGAAATTCGGAACGAGCTTATGCAGGAAACTCTTATTACAAAATTTGTGACATTCGTGTTCTAAATACAAAAACACTGATAATATCTAGTGTAGACAAAAACCATTCAAATTGTATAATGTAAAGTGTTGTAAAGTGTTCTGTAGTCCGCCGATTAGCTGTTGCACAAACCGTTCGTTAACATTTAAAGGAAGAAGTCGATGACTCGAATAATGATTTTGTTATTCGCTAATTCACACTAAACGCGGCTGTTTCCATTTCTTTTTAAACAGTGTCTCAGCCTGCCCAACACAACTTTTCATAAACTGTTTCATATGTTCATGTTTATGAAATAAACCATATTAAAAATTGTCATTTGATTCTCATTTAGCTCATTTACATGGAACACTTCCATGAGTTGTAAAGAATTAAGTTTTATTACATAATTTAATAACAACCCTTCTGAAATTATAAAAAATATTTAAAAATCACAAAAAAACTGAATAACTGTAACACACCCACACAACTGAAATCAAGGACCAATACAACAAACAATCGTTAAAATTCTCGTTCGTCCCTTTTCACGTTGAACGCAGTTGACCGTCAAATATGTTTGACAAACGCATTAGCATCCGCTTCAATTGTTTAAATTTCCATCCTTTGATTGGTAGGAATTCTGGGATGCATTTCGTTCTTCCTCCCGGACCTATCGCTATCCCTCTCTATCTCCTACCTCTCTCACTCTTGTCAATCAAACCGATTTTCTTAGTTGATATATGTAGTTGCGGCTATATTGATTTTGAAAGAACTTTAAAATAGAAAGAAATGCAAGTTAATGCATGTACGTTTTTCTACATATTTTGTATTTAAATTTTTATGTAAATTGACTGATTTTTTACTGGAGAATAATGGAAGTTGTTTTGTTTTTCTGTGGTAATTTGAATATTTTTAACAAAGATTAATTTAAGTTGTCGTTGTGTTTGTAAAACTTTAATTAGCTTCGTTACTGTTAATTGCTGTAGAAGTTTTCCTTTAAGTAGCTCTAAGAACAGAGGTGGCCAATAATACTTTCATAATAAATAAATAAATAGCTATCAAAATATTCCTCATAACTCTAATCATGCAATGATGAAAATATGAAGCAACCCAATAAATTGTTTCCAATGGATTTCCCCGGTTTTATTTCGATAGTATCTCTCAACCGAACAAAAGTTATGGATTTTTAGTTATTAAGAATGAAAATTACAGACTTTTTGTTTAAGAATCGTTTAATCTAATAGCTCAAAGTTGATTTAAACTCTCGTCGAGGAACACTTCCTTAAAGTCTACCAGATTTTATTAGACAGTCGATCAACGACTGATTCACTTCGCACCAGAGAACCAAAACAGAAGTCGCTTGATTCGGAGCCGTTTTAACCGACACTCACTCTTTCATTGGCTTGAGTTTGTGCTCGAATGTAAACAAACCTGGAGCGCCTTTAAATTGCATTGAATTCTCCCGGTCCGTGCGGTCATTCATTCATTGTTGCCTTAATTGAAGGCAACATTGAAGTGCGATTCAGTTCATTGATGAATGTGCAGGAATCTGGTGAGGCTGACGACTCGGTCTGTCGAGGCTATTGTAGCATTCACTTCATGCGCCATCAAGTGCTGAAGGTTGACCATTCGAGGTTGGGTGTGAGCGGCGGTATCTTCAACTGCACTGCAGTGCAGCCAGCGGATGAGGACGACGATTCCAACGGCGCTCGATGGAAAGTGTGATTTGATTCGATGTTTCGTTGTTGCTCCTCTTGTCGCTGTTGCTGTTGCTGCATTTAATCCGATTACGCAGTCGAAAATTTGAAAGGACTCCATTTTTGCATTCATGGTGAGCCAGCCACCTTCTTCAATGAAAATCGGCCTCCACTCCCCTCATTATAGACTTTCAGAAGAGCAACTCTACAAAAGTCGGCGCAATTGAGGCTGTTACTGGCCACGGGGATTGGTTGTTTGAATGGCACCGGCACCCAGCTGTATCGAACCTGATAATTTAGGAAAACTTTGAAAATCAATTCTCAATTTTGTATTTCGTATGAAAGAAAGAGGAAAGAAAGAGGAAAAGTAGACGGTACTGTCATTTATCCTAGCCTAACCTAACGTATTATACGAGTATGTAGCTACACAATGTACAAATGGCTGAGTTACGAGGAAGTACAAGAATAATGTATTGTAATATGTGCTAAATAAATGTAATAGTGTAAAGGTGTGTAAATGGGAAACAGAAGCTTCGCACAACACACAGCAATTAAGACCATCCGATTGTCAAATAAAATAGCAAGGACTTAAATATATTCGCATTCTACTCCGCGCATTAAGAGTACAGAAGTTCGGGTACACAATCTGATGGCTTCTCCCCACCACATCTAGCTAGCGTTCCCGCATCCTACATCCCCCCTCCAACTATTTCATCCCCATCATCTAAACATGTGAGCTTCATTCGTGGGAGTGGCTGTTGTTTATCCTCCGAAGACGCATCGTGACAAAGACTTTCAGCTGAAACGTTGAAAGATATGCATTCGGAAATGGAAGCGGATTTGTATTTGGATGCTGGTATGTGCGGGGAGTGCGGGGGTTATCTCTAAGATGCAAACACATTTTCGCATTTCCATTTAATATTAAACAAATAAATCGCGAGTGCTGCACACATGTGAATCCTCAACGTTTATTTAATCGAAAGATGCGACTTTGCGAAAATCCCCTGAAAATGTTTACCTTTTGTATCGCATTCTAAACTATGGAAGGGGAAGGAGAGTGAAGCAGGGGATGAGTAGTGTAGCCAAGGAACACTTTTGCTCTGCCAGAACCAGAAGAAGAAGTAGAAGAAAATAAAAAACCAAAACAAAAATAAGTTCAAGGTGAATATTTCCTTGTTTTTATGGAAAATTCCTATTCTTGGTCTTGAGACGTGAGTATCATGGAAGCCTGGGATCATTGTTGTTGCGGGTGTTTTACATAAGTGAGTAAGAAGAAGAAGGAAGGGCTTTTGATAGTGTCCTTATGAGTGGAAACAGTGGATAACCATTCAAAGTTAATAAAGATCTAAGTGAACAACTCTCCTTAGAGTAGAATACACTGTATTTCTCTTAGCTACCGTATTAATATTCATTTTCGGGAATAGTAGCAACAGCAACAATTGCTACTATTTTAAAATTGCATTAATTAGAATGGATTTGATTTTCGTAATAACTCCAGCATGGGAAAATCTCGCTCATCATTGGCCACAGCTACGGCGTGTTTCAAGTTATTATCAGCTGTCCGTAAGCCATCATCATCAGCAGCAGCAGCAGGAGCATCAGGAGCAGAAGCAGCAACACTGATGCTCGTCATCACAGTCATCATCGCAGCTTGCATCAAATGCAATTACATTAATTTTGAGCTTGACGAGCGTGTGTGTAGGGCGGCCGGAGGGGGGGGGGGCGAGTAGAAGGACGCACCAACGGAGTGTGGACAGTGATGAGTGAGGGTTTGTCAAGTCCTCTTCAGCTCGAGACAGACACGTTATTCACTCAGTCACTCAGCCACTCACTCGAGTAGTCATGAATAACCTCCCGCCCCTCTCCACTCCGCCTGCCGCTTTCTACGCTGTCCGATGGCTGTCCATTAAAATTACACAGCCATGGACACGAATGAGCTACGAGTACGAATGTGATTATATCCTTTTTACACACACACGCACACGCACAATGTTGGAGCCGTGTTCAGCGCTCCAGCAAACTGGCTCAAATGGCTAGAAACATGCAGTCGTTGAGTTGAGCCCACGAGCCGCTGAACCGCGAGCAGTTGTTATTTTGTGGAATTTTCATTTTTTGTAAATGATTCAATTTATGAGCCTTTAAATGTTGGAGGTTGCGAGGGGGGGGGCGGCTTCAAGTGAGTCCTGCGGTTGCTGTTACAATCTGGTGGCTGGTTCGGACATCATGTGAATGTATGTATGTATTGTGTGTATGTATGTATGTATCTACATATGTATTGTATGTATATATGCATCCTTGTGTGAGTATGTTGCTGCAACACAATTTAAACAGTCGGTTTGATATGTTAATTTATACTTAAAATTTAATTACCGATCAGATTTTTGTATTTTCCGTAATGAGATTAATTTAGTCATTTATAAGTTGCTGCTTATTAATGGAAACGTACGAGATCGCAGTGTGTGTTTGTGTTAAATGTGATTAGCGAGATTTGAATGTAATTAATTTATCTAGCTTTAAATAAACACGATTTCTGTGAAAAAAGTTATAATTCTCATTTCGTAATAAATACTCTTAGATACATAAGTGATAAATACAAATCACGCTTCAAGATTAAAGATGAACTCTTTATTCATTTTCATCTTCGTCGTATGGATTTTTGTAGACATTTAAAACCACTTTAATTAATGTTATTGCTACTGAAAGTGATTAAATTTTGCCTTCAATGCTTTCTTTCCTTTTAAACCTGTTGATTAATATTATATTTTCCCAAATTGTTGTTAAATCAGTGGCATTTATTTTAAAATGAATTACTAAGTGGTTGTATTTGTTCGTCACAATATTTCAATTATTAAATGAAATTATTAGTATTAAGTTATTAAAGATTTTATGAGTTGATGCGAAAATTAAAATTGAAATTCCTAGAAATTATACTAACACACAGACACAGCCACAGACACACACAGACACAACTGCTTACATGTACGTATGTATGTATGATTGGCACTCATGAAAGGTGAGACACAAACATGCACAAACACTATACAGATTGCTTTCATTTATTGGCTTACATCAGGCCAAACGTGTCGGTCGAAGACAAGCACTGTAAATTGCTAAAGGCTTTATTTGTGCTGGCAAAATATTAAACAACTTCCAATTCAAATTGTAGCCAGAATCAAGGCTACAGAAACTACAGAAATCAGCAACATTTGTTGTGGTGAAGCAACGAAATGAAGCACGTGTTGGTATACTATACAATATAAAGGAGTTTCATGGCCATTAAAAGTCAACTTGAACTTAAAATATTGATGGTGTTTATATTATATTATACATTGACTTAAACTTAACTTATTGGTAAAGCGATTAATATTAAGGAATTCATATACATCAGGCTATCGAATCGGTTTCAAGTCGTAATTGAGGCTCTACTTGAATTACTATAATTATTAGAATAGATAAGAATAACCGTGACACGGTTGATGTTTCGTAAGCTCATTAAACTATTCGTGCTCTTTTTCGGTAAAGTATATTTTTAATTGGTTTAGTTATGAAGTTTACACATATGTTGAACATATTTCTATCGACTTAAGTGTAGATAAAAAAACAAAATTTGACTTCTACCATTCAACAACCAATCAATCAGTATTGAGGACCGACATTAAAATGAAAAAACAAAAATAAAGAAAAGCAATCATAAATTTTCAGAATCCTTATTGAAAATTGCTGTTGTTGTTGTTGTTGTTGTTGCTGTTGTTGTTGTTTTCGGAATACCTACTAAAATGTTCATCCGATTACCAGAAAATTGGATTTCAAATTTCTAAAAGCTTGGCTGGGCCAAAAACACAGTGTCGACAGTAAAACCAACACCATCAACCAACCAACACGAACAACAACAACAACAACAACACGAACAACAACAACAACAACAAAACCATCAACAACAACACCAACACTTGTCATCGCAGCAACACTTGTTGTTGAGAAACACTTCCGTTCCGACTTCGCACAACAAACCTTGGAGCTCAGACAAAATTTGCGTAGCTCAACGGGTCCAAGTCAAGTGAAGAAGTGAAAGGAAGGGAAGGGAAGGAAAAGGAAGAGGAACAGGAACAGGAGACGAGCACGAAAATTGAAAAGTGGTCATGTTCGAGATCGTTACTGAAATTCCACTGAACGGTGAACGTCAGACATTCAAAAGACGGTCCTCGAGCAGACTCTCGATCGCAAGTAGATTTTAATTGAGAAATAAATCGACCTGAATCGGGCTGCAACTGGCCATCTTTTTGCCGCAGCACCCTGTATACACCCTGCACACACAGCGGCAGTGTTTGCTGCTCTCTCTCGCTCTCTCTCTAATTTCTCGGCACCGGATATGAGCTTCCGTAATGAACATTTGCTGGTCCGGAAAACACTCTTGACTTTTGATTTTCAGTTAGCGAGCCGCAGGTAGGGTTGACTGACGGTCTGCCTCATCGACCGACCCACCGACCGACTCACCGACCGACTCACCGACCGACCGACCCACCGACCGACCGACCGACTGATTGGTTGTATGCTTGGTTGCTTGCTGCCTGCCTGGTGGAATGAGTTGAGTTCGTGTAGCTGAGAGTTTCTCATTCTTTGATGCAAGAGTCGAGTTCGTTGCAGAGCTTTGAGTATTTCTCATTCGGCGGGGGGGGGGGGGTGGCTTTCTTGGGTGGGCGGCGGTTGTGATGCGCTTGCTTTTCGGTATTTACATTTCGGTTAACAACATGTAACTCACTTATTTAGCCATTTGGTGTGGCAATACTACAAAGTGAGTGAGCACTGGAGTGTTTTGGAAAATTCGTTAAGTTGTAGTGGTTTAGCATTAGTTGCGGCCATAGCCAGCAACAGCAACAGCATCATCTACAGCAACAGCATCAGCATCATCTACAGCAACAGCATCAGCATCATCTACAGCAACAGCATAGACAGCAACAGCATCAGAAGCGCCAAAAGAACGAGATGTTTATCTCTTCGGTTGAGAGGTGTTGATGTGCAACGCACTAAAGTGGCGTAACTGTAGTTGTTGTTGCTGTTTCTATCCGCTGCTGCTGTTGTTGGCGTGGCCAGACGCACCGCAATTGCAGAACTTCGTGGTGAGTGATGACGATGGCTTCTGACCCACAATATGTGGCTCTGGAAGCTTAGCAAGGCGGCGTTTCTGCAGCGGACAGAAATGCATGCGGTTAAGTTTCGGTGCCTGTCTCCAGGCGAGAGTCCTTGACAAGCGTTGACAGTGACCAGAAATGATTGCACTTGAAATCTGAAAAACACCAACTCGAAAAGGTATCTCCTTCTAAATCTCTTCATTTGAATATTAAGTTGAAAGTGATTTTTTGCAAGTTTTATTATGGATCACCAAATTAATTATCAGAGAGACATTTTTAATTCGAAGACGCATGATGATGATTATAGGAAAGTGTAGGGAAAATGTTCGCAGCATCAAATATTGAAAAGAATAAATGGAAAACATTTTTAAATATATATTCTGAGATTTCACAACGCATAAGGATTTCTTAACACCAAAAGAAGAAAGAAAAAATGAGCAATTAAGAGGTAAGAAATTCGATTTAGTGTTTGGTTACTTCTTTGGTCTTTTTTATTTTTGTCACTGTGGTTTCATGCTAATTCACAAACACTGTACTTTAATATCACTTTTTTGGGCTTCAATTTATATTGTATTGTTATAATTGTCAACTGTTTTATACAGTAAATTATTTAATTGTTCTCTCACAAAATACTATGTTGAATTATTGTTAGAAAACTATTTGATTACAGTTAATTTTGTTATAATAATTTATTATAGTAAATGGCATTAGAATTAGTAAAATAGATTTATTATTAAAATGATTATTTTTGGATTATGGAATTATTAGCTATATTATTATTATTAGCTTCTTATTATTGTATGTCGTTTTATTTACTTAATATTTATATATATTTTGTTTTAATATTTTAATATACAAATTAATAGGATTCGTTTTTGAAGAAAATGTTGTTTTATCCACGCAATATGCAGGTTTCGTCGACAACGAACTAGTTTCATATAAATACAGCCCGCTGCATACGAAACCCGATTTCAGCGTGGATTTATATTATCCTGGATACAGATGGAGTATATACATCACTCTGGATATCATTCGAAAGCTTACTGGAAGTACCTGAAAATATATACTGAGGTATTATTTTATTTTATGCGGTTTTCACAGCTTAGAGAACAACACGAGAAACGGTAAATTTTCACCAAGTAAATAAACACAAACACAGCAGCAACGGGAAAATAAACAATAACAGAAGCAACAGCATAAATAACAACATAAACAATAACAACTTAACAACACAAACACAACAGACAGAAGAAGCAGAGAATCCAACGTCTTTAGAAGGCTGTGTGCGTGCTTCTATGGGTGTGTGTGTGTGTGTGTGTGTGTGTGTGCATATGCTGGAGCACCACTTTGACAAAACTTCCGCTGTGGGTAATAAAAATAATTGTCAACGAAGGAGTTGCCAGCCATAAAAATCAACAGTCAACAAAATACTCGTATGCATGAGAATAAAAAAAAAACAACTCAGAACGCAGAGAAGATGATGAAGAAGACGGTGAAGGAAAAGAGGAAAACAAGAAGAAGAGGAGGAGGAAGAAGCAGCGTATAACTTGCAGGGGGGAGCCACCGCCAACGACGCTGTCAAACGATGAATTGTCATCATCAGTCACATGTTCTTAAAGAAACGCACCTTTTTACCGTGCAGCAGGTGTCCATCGTCTGGGGAGCTGAAGCGAGTTGTTCGAGTGTGTGTGTGTGTGTGTCTAACGGAAACGGATCCTGTTGCTCTACACTGTAGTTAACTCCAGCGCACAGCAACAAAGACAAGCAGCAGCCATAACAACTGCAACAACAACGGCGTAACATGGAAGCACCCAATCCGCCAGCAGAGTTATTGTTGTTGTTGTTGTTGTCGTTGTCGTTGTTGTCGTTATTATGATTATCCTTGCGTGTGACCGCAGGATACAGTAGCACATTTCCGACTTCCGCTATTAAGTCCTCTGCGGGGAATCTAAATCAGCGCGGCGTCGCTGAGCTGCTGCTGCTCTCATTCGTCCATACGTTTGCCGTTGTCCTGGCGCAGGACTCTTCTGCCGAAATAAACTTATGCACCGTAAATCACGTCGAGTGCAAAACTTTTGACACTTTTTCGCGAGTGAAACTGCAAGTTGCCAAGATTTTCGCTGAGCTGTGGGCAAAATAAAAACAACAACAGGAAGCAACAAAACGATACGCCCAATGAATGCATCTGTTTGTCTCTTCAGATTTTCCTCCTCCCTCCCTCGATTGTTAAGCGCGGCTGCGAAGTCCGCCGCTGAACAAATTGAAATGCAAAAAAGTTTCGCTTTTATTATTTGCAAATATTTAAACTTTTTCCTTTTATTTACTAACGCTTCCTCACCCTCCCCCGCTTGACTAACTGTGGCGGGAGTTGTTTCAATCTGTAGCTCAGTCTTTAGTTCAGTTTCAGTCTCTGTTTACTCTCGTTTATTTGTTTGTTGCTTGTTTCGTATAAATTCAGAGTTTCTGTGGTTACGAGCGCGGCTCAAAACAGACAAACACGTTATTATGTATTTTATTATTATTTTATTGTTATTGTTCTCAATGTTTAACTACAGATGTGTCCTTAGCTTTGTGGTTGGCTGCAAAACTTTACTTTTGCGGGGTGCCTCAAAGCTAAATGTTGAGAAAATGTTAAGAAAATTAGTATATACTAGATACCGGAACCCAATAGATCTATATGAGGCCTAGATCTATATAATGATCGGTCTAATTGTTATCCCGGTTTTATTCTAATCCAGGTTTTGTGCCGATTCGCTGTTGGAATCCTTGGTTAGCTCGTTTAAAGCGTTTTTATGTTGCTGTTTTTTAGTTTCTTAGTTTTCAAATTGAAACTTAAACATACAGAAAACTGAAAGAGTGCACCATGAAAACTAGAAATAAGAAGATGAAAACAATTCCCCGTCCTCTTCTTCTTGCACGATCTGACATCCTGGCCCGATATTAAGGCTTTAAATGTTTGCCTTGCGTGCTGCTGCAGCAGATGCTTAAAGTGGGGAGAAATTATCAACAAACAGATAGATCTTGATTACGCTAAAACGTGAGCAGACGCGACCGGCTTAAAGACTAAAGCTAAAGCTGAAGAAATCTTCAAGAAATCAATGTGCGCCAAGCAATTTGACTGCGTTTACCTTGTGTATAGAAGGGGAAGGAGCGGGGTAAGAAACAGCAACGAGAGGAGGAACGACAAAAAGCCCAGAAGCATTGTTGGGCGGTTAAAGAAGCAAGCGTTGTCATGATAAACGATTATTGAGATTTATATCTGGAAAGAAGCATCGCGTCTGCTGGTGAGCAGAGTTGGCTTGTTTTTTCTGGCGCCCTCACAAAGTGAACGGGTGGGCGGGGCATCTGGACGAACGGTCAGGAGTTTCTTCTCGGGCAGGTAAGAATAAGAAACATTATAGCAACCTTCCAAGGACCAAAATACAGAAGATAGGGAAACAGGGAGAGATACAAAGCTATAGACAGTGGATGGATGGAGAGACAGCGAGATGTCGATGAAGGGAGAGAGTGAGAAAGAGAGTGAGGCACATCCAGGACTTGTGTAAGCTGCTGAAAAAATAACACAATCAGTTGAAAGTGTTGCTTGTTCGCAGGGATTCAGTTCGGGCCACATGTGCAGCCACGTCTTGATTTTTATTTTCTTTAAAATCCGGGCGACAAGGAAACTGCAAGGAAAAGCAGAGCTCAAGACTCAAGGATCAAGCGAATTTTCCACTTGAAGGAGTTTTCACGCTTCTGCATTCATATGTGAAGAAGTGGAAGAAGACGTTGGCGAAGATGCTGAAGTAGAAGAATAACAAGAACATGAAAGACTGAAATAAAACCAAAAGTAAAATAAAATGAAGGTGCAGAAAGGAAAGCAGTGGGAGAGAGAGAGAGAGAGAGCGAGGGAGACAAAGGACAAAGACTGCGCTGTCATCGTCATCATCGAAAGTAAACAAAATAAAGGATGACGGGGTCCTCGAAGGAGGCCGCAACCAGCGGCGGGGAGAGGTGAAGCTGCCACAAGGACACCGAAGATGCCAACCAGACGATGCGATCCAGCAGGAAGATGAAGAAGAAGAAGAGTAGGAGGAAGAGAGAAAAGGTCGACTATAAAAAGTGTTCTCAAGGACTTTAATACTGAGACTGAGGCGCTGAAATCGCTGCATGAAGGCTTCGAGCTAGCTTACCCAAAGCGCATATTATTATAATAGGGAAGCATGTGTGTGTGTGTGTGTGTGTGTGTGTGTTGAAAGTCCTGCAGTCCTGCTTCAAGTTTTCTCAACTCTCGTTCGGTTGAGGAAAATTGAAAAATACACTGCAGGGCAGAAGCAAAGCAGGACGAATAACAACAACAACAGCAAAGCAAACTGCCAACAACCACAGTAACCGCAACAACAACAACAACAACAACAGCAACAACAACAACAACAACAACATTTGGAAAGGCAGCCAGAGGCAGTCGCATGTCAAACAGAAGTCAGCACAACATTTTGCCAGAAAAAGCAGCGTGGAGCAGCATGCAACAGGCATCATCGAAGCAGACCGCGGCGGGGGAAGAGGGGGGGGGGAGGGGTAGGAGGCGTCATGGGGCAGCATGTGACAAGAAGCGGGTGCAGCCGAGGATGGCGTCTGTGATTACAGTCAACGAGGTTGTGCAAGAAAAAGCGCTTAAAGGATTTCCTGGAATACACACCGAGGCGGCAGATAAGCACACAAACACGCACACACACACACACACACACACAGAGAGAGAGAGAGAGAGAGAGAGAGAGTGAAATAAAAAAAAAAAGAAAATGTAGAAAAAGCAACGGGATAAGATGCATCCACAACAAAATAAGGGACACAAAAAAGGGCAGAAAAACAAGGAAACCTAAAAAAGAATATAAATAAAATAAAGAAGAACTCAAGTGGAGTTGCAAAGAAAATTGCTAGAAAATTAAACAAGCCAGGATAACATCGACCACCAACCCAACTGAACCCGTCGCCCTCGCCCTCGCCCTCCCCTTCCACACACCCACACATCACCTTCTTGCCTCTCGTTTTTAGTACCTCTTTGAAATCATTTTATTGAGATTCTTCACTGCTGCTGCTTCTGTTGCTTGCATTTGTTTAAACATTTTGATAACTTCTTCCCCTTCTTCTTTCTCATGTTCTTCTTCCTCTTCTTCTTCCTCCTCTTCCTCTTCTTCCTCCTCTCTTCCTTTCCTGGGATTGTTTTTTATCTCGTTGGATTTGGATTTTTTGCTAATGAAATTGTGCGGAAGCTTAAGATTGACAGACAACTTCAAAGTGTCTTCGGCACTTAAGTAATGCTGGCAACAAGAACAACAACACGCATATACACGCAACAACATCCATGCCACACAGGTACCTTCCGTTGGTTCGGTTAAAGAAAGATGTAGCTGCTGATGGTTGAGTAACTCAATTGCCAATTTCGGAATTAAGTTTGGTGCCCGAAGTTTAGCCAGAGTCAATAGCAACAACTTGAAACCTGACGTGCAGACAGACAACACTCTAAAAACGAAGGAAGGGAGAGGGGAAGAGAGAGGTGAAGGAGAAGGCGAGGTAAGAAGAGGTTAGAAGAGGTTAGGAGAGACGAGAAGAGCAAACGGAATGGTTCAGGTAATTTTGACTTAATCAAATTGGTTCCATAAAGTCTCGGATGGAAGATTTTGGAAACACCATTGGCACCACTTTGTTGAAGAAATTGAATCCTAAGAAGATTTACAAAAATATGACCAGAGATAAAATTTATTAGGAAGGAATTATCTTCTTTTACTATTCCTTTTTTGAGGATGAAGCGTTAAAGAGGTAAGGTAGAAACAAGAGATAAAGATGAAGATGAAATGTGAAGAATGCAGAAATAAAAAGAATCTAAGAGATTAGAAGAGATAACTAATTAGGATAGAGTTAAATATTAAGATAGAGAATACAGGAATAGAGGCTTGGGTAAAGATCAAAACTGGAACGAAGATAAACAATGAAGATATCTAAGTGATATAGACCGACAGAAAGAGATAAGGAAGTATAATCAACCCTATAAGATGAGGTGAAATATAAAGGCAAAGAGGATGGCAATAAAATGTGAAGATAATGACAGAAAATCAAGGCCTAGAAGAAGAAATTGTAGATAATGAAATAAAGATCAAAATAAAGGTAAAGATGATTGTGTAGATGTTAATGACCATGGTCTCGATAAAGACATAAAATAGTGGGGACAAAATGGAGATAAGAGACCATGTAGTTATCGATAGAACTAGAGATCGAAATAAAGGTACGAGAGGTTGGAGAGAAGGAGGGAAAGAAGGTTGAGAAAGGAAGGAAAGAACACTAAATGTAAGTATCGTGAAAATGATACATTTTAAAAGTTTCCACAACACCTTATTCTCTGTCTAATTTAACTGCAAAATATTTCACATTTCAAATATTTAAATCTTTTGTGATGAAGCGCCATCACAGCGCCACAGCTTTTATCGGGCGTTGGAGCTTTTGTCATTAAGCGTATTTTTTCTTGCACAATAAAAAAATTGCTGGAACGAACAGGACTCCACGCAGGCAGGCAGCCAGCCAGATAGACGACAACCGACTCCTAGCACTTCTTTTAGCAGAACACGCCGACGGTGGTGACAGCGTCAACGGAAAGACGATAAAGGAACCAACAGAAAAAAATGTATCCATCTCCAGAAATGACAGATGCGGGCACGGAAAAAGCTAGTTTACCAAATTGAGTTTAAATTGGATGGTTTGACTTTTGTATTAAGTTTAAGCAGGTTGATTTTGTTACAAGGAAGATGAAGTCGAGGAAGAACCGGAAGAGTGAGAGGAGGAAAAGTAGGAGAAGGAAGAAGCTATGCTAAGTTAAGCTGCTTGCTTTCGGTGATGAAATTAAGTGACACGTCGACAGGAAACCTTGTTATAAAGGCACTTTTTAAGGTCCTGTAAATATTTAAGTGCTGATCATAGAAATGTTTTTCAGGATGATTTTTATAGCTTTATTACTGTCGAGGAAGCGACGACCTCCGGATTGTATTGCATAATCTATAGCATCCAACTATAAAGTGGGATCCATGAAGTATCTATACCTTCTATCGTATATGAAGTATCTGTGAAGTGTCTATAAAGAGTAATCTATGAAGTATCTATACTTGATAATGTATAATCTATAATCTATGAAATTTTAATGAAGTAGCTATAAAGAATAATATAATATATTACGTAATTATTCTTTGTAATACATAATCTATGAAATATGTCCATTAACAGTTTTTGACGTTTGCAGATGCGAACTCGAACTGTCATTCGGTATTTAGTTTTTACTGCTTTGTTGAGTTTAAATTTATGCATATTTTTCGAATAGAATTGCATTGAATAAAATTGGCTTTGGCTTAAATTTATACCGACGCACGATTATGTTGTTCGTTGTTGATTGTTTTTTGCTGCTGGCGTTCTAGTTGCTGTTGTTGTTGTGTTAAAAATTGTGTAAAAAATTGTCGAATATCATGAAAATGTAAATCATGAATGAGCCTATTAAGAATCCGGGCACCCGGCAAATAGTTTTCATTTATGTGTTCGAACAAGTTATTTGTGCGTTAATTGAACGGAATCGGTCAGCGGCTGTTGGCCACATTTGTGCGCAGTCGAGTGCACTTTATTGAACAAATGTTGCTGTTGTAGTTGTAGTTGTTGTTGTTGTTGTTGTTTCTGTCGTTGTTGTTGTTGTTGTTGTTGTTGTTGTTGTTGTAACTGTAACCAGTCGAACCGACATGAAGCACCCTGCCATCGCAATAAAAAATCATTGCAATTCATTAATTTGCAATTCGTTGATTTTATGTTTTCGGAAGCACGGAAATTGGTCTGTTCGTAGTGTTGTTGTTGTTGTTGCTGTTGTTGTTGTTGGGGTTGTTGGTGGTCGTGCCACTGTTTCCGCTGTCATTGCTGCCAGACTGGTCAACATATTGTTCATCGTCTGTCTCATCGCTTGATTATTGGCGCTGCTGTTTGTTGGTTGAGCCCCAAAAATATTTGCGGTATTTTTCGATGTTGTTCCTGTTGTTGTTGTTGTTTTTTGGGCATTTGTTGCTGCAATTAGACCATCGAAATAATTGACGTCATTTAATGGGAGGGTGGAGTGAGGGGAGTTGGTAGTATCTGCCAGTGTTGCTGCATATGATTAAGTTTTATCATCGCCGAGCTGCGCTGCAACGTTTTATGATGCACTGCTATGTTTCCAGCAGCACAGCTTGGATTTAAGTGTTTGCCTCTGTTAGCAACTGTTGCCACATGCGGCCGAATACTGCATAATATTGCTCTGTTGTTGCCATTGTTTTTGTGTCTGGGAATCGCGTGGAATCGTGTAACATTCCTCGATGTGTGGAGTTTTTATGCCCAACATTTTTTTCTATTTGTGTTGCTTTATTTTAATAGAGATGATATTTTTCTACTTTCTACTTTAGTTCATGTTATTTGTATTGTACTTTTGTAGATCTCCATAGAATTGAGAATATTTAAAAAATGCCATAAAAAAATAATGATAATATTCAAAAAGTAGAAGTGAAACAACCAAACAATCAACGAAATGGATTTCTTAATAATAATTATAATGTTAAATCTTAAATGCGTCGTTTATTTCAATTGTTTTCAAATCCGAGTAAAATTTAATCATGAGATATTTAGGACTTTTAAGGAATTCGAAAAGTCTTTAATTATATTATATTTAAGTACGTTATTTTAATTTTTTATATCGTTTCCTTTTCTTTTCCAAATTTAATATCTTTTTCTTTATTTATTTGTGTGTTTGGCTTCGTATAACTATTCTATTATTATTGTTGTTATTATCTCCTCATTTTTCCCGCGATTACATCTAAAATCATTGCATACAAATCATGCTGAATTCTGGTTACCTTTATTATGTATGTTGATGCATGAGTTGTTGTTGTTGGTTGGCGGTGTTGCTTTTGTTGCGGATGTTGATGTTGGTAGCTGATGCATCAGTATTTTTCTGTGTATTTGTATCAGTGAGTCTGTTTGTGATATGAATCTGTATCTGGTTCAAATTGCTTAAAAAAGCTTGACGCGTGATTCTATGCACTACGCCGGAGTTACTCATCAGCGTTGTCCGCAACATTTTGTTTGCTAACGAAGTTAGTGTTCGGTTTAAGGTTGTGTTCCATAATCTTTAATTTTGTTGTTCAAATATTGAACTATATGCTAACTACTATTGTCATCGTCTAACCAGAATGTTAGTTATTGTATACATTTCTGTATTTTGGCCTGAAACCACAAATTATAAAGTGTGTATCTAGACAGGGCCCCTTAGACCCTCTCCGTATGTAACTGTACTCGTGCCCACGTATTTGCATTTGCATTTGTATATTAATCTCATTAAAGCGCATTTAACGCACGATGTCGCCATCGCTTTGAATTTATTTAAAATAATTGAATTATTATCGTACACGACCGATCGATGTCCCCGTTCTTTCGCTCCTTCGATTCCTAACTCGTATTATTTATTTACATATCTATTCGTTTATTTTTCGTCTAATTATTCTCACTTATTTTCTCATTGTTCGGTTAGGTGTTAAATTTGGCATAAATACCTGAGGCAAATAAACGGATCTCATAAAACAATCGACTAAACTAATCGTTATAATAATAATAAATATTAAGAAATTCCAAAAAAAGGAATTGCTTTTAAATACCTATTTTAAGAGCTTCAATAAATAGAAGATATCCACTGTGATTGATTAATCGAGTCAGGAGCAAATATTTAATAAAATTCCTGGGGAAAAATGTGAAATAAAACAAAGAGAATAAAAAAGAGTTTCGTTTCATTTTTTGTTATTAATCTTCCGTTCAGTTTTGTCGTTATTATCTTCATATTTAAAAGAAGGCGAATTTAGCGTTTCTTATAATATATTTTTTCATCCTCATCAAGCTTTATTCATATATCAAGCTTTTGTGATTTATTTATCGTAGTCTTTGAAGTTTATGGTATCTTCGTTTACATGCGAGTTTTAGACCAACAAAAGACTTACCTACCTTCGAATGAATTCCCAAATAATAAGCAGGATATCATTAAAAAGCAGGATCAATAAAATTGTGTTTCCGTGAAAATGTGATGCTTGAATATCAAAGGTTGGTTCCGGAGAATGCTAGGCATTCATATTTTGGCTTAAATTCGAAACCATCTCTTGACATGTATACAGTCGGAGGTGCCTTTATTCGGGGTTTAAATTGGTGCAAATGTGGGTTCAGTTAGTACAGTTCTCAGCCTGAAAAGAGAGGAGAACGCATATTCTATTAGCAATTTCTTAAGTACTATTATATTTGGTAATAATATGTTAAATATTAATAACAATGCAACGTTCTTTAAACGTTTAATTACTTAGAATGTATAAAAGTATTTGTAAAAAGTGTGATTAAGCTATAAATGGTATATTAAATAGGTTATTAAATTGGATAGTAAATGCGTAATAAATTGGTTATTAAGTGAGTTTAATGAGTTATCAGATGGGTTATTTGATGCATTATTAAATGGATTATTAAACTACTTTAATTGAGAAAAACATTTAAAAACGCTTTCGTTTGTAGTATATTTCGTGTTCTAAATATAAAACTGTGTTCTAAACTGCGTTGTTTATCTGCGTTTACTTTACTCTCCCAAATATTTTCAATTCTTTGTTTTTCCTTCATTCACAAAACATTTAATTCACTTAAAATCAAATAAAATGAAGCGTTCATCTTTCTGTGACTGTGGCATGTTAAACAATATGTTGACATCGTGCAAACTTCTTCAGTAGAGAAGAACTACCGAATAGCACACATACGTGAATACACGTAAATATTTAAATGTGTCTGAATGGGGCGACGGGGGCAACAGGATCCCCTCCAAGGACTACATGCGTGTCTGCTTGTGTCTCTTATGGCGCTTTGACTTTGCAAGCTTCCAAGTCTTCGTACTATAAGCGAATATAGAGTTGTCCGTATGTGGTTAGGAGGGACTTTTTTCGACTTCAGCTATTTTTGTAGAGGGTGCAAAGTTTTCACAAATAACAATGAAACCTCACAAAGCTGCGGGCCAACAGAGAGCGGAAAAAACCAAGACTATCACCATTAAAGGTAAACATTAACAAGGAGATGAGTAGGGAAGAAGATCGCGGCAGAAAAAGAAACAAATGAACGAAAGCGGAAGTTTATTTGTTTGTTTGTAGCTGCTCGAAGCTGCGGAGCCGACGCTGGCCAAGCGACCGTCTGAGCGACGACGAAGACTTATTGTGGTCCAGTGTGACTTTTGAGAGCGTCAAGTGTGTGGGCGAGAAAGAAGGAGAACAACAGCGAGACAGAGTGAGAGAGAGACTCCAGTCACTGGACACGTCTAGTCACTGGACATTCCGCTCCTGTCGCTCCTGCTACGCCGCCAGGATATAACAATATTTTCACTCGCTGTCCTGTTGCATCAAAGTTAATTTATCTCTTTCAAGTGTTGCTTGCAGTTGAGATACTTTTTATTGTTTGTTTGTGTGCGGTACTTGTATGTGTGCATGTGTGTGTCGGTGTGTGTGTGTGTGTGTAAGCACTCGTAGCACTTTTCGTTTTATTTTTATTTAGATCTGTGCTCTGGTCCTTTTTTAATGGTTGTTCTGGTTGCTGTTGTTGTTATTCTTTTTGTTATTGTTGTTGTTTTTATTGTCATTGTTGTTAGCTTTGTTGTTGTTGTGCCTTTAAGCTACGAGCTTGTGCTACGTTGGAGTCGATGAATGCGAAATTGCTGAAGTTAAAGGATCGTAAAAAAGGATTTACTCTCTAAGGTGGACAAGCTTAAGGTAATGAAATAAACAACAACAACAACAACAACAACGACAACAACACCAGCATGGACAAACGTGTAACGAATACTAATAATAATAAAAAAAGCACTGCAGTAGCAACAAAAGACAATTTAATTCAATTGATTCGGAATGATTTAAATGTTGTGGTTCGTGAAGTATTTCTTTCCTTCCTGCCCCCCCCCCCCTCCCGCCTTTCCTATTTTCCTATCTACGCATCCTACCGCCGTCCCTCCCTCCACCCTGCCTCCCCTTGCGTTAGACGCTTTTATTCTTCTTGCTCTGTTTTCTGTGTCTGCTTTGGACACAATGACAATTTGTTGCCGAGCGATGTGTGAATAAATATTTTAATCGGATGCTGTTTCAGGGTCACTGAATAAAAGGTTTTTTGGGTTTTTTTTCATTTGTTGTTTTTTTTGTTTCCTGCTGAATGGAAAAATTGCTTCACTGAAACTATTATTGCGTAACTTCAGTAAGTATTTTGGAAACTTTGAAGTCGTTTGGAAACCAAGACGGCTTTCAAATCATTCATCGATTAAAACGTTTTTGAAGTGTTTTCCGATTACCATCTATTGAATGGTTTTAAAGCTTTCCCAAACCATCCTCAAGAATGCAATGATTCCTTTCATAAGTTAAGAAAGCTTTTAAGCAGCACCAATGAAGCAGCTTTATCGTGAATACTTTATGAAGCCTTTCGTGAGTTTAATAAAAGACTGTCAAAATTTAATTATCATTTTATTTTTATACAATAACTTATCTTAAAAAACTCTTGCAACTTCTACGTAACCTTTTAGAACCCGATGGTTTCATCTGCTTGGACCTTTTTAGCAAATATGCTTGTAGAACTTTTCTTTTTGGTCTCTTTTTGAAGTTTTTGCAACGGCAAATGAGTTCGAACAGAAGGACATCAAAGAGGAAAGGAATTCAATGGAAGGACGAAGGGCATCGGCGGGACAAACAGCAAAACAAACCTGTTATGCAATGTTTTGTTGGCAACGTTGTCGTTATACACTTATGAACGACAAGATACCGAGAAGCGAGAAGGCCAACTCATACAATAACAACAACAACAATAGTTGATGATGCTTACTCACTCCCCAAAACATCCGCAAACAAATTTGGTTACCTTATGAAAGGAACAGAAGCCGTATAAACAAAAACAGCAACCACAGCATCAGCATCATGAGCATCATCAGCATCATCAGCATCATCAGCATCATGAGCAGCATCAGCTTCAGTAGCAGCAGCAACAATAATAAAAACAGACACACTACAACATGGCAACGACAGGGAAAGTTTGCTCATGCCAATTAATTGTGGCTTAGAATGTAAAAGACAAATATTAACTTTTGGTTTCAGTGCGGTTTTAATTTTGATAGGAGTTATAAATAAATTATTATATGTGACCACAGACACGCCCACCCGTCAACACACACTCTCTACACACACATTCACACACACACACACACACATTTCACGCTTTCTGAATGCATTCCATGTAAATGAGTATCATTGCTGTCGTTGTTGCTATTGCTATTGTTGTTGTTATTATTATTGCTGCGTCGGGAGCAACAACATGTCGATTGTTATTTGCAGTCGTTGTTTGTAGAAAATAATTGTTGCATACTTTCGAGCGCTAAGTGAAGCTGTTCAGGAAATTGTTCAGTTGTTGCTCAGTCGTAAAAATACCGCAGCAGGAAAAAATCAATGAATAAATGGAACTTTCGATATTTCTTTAAATTCCTTATATTTATCCTTATATTCCTTATTAAATTAGTATGTATACTCTTATTTCTACTCTCATATTAAAGGCTGAAAAAGAAAGTCATAAGCGAAGTGATTTTTCCTACTGGGTGGGTGTGATAATGCAGTGGAAAATATATAGAATGTAGTGCGTATGTACGTCTATCCAAGTATTAGGATGGGCATGTGTGAGTGTGTGCATCTATCGCTGTGTTTGTAGCTGCTTCTGTTGTCATTAGAGGAAGCATTCGTTTGCTTGTTTCTAATTTAGCATTTTACTAACATCAACAACACAATACAATACAAAGTCTACAAACAAACAACAGTAACAGCAAAAACAAATACTGTTTGCATGTATAATCAACAAGGACACAATTGATTTGCTTGTGTGTGTGTGTGTGTGACGAATAAAGCTGTTACAAATTAAGTGCGAATTCATATAAAATGTCATGTAAACAAACAAAAACAACACAAAATCTGCTGTTGTTATCATTGCTCAGTTGTTGGATGATGTTGCAGCACATGTTGAGTGATTTTAACAAAAACAACAACAACACCGAATTAGTTTAGAGTTAGTTAATGTTAAGGCTAAGTTAAGGTGTTGAGTATTATGTTAATGCTAACTTAAAGAGTGAAGTGAAATATAACAGTAACTCCTTTTCTTAGGTCCTAGATTATTTTAGATTGAACTGATTGTATCTTAGATTTATCTTAGCTCTGAGATTTAGTTTTTATTTTATGTATTTAATCCTATCGTATTTAGTCTGTAAACAAAATATTTTAGATTCAGTTTCGGAGTAGTTTAAATCGTAGTGTTAAGCAAATATACACAAGATTTGGGCCTCTATTCTCAGGAAATGACCTGAAAATTAAACCATCTTCAAAGTACTTTTTTATGATGACGATTTTCAATGATATGATTATTTTATATCCACTTTTTTTTAATATACGAATGTTCTAAAATGACATAAATAGATATATAAAACAGGTTTGAAGGATAATAAGAAGAAGATACTATAATTAAGTTGTGTATAATGGAAATTTCACTCAATGCACAATAACGTCATTATAACGTAATATAATAATAATATTCCGCAATCTGAGCTGTAATCGGTGGGGACGTCAGGACACGAGGCAAGGAAAAGAAAATAGCAACAACAACAACAAAATTACATATCACGATGTTGTTCAAAGCGTTTAATTCGATGGAGTTTCTTACTACTAATTTTACTCAAACCGAACTCATCGCTCTCTCTCTCTCTCTCTCTTTTCTCCTCAACAACAACAACAAATTGGTTGGGGGGGGGGGAGGGGGTGGATGAACATCCAAGATAAACCATCTCTACCCAAAAGCTGCTGGGTTCAGACTGCTTTTCTCTACGATTCCTTTGAAGATCTCGAGGAAGCTTGCGAAGAGCGAAAGCGGTTAAAACGGTAGAAGCTACAACTAAGACGTTTTCAACTTAGCACTCGAAACTTATTTTTTATCCTGCCTGAGGGAAGAATAAACAAACAACCAACAAATGATACAGCAACACACTGAAACATACCAAAATCAACAAACACTGGCAAGAAACGAGGGCGCAACGACGACAACAACAGACAGTACCGTAGCAACAGCATAAAATCCATCCGGCAGCAGCAGCAGCAACAGCAACAGCAACGAAAAGGATGCGTTGAAAGCAGCAGAAAATCTGTTTCTTCGATGCTCAAAGCTGGGATGAAATGTTATCACTTCGCAAAATTGCTCATTAGCACGTGATAATACGTTACGAGAAGCACCCCCCGAAGACCCTCAGGATCCGCAAGGGTACCACAGGAATAAAATAGAGGCGTCGATGAACCCAGCTCAACCCAACACAACCCCAAAACCAGAGCAGAACAGGACCAAAAACTCCAGAAAAGTGTCAGGAATCTGAGGCACGGCGCTCGGTGTATGCAGAGTTCAATTGTTGTTGTTCTTGGTGTTACTGTTGGCGTGGCATGTTGCCATACTTTCATGTTTCCTTTCCCTCCTTCCCGCTCCCCACCTCATTTGATTTTCATTTGCTTCCTGTGCAACTGTGCGTAGCTGTTGTTTTCTCCCGCGGGCTGCAATTCTTCTCAAAATTATCCAAATTTCCGTAGCATCCTTTTGGTTTTTTTTTTGAATGGTGGTATGTGGTGCCAAATTGCACTGCATGGCCGAATGGAGATGCTGAGGGTTTCATTTCATTTGAACGAATGATTATGGCTTTTAAATTGTTATAAAAAAGGGCGTGATGTATAAAAAAGGGCGTCGTATATACGAGTATATTGGGTTGGATGGAAGGGATGGATGGTAAGGAAGGAAGGGGAAGGACTGGAAAGGGAAGGCAAGGAATAAGCAGAAAGGGGAAGAGAAAAAGCATGGTTTTCTAAGAATGGTTTTTTAATGTATTATATTATTACTCTCTAAATTCTTTGTTTGACAGTTGACATTGACATATAGTATGTTAAAGTGCCATGCAACTGTGAAATGTTTAGTGTCAAATGTTTAGTCACAAATGTCAAGTGTCACGTATTAATGAAGGTAACTAAATCTCTCACTCTTTTTTTTAACAATAAGAGTTTAGAAGTTATAATCAGTTCTAAACTAACCAAAATAATAATATTCGTTTTAGTTAGTTTTTTTTTATTTTTTTGTTTTAATGAATTTATCCGTAAATTTTTCCAATGTGAAGAGGGAGAAAATCCTCTCTAGAAAAGGTAATCTTTAGAAAAAAAGTGTTATTTGAAGTTGTGTCTTTAGTGTGGTTTTAAAGCCTTCAATATACTCAATCAAGTCATTAAAATGCACAATGAATCAAACATATCGGGTCATGAACACTAACTCATGCCATGAAAAAGCGTTTAAAAGCTTTTATCAAGCCGCAGAGACGCAGCCACCAACACACACACATACACACACACATACGAATGCAAACACATACTGTGTAAAGTAAAATACACGACCGTACAGATTCCATTACAATTTTAAACGAATTAAAAACTTTTTATTTAAGTTTGTTTGATAAACACAGGTTTTGACTTCAGAGTGTTGTTTGAGTTATTGTCGTTGTTGTTGTTGTTGTTGTTGTTGCTAGTGTCGTTTCCGTTGTTGTTGTTGTTGTTCTCCGTTGTTGTTGCTAGTTTTTGTTGTTATTATTGTTGCTTAGTTCGGTGAATCGGTTTAAACGCATTGTTTTTGTCATCGACATCGACAGTAGATACATAATACGACGGCCAACAACAACAACGACCTGCTCTCTATAAGGACACTTTTGTAACCGCATCAAATGGAGTGGAATCCTTAATTAGAAGCCAACTACGACTACACGAGAGCAGTTTGACAGACCAGAGAGGGACGAGACGAGCCGGAGAGCTGAGGTTGGGGGAGCGAGTGACTGGCTGGATGGCTGACTGAGTGGCTGGCTGAGTGGCTGGTTGGTTAACCAGATGGTTGAGGGCGCTGTCTGTTGTTAGATGCAGTTCGGTGCATTCGATTTTAATGCAATTAAGTTGAAAATCACATTGTTTAGCATTTCATCAGATGCATTCGATGCCGATGTTGGCGCTGAAGCTGAAGCAGAGGCTTCTTTTCCTTTCCTCTTTGCGCCGTTAGCGTTGTCAGCTGACGTGCGACGATGCGGATGCTCACAATTCGATTACAACATCAGTTGATAGCGATGTTTGGGTCCTTGATGGTGGAGGAATCTATTCAACAATGCAACCTGTTTTTTTCTCTTTGTCACTGCAGATGCTTGTCTGCTTTTAATTGAATTGATTTCGTTACTAATAACTTTGTTTATGTTGTACTTTAATAGAGTTAATATTTGCGGAATAGATGCACATATACACTATACATACATATGTATATTTATGTGCGTGTGTTTGTGTGTGAGCGTAATTAAATTAATTACGAGCTACAAGTTGTTTAAATTGTGTTTGTATTTTTTAACATTTTTGATTTGCGTGTTTTTGAAACACACCCAAAGTGAATTTTAATTCAATAGTGAATTCGGTCAAAACGAAATAAGAAAACAACAGAAAGATGAAGTTTTAAATCCAAACAATTTCATTTCGTTGATTCTTTTACTGTTCTCCCTCATGATTTGTTTTATACTCGTAATACTAAAATATTACGTGAAATTTTTGACACTAATAAATGTACGTACTTCCTTTATAGCTCTCTCTCTTGATACTTAAATGTTGTGCGAACATCTCAGGAAAAATTAACTTATTGTCTAGAGTTGTCAACACAAATATGACAATGCAGAGAGCGAGAGAGAGAGCGAGAGAGAAAGAGACGGCTGCATAAGAGTATCAACGGATGCGCTTTCATAAGCGAACATGCATGAATGAATGGACGAACTCTACACACAAACACACCCTTGATGTTGTATATTATTTTGCTTCAATGTGATAAGATAACACAGAATAGAATAGAATGGAATTGAATTCAGTGCCAGGTGCTGACTGGAAATAGTATAGAATGGAATAGCTTTAAAGCGGAACTACAGCGACAACCGACATTCATCCGTATAAAGTACTCACGCTACTCACACGCACACTAATATTCATATTTATACAGCAGAGAGTCGCAGAGGAAACGCAGCAACACATCTTCACTCCAACGAAATGTGCAACTAAACACATCCTTTAACTGTCAGACATGAAGTGCTGCACTGACTGACATTTCCAGTCAAAACAATCAGTGAGACAACGGCACGCATACCGACAGATAAAAAGACAGATAAAAAGGACAGACAGAAGGACAGACAAGCAGAACAGGCAACAGAACAAGAGAAACACACACACCAATGAAGAATTCAACACTCCTGCATGTGCACATATCTACATATAGTGACACTTAGAGAGAGAGTCAGGGAGAGAGACAGAGAGAGAGAGAGAGAGAGATGCAGACCCAGAGTTGCAGACAGACGGAAAACAATCGGCAACAGCAACATGCGTGGCAGCTACAATGCACATGAGCGAGAATCATCATCATGTTGCTGGGTGTCTGAAGAAGAAGAAGAACAGCGTATCATCGAATTTGTTAACAAAAAACAAGTACAAGTTTTAAAGTTTCGTATTTGATGTTGTTGTTGTTGTTGTCTTTGTTGCTCTCTGTTTTGTCTTCCATTTCATTTGATAAAGTGTGGTTGACACAGCGGAAGTCTCGTATGTGTGTGCGTGTGTGTGTTGATGTGTGTGTGAGTGTGTGAGTGTTTCATGGAGTGTGTTTGTGTGTTTAACTGTCTGCACACAAGCGGAAGGTGTCAGTCGTGATGATGGGTGGGTGAAACACTTCACACACTCGCAGTTCCTTCTGAGTTCGTGTGTGTTTGTGTGTTTCGCTTTCTCTCTCTCTCTCTCCATCCTTCTCCCTTTTGGTGAACTTACGTTACTCGTATACCGTGTATCAGTTTATCATCTCTACATATCAATAACCAAGTTTGTCATTGTCATTGTCATGTCTGTCTGTCTGTCTGTGTGACGGTTTGTCCCTTGTTCTGTTTCTGTCTTGTGTTCTTCCTTCAGGTTTTGTCTCTTTCTCTCTTTGTCTTTGTCCGTATCTTGTCCGTGTCTTTGTTTTCCACTTCATCAAAACTTTTTTCTATTCACTGGTTTTTTGCTGTGTGTCCTGTTGATTGTTGTTGATCGAATATTGTATTAATTTCTCATTTTTTATATCTATCTGTCTGTCCTTCTGTCAGTCGTTCTATCTGTCCTGTCTGTCGTTCTATCAGTTATTCTGCTTTCTGTTGGTTTGAAACTATATTTTGTCTGTACACAATTTTTATTTCATGTAGATTTTTTCCACTAAACTCACAGTTCGAGTGTTCCTCAACTAAGGTGATTTCCGAGATCAATAGAGGTCACTTAAAAGGCGTTAAATTCTACCTTTCTTCGGGCTATTTTTTGCCTAAGGTTTTGATTCGTCATCAGGTTATAAATACATTTTAAAACAAGGGAAAAACCAACCGAATGTGACTGAGATCCAATACTGCTTAACCCGGCACCATGACATATTTTATTGTTTCTCGTACCGTTGAAAAGTTGCCCGAGCCATGATGTGTTTCTGTAATGCGTGTATGTTTGAATGTTTCTCTGTTTGTCTGTAATTCCTTGAGTTTTATGTTGGACATAAAATCGAGATCTTTGACATAATTTCTTCTCATCAGAGCAAGCAGCAAAAAACAACAACAACAAGAACTTACGGTATCCGTCTGTAGCCATAACTTTTATTCCGTACTCTGTGCATTAAGACTAACCTTGAATATTCTACTTGGAACATTCCGGAGCTTGTGCCTCTCTCGTGGAACTCGTGAATGTCATTTGTTCGTGTGCTGTGATGCGATGTCGCAGTCTCATCTGCAATGGACCGTGACAAACGGCGTTTAATTGTGCAACAAGCTTCGTTGTTCCACCTTCCATCGCACGCTTTGCTGCTTTGGACCCGACGATACGTTTTGTACGTTACATTCACACCGACAACAAACACTCCCAGTATTAGCATCAATAACCATCCATCCATCCACCAGCCATCTGTCTATCTGTCTGTCGTTCTACCCATCTATGCAACTATCACTGCACCTCAGTCACTCAGTCACGATACGCCTCTGATTTGCCTTCTGGCGCTATGACTTAAATTTGAATAATTCGGAATTTATAGAGCTCTTCCACAGATACTTCTGTAGTGGATTTATGTAGATTGATTTGAAGTTGTCCCTTCCCTGCCTTCGATTTGCTACTTTCTCCATTCCATTCAAGGTTCAAAGCAACGCATCGCTTAATTGAGGCAACCACCCAGCCTCCTTCCCGGGTGAATTGAGTGCACAGAGTGCGCAGTGTGTAGATAGATAGATAAGTATGTACATTCTGGGTTTTAATCCATCCACCCGCCCCGAGGGAGATGACAAACGAAGCCAAACAATTGCCAGAAATTCACCAGAAACTTAAAATGTGAAGCTTCAAAGTGACAGGCGCTTGTTTTGATCAAGTTATTCATTGTATCCGTAATCAACCCTGCAATTTTATTGAGCTTGTTTATTTTGTTTCTGGAGCTGATAAATATTGAGTACAACAACAATGGAATTGAAATGATATTACAAATAAATAAATAAAAGATAAACAAATAAAGAAGTACAAGTTTCCATTCAACATAAAGTGAAATGGTTCCATGATTTTCAATTGAAACAAGGAATCTCCGAATTGGGAACCTTTTCTCGGTATTTAAAAGCTCTAAAGTATTTTAAAGTTCTTAAGGTTCTGTGTCTGAAATAAGAACCTTGTGAATGTTCTGAAGAAAATCCTTCAAAAGGACTTTATAAGGACTTTATATAGGACCTCACCGACCAGTTAGCATCTATAAAGTACTATCAGATCTGTTGTGTTACGTGCCATGTTCAAAATATGGAAATTGAATGGAAACGACAAAAGTTTTCCAACGAGTACTTTACAAATCAACAATTTATAGTTATTCTGTTTAAAAATAATAATAATGTATCTAAAAACGTGTTCATTAATAATTACGAAGTGAAAATCTGTCAACCGATCGAATAAATGACTTTATCAACACTGAATATATACATACTGTGCTGTCGTGCGGAGGGTGGGGGGAGAGGGAGAGGAAATAAGAGAACACCTGAACCGTATACAGCTACAAAATATAGCATAGATACAGATACTGTACATATATGTACATACACTATACAGTTACTACCATAAATATAATTATATTAATGAGTTCCGGCGATCAACAGTTGTTTTTTTTAGTTGTTGCCTCTTATCAGATATCTACGTGTATAACAGTAAAACGAGGCCAGATTTCGATTGAAAAATTCTCATGTAGAATGAGTATCGGATCATTTCCTATTTAATTTTTTAATCTTAAACGATTCACTTTTGATATTTTTTCATTTTTCGACATATGTATCTTAATTTTTTTCCCAGAACATCAGCTAAAATAATGTACTGAATAACGAAAGGTAATCTTAAATGGTTAATCGGTATAGTCTCAAAAAACATTTTACTCCATTCTTGTCAACATCTCTAACATCAATTAATTTGTGGTTTTCAATCATTGCGATAGACCCAAACGAATAACTGAAGAATACATTCCAATCAAAGCTGTCAAAATCAGATTTACACTTGTTATCTTTACAATAAGAGTTCGTATTATTCTAGGATATAATGGGAAAACATGTCATGACATGATGGGAGTTACATGCATTAAATTGAGTAACTATTGATCCAAGAGTTATCTGAGTGACGCTTAGCTTCTATATATTGTATAGTACACAGTATAGTATATAGCACAGGGTTTGACAGGGATTGATTTCTGCCTCGGTTAACATTTTTTACAAAGTTAAGTCTGGTAGAGGCTCTGAAGGTTTAACTTAGTAACTATATAACTGTAAATAACTATACTGCTGTAATAAAATATATATGTAAATTCTATTAAATCGACTTACCAATTAAATATCAGGAATGTTAATGGTTTTTTTTTGAGAATTCTGATTGCCAAATTGATCAAATTTTCGTATAAAATCGGTGAATATTTTTATAACAAATATTCATTTAATAGATGTGATTTGTAAAAATGTTGTTGATCATTTGAGCTTTTTGGACAATCATTTGTAGGATCGTTTGGATAATCGTTTGGATGACAACAACAACAAGAATAAACACTGAACCGATTGTTGCTGCTCTCAGCAGAAGCAACATCAGCAACAGCAACAGCAACAGCAACAGCAACAGCGATAGAAACAGCATCAACCGCAGCAACTACAACGACACTGATTTGTATTGCATTCAAAAGTCAAAACTCGCTGTACTCCCGTTGATCATCTTAAAAGTTAAAAAAAACTAATTATTTTTGTAGAAATAAAAACAACTTATGTACATACAACAACATATGCATGTATGTATGTACAATACATTCAAATGAAAAACACGCCATTTCATTTAACACGACAAATTAAAGTTGGTTATTTTTTTTCACATGTTTTCATGTAGTTTTTCGTTTTTATTGTGCTATTTTATTTTATTTTTTCTGTTGTATTTGACTCAAAGCAACAGCTGCTTTTTTAAATTGCTATAAATTATTATTGAACGTTGTTATTGTTCTAAATCGCGTGTGTTATTTTCTGCTGATTATTTGAATTTTTTCCTGTTTATTAACTAGAATTAAGAAAACTATAATCAACGAATTTGGCGAATTATTTGCCATTATTCTGAATAGAAAAAGCGTTACTTTTAAGCGCAGTTATTTACTGTTATTTGATGTGATTGATTTTGAGATTATTTCGTTTTTTAATATTTTAAGATTTTTTCGAAGTTCCACTGTTCCACCGCGTGTGGAACGCGTTTGGAATTCGCTGCTGCGACGTGTACAACTCTGCAGCCACTCCACGCTGTACTTTAACTCGCTGTTAACTCGCAGCTCTGACGCAGTGGTACTTCCGCGTTAACGGCTCCGAATCGAATGACACGACTACGATTTTTCATTTACAACGAAAACGTCGGAAGCAATCATTTTTCGAGCAAGTTTTCCAACCCCGAAAAGTGTTGCTGCCCGAAACGGCCACGTAAACAGACAGACAGACAGAGAGACAGACAGTCAGTCGGTTTGCGTGTGCATGTGTGTGTGTTCCAGCGAGTGCGTCGCTAATGTGTCGGTGTGCTTGTGTGCGTGTACTTGAGTGTATTTACCAAATCACTGTCACGTTGAAAGAAACCCAACAACAACAGCAACTGCTAGCAATCGAAACAACAACAAGAATCGAAAGACCAAAAACAAGCACAACAGGAAGAAGAACAAAAACAGTAACCCCGCAACAACAACAACAACAACAACAACACTGCAATCGGCGGTGCTCATTGAGCGTGACGCGTGGTACGAGCTGACTGTCGTATGGACCGTGAGTCAGCCATTCAGACAACCGTTCGATTGAACAGAAAATCGTACGCACAGAGAAACGGATGCTTGCTTGGTTGATGCCCTCGTTCTCAGCCAACCAGCCCCCAACTCGACCCCCTTTCCCACTGCGCCTTGCTTCTCATTCGGCTCCCCCTCCACTCCTCCGCTTTCCAAGCATTCCCGTTGACAGTTCAGCCGTGAAAGGATGGAAATTCATCATTTTTGTTTGATATCCGCACAAAAAAGAACCGAATCGAATAGAAAGCTACGAAAAGGAAAAGAAAAAGCAAATAAAGCGACGAGAGAAATGGGAAAAACGAGATGGAGAAAAAGAAATCACCTCACATCCCAACAACAAGCAATGAAATCGAATTTGAATTTCAATTCTGCGCTCGATGGGCGAATAAATGAATTGACGACGATGCTGGCGATGATGAGTTGGCTGTGGTTGTTGTTGTTGTTGCTGCTGCTGCGTCTGACGGAGGTTGTTAGAGTTGCCCGCGGCGCAGCTGTTTATCGTTTCTTATCCACTATCAGTTATTCAACTCCTAACAAATCTTGTGAGCCATCTTTTGGGCCACACCATCATAAAGTGAAATACCGTATGCATCCATGGACACTGCGTAGAAACGACTGGCCATTCGTTCCATCTCACTATTTTTTCACCTCATCCCTCCTGCCACCCGTCCCCCACCCACGATCCCTTCAATCTTCCTCTTTGTTTACCTCACCGCTGGCAACGCTTTTTTCTAACAACCGGAAGTAAGGCAGAAGTATGCCAAACCCATTTATACGAGTATTTGTGTGAATACGGTTGCTTATGAGCGAGTGCCTGTGTGTGTGTGTGTGTGTGTGTTCAAGCGTGTGCGTTGATTTCCATTGTTGTCAATTTTATTCTTCTGGCTTCGTTTCAACGCTGTTTGTTTCATTCCGTGGTTCAATAAACTTTGCTTTTCTAACTTTGGGAAGCCGGAAGTCGCGCTTCACATTCCTTAGCTTCGTTTTGTGGCTTTAGTTGTCATTTGCTTTTAAATACAAAAGGTATCACTAACGTACTGTAATGCTACTAATAATGATAATAATATAATATTGAAGTTAAGTTAATTAAATTCATTTCAAAAAAATTTGAAATAAATTCGAATGTTCGAATGAATAAAATTATCTGAAAGCTTCACAATGATTAAAAGGTATTTACAGAACCCACGAGGATGGATTAACTTCATCAATTTATAATAATAAGAAGAGCTACTTAGAAATCGTATTTCACAAAAAAGTTTTATATCAAAAATATACTTCAAAAGTTGCAATACGTTGCTGTCAATTCAATAAATGGTCAGAAGCAATCAGGCGGATCATAGACTGTAAATCGGAATTGAATGCAAATGGTGGAATAAAGTTAGAAATAAAGGATGAAAGAACGAAGAGAAATCAACACAACACAACAATAACAAGAAATAAACCCAAATAAACCCCACCTTGTTTATGTGCAATTGAGCCCGTGAATCACAGAGCTTAACTCATGCTCGCTGCTCGGAATGGAACTCGGCCAGAACTACGTAAACTATTGTAGAAGCGAACCTCTCGATCCGAGCATAGAGACTGATTGGCAGAGAGTTATTCACTCGGTCTTCGGCATTCTAGGAGAGGCATTAGACACAAGATCCATCGGGGTGGCCGATTGTGTGATACGAAACCCAAATATTCACTGAACTGTAATGAAACGAATTAAACGGAGCGATACGGCGTCCAGCTTCCAGCGGAGCTCCGTCGCGGCGGGAAGAGGAAGCGTGGTTCTGTTTGAATGCATAAAGAACAAGGCAACAACAACAGTAATATAAGCAACAATATAAACAACAATATAAACTACAATATAAACTACAATATAAACAACAATATAAACAACAATATAAACAACATCACCAATAATAAAGAGACGAATAAAAAATACCATACTATTTCCGAAGAGAAACCTAGACGCTTGATACTCATAACGGTTATGGACGAAGCGGACGTGGCGGTGGTGAACGGTGGGTGGATGGTGGAATCCCACCAACAAATCCTCCTTTCGATGGACACGAATTCAAATGTATCTCTTGTGCATCTCATTCATGGGTTTCGTTCATGTCTGACATTCGACGAATCGAACTGGACGCGGACTCGGACTAAATACCGTAGGAATGAAGTGCATTTCTGGAATGAAATTTTCTAAATTTCATAAATATTTGCATTGCAATGATGTAGTGCTGCATTTACGGATAAACGTAACGAATTTTATACTTCTTTTGGTAGTTAAGCAAAATCAATAAAAATACAATGTTACATAAAACCATATTGTGGCCATCTTCACTACAATGTTTGAAATATTCGAAACTTTCGGAACATCTTTTTCATCGAGTTTACTTTAAACGATAAATATTTTCTTCATTATTTATCACAATTAATTATATTCTACGGAAAACAATGAAAGGTTTGTTGTTTGTTAGGCGACGAAACAAGAAAAGTTTCCGAAAACAAGACAAAGTTTTCGAATTGACCCATAGCCAGGTTAGATTAGGAGTAAAGTTTTAGTGGTTGTGGAGGACGGAGGAAGGGGGGCATGGAGTTGTATAAAAGCTGTCGCACAAAATAAGAACCACAAAATAACAACTACAAAAGAAAAACTTAAACTTTGTTTGAGGCTAAGGTCTGGGTCCAAATGTAGAACTTCAAGTCTCTTTGTGTTTTACGTGAGCACCTGTTCTTGGAGAACTGAATTTCGTGATATATTCTAACCAAGATTATATAGTTGACGAACGATTGATGTCCCGATTGCTGAGAATGCACACTACATCAGTCCTTACAGATTGTTATCAATAAGTAGAACAGTGATAAACCTTTAATGATCTTTGGTCGTTGTTAGTGGTTGCTTTGATAGGTGTGCCCCGCCCTCTTTTTAGTATATTCCATACAATTTATTAGGGTAGCCCACTTTTTGGCTTGAATTTCAATTATTCTTTCAAACCCCTTTCAGGCGTCTTTTAAAGGTATCTTTTTTAAGATATTTCTTAAAACAATACCGAAACCTAAACAAGAACAAGGAATCACTTGCTTTCACTTCTTCTTGTTTTCAGAAATGTACTCTGAACCTGTAAAAGTGCTCCTCTATTCTGCCAGCGACAGTGTTGTTGTTGTTTTCGTCTGAGCCTACGTTTAATTGGCAATTTCAGTCATTCACTGAGGCAGTAAAACGATTTTAACCAACTGAATAAAGCGGGTAAAAGGAAGACAGGTAGAAAGAGAAGAGGGAGGATGAGGAGAAGGGGAAGGAGGTGAAGGGGGAAAAGAGGGTGAAGTGGATGAAGTGAGGAACCTGACCCCTCGTTGAAAAGGAAAACAAGTACGCAGTCTGTTGTCGGGTTACAGAATTTAATATTCTTCAATAAATCAGTTTCGATGTTACAGACATCAACTTCATCAATATCATCAACATCATCAACATCATCAACATCATTAACATCAACATCATCAACATCATCAACATCATTACCATCAACAACATCAACATCGTCAACATCAACAACATCAATATCATACACATTATCAACAACAGCAACACCAACATCATCAACATTATCAACAACAAGCTTCATCGTATAGCGAAATGGATTGGGTCTGGTTTGGATGAAAGGATGGTTGGATGGCTGGTGGAGGGGAGGGTTGCAAGGCTGTTTGGATGGTTAACCAAAATTTCCACAACGGTCGGCAATATTGGCCATGCTACTCGTATAACAAAGGGCAACAATATCGAGCTCAACACTGATGCAACGACACCGACATCGATACAGACAAACATTTGGCCACCTCTATGACAAAATGTGTCAAGTGTTGGTAGCTCATGTTCGTGGACGTGTGGGTGTGTGTGTCTATGTGAATCTGTGTATGACGATCAACATCCTTTCTCGTGGTTGGCAGCGTGTGACGGCAGCGCAAGGATTTGACGCCGTTGTCGATGGTGACAAAGTGAGATTAAAAGTGACTTTGTTAAATTGTGAGCCATCAATCACAAGCACACAGGCACCGACATACAGACACACATACTCATCTCTGCAATACATGTATACGTATGCATGTGCATGTGTGTGATAGCGGATTTTAATGATACGATCAAAATACCGCAAGCAAATCTGTTTGCTGTGGGTGTGTCTATCTCTCTCTCTGTCTCTCACTCTCTATCTCTCTATGTGCTTGTGTGTGTGTGATTATTAGTGTCTCCTTGTCGCAGTTTCTGTTGCTGTCTCTTGTGGTTATTAACACTTTCGCCATGTCGAACATCCTTTAATCCTCATGACGGTGTTGCCATGTCCCACTCTATCTTAAATATTGTTCTAGTATTCAGTGTTAATCAAGATTTTGTCGTAAACTAAATGGTTATAGAATTAAAAAACAACAACAATACAAACAAAGAATTAATTAATTAAAAGATTCACTTATCTTCTTTGTATCTATTGAGTAGAGAAACCGAAATCAGCTGATTGTGTTGATAAACTGATTATCTTGACATAAATTTGACAGCGATGAACGATTCGGAGGGTGGAAAAAAGCAGAAAGTCGCCCAAATACAAGAGGACGGAAATTAAAGGCGCATTTATCGCACTTGAGTAATGAGACTTAAGCAATCGTATCGAATCCTCTCGATTCCTTCTTATCGAATTAATGAAGTTCGAAGTACTTAAGCAAGTAAATTTATTCGTCCTCGTATGCAATCCGAATTTTCAATGATTTCACTGTGATTAATATACAATTCACAAATTTATCACGTAATGAAACTTTGCAAAAGGAGCCCACAATTGCAAAGCCAACAACAACAATGCTTTTGCTTGCAGTGATTACGGTTTCATAGCATTAATAAAAGAAACCTGGAGACACAACAAAAACAAATAACAAGCAACCGATTCAATTATGTCAGCAGACAGCGTCCGAGATGTGGCACCTGTGCAACATGGCTAAATATTGTACGAGGTGCAGGGGCTGCAAGGGAGGTGGTGCCTCCAAGTAATCTTACGCATATTAATAATAATTTCGTCATTAAAGGGGGACGAGCAGCTGTGCGCACGCTAGCAAAACGATTTGAAAACACAACGTCAAACATTTTTACCATTTATTTTATTATTGTTGGTGTTGTCGTTGTTGTTGTTTTCGTTGTTGTTGTTGTCGTTGTACTTTTATAGTTCAAAATCAACGTCAACATAAAAAGGACCTCACTGGACGTGGCCAGGAAGACGTGCACCGTCGAATGCAATGCAAGAGATTCCATTTTAACGCCTCATTAACTTGACTCCATTCTGCGTGCTCTCAATCTCAAGTTAACGCTTTCGCTGCTTTGTGTCTGCTGCTACTGCTGTTGTTGTTGCTGTTATTGTTGCTGTTCTTGTTGTTGCTGCTGCTGTAATTGTTGCAGGCAGGACTCCGGATTGTGTCCGCGTAGGATGGTTATAATAATTTAACAATTTCAGCGGCTTAATTACGGGCCACATTTCATTTCTCTCTAGCGTAGAAAAGGATGCAGCCAAGACGTCAGGATGTCAGGACGAGGCGGACGCTGAGAATGCTGGCTGTGTGCTGCTTACTGCTCGGTTAGATGAATGGCTGGAATAATGGTATAACAGGAAGAAGGGAACGTCTAAGCCGTCAACATGCTCCAGTCTTGTGGAAGCGAACGCGCATCCTGCGCTTGACTCGTGTCTTCGTATCCACGAGGTATTTATTTTAATGACCGCGAGCCAATATAAACGACTCACACTTTTTCGCACGAAAGGATAACCAAAGGAAGCAGGAAGGCAGCAGCAACAGGAGCAGAAAGTAAGGAGGTCTGCTAAGGAGAGCGTTTGTATTGTGGGCTGTTGCGGATGATGCGACGGTTGCGGATGATGCGGCGTTTAGGTTTCATAAACAATTTTCGTGCAAACAATCGCCGGATGGTGGGTTGTCCCTTGTAGTCTTTTGTGAGGTTTGGATTTGACAGGAGGTGAAAAGACCCGCACACGGATCGCAATCTTTTTTTCGTTTGCCAGAATTTTAAAACAGATTATGTTTAAAGGAAGGGTTGCATTTTTTTGTAGAAAAAGCAGTTTGCACGGACCTGGAATGTGTACAGTAAAAACATGAAAAACAAAATTAATAGGAATATTTAATAGCACGAAAAAATATCGAATTTATAAAACAACGAAGCTGCATTTCGGATTTCAGGTTTCTATGGGAGTGAAAAGTAAAGTCGAAGCTTTAAGAGTCTGGAAAGACCGTGAGTTCATGAGACTAAACAACACAACTTGTTCCATTTTCCGCTTTATTTCAATTTCAAGAACACGCAATTAGTTTTTCTATTTAAGGGTAATAATAATTAATATTTATTTATTTAACGCTCTTAACTAAAAAGCCTGATATTGATTTTTGATGTAGATTCCTTAATTTTTCTGGTTCCATTCTCTCCCTACCTCAAAACCTTTTTTTGCTTTTTTGTTTTAAGTGTCCCCCAACATCAAAGACCAGATCCCCAGCCGCAATCGATAAAAGTTAACCACATGAGGTGAAGTTTGAGCAACCAGAGCGATACACTTTGGCATGTGTGTGTGTGTGTGTGTGTGTGTGTGCGTGTATGTGCGTCTCCTGTCGTTTATCCGTCCGCATGTCTTTTTTGCTGGACCACGCTAGAGTCCAAAGTCGATTAATGCTCTGTGGCTAAAAGCAAAAAGTACTAAAATAATATTTTCTTGGCCACGAAGAATCGTTCTCAGTACTCAGAGTACGTTTTACCATCACCACTCGATGTATTACTACTACTACTCCCACTCCTACTACTATTTTTACTACCACCGATACTCCTTATCCTCCTCCTACTACTAATACTCCAACTCCTACTACTACTATTGCTTCTCCTAGTACTACTATTATTCCTCCTACTGACTTTTATTTATATTTCTACTCTTCTACTAATTGAATTACAACTATTTATATTACTACTACTAATCCTACTACTACTATTCCTACTCTTGTTACTACTATTCATACTATTTCCTCTGTTATAAATATTATTACTGGTACTACTTACTTCCTAGTACTATTTTTACTATTACCTCCTCCTCCCACTTATTATCGTCCCTGAGAGGACAAAAGTGGAGTAGAAACTCGGTAAAAAGTGCTTTTGTTTCATGAAACCACGCGCTTCATCATTGACCAGAGAAGAGTTTGCTTCAAGAGCAACAGTTCGTCTTCGTAACCACCCCACTTTTCACCATCTATGTTGCCAGAAAGGATGCCGTCGTTTTTAAATGATTTGAACGGTTTTTTTACCCCTGCGAGAAATTTATTCAATGTGCGCGCTTTCCTCAAACGCAAACAATTTTTCTATTGCTTTTATTCGTTTTCCTTTTCGTCCTTTGACACTTCCTTCACTCTTAGCGGTGTCTGCGTTATCCTTACGTATTCGTCGTTGTTGTTGTTTTACTTGTGGTTGTTGTTTTGGTGTTGCTGGTGTGAGTATTAAAATTAATTATTGTTTGGCGGAAATTCTTGGTACTTCATACACTCACTCGATCTTTCGTTGCTTTTAATATTCTCAGCAACGTTTTGAGTTAGTTGCTTGGTTGTTTGTGTTGTTGTTGTTTTGGGTGTATTCTTATCACATGGATTCGATTTTTTGCTCTCTATTTTTGTAATTTAGAACGGGATTGAGTTTTTCCCCCTTCTTAATGAGTAAATAGCTGAGAGACAGTTTACGTAATTGTCGCTTAAATTGAATTTCGTTGGATTGGAAGTTATTCAATTAATAGGATTTTGCTATGGTGCTCCCTTTTGCTCTCCCTTTCTCCCTTTCACTCTCTGTCTTTCTCTCTCTCTCCTGAAAGTGTGTAGGTTTTACGGTGCAAGTCTTATAAAAGATTGAATATGAAGTGAATTTAATTGAAATAATAATTAATAAGTAAATAATAATTTCAATTAACTCCCTTCCACAACATTTTTGATATAGATTTTTTTGTTAAAGGAGAAAAAGAGATGTCGAGAAAGAGAGAGAGAGATAGACAGAAAATGATACTTGTCGCTGTGCTCTGGCCAAATACTTTAGTCTACAACTGTGCACACTGAAATGTGAAATGTTCAAACACAATATTTTCATTCAGGGAGGAGAGGAGGAAAGTCATCCCTCTGTTCTTCCCCTCTGTTCTTCCCTTTCCCCACGTTTCATTCCCTTTTTAAATACCTCCTCATCGCTCCTCATTCGCATGCTGTTAAAATTCCCCGAATTCCTTAAAGTTTTGCTCAACAAGCGTTTCACTTTCTCTCAATTAGCAGGATGAACTCGTATCCTATCGCCAGAGTCAGCCTGTTAAAAGTGCTGTGATGTTCGTAGTAGTATCTGTGTTGTTGTTGTTTTTGTTGCTGTTGTTGGCGTTGAAAAATTATTCTTCGTACCGCTGCAAATGAGAATCGTTTGTGGCATAAAATTAGACTCATAAAAGTAGCGGAAGTAAGTACAAAACTTTTCTACTAAAATGTTGTGAAAACCTTAATGAGGGATACAAAGAAAACGACAGAGCGCGGAAGAGAGTGAGAGAGTGAGAGAGAGAGACAGAAAGAGTGATGGAGGGAGAGATAGATATGGATAGATGTGGAACAAAGCTTTGCTTGGTGACTTTAAATACGCAGCGTTTTTCGAATGAACAGTGAAAGTTTATAGAGTTAAAAGTTTAGAGTCTAGAGGTTTATTTATTTTGTCGTAGGAGTCTGTGGGGGGGGGGGGGGTGGCGGGACAGACGGGTCTTGATGATATCTGACACCTAAAAGTTTCAATCACACCTTGTAATCGTTAAAATTGAAAGATTTGTGAAATAATAAAATCCAATAGTGTTAATAAGAGGGATAATAATAATAATGAAAATTATAATATAATAATTATAATAACAATAATAGTAGTAATAATACAATTAATAATATTAATAACGGAATAATAACTATAACAACAATGAGAATAATAATAATAATAACGTTGAACACTAATTTAAAGGAAAGCACTTTAAACTTAACTCTTTTTTGTCGTTCTACTTTAATTTTAAGCTTACTCCCAATTTATCAATGTATCAATTTTAATTTTAAAGAAATATTTTTGAATTTTAGTGTAGCAAAAGTTTAAATGCGAAAATGTTGCCAACTTTTCGTAAAATATACAAAGGTAGACATTTTCATGGAATCAAGCAACTGACGTTTTTCTCCTTTTGCTCTTCCCTCCTTCCTTAATTCTCCTGCTTCCGCATCCGGTTTAACCACTTTGATGTTGATCCGGTGGATCGCCTGCTTTAGAGACAGAACCAAGCAGTTTTAATGCTCTGAAAATCTCATTTTAATTAACTGCAAAACTTTATAATCACGAGAATATTTCGTCAACTTTCATCGCTTAAAGTAGTTTTCATCAACTACTAAAACTACTACGTTTTGGATGTCTTGCGGCAGAAAAACACACACTCACACACATACTATAGACACACTTATACACCCACACAAAAACATACACCCACATCGACAGAGATTTCTTCACGCACAGACACTCACTCACTTAACTCGATCGGAGGTATGTTAATCCTGTTTGTTGTCGTACCCAACTTTAATCCTGCGGAAAATTGTTGGTGGAACGTTGCGATGCTGCGTTTTTTTTTTGTTTTTTGCACTCTCGTGTTTTCTGCTCCTGCTGCCAATAAAAACGCCATTTAAGCACAGGAACAACCATCGAGCACACGTGGCTCCACTTTAATCAACATCAACTGAGAGAGCTTTCATTGCAGGCCAGTTTCGGTATCGTCGGTGAGAGTGGTGTTGGAGTGCAGGGAGGGGGGCGGGAGGGGACGGGGTGGATTAGGAAAGCGTCACGAAGTGTTGAATTTGTTGCATTGGTTTTTATTTGCTTCCAATGAGTTCGACGCACAGTGAAGCACATGGAAATCACAACCAAATGAAATGTTATTGTTTGCTTGGTTGGTGCCGTTGTTGTTGTGGCTGGTGTTGTTGGCAATACACTGTAGAATCACCAACGCTCCTCAGTACCATCTGCAATGTTTACTTTTTTGTGTTGCATTTCGCACGCAAAAAATTGTCTCCGAAATCGAGCCCCGTCTCCGTTGATATTTGATGGAGCTTTTTGTACACTAGCAGTATCGGGCAAACGGAAGGACAGACTGACAGACATCCACACAAACAGAGAGGCAGTCAGACAGTCGCACAAAAACAATCCGAGGTGTAAAATTCTCGTTAAAAATTCAAATCGTCTGCTTGGCTGCCTCTGAAAAAGTTGGAAATCGTCAAGCACGATTTTTACACCCGGTTGCAGGGAAACCGCCCACCGTGTCCCAGCATACCACCCACAGCATTCAACAAGGAAAGCAACACGCAAAATCATGTTCATATCTTTTGTTTGTTTTTGTTGGTTTTCAGGGTGTTTGGTTTATTACGACCAAATGTTATTTAAATTATGTTTTTCAGCTGATTTTGGCAGGAATTTAGGCACAGTGGAACAAGTTTAAATTTTCGCCGCTATAGAACTTCAAAATGCCTTTACAGAGAGAGAGAGAGAGAGACAGAGAGAGAGAGAGAGAGACAGAGAGAGAGAGAGAGAGCGAGCGAGAGGGATCATAGGGATGGTTTAATTAATCTTTCTATACTCTTAACATTAAACAGTTGGACACAAGAGTCTAAACATATGCTGCTAAATAATTTGATAAAAAAATGTACACATTTGGTACGAGAAAAAATCTCAATAATTATTATTACTTATTTTTATTACTACGAATTTTCAAAATTTCAATAAATTCGCGGTCTAATCACCACATTATGAAACCGATTTCAAGCTACTTACATTATTGGCAGTTCGATATTATATTTTCATTGAAATATCGACCTTGTGATATAACTTACCTGTTGTAGTAATAATCCAACCTAAAAGCCGCTTATAGGCATTTCATAAAGCACCCTCCTCAAGCATTGAACCCCCTCCCCCCAACCTCCTATCATCCAGATTTCCTCCTGAGCTCTGAGAAAGTATCAATGATAGAAACATCACTAAAATTGATGAATGGGTCTCGTGTCCAGGAATATCGCCACTGTCCCTGTAGCTGTCTAGTTTTCACTACAGGTAGAAAGAGAGATAGATAGAAAGAGTGTGAGAGAGAGAGAGGGAGAGATGGAGCATCGGGTATCAAAAACAACATCTTCTATTGAAGGCACTTCCAGAGCAACCGCTGCCATAATATTTATTCGTGCACTTGGCTTCCTTTCCTTGACATGCTTCGTCATGCAACCCCCAACGTCACTCCCTCCTGCCCCTCCCTCAGGTGGATGGTTCGAACCAAGCGGAACAGGTAATAATCGATTTGGACGCTTTAGGGTTTTGTGTGTGATTTTTTGTGGTACCCACCCATGATAGTGCTCTTCGGTACTCTGAACATTGATATTGAATACAGACAGACAGACAGACAGATAGACAGACAGGCAGACAGACAGACAGACAGACAGACAGGCAGACAGACAGATAGCTAGCTACACACGTAGCTATACACATAGATTTTCCAAATGAATACATCAATAAATGTCGAATTGTAACTGTTGACCACTGAGATGGATGGCTGGAGAAAGAAACAAGGGGAGAGAGAGCGTGACTGGGGAGAGACTGCTAATGAGAGAGAGAGAGAGAGAAAGAATGAGAGGGGCGGAATTTTGATGTGGCTCGGATGAAGGAGAAGTGTTCGTGCCGGATTCAATTTCAGCAAAAGTGTTAACTTGTGTCAACGCTGTCCATAGAATTAACAAATGGACACCATGATGAAGAATCGATTGGGATTAGTTAGTTAGGCTTCGTAGTTAGTTGCTGTCCATAATTAGTTGGTGTTGCTAGTGCCGTATTTGTGCGTCAGCTTAAAATTAGTTACGCAGAGGCTTCATGTTGCTTCTGGTAAATTTGGTTCCACAAACAGGCAAAAAGTGAACCCAATACATTGACTATTATTGAGAAATGTAATTCTAAGTTTCATTGAACTTTAATGTTTAATACTCAGTACTCACTTTTTGTTAAGTTTTGTCCTGTTCTTTCGAATCAAAGCTTTAAACTATCAAAGTCAATTGAGATTATTAAGTATGATTGAATTATATACAATATTTTTGCTTCTTTAGCATTTAATTTGTGATCATTTCAATCATTGATATAATTTAATCCGCCTACACGACTGACGAGAACCCATACAATAAAATAATACACATAATATACTCGTATAGTATACAATGGAAAAGTAAAACATATAGAAAATGTGTTGTTGTTGCCCCTTCCCATGAACATAAGTTCTGATGATTACAAGCTACTCAGAAAGCATTGAATGAATGAGTGAATCACAAAAATCCTCGAATTGGCCTTTTGTGCAACATGCTTTTCATGACTTTCTTAGATTTTGGTTGGTTGTTTGAGAGAGAAAAATGTGGAAAAACGAACCTGGGAAATGTTGAGATTGGTAAGATTATGGTTTAAAGGATTTAAGCAGCACTACAACAGAAAGGAGCATCAAGTGAAAGCAATGCAATGAGTTGAAATGAGCTGAACTGAGCTTAAGAAAGCATGAAAGAAATTGAAGTGCGGTGCTGAAAGGAAGCTCTCCACGCTCACAGTTCGAAGTTAACTATATTTGACACTCTATGAAAGGGAGATGATGCGGGCGAGGGAAGACGTGGGAGGAGAGGGGATCAACAGTAGCATTGCAGTTTCTATTCATTTCTTGTTCGCTTCAAAAAGTACAAACGGACTGATTCAGGAAGTAGCTGCTATCCTTGTCTCAATCCTTGGAACATATGTATTTTTTTTATCAGATTTGAGTCGAGTTGCGTTGAATCGAGTTGAATGAAGCTCAGTTCAAGCAGATTATTAAATTAAATTCAATAAAATAAACTGTCTCATGGAGTATGTGCACAACATGAGGAAGCAGGAAGGGCGATACACAGACGTGTAACAACAACAACATCCTCAGAGTCCTGTCCCGCTTAATTGACTAATAAAGTTGTCAATTCATCGTTTCGTCGTTTGTTCTCGGGTTTCGCCTCGTAAAAATTGTGTGCTTCTTAATTGTGGTGTCAAAACATATGAGATGGAACCATATGTTGGGGGATTGCTGCTGAAGGGGGGGGTGGCCCCCTCCTTTACTTACACTTCCAACTTCCGGTTTGAAGTGTTTCCGCTTCGTTGTGAATCCGCTTTCAACTGTGTTTTTTGGTGCCGTTTCGTGAAAATTATTTGTTTGTTTGCTGCTGCGTTTGTATTCCACGTTGACTGCGTAGTCAGGGTTTCATTAAAACCATTCAAGTATGTTGGTATGTTGGTATACCATCCAAGTATACACACACACACACACACACACACGCACACTGAACACACACTCCGACCGGCTGCTGTCGTCTTTTCTGTTATCTCGTTACTTCCGTTGGCCGGACATTTGCAATTGTATGCGTGCATCCTGTGTGTTTGTGAAAAGCGAAACACGACATCCTTTCGCACAGCGTTGCCATATCTACACAGGCCATAGACTTGCGTTTGACAAGTATGTTTGCATCCGATTGTTTTCAAGGACCGACAGCCAGTCAACAAGCATTTCTGCCAGAGAGAAGTGGGTGAGTGAGCGAGAGAGAGACGGAGAGACGGAGAGGGGTGGAGAGGCAGAGGAGTTGAGGAGTTTGTCGGTGGGAGAGAGTTGCGTCCTCTATTGTCCACGATACTTAAACAATGACGGCAAAAACAGCATGCGCAACAATAACATCAACGTCTTCAGCAGCTCCTCCTTCAGCTGATTCTTCTCCTTCCTCTTCTTCCCCTTTCTCTTCTTCATCTTCTTCTCCTCACATCAGTTCTTGTTCTCTTCTTTTTTCTCTCAGTTCGTACGTTACGAAGCTGTCCCATTATGAACAACAAATTACATTCAATTTATTTGTGAACAAGTTTGCTTTCGGTTTCATTGTCGTTGCAGGTTACTGTAGCTGTTGTTGTTTGCTGTTGTTGTTCGTTGTTGTTGTTACTTTGAAAAACGTTCTGACATTTATTTATTTACTTAAAGTTTTATCGTTTACTAAGAAAATAATGCGTACGTTTCGATGAACTCCCAACGAGGGGATTTCGAGGGGTATTTCGAGGGGAAAGTGGATGGTGGAGGGGTGTGAGTTGTCATTTAGAAGCCTCTCATTCCGTCAACTGGATTGCTTTTAACAAAGAAGGAAGAACGATACGAAGGGAGTTTTAAAGAGTGGTGAGGGGGGAGAATCCAGAAAGGAAGTGAAACTTGTGTCTTCTCTCGTTCTCTCTTTCGCTTTCTTCCTCCCTGTTTTCCTTCCAAAATACCGTACTTAATTAAGACATTCATTTTTTTACAGCTTCTTTTATTTCGTTTGCAAGCATAACCAACCAACCAACCAAAGAACCAACCTGTCAATAACACGTGTTGCGGTTGGCTTCAAGTTCAGCTGAGCGACCAGATTTATTCAGTTTCTTTATTTTGTGGATTGAAACCACGAACTTTGCTTTGGATTTCTATACCCTCGACTAGAAGGTGAAAGGGTGAAAATGAAAATATTACATTTCACTTTAAAGATTTTTCTTTTTAAAGGTTCTCAACTAAAGGATCTTTTTTCAGAGGTTCACAGCGTGTAGGGTGTATGTCAGCTTCGGCCAGGCAGACGATAGCACCCTTTTTCTGGTCATCGCATATAGAAGATATCTAGATTGACGTTAAACTGTGACTTTATACACTTTATTAATGTTAAAACTGCAGTTAAGCTCTCGAGGTTCATTTTAGGCTTTTATCCGGTTGATATACCGTATAAAATAAATCATTATATTAATAAAAGTATATTTAAGAAAATATGTTAGCTATAAAATTGAGACATCATCTTGAGTTTGGATTCGATCTTCAGCATCATAAATGTAAGTAATATTTTTATGCTTTAATATAGATTTACGAATGTATTACTCACATACTTACATATGTATGTACCCTACCATGTACATACATTCGAGTATATACTCAGCGTGGAGCGCGTGATATTATTAAAAAAGAAATGATGACAAAGCAACCATTAAAAATGGATTTTTATTATCTAAAAAATAACGGAAAATACTCGTACATATCCTCCAGCAACTTACGCTTCTCTGAAAGGATAAACGAATATAAATGTCAGTCGTAATATAAACGAAGATGTTCTTAATTTTTCCTTTCAATGCACATTTGCTTCTACTATTAACACCAGCCAAGAGCTAACATTCAACTACAACAACATCAATAAAATAACCTCTTTCCAGACGGAGCACATATTGAAATCCATTTTGCATTTTTCAGTTCCATTTGAGCACATAAAAATATTAAAAGAAGGAGGAAAAAAAGGATAACGTCATGAGAGTGGATCTGTGAAGAGTGAATCTGTGAGAAGTGGGTCTGTAAAGAGGGGGTCTGTAAAGAGTGGATCTGGGAAGAGTTGGTCTCTATAGAATGTCTCTTCATTGTGTGTATGTATGCACATAAGTGGGGTAACCACTCAGAGCCTTGTATTCCAGCCAAAACCACCACCTACCCTCGCCTCCCCGTCCCAACGCCATTGCACACGAAGTACACAGTACAGTTTTGAACACTGCAGTGATTTTTGTGTGTCATACAACGAGTGCGATCAACCGGCAGCATGCGGTACAACAAACGTGTTAAATCGAGAGGCACTCGTAGCCGTTTCCGGGGCAACAGCGGGAAGATCAACTGCTTAACGTGTCCCCATCATGTATCTGTTGCTTTATCTTTATCGGTAGCTGTAGCTTTTGTAGCTGTAACTGTGCAGCGTGACAAATTGAATGAGAAGTAAGGAGAAAAGAAAAACCAAAAAAAGACCCGATGTGTGACATCAGATTCGTGGGATTGGGAAAAATGAGGGAAAAAGAAACTTCAATTTAAAATAGAAAAGTGAAAATGAGAATAAAATTTTTTATATACGATTTACGTACACTTCGAGAGTATGTAAATCTTCAAATAACGGTCCGAGATGTGTAGAAATATGAATATAAATTGAATTGAATTGAACTCAATTTAAAGCGAATGAATGGAAGTGACGAAAGCGTTGGCATTCATTCATTTGACCAAGAATAGATGCATTCATTTGAAGAAGGAAGGAAAGAAGGAAGGAAGGAAGAGTGCAATTTCCTCTATTGAATTTATTTATTTATTTTAATTTAACATTTTGTTAAGTGAAGAATGAATCTTCTGGGAACATATGGATATTCTATTCGATGATTACTTACCATTAAAATTTTTTACCCTACACCCGATCGTTAAAGGGTATGTTAGTTTGTCAATGACTAGAATGACAATATTGACACATTGACAATATATAAGATACATAAGATAATGTAGGCAGACACCAGTTATCATAATCAAGTAGAATTCCTTTAATTTTTTATACTATATACAAGAGTATTAAAGAAAGCACTTCAATTAACTAAATATTATCATTTAAAGTAATCTGTTGAGTAACGCATCTTGTAAGGAAAGCATTTAAACACTAATTAAATTGAATCCTTTTCGATGCAACCCCGCGCTATTCCCTCCTCCCGCCACCCTCATCTAATCGTTTAAATGCAGCAATGAATTCCTTTGACTTTTAATCCCTACAGACTAAGCACAGAGGATTTCCTTCACCCTCTCTCCCTTACTATCCCTCTGTCTCTCTTTCTTTTACTCTCTGTGTGTGTGTGAATTCGGTTGACCAGAGTGCTGGGAGAACATTCGCACGGAGACTCCTCTTAAATTCCCATAAAATTATCTAGAAATTTGCTGTCGACAGACGTGTTTATCCCCAGCGGCTAGACAACGAATATTGTAACGGAAGTCACTTAATTTTGTTCATTTGCAGTGCTCACAACTCATATCCGTCGCGACGCATCGCCTTCCAGCTTCGCTTCGCCGCGCCGTCGGTGTCAGGACTCGCAATCGAAATCGACGTCATGGCCATGTGTGTGTCCTTGATGCGTTGCCTCGAATCCTTCGAGCTGAAGCTGATGTTGAATACTAGCGGATGCTATATTTTGCTTTTATTGTTGTTTTTGTTTCTTTGTTTTTATTGTTGTTTTTGTTGCTTTGTTATTGCTGTTGTTTTTTTTCGTTTTATTGTATTATTGTTGTTGTTGTTTCTGGTGCCGTTGTTGTTTTCGCTCTTATGGAACGATGTAATGTGCGATACTTAAAAACAAATTCTGCACGTAGCACCCTTTAAGCGGTTACGTTGGCGCTTCTGGCAGGAAGTGAAGAGAGTGTTGCCAACCTAATGAAAACACAAATTACTTCCGCACACATTGACACGTCCTTCTAAGAAGACTAGCGAAGAGAGAGACATAGAAAGGAAGTGACAGTGAGGAAGAAGAGGAAGGGGAAGAAAACAGGGGAAGAAAGAAATCAGAAGATTTTTAAAAACAGAAAATTAATGCGCACGTAGCGTACACTTATGACGCAAGCAGCGTCACGCTACACGAAGCCGAAGTTCGCTCAGCAATAAAACCATACGAATGCAGTTATTAGATTTTCTCCCGTTGTTGCGCTCTTCCGTTCCGTTTTGGTTCTGTTGCGTCAGTTGGTGGATGATTGAGTCCTTTCAAGGGATCCCACGCTTTTCATGAATCCTTTGTTCGACCCCCCATTTGGTTGCAATTATTATTGTTCAGACGCAAACTAAATCGAAGAATTGGTCTGCGTTATTATATCATCTCTCCATCGATGTCTCCATCCCCGCCTCCTTTTCTGTCTCTGCCTCTTCTCTGTTTGTCTATCGTTCCTGTTTTCCATTTCCATCTCATTCAGAGGATTGCAATTGCGAAATCAAAATCGAGTTGAAAGTATAAATCAGGCAAATAAATAAAATCGGAAACAACTCATAAATAATTCGCTTGAAAATTCACGTCGGAGCTCCTTCCACCAACCTACCCCCCACTACCCTCTTTCTCACTGGGTCCCTTCTTCGTCTTTCTTTCATCATCATCTTCTCCTGCATCTGTTCTCATCTCTATTCACCCAGCTCATTCTTCTTTTGGTACATTAATACATCATACAGTTATACATACCTTATTTATTTTATTCATGTGACAGCATTTCACATGGATTTGTATCTGTGTATGTTTTTGTGTGTGTTTGTGTGTGTTTGTGTGGGACTGAACTATATACTCTATGCTCGAGATACGAATAAGTATGTAATACGAAATAAACTCTTTACATCCGTATAAAGCATCCTTTTGATGCTGATTCAGAATTTCTTCTCTATCTCGTTCCCCTCTCCACTATCAATCCCCGCATCACTCTCTCCCTACCGCTCTCTCTCTTCCCGTATCACTCTTTATCTGCTTCTTTTGTACTTCTATTAGTTACTACTGAAGATGTCATCGTTGTCAAAATTACTATATATTTCTTAGATTACTATATATTTCGTTTGGTCGGTCAGCTGTTCGGTTGCTTTGTCCTTTCGTTGTTCGGTCGTCTGACCATTTTGTCGGATGATCGTTTAGTTGGTCGTTCTTCATCTTTCATTTTCAAAATTATTGGCATTTTAGTCGTCGTCGTTTGTAGTACGCTGAATTGTTACAAATGCTGTGTAATCTGATTATTTAAAATACATACATAACAAGGACATTTTTTCTTGGGTATATTTTTCTTATCACAGATTATTCTAAAGAATTATATTTTTTGTAATAGTGAAAGAGGAGATACTGGAGATACATGCAGTGAAATATAATTTTAGTCGAAATATATTTCAGTTCTAGATGTAAAAGAATGAAGTGCCAATGATGTCGTCAAAAGTCCAGCATATTTTAGAAATATTATAGAGTATATCATCACTCTCATCAGCAATTTTATTTATATGTTATATTTATTTATATTTTTATAAAAATAATAATAATGAAAGAAAAATAATTTGAAATATACAACGTAAACAACATAAACTTCATACGAGAATATGTGATAAAGAGTATCGTTAATAAGATAAAAACGAATATAACACGCATAATAAAATAAATATTTCACTAAACCAACACTTAAGAGTTGTATATACACTATGAATACGAATATATACACACTCATAAAGGTTTAAAATTTTATTAAAATGCATAAGAAGAATTTTTGTGGAGCACCCTCTCATCCTGCATTCAAAAGTGAACAGCGACGAAGAGGATGCGGATGCTGACGAGGTTGAAGATTAACTACGAAAGGTGACTGTGAAGCGTAACTGTTTTGCGGCTGCCGAAATGCGTTATGAAAATGTCATTATCACGTTATTATGTCACCGCCAGATGCTTATTATTACCATGAAAATACGCTGCTTGAAGCACCACAACAGCATCAGAGCCAGAAGAAGGAATACTTGGAGAATAACAGAAGAACAAGATGAAGAAAAAGAACAGAAATACGCGGAGGAAGAAGAAGTTGCACAAGTTAAAAAAGGCGACGAAAACTAAAGTTCTTTCCTCTTCACATTCTGTTTTCCTTCGTTTTCTTCACAAACGTATTGCATTCAAATTGGAGATGCTTTTAATGTGAGTGTGTGTGCGTGTTTGTGAGTGTGTCTGTGTTTTGTGTGTACGTGTATGTCTGTGTACCTGTGACTTCTAAAGTAATCATATGGATGAGAATTTATGAATATTGATGATGATGATGATGACCTGTGATGACTTTACTGCACTCATAGTCACATATACACAAGTTCTCAATTTCAACTTACTTTAACTTAGTATTTGTTGTTGTGATTGGTGTGTGTGTGTGTTTCTTTTTTCCTTATTAAAATTGATAAAATTAATTAGTGGAGAGCATTCAAATTTAGTTATCCGTAGTGACAGTAAAAAGATCAACAAGAAAACCAACAGATGTGTGACGTTCTAATTTAATTGTAATTTGCTGGTAAATTCAGTCATTTAATCGAATTATCGAAATTACAAATAAATTAAATGGCTTAGTTGCCTCAAAGAGGAAACGCATACAAGAAAGGAAACACACACACACACACAGCTAGAAATATTTTATATAGAACTGTTTTTGTTCTTCTTTCTTGGTACGCTGTAAGAAATGTCACAATTATTTCCCGATTTCCAAAACAGATTCGAAATTTTTGATAACATTTAAATTTAAACAACCTTATATTAAAACAAAAAAAAGGGGAATTATTACGTTCTTAAAAACGTTCTTTAAAAGGTTATTGTAAAGATTATTATAAAGCATATTACAAAGATTAATGTAAAGGATATTATAAAATATTAATCTTAATTAGTAATGTATTATGGATGTTGATTAGTGTTTGTAATAATGATTAGGTTGCTGATTTTCCTATTTTTCTAGGAATCTAGTTTTTAGAATTCGCCTTAACTCGTAAAAAGGTCATTAAAAACAGGCGACATGATCTACTGAAATCAATCATTCTTCATTTATTAAAGAAAAGAAACGGAATTCATCTTGAAATAGTTAACTGCTTCAAGTAGTTAAGCTTCAAGTAGTTTAAGAAGTATTTCAGTACTAGTTTTAAAGTAATTCATCTTCTTGGTGTAGTTTTTCTTTTTGTGTAGTTGTGTGTATATGTGTGAATGCACACTTGAACAGAACTGCACTAATCTGTCACGTTGGGCCAATATTACAGCACACACTTACACAGTCACGGATACACATACATACGAACACATATACACACGAGCAAGCATACGTTTATACTCTTTGTGCTTGTGTTAGTAACGAAATGAAATTGTTAAACGTGTCCCTGATGGCAAACACTCACACACAGCAACTCACACGAAAAGGCATCCAGCAAATTACTGTCCTTGAGCTGGTGATGACGTCATTGTGCTTGTGAAATTTGAGTCGACCGCAGAAGGACATCATTTGATCGACTTATCCACGAACACAAATACAAAAACACAAAACACACACACACACATATACACACATGTGCATACAGATGCACTTAAATACACACATACATAAAGAATGAGATGAACACACACACAGGATTCTCAAGTGACCGAAATTCTGACTGTGATTAACTTCAACACCAGCAAATCTTTAACTAAATCTTTGTCCGTTTTGCTTATAGATCTAAGCAATAGTTTTGTTTGTGTGAGTGTATATAAATACGTGTATGTGTGCGTTAGTGGTCTCTTCTCTTCTCTGCTGTGCTCTGTGTGTGCCAGAGAGCAAATTATGGCCAGAGGCTTATATTTCAATTACAATGTTCTCTAGTTCAGAGGTAGTTCATGTTATATATTTACATACGAGTGTATATAGTATATGTATATATGTATGTGTGCATGTGTGTGTATGTCTGTATGTTTATTTGGAAACTTAATAATCCTCGAAACCAAAATTAAATTCGATTAAAAGTGAAATTAAATCAAAAATCAATAGATTTTCTAGATTTGTTTCGGATTCATGATTGAGAAGTGATTACGAGTGACTAACTAATGATTGAAATATAGTATCCTGTATCAAGGATCGGTTTAATATTCTTAGAGAGAGATAGAAGTATATACAGAAAATCTTACTGAGTGTATACGTGACAATATACACATTTAAGTGGTCCTTGAAAACAATTCATTTCATTTAGATATACGAGGATAGTCCCAGAAGTAGCTCAACGTAAGCGAGGGTTCACAGTAGCCATCCTCTTCTCTTCTCTTCACTTCTTTCCGCTCATCACCACTTCTCTCCAATACATCACCCTTTTATAAGAAAACGATTCACATGTATTTATATACTCGTATGTATTTATAGAAACTTCGTCTATTCTTGTAAATTCCAACATTATATTTAATTTTATGTGCACTATTTTTAGGTCCCTATTCTGAAATAACGAACGAAGGCAGGAATGAACGAACATGGATGTTGTTTATATAGGAAACTCATTACGCAAATCCGCCTAAAGCTAAACCGAAATACAATTTTTTGCTTAACCAACAAAAGAACCCTCATATTCCCCCCGCCCACTGAATATCCTAAAAGAACAAAAATGAAGGAAAGTATGTAAATGTGTGTGTGAATGCGTATGTGTGATTAATTCCCCACCCACACTCGAACGTACGTACGTATTTTCTCTTTGGGTCACATCAATAAATCTTAGCGATCCCATGCAAACAGTTTCCGGTACACTTTTGATCCTGGCCTCAGCGTTCCCTTTCTGACTCCCGTACCAACTGCGTGAATCGGTTTTTCGGTCGATTATTTATTTACAATTTGGGTATGTTTTGTTCTTGTATATCAAAGTAGAAACGAAAAATATACAAAATAAAATCACATCACAGAACATGTGGAGGCAAATTTTAAGCACAGGGAAATCCTTTGTTCTGACAGCTCAGAAATAATTTCCTTAGTTTTTATTTTGTAGCAAATGTATATATATATGTGTGTGTGTGTGTGTGTGTGTATTTATGATAACCTCTTAGAAGTTTAACCTGTGAATTTTTACCCATTTTTTCTATGTTTTCTGTTTGTTGTTTTCTGAAGGAAAAACGTTTTATTTACAGCGTTATCCTTACATTTCAATCGTTATCCTTCAAAATAAAGATGCAAGTATTGCAAGTTACAATTCATCAGGGGGAGGTTATTCATTTTCCAGGCCCATGTCGTGTTCAGTGTTCCAATAAGTTAGAGCCCACAGTCCACGGTAAACATACTCTCTAATCTTTTAACTCTTAACTTTTACTACTCTCTTATCTTTTTCTCTCTTTTCTTTTTTCTACTCTCTTATCTTTTAACTCTCTAATCTTTAACTCTCTAATCTTAACAAATTTTCATTTGTTTATAAAAAGATTAGATCGTATTATACTTCATAACATAAATATGTTTTTATGAGTATCCATATAACACTTAAACGTAGGTTTAGTCATCCTTCGTTTTTTACTTTAAAGCCATTTTTCAGTTCAAAAAGCAACATATGTGAGTCATAAGACTCTTGAGAGCTACAAATAACGATCAACAGTTAAGTATACATTATTTCTTAACTATATCATCTCTCTCTCTCTCTGTCCCCCACTCTATCCCTCTCTTTTAGTGTCATTATAACGTGTATTCCTTTATTTTTCCACGTCGTTCAATATCCATTGTTTAAGAACAATTTTGAAACAAATAATAATCTTGGAGTTTCTTATATTGTATCTTAACTTTGTCCTTACAACAAAAAGTATTCCTTTCTAATCAAACTTCTCTAATCACCATCTCCCACCCAAGATGCCAAGAAAAGCGGGATACATACTTACGTTGGGATGAAAGTAAACAAGAAGAAAATAAATGTAACAAAAACTAGAAAATGATGAAATGAAAAACTTTTCCAATGCAACTGAAAATGTATACAGGAGTTTTTATGACATAACACAGTTCAGATTATTGAGGTAATATATATGTATGTATATACATGTTTATCTGCTGTATTGATTGCATTATGGTATATTTTAAGTTTTTGTTGTTTGGTTGTTACGTGAGTATCATACGCTACGAATGTTCGATATAACACCAAAAAGATTTATTATTTTAGAACCCTTGAACTCTAAATATATTTTGCTTAAAAACCCATTGTTTTATCTATTTGATGTCTTACATTGAAGTAATTTAATTTCATTTAGAACCTTTTGTATTTACATTGGAAAGCATAGTCTACAGCAATAGAGTAAAACACCAAGGTTTAAACTCTTTCAAAGTAAGAAACTGTGGAGAAGTATGTTCAATAGATGGCATATTTCTATACGAGACTAACCAGAAACTTGATCCTGTTACAACAGAACTTGGTTTAACCTTTATGGTAAAAGTTTAACAATAGCAGGTTCTATTGTAACACTATCATCGGGTTTACCTGGTTTACTTTATATAAAGTTTATATTACTATAAATTTTGTAGACTTGTGAGCGTTTATTTAGTGAGAGTTCCTTCCATAGACCTTAAAATAGGTCCTTCAAAATCATGGATAAGGATTTAATTTATGAAGGTTCAAATACGGAACAAATATGGAAATATTTCAAGTACAGGTTCGTAGTTTATTTTATTAACTTTAAAGTAGCCCATGGAGTTGTTTCACTGTTGACCGAGCCAAGCATTTGCATATCTCTCTCTCTCTCTCTCTCTCTCTTTCTCTCTCTGTCTCTCTCCCTTCACTCTGCCTTTCAGTTATCGGGCTCATCTTATTTGGTGTTGGGTTTTGTAATAGACAAAACTTTTTTAAAATGGCGAACAACACAGCATGGCGGAGAAGGGGGAAAGAGGTGCGGCAAATCTACTCCCCTTTTAAAATTCACTTAAATTTGATTTAACATTTTTTCCTTTCGCTTTGAATTACATACACTTTTTTCTTTGTTATCTCATCTTTATCATCATCACGCTTATCAGCCATTCCATCAACTGATTTAAGAGTAAAAGTTTACGAGTTAATTTTTAGCATAAAAGCAAACTAAATTAAAAATGAAAAAATACATAAAAAAAGACGATAGCAAACAGTGGCTGCTGCCGAGGAAAATGCATTAAAAAGTGTAATGAATAAAGAGCTGTTGGTGGGCGTAGAGCGATGGGCGTGGAGAGGGTGTAGAGAGGTGGGTAGAAGCTGCGCTTCGAAAGTGTTACAAACGGTTACCGTTGCGTTGCGTTGCCAACAAACAAGCGATTGCAGACGCCAACCGATGAGATCGGGCTAACAACTACAGTTATTTAAGCTGCTGAGAGAGAGATTGCGCGGGAGGTAGTATAACAAAAACAACAACAGTAACAACAACAAGTGGATAACAAGAAGAAACACCTTATCAGTTGAATTACAACTTTGGTCAGATATCGTGAGAATGAACGAACGTGAAAAAATTGAAAGGATATGGCAGCACTGTCTATGAATGCAGCGCCGTGTCCCGTTTGCCGAGTTGAGGTGTACGCTTGCCTGAGCGGTTTTAAGCAAAAACTAATTAAAAGTTGTGAGACAACAAATGTTTTTTTTCTTCCCACTTTTTTATCCTGTTGCTTGTTTTATACTTTTATCATTTTACTTTGACAAAACCCAGAGCTGCCTTGAGTTGACGGGGGGATGGCGGTGGAAGGAGGTGAGAGGAAGGTGTGGGTTCTAATGGAACACTGAAGGTGCAGGTAAACAGAATATTGGATTGGATTGTCGATATCTACGAATACGTACTATCGAGAAAAAGTAGCTGTGACACAGAATCGATGCTCCAAACAAATCGAACACTATGGAGCAAAGTGATATCTCATCAGTTTTTCTAATTTTAGAAGACTCTAGTTCATCCAACATCCTATTCTTTTTAAAATTATGTTTATAATCTATATAAATATGTGATAAAATAGTTCATAATTAGTATAGTCCTGTAGACATAAGATACCTGATTAAAATTTATAATATGGGTATATGGGGGTGGCTGAAATCCGTTTTTCTTTTGATTTGTATATTATATCATTACCATATCTTCTGCGTATGTCATATATGTATATTAATTTAATATATTGTATGTCATATTTTTCTAAATACACACTCCAGATACAGTCAAGGTCCTTTTTTAGTATGAGGATAAAACACCATCCAGATGATGGCTATAATGATGATGTTTATTCGAATAGTATGAATAGCCTTTAAGAAGCGTGAATTCATGAATAAATATTTTAGGTGCTGTAAATTTCCTACCTCGATGAAAATTCTTTCAGGTTTAAGAAAGGAAGAAAAAAGAAAGAACACGTTACTGCTATGTTTGTGTACCCGCCAATCAGTAGGCTTGATTTTGTTGTTGTTTAACACAAGTTCCGCAAAATCTAAAGAAGAAATCAACGATGACAACAACGATGACAACTCCGACGACGCTGATGACGACGACGAGCGGAAATGAAGGCAAAAGTTAGAATGTGGTCTGAATAAATAGAATATTCTAAGGGAAAATAGATAGGAGGAGGGTACAGTAGAGGAATAGATGATAGATAGGTGGGTGGGGGAAATTATAGAAGTCATAAATAAATGTCTGTAAGATTGCTGGTTTGTGTGAGTTGAGAGGAATGAGTTTCTTATTAGGTTATTAGTGGTGAGTTTTCTTTGCGATGTTGTTCGTGTTTCCAATGTTGTTGTTGTTGTTGTTCTGGTTGTTGGTAAGGTTACCCTAGTAGAGCTGATATTTAAATTAAGTTCAAATTAATTTCACAGCTAGAAACGTTACGCGTTCTCCGGCAGAATCTAATAAATATACAAATAAACTGAAGGTACCTTTGCACAAACAGACAGACAGACAGATGTACAAACAAATACACATAGACACATAGACTTAGAGATAGCTTAATACAAATGCAAAACATGCTGCCTCAACTCTACAGTTGATGCTGATGTTAATTACTTAAAATTTGATGATGAAAGTCATCACGCCAGCACTAAATGAGGGGAGGATAGCAAGAAAAGGAAGGGAAAGAAATGGCATGGAAATGATCGGGGGAATGGGGTGAAAGGCGGAGAGTTAAAGAAAGTCACAGTTGAACTGCTGAAACTATGAAGTTATGAGTATACGAGTCAAGGTCGGGTGCTTCTGGGTCCACCCTCGTCCCAGGGTCTTCTTTCAGGACCTTATACTAGCATCTGTTCTGCAGGCGTTCCGCTGAAGGAGCCTTCTGATTTTATGCTCTTTGGTACCATTTTAATAACCACCTAATTAACTACTGATTAGCTTAACAGACTTAATTTGCTTTTGATTTTAAGATTAAAGATTATGATTAAATGCAGAGCAGGCAAAATTTGATGAGAATCATCTTAGCTCTTGCGTTTCTCAGAGAAACGTGACCGAACGACCGCGTGCGGTGTCAAAATCACGGATGATGACTAATTTTAAGATAATTCATTTAAGCATTTAAGCATTTCGACTGCGAACGCTCATTCCATTGCCAAAATCCACATCCACATCCACATCAGCAACATTTTATCACCGCACACGTCGCATTCTCGCTTAGCTGCATAAACGGATAAGAAGTTAATAAAAAGGAAACGATATTCGGCAACAGGACGATCACAATGAATGTCGTTCACATCAGCGCATTTTTAAGCACCGTTTTTATGGCTGAATTCAGTGACAAGCAGCGACCGAAAAGGCAGCCAAAATGGCACAACCAGTGTTGTTGCTGTTGCTGTTGTTGTTGTTGCTCGTACGTAAAATGAATGACATAAAGAAGCTGCCAGATCTGTCACACACACAAACACATACATAATTATTATTATTAGCCCGAGTATCACCTACACATACATACTTATACATCAAACTGAATGCATGCGTTGATAAAATGTCAGACAAGAAGCAGCAGCAGCACTACGATACTGAAGGATTCTGACGCATACACACGCATATACATACATACAACACATATGCACACATACATACACACACATTCATGCACACAGCGTGACTGCAATAAAATTGAAAGCACTCATTAAATTAAATGCAGTGTAAAATGCTCATAAAATACCGTAGTGGCAACTCGCTGCACTCACTACCGTGACGAGTCGAGCCGATCCGATTCGAGTCGAGTCGAGTCGAGTCGCACTGAGCCGTGGACCGAGGGTGGTGTGGTCCACCCTCACCGTAGAGTGAATAGAAGAGGTCTCACCGTTAAATAAGGATTGACTTCATATGTGAACGTTGATGGATCCTTCGGAGGATGGAGAAGTTAGGACGAAGTGTGGGAAGCGAGGAAGGGCGGATGGGAGGAAGTCAATGAAGAGACATACTCAGACGCTGTCCTTGCTGTCGTTCATTCATTCATCAATGAGTCGGCTGCGAGACTTAAATAAACTACTGTTACACAGCGACAACGTCAGCCAACCCACCAGCTCAATGCGTGTAAATTGGAAACGCGCTCACGACTTCAATCGTTCAATCATTTCATACTTTAATTTCATATCTGCGTGTGTAGGTGTGTGTGAGAGTGTGGGTGTTGGTATCAACGGAAGCGCAGTCTACGTTGCGTCGTTACGAGTTGTCTATTGTGAACAGACGTTTACGTTGCAAAAGTGCGATAAGAAGCTGCTTGAATGACTTAATGAATGAATAAATGATTAAGAGAGTGTATAAGTGAATGAGTGCGTTGTTTATATGTCTGTACTTATTTTGAAATTAACTAAGAGCAAAAATTATTGAAACACGTTATGACGATATTAATTTAAATTCTGGTCGTATTTCTATTTAATGTCGAGGTGTACTATAATTCGGAAAATCATAAATTTAATTAAAATATTAATTACATTATGTCGTTATCTCTCTCCCACACTCTTTCTTTCTTCTTGTTCAGGTTCAGAATCAGCAAGATTTCATCATCACTTCGTTCCTTAAATATAAGTATATAAAAATTTTGATTACCAAATTGCAATTTCCACGATTGGGGAAAAAAAAATTTAATATAATCGACATCGGCATCGATAAAGTTCATCCATTGACAGTTGCTAGCTGCACATTTTATTGCATGACATACGGAAAGAACTCATAAAATCGATTAATCATAAATAATCACGGGCGCGTTATATGAGTTTGGAGAATACTCAGCCACAGATGCCAGGCAGGCGGACAAACAGACAGACAAACCGACTGACAGACAGACAAACAGACAGACAACAAGACAAACAAAAATCGAGGTAAACATGGAGAAAAGACAGGCAGTCGATGGTTGGTTCAGGTTTATAGACATACCTCCACTAGGTCGGAGGCAGAATTTATGATGCAAGTGATTATAAACGATTTTAGAATATTTAAGTGAGTCCGGGGTCTAAATACTATAAAAGCCTTAACCTTTACGAATTTAAAGCATGATATCGGATATGATAATTCATAAAAATATTGTTGGATGTTTCAAGCATCAAGAATGAAACTACAAAAAAGGATTCATAGATAGGTATAAAGAAAGATCCATGCCAATATCACAATATTAACAACAACACCAAAGAACAAAAATAATTAATTACAATTTCTAAACACGATAACTAAAATAAGGAAGCTAAATCTTAGGAGCTTCGTGGTAAAAGATATGGTCAAGGAGGCGAGGGAGGTGAAAGAATTTAAAAGAAAACGAAAATACGTGAAGAAATATGATGAATGAATGTAAAAGAAGGTGCATAAAGTTGAAAGAGTATGAAATAAGGCGAAAGGAGGCGAAAAAAGTTGAAAGAAGGAAAAAGAAGGTGACAGGATGGGAAAGACAATACGGAGCAGATGAGAGAAAGAGAGACAGGAAGCAGAAGAAGATGAACAATCTGCCACATAATAAAAATGAGCTCAATGTCGACCATTTCTGTAGAAAATAAGTTTTTCAGTTCACAAAATTACGACTCCATCAAAAGCAGCAACAACAAAAACAACAGTAACAATCAGTATTAAGTCAGAGATGATAAAATAAAATTTGACAAGAGATGACAGCTCGACACCCTCGCTCATAGCAATAACGGAACAGCTTGTATCTTGACTGGGGTGGGTTGTGGGTGATGTGGGGTGGGAAGTGGGTGGTGTTGACAAAAGAAAGAAAATAAAAACAGAGAAGATGAGAGCAATGAGGAAACCGTGTAAAGAAGCTGTTCAGACGTTGAAAATCACAGTAACAACGTACAAAAGCGTAGCGGAGAAGCGTGAAAAACCAAAGCATAAAAAAATACGTATAACAATTTAAGTGAAACTTACAAAAATCTACGAACGAACGACAAACAAAAAAGAAAAACTTTTTTGTTGACTTTTTAGTATTCAGACTTAAATCGGTCGCACACTTTTTATAGTTGTTGTTATTGTTATGAAGACAGAAATGTTTTTGTTGCTTCTCCGGCCCCAAATAACAGCAGTGATTTTCACATAAATAGCTTAGGCAAGTAATGCCGACCAAAGTCCGTTTATTATTATTATTCCTAACTTCTGGTCCTTCGAGCCAATTGAAAATTTGTTTTGTGTTCCAATCTGATAATGTTGGGAATTAAATTCCTTTTTGCTTCTTATTTTTTCATGGCAGAGGTTCACTGTAACAGTACATCGATGATGACGGTGGTGGGCGGAAGAGGAATAAGAAAAAGGACTTCAAAGGAATATGAAGAGGAGAATAACAATGAGTTGGGAAAGAAAGAATATCTTCAATACTTCACAGAATCAGTTTAAGTCAGAAATCGATATCATCTCCCCTACTGCACTCATCAACATTCCAGAGAAGAGGAGAGAAGAGAATAGAAGGGAAGAGAAAGGAAGAGAAAAAGAGACCGGTGGAGAGAAGAGAAGAGGAGGACGATAATTCTTACATCACAATCTAGAAAAGTGTAGGAAATCAAACATTCATGGGCTTGTAAAGCATTTGAAACGAGAAAGAGCATATAAGGAATACGTTCTCGGACAAGTGTGTACTTTTTTATCAGGAAATCATATTATTGTATAAATAAATTCGCACTTCAGGCAAAGTAAATTAATGATCTCTGAATCTCACTCATTTGCAGTTTATTCTTGAAAAACTACTTCATTTGCTTACACTTCAATACACTTAATTTAGAAAAACACACAAGATTTTCATGTCATGACATGTTCTTGTCTATTCCACTAGATAAAATTTAACGAAGCAAGAGTTGTTTCTTTGAACAACTTTCTATAAAATGTTCTTGTTTCTTTATAATGTTTTGCTAGTTCAACTCATCAACATTCACAACATCAACATCTCAGCAACAAGTTGATACACAATGTGGCTTGTACAAAATTTTGTTGACATGCTGTTCCTTTGCCGTAGACTGTAATGACTTGTAAACGTCGATGATACCCATGCCAGTAAATGACTTATTAAGACATTAAATTTATGAAATGGAAAACTGGAGAAAACGCAAGCAGGGAAGATGATGGAAGGTATAGAAACCTTCTCAAACACGGTTTGTTTTCGCAGACAATGTAAAGGTTGCATGCAATTTAATGTCGCAGTTTTTGAAGTTCTCTGTGGAGTTTTTGAAATGTGTCTCTTTTTGTTTAATGAACAAATTATTAAAAGTATAAAGTATTTCTAAAAGCCAGATAGAGATTTACTTATGCAACATAAGTCTCAGTATGTTTCCACGAAGATATCCCAAAATTAAATAAAAACATGGAGCAATATTAGTTAAGTGCTTTAAACAGCTTTTCTGTCTGAAGAGAAGAATACGTATAATGGATAAATATGTACAAATATTTCATAGCACAACCACTCATAAACAACTGAATAACGCGTCCTTGTTCGTCCTTCGACTGAAGTACATAAATTATAATTATTGTCGAATTGCGTTCAAATTACCTTGAGACCCCTGGGGTAGCAACAATATTTATGGCAACCTCTAGAATAGAGCAACAACAATACTGAGTACAATCCATGTTAAACGATGTTGCTTCGCTTCTTATCTCCACACGGGACACTTAGTGACACGATTCCTCCAAGCTCCAAGCTCCAAGCTCCGAGCTCCAGTCGAATAAACATTACATTCCTCACAAAGAAAAACAACAACAAAATAGATCAACGAAAGAAAAAGTCACAACTCGACAAAAAACTTCGTCGCAATTGAATTGGATTCAAGAAAAATAAAAGTTATTTGAGATTTACTTCTCGCTACACGAAATACATACAGCAACCACCCCACCCACCCCCGAAGGCTGTTTATGGAAAGACAATGCAGAAAAGCTACCCAAATTCAGCCACTTGAGTGGGTAAGAGCTGAGTGAGTAAGTGGATGGAAATGGGATCTGATTTGTACCTGTGCCATAACATGTCTAATGACAGGCATGACAAATCACAGTAACTTCTCTACCGTTGCGAAGCTAACTTGTTGAATGCTACTAGAAGTATGAATGGAAGGGTGTACGGAAGGATGTATGGAAGGTTGAATGAAAACCCACTGAAATACACTGTTGAAAATGAAAATCACGAAGAGCTCACAACACCTTCATGCTTTGTGTGGCATATGGCCAAAAATGGATGTATAATATATATAGATGTTGGTATGGAAGTATACCAACAACCATACTAACCCAGGAATTGTGAGAAGTGAATTAATATACGAAAGCTCGAAATAGAATTCCTGAGTATTGTTTATTCACTGTATTAGTTGATCAAAAAATATTTCGATTTCTCTATTCTCTATTTCTATCTGTTCTCATTTTATCATTTTTATTTATAAGCTGGTATTATTTTTTACTTGGACTTTTTTTAGTTCCTCCTTTGTAATGAATGTGACTCAATTCAGCCAAATGATATCACATCAAAAATGAAACCATCTACAATTCAACAAAGGAAAGCCAAATTCGACATATATACGTACGTACATATTTATAGGTGTTGACAACCTTGAAGAAAGGAATTCAGTAATATTCTGTCCGAAAGGACATTTCTTATTCCCTGAGTTATTTCCTCAAGTATTTCCTCACTTATTCCTTAGTTGTGTGGATTGACACAGGAGGATTCTGATTTCAGGCTTTTTCGGTGCATTTGTTTGTGCCAAAAAGCTTAAGACTCAGATTCATAACTTTGCTTTCGGCTTAATGAGGTTCACAAAATGGACAAGGATATCATCTATGTGACCAACACGTGACATTAGAAGTTAAATTTTATTGAGGGTTGTGGTATCATATCTTAGGAGATGTCTGTATGTATTTTTGGCATATATTTGGACCGAAACCAGGCGCAAAAGTGTTTCCATGCATAACTATAGTTAGTTACTTACATATATATCCGTATATGTTCCTCTATACATGTTCTAAGCATGCTTCTATACATATTTCTACCCTAAACCATTAATATCTCATTATTTTCGTTTCAATAGCAACCATTCTTAGAGGCAACAATAACTTCCTGTTATCTGTCATCGAATCCTTTCCTCTAGAAGTGATAACGAACAGGCGCCAAAAATGTGATCTTTACCTTTAGGCTAAACCTTTATTAAATATAGAAAGACTTGACATTTGTGTTGGGGCGCCAAAAGAAAAACTTTTCCCCACGGCTTCCTTTTCGTCGAGCAAATAAATTATTTCACCAAAAATCACACAATTTATTTTTCCCTTCTTTTGTCCCGAATTTCTCGTGGTTTTTATTTGGGTTTTTTTCTTTTTATTTGCAGCTCATCCCGTGCGAAAGAGGCCAAATAAAAATTGCATTACTTGTACTTCGCTGCCCCTTTTTGGCCCTTGGGGTTGACAGTGCGCGATGAAGCGAGCGTCGCGCTGAAGTTCCAGTGAAGTCGCAAGAAACGCGCGAGAATTTTCCACCCTTTCACTTTCGTTCGATTGACTGCTATTGTTATTGTTGTTGTTGTTGTTGCTGTTTTTGTGGGGCGCTGCCACGACACCCTTCAATCGATGCTTTAAGACACTCGATGTTCTCCAACGACGTGCACTTTATTTCCCTCGAAGAACTCCAAACATTCATTTGTGCCATCTATTCGATGGTCGTTGATCGTAAATTTTTCGACCGCTGACAAGTGCATCGCTTTGGGAATGAGTTCGTCTCGAGGGAGTGCGGAATGCGGTCATTCTTCGTTGGATGCTCTTGTATTATTCTTGTCTGGCTTGCGGAGTTTTAAACGTTTTAATAAAGTTTTCGTGCGCACAATTAGCAGGTGGTTGGCATGAGGTTCAACGGGTTGGTTGGGTTGGTCGACTTGGCCGGGTTGCAGTCGGACGAAGTTTTAATGAAGCATTCGAAACAATTTATAGAGCTGCACTTAATTAAGTTGTTTCCATTTACCTGCCACTTAAGAGACGATTGCGAGCTTTATTTTATTGAGATATGGCTATAAAAACACGAATACTTTTAATCATTAATTTAAATTAAGTGTTTTAAGGGGACACATTTAATTTAATGATGTTGGCATCATATACTCCGATGATATACTCGACATCGCCAAATCCCACAAGTCATAATTTATCGGGAATTCGTACTTAGGTTAGGTGCAGTCAAGGAAGTCAATTGACGGTCGGCAGTCGACCGGAACTGAAGATTTGACAGAGTCTGAAGGTCTCTCCAAAACCTGGAATTATGTAACAACGCTTATTCGAACCTGACGTCTTGACCCCCTCTTCCGCAATCTTATTTTTTACTCTAACTGATTTCTGTATTTAATTCTGAGCGCTGCTTTTCCGTTACTTCTCCGAATTCTTCATCTTCTTCTACTTCTTCTTCATCTTCCGCTTGCATTCTTCCGCCTTACTACATTTTATGAAATGTAATTCGTTTACTGCCACTTGTGACGGCACCCTACACCAGCCAGCACCGACCGTACACTGCACATCACTCATCGTCCCCATCATAGCTCAACGCTCAACCAGTTACTCATTGCAAAATGTAAGCAAAAAACAAAAAGGAGAAAAATTAAATGCAAAAAACGAAATGAAGAAAGAAAACTCAATCTAAGCAATCTGCGCAAAGAGGAAATGAAAAGAAATACAAGTTCGAAATTCAATTTTGCGTGCGGCAGGACATTCTGCAGAAAATCTTCCTGGCGGATAATCCGAGCTTAAGCCAGACAACGCGACAGGAACTGAAAAGTGTTTAGAAATGAATTTAAAAACAACGACACTAAAAAATGTCCCTAATAAAAAAAACTAAGAAACGAAATGTAATTTTGACGTTGACAGCAGCAAATTCCAAGGGACGGCCGCTACACAATCCTTCAACAGAGCAAAAAAGGTTCTCCATTGGGAAGGGCGAATAAGACACGAAGGATGCCTTTTCTTCATTACTTGAATTCTGAACTACACTTAAAAGAACCACCCTACTATAATATTTTAATCTTAACTGGACTTAATCTGGAGGAAGGTTGGAGGAGTGTCTCGAGTTTGTCGGATGTTGACGCGCCGGCCAATGCTGCCAAGTTACACCATTTCTCACTGACGATCTTTCATACTCTAGCTTCCATAACAAGCAAGTATTTTGAGTCACTTAATTTAAGTCTCTTGTTTTTAGTTTCTCAGTTTTAGTTTCTCATTTTCACTTTCTTACTGTAAACAAAAGTTTCAGAGTCTGGAACTTGAAGCATCTTATACATGTACTTCTTGCCACCCTCTTCTTTCTGGCACATCTTCGGTTCGCATCCTGCTTGAAATTCGTGGGGATGCTTCCTTCACTATTTGGCGTTTGACCCAATATAATGTAATTAAATATAATGAATGGCTTCTGTAATTAATAACAACATCTTAGCTGACATCGAATTTGGAGTTTTGGGCGCGAGAGACAACGGCGCTTGTTTGAGGTTAAGGAAATGAGTAGGGAAATGAGTGAGGAATTTAAATTAGTTCGCGAAATTAATTTGAAAATCATCCACTTATTAACTCTTTAACTAATTTACGGCAAGGAGCAAGGAAACCCTAGTGTGATACCGCATGATACTATATCACAGGAGTTTGTATACTTGTACATAAATGAACAGTTGCAAATTTAGAAATTGATTGTGGAACGAATTAGGGAAACAGTAATAGTGGTGACTATGTAACAGCCTATTGCAAACAATACTGCGTAATCTCCGATAAATTTAGCATCGAATTAGTGACGAAATATAGACGTATTGATGCCAGCTCGAAAAAAAACTCCAATCTACCTTTTGGGTGTTTCAAAGTAAACTATCTTTTCATCGATATTACAATACAGTATTTTTTCAATCATATCTGTATAAAGATCCATGTTTACATAGGATTTTCTATCTCGCATAACTAAAAATCACTCAAGTATAACAACAATTCAAATTGAAAACAAACTTCCCATGATAATATCTAAAAGTATTCCTTTACATTTGTGTAAAGGGCAAAAGAAGGAGCGAGTTGAGAGAGATAGAGTTCAACAACAACACACCACAAAAATGTGCGGCAAATTCTTGTAGTTTAGAAACAAAGTCCTATCAATAATAACACGATACAAAAAGAAGAAATGAAAGGAAGTTCGATTGTAAAATTCTACTAGTGACACTTGAGATGTCTTTCGATGAACTTTTGGAATTTTGGTTGCTTATAAATTGTAAAAATTACCCTAGAATATTTTCTTTTATACATTTTGGGAATTATAAATCTCGGTTATTTATTTGTAGTTTGAACAGTATTTTTTAATCTTTATTTATTGATACAAAAATTTCACAAAACTTACGACTGAAGATTTAAATTTCTATTTAAGCTCTAAATTCACGTCTAAATACAATTAATTATATAATACAATATCATAAAGTATATGTGTATATGTATAATATCATAATGTATATATGGTTAATTAATTATGTGTATTAAAAGATTGCATACTTTTAGGAGCCACTTAAAATCAATCAACAATCTCTAATATGTTTAATACATTATAAAAAAACCATACTGCAGGAAAAACTGCTGAAATAATTAGCTTTAAAAATCTATTTTTTACGTATAAAGCGACCATTAGCATAACTATAAGAAGGATATCCTTCTGCACACAAAATCCACAAAATTAGTATTACCGGAAAGAAGTGGTACTTAAAAGAAGCTGAAAAGTGCGTTTTATATGTATACCTGAAGAGACAAACAACCAACCAGAAAAAATAGACCAGGTACAAAATATTGAAGGAAAAAAGCGCATCCAATGGACAAAATGAATAAATCCATTTAAATTGCAACATTCATGTCCTGCGGGGCCATAGAAGTCAGCTCAAGTCGGAATATATTTATACAAGAACAACAACAACAACGAGTAACAACAGGAGCAGAATTGTCCATTCTATCTTCTTCCTTCCGTCCTTCCTTCCTTCGCCACTTCTGCTCCCACCTTTCGTCCTTCTTGTTGTCCAGCGAACGAACACGAAATCGCATTTCAGGCTAACAAGCGACAAAGTTAAAAGGACAATCTGTGTTAAGAAAAATAATGTTTCTGCTGGTAACTCCAGTAACTGGGAGAGGGTGTGGCACAGAGGAAGAGGGAGAGAGAGACGAGGAGGAAGAGCCGCAGATCGACAGAATCGACCCTAGAGAAAAGTGCGAAGGAAAAACATTCTCGGCGGGTGAGTGAATATAGCGATGGGTGGAAAGCAGAGGGGGAGGGGCGGGCAATGGGGCAAATCATGAAAAAGCTTTCGCTTGAACCAAAATTTAATTGCACTGGACGCCGGCGTGGATGCTGAATCCAAGCCATACGCGGCAGATGGTTAGAATGAGTGAAGAAAATTGCTAGTAGTTGTTAGTAAAGTGTTTCGAGTGTATGTATGTATGTGTGTGTGTGTATATGTAAGTGTTCACTTTTGTGTGAGTGTGCATGTCTTTCTGTTGTTCGTGGTAGAGTTGGAGGGGTGCGGTGGGTTTGAGCGAAGAAAATTGCTTTTAATAGGGAAATCGATGAAGTGTATGTTCAAATCGCAGCAATATACAGGGTTATGTTCTCCCTCTCTTTGAGACTACTTTTAGGCGGTAAAGGAGGCTACTGACTACTTTTGCTCTGTAGAAAAACTCCTCTATTTTAAAGCAATCCTTTCTGAATAGTAGAAGAATAAAACCAAAAAACAAAAATGAACCAAAATCAAATCCTCCAGGCTTAAAGATAAATCCAACAGCACTCTTTTACCTTTACAACCAAAAATTCCCATTCGAATGATCATCTAATACCTACGTTTTAGTATAGTTTAGTTTTCCTTTTCATCATATTGAAATTTAATTCGAAGAAACCTAAATATTGGTATATTTAGTGGGTCAAAAGGTCTGAAAGCCCAGCAATTCGGTTTAAAGTAATCCAAAAGTCTTGATGTGGAAATCATGATCATTGCGAAACTAGAGTGGCTTTTACTTATTCTCTTCAGATGTTTTACAATTTTCTTTATATGCGAATTGGTCTTAGTTTATTTTCTTCGATTTCCTTATCAGAAGTCCAAGACTCTTGACCCTGACTATCAACAGCAGCCTGTATGAAATACAGTTATGATCAAACAACCACCAAACAACACCAACATGTTAATTGAAGTTAGGTCAGTCCGTCCGTCGGTCGCTCGGTGGGTTCCTGTCAATACAATCACCCGTTTGTTCTTTGTAACGAATGCTATTTCGAAGAACGCCTTCAGCTCAAATTGGCTTTGAAGTGTCAAATTGGGAAGAAAAAATCCATTCCGAATGCAAATCATAAAATAAAATAGAAGAGGATAAAATAAAAGCAAAAAGTGAAGAGAAAGCAAAGGAAAGGAAAATGCAACAACGTCAAAGGAACAACAAAAATATGAACATGAAATAAAACCCACTATAACAAAACACTGCACGGCTGAAGCTTCAAAGGAGAAAGACTTCGGAGAATATGGGAAAAAATGTTTGCTGAAACCATACTGTGTCCCAACAACGGAGGCAGTCTGGACCTGAATCTGAACCGGGACCGAGACCACATCAAAATGTGGCATAAGTGTTGCAATTTATGGATTGGGTTGTTAATGTTTTTGCGTTGTCCACAAAACGGCCAAAGCAAAGCGTCAGCAGGTCGAGAGAGAAAAATAAAAAAGAAAAAGGAACCCCGTTTGAAGGGTGAGGAAGAACGGAACGACGAACGAAAGCAGGTTCAGCGCGATTAACAGCGAAATAAAAGGCATAATAAAAGCGCCACTGAGAGTGGGTCTGTGTGTGTGTTGATGTGATTGTGTGTTTGAGTGCGTCTCCGGATTCAGTGAAAAAATAAAGCGACAATTCGCGGTCCTCACCCTGCTGTCCCTACTTCTACCAGCGCCTCTCCGCCCCCTTTCCACTAGCCATCGTCATGTGGAGCGAGTATCAAAGGACAGAACTAGCTTCCGCTAGAGCCGGAGAAGCGAATGGAACGAATGGAGTCACGTGTTGGTATTTAAGTGCGGACGTGCAAAATGAGCCATTTACGTTGGCAGGAACACGAGTGCGCCTGTAGTGGCTCGTTCTGACAAAGAGCTCTCCTGAACCGAAGCAGCTTATTATGGGTGTCAGTGCAGAATGGTGCTCGATCTGAAGCATGAATGCGATGGGGCACAAATGGGAAGCGGATTTCACCCCGTGGGTGCAGCGAAGAAGAAGAGACAAAATTAAGTGATTTCGAAAAACGCACTGAGTTATTGAAAAAGACGAGGAATGAGGATGAAAGTGAGGAGTGCAAAGTGAGTGACTGAGTGCGTGGCAGGCTCTGTCAGACGGTGTGAAAGATTCTGTGAAGGCTGTCAAAGGAAACTCCATGAGGGATTCCAATTAAAAGAAGCTGAGGAAAACAGATCTTCAAACAAACTTTCTTTTGGGTGCTTTAAGCGTATTCAAAATCAAAATACTAATCTTAAAGCGTCCACCAGAAACATTAAGCTTTAAATTTAATAACTGCAGATATCAGTTAACGCAATCGCAAGCAACTCTCACCATGTTTTTGTAAAATGTAAATTTTTTGTAAGCTCAGGCGGGGTTGAATTTCTTAGAAGACTCTTATAGACTTTATAAGAAAAAGTCTTCATCAAAAGAACGAAATTTAATCCCAGATTTCTTGTTATAATCAGGTTTTATATTATCCAAGAGGTTGCAGAAGAGATAATACAATGTAATTGACAAAAATTGATGGCTGTGGCTAAAAAAAGACTCGCTGTATTCAAGAGAAAGATTTCCACATGGAAAAGAGTTTGACGAAGACCGAATACTAAAAACTAATATACACAAAATATTTGTCTCATTTGAAAAACAGAAAAGATACAAGAAAAAACGACCTCCAACATTTCTGCTTCCTAGTATAAAGAAAAGAAAAAAACAGCACAAAATACTCCTGCAGTTCTTTCAAGACTCTGGCAATTCTTTTTATCCTCACAATCCTTTCGCAGAAAAGAAAGAAAGAATGCAGTGAAAAAAGAAACTCTGTCGTTCAGTGAAACGTGAACATGATAACAATTGAAATAAATGAGCATCGCTTGTTTTCATTTTGAGGTTATTTAAATTTGAGGCGAAGGATCAAAAATATTCTTCTTGGTTTTTCGTTTTCGTTATGAAGTTTTGCATATTCGATACGGTTAAAAATACTATTAAAAATGCGGTTACAAAAGATTATCTTCAAGAGAACAGTCAATATTGTTGAATGGAGCCGTAAATGAAGCAATTGTTCTCTTTTACATATGTACATAAATTATATAATAGTTGATTAAAATTAATATTGCAAAATATATGTACAATATATTTGGGATAAGTTCTAGCAAATAAAGCAGCTGTAAAGGATGTTATAGGATAAGACTATGTAAATGGTCTATAAAATAGTAACTGACACGGTTGTTGCCACAGTATTATTTTTCTTATGTCGAATTTCAGTTATCTTAATTAATCCTTCATTATTTTTAACTAAACCTTTTTTATTCAGGAAATTACTTGTGCCTCCTTTCTTATTCCGGTCTTTCTTTGTTTTATTTATCTTTCTTTTATCTTTTCTGTAAAATGATTATTATTAATTGAGAGAATGATTTTAAGTCTTTTATTATCTTATTTGGAAACTAATGCAGTATCCAGGATCGACTTTGTGGATTCTATGAAAAGCTAGCCTCATTTCCCTCACTTTTGAGATGTTGTGACGTGTTTTCTCTTTCAAACGCTTTTCTTTCATTTTTCTAATGATAGATTTCCTTTTCATATACTTAAATTCGGAGGTGGAAATTCAATTTTTCCGTTATGACAGACCACCCCTTCAATTTGAATAAAGTTCACGTGGTAATAAAAGCTTGCTACTCGTTCATCTCGAAAATTCAATTTCACGCAGAAATCGATTTGAATGACATTCGCAACACCACAGTGATTAATTACTTTTTGAAAATAATTCGTTACCAACTAAATACCGTCGGACAGACGCAGTGAATGGGGAAAAACGGGGAGACAAAACAAAAAACACACCCACTAAAAACACTCATCAAGTCTGAGATTAAATCAACGAAACAATTGATTCACTCAAAATGACCGCAAAATACATGGGAAAAGTGTGGAAAAAAGGACATTTCTCGCTCGCATATTTTTTGTTATTCCTTCAACTGAAATTGCTGCAGTTACATTTTAAAGCTGTTTCTGGTTACTTTTGAGCGTTTGTTGATCCTGCTGCTTTTGAAGTTTTTCGTGGTTGTCATTTCCACATTGTCGTTGTTGTTGTCATTTTCGTGGTTGTTGTTGTCATTTTCGTGGTTGTTGTTATTATTTTCGTTGCTGCTAAAGGAATACTTGTTGAACGATATGCTTTTACTCAACCAGTCCGTGAAACTTTTGCTGCAGCGGCATCCGATAAATGATGAATGAATGCAAGGTCGGATGTGGAGAGGAGGATATGGAGGAGAGGTTGGTGCTGTGAGGTTTGGAAACGAAGCCAACAACCCATTCGGTTAGGATGAGTTAATGAAATCGAAATTTATTTATTCTGTCGGAGGTTGAACGTTGTTCGACAGCACGTTGCATGCGTTAATGATGACGGCAACGAGACGACGATGATGATGATGATGACGCGTTGTCCGAGCAACGCGTCTACTTGCTGGGTTTAAGTTATTAACAGCATCGTGTTAATTGCAACTGTAAATCTATTCGATTGCGTGAATTTGTTTGCTTCTGTGATGACGTTTTTGCTACGTGTTGCTGTTTGTTTATTTCAATTTTACACAACAACACGCGCGATCGATTGTTCTCACTCTCGCTGTATCTCTCTCTCTCTCTTTCTGTATTTGTCATACTTACGTTGGTTTATTTGTTTCATTTTATTTTATTTTGCATTCAGTTTTGAATTTTCGAAAATTCAATCCGTTTGTAGTGAATTTTATCAGGCGAACTCTACAAAGTTTGGCGGTTTCTCTAAATGAAAAATTTATCGCTTGGTTGATTCGATTGGCAATCAATTTTTTCGAACACTCTGATTCAACTAAAATTTTCAAATTCGATAAAATAGTGGAATAGTTTGAGAAGAAAAGTTTATCAGAACCTGAGAGAAATTCTACCAACTCCATGTTCAATTAATATTATTATTAAAAAACTATTTAAAAGGATTTAATAATCAGAATATTTGGATTTTTAATTAAAGATAAACTCAGTTCAATTTAAGGCATTATTTAAGGCGAATATGAGAATACGAGGATTGCTTTATGAACGATGAACGTTATTCTTCTTTACTCATCGAATTATGATTGAGTTCTAAAAAAGTTTAGTGAAACTTTTCAACAGGTCGACAGTTCAACAATGATTTAACGTACAATGATTCTAGTTCCCAATACAGGACAAAAGGATGTTCTGTGAGTTATCACAGAGAGTACGAGTATAGAGAAAAGTCGTCCTGAGATGAAACTCGTCCTGAGATGAAAGCAGACTGGTCAATTATTTCTTTGGGAGTATTTTTTCTTAATACATAGTTTAGCACTTTTGATGGATGAATGAAGGGGGAGGAGGAGGAGCGGCTGAGAGAAAGATTCACTCATGAAGGCGAGCTAAAGCGCACTTTGATGAAAGCATCAGTTGTTCACTTTTGTTACTCATAAATAATAAAAGTTAAAGTAAAACAACAACAACAATCGTCTGCCAAGTTAACTAAGAGAAGAACTTCTGCGCTTTGGTAATGAATCAAAACAATTTTCATATTTTTCTTAATTAATCTTCTTTTAAGCGAATCTTTTGCGTAAAACTTAAGAAAAACTGAAAATTCAGAGTTAGCTCAGGGAAAGAAAGTGAGATAAATAAGATGACAAAGAAGAAAGGGAAAGAAAAAGAAAGGAAAAGGAAAAAAACAAAAATAAAAATAATAATAATAAGAAAAAGAATAATAAGAAAAGTAAAATAAGAAAAATAATAATAAGGAGAAGAAAAAGTATAATAAGAAAAAGAATAATAAGAAAAATAATAATAAGGAGAAGAAAAAGTATAATAATAAGAAGAAAAGTACAAGTGAAAGAATGATAGAGCTCAAGAGAAGGTGGAAAGTGGGCGTGTGTTGGGTGGGTTGTGGGTTTCCTTAAAAAGTTGGTGTCAGTGGAATTCACCGAGAAATGGCTGGTGGTTGGTTGGCTGCCAGGCCAAGTAAATTAGCGCCGCTTTGAAGAGGTACTACTTAAGAGTTGTCTGTTAACAAAAAGCCGGATATTCGTGGCAAAGACAGAGTAACGAAGGAGAAGAAGAGCATTAAAAAGCTCCAAGCAAAAATGAAGTCGAAAACAACTGAACGAGGCGAAGCTGTCAGCGGCGAAAGTGCGCTGTATTAATGAAGATAACATTTCTGCTTGTCAGCATCTCATACAGCGTTGGAGAGAGCGGAGTAGAGTGGAGCAGAGTAGAGCGGAGCAGAGACGAAGACATTCGACCAACTTCAAGATAATTCGTGCAAGACAATCAGCTGATTGAAGCACTTTTCCTGTGAGACGGAGGAACTTTTTGCGTCCTTTGCTTCCGCATGAAGCCGAAGTGGAACACGGACACCAACACGAAGAGGAGCACGAAGTAGGCAGTTAAGTCGTTGAAAGAAGCTACAAAATCAAAGCTTTTTCCCATGCTTTTTGTACCAGAAAACGTCAAAAAGCGATGAAATTTATATTTAATATGAGCATGACAAATCCCAAGAAGGAAAAAGTGTCGGAAAAGTTAAATTAGTTCATTTTTTATTAAAATAATCGACGAAGAATGCAGAAATAACAGCAGGAACTAGGAAAAGCCAGAAAGTTGATTGTTAAAAGCGACGTTGAAGTTTTGTTCTATTAAAATTACAAAAAATGGACAAAAAGTGGGAAGTTTTCGAGATGCGACGCAAGATTCAAGTGGTTGACTTGAAATCTGCTCATCAGTCGTCAATTCAACTTTGACACATGATACACTGCCACACCCACCACAGCCCACTTTAAACCCACCTCTTCTACTCACTCGCAAATCAAATCATTGAGCCGGTGTTTGTTTTTCTCTCTCTGCTGTTGTTGTTGTTGTTGCTGCTGCCGCCGATCACAGGGATCACTTTTTTCGCCTCTCTCCTTCTCTGCTTTCTTCCATCCTTCCTTTCTTCTTTTTCCTGCTTCTTCCCAGTGTCGATCCTTGCTTTCAGTTACTTGAAATCCTTGCTTGAAGTCATTTTCATTTAATTTTTGCGTTCTCTACTTGGGGAGAGAGGGAGAGAGAGAAAGAGCGCGAGTGAGAGGGAACTAAGTCCACTCTACAAGTAGATTTCGAGTGAATTATTTAAGTGAAGCGTTCTGCTCAATGGACTGGCGTTTTTTTGCTCGCAGTTCATCGTTCGGCGTCCGTCGCTGGTTGCGGATTTTTAATTTGCGCGCCAACACATCGCTAAAAGCACACGACGACGGGCAGGACGTCGGACGCGGCGACACGACGGCAGTCATTTAGTCTGCAATTAATCATGATTACGATCGTCCTTCCTCCCTTTCCACTTCCACTTCCTTTCCTCCTTCTATTTTCGTTCCTTTTCTTCTTCTGCGTGTTCTTCGCGAACTTCTTCTTAATCGTGTTTAGTGTTTCTTTATTCTTACGATGCTCTTTGTTGTTGTTTTATTCTTGTTTCAACAGCGTTGATTATTTATTTTCTACTCCTTAAATAAGTTGGTTGGTTGATTTGCTGGCTTTCTTTTCGGTTGTTTTTTTGCTCAAGGATATCTTTTATGACCATCTCCTTGATTTTACTCCCGTCTTTTTTTGCCCCTCTTTTCTTGACTCTTCTTTTTTGGTCCTTCTTTTTTTACTCTTCTTGATTTGACCCTTTCTTTTTCTGTCCCATTTTTTTCTGTAGATGGGGTCTGTTTGGCAGCTCAAGCTTGTGTCACAGGCTGCGGTTGAGCCCTTTTTTAATCCCGTTGTTTTGTTGCGTAAGAAGAAAAGCAGCTGAGCAAATCACCCGCAAACAAGTCATCAGACGGACAGAGAGACGGACAGAGAGACAGACAAGCAGCGGACGTTCATTTAACTCAAGGATAAAATAGCTTCTACTCACTAATTGACAGTTCTGAGGTGACCAGCTGGAAAAGCGTTTATTACAAAATTATTCAGTAAATAAATGGATTGCTCTGGATATCTAAAAAAAGCTCTAAAAAATCGAATCTAGATTGTTGAATCCATAAAATAAATAAGCGAGTGTATAAAAAATACAGCAAACTCTATAAATACAAAAAATAGGGAGTATCTTTATAATACTTTTTACAGGAGCGACACTTTATATAGAATGCACTTGATTTCATTACACATCAATATATGCATGTGGTAAACAGTAAGCAAAGAAATCCGGGGTAATTAAACTGGAATTGAAATCATATTCCATGAAGCCGGGTTCGGGTTGGCAGCTGTTATTAAGAGAAGTAAATGAATCCTGATTTCCACCCGCAAAAGGATGGAATTTGACGGTGCTCCAAAGCATCCTGGCTCTAGAAAAGTGCTCGTAGTTACCCCAAAGTTGATAAATGTAGCTATTATGCGTTATTATTACTTGTTTCGTTTTTCTACCGTCAGACAAAAAAAAGGGAGAAAAGAGAAACAACAACACAATTTATACCGACGATGGTCACCTTGTGTGTGCATCTCCGAGGAGTTTAAAGAGTTCTCTTCTCTCTCGATTTACTTAGAGTGTTCTTTGGCCAGTTTTTAGGCATATAAAAAGCAATTTTGTGAATGTCTGAGAGTTTTTAAAGAAACAGTCATTTAAAAAAAGTCAAAATTAGAGGGCGTCTTCAGGCGTTTCATCCTTTGCGACAACCCCATCCAAGAACAACTCCCATGATCAAAGGAAGAAACTTAATGAAACACACAGACACACACCCACACACACACACATATAAAGTGTAATCGTGATGTTGTGTAATTAAATGTGAGTGTGACAAAAACAACGACAACAACAACGACAACAACAACGCCCAATTAATCACAGCGTGTGTTGCATACTTAATTGTGCGAACGTGATTTCTGATGAGATTTCCGCCTGTGAAACGTGGAGCAGCAAAAAAGCAGCAGCTGTACATGAACACCCACACACACACACACATACACAGCTCTGTATTAATTTGTGTGTAGGTACATTTGAAGCATAAGGACTCTTGAGGATAATTAGATTAGATGGCCATGGAAATTAAACGCCTCGAAGGTAGACTGGGCATGTTGCAGAGATGCGCTGCGGCGGTCGCCATCATCATCATCATCGTAGAGCGAATCGCATTGAATGCGACTTTGAATCGTATTGAAATAAAGTTCAAGAAATGCTTGTATTCAAGTATTTACCTCTACGATCCCTCGAATTCGGTTGCCTTCAAGAAGCTGCTGGGAGAAACAGGAACCCAAAAAACACAACGGAGACGTTTTAATAAAGTGCGTACTTTTCAATAACATTTTAAATCAAATATGAATTCAAATCGCTTTGAAGTGATTTGAACTTTTCTTTGGTTTGGAAGGATTTCTTTCACTTTTCTCGGATTTCAGAAATGTTTTCTATAATTTTTACTGCTAATTTTTATTTTACATCACTTTAATTGTTTGATATTGAGTACTGTTAACTTTTCAGAGTTCTTCTTCCTCTTTCTTTTTTTTTGGTGTGTGGAGCACGCTGAACCGTCTTCGAACGCGTCAAGCAGCCGACTAAAGAATCCTCATCGAAATATTAGAATCGCACTCTATCGGCATTCGGCAGGGACTGCCTTCGGTTGGGGCTGCCGCAAGCGGGCCGAGTACTCTCAGCAGCAGCGCCAACAACACCGCCATCAGCAACAACAAGTGATCGAAGCTGACGAGAAGCAGCGCATCGACCAACAACATCCGAGCACCGATTCCGAGCCGACAACCAAGCATCGAACTTTTTGACTATGAAAGACTATGAAAAAAGTTAGCAGAAGACAAACGAGGGCAGACAAAAGAAGCGAAGGATGGGGAGTGAAGGACGAAGAACGAAGCACGTCGTCGTTATTCTTCATTGACAAAAAATCAAAAAATTATGTCGTGCAGCATGAACGCCGTTCGCTCACATTGCGACACATCCGCTTCCGGTGAATCCTTCATATTTTTCTTCTTCTTCGTTCGGTCATCCAGTCGTTCGTTCCTTCGTTTGTTCGTTGATTCATTCATTCGTTCATTTGTTCGTTCGTTTGTTCCTGGTTCGTTCGTTTGTAGATTCGCTCGCTCACACGTTCGTTCAATTGTTCGGCTGAGATTCATATCGCTTGAACTCCCGCCCACCCCCTTGCCTCCCGGTCTGTCCACCTGCCTCGCTGTCCGTCTATCATACATGCAACAGGCTCCAAGAACTGTTGCGTTCATATTCCGGCTCTGACGACGTGCAACAGAGCCGAACACCCGCCGAACGAATCAACGAATGTACATGAGACACCCCCCTGCCTCCTGCCTCCTTCCCATCACCAGCAACGATGCTCGATTTTCATTACAGACATCACGTTCCTCGTGTTCTGTTCGGCTTCTGTTCGGCACCCGAACGACTTTTGGCATTCGCGCTGCTCGAGCCTGTTGCTCTGAAAATTGAATGCTGCACCTAGTTTTTGCATGTGTGTGTGGAAGGAGCATCCACAGTTGAAAACACACACACACACACCGCCACACACACAGACACTCATGCATTTGGTAATTCAATTTCTCCTCTTTTGGACCAACTCTTTTGTTCTCTACGCGTGTGTGTGTGTTTTGCAATGCTGCAGTGTTGCAAAGCGTTCAAATATTAATTTATGAAATAAAATTTATAAAAATGAAGTTCCTTAAATGACATACACACAAATGAAATATTCTGAAAGAAAATATAGTTAAATTAAACATCCTTAAATTAAATAACATTGAATTAAACATCCGTAGAAGCAAAATCTTTTAATTAAGTGTAATCAAACTAAGTATCATTCATTGATACACCCTTTAGTTAAATATATCTAAATGATCTATCCTCCAATTAAATCCATAAATGAAAATCTTTAAATTCTATATTCTTAAATAAAGTAAAGTATATTCTAATGAATATCCTTTAAAATCTCTTTCAACAAAACACATTTGTTGACATTTATTAACCGTTTAAATTTAGTGTTGGTTCAGTGGGTTAGATTCATCTCATGTCCGCTCTCTTGGAACTGCCTGTTGCTCTCTCTCTCCCGCTCATCGTAAGCAGCATCATTCACAGACTTCATACATACGACACGACGACGACAACTGTTGCTCACTCCATCAGCAACAGGTACAGAGTCTTCGCCATCCTTCGTGTTCCTGGCTCCTTCAACAACACACTCCCAAATGATTCAAGTGATGACTGTGTGAGTGACTTGGTTGCTTATGCCAGACTCGCGATTGATTCGATTCAGGAGACAAGAGAGTCAAGTCGCTCTCCTTCTTCTCTCTCCCCCTCTCTTTCTTCCTCCTGGAAATCCTTATCCAATCATGCGCACCAACTGCAAGCTAGCCAACACCATCCTAGTAAAGCACTCAATAAATACGCTAAAAGTACAAATCTTTAATTTAATGTACGAAATCATTGAGATTTTATTATATTAGAACCAAAAACCTACTTTAAACCGAAACTTTAATTTTCAGTTTTTATTTGATTGTCAATATTTTAGTTATTATGTTTGTTTATTGATACTTTTTGGTGGCACCCTTTCGTGTTTTTATTTGCACCACGTCTCTGTTGTTTCTCCAGGCTGTTATCTGTGTTGAAATACACACATACACAAATAAACACACACACACACGCTCACTTTTAGACACACTCACAAATTCTAATTTTACTCTGTGGTACACTATACAACCAAACTTTGTTGTTGTTGTTGTTGTTGTTGTACTTGTTGCAACTCTTTTTCAATCTGTTGCATGTTGGGGAAATTTTTCACCATCACTTTTTTCTGTATTTTTGTGTTGTTGGTCGTGCTTCCTTTAGCACATTCAAAATTCGTTGCCGATGTTTTATTTTGGAGTTTTTTCTGCGCTCTTAAGACGGAGAAAAAAAGAAGAAAAAGCCTAAAGCGAAGAATTTTCTTAGAGAACATAATTTAATGCAATCTATAATCAATAATTTCATGCAAAACTCGTCTAAAAATATTCTCTTTAAATTCTAAGAACGAAAGATATATTTCCTGCGTATATATGTACATATGTATATAGATATATATATATGTACAATATTCAAAATATACATCTTTTATATTATTGTACTCTCATAATTTAAACTGTTTGAAGAATAATTAATGGAACTTCTAATAAAGTTGTCTAAAAAGTAGCTAAACTCCAATCTGAAGAGTTTAAGTGGATTTTTTAAGTGGATTGCAACACCTGATTTAGATTATACGGATTATCCGGGTACGAGTGGAGGATTACCGTGCTTAGTAATTCACTGTGGATATTCCGAAGAGTGCATCTGCACGATTTTGCACTCAACTTCTTTTAGCCGTTGTTTAGACGATGTTCCGCACGGTGATGCATAAAATTTCTCATGAATAATTTTAGGATCTTGTTTTTTCCCCCGCAAGCTGCAGCATTAAAACTTGCAGCAAGACATGTGCACAGACATGCAGCATGCGTGAAACTGAAAATAAGAAACCATTGAAAATGACGTCTTCAATCCAAGGCCTCAAGGATAGAAACTTCCAGCGGGAGCTGTGCAAATATTTACGTTTATAAAGCCTTCGAAATTCCTCGTAACTAGTAATTCTTTGTTAGATTTTAATGTAGAAAAGATAGTGTAGAAAAGAAAGTTATATCAAAATTGTTCTAATATATCGACAGCATTTAAAGAAACTAGAACTAAACTTGTAGTAAACTTTTATTAAACCCTTACTAACCTTGTACTACTCTCTTGTACTAGTTCAAAAGTGTACTAACACTGTGCTAATCGGCTACTAGTGCAAACATGTACTAGTCCAATACTAAACTAATCCAATACAATCCCAACAAAACCTTTATTAATGTGACCTTTGTGTCAAATTTTTAGAAACAGATAATAATAGCATAAACACAAGATCAGCTAATTAAAAACAAGTTTTTGAAGTCATGTTACGCTATGTAGTGATTATAATCAAGACTTGACATAGCGTCGGTGGTGTAATGGTCAGCATAGTTGCCTTCCAAGCAGTTGATCCGGGTTCGATTCCCGGCCGACGCACACTTTTTTCCATTTCTTTATCCTCACTTTTCTAAACTATTTTTACCAAACAATTTTAGTTGGTAAATTAATTAAACCTAAATTAAAACTTTTTTACATATTCTATATAGAATTTTTCAATATATTTTTCATAGTTAATCGTATTATTAATAATTTTAATTTCAGTTATTATTAAGTTATGATCAGTTAAGTTATGAAGTTAGTATCATTGAGTTCTGTACAGAAGCAAATGAGTCCGTTATCATTGTCATTCCATTGAAACTGACAACGTGATCTACATGCTCGTATTTACAAACAATAACACATCCGTCAGCGTCAACTGTCGTTTCAATTGTCTAACAATCGTGTTACTTTGCGTGTTACATACGAGTTCTTTGGTTTTCCGCTTCAATCTTGACATTTGTGCTCTATTTACACACTTTAGATGTATCTCTGTCTACGCTTTCAGTTCCTTTCAGTCCAGTTTGAAGCGAAACGGAGTTTTTATTATGCAATAGAGTTCAATCTACAGAAACCTCTCCCTCTTTTTATGTTTATAATACATAATTTGATGATGAAACTTTTTTTTGTGGAAAGATAAAACTTTTGATTTCCTTGTTGAAAGCAAAATTAATCCTTTTGTACTTCGATGTTGCCTTTTTTTGGGGAGTGAAAAGAAGGTCGTTTAAAGAGGTGTCTTGATTATTGCCGAGGGTACTCTGAAATAGGATTGGTTTCTTTCAGACGTATTGCTTTAATTTTATGTCGAAGCTTTTGGTTTTCTCTTCACGCATGCTTTTCACACGCACTAACGGATGATGAGGTTCCCTTTTCACCAAGATTGAGGTTCGTTTAACACACCCAATTATTTCGATTCCAAAATCAGGATATCATCGCAGTGGGTGTCAAACCGCAGCGGGTGGTGGCTTCATTAAGTGTTCCTAATCATTACTGCGAAACTAAATGAAGGCGAGAGTTAAGCAAATGAGTTTCCGAACGAGGAAACAATTTAAAGTGTGTATTAAATGCTTTAAATACACTCTTTAAAAACAATCCATATTTTGAATTGTTGCGGGAGTAGGGAAGAAGGTAAACAGGTTCGCTTTAACCCTAAATTTAGTCTAACAGATTAAAATAAAATACACTCAAATAGAAGGGCGCCACACGTACGCGTTTTAGAGAGAGGCACGTGTTGTGTCTAATTTAATGTATTATTTTGCAGTTGAATAAGCAAACCGAACCAGCGACCACATCACATCAACAGACCCTCCAACAGGGCACTTCGATACCCTGAATTAATTAGTCCGGAATGATGAAAGGACAGCATTTCATCCCATTAGAGTGGTTTTAAGTTTAGAGACGTCCAGTTATTTAATACTACTCAGAAATGTTACTCCAAAGTAATCGCACTGATTTTGTTATTGGTTTTGGGTTTAAGTGGATGTCTTCCATCTCTTTCAGTTTCCGTATTTCCCCTTTGGACAGGATTATAACAGGCCTAGTTATGTGTTACTTTAGGAAATCAAAGCTAAGTGGGTGCCTCTTCTCTCAGTCTCTCATCTGCGAGTAAGTTAGAACGAACAATTATGATCTTTACATTCAAGTCAAAGCTGTACACTCATTCAGATAGGGGTGTGGCCCGCCCACTTTTACATATGCCATATATAGGGCATTCGGGTGCAGCGTATTCGGGTCGGAGCTTCGGACAGGTCGAAGATAGCATTCTTTCCATCTTTTTCTCATATTGTTGTTCACTTTACTTGCTTATTGGTGTTTATTTGCATTTGCTGCATTAGGTGCATCTTGTTGGTGGTTTATTCTCCAGCCACTTTGATTTTATGATCAAATTGCATGTCTTTACTAAACACTAACTCAATAAAAGGTGAGTGAGCGAGCGCAAATGCAGCGCTTTAATGAAGTTTCTTCTCATATTCACAATGCAATGAAGGCGGCAAAAGCATTTATAATGAAATTTCAATTCATTTGTGGTTAAAAAGAATAGGAAAAAATACCTTCCTCCCAACCACTCGATCTGCCGCCCTCCCTTTCCCACACTCTTCTCCCTTCTTGGCCCGGCAACGACGCAAAGGAATTTTATTGAATCGTGCCGGAAGTGAGTGATGCACTTCCGCTGGCAAACAATACCACACACGCACACACACACGCACATCTCTATAACACTACTAACACAATACTTTGAGGTGATGAGATGCATTTGTGTTGGTGTTGATGTCGGAGTCGGTGTCGATGTTGTTTGTATGACTTGCTTTGTTTTGAGCTCACAAAATTGCTGCCAAATACACGGAGCATAGAGTGAAATTTTTCAAAAAGTTGCATAAATTACAGATAATAAAACATTGTTGCTGTTGTTCGTAGATACGCACACAAACACATACTCACAAAGGAAACAAGCAAAGCTTCGTTGCGTGCATAACATGCAATAATGTTGGATGCACAGAGTACAAAAGCCTCATTCATTCATTGGTCCCTTTCTTCACACTTGCCACATCTCCGGCACATGCCAAAAAATATGTTGCTGTTGTTGTTGCTTTACTGGTTGTTTTTGTCGACGTTTTGGCAAGAAAAAGAAAAGACTTCAATTTGGTTTTCTTGCAGGAATGTTCGTCGTTTACCTTACAGCGTCTGTGTGAGAGTATCGTGTACTGTAACGTGTGTGTGTGTGTTTATGTATGAGTGTTGCGTCTTGTCAAACTTGTAGACGCAATAAATGTACCAGATGAAGTACGAGTTCCCTTCAATAAGAGTTCTAAGAGCTTTAAACGGAACGCACAACTTCACGGTACGGTATCCGGTATTCGGAAGTATTCGGAATGGTGGCACAACCACGCGGTATGCAGTCAGATGTTGACCGCAAAATAGCAACAACAACAACAGCAACAACTGTATATGTACATATAATGTGAAAAAAGAAGAAGAATACGAGGAAAAAATAAGCAATAACACGAGCCAACAATTCAATAAAAATCCATTAGCTTGTAGTTTGCATGCCTGAATGCAGCTCAAAGGACGCATTCGATCAAAACCCAAAAACAACAACAACAAAAACAGGACAACGACAACACCTTCAAACGAATGACGTCAACGAGGACACGCGGCTCTCTGTTCACCTCGCTATCAACATGGCAGCATGCATCAACATGTCGCCTCCGATTCGGCTCCGTCCCCGGGACGCCGCAACGAAAGAGATGTTTAATTAAATTTCTGAAATTAAAATGTTTTGTTTATATAAATTGAAAAACCTCATAAAATAATAATACTCAACATGCTGAGGCCAGGCACAGAGGCGCAGCAAGTGGAAAAAATACTGAAATACGATGAGGCGATGATGATGTCGCTGCCGGGGTTTGTATTGTTGGAAATCAGGACGAAAACATGTCCTTCAGTCAGTGAGGGTGGTTCATTTTTTCTTTACACCAGTTTTATTTCACTTTTTGATTTACTCTCCACTAGTTAACACTTGTTGATGTTGTTGCTGGGACCCATTTGATGGTCGTTCGAAGCGAGGTGTCCATACACAAGGTGGCTAATGAACACGTGGCTGGTGATGCAATGTACCCCGAGTATCGATGGAGCCAACCATTGAAGCTTCGTTGGAACCTTCGATGGTGCAGAGCTTAATTGAAATTCATTGCTGCACAAACGATTTAATTTCGTGATCCATTCAATTCTGACCATATAGTGAATGGTTTATTCATCGCTGAAATTTTCACAAAAATACTCGTGCATCGGAGAACTGGACAGAATGGTACACAGTAGAATCCCGATTATTATACCAACCCGGAAGCGGATTGTTGAAGTTTATGCTATTTTTCATTTACTTCATATTCTTTGCTCAAGTCTCTGTATTCACCTTCAATCATCATAATTATCGGGCATCTACTGTACATGTGCTTCGTTTTTTTACTTGTTATGAACTTCGTCAACGCTACGAAACCAATCAACGTTTAACCTGCCAATTGTTCGATATTCTGTCAGTTCTCTTCACATGAACTCGTTCACATTTCGCTTTGTCACTTTCTGCGAGGGAAACCTAACTCCGGTTATTAGCACTGTTGGTCCATTATTATTCCCATCATTATCCCCTTCATCAACCCTTCATAAACCTCATCATCATTCTTCATTATCTGCATCATCATCTTTCCTATCCTTATCATCATAATCATCATCACTATCATCCGCTCCTGCATTTATTTGTCTTTACTGTTCGTCTTTTGTAGGATTTTCTAATTCCATCTTTGACCCGATTTGCTTTCGCAGCAGAATCCTCGAAATACCGTAACGATTTAAGCCAACAATTAAAACCTTAGACGACAGATTCTTGCCGACAAAAGGAAAGCCCTTTCAAGCTATTCGAGATCCCTGTAATAATGTTTCTGTTATGTTGTCTATGCGTTTCCTCAGCACCTGAGCATCGATCACAACTGATACTCTTTCACTAACGCTAAGAGATGAGCCTGCTTTCCTGGTCCAATAGTGTTGATATGGTTAGCTTTATAGAGTCGATTGGACCCTCTTTTCGGTACTTTCATCAGTAGAGCAACTTCACCCATCTTAGTTCATCTTTTACCATAGCCATAGCCAGGGCAGTCGTGACTATCCTTTGGTCTATATCTACTAGGATGCTCCAACAAATCTTGACACGTAGTTGAGTTGGGAGAATCATGGTAATATTGCCGAGGGACCGAACTCTTAGGTGAGGGTCTGTAAGCCTTTCAAGACCAGCGAATGGGGGGTAGGTGAGACTAAGGACTCATAAGGGAGATTAAGGACACGTTGAACATTTTCTCCATCACGAAATATTATTTGTTCAAGTCATGCTTTAAGACTTTTCAGGAAGTAAACCTATGGAAAAATCCCAGCTACTTGACCACAAATTAGATAATCTTCCTTGAATTAGCAGCATGACAGGCTCATTGTTCTTTTTAAACGGTTTTTCCCCTCGTTCACCTCCTCGCTGCTGTTGCGGCTCGGTGATAATCACCTACAATGACACTGCGCTGCACGACAGCGACATATTGCAGCTATTAGAAGCATAGCAACAATTGCCACATTAACAGCAGCAATTGCAGCTGAAAATTGCGTGTAATCATGACTGTTATCCTTACATGCTCACATCAATGAAGGAAGGTGTTCGTGGGTGTGTGTGTGTGTCTGTGTGTTTTGGTGTTGGTATTGTTATCCTTTTAGGGTGAGTGAGTAAAAGTCGCATGTGAGTGGCACGGGCAACACGGCGCAACGAACACAGGTCGTTCCCAAAGAGGATAAGGATCGAGGTTTGGGACGATGCCAGTGTTGCTGGCGACACTTCCTTGCAACGAAATCATTCTGCACGAACAGGCGCAACACCGCTCGATTATCAACGATGATAACATCAAAGCAGGGAATGACAGGCCGTGCCGCGCACATGAAAGTGCGACGGCGGACAGTCACTTGTGAGTGCGACCGACCCAACAAACGACCGCATTGGCAAAGGTCGAGTTACAAGCGACACGAAGCGACGTGGCAGCGACATGGTGGCTTCTTTCGCAAGTGGCTGCATGCAAGTGCGATCGACATGGCCAGGCGGCAGATGATTCTCGCACAACCAATTTGGCCTCCTCTCCTCGCGGCTAAGCCTTCTAAGTTCTGCTCAACAACGGCAACACTGAAAGCAAGAGCAATATAACAACAACAACAATAACAACAACAAGCCGTTGTTAGTCCAGTGCGTGGTTGAACGCTACGCTTTCTGGAGCATCGAGAGCACCCAAGCGCTTTCGAAGAGGAGCCGAAATGAATTTATAGCTTCATAAATCAAAAGCAATATTGTCACATCCTGCAACTTCCTGGAAACCTTTTCCGTTTCTGAATGGAGTCGTCGGCATCGGTGTGGTCGTCGTTGACTTCTACCGTTTTCAAGCTTTCGCTAACCTCTGGCATCACTTGAGGACTATCGCTGTAGAAAGGCAAACCACAATTTTTCTTCCCTTCTTCATACCTCTTCATCCGTTCGACTACGTTTCCTCTGTCCACCATTTCACTCCTTCTGTCCCGCTTTTCACCTCGTTCTATTTATATTCTTTTTTATCTTCTTTTCGTCGTACTCCTTTCGTCTCTTCCTCTCTCTTGAGAAATGAAGCAACGATTTGTCTCCTCGCAGCTCGTGCGCATTTCTTTCATATGTGCACGTAACATCGTCGATTCCCAAGAATTTCAAGATGATAAAAATTGTAACTAAGTGAGTATACGCCTCGCTATGTGTGGCCAGGTGATGTGGTCTTTAGTGTCCAATCTTGATTTCGTCAAACCTGGTTCACACTTTATGTGGTTCACACTTTATGTGGCTTCGTTTGTCGACGGAAAGGAAAATAAATAACAACGGACAACATAATTTAATTCAGGATATTTTAATTAATTTATAAACACTATCGCCATCTAAAGCTGGGCATAAAAAGTATAGTTTACAGATAATTTCTTCGTCTTTCTTAAGACCATTCTAGTTAAAATGAAACCTGAAATTGCAAAGTCTAAATGTCATAAAATAATATAGTTACTAGATTAAGGTCCTCATTTATAGATTAACCACTGTTCGTGCTTCACTGTGTGGAGTCCTTTTTAGTCTACTACTAGAACTACTATCAACTACTACTTATTTAGGCAAGTTTTTACTATATACAGATAATTAACTCATTCTATCGCTATTACTCATTAACCAATAATAATGCGAATAATATGCTAATACGAATGAACGATTATTCGAGCCAATTATTAGCTCAACGATCTTCGATTTCTAATTGGACCAAATAATGGCACTTTTGTCACACAAATAATCTGATTGTTTTGTAAGTTCTTATAATCTTTACATAATACAGACTTACTATTTATTTTATTGTATATACTCAATACGAAAGCTTATAGGAAACCAAACAACTCTCAATTTTAATTCCTATTCGTATTTGAATCTATTCTCTTCATAAGATTAATGTAATTCTTGCTAATCAAAGCACTCAATGAAAAGAAACTTGATCAGGGAACTCATCACTAACCTAAATTAACTACTCTTCAGTATCTGCTCATCATTCTTTAGTATTCATTATTAAACGATCAACGTGATTGAGTGCTCTTCAACTTAACCGGATGCATGATAAGCAATAATAACTGCCAGATTTTCCCAGAAGAACACTTCATTGAACCAAACGAGTTCAATGGGACCGAATGAGTTCCATGGCACCGAATGAGTTAAATAGCGCATAAAAATATTTACACAAAGGATTGGCAAAAACATCGCCTTCAAAGGTAACATGCACTGTCCAGTTGGCCAGTCAAAGGATTGGCTGTCACGCTGAATGAACCGCGTGACAGACTAACCAAAAACTTGTTCATAATCAGTGCTCAGGACGGCGGAAATGAGCAGATGTGTGGATGTGTCTATTTGAAGGACGTACGTATGCAAGTAGTAGTCGACATGAGAACTCGTACATGTCGACATGCAAAGCATACTTGAGAACCAAATGAGCAAACAACCACTGAAGGGGAATCCTTTCGCTCAGCCGCTCGTCACGCTCCCATCACTCGATGGCCAGCAGCATTGAAACGGAAACGATAGAGTTTCCTAGCAATTGAACACTTTTATCTGAGGGGAAGCGATGTTAGCCAGCCTGCCCCCACCCACGAGCCTTCCTAACACATGTGACAAAGCTTATGGAACTCGTATGTGTATTTTAAGCGAGCTGAACTGAATGAATCCATTTTGCAGCTCATTGGAATCTACTTAGGAAGCCGCACAGCAAACAATGCTTCGAATCACCCGATCAGAAGGGGGCTCAGCAGGCGCTTAGGGGGTGATTAGCGCAACGTATCATAAACACTGCAGCAAAATAGCAGGGTCGTTTATTTCGGGTTGGTTAGTTAATAAACCATACGCGATGGATGGCAATTGAAGCGCACAGCAACAACAACAAACTGGTGTACAGTGTGCTATACAGAGGAAAGTTAATCGAGTGTTTGCAGTTTGTGGGTTGGTTTGTGGGCGCAACTTTATTTGTTTCCCACTCTCACACATCTCAATCACTTTGGTTTGATTATGGACACTTTTTGCTTCATGGGCTATTAATGGGCTTTCGATTGTTTTGGGCTCTTGGCGTTAATAGTGTTCAGAGCGGAAAAAGCCTTCTAATAAATTTTATAATCAATTTAGTTGAAGCTGTGAAGATTCGTTTATTTCATTGACTTACTAAACCTCGAGTTCAGCTTCGTGACACTTGCAATGTAAGCGGTGTTATATTAAAAATAATAAATACTAAATACGTCATCTAAATACATGCAACATGCAGTCTGTAACACTTTTAAGATATATCCGATGTACGTGTGCTGAGATACGCAACGCATCGAACGTAGAACCGCAGTTCAAAGAGTAATTTGGACATTCAAAGAATGACACACGTTACACCAGCTCAGAGTGGTAAATACGTTCGGGACATCACAGTATAGTCTGTGACACACACACGCATGACCACAGTACACAGCCACACACAAGCACAGAAATACGTTTACCTAATCAGCTGAGCTTCCATCTACAGTTATTAGCCTGGCTAATACGATTACGGCAGCAGCAAATTGTTACCTAATTAATAACATGTAGTATGAAGGGCATGTATGTAGCTTGGGGCAGACAGGCACGCATGCATGACATCATGTTGTTGCATGACCATTTGGCTTGACAAAATATCGCCGAAACTCAGCTAAATTGTTGCAGTCTATTTAAAGTCTGAGCGGATGCAGCGGAGGGAAAACGAATCGGAATCAAAGCTGTTGATGCATTGAACCGAAATTGGTTTGTGTAAATATTATGCCGATGAAGCTTCAAATATTAGGCATGTCCTCCCTCCTTCGATTAGCCCCCCGCTTACGTGTTGGGTGTTGCATTTGAGTCACGGTATTTTGATGGTGTTAAAAGTGGCTTTTTGTGACTTTACGAGTAAATTTGTTGGAATTAATGACGTTTTCATGATTTGAAAAGCTGTCTTCCGAAGCATTTGCTTTCAACGAGCTGGTTTTAGAGATAACGCCTGTTTTGCAGTCCCTGGATCGTGTCTCTGGCGGCAACTAAATAATACTCAACAAGTGACGATTTAAGATTTTGTATGAATGCTTTTCGGTAATTTTGTGCATTGATTTTGGTAAAATACTAGATCTATTGAATTTTATATTACACGATGAATGATTTTATATCGAGATACTTCGTATTAATATACTAGCTTTAGTTTTTCGTACAGCGGTACATCCAACTTGGCCACTGACTGCTTCTTCGCTTTGAACAAGCCGCCGGTGGACAAAAAGCGAGGCTTCTCCACGTTCGGATGCTTGTTATAGAACTCAATCAGCGCCTTCGTGGAGCGCAGATGTTGGATACCCTTGAATAGTTTCTGGCCCGTGAGGATTTCTTTGGGGAAAACAGTTTTTATGCGATCATCGCCATCTTTCGGCACCCAAGGTCTCTCGGGATACGGGATGGTGCGGCCGAACGAGACGGTGTGCACCTTCTTCGGTACCTTCTTCAGTCGGTCTCTTATGTAGTTTTCGTACTTCAACTCAATGGCCATCTGTGGGATGATGAAACGGTTTGGCTTGGGTTGGTTTGGTCTGTGGCTAAGATAAACACACCTCTGGAAGATTCCACTTGTCGGCAACGGTCTTTGCAATGGCTTTGACTTCCTTCGGTTCGGTTTGTATCGAGGACAAAAGCTTTCGGTCACCTTCGATGGAGAACAGAGCTTTTAATTTGTCCTTTGAAATATTCGTCTCATAGTCATTTCCCAGCGAGTTGACCCATTCGGTAAATCGTTCGGCGGACTATTGGAAAAGAAGAGGTCAAAATTATACGAAACCAAATGAAGCTCTCTTGGATAAATCATCTTAAAATAGACCATTAGTTGTACTCTGATTTTTAGATGAATTTGCCGTTTCGAAGAAAGCTAGGAAAAGTCTTAATAACGCCTCACCGCTTCCATCAGCATCTCAGCCTGTTCGTCTAGAGTTTTGTCACACATCTTCGTTTCCAGCTGATAGATTTTGGAGTCCCATTTAATGCGGTCCTTGCGCGGCTTGCATATGAATTCCGAGCACCAGTTCACCGACCCATTGGACTTGTTCTTGTGCTCCTCTGGCACATTTATCTTCAGGTCGAACTTCGGGAACTCGTGCTCCAAGTGCTCGATTTCGGAGCACGTGCTTTCATTGAACTCCGTTTCGTGCTAAAAGCCACAACTCAAGGAATTCAGTTAACTATTCGCAAACGATTCTACGATATTATTTAGAGATCTAACCCTTTTCTTTTTCTTCTCCTGGGCAGACGACTCATCGGAGTCCTCCTGCTCGTCACCGCCCTCACCGTCGAACGAGTTTCGCAGTGAAATGACAGACCCGTCATCCATAAAAACGTGTTCATCGTAATCGTCGAATTCATAGTCCATTATGTTGCCGACGCGTTTGCGCAGCTTTTCGGGCAACGTTCGCGAAAAGTCATAGTCCCTGATTTCCGCCTTTTGCGCCCTGATGCTGGCCGACTTCTCGATTTCATTTACCACAAGCTTCCAATAATTGTTTTTCTTCATGACTGCGATAGGAACGCGAAATTTTTCTCAAATTCTCTCAACTCAAATATGGAAATAAAAAGAAGTCTCGATTTTATTATTGTTACAAAAAAATTAAGTTTCCGTCTATGATGATATCGGTTACTGCGATGTACTGGAATTTTTGTTGCTATGTATTGAACAAAAGCTCAATTTTTCATATTTATTGTCAGGACAGAATAGTTGTTTAATCGATTAATTTATTATATACATATGTATGTACATATTTTTTTGAGCTTTCGTGTCTCTCGAATTAGCGAAGCAATTTTAAATAATTTTTAAGCAGGGACACCGAATTTGAAAGCCTACTTTGACAGTTCCAACAGCTTTCAAGTATAGAATAAGTTTATAAGTTTAAGCAAATACACACACCAAAAGATTCAAACAACCGGAAAGTTCAGTTGTGGTTGTGTTCAATGAAAGCTTTCATTCCAGCATGAGAAAAGCTCGATATTCCAGCACAGTTGCCACCTGTAAATTTCATTAGTCGCTTTTTTCGAGTAACATATTTGAATTATTCTTATATTACATATTACATATTACATTACATATTTATAAACTTAATAAATTGAAGGCCACATAAATACAAATTCTTAAAACCCTTTACCGAGTAATTGTTTGGCGATGTCTTTTTTAATCTTCTGTAATGCTGAATGCGAATGCATTACATCCAACATTTCTGAATACTCGAAAGATTCATAAATGTTGCGAAACAGAAGTTTGTTGAATGTTGACTTTAAACTTCGCAGCATTTGTGAATAATTCTATCCAAAGTAGATTGTAAACGTTCTTTAATTCACCGCAACATTTTGAAGACATTTGAAGTGGTCATAAATAATTGAATTGTAGAATGGTTACAACATTAGGACAAAAAAAGAAAATAAAATTTCCGGTAATTTAATGAAATTTAACGAAAGAGAAAACTTTAGCAATTTAAAAGTTTTTATGACACCTAAAATGGTACGAATTCGAGCAGAAAATACAAATAAATATAATGTTTTGTTTGACTTTCATAAAGTTGGCAGAATTCAATACAAAACCTCAGAATTTTTAAAAGAATGTTTAACGTTATGCCCAGAAACGAAGGAAACCTGAGAGTAGGGAAGGTAATAAGGGGGGAGGGGGCAAGGAATGAATACCGTTTGATGGCAACACCTGCGCGTTTTTGTACTTTTGCTGTCTCTGAGTTGGTTGTTGCTGTTGTGTTTTATTATTATCTAGTTTAATATTAAAAGTGAATTAAGGACATTGCAATGCGTGTCACCGGCTTGCATCAAACGTCCGATGCGAGAGCTCCGTGTCCTTTTCTCCCTTCTTTGATATTCACTCAGTCATGGAATATTTTGCAGAGTTTCGCGAAAATCGTCTCTCGTGACGTCACGTTTGTGACATTTTGATTTATTCATTTATTATTGCAAAACTTTTCTGTCTGTTAATATTTTTGTCTGGATCTCTGTCTCTCTCTTACCTCCCCTCCCCTTCCTTCAGTAGGGTTTTGCGCTGAATAACACGGGTTTGTGTAGGTGTTTCTTTTGCTTGCCTCTTTCTTTCTTTTTCTATTTTCGTGAGTCATCACAGAATGAAGTAAAACAAATTATTTTGCTCACCAAAAAATCTACCAGTCAGTGGAATTAATATTTAATGTTCTGACTTCTTCATCAGTCAGCAAGCCAGCTCATTGGACGAAAGATTTCCCTAAAAGAGCAGCTCTTCTCTTCTGATGGCGTCGGCTGCTTCTACGACCGCATGTCGTCCATCCATCGTGAGTTCCTTGAACATCCGATGTGTGGTAATCGCATGTGTGCTCAATAATTGTCAATCTTGTCTGCCATCCCGCATCGAACAGCCAGCGAATCATATCCGAACTCTTCATCCTGGTTTTCGAACTTATTCTCCATCGTCTCCTCTTTCTTCTTACGATTCTTGTTCCGCTTCTGCTGCTAGTTTCCTCCTCTCTTTCTGCCTCTTCTTCTCTTCATTCTTTTTTCTCTTCCTCTTCTCCAACCGACTGATGATGTGATGTAGGAAAATAATAATTAAAAAAGTTTTTAATCAGGCTTCGATGTGTCAACAGCTGGGAAAGTTGAACTATTAAAAGCATTGACTCTGGAAGGGTTGACAAATATTGGAATGTTCAACAGAACCATCAATTATTTAGACAAAATATATATGTATGTACAATATACTCGCCTGTATTTATAGTGGAATTACATTCTATTCTATATATTATTATATTTTATATTATATTTATTAGATTTTACATATTATTACAATATTTATATTTTATATAATAAAATATTTATAATTTGCATTTTTATTTATTTGATTGTTTATATTCATAATACAATAATTATATTTATATAAATAAAAATATCTGAAATAATTAATTACAACAATAATAAAACCCGAAATTCAATTGTGTTGCAATTAATTAGTAGCTCATAGATTTAATCATAATCAATCATTGACACAATCAACCGAAATGAAGAGCAACCCGGAGAAATTGTTTCACAACCTCGTAAAACCTTTTAAAATGCGGTCTCCGCGTCTTTGGCACAGCTTTTTACAGCGACTCAGTCCTCCTCCCTCCTTCCCTCCGTTCCAGCGCTCCTTGCCAACAACCAAATCCTTTAATTTTCGTTCTAAAAAAAGATACCAAAGGCAAAAAAGGACCAAGAAGTTTGTTTTACAAGGAATAACAAATGACATCCGTTCATACAGTAAACGATGAAGCCAACGCAGCTGCAGCGAAGCGTTGGTGGCTCTGAGGTGCTTCTACGGTGCTTCTACGGCATGCGTGGCTGTGGGCGTGGTGGTGGTGGGCGTGGTGGTGGTCGTTTTACCCATCGTCGTCGTTACTCACTCACTAAAGTTGCTGCTAAAAGCAACGCGTTCACCGCTTGAGCCTGTACGCTTGCCGCGCGTAGCGAATGAACACCCTTCCGAAGCGTTGCACTTGCGATACGTTAACAAAACTTTTAATTTATGTCGAGAGCTTTTTGCCAAGAATTTTAATATGGGAACATTTTCACAAGTTGCTGTTGGCTTTCACGACATCGTGAGCAGCTTCACTCTGGCTCTCTGTCTCTGGTGAAGGCGAAAAGAACATGCTAACAACAACCATTAGAACAACAACAACAACAACTGTAACTGTATATTCAACTGGATTTGTATGAACGTGTGTAATGCTGAACGTTGTTGTTGTTGTTGTTGCTGTTGCTGTCATTTTTAATGCAAGTAGTGAGTAAACTTGTACGCAGATGTGTGAGTGTCTGCTTCGATGCAAGAACGCAAGAAGAAGATGCAAGAACGCAAGAAGAAGATGCAAGAAAAAGAAGAAGAAATCTCTTCAAATAAATTTGAAAGAATTTAAGCAAAAGAATCTCGCTACAGTTAAGCTTTTCCCCCGCTTCTCAAGTAACAATGTAAATTAATTAAACAGGTTTAGCAACTATCAAGAGCGGGTTTATATGTAAACTCAGGGAGGGAGGGAGTAAAAAGCAAAAAAAAAACCGTCACCAATCAACGACAATCTAACAAAATAAAAAAAACACAGAAAAAAGAATCATTCTTAAGAAAGGTTGAATGGAAAAACAAAAAAAAAGCGACTGACAACAAAAAAAACTACTGTTGAACCGTTGCATGTGTAGCTCCGGTTTCTGCTTGCCTTTGTTCATCCCTCCCTTCAACCCTCCACCACTCCGACCCTTCGAAATCCTTTCTTTTGTGATGTGACCTGTCGACGTCACAATCAAACAAACAAACAAACCGACGACGTTTGTTTTGTGGCGTAGCACTTGTGTTTTACAGTGTTTTCTTTACCCACCACACCCCCTGTCCCCCTCCTTCCCACCACCCCTTCCTTCCTCGAACAAACAAGCACTTGTTTTCGTGTGGTTTTTTCTTCGGCTCAATTGAACAACAACAACAAGAGGTTTTCTTTTATTGTTCCGAAGCAACCAAAAAAACCAACATGTTGCTACGCATTGTTGACAGTTCGACGATTACATGTTGAGAAGGTGTTTCGTGTGTTGAGAAGGTGTTTCGAGTGTTGAGAAGGTGTTTGGTGTGTTGAGAAGGTGTTTCGTGTGTAGCGAAGTGCTGATATTCGTGGTGGAATGCGGCACGAAGGATTTCCTTGGGTTTCCTTGTATTTATCATGTTTTATTTACCTTAATTTGATTCAACACGAAAACAAATATTTAGGGAAAGGGTTTCTTTTCTATTCTAGAACAGTTTTTTCTCGAAGTGTGTGTTTATTTTGCATAAAAAGGTGAAGTAAAATGCAAATAAAATGAAATACGATTATTTTAGATATCGTATTTTAAGTATCGCATTTCAAACATTGAATTTAAAAGAAATTCGGATTAAAGGACTTCCATGATTACAGAGATTTCAAAAGTTTCTTTTTTCATGATTATTATTATTTCTCGATTTGTTTTCTTTTCTGGTTTAGAAGACTTCGATAGAAAAATTCTCTTAGAAAACGAATCCGATTTCAGAACAAGAAATATAATCTAACTTTACACTAATATTTACCTCTGTTGTGTTTTTCTGTGGTGAATTATGAATCTTTAAAAACACACACAACATGGATTTCCACAAAATGTGTTCAACAGTCGTTTCATTCGTTAATAAATGCAAACCACTGATAAGCAATTAATAACTCGACGTAATCACAATTTTAGTGACAGTGTTGTTGTTGTTGTTGTTGTTGTTGTGTACTACTCATGTTGTACTCGAAGGTTGTTGTAATTGCTGTTGATTTAATCGATTTCAATTAAAACGAGAAGCACACGAAACACAGTCTCGGTGCCAGCAACAAGCTGTAGCAACAACAACAACAACAACAACAACAAAAACAACTACAACAGCATAAACAACAATAAATACGACAACAACAAATACAACAGCAAATACCAGTAACAACAACAACCATAAGGACGACAACAACAACAGTAAATACGACAACAACCTGAATATTTATGGCAACAATATTTTTTCGCTTTTACATTTTTGGTTTACATTGCAAATTGGTGCTTGGGTTGATTGGTTGACAACAACAACAACAACAATAACAACAACAACAACAACATCAACAAAAACAACAACAACAACAACACGATGAACTGCATCAACAACACGATCCACACCATTCAGCAAGAGCTCAGCTCATAGTTTGTGTCCCAGAGCAATCTGTGTTGCAGTAATTTTTGTAAATGCAACTCGTAAATATTCTTCACACACACACACACACACATACATACCTTCATGAACACACACACACACACTCCTTCATGAACACACATACAAACACCCCTTCATAGTGTGTGAACAACCCTGTCAGCAAATTAGTATTGAATATAATGTTAATTAATATAATTGAATAATTATTAAGAAAATTGAATATTGAATTGATAACTAAAATTGACGGAATCGAATTGAATGAATGAAATAATTACCAGCCAAGTTCGAGTATTCGAAAATGGGCGTGACTTTTATATAATAGATTTTCCACCTTATAATAGACTTTCGTTTATATTAGATAGATTATATTAGATAGATATTAGAATATATTTCCTTCTTTTCCAGTGAGTTACGAAAAATAATTGAATATCTTTGCATTTAGATAAATTGTACTTATTATAATACACTGAACCAATTGTAGGTGTGGTCCGCCCACTCTTCACGACATGCCATAGAAATCAAGAGCGTGTAGAGTGATTTGAGCTTCGACCAAGCCTCGTTCTGGTTTCAAACGTAAAGAACTTTCTACTGCTTTCGCATTTCTACTACTTTCCAGAGAATGCCTTCCTTTTCTTCTTCCTAACTCTCAACACTTTCCTACCGGGGTGGCTCTGTTGTATTTACATACACATAAACGGACAAATCAAAGTCAAAGGACCTTTCATTGTGTGCCAAAAGGACGAATTCAATGTTTTTCAATTCGTTCGTGTATCTCTTGAATGTCGGTCGGTTTGTCAGGATTGTCGACGATATTCAATGCACGCACAGATGCGTTCGACTCGGATGTGTATTAGTGTGTGTGTGTGTGTGAGTGTGTGTTTGTGTCGCAATGGTGCGAATACACACTCGACTGGCGTGTTTGTATGCAGATTTAATCGTTTGCCATAATATTATTTCGTTAAATTTGCATATCTACGGCTGCATGCAAGGACACTTGTTGTCATTCATTCGTGTGTTTGTTGTTTTTATGGTTGTATTTGTTTTCGGTTGTATTTGTTTGAGTGGTGTTGCCTTTGTTATTGTTTTTCGTAGTTATGTTGCAGTTGCTTAACACTAATAACATCCTTTAGTTTATGTTTGTTGACTACTCACACACACACACACACACAGTCTATGAGCTGCTGACTGTTTATTTGTGTGTAAGTGTGTGTGAGAGATGCTAAATATGTTTACCTCTCTGTCTTTGTCTGTATGTTTTCTTCCACTGTCCACGAGTAGCCTCAAGTGTTTGCTTGAGCTGACAAGAAGCTTGACTTGATTGTGAATTATTTCATCATCATCTGAATAAATTACAATTTCTCTCAACTTTAAGTTCCAACCGTTTACTTTGGGCATTTATACAATATACTATTATTATCTGAAATGACTTGAGCGTGAGTATTTAATAGTTATTTCAAATTACGTGTTTCCCAATGACGCCACTTTGTTTATAAACAACAACGATTGCTTTGCTTTTCGCATTTACAAATGTTTTTTATTGTTTTTCTTCGTCTCTGTTAGCAACTGACTTCAACTAATGATGTTGTTAATTTTTTCTGTCTCACACGAAATGAAAAAAATGCAAAAAAATGGTGCAGCAAAAGTTGCTGTCAAGTCCACAGCAACAGCAACAACAACGGCAACGATAACGACAACGACAACAATCAACTGCAACAAACAAAATGGAGTATTTAATTTAAAAACAATGTTGCTAATTGGCTTAAGAGTATGACGCAGTGGCGTGCAGAAGGGGGGGGCGGGGGGGGCAACAGCCAACTTTCTCATGACTGCAAAGCAAGCAAACGCGATGGCGGCGGCTTAAGCGACCCGCTTTTTTTTGTAGAGTGGGTATTTTTTTGGTTTCCTTTTCTTTTCGTTGCAGTTTTTACCCAAGCGATGTTTTTACCCATTTTAAGTTCGGTTTATTTAAGTTAGCCCACGAACTTTGGCCGCTTTGGTGTAGTGTTTCTTGTTGTTCTTCTTGTTGCTAGACTCTTGTTGTTGCTTAGACTCCTGTTGTTGCTTAGACTCCTTTTGTTGCTTAGACTCCTTTTGTTGCTGGACTCTTGTTGTTGCTTAGACTCCTTTTATTGCTGGACTCTTGTTGTTGGTAGACTCTTCTTGGTGTTTGTGCTGATATTCTTTTGTTTTTCTTTTTTGTCTATTTGTGGGTGAAAGCGAAAGAAGTTTCAACTGTAAACTATTAAAAAACAGCTCAACTGCTTTAATATGGAGCCAACTTATTTGGGTAACTAACTGGTTAGGCATCAAAAGGCGCTGAAAAAGAAGAATAGAAGAGAACAGAAGCTGAGTGAAGAGAGAAGTTTTTCTAGCGAATTTTGCGGGCAACTCATTATTTATGACATTCTCAGGCAGCGTAACTTTGGCAATAATTCATCAGTTGCTGGATGATTTTGTTGTTGTTGTATTTTTGTTGTTCCTCTCGCCTGCGCCTTCACTCATTCATTGCCTCATTCGCTCATTCATTCAGTGGGCGCTTGTGTATTATTCTAGAGTGTGTGTCGTTGTTGTTGTTGCCGAAAAGTATACCTCACCACACTCACTCCCTCCACCACCCCCCCCCCCCTCCTTCACCGCCTGCAAATGTGTCTGAATAACGTTTAGTTTAGTTTACTTCGCCGTTCGACATGACTGAGCAACACAAAGCATGTTGCTGCTGCTGCTGCTGCTTCTTCATTGACTTCCTTTCATTATTCTTCTTCGTCTCCTCTTCTTCTTCTTCCATTGCTTGTTCTTCCTCATCTTTTGGCGCTGTTGTTTTCGATTTTTCTGCTAAACTTGCATCGAGGCAGCAGATTGCTGAATTCTGGTTGTTTTGAACTTGCAACAGCAGCAATGTTTTTCCTGTAAAGTGAGCGTTTCCGCACGTTTATAGGCTGTCATTGTTGTTGTTGTTGTTGTTGTTGTTGTTGTTGTTGTTGTTATTCTTCTTCTTCTTCTTCTTCTTCTTCTTCTTCTTGTTGTTGTTGTCTGCTGATGGTGTAAATTTCTTAACTGCAACGTTGCAGAGTTCTTGTGTTTTTGCGCAACTTTACTTTTGTTGTTGTTGCTGTTGCTGTTGGTTTCGTTGTTGTTATTGTTGTTGTTGCTGTTGTTGTTGTTGTTGTTGTTTCTTTTGTTCCTCCTTCGTCTTCTGTTATTTCGTAGACAAAAGTTCAAAGTTTTAGCTGCTGCTGGTGCTTCCTGCGCGGATTTCCGCATTTCATGAAGTTGAAGAGTTCGTTTCTTTCCTTCTTTGTTTTGGCTTTTAGTTTCTTTATTCTGGTGTGTTTTTCCCCTTTCTTTTCGAGCCATCAGTTATTCGGTTCCAGCATCAATGGATAAACTATGAAAGAACGAATAAATAATAAATGATGGAATCTGCTAACTGATGAGGTTATTCGAGCTAAATTGTGTTTTATGCTGATTGGCAACATTTTCAATGAATTTTTTTCGTTCCTAAAAATTTAAAGAAAAACATTATAAGAAAACAGCGAAGAAGAAGAGAGCAATGCACAGGAAGAATTTTAATTGGTTTGTGAACTCTTTAAAGCCAACTTTAAAAAACTTTAGCGACCATATAATGATAGCAATTCACTTTGTTGCTTCAGATTCGTTTAGCAACATCTTTTTATATATCCAAATCGTCGCTGATCAATCATGCATCTCAGTCTGAATGAATTGTGTCTGAATTAAAGAGTTTATCAGCAGACAACAAAATATCCGAGATTTAGAATGAAAGCCGAAACAACTGGAGCTCTGAAAATACGATATTCGAGTATGTCCATAAAACGTATCTGTTGGTTTTCGGCTTCTTGTGCTGTTTGTTGGTGGTTTTTGCCCCCTCTCTCGCTCTCACTCTCTCACTCACTCTCTCTCTCTCACTCTCACTCTCTCTCTCTGTGTAAATATTTTAGTCGATTCACACACATCAGAGGCAGGGATTTTTTAGGATTTGAGAGGCAATTGATTTTCGGTTCAACGCGTCAGAATGAATCAAATCAAAAGCATGTTTTTTGTCCTATCAGATGCCGCAGTCAACATTAGGCACTGTGGAACAAATTGCGAAAAACTAGAATAGAATTGAAGAAGAAATCGAAGCAGAAATCGAAGCAGAAATGGAAGCAGAAATGGAAGCAGAAATCGAAGAAGAAGTCGAAGAAGAAATCGAAGAAGAAATCGAAGAAGAAATCGAAGCAGAAATCGGAGTAGAAATCGAAGCAGAAATCGAAGTAGAAATCGAGTAGAAATAAAATTCCTATTCTACGATATTTCGGTTGGTTTTTCTTCTGAAATCGCCAATGATTTTGAATATTTACTCACTTATCTGGTCCACTTTCCCCATCAAAGGGGGTTTGTCTATTTTTCATCACTTTTAAAGTCGGCTTCCTCGTTAAATGCGCTAAGCTCGGTACTCAACACGGCTCCGTTTCACCGGCACCGTCATCGGCCCCGCACACCCACCTTCTCCCACACCAGCACCCTCTCCCTCTTCCTCTCCCTCACCCTCACCCTCACCCTCCCCACACCCCTTTCAGCATCACCGGGATAACGATGTCGACTACGCCGGCGATGACTGCATCTGCACACATTGCGGAAAACTGAAAATCAATTGAAAATCTTTATTGGCAGTGATTGAACTCTCATCCCCCCCTCCTCCCCACCCCACCCTTGAATGGTTTTGTTGTTTTTGTTTGTTTTTGTTTTGATGCCTGCATCATCTAATCTGCTGTCTGATCGGCAGCAGCAGGCGAATGATTCTGGGTGCTTCTTTGCTGGGTGCTGCGATTGGGTTGCTATGTTCGACGCCATCCGACGGAATTCCTTTTGGAAAAACAATTCATTGAGTCATTTATTCGTTCATTTGGCAGCGAAATGCTGCCACGCTTCAGACACAAGAATGAGCCGAAGTGATGGCAATCGACAGTCGACAAACGAAACTCAAGGATCAATCCGAAAAAGTGGGCGACTCGGTTAAAAGCAAAGAAAACAATTTACTTGAATTCCTATATACAACTACATGTAAGAGTACAGAGTGAGATCCCTTTGATGATTTCGATTGGCATTCAAATTCATGGAAGTGATGGGATTCCGACTGGATTTGGATTTGCTATGATATTTTATACAATTCAAGTTCTATTAATTGTTCTGAATACTAAGAAACATGTTGCTATGAAGAATGTTGCAAAGACATAAAGAGATTGTATGGCGGAAAATTTCACTTAAATTAATCATGTGGAGCAGCTCTGCAATAAACCCATTCACCTCAATCCATAAATCAAGCAGCAATTTGAGTAGAAGAGATTTTTGATTACTTTAAATGGGAAAAATTCGCCCGCTCTGGGTGAACATTATTTTCTCTCTAAAAAGAAGACATCTTATAAAAGCCATTACGTACCTGGATATGAAATAAGTGAGAAAATAACTCATCTCCTGGAGCGCATCCTTGCTCAATCTGCATGCTTTCAACGTACATTTATATGAAATGCCGAAGCCAAGTAGAACAACAAGAAGAAGAAGAAGAAGAAGAAGAAGAAGAACAAGAAGAAGAAGATGAGGTCTTGGCGTATAGACGCTGCCAAAATGGCGACATATGTTCAACGATAAATGGACGATTTGTGAGGAGAGCAGGATCAAGCAGCAAAGCCAAAGCTATTCAAGATTAGAAGCTAAAATAACTGAGGAGAAGAAACCCACAATCACAAAGAAACCAAGAGAAAAACAACACTCGAAGGACAAAGCAAAGCGAAGAACACAAAAATAAGTAGCTTGGGTCATAAAAACTAACTCAAGCTTCGACCAGGCACCATATCGACCGAATGATATAACGAGGGCGTGTGTGTGAGAGAGAGAGAGAGAGAGAGGAGTAGGATATCCAAAGAGAATGAAAGGTTTAAATCATGAAGAGCGAGATTAAAAAATTACTTATGCGCTGGCAGCTTGACAAGTGAAGCGATCAAAGAGAGAAAGGAATCAAATGAAGTGATTTTCTCCAACGTGCGGTGAAAAGTGGAGCGTTACTTTGATGCCTAATGACAGCTTAATGAATAATGCATGTTTTATTCAACAGATTAAAAGTCCCAGCACATTATTAGAAATCGGATTCATAGAGCTTTCAGAGTCCATTCAAAGTGTATAAAGAATTTCATTTAGATGAAGATTCCTTCTGGTTCTCTGACTAAAAAACGATGGGTTCTTAATTAAGAGTGGGTACAGTGAGCCTCAAAGTCTCTAAATCTGGCAGCACTGCGTCAAATCCGCTGCTGACAACTGACCATCTGGCCAATAATTGAAGGATGATGATAGGCATTTATTTCTTATAATATTTTTCATAATATATAATATATTTTATAATATTTTCATAAATCCTGTTGCTAGTTAAATCTCATTTCTAGTTAAATCTCATTTCTAGTTAAATCTCATTTCTAGTTAAATCTCATTTCTAGTTAAATCTCATTTCTAGTTAAATCTCATTTCTAGTTAAATCTCATTTCTAGTTAAATCTCATTTCTAGTTAAATCTCATTTCTAGTTAAATCTCTTTTCTGGTTAAATCTCATTTCTAGTTAAATCTCATTTCTAGTTAAATCTCATTTCTAGTTAAATCTCATTTCTAGTTAAATCTCATTTCTAGTTAAATCTCATTTCTAGTTAAATCTCATTTCTAGTTAAATCTCATTTCTAGTTAAATCTCATTTCTAGTTAAATCTCTTTTCTGGTTAAATCTCATTTCTAGTTAAATCTCATTTCTAGTTAAATCTCATTTCTAGTTAAATCTCATTTCTAGTTAAATCTCATTTCTAGTTAAATCGCATTTCTAGTTAAATCTCATTTCTAGTTAAATCTCATTTCTAGTTAAATCTCATTTCTAGTTAAATCTCATTTCTAGTTAAATCTCATTTCTAGTTAAATCTCATTTCTAGTTAAATCTCATTTCTAGTTAAATCTCATTTCTAGTTAAATCTCATTTCTAGTTAAATCTCATTTCTATTTAAATCTCATTTCTAGTTAAATCTCATTTCTAGTTAAATCTCATTTCTGCTTAAATCTCATTTCTAGTTAAATCTCATTTCTAGTTAAATCTCATTTCTAGTTAAATCTCATTTCTATTTAAATCTCATTTCTAGTTAAATCTCATTTCTAGTTAAATCCCATTTTTGCTTAAATCTCATTTCTAGTTAAATCTCATTTCTGTTTAAATCTCATTTCTAGTTACATAAATCTCATTTCTAGTTAAATCTTATTTCTGCTTAAATCTCATTTAACTACGCAAGTAATTCGAGCCCGGCTCGGTGCAATTTACACTCGTAATCCTTGTGAATGCGCCAGGACCACGTACGGACTCATGACCGATTAATATTCCGCATGCGTGTTCGCTGCTAATAATTCTTCTTTCCAACTGTCACTCCATTAGCGAAAATGCGCTGAAATGAGCAAACTTCGCCCACTCGCTTGGGCGGAGTCCCTTCGAGTCGAGCTCGGAATCGATCGGGCGCAAAGAGGACAGCGGCCACTTCCGAGCATTCGTCATCATCTCCAGAAAGGGGTTTTTTAATATTATTTTTGTTGTTGTGGTTGTTGGAGTTGCTTAATTTTGTATGCGGGAAATAAAGCGTAGTCGAGGACGACGGCGAACAGCAAACAAACAGACAGACATGAAAAACTTGCAGATTCGCACGGAGTTCTGCAGCGAGTGGTTCAGCGATTTATTTTGCACGAGTTTTAATTTCCGGCGAATTTCCTAATGCAATTTCCGACCAGCAACAGAAGGGTGAAGGAGGGAAAAGAATGAAAAACACGGTGTCGAACATGTGTGAGAGAAAGAGGAGCAACAGTTAAGAAGATCAGGAGAGGGGAGAGTGGGAGAGAGGAAGAAGAGAGGCAGATGCTCCTGTCATATATTGTAAATAAATTACACTACGTTTGGATGAGTAAAAAACACGATGAGCCTCTCTGTTGATAAGGATCTGTAAAGAACTTCGACATTTTTGCTCCTTCTCGTTCTTCATTAAATTCGAATCGATTGAAATCAATTTTTCAGTCAGCTTTGAGTGAGCATGATTTTGCAAAGTTAGCCGCTAGCTAATATTTTCCTCAAGCATTCATCACTCATCACTTGTTGCCGGTCACTGTTGATGAGCTCTGTCAAACTCGTCTCTGGTATCGATTCAACTGAAGGAACCTTAAATTTCATTTCCCACTCAGCAGGATCGATGTAAAGTGTTAATTTCAAGTTTTTAAGCTGGCAACATAACGCAGAGATGACGCAAAGGGCGAGTATTCGAATCATACATACGCAAAGTTAAAGCAAAGCTTGAGCAGTGAAATGTTGCTAATGAAATATGTTGCGAAATTGTTGGTACAGTACAACAACAACCACACTAGCAGGACATCATCGTCGTTGTTTCTGTCGTTTCTGTCGTTGTTGCCGTTGACATGTTTTTGATGATGATGCGGATGTGTTGCTTCTGTTGACAATGATGTGGATGTGTTGTTGCTATCGTTGATGGTCATGTTGATGTAGCTGTTACTCCTGCTGTCCGAGATGTTGCTGCTGTGGATGTTGCATTTGAGCTGAGTGATGGATGTTATCAACGATACGATGTCAATTACTTCATTAACACCACCGAAGTCCCGGAAGATGCAGCCACCCGTTGCTGAGGATTCTCGTCTTTTTGAGGTTCGTTTCCATGGTTGAATGTTTTAATAATGGTTCTGACTTGAATTGAAGTTTAAGCTTATCTCGAAACCGTTTTGTGTTTTAGTTAAATTTAGCTTTTAAATTATCAAAAGCTACTTATATTGCTATAATGTGTACAAATGATGAAAATGGAGAACTCAAAAATAAAGCAATCGAAATGCATTACATACTTCAAAAGTATTCAGATGACTTTTGAAATTCTTTCGGTAGCTTGTGGAAATCGTTCTCATCTTGGATCATCATCATCATTAGCTTGGATGAGGTTTTAATTACTCGTGTCAAGCTTTTAATTGCTATAGACTGCTTTAGCTCATCAGTATTTCCAATTAAGTGAACGAAGTGTGAAGAGGATGAAGAAGAAGACGAAGATTCACAGCGTTTGAGGAGGTATTTAATCTATTTCCACTTGAGAATAATAATAAGAGACAACAGATCAACACAACCCTATAAACATGATATACTATAAGAGTGTGATTAAATATTGAAGTATTAATTTATTGCCAATTTATCCCCAGCTTACCTTTTTAAGAGCATTCTCTAGATTCATTCTTTGGATTCATTCTTTGAGAAACCACTTGAATTAGTGGCCTAATCTGAGAGCCAACAAATCCACAAACCGACCAACCAACCAACCAACCTTCAAGTCGCTATAAAATCCTATAAAAAAGCCACATTATTGGCCGTTAAATGGCTGTCTTTCATCGTCATCTTCTATACTTTTTTGTGCTTCTAAAGAAACCCCGCTGATGAGATTATCGCCCGCATCTTTCGGTGATGATACTCGATGCGCCATTAAACGACGATGGCTTCTAAGCGACCAGGAGGCCGGTCGAGACTACCAACCATGACCGGGATAATTTAGCGTGCTTTCTTCATGCTCGGGTGCAATTATTCCCGGCGAAGGAAGGATGTCCTTCGAGTAGCTTTACGCTTAAAGAAATTATTGTCGTTTCAAAATTGTTATTGAATCTTAAGGAAGTAAATAATCCGTGCTGAATGAAAAGAAAATCTTTGTTGAAAGTCCTCATCGCTGTCATCAGCATCGGCATCGTCGTCGTCCTTCTCGTTCATCCTTCTGCTCGTTGAGGTGCTGGTGGTGGAGGAGTGAGTAGATTCTTCCTATCTTCATCGCAGCTTAAATGTTGCCAAATTAAAGCAGCATCATTTAGAAGCCTCACGCCGAACATTTTCTTTATTGTTGTTGTGCTGCTTGTTCTACTGGTAGTTGTTGTTGTTGTTGTTGTTGTTGTTGTTGTTGGACATCCTTCGGTGGCGGTAAGACAACCATAATTCTAAGCATTCGCCGCACACAAACTCAAATACGTTGTCACAAAGTAAATTGTTTTTGCAGCCAAAATTTATAACACCATATTAAGCAATGATTCGGTCTCCTTTGTCACCGTCTTTGACTCCTCCTCTCTCTCCCTTCCCCGACATTCTCTCTCCTTCTCTCACTCTCCTTCTTCATCCAGTCATCGTTCGTTCCTTTCATTTTCGGTTTTCATTATTTGTTGCGTTGGATGCTCAATAATTTTTAATGCTTTCTTCAGGGCATCAGTTTCGTTCGTCGGAAGAGACGAAGAGACTCCAAGAATACTTCAATCTATTCTTATCTCTTTCTATTCTCTATTCTTTGTCTATATTCTTCTCTATCTTCTTCTTCTTTTTCGGATTCTTCCCCTCCCCTTCGTCTTTCGTGGTCTCCTTCGAATTCAAGCTTCACTCCACTCCACTTGGCTTGACTCCTTTCATTTGCCTTTATTTTTCGCAGGATTTATTAAGAGTGACGAACGTTTATTCTTCTCGAGTAAATATTTGGGGAAGCCACCAAAAAAGCATAAAGAAAAAAACGAAAACCAAGAGACAAACCTCTCGAAACTACTTAAAACCTTCCGTTAGTCGTGATGTTATTTTCTTCCTTCTTTTTCCCCCTCTATTCTTCTTTTTCCTCCTCAATTTCTTCTGTTGTCGTAGTAGTAGTTGTTGTAATAGGAGGGCGACCCATGGAGCTATAAAAATTACCCGGATCAAGAGAGATAAAATTTGTTTTAATAAAAATTGCAAATAATTCAAAAGGATTTTCACGACGTGGTCTAATAATATTCATTCACTTAGCACACAACAAGGATTGAGAAAGCGACGGGATGTGGAGGGGAGAGGTGAGGAGTGGTGAGGAGCGGTTCAGTGAGGTGTGGAGGGGGAGGGGGAGGGGATGAGATAAGTTGTGACTGTTTTCGTGGTTAAAGAATGTTAATCTTTCTTCGTAGTCTTCTTCAGCCTTCGAAGAGTAGTTAGCTTGCTTTTTATCACCCAAAATTTCAATTTTAAAGCTCGATGCTTGCCACGTTTCTGTCATGATACTGAAAATAATGACGTAATTAAAACTAAATTAACCATTATGTTTGAATAACCGACCGACGAAAGCCGGCAGCCTCCAGCCTCTTGTTTTGCGTGAAGGCGTGATTATAAGCCATCACACGGAACCAGGTGCTGGATGGTCATCAATGCCACCACGGCCACGTCTTCGCCTCCCTTTGGTCCCGATTATAAAACGAATAAATTAATTTTTGCCGAAACTGCAGGCAGATGTTTAGACTGGATTTTGTTTTCATTAATTCATTTGAATTTTAATAGATGATTATAATTGATGATTTAACTGATACGATGGCCCCTTTGGAAAATGTGAAAAGGAAAGATTTACAGATGAAGTTACAAAGAGTAGAATATTAAGGAACTCTGATAAGATTCCTTTAATTTCTGGAGGGTTTTTATTAAGGAACATAAACCAACTTTTTAAATAATATATGTTAATGAAGGGGTTAAATAGAGAAGTTTATTCATAGTTTAGAAATGTCTTTCATCTCTCGGTTACCCGCATTATAATTTATACTTTATAATCATTCTACTGACTTTAGGATATCTAATAAAGATTACTGATTAATGGCCATTTATGATGGTCCTGAACCATGAGTGTATTTATTCCATATCTCAGTCCGAGTCAGTTCAATTATCATCAGATTTACTGCGAAAGTGTTTGTCGTCACTCTCCAAACACTCTGTCATCGATTATGTGCGTACGTATCACGTAATGCGAGTCAAGAGGATCAGCTTGAAGTGTGACACAAATCAATCGCCGACAAACAATCTGTCAACGATTACGGTTCTAAATGAACCATCATCACATCAACATCAATCGTCACATCGGCCGTTCCTAAATGTTCGTCCTTCTCTGTTCTCTGTGATTGCTGAATCTGTTCGAGTCGTTTACGTGAAGGAGAACGATTATGAATTCACTAACGACATGTCTAACAATAAAACTGATAAAATCCGCCGTTAGTGTGAAAACGAACAATTTAATTGGTATTCAGACAATGCGACAAACCACAAAAGCAAAGGAAACAACAACAAAAACAATACTAAATACCACAATAACAATGTCAATAACGACCCACAGCCACAGAAGTGCAAAACACTAACTAAACAACTAAAATTGACACTAAAATAATTGAAACACGCACTCGAACAATTCGACAGGAAGCCCAAAATTATAGCTCAATCAAGTCACCGAAAGGCTAATAAATAACTCGTGGGTCAGCGAGCAAAGTGGGGTGGGGTGGCTGCCTGAACCAATAAACAAACAAACAAACATTTGGAGGGGTTAAAAATAATATTTGTCAAAACGTCAAGTAGCGAGAGGGGCGGTGGTGGGGGGGGGGCGGAAGGAATGTCAAACGAATAGCGTAGATGGCGATAACGAGCTTCTGTCGTATTCGTGTTTATTATTTTTGGCACTTATGTAAATACGATGCTCGAAAAAGTGACTCTAGTTGATTACTATATGTCGCTTATATTCAAACGAGACATAATAATTGAAGGTATTCATTTGAAATAACATAACATGACAACGAAGTATTATAATCATAAAATCATTCGTGATTTTTTGTGTGTTGTCAGTAAATAACGCAATGAAATAAAGTAAATAAGCCTAACCTAATGTACGAGTATGAATTCCTGTGAGGTGATTCGATTTGAAGGAATGATAAAGAACTTAAGGACTCTCATAACCTCATTTAGGTGAGTATTGTAGCAATCGATTGTCTCGTATTTTGACACATGAGTTTGACTTCATTTTGAGGAATAATTAAAATGGAGAACCTACCAGGACCTCATCTAGTTGACTCTTTTTCCACTTGAACCCCAAAGATTTAACATAATCAATAACAACTCATTTTGCCTGTAAATTTGATTATATTTTTAAACCTTTTGATTATGAACAATACATTCGAATTTATGTTAAAAATTTAAGACTAACAACAAGAGTGGAGTAAATTCTAAGTACGATATTTTAGAAATATTTAAAATAACTGAAATTCGGCTGACAAATGATGTCATACTGATTGAAACGTCTGCAACATTTTTAATATCAAAATAGTGTCCGAACTTCTTTGATTCTTCATCATTTTCTTATTATTAAAAACAGTTTTAATTTTTTCCTCATTCTGAGTACGTTTTCACTGTCGTCGCTTCATAATCATCATTTTATTTTCTGTCATATGATTGCGTTTACTTTCTAAATGTTTTATTCTAAAAATGGTCTTAAATTAAAAGCTTTTCATCTTCCAACCCTGCGACGCAATTGAACCGAATTTACAAATGGAAATAATTTCCTCTTCGAAGGGGCGGGGGGGGGGGGAGGAAAGGAAGGGTCGCCACAGCGAATCGGTTGGGCCCTGTGCCACAGACAAACAAAAAAATTAAAAGGAACGGAACGAATGCACGAGGACTTCCGATGAAATCCTTAAGTAATGCAATTTCCGCTTTTCTGGTCACGTTCTCGAATAAATCAATTAAATTCTCATAAATTTTCAAATCGAAGAGGATGGAAAAGGAAAGGAAGGTGGAGGAAATGAGAAAAGGAGGAAGATATCTCTGAAAGGAGGAAATTCATAATGATTTAGAAAAAATTATTATTTTTTTGGGATGAGTGAAATTTGCAACTGAACTCAATTAAGATCTAGTTCTCTATATCAGTTTTTCTTCTCGTGAATGTATTTACGTTACTTCTATTTATTTACATCTCGGAGTTAAAGCTTCACATTGCAAAACTTCACCGATGAAGAAAATTCCAGCTGCTGCATCATTTCAGATGTTGACATCGTGATGCTGATACAAACTTTGCCAAATTTTTCCATTTTTCTTTCACACATAAAGCATAGAGAAGTCCTTTTTAGCAACAAAACAAGTGTACAAATTCAGATTTAGATTTAGAGTTTGGAAAAAATGTTATTTTGATTGCCTTTTCCTTGAGGGAAGAAATGAATTCAAGAAGCTGAGTTTAACACAATTGCTGCTGAAGTCGCTTGCGATATAATAAACCATTTCGTTGGTTTTTAAATGGTTAGGAGTTGTTCTCAAATCCTTTTTTTCTTCTTAAGTCCTTTCATGTTGTTAACTCATTTGGCCCGATACAATCTTTCCATCGTTTCCTAAAGCGCTAAACCGTTTTAAATCGTCACAAAGGAACGATTGGCCTTAATATAAACATAAACTAAAATTAAGTAGCAGCCGCAGACACAACCTCAACTTTTCAATGGGCTGGTAGAAAAGTGGAGGGTCTGGGGTAATAAACGGTACCACATCTCCGAAGCATTGAAGGTGCCACTGACCTTTTTATGCAAATACTGGGCATGAAAGGCAGCACATACTTTTGCCTGCAGGGGAAAAAAAGAATCCCAACAACAAAAAACAATATGTTGATGTGAGAGAGAGTATGAATGCAACAGAAAGCGGATGTGATGACAGGTTGAGCTTTTTTGTCGCTTTCTTTGGGTTAAAAATGTTTGCAAGCAAAGGGTTAAAAACGTAAATGTTGTCAATGAAAGTAAAATAAAGCCAAATACAAGGGAAGGGGGGAGGGCTGAGGAGGAAGATTTAAAAACAAGGATGGGCAACGTTTAGAGTTGACTGAGAGCCGACGAAAAAAGAAATGCTTAGTTTTATTTACGAATGCAGGGAGACAATTTTAAACGTGCTATTAAAAAAATTGGCCTCGGTTACATGGACGTACATGCAGATAGACACAAAGCCGATGGACAGACACACAGACAGTCGGGAGCACTGATAGACACAGTACAGTGAACGCAGAAGCTCTTAATCAAGAACCTACTAGTTTCAGTTGTAAAAAATCACATCATCAACATCATCATCATTCACAACTGCAGCGTGCACATCATCAACATCAGCAGCCTCAACATCTGACTGCATAATCAACAGCAACACGACGCAATAACGTCGAAATCGGAATCGCAAAGCCGGAAATAAAACAGGAAAATTAAAAACGCACAAAAGGTGCATCCAGCCATCCGCCAAAAGGTAGGCGCAACCAGAACAACAACAAGGAAAGTGTCGGTGGTTGGTCGCTCGGCGGAGGACGATGAGAGGGAGAGGCTGAGCGGGGAGGAATGAGTCTCGGAACAACCTGCACCGAGGGCTAAAAGCGAAATGAATCTGTGGCCTGTCTTGAATAAAACTCAGTGCTCTGTGCTCGAAGAGTGGCTCATTTGGATGTGGATGCTCAGACAGTAGAGTGTACTGCGGCGGATAAAAAATATGCCACATGAAACTTTACTTCACTCACCTCACGCAACTTAAAGCATTGATTCGGTCTTTGAATTTTAAAGATGAACAATGAACATGAAATCAAAAAACAAGAATTTTAATAAATAAACATTGTTGCTAAGAATATACATTTATATATGTTTATACATAATGTTTATATACACAAGAAGTTGCTCTTTGCTCTGTGGTTGCTGTATTCATTTCGAGTGCGTTGTTTATATTGACATTGTTTATAAACATATTGGGGAGAAATGAGGACAAAGGAATAATAACTTCTTCAGTTATTCACAGTTCAACAGTTCTTCACTCTGCTCGTCTCGCTGTTTGTCACTCTGTTTCTCTTCCATTCAAGTTAAAAGTTTTTCAATTTAATTACAGAAAAAACCCAAAAATGTGATTAATTTGAACGCATTGTGAAAAACATAAACTCTCCCTCTCTTTCTCTGCGGAAAACCATCGTAAAAAAGAGACTGAAAAAGGAGGGAAAAAACAATTATTAGTCATCGATTCCTTCCGAACGATTTGTGTGAAACTCACAAATTATAGCAACTCAGTCGATGGAACTGTCAACAACTCCCTCCTTCCCCTTTGCTCCACGAACTCGTTGTGTACGAAGTTATTTTTTTTTTATAAAAATGTGGCCAAAAGCAAACACAAAAGAAAACAGAAGACACACATAACAGCCAGCAACTTTTTTCATCATCAACAAATAAAACTTTCAACTTTTGTCACTCATTTTGTCATATTCAACAGCAACAAAGGAGCAGAGCCAAGTTGTTGATACACTAGAAATACGAAGCGGCAATTCAATCAGAAGGCGTTGGGAATCAAGGATTCTCTGCGATTCCCTCCTTTGCGCCGTTACTCATCCATTCTTTCCTCTGCTCCAAAACTTCTTTGCACCATCCACAGAACGTGCATCTCATCTCACCTCATCAACCATACTACAAACCCCCAACATTGCCAGTTGTTGTGCTGTGCATCATTTGTTGTCTCTCTTGTCATCACAGTCATTGTTTCTCCGTTCTCTCTCTCTCTCTCTCTCACTCGCTATATCTTTTCCGTAGAGTATGGTACAGAGTATCGTCTGACATGAAGTTGGAAAGACTTATTCCATTAAGAGCCACAATAAATAATGAAATCTGATCACGTTTCCACTCAATTACCTGTTGGATTTGTGCGGCTCTGGCTCCATTCTTCACCTACTTCTTGTTCTTCTTCCTTGTTCTATCCGAACCAAGTTGTCTATTGTTGTGTTGTCTTATTTTTGTCGTCCTTGTGTGGAAGGAAAGCAGGATATGATACAGAGTTATGATCATCATGATCATTATTGTTCAGATATTCAAATTCCAAGAGATATGCAGGGACGTTAGTAGAATTCCGGACAGGTCCAAAAGTGCCCTAAATATCTATCTATAATACAATACCCGAATTCATTCAATCTATCTACGAGTATATAGTAAATTCTAAATCCACTTAATGTAGATGTTATACGGATTTCATATGCACTATAGTATAGTTTATATAAACAGAGAATAACATAGATGATATTAATATGTTTCTTATATATAATATAATATATGGTTCTCACTCATTATAGTAGTGATATTACCAATATTGGTCGCTTATTATGGTTATGTTATATCTCATGGCGTAGTTCATGTTACATCTTATAGTAACCGCATAGAAGATACTGATGATCAGTTCAGTTGAGGTTGTTGACATTTAAACAAATTCCATTTTTGTAGCTCTCACGACCCATTACCAATCAATTGTAATCTAGTGATATCATTCCCCATGTAATTGTGACTTGACTTTAGTCGAAATTTGCATTTGAAGAGGGCTAGCCACACCCTATGTACCTATGCAAGTCTTTGTCCAAGTCTGGGAGCCCAGTGCATTCTTTTACAGATTTCAGATGCCACTTTTATATCAAAAATGATAGACGCAACACATAAAACCTCACTTAAGTACTCACTTCTGTATCTAATTTCTTATCATATTAAATTGAATTGTGGGTACCCGTGGTCATGGTTGCTTCCATCAGAGCGTTGGAAATATCTTTGGTAATAAAATTGCATTTAAACTTCCGTAAGAATATTTATGAGGTACTTAATAACTTAAGACGAAATTTACGACTTCAACGAAGGATGTAATTCAAGTGTTGGCTTGTTTGGAAGTACATAGACACATAATTGCAATGAAGAGGGTGGTGCGAAGAACACAGGGTGCTGGTATTTTAACTGCAATAAAATAAATCATCACGAACTGACCATGCTTCGGATTCCGAAGGCAAGGATTCCGAATGAGATCTACTAATGAAGATATTAAAATTGAAATTGCAGAAAATTCAGAGCAGAGGCAGAGACAAAGAGGCAAAGAAAGAGAGAGACTGTGAGACAGCTACAGAGAAACAGTGAAAAAGGGAAACAAAGTGACAGGGAAACAGAGTGACAGGGAAACAGGGACAGCGAGAGCGACATCACGGCGAGAAGCTGTTTTTAGATGGTGCCAAAAAAGGAAGATTGAGTAATTTTAGTATAATGAAGGTTGATGATGGTGTTGTTGTTGTTGTAAAAAAGCACCTGCCTCTTAATGCAATTAAGTATGAATTTTTCCATTTGGATTTTTTAACCCAGAAAAGGAAGTACGAATGTTTGAATTGGAAAAAATCGCCGGCTGGCAACAAAAAATTCAATTAAAAGGCAGTCAGCTGCTAGATTGAACGCGGTGGGTGCTAAGCCGGGTTTCACCGGGTGCTAAACCCAGTTCCAGCCATGACTCATTTCCTTGCTTGCAGAAACAGACACCGAAAGGGGAGTGGAGGGGGCGGGAGGGCTGTTGGTGTTAGTGAAGTGGAAAGTGGACTCAAAAGAGTTCTTAGTAGAAAAAAACAACAAATATTCTGTGGCACAGGTGAATGTGTGCCCTTGTATGTGTGTTTATGTGTGTTTGTACATGTGTTGGTGTCACACAAGCAGGCGCGAAAACACTGACAGCTAGCTACTTACATGTGTGTGTGTGTGTATTTACGAACTCTGCGCCACGACAACATTCGGCGTCGAGCGTCTAAGCGATTTTTGATTACACTTCCGCCGGAAATTATCATGCATCCTTCAGCTTGAATAATTTTTATGTTTGCTGGCGCATCCACGACAAAAAATCCCCATTTTTTTTCTTTCAGCTTCGCAGGCGTTTAAAAATCTTTATTATTTCATTTCCTTTAATGTCGTTCTTTTTCATGTTATTGTTGTTGTTGTTGTTGTTGTTGTTGTTCGTCTTCTCTACAAGCTTTGTCGAAAGATGTGATGCTTTCGATTTAATTTACTTTCGATTCCTTGCTGCTGACTAATTGAGTGCTTTTGTTGTAATTAATTAAGCAAATTATCTACAGTTATCATTCCTTTCAATCTTCTCATTTAGCAAAATAAGCAACAGACGGTCCCACATCCAACCAAAGAGAAAAGAGAGCGAAAGAGAGAGAGAAAGAGATTGGAAATGAGTGAAGGAGAGATGAAAACGCAACATTGTTCATTGTTCTCTGAGCGAAGTTGGCTAAAGATGGCCAACGACGTCTTTAACGAACGTGATTGTTGTTATTGTTATTGTTGTTGTTATTGTTGTTGTTGGTATTGCTGCTGTTATTGTTGTTGCTTCTAATGAATCTCAAAAGAAGAAGAGGAGTACCAGCAAATCGGATAACAAATGAGAGCCAGACAAGACGCCGAGTGGCAACTGAAGCCATTCGAAATCTTCTGGCAACCACTCCGGCGGACAGATGGACAGACAGACAGACATCTACACAACCAGACATCGAGACATTTATCTATCATCTGAAAAGAGAAGCTACAACATTGTCGAGGTGATTCCCCCGAAAATGTCCAGATTCTGATCCGAATTTACCAAATAATCATTTACCCAATCATTTACGGAATTATTTACCCCCTCATTTTTATTTCATGTCCGCCTGTTATTCAACCATTCCTTCATCAACCGCCTACAAATGTTATTTCCATCATTTCATTTCATTTTATACCCATTTGTGTTGGCCAATTTTCGGCCAAATAATTTATGCGCTGTTGAAATTGCAATCGAATTGGTTATCCATTCAAACCCGACCGACTTCGATTACCGTCCAGTGTCGATGGCAAAATCATTCAGGGATTTACTATCATAAGCATCACAAATTAGAGGATTATTTGTCACCAACATACTCGAGTATCAGTGAGTAGCGAATCATTCTGGTCACTCTTTTTTACAGTGAATGATTTGCGGTGAATGATATAAGAATCATTATCGTTAAACTGTTGGGGAATTCGAGTTATTTCGGAATGAGTTTTAGCTTTAAACTGTGGCCGAGTTTCGCCAATTGTATTTAATAACCACTGCTCAGAAATAAAAATAGAAATACGAGAAATACGAATAAAGATTCAGCAACTCTTCACTTCTTTCTGTTTGAATACTAGAAATAAAATTAATTGACTTTATTAAATATGATCATTTAAGCTTCGACCAGACGAAACTCTACAACTTCGATAGCTGCATATAAACACATATAAAATATGTATTTCCATATAAGTCATTATTCTGATTAATTGATGCTTGATAAGGTAGATCAAACAAGTGCTTTTTTCCTCTCCAAAACATAACGGAATGTTGAACAATATTGGATCCCATCCCGAATCATTTATCGTTCAATGCAAATATTGGATTTCCAGTTCGGATATTAATTACGAATAAATTCTGTGTATATTCGGATCTCTGTCGCTTTCTCTCTCTCTTTCTCTATCTCTTTGTTGTTCTTCTTTCTTTCCCGCTCGCAATGTTTATACTGAAGCCGCTAAAAACTAATCCTTTACAGATGAGCACGTACAAGTGCCGATAAAGCAGTGCAGTGTCGAACGATGTATGGATGGCGATAGATTAACACCGAATGCATATTTCAAAAATCACACATGATTTATAAGCTCAACCAACCAGTTAATGGATTAGATAAGGCTTGCAGTATGTAGGGCGTTGGATGGAGGGGGGCGGAGGGGCGTGGTCGACAGTGAACGGGGAAAGAGGAACAACGAAATAACAGCAACTATAAATACAGCTACAACTAAAAGAATTACAACGAATAAACTAAAAATAATATGAATATGAATATATAGCATCCATTTATTACAAGAGTTGTTGTAGTGTATGTAAAAAAATTTACAAAAGACAAAGAGAATATGTAATAAGAGGGAGAATTAAGAAAAGAATTCCTGCTCAGATCCTTCTTTGCATAAATCTGAGCAACGTGAGAAGACGTCCTCAAATATGCATCCATTCTATATACGGATATACGGATATATAAAGATTGTCCACAGACAAAAGTGGCAGGAGGTTCATTACATCTCCCATCTCCCCCCTTTGCCACCCGCCATCTGCCGCCCGCTTTCTCTTCCTCGTTCCTCTCTTCGCGAGGTGCCTCTTGTATAGCGATTGACTGGGACATGCCGATGTCGCCGATGGTGTTGCGTCATAAAGCTAGGCACCGCCTCAGCGAGGCACAAACAATGCTGCGGGCCCGTTTCTCGAATTGCAGTGGAATTATTCATGGTTTTCAGTTCGTTTGAAGTGCACTTCTCTTCAGGGTGGCAACACTGAGTTTTATGAGCCTCCTGGTTGGTTGGTTCGCGTGTGGCATTGTGAGTTGTTGTGGAGTTGCTTCACTGTTCGCAATCACAATCTGCATATGCACATGTTAGTTGACATTAAAAGGTCAGCATCTACTTTATGTCACCTGAAGTTGCCAGTTACATCAAAAAAAAATTAACGAAAACAATGAAAACACCAACTTACACTGTAACAGCAAATAAAAGTATCGAAAAAGTACAATAAAGTACATATACGAAATGCGAAAACAATGAAACAATAATATTAAAACATAACAACAATATTCAGAACAACAATTTCGTCATAACAACAACATTTCAATTATAGCATATTCAATAAGCTGATAAAAAGCATATTTTTTCTTCAGTGTAAAACAATTCAACTGAAAATATTTATTCTTGTATTTATTTAATATCTATTTCTCGCACGCATACACACACCTACACACGAACATACACTCACACACACACATACACATTCACCTGCACTCACACACATGCACACATGCACACATGCATTTGTGAATTTGTGAATAGCAACAGCTGCATTTTTTGTGTGTTTTCCTGAGTTATTCGCAAATAAATATGAATGAAAAACTTATCAATGATTCAGAAATGCCTGAAAATCCACTCAGCAATTCAATTGCGATTGCGAAAACCTTTCAGTCGCGATGGCTTAACATGTTTTTTTAGACTCAATTTTTATGAATTTATGAGTTACAAAGGATCAACGTGATCATACACACACATGGAATGAGAGTGAGGGAGGGAGAAGGAGTGGGGAGGAGAAGGGGAAGGGAAAGGAGAGAGACGCTCTCGCACACACAACAGCCAACATTTTTCGCACTTCAGCAGGTGCGCTATAAAACAAAAAGGATTAAAAGGACGAATGCACTGACATGCAAATAAGTCGGTGACAGTGAACGCAATGATTGGCAACAACAACAACAACAACAACACCGACACCAACAACAAAAACAACGTTAACATTAAATTAAACACAAAAGCACACCAACAACAAAAAAACGATCAACAACAAAAAAAGATCCACAACAAAAAACTAACCACAGCAAAAAAGTATCAACAGGGAAGCATCCCAAAAAGGAAAAAAAAAATTGTCCCCAAAAAAACCCCGAAAAAAAGAACATATTTTTTTCTTGGGTCGGAAAAAAACGAATTGAGGGGGATGAAAAGCGAAACCGTCCATAAACCGCTGTGTTTTCGGTGGAAAACTTCCAAACAACAGCTGTTGAAGCGTAATCGTTTCTACAACTGAAACTCTTCTGCATTCATCTAAAGTAACTCTAAGAAGTTCCTCTCTCCGCTCCTCCTCTTCCTCTTCTTCCTCCTCCTGCTCTTCCTCTTCTTCCTCCTCCTGCTCTTCTTCCACTTTCAACTTCCGTAACAATCTGCTTGGCATCACAGCATATTAAAGTATTTTTGACCTTTTTTGGGTTTTCCTGCACCGTTTCTTTTTCGAAGACTTTTTGAGGACTTGTAAAAAAAAACCCGGAAAACAGAAAATAAAGCAAAACCACAAACAAACGAACTTCTCTTTGACTCGAGATAATCGCAGTGAAGTAGAGAAAGTTTTTGTTAACTTAAGGAACCACTTAAGAAGTCGTTAAATAATCGATGAATAAAGATTTTTCCGACTAAGTCACTCACTCACTGTATCACTAAAATAGTCACTCAGTCAGTTAATCAGTCAGTCGCTCAGGCAGTTACTCAATCAGTCTCTCAGTCAGTCACTCAGTCAGTTAATCAGTCAGTCGCTCAGTCAGTCACTCAGTCAGTCTCTCAGTCAGTCATTCAGTCAGTCTCTCAGTCAGTCATTCAGCTTGAAACGACTTGGCCAGGCCTCATCGTTTCTCTTCTAAGCTGTAATATTTTCTTTGATGTCGTTTTTGCCGGAACGAAAACTTTTTGCTGAAATGAAAGTAGTTTCATGGCCAAAGCTTTTATTTGAGGCCTTTTCTAGATTTAATCTCGGGTCCAATAACGAGTGGGAATGGAGAATCGAATGCTTCTCTTGAGATTAAAGATAATCACATGCGGTGAAAGCATATCATTAAATATTGATTTATAAGTTCTTTTTTAAGATATTATTAAAAGAAACCTGTTTTAACTAAAGCGACCTTAAGTTGAAGTTATTGTAGATTTCCTTTTTGTTTCCTTTTTTATTTTGAAGAAATCTTTTGGCTCCATCAACATTTACATTTTCTAAAAGCACTCATTTTAAGATATCGTAGCTATACAGTCTTTCGACTTCCAACATCACAAAAGATCTTCAGTCGGAGTTTGGTCAATCGATCCACTTTTATTGAGAGACCTACCTTGAGACCTATACATAGCAGTAACTCCCATATAATCCTCTGATTTCCTTTATATATATAGCAACAACTCACATATAGTATATCTACACACATAAACATCTGCTTAATACGGTCTCTCGAGTGTGTCTCGTGTGTAAAGTTTACAAATTCACAAGGAATCTCTCAGAAAAAGTTGGAAAATTAATTTTAAAATTCCAAATAAATCCAGTAAGAAATGCTTTTCATCTTAGAATAAGAATAGGAAAATATTATTAAGTTGTTGAAGGAACCGAATTCCCGTTCCTACCACCACACCGACCCTACCAACACCAACTCAAACCCTCCCTCCGCCCCCCCCCCCTCCCACATCCTCTTTTATTTTCATGCTAATATAGTAACTAAACTGAGTTATATATTTACTAAACCGACAAGCAGAGAGAGAAAGATAGAGAGAGACAGAGGGAGAGAGAGTGAGAGAGTCAGAAAGGGACAGAGATAGACAGAGAGTGAGACAGAACGAGGGAAAGAAAGAAAGGGAGGTCCAAATATATTACGACTGCAAACTGATGCATTGATTTTCGATTCCTTGCACATTTTGAGCTCGAAGAAGTTTGATAGAAGAAGTTTTTGCATGAGAATCAGTCTTCTGCGACCTGAAAGCAGAAACTTGATTTACGTCGAGCTCACATTTGCGCGTAGGTGACGATAATTCATAGTTTCCGGGGAGGATCTGGTAAATGATCCAAAGAAAGGAAGTGTTGCAGCAGAAGCGCTGCAGACACTTGAGTCCGGTAAAAAACTCCATACGCAGGAGTGAATTTTCTCTTGAATGTATGAGAGAGGGGTGAGTAAAGAGGGGGGAGGGTGGGAGAGAGCAAGAGAGACATTCATTTCGAACGTGACTAAGATGCATCTTCGCTTTCTCTTAGGACAAGTTTAAAGTATGCACGCGTTCGATTTCCTTTAGCAACATTTCACATTTCACAATAATATTTCTGTTACTTGAGTTCTTATTTGTTTCAATTCATTTCTGTTTTCGTTTTGTTTCTCTTTCGCAAATGAACTCTGTCTCTTTGCTAATTGCGTTGCTTTTATTGTTCATAGTTATTCTTGTTGTTTTTGTTGTAACTCTGTGCATCGTTTTATACCAATTTTATACTTTTGCATTTTTAATCTTGTAACGAGTTTTTTTTGTTTCCAGCCTGGATGAGGCTCAGTCTGTCCAGGGTTCTCTCAAAGGGGTCTCGTAACCCTCCAAGTTATTCAACCGCCACACGAATTTCTAACGACTGGTTTCACAGTCTAGCACTGACTCTTTGCAGAGTTCAGCTCGGTGGATTGGTTGTATTGGTTTTATCCTTATATCTACTTAACAATTTCTATACTTATGATACGTACAATGAATGTGGTTTTTGCCTACACGAATCTAAGGGCAGAGTGCCACGCAGCAGACGGCTGTACAGTTTCCCTATGTAAAATCGCTTAAGCAGGAGTTTTTATAACCAGCGTGTTTCTCTACGGAAGGCCCAAAGTAAGGGCTTGGAAGCTCAAGAGCTTCCCGGCGGAAGGCCTTAATTTATATGAGGGAAAGCGAAAGTGCCTCCCTTCGGAAGGTCTCAGGTAAGGGCTTGGAAGCTCAAGTGCTTCCCGGCGGAAGGCCTTAATTTCTATACGGGAAAGCGAAAGTGCTTCCCTTCGGAAGGTCTCAGGTAAGGGCTTGGAAGCTCAAGTGCTTCCCGGCGGAAGGCCTTAATTTATTGAACCAAAATGCTGGTTAGGTTAATCCCCTGTTTAAGGGACTTTCCTACCGGTGGCGTGCAAATATTGTTGCACGCCGGTGGCCTGCGCCGATTGGTGAATGATAAGGCATTCACCGATGACCGAAGTCGATAGGTAATATATAGGAATATTACCGCGGGCCGAAGCCGAATGGTGAATGATAGTGCATTCACCGCGGACCGAAGTCGAATGGTAATATATAGGAATATTACCGCGGGCCGAAGCCGAATGGTGAATGATAGTGCATTCACCGCGGACCGAAGTCGAATGGTAATATATAGGAATATTACCGCGGGCCGAAGCCGAATGGTGAAGTCGCAAGATGGTGTTATGATCTTAAGTATAAGGCTTACCTTATACTCAGTGCAACTCGAATTTGAATGTTTTTGCCGAGTCTTTTATAAGCCGGCTGCCATAAACGGTATGTGAATTATATTAACGCAGTGAGCGCAAATTACCAGTGTTGATCATTTTATTGTATATCATGAATGTGTATGTATGGCGAAACCGGTTTCGTGTTGTTTCTTCTGCACAAGAATACAAACACACATACTACACGAATTGATGCGGAGATAAAATGTTTTGATCGCTGGTGGGATTTGAACCTGCGATCTTCGGTTTCCTAAGCTCGGTTTCTTAAAAAGAGAAAAAAAAAGAATATTTTGATCGCTGGTAGGATTTGAACCTGCGATCTTCGGTTTCCTAAGCTGGGTTACTTAAAAAGACAAGAAAGAATATTTTGATCGCTGGTGTATTCTGCTGATTAATGCCGCGACTGCGCTGCGACTGTGTTTATGTTATTTTCTTTGTTTTGATTTTACTAACTTATATATTAGTGATCTTAATTGTAATAATCTTAATTCTAATAATCTTAATTGTAACGTTGTGCACGTTACAGTCTATCCTTACGATGGTATATAAAAAAAAGAAAGAGAAGAAAAAAAAGATTTTGTTTTTATGGTGGAAAGCGACTTATGCACGTTTTGCTAATGCAAAACTTTTTACTGGCCACGAGGGCTCAGCTCGGCTTTCAAAAAAAAGTTTTTTTTTTTTTTTTTTTTTTTTTTTTTAAATTCAATTCCATTGTTTTATTATATGCTAATTTACTCCATTTTAATTTTAGTTTACAAATTATTTAGGTCTACAGGTTTTATGAATTATTACTTAGTTATGTATTAATATATATTTGTTTTCTTCTCTTTTCATTTTAACTCCTACTCTTCCTTTTCTAACGTTTGAGTGTAACATGTTCGGTGTGCGGTGTGACTCTTGTTGCGGGTCATCACACTCCATTCGGCGGTGTGGGTTAATTTCGCTCATCCGCCTTGTACTGTGGCGGTGACTACTCCTTCTGGTCGCTGCATCTGAAATGTACGGCGATCGGTGGTCAGCTGCGATCGAATGGTAGTCTGGTGTAGCCATCCTTTTCCCTCTCTGATGTTTTTTTGGTGTAGTGGTGATGTTTGTCATTTGGTTTTTTGTTGAGTTGACGGTTTTCGGTTTGGTTCCTTTCGGTGGTTTTCGTGCGTTTGTTGATTTCGGTGTGTCTCTCGGTGTGTTTGTTGATTTCGGTGTATCTCTCGGTGTGTTTGTTGATTTCGGTATTCGGAGGCGGGTACATAGTGCTGGGCCGATCCGAATCAGGTGTTCCCGTATTTTGGTCAGGCTTGTTTTCGGTTTGGTTTTGTTGTTGTTGGGTTTTGTTTTTGCTGGTTTTTGTTGCTGGTTTTTGTTGTTTGCTGGATTTTCCTTTGTACCCCAGTCGTGGTCACGCCTCTGGTTTATTGTATGTAAACTAGGGTGGTGGTTGGTGACACTGGGTATTATTTCCTGGTCGCCAATGGTGAGGTGGATGCCTATTTTATTTAAGAAATCCATTCCTAGAATTAGTTCTTGAGTAATTCCTGGCATGAAGTATATTTGATGTTGATATTGGTTCCCCCCTATTTTAATGGTCACCTCTCCGTGGTTTTGGGCCGAGATTATTTTCCCATTCGCTAGCGTAACTGGAATATTTGGATGTGTGCCTGGTTGACGTCTGATCTTCCTTTTCAGGTCCATGCCCATAAATGTGAGTGAAGCTCCGGTATCAATGAGAGCATTGACGGTATGGCCATTGCATTGGACTTTCAGGTAGAAGCGGTCGGCGATTGGTGGTTCCTCGTTTGCATTTTGATGGCAGGTGCAGTCACGGGATAGTCTTCCTGTAGTCCCGCAATATGAACAGAAGAGTAGTCTTCGTCCTCGGCAGTTGCTTCTCGTGTGTGAAGGTTGTTTGCAAGACCAACAATGCGTTTCTCGTGCGTAGGGTGTAGACGTGATGCAGTTATTGGAGTGGCGGTTGCTTCTAGTTTCTTCGCCCCGAATATGTTCATATTCTTCTGCCTGTGTCATGAGATCGTCAATGCTATGGAAGTCATTGCGTTTTATATAGAGGCGATATTCTGGGCGGAGTCCTTCGTATGCTCGCTCTACTTGTTGTTCCATTCGCATGTGAGGGTGTTGCCGTATCAGTGACATGAGACTCATTATAAAGTCTTTGGCTCTCTCGCGGATGTTTTGTTTCCTACGCATTATTTCTTCTTCAAGCCGGTGTAAGTGTCGCGGTGGTTGGAAGAATTTTTCAGCGGCTGTTCGGAATTCTCGCCATGTTTGTACTTCATTTCTTTTGTAACGCCACCATTCTCGTGCTCTGTCCTTCAGGATTTCATTCAGCGGTAAGAGTAGGTGGTTATACTCGATTCTGTAGCAATCGGCCAACTCTTCTATCGTTTCTAGAAATTCGTTGAGGGGGCGGTTCCCATTGAAAGCGAGACCCCATTTTCTAACCGTGTTCATTATGTCCACGGTGTTGTTATTATTTGGGTTGCCTTCGGGTTGTGTCTTCACCAGTGGCGTAGTTGCCAGTGTATATTGTGTCAACCGGGGGCTTAGCGTCGTTGAGTTTCCTCTCTCGATGCGTTGCGTTTTGAAAAAGTCGCTCAGTCGTTGTCTGAGTTCTTTTACCGTTCCCTCTGCCGGTAATCCTGACTCTCTAAGACGTTCTTCTAACTCCTCCTTTTTGAGAGAGTAAATCCCGCTTAGGTTGGATGTTGTAGCATCCGTGTTGATACTTAGTGTTGGTTGTGTTTGTGCACTTTCTAACGTTAGTGCTTGACTCTCTGTTGAAGAGAGTCCCTGTTCGGGCGCCATTTGTAACGAGTTTTTTTTGTTTCCAGCCTGGATGAGGCTCAGTCTGTCCAGGGTTCTCTCAAAGGGGTCTCGTAACCCTCCAAGTTATTCAACCGCCACACGAATTTCTAACGACTGGTTTCACAGTCTAGCACTGACTCTTTGCAGAGTTCAGCTCGGTGGATTGGTTGTATTGGTTTTATCCTTATATCTACTTAACAATTTCTATACTTATGATACGTACAATGAATGTGGTTTTTGCCTACACGAATCTAAGGGCAGAGTGCCACGCAGCAGACGGCTGTACAGTTTCCCTATGTAAAATCGCTTAAGCAGGAGTTTTTATAACCAGCGTGTTTCTCTACGGAAGGCCCAAAGTAAGGGCTTGGAAGCTCAAGAGCTTCCCGGCGGAAGGCCTTAATTTATATGAGGGAAAGCGAAAGTGCCTCCCTTCGGAAGGTCTCAGGTAAGGGCTTGGAAGCTCAAGTGCTTCCCGGCGGAAGGCCTTAATTTCTATACGGGAAAGCGAAAGTGCTTCCCTTCGGAAGGTCTCAGGTAAGGGCTTGGAAGCTCAAGTGCTTCCCGGCGGAAGGCCTTAATTTATTGAACCAAAATGCTGGTTAGGTTAATCCCCTGTTTAAGGGACTTTCCTACCGGTGGCGTGCAAATATTGTTGCACGCCGGTGGCCTGCGCCGATTGGTGAATGATAAGGCATTCACCGATGACCGAAGTCGATAGGTAATATATAGGAATATTACCGCGGGCCGAAGCCGAATGGTGAATGATAGTGCATTCACCGCGGACCGAAGTCGAATGGTAATATATAGGAATATTACCGCGGGCCGAAGCCGAATGGTGAATGATAGTGCATTCACCGCGGACCGAAGTCGAATGGTAATATATAGGAATATTACCGCGGGCCGAAGCCGAATGGTGAAGTCGCAAGATGGTGTTATGATCTTAAGTATAAGGCTTACCTTATACTCAGTGCAACTCGAATTTGAATGTTTTTGCCGAGTCTTTTATAAGCCGGCTGCCATAAACGGTATGTGAATTATATTAACGCAGTGAGCGCAAATTACCAGTGTTGATCATTTTATTGTATATCATGAATGTGTATGTATGGCGAAACCGGTTTCGTGTTGTTTCTTCTGCACAAGAATACAAACACACATACTACACGAATTGATGCGGAGATAAAATGTTTTGATCGCTGGTGGGATTTGAACCTGCGATCTTCGGTTTCCTAAGCTCGGTTTCTTAAAAAGAGAAAAAAAAAGAATATTTTGATCGCTGGTAGGATTTGAACCTGCGATCTTCGGTTTCCTAAGCTGGGTTACTTAAAAAGACAAGAAAGAATATTTTGATCGCTGGTGTATTCTGCTGATTAATGCCGCGACTGCGCTGCGACTGTGTTTATGTTATTTTCTTTGTTTTGATTTTACTAACTTATATATTAGTGATCTTAATTGTAATAATCTTAATTCTAATAATCTTAATTGTAACGTTGTGCACGTTACAATCTAATATTCATTGCAACAACACGTAAATGCCATCATACATTCATAGAAATCCTTGTTCCCCAGCGAAGCGAGATTTGTCCATATTCTTTTCATTTCTTCCTTTTTTCTGCCTTATTTTTTGTTCAATTTGTTCGCTTTTTTACTGCAATGAGCTCATCGCCGTCATCATCATCATCTTCATCGCCGAGTGTGTCAGCAACACAACCCGCCGTGCTTCATTTTGTGCAATTGTTGTCAGTCGCATGGATCCGATCCGTGTGTCCGATGAGAGACGGTGGGTCGGAGGAGGACTCCATGGAGGGCTGCGGAGGTGAAATGAAAATGAAAAGCGAAAAAATCAGCCAACAGTTTAGTTGTTGATTGTTATGTAGTTGCAGTTGTTGTTGCAATTCCAGTTGTTGCTTGTTTGTGGCCGATTTAGTTACAGCAGTTGTTGCTGTTGTTATTATTTTCTAATTTTTCCATGCAGTCCACTTGCTCGCTTTCAAATAGGATATGAAAATTAATATGAAAATAAAAGGAAGGACGACGAGACGATGAAGAAGTGGAAGTAGAATGAAAAAGCACTGCAATTCTTTACGTGATCTCAATTCTGATTGCAAATTGTTTCGGTTTTACGGCGATGTTTTAACAGCCACTGTTATCGTTGGTTGGTCGGTTGGTCGGTTCCTCGGTCGCGGTTGACAACTTAAAGTCATCATCGGTGTCACGTCCCTGTCATCTCCCGGTTCCTTCACGGACTGCGAATTGTATTGCACTTCTGCGGTCGCTTGGTCACTTGCTTCCATGTAGATTTCATTTGTTTCCAGACATTCGATTGAGATTCAACGAGCTGTCAGAGTGACTTTAAAAGATAAAACTTCACATGACTGACACTGGCTTCAAAACAACCACAATAACAGGTTCGAGTCAGGTGCTCAGCTCTCAGAAACACTTGGAATCTAAAGAATTCGTCTCTAATGAGGAAAAAGTAATTCAAAAAGTGTTTTGTACTGGTTTTGCCCTTCTCTTTTCTTATTTATCACATTGTATTCTTTATTTTTTTATTACTTTACTTAGTTTTTCTAATTTTCTATTAAATTCGACCTATTTTAATATAGTATCAGAATTACTATAATACATCATCCATCATCTTGTCTCGTTCTTGTCTAAATTCGAGATCTAGACATTATTAAGAAGTACGAAATCACGTGATTCTTATTTCAAACAACTTTTTTTACTTTAGCTCTTAACACACACTCGCTTTCTCTCTCCTTCTCTCTTTAATCACCTATTATAGCTTTCGTGTTATATTATAATATATTTTCTAGAAAAACCCTTTAATACCTTCAGGAGCTCTTCTAAAATTGTTTCTCCTTTCTTTGAACTCATTTTTTTCTCTAGAAGAAAAGAGAAAAGATAAAAGAATTCTGATAAAAGATTTGCCATAATAAGTAATGAGAGTTCATTATTTTAATGATAACCTCATATTAAGTCTTCCTTTTCTAACTTCCATCATTTATTTAGTTACATCAAGCATTCAAATTATACTCAAACGAAGTGTTAACATTGTCCTTCATATGAATATACAAAATACACCTCCTTGTTTTAAGTACATACTTTGAAGTTAGTTAGGGGTTTTTCTTTTGGATTTCTTTTAGTTGAGTGGAGTTTAGTTAGCACTTGATTTTAGTTGTTTGTGTTTAATTTCGTGGTAAAACTCATTAAAATGATTGTCACTGGGACAAGAAGCGCACCAGATGCAATAAAATGAGTACTTGGATGAGTGTATATCTTCAGAGAGATACACACACACAGAAACACAAATACACACACACACACACAAACACACATGTATCATCATTATAATGAAGCAAGGAAGGAAGGAAGGATTTTCTGCTGCAAGCAGGTGAATAACAAAAGTTATTCATTGCTTACTTAACGCAGGCCAACATAAGAACAACACGCGGCGGTTGAGCGAGGCTTTGAATGAGGGACGGCGGGGCGTGGAGGGGGGGGGAGAGGGTGGTGGGTGGCACTTACTGAGTGCCTACGCTGAGGCTAATAAAGTGAAAACTTGATTAAGTTTCGTTGGGCGCAGATGAATAATTTACGGTTCGGCGGGGAGGCGTCACAACGACGACGAGTGGCGGCGACACAAGTTGGCGGTGGTTGCGACGGTACTCGGGGAAATAGGAGGGGGTCCCCCACCCCCTATATGGAAGGGGCAAACATCGCACGCTTATGTTTATGAATTAAAAGCATTTTCGGCTTTTGCCACACGAGTTCAGTCGAAATGTTTGGCGTTTCTCATGTTTTTCTTCTTTTAGACGTTTTTTGGACAAATGCTCGTGTGGGTGTGTGTGTGTGCGTGTCTGTGTTTGTGTGTGTGTGTGTGTCTGTGTTTGTATGCGTGTGTGTTTGTATGAGTTGCAGCTATAGTTTTTGTTCAGTTTTTGGTTGTCTGTTTGTGGCGTTAAACTCTGTTCGATGTGGTTGCTCAATGCTGCTGTTGTTGTTGTCAAAAGTGTTTGTGTTTTTGTTGTTGTTGCTTGAAAATGAAGCTGCTTCTAATGCTGCTGTTTAATGTTTCCTCTTGTTTTTGCCCCCCTCCGCCCCTTCATCAACCCGCCTTCTCTTCCCCGCCCACGCCACACCCCTCGATGCTCTTAGCTAGCAATTGTTCCCCAAGCACATATTTTGAATGAGTTTTCGGTCTCTTTATGCATTTATAATTTGTAATTTTAAAACTTGAGCAAAAAAAGGATTACACAAGGCGACACTCATACACACAACACACACACATACGCATGAGCACACAATCGCACATGCTTTATTGGTATGAGTTGCGTGTGCGTTTTACTGCCATTGAATATGACAATGAAAAGCTTTATTTGTTGGTTTGTTTGGCTGAAGAAGAGCGGCTTTAAAGGTTTAGGATTTCTATAAAATGGGGCCCGGAAAGAAACCGAGTAGATGCCAGTTCATCTTGAAGGATCTGGTAGAGTACTCGAATGACCTACGATAGGTTTTGGGACTTTAAATGAAGTTTCTCTAAAGCAAACTGCAGGGGAGATTATTTTCTTTCTTCTTTTTTTTTACTAATCATCTTCTCTTCTTACGCCTCTTCTTCTTTTTCTTCTTTTTCGTCTTTTCTTCCTCTCTTCTCTCTTCGTACTCCTTCTGCTTCTTCTTGTCTTTTAATCTTTCGCTTTTTAATCTTCTTTTTTTTATATTCACTTAAATATGTTAACCGACTACCGACCAATCCGCATCCGCATTCCGTTGTCACTAGAAAACCCCACAGAATCTATCCGTAACCCATCCGTAACTCCTTCCGATGTCCTGCTCACTTCGCTGTTGCTGAACTTCTTTTTCAAAGTCCAAAGTTTCATTTGAAAACGGTTTTTGTTTTTATGAGTTATGAACTCGACAGTTCGCAGATGCCCCACCACAATCCCCCGTCCCCCGCCCCTCGCATTCTCACGGTTCCTGGGTCGGTCGTGCGGGGACTCGAGCGGAATTCTGTGGATGTCGTTGAGGGTCCTTCGCTATGCGCGAGTGAAACTTTTGCTTTTTTGGATTTCTATTGTAAAAGTCGGAGAGTTTAAAGTTGAATGTGGGTGAGTGTGAGTGACATAGTATATGTATGTGTGTGTGTGTGTGAAAGAGTGAGAAAGAGACAGAGGCAGAGAGTGTTTATTTATTTTAAAAGTTCTGCCTTCAAATACGAGGATGTTTCTAACTGTGCGTGTTAATATATGTGTTCATATGTGAGTATGTGTATTTGTGTGTGTGTTTGTGTGTGTATTTGTGTGTGTTTCTGTGTGTGTGTGTGTGTCTGTGCATGGGTTTGTTTCGATGTTGTTTTGAATGTTATTTTAATGAATGGATTATGAAATTTATATGCGCTTAATGCAGTCGTTGTGTTTGAGGGTTTAGTTGTGGTTATTGTTGTTGTTGTTGTTGCTATTGTTGTTGTTGTTGCTCTTGTTGTTGTTGTCATTGCCATCCATGGTGTTGTCGAAGTTGGAATTTTTCATTCACACTTTCGGGTTTATTTCAATTCTTTTTATTATTATTATTTCAGTGAAATATGTTGAAGCTACGCTGCCGTAATAATTTAATGGTTAAATTTTATTTGTTTGGTTTTTTGTTTTAGTTCCTTTTATTGTAATTCTTGTCGTCTTTGGTTTTCCTTGAAAGACATCCTCAGGAAGGAGTTTGATGTGAATTATTTTTCCACTCGAAATAAGAGCATTTAAGAGTTTCATATAAACCAACAAATATTTACAAAAGATTATTTGAAGTGATTATTAAAGATCCATAAAAAGTATTTTAATTTTATTTCTGTTATGAAGCAATTTAACTTAAATTACATTAGATGAAAATTAAAAATTACAAAGAAATTTGAACTGATTTCCTTTCTTTTTTTAATCTTTCATCAAATTCATGAGAGAATCAAAACAATTATTATAATTATAAAAAAACTAAATAATTAAATTAATTTAAATGTTGTTTAGAATTATAAATTGGAATGCTATTTTAATTTAGTTTCATTCATTTAAAGATTAAATGTATATTTTCTGTATTTTTAAATGCAACAGACACTCTTCAATTTTTTTGTTATGAGTTTTAGTTCCTTGCAATTATATTTACATTAAATACATATATTAGATTTTTATTCTTATTCTTGTGATATGAAAGACGAAAACATTACGAAATTCATTGCATCGACGAGCTACAAACCACGTGTTCGCATCAGCAGTCGTTGCTTGCTTTTGGCCACTCAAAACAAAAAGTAAACAAATCGCCGAGATCTCATCGTGAAGGCCGACTTCGGCGCATTGCGTCGTTCGTGGCACGTGTTGCTCATCGGCGAACAGACACGAGCAAAACATAAACAAAACGTTGCCGGCACCGAGAACAAGCATGCGGCATGGTTGTGCAGAGCGGTGACGTCAGCAGAAGCAGCAGCAGGAGACGGTAGCAGAAAAGCTTTCGCGGCTGCAAAGCACAAAGCACAGTTAAACAATTTTGCACTCGTTCAAGTGACTTAACTTCAACTCATTGGACTTCAGTGATTCGCAAAACGTTCGCAGACACGGATGTGAATGTCGCTGAAGGCGTTGTCGGTGACTTTAAAGTAGTGAAACAGAAAAATTTACAACACACGCACGCGGTTCGTTCAGTGAGAAAAATCGGCGACGGTGACGAGGTGAATAAATTATAAAAAGTGAAAGATTTTTCTAGAGTAGAGTAGAGTAGAGTAGAGTAGAGTAGAGAGACTGGACTGAACTCTTTGGTGATGCGATGTGACTAATTCTCACAGGACAACACATCCCATCACATCAAAAGTCCTAGCAACCGTACGCATCCACACACTCTTTTCACAGTCAATTAAATCGACATTCCCCCACTCCGACCCCCCGGTTTTCCTTACTCCGCTGCTGTCACATTTGTTTTTCAGCTGATTTCCACGAGGCCTGAGTTTAAATTCGGGTTTAATTGGTTGGAAAATCACTCATTTCAGTGCAGAAGTGGGCCGGACCGCACCGCCTCGTACCACACGACGTATGCGCAACATTTAATGTCACCTGGCATCAGACTTGACGACTGACGGACGTCGAGTTTACTTTTCTGACTACATTCACATTTAATTTGCACAGAAGCGGTCGTCTTTATTTAGTTGTTGTATTTGAATTAATTAGCAGAAGTTTCCATCCATTCGATTGTGTTGCATGGAAATCAAGAGCCATCAAACCGCTGGCCATGCTGAGTGAGATCACAACTGATGTTGCTGCGAATAAATTAGATTATCATTTACGGCCAACGACTATAAGCAAACAACAGCGACAACTGCAACAACAACCACAACTCTTGTATCGCTCGTGCAGTGGCTACGATATCGCTCACAAGCAGCAGCAACGCAACGCAACGCACACGGATCTCCCCTCAGGCGCCCCTTCAACTGATCGCCTGCTGTCCACCAACGCGGACAACCTGAGTTGGACGTTCTTCGAGCAGGTCTCCTCAGTGGATTTGACCCTGAGGTTTGGCGAGGTGAGTTTAGGAAATTTAAAGAAAAAATCACTACTCACAGGTTGACAGAAAGAACATCGCATTACATCTAAATTCAAGATTTTAAAACAGTTCATTAAACACTTATAATGAAAGATCAAACTAAAGAAAGGAAAAATGAGGAAATTAATATTATAATTCAAGAATAGAAAAGGTACTAAATTATAACCTTATCAATAAGAAATAAGAAAACCATATTGGATAAAAGAAATAAATGAAATATTTATTACAAATCCTAAAAAATTGAAAACCAAAGACTAAGAAGCAATATATAAGAAATTAGACATAAATTAAAAAAAAAAAAACAAGAAGAAAGACATTTTCAACATAATGAAGAATTATATAAATAAATATTAATAAATAACTAAAATTCAGAAACAATTGAAAGAAATTTGAAATATTTTGAAACTTGGAATATAAATTAAAGAATTGTAATAAAAATTGTACTCAAAATAAACCGATTTCATTTCGGATTTTATTTATAACAGAATTATATTTTCTACAAAATTATAAACAAAGCATAAAGAGGTAAAAAGTTAGCAATTGAAATAAGTTAAATAAAATATACGTCAATAATTATTAATAAATAACTAATAATAAATAAACAATAAAATAAAATAAATATAGAAATAAAAAAATTAAAGAACTAAATAAAAACATACAAAATCCAACAAGTATCGGTATTAATCTATGTATATAAAATAACATCAGGATATTAAATCTGCTAAAAACTGTACGCAGATCTTTTGGGATCTCACTGATCATATTTTTCTCGATCGCATATCATCGTCACTTTTTCAAAAGTCACTTGAAGATCATCAAATATGCGCGTTAAAACGTTGTGTGTTGCTTTTTCTTATGACATCACTTTGGAAACGCTGAGGAAATAAACTATTATTATTTTTATTATAACTAAATATTATTATTAGTATCGTTATAATTTTTATTATTATTAATATTATTATTGCATAATTGTATTATTATTATTAAAGTAATTCAATTATTTGTTTTTAACATTTTAATTTAAGTGTTTCTTATTTTATTGTATTTCGGAATGGGTTCAAATTCTACGTTTCTCGAATTCAATTAAAAAATGTCCAGTTTCGTCCATTGTAGAATATACTCATGTATATACATATGTATATATACATACCCTATATATTTCCATATGTACAATAAGCACTTAATTTTCATGAAATGTGTGAAATTTTTAAATACATTTTATGGATTTTGGCTACAAAAACATCATATGATTGAGTCATTAAAAATGATAAAATAATTGGGGAATGCTTTCATATGCTTATTTCAACGCAGACTCGTAACACATTTTTATATACGATACTAAATTTTGTTGCTGTCATCACAGATTAGTTATGATTTTTTAATTACATTTTTTGACGACAAAATATCTCTTGAAATGGGAACAAACACTTCACTAAACTGAAGGAAAGAGAACCCCATAAAAATTAAATGTTTCAATTAAATTTTTGTAAAATCCTAGACACTCGTAAAAGAGTAATTATAGATTACTATAAATGACTAAGATCGGAATTGAAGACATGTACGTCTAGATATGTGTTTCTTAAGTTTTATGAAATGGAATCTCAGTCTTTAAAGTAAACCAGATATTGAACCTATTATATAAGAGTTTATGTTAAATGATATAGGCTATCACTCAGCTATACTAGTTACTAACTAAATTCATGATCATCATCTCAATCGTCATCTTACACAAAACCATTTCCTAGATGATGAACCAAATCCCGACATTTTGGTTGTAGTTATGGTAGGTAACGCATGAAATGAGTATAATTTTTCAAAAACCCAGTCAACAGTAACAGTAAAAGCAACACCACCAACAGCAATCCTTTAAAATAACGCTTAAGGACGAAAGTGTACCAGATTGCCTACGAGTGGTGCGGGAGGTTCCGGGGAAAGGAGTGTATGGCTCTATAGGATATGAATATGAAAGGTTGTTGATATCGTAATGGTCGAAGACAATAGCGTACTTTTCAGGGTATATATGTATGTAAATGGTGAATACATACAAACCAAACGTGTGTGTGTGAACGTATCTGTGTACTTATGTTAGTATGCGTAGTACATTCACACAGACACCATTTCAAATAACCATTTGGTTCAAAATTACCCAAGTCAAGGACTTTTAAACAACTCTATAAGAGTTAGTTTCCGGCAATGAAGGGTGGGTTGGGTCGTGGGGGACAGCCGAATGAATGCGCCGTTAGCAAGCACATGTTTTTGGCAATTGCTTGGATAGAAGTAGGTACGCTTTGGTTCCCTTTTCTGTCTGTCCACGAGTCGTGTTGGCAAAATTACCGTATGTTGCACATGCATGACGTGCACGTGTGACTGGGCAGTATGTATGTTTGTGTGTATGTGTACCTGTATGTGTGTATAACATGCGACAGTATAATAACCGCTTGTCTACAGATACTAAATCAACTCAATCGCATTTGCATTTCCAACACAACTCGACTTAACTCAGCTCAGTTCCCTCCGTCCCATGGTTGCGCCCTCCCTTGTTCCACCCCACCCATAACATTCCATTTTACATTTATAGACTACGCAGTCTGTTCGAGTCGGACGGATTATGGGTTGAATTTTATAATAAAGGCATTGCATCCATTGAGTTGTGCAAAATATCCTCGACTATCCTTGAATATGCTTGTGCGACGAATACACGTTTGTTTGCTTACTGCTTGTTGCTCAGTTTTATTAAAACAGACACCGCGTGTGTAAAGCCAAATGAATTTGCTACTGCGAAATCTTCTCCAGCCATCATTTTTTCCACTACCCCCACATGTCCCAATCTTCGACTGTACACTCCACTCCATTCTTCCTGATTCATCCTATTCATATCATAAAATATCCAAGCTGAATTTTCATACCTACCGTGTGGCTGTCTGTATGTCGGTCTGTTGGTCTGTCTATCGGTTGGTCTGTCGCTCCGTCCATCTGTCTGTCTGTACATGTTTCTCTCTCCACCAGTACGTCTTTCCCTTTCTCCATCCTTCCTTCCTGCCACCTATCTATCTGTTTGTCTTTTTCGTTCCACATTTTAATTCATTGCATTTATGTGCCGATTGCTTACTTAAATACGATATAATTTTACGATATAATGTTTCAGGAAATGTTTGCTATTTTATCTCCTTTTATTTCTCGTCGACTGTAAACTTTTAACAGTTACCTGGGGATTGTCAAGCAAGCTGAGACGGAGAGAGACAGACAGAGCCAGAGACAGCTGAGGGGCTTAACTATAATAATTCATCGACATTTCGGCAGAATTGTTAATAAAATTTTTGTTTGAAAGCATTAAAACTTTTCAACTAACATTGGCAGTGAACTTTTTTGAAATACATGAGTATTTGATGAAATTCTGACATGCAGAGAGTAATTTCATTTAAAAACCGATACTCCGATGTCCAAATCCAAAGAAAACGTTGCTACCAACAGAGTGGCACAGATTAAATAGCGCTCTACTGTTTAACTCCTTCAGAAGTAGAACTGAAAGTCAAAAATTGTTATTTTTTTAATCCACACAGTATTAACATTTTTATGGGTTTTGTACAATATGTTCAAATAAAGGTTTCAAAAACATTACTGTCAATAGATTATTATGACTGTATTTACAGATAATGACAGATTGAAAATTGAGGCAGGTAAACTCTATTCTTGATCAGCGTCATCTCCTGAGTCGCTTTAGCTCTGTCCGTCCGTCTTTCTATCTGTCTATCTGTCTGTCACTGAAAACCACTATTAAAAGGGAACGAATACAGATCTCTGAATAAAATTTCTACCGTGTTTCGTATTGCCAGAGGTCACGAGGATGTAGCGTGTATCTCAGCTTCGGCCAGGTCGAAAACAGTCCTCTTTCCAGTTTAGTTTCTATCTCTATCTGTTTTTTTGCCCACTCTACAAAAATTTACCACAGAATAAAACATTCTAAAAGCACAACAAGGCTATTTTTATTTTAAAAGACTTAAACCTGGCCATAAACATTTCATGACGTGCTGCAAAAATAATTATTTGAGTGCTCGCATCTGTAGAAAATCGCGGCCGTGAAATGTTGCTTTTCTGCTCGATGATGTTCGATCGTAAATCTTATTTTAAGCATTGCGTAGAGAGAGAAAAACTTTAATTTCTGGTCGACGGTCGCTTTTCCTTACAGAGAGAACGACATAAAAATGCTTATGTTTTTTAATTATTAATAAAGACATGCTTGTGTGTGCCTGTGTTTAGCTTAGCCTCGGCTGTGGGTGGGTCGGTGGGGTGGTGGGAGTGTACTACAGAACGGGGAAGCACACAAGGGACCATACTAAAATGCTAAAGTTTTAATATGTGTTTAGTATGAGTTAACTTCCAAATCAATCGAATTGAAGTTCAGAAAAGATTTAGAAAAGTTTAGAAAAGAAACAAAATAAAACCGAAGTTTCTAAATTTGTTTTCATTCTTATTTATTATTTTCAAAGTGCTGGAATAACGTGGTCCGTTGCTGTAATTCAAATTCAAATTTCCGCAGAACACTCAAGAGTCATTAAAAACTTTGCCCCAGCAATTTTTATATTTTCCCCCGATCTCATTGCGCGGTGAGGAATTCCCCGAAGTGATTAAAGTGTGCAACCTCAACAACCGCAACAACAACAAATCACCAACACCCGCCAAGTGCACAAATCCTTCAAGTCTTCATTCTGTGGCATCAAAAGATAAACCTCGCACCAACCTTGAGATGATGCTTTTGCTAAATCATCTGCTTCGAACTGAGCGCATTCCTTCCTCTGAAGGCTGGACCAACATTTCGCCATTCTTCGCCATCTTCTTCGGCGCATTTATTCAGAACTTCTTCACTTACCTGTTCATCTCTTCTTCTACTTCTTCTTATTCTTCTTATTCCCTTTCCTCCTCGTCTTCTTCTTCTGAAATCACCTCTTCAACGGGCGTGGCAGGTGAAAAGCGATTCCGTGTCTCGTGTCAACACAGAGAAACCTCGATGAAGCAGCTTCGAAGCATCACGTCACTTCGATGCTGTCAAGTTCAAAAGCCTTTTTGTGGCTATGAATACTGTGTGTGTGTGTGTGTTTGTAAATGTATATGTGTAAATGTCACATATACATATACATATTTATTTGTTGGCTTAATCTTAGCTGCTGCGCCGCGTTTCCTGCCTCAACCGCTGAGGCAAGTGTTGTTTCTTTGCAAGTGTTTGTTTGTTTGATGTTGTTCTTGTTTTTGTTGTTGTTTGCATTCCTTTTGAAAAGCACGACAAAGAGAAAAAATTCTTTGTTCATTCGATCGTTGCCTCGTTCGTTGTTGTTCTTGTAGTTGTTGCTCTTGGCCGGGTTCAGACGGATCATCACGATAGCCCACGTCACACGCCACGAATCAAGCAATCAGCTTGAGTGATGCGCGCATCGTGATGATCCGTCTGACAGCGACCATCGATTTTCTCCTTCTTGTTGTTGTTGTTGTTGTTGTTATTATTATGCAGTAGCTGCTGACTGCAGCGTTTATTAATCGCTTTTCATCAGAAGGTAAGCATTGAATAACTTTCCACTGGAAAATGGGTAGAATAAAAATAAGAACGTATAATAAAAAAAACGAAAAGGTGAATAAAAAGAAGAAGAAGAAGAATAAGAACTAGAGAAAGATGCATATAGTCGTCAAGTTAATAATTCAACACTTGCATAGAATGACCCTGAGAAGTGCTCTTTAAAGAATCCATTCCTAAAGGACATCATTTATAATAAGAGAACCAAAAGAAAATAATTTTAAGTCTGAGCGCGTGCAATAATTTCATCAGAGGCAAACGCAATACTCTGGCAACACTGATATCAGCCAGAACGTAAAATTTTAGTAAATTTATATTAATTGATGGCAAAGTTAAAGATTAAGTAAAAATTTGGTCCGAACTATGTAAATTAAAACTAAAATATGTAAACATTAAATGAAATAAATAGGTGTAAATATTTATTACGAATTTTTTAAAAATAAGGAAACTGGTGCATAAATTTAATTATTCAGTGGTCTCAATGCGTGGAGATTTTTCAGGAGATTAATTAATATACAAATTATTGTAGATATCAATTTAGATAAATAATTATATCGCTATTTATGCAGATCATATTTATATACTAATTTCAAGCTTTAGGATTAAATCAGGGAAAGATATCGTATGTATATATTAATAACAATAATAATAAGAATAAAAATAATGAAAAGAATAAGGATATTCTTATTATTATGGTATATTATTGTTATTATAGTGTTGTTGTTCTGTGGAATTCTGCATTTGCAAAACTTCTGGTCAGTTGGTTGAAAAAATCTTGAATTTATTCACTGGTAAAGGCCACACAACACAATTAAAACATTAAATAAATAGCTGTAGTTAAAATAATATTATCACCCATGACACATTTTCGCGTTCATCATCATCAGCATCTGCATCAACATCAACTCATCAGCATTTTCGGGCGGAATTGAATTCACGATCACAATGCTTTCCACTTAAAATACAGAAGACCGACCCCGCCCCCCGCCCCTTAACCACTCCACGATTTCAATCACATGACCACTCTTTCAATACCACCCCCACTCTTCCACCTCCACAGTTTCCCCACTCAGTTGCCGTCGTTTGCTGGCGAGTTTTTAATTTCACTTCTTATTTAATTTATTTCGAATGGGAAAAAAGCCGAGACAAACATTCTACAGTTGCATATATTAGTGTTTACAGGTGAGAAAGTTCCAGTGTTGCCACTCTGTTTGTTTTTCGGCCTGCATTTAAACCACTTTACAAACAAGCGAATGGATGCACAACCAGCCAGCGCAGCAACCAATCGACCAGACGACCAACCGACTAACCAACCAACTGACTAACCGACCAACCAACCAACCGACTAACCGACCAACTGATCGACCAACCAAGCGACTGCTGTTCACACACAACGGTACTGTGGCATAAAATAATAATTATTTGGACGTGTTCGCTCCCAATTTGTATGCAGTCAGTCAGTCGGTTAATAAGTGGGTGGTTGGGTACCCCACGCTTCCAAAAAAAACCCAAAAAATCATCAAACAACCAACAAAAATAAAAAAGTATTGAAGAACAAAGTGAAGTGTTGCTTTTTTATGGTTTCAAGTGTAAATAATATTTAAAAACTAGCGGCTGTCACACCGCGAATCGGCGTTTGAAGTGTACATCTGGTGGTCTATCCAGCTATCTCCCTGCCTACAAATCCATCTGTCTAGCTGTCTGTCTGCCTGTCCGCCTCCCTCTCTGCCTGCCATGAATATATGTATGTATGGATGAATCACTGTGTGATTTCAATTTTCATTGACTGTCAAATTGCTAAACAAAATATATGTAAATAAACCAAAATAGAAGTGACGAAAAATGACAAAAAACTGAAAGAAAAACATTTCTCTATCAACGAATGAAATATTTTTTAAATTTCGAAATTTGTAAATATTTGATATTCAATTTTTAGCGTATACTAACGAGTTTATTGCAATAGTTTTGAATACATTTTTCAATAACTTATTGCACTCCAATATTAGGCTCTTTACAAAGTATTCGTAAATATATATATATATATTATAGAGTATGTATAATATATATCACTTATTGAGTATGTTATTGAGTTATCTCTTATACATTTATCTATTATTAGTCTCTTTCTGAACCATGTAGTTTCTTTAAAGAATACAGCAAATCCTAAAAGTAGCTTAATGAACAACATACGGAAATGATCTCGAAGTTGTTTCTGGTTTTCATTATACTGGAACACAAACAGCAGGTAAATTAGAAAAATTCCACAATCGAATCATTCCGTGAAGAGGTTGTTTATTTTGATGCACCTCAATGAAGCGAATCCACTCAAAGTTTATAAATAAATCTTAAAGTAGAAGAAACTTTTAAGATTCCAATATTAAAAATTACTCTTGCTTAAATGATGATGATGATTATGGTGATGATGGTGATTATGGTGATGATAATAATGATTTAATACCTCATCTCTCTATGAAGTTGTAACGCTTGTTATATAGCGAAATGAAATAATTGAAGAATTCCTTTAAGAAGAACAAATTAAGAGCACATAAAAGATGCATTTAAATGCACTTCATTAACCTGCTCATGCATTCCACATTCCGTCATTCGCAATTCAGTTATGGGCCGAATGTGGGCTAACACACTTCAGTTCCATTGCGAGCAGCTTTATTGGCCCACTTCCAGCGGGTTAATTGACTGAAAATTAGTGCATTTCAGAGCATTTGACAACCACCGGTTGGTTGCTGAGTGACCTCATGACGTAGCTGAGGCTTATAGAAAAGTTCAATTGCTTTATTTCGACACTCTAATATACTGTATAATAGAATTTTCTTCTGTATAAAATTCATTCGTTTCACTTCATCATATTTTACGCAGTTTTTTCGACCACATTTCAGACAGATGTCACTCACTGTCCATCTGATGGTGAACATTTAACGACTACAATTGTAAATGATGTCAATTCGAAGGTCTGCGATGGTCTAGCGTTCGGCGATGAGCGACAGCATCCGATTCCACATCCGCCGACAATCGCAAAGTACGTGAGTCTCATTCATTCTGCATTCCGCAGCCATTTAAATGTAATGCACAGAATTCATATACCTATGTTTTTTTCTTACTAAACAAATTTATCTAAATTATAATTTCATTCATGTAACATGTAACATGTAACTTTAATAAGAAAAAATGTCCTTCATTATGTTCTCTAATATACCGAGCATCTGCATTTCTATCTTCATTAACTTCTTCAGTATCTCGAATGGTTTAACAACAAAGAAAAAACTTGCCGTAGATATTGTTTCTGAGCAATCGCCGGACTTATTATTGCCACAGTCACAACAGCAGCAACAACAACAGCAACAGCAACAGCAACAGCGGAAGCAGCAACATAAGCGTAACAACTCAACAGTAAGAACAACAACAAAAGTTGAACAGAATCAAGTCGTTCAACCACTCCACCCGAAACAATACAACAACAACAACAACAATCAACGAGGCCTTGTTGGGTCCAAGAAGAATAATTATAATAATAGCAACAAAGAAAACAACAACAACAACAGCCTGGAAAGAAACAACATCACCAGAGACTATCAGCAGCACTCGAACAGTCATCATCGCGATCACCATCAGCAGCACCACCACCGAACAAGCAACACTGAAAGCGACTTCCAAAATCATGAGCCGACAACTGCGATGATAACCGGTGCCTTTGAAACTGATACAGAAGCAACTGGATCCAGCACAACGCCGCGAGCCACCAGGATTCGTCATCTGCCCGCGATCACCAAACTAACCCCAGTCTATGCTGAAGGCGTGGATCTAGTGGGTGATGCCAGTCCGTCGACCAGACGGCAAACACTCCGAGAACGTGAGCATCGCTCCCATCCATCATCGCTCAAGAGAATGGGTGCCACAGCGAAGTCCAATTTGGCCTCGCATAGTTTTGTCGAGGGAATTGAGACTCAACTGGGGCTCATTGGATGGCGCAAGAAGTGCCTCTACATACTCCTCGTATTGCTCATGCTGTTGATAATCGTAAATCTGGCGCTGACGCTGTGGATACTCAAGGTCATGGAGTTTACGACGGTGGGTTAATGTGTACCAACAGTGATACACTGCATATACATATATCAGATCACATTAATCACTTTCTTACTGATACTGTTGCTTTCGATGTTGCTGTTTCTGCTCTTCGTCTTCTTCTTCTTCTTCCCACAGGAAGGTATGGGTCAGCTTAAAATCCTACCTGGCGGCATCCAGCTGACAGGACAGGCAATAATCTTGGACATGCTGCGGGCATCGACGATACGGTCTCGACACGGACAACCGATATCGATAGGTATGTATCACGTATGAAGTGTAAAGAGTAAAATAGAGAGAGTATGATAGAACGAGAGGAATATAGAGTGAGCGTATGAGAGAGTGACAGAATGATAGAGTGACCAACTGATAGAGTGAGGGAATGATGGACTGTGAGAGTGGTTTATTTGAATATGTTAATGATAATAAATTTCCATGTCTGACGAATATATTTATGATGTGAGAGCTCTATTAATATTCATTTTGCGTACATTTAACCTCTCGTAGTTATTGTTATTGTTGTTGTGACATAAATAAACAAAGTAATCGGTGCCACATAATCACGGTCATTTGTTTTCTGCATGTATGCGTGTGTGTGTGTGTCTGTATGTTTATGGCGTCTGTGTTTGTAGTTCAATTTATGTTGCATGTCCTAATTTAATGCCCTCGTTTAGACATTCGCTAAGATATTTAAACGTCGTTTTGCGTAATTAGCTTTTCACTCTGATGTGATTTCGAAATCTAACACAGATGGATGAGATACAGTAAATTGGGAATACGGCTTGGGAATCACTGAGCCGATACTGTGGACATTATAATCAAATTGAATAAGAAATAGAAGAACTTTCTTATTACAAGGAGTTTAAATAAGTTCTAAAGAATGGAAAACTCTTTAAAGGAAAAATAGATCAAGGTATATAAGGGTAACTTAAAAGCTATAAGGGACACTAAAATCGCGAGAGGTGGGAAAGGGGACATCTACAGAGAAACTTTAGAACAAGTGTACCCAGAAGTGGTCTCTCGAAGCTTCTCATTTAGATAATAAAGAATAATAAAGTTGTTAAATTTTTGTGGATCTCGAAATCTTACTTAAGAATTCTTTACGTTCAGATTCAGAAGACATCCTGAACTTTAAGAAAGCTTTTAGCCAAATGTTCGCCTTATTTTCCTCATACATATATAATATAAATGTAAATCTACCTTACCCCCCCACCCATCCTTCCTTCTCCGTCAACAGAACAATTATAGAAGTGTTTTTCTGCAGTTAAAAAAATTGTTCAAACAGATGCCCGAACATAAATCTGCCAACACAACGCATGCGATGCACCATTTTAGATAAGACCGAGAACCACCGACACACCGCCGCACCGCCGCACCGACGACTTACCTACCGCAGACCAACGACCGACAGACCGGCCGCAAGACAGATGCGTAGTTTAAGTGACACCGAAAGAAGGGCGCACTTTTTCGAATCAGGATAAAAGCAGTCAAGCGAGAGAATAAAAAACAGATTTCTCCACGAAAAGCAACACAACCGAAAGCATGACCATGATACGAGTATTAAACCAAAATTTTATTTCCGCTTCCGCTATCATGTTGACACAATCTCTGTCTGTCTCTCACGGTTTACGACGATGATTTTCAGTGTGTGAGTGAATCGTAATCAGTTGTAAGTCGTTTGTTGTGTATTTTTTCGCAATATCACCTTAAAACCAAATCGTCGCCTTCTTAATCTGAACATATAGTATCTTCTCTTCTCTTTCCTTTGCTTTTCCTCTCATCTCTTCTCTTTCCTTGTCTTCTCCTTCTTTCTTGTTTTTCTGCTTGCTTTTCTTTGCTGTTTTTTGGATTTTTGGTTGAACTCTGATGGTAAAAACCGCTGCAACTTATTCATCGTCATCACTGCGGACCACCTCATCGCCATCACCGCCATCACCGCCATCACCAACATCTCCATCATCAACAGAATCATCACGTAATTTTTCAATCAATACACGTGACACGAATGGAGTTCTCGAGAATCATTTATTCCTGGGACATGATAAGCTCGAATGCCTGGCGACGGGATTTCGCGTCAACGACACAACCGGACGAAATTTATTTTCCGTAAATCGGGACGAAGTCACAATCGGTGCACACGCGCTGCGGATCGATGGCGAAGGTGGTGCCATTTTTCGGGAATCCATACAAACGCCGCATGTACGCGCCGAACCCGGTCGCGAGTTGAGGTGAGTACAACAGCCCAACAACCCAAAAGAGAAAGTGGAAAAAAACCCACTTCACTCAGCTTACTTCACTACATTAAAGTGGGAAAACCCACTCCTTTTGAAAGAGAAGGTGGGGGGGGGGATTTAAGAATCTGAAATAAACAAACAGCATTCATATTGCATGAAAGCCATGCAGCATGATGCAGTTGTTGTTCGCAACAACAACAACACCAGAAACCTACATTACTATATATTCGTTGGTATTTGTTACCATATGAAATACTCTCAGATTTTCAAGTCCATTAAAAAATCGTTTAAAAGGATGAAAGGCTGAAAGGATGATAAATAAACAAACAACGAATAAAAATCGAATTTATTTCGATCTTATTTTAGTGATTTCTTAATGCAGTTGGCACTTTCAACATCTTGGATTAAAGGATAAAGTAACAATAATTGCATACATGTTATAGACTTATACTATTCTTATATTCATCCATTATATTCTTATGTTATCAGCTCATATAAATAAAAGATTGGCTGTGGTTTGATCCAGGACATGAGCTAATGAAGGATGTATTATAATTATAAACCATCGAAGGTTTCTTCAGCTAACAAGCTAAGCAAATTGTTGAAATCAGCTTATAAAGAAAAGACCGTCTGTTGTTTGATAGACCTAAGCTAACAAAAGCTGTACTTTACTTTTAAAACCCATTAGAAAATCGACCATCTTCCTTGGCTTACCATCCCTTTTGATATATATGTACTATATATAACGTATCCCCTGATGTCTCTTTGTACATCAAATGAGTATAAGTTCAGGTCAAATGTCACTTAATATTAAAACCACATTATAAATGGTCCAACGTAATTGAAGCTTTGTACTTCTCAGGATTATATCAAGGCTCCTTCTAAAGGTATAACTTAAAGGGTGGGTCATCGGCTGGTTTCTTTTTTAATTATTTAGTTAAATTTAAATTATTTAATATGTATAATTTTTTTTAAAGCAGTTATTTATCTAAAAACCAGCCCGGATATATATTTTGTTTAACTAAATGTTAAGTGATTTCGATTTTCGTCCCCAAAACTAAGAACCAAAAATTTAAAGATGGGACAAAAAGTCCAAATTTAAATTCTAATTTCTGTTTCTATTTTCTCTCTCTCATCCCCTCTCTCTTACTCTCTCTCTCTCTCTCTCTCTTTGGTACATGCTCTCACATCTTTAAAGATTGGAATCTCCCACACGACAATTGGAGCTGACAGCGGCGAAAGATATGAATCTGCAATCAAGAGCCGGCGGCATCGAAATCACAGCTCTGCAGGATGTCAAGCTGAGCGCTTTGGATGGCAGTGTAAGTGTCAATGACGTTGTTTTCTTAGTTGTTGTTTTTTCTTCAGTACATTTTTTGCCAAATTTCATTTCGATGCGGTGAGATTTGCTTTTGTTGTAATTGCTGTTGGGTGCTCCCAACAAATGAATGTAATTTTAATTTATTAAATCCTTTTCGACGGCTTGTGTTGTGTAGCTATTGAAGGGGGTGGAGGGTGGATTGCCCTCAGTTTGGTTTTGCGGTTTTGTGGGCAACATTTTATTGCATACTCGTACTGTGAGAATGGGCAAATACGAGTACTCGCAAATGTCATGGAACAAATTTCAACGTTCAAAGTTTAATTTCAATGAATGACATGTGTCATGAAACTAATTAATGCGGCTTGGAGACTTTTAGACATTTGATTATCTTCTTGTTGATTTTTATTTAAAGTGTTTCCTATTATTTCTTTTTCACAACAGCTCCGTTTGGAATCGGCGAAAATACTGATGCCCAACCTGAGGACCGCTCAGCCGGCGCTGCCCGGTGCCGCTCAGAACCGTGACCATCTCCATCGCGTCTTCCAATTATGCGCCTGTGCTAATGGCAAGCTTTTCCTCGCGGCCCCGCATTCCATATGCGCCGGCGATGACAGCACCGTCTGCAGATGATCCCAACCAGGTCACTAGATCGGATCGGCCTCTAGCAAACCTGATGATGATGCCAATCAAATCATCAGGCAGGAGATCGGTGAGAATCCTTCGAAGGATTTCGAAAGGCAGGGAAAGGAAGCGGTGCTAGGAATAAGCAAGCAATAAAAAAACATCCTGGAAGAAGTAAATAAAACACATATATGCATGTACATACATATATAAGTTCTTGTATATGATAAGTAGGTACGAATTTTGTTTAAAACAAGATATAACGAATTATTCGCATAAATACACACACATAATCATTTCAAAACTAGTATATACAATAATATAAGCATAGCTCTATGTATGTAAAACATTTAGTATATAAAACAGAGGCCTATAAACGAATTACACTAGAAATTAATTACATGTACTTATGTATAATGAGAGTAAATACAACCCATATATACATTGCAATTGTATTCGATTAAAAGGAGTGTGAATGTCTGTCTGTCTGTAATATGAATTAGTTGGAATGAAAATGAAGTGAGTCAATCAAAGGAAGAACTGGGAGGTCCTTGTATGTCCTATGTATATACATGCAATACTTATCTTTATCCTACATCTTTACAAGAAAAAATCAGCTGTATCAAAAATGGATCTGTGGCACATCGGGTTCTTAACTTCATCGGGTATGAACTTATAAAATGGACTAAAAGTGACCAATAATTCAACATTTTATTATACTGTATTGTATACCTGTATCACAGCAGTAGATTATAAAGTACTGTATATAATCTACTACTGATACTGTTACAGCAACCTTTGGATAGGGCGAAAAACCTTTTTTGGACTTACTTCTGTGTCATTCATTACCCATTCAATGGCAATAAACAAGCGTTACGAATGAAGAATAAAATATTTAATATAATAGAATATAGAAAACAAATATAGTGAGTGAGTGAATAGAAGTAACTCGTAATTAGTAAATGTTACTTTAGTTGACAACCTGTTGACCTACTATCGATATTGAAATTGAAAGAGCTTTTTTTATCCCAACGTAGTTACTCGCATATCTAGTTATAATATCATTAAAATGTATATTTCGAAAGTTAAAACAAACATCTGAATTTATTTAAATTATCAGTTTTCGATATTATCTTATATGACGATGATACGATGCAAGATTACTGTTCCAAAAATATGTATAAATGAATGAATAAATAATGCAAAATAATAACGACACCCGATTGGATCATTTCCCATCTTCACCTGCTTCGCATAACTGTTAATAAGGGTATATAAATTTCATTGTCCTATTTTATTTTCTCATTTTCTTCGCGATTTATTTCGGGGTTCATTTCAGGGTTCCTTTGAGGGGTTCTTTCGATTTCTGTTCGGGTATTCTTTCGGGTTAATTAGCTTTATCCAAATATTAATAACCAATGGTGATAAGTGGATAAATATGTACTTGGAAACATAAAGAAGGTCTACATACATCTATAGTTCGGAATTATAAAAGAATGATGATGATAAGATCATTTATGAGAAAGCATTGAAAATATGATTTTGATGCGGAAAACGCTTCGTTTAGTCTTAATTTTCGTCTGAGAAACGTATGCGAAGATCAACAGCATGTGAAGAGAACCAAAATGTTGAAAGATGCAACATGTTGATAGACAGACAGCTTCTGTGATTCAAAATCCAATATTCACGAAAGAAAATCCTAGTACATCTGTCCTTTAGTATATCTATATAATTTCTCTAGATTTACTTTGCGGTAATTGAAAAGCAAACTATTTAGTCATTACTTAAATATATTGTGAAAATGTTTATTCGAGAACATGTATTGAAAAGTAATGAGTTGATAATAACGAAACATTGAATTCTGTAGAAGTATATAAAGAATATATGAATAATAAAAAACAGGAAAGACCTTAATGAGTATATATAATGTAAATGTTGTTACATAGCTGAAGTGGAATACTACAAAATGCAATTATATATGTATGTAAAATAAGTATGTATTAAACAAGCGATTTATTAGAGAATCGATGTCTAACATCGAAGAAGAAAAGAACTATAAATATAGAGAAGTTGTGCAAAGTGAATAGAACAAAATAAAGGGAATATAGTGCGAATTCAAAAACAACAGTAGCAACAAAATTATGTTAGTAAAAAACAAAAAGTATGGTCAAATCATCAATATAATCTTTGTTAAACATGCATTCATACATAAATACATTCATATCTCTATTGAGCAATTATTTATTTCGAAATTATTTGGAACCTTAGTTGCTGTTATTTTTAGTAAATAAATAGAAGAAGATTTTTTGATACCAACTCTTTTAGTAAACTGAATGTAAGTTGATTAATTAAGCGAATTATAAAGAAAATCATATGTATTATAAACATCATATACGATATTAGAAAAAAATATTAAATTAAATCATATACAAAAGAAAAGCGAATAAAGAGAAAAGGAAAATAAAAATAAAGAAAACATAATTGAAAGCTAGGCAAGAAAATGAATCAGTAGTTTTTTTAGAATAGTTGTGTTTTTTTCAGCACATTTCTGCACCAATCAGCAGTCGATGAGTGTTTTCTTTCTTTCTTGTTGAAGATGATTTAGGAGGAGCATCGTTTGTTGTTGTTTTTCATCTTCTTCCCTCTCCCCCTCCTCCACCACCCTCTGCAACTCTTCTTCCTCTTCTGCTTTGTCATTTTCCCTGAGCGAGTCACCAAAACTTAGTTTAGCTAACAATAAATTGAGTTGTTTTTAAGCCACCTTTTCTGCGAACCAAAAGCATCTTCTCTCCGAATGAGCGAAAGAAATAAAAGCTCTTTGGGAGCCCGAGAGAAGCTTTTCGAGCGGATCTCTTTCGAGTGTAAGGCGAACTTTTTAGTAGTCTCAGTCGATGGTCAAAGTGAACGACAACCAGTTGCTGAATGCTGGGAAAACAAGGTGTTTCATTCTTTACAGGTTGCACTATGAACAAAAACACCTACTACTTCCCCCGCCCCCTCACAAAAACTTCTCACTCCCCACACGCAACTAAAACTCTCATAATTGTTTGGCCGATGATGCTATTTTGTGATATTCTGGACAAAGTGTTTTAATAAAGTCAACTATAATGTAAAAACAACAACAACCCACTTATTATTATGCCCCTTGTACACGGGTAACTGAGATCCTTCCTTCCTGCCATCCTTCCTCCCGTCTTTGGTTAATTTTTCCCATCCTCTGCTGGCTTTTCTCCCCACCCCCTTTCCTCCTGTAATTTGTAATTTCTTGTTGGACTAAAAATTATACATTCCATTAATATTCTAAAAGGGTTTCCGTACCACTTTTGTTTATGTCTTCGCCGCGTTTGGATTCGTGTTGCTGTTGTTGCTGTTGTCATCCTCGCCTAAGTTGTCGTCGCTCCTTCGTTGTTGCTGTTGCTCGTTTGGATCCCTGCTCGTGTACCAGACGAAACCAGTTGCACCATAAAATTTTCTAATTACCCCGCATCATGTGAGAGCCTGTCTCCTCCCCCTCCCCGTCGCTCTCTTTTTGTCACCACCTCATGCATTAACAAATTTTAACAGATGTTAGACAATATTTTAATTAGAGGTTCATACCAGAGAGAGAGAGGATAGTGAAAGGAGAGCACTGGGGACAGAGAGCGTCCAAATTACTCTCGAGAAAAGCCGGAGGAAGTTCCGCCTAACTTGGAAGGCGTCGTCTAGAAGACATTCACTTTATACGAGTAACTTGTTCCCATAACTTGAGCAGCACGAGTAGCTGAGGCTACTGAAGTTTAAATTAGACTGTTTCGAAATTTATTGCAAGAGTTCTAAGTATTCATAAATCTCCAAGGTCAACAGAAGTCAGTTCCTTCGGGTCCATCTTTCTATTAAGATGGCTCAAGATAATAAGATAACCTGATAGCAATATTGGTAAAGCATAAGAATATCTTCTCAAATTCCTAAGAATCTTTTATAGAGTCTTATAGTATAAGATTCTTTGTAAAGTCTATGATTTCTTATAGAGTATTCCTAGATTCTTCTTTTGTCTGTTGATTCGGTTTCCTTTAAGACTCGGTCTATGATTTGAAGACTCTTTAACAAGGTCTTCTATTTATTTTGCCATTAGAACTGCATAAAGCAGCATCCGGTTTTAATGATGTGGATTCAACCCAATTCTGAAATCGAATTCCAGAAAACCAAACAGTTTATAAGATTATCTGTCTCATCTCTTCGGAGTAACACCGAACTTATTACGTGATTACTTATAAGTAATCAAATTCACATTAATTCATGTCGTCACTGTTTCTAGTAAATCGTTTCTTTGATCACCTTAAAGTCTAGGAAATCAAATGCAACAACTGATTGACTTTTCTCGCAACGATGTTGCTTTGAATCAATGTTCGTTTGTCTGCATGTGTTGGCATGTTGTTTGAAGTGAATTGAAGTACGTCACTGAATGTCATTTAGTGAGTGTCTTCCTGCGAGTGAGCGACACGCCAGCCATTAAACACAGACAGTGATTTACTAACGTTGTACAAGGACGCGATTTGCATAGCGACAAACGTTTAACTTAAGCATTTAGCTCAAGGACACGCTACCATGTCTCAGTGAATGCGTGCTGGAGTGTTGTTTATGTTTATGTTGCTTGTTGTTGTCCTTGTTTTGTTATTCTACCAGGATATAATTTCAACAGCTGACTTATTTAAGAGCTGCACTTCACTCTACTTCATTTCTCTTCACTCCACTTCATTTCTCTTCACTCCACTTCATTTCTCTTCACTCCACTTCACTCCACTTCACTTCACTTCAGTTTAAAGTGAGGGCCAATTAAGCGAAACTCTTTCAGTTTGTTACTGATTCCACTCCAACCAAGTTTTATACCCGATCCTTCACCCAATCAGCTGACTGGCTGGTTGCTGGTGGCACACAACGTTGCCGGCATCACTTCACTCAGTCACTCAGTCAGTCATTCAGTCACTCAACGAATGCCGCTGAAGTTATGCACTCGGGGAATTTTACGAGGAATGTGAAGCAGAGTGAAGAATAGAAGGACAGGGTTAACAAGTGTTAAGTTATGCATAACTGTGGGTGGGAAGGTGACGCTAACTGGCGGGCATGACAGTTGGTGGATGACGTGACTTACAGTGGGTGACGGTCGGTTACTTGGTTGGTTGGAGACTGGATGCGAAGTTCACTCTGATGTTTGCTCTGAAAACTATTAAAAGGAGGTGAGGTTTGGATGTTTTTATTAGAAGTTGTTGCTGCTCTTCTTCTTTTGTTGTTGTTGTTGTAAGACTGTCACTTTATTTTGACATTCATGTAACTACTTCTGTCACTTGATGTCTAAGCAATTCTTTTTTTCATTTTTGGACGAAATATCATCTCATAATTCAATCAATTTATTATAAATTTAATGATTAATGCTGAATGTGGTATTTCTAGAGCAACAAAAACTAATAAATATCGCATTATTTCCATTCTATATACAAAATATGACCACCAGGAAATTAGTAGAACTTTCCAATCCAATTCAATCCAAACAAAATAATTTCGAATCCATGCTTGAAGAGTGTCAGCGACTTCCTTTGCTCCGGCCAAATGTTAGAAAGAGAGGGAACGATTTTGAAAGACCACCGAGACTATAAACAGTTAGAATTAAACTTATTTCAATTCCAAAAATGAATACCCGAAAATCACAGCTACAAAACCGCCAACAAATAAAATAAAACAGCACAAAAATAACCATTTTTGCAAAATCACAGACAGAAAAGTTGCTCAATTGAATTTACCAACATAAGCAGCAACAACAACAAATACAACAAAGACCGAAGAGAAGAAGGAGAGGAAGACCAAGAAGAAGGAGAAGAAGTAGTAGTGCAGTTGTAAAAAAAATTTACTAAAAAACAAACAACATGATGAGCAAGAAAAAGCAACAAAGTGTCATCGTATATAAAAGCATTTCTGGCAACGAGAACAGCAACATTTAAGCCTTTTTTGTGACAAAAACAACGGAAATCAAATCGAAACCTCATGCATCAAAGAATGCAAAAGGGAGGGATGCACAAGGGATGGAGGGGGAGGACGAAGAAGACGCGGAGCAGAGAGAAAACGCAGCCACAACGCGGAAACAACGCAACACCAGAGACTCGTTCTAGTAACGTGCTTGAATGTTGTTGTTGCGTTGTTAATGTTATTGTTTTTGTGTTGTTGTTATTGTGTTGATGTTATTGTTATTGTTGTTGTATCATAATGCCGAGGAAGCCGCAGCTCCGAAGAGCATCAGACGTTTATGAAAATATGTCTCAACCCGAAAACAAACACAGAAACAAAAACAAGACAATGGGATGGTTTTGGCAAAACTTTTGCCGCTAATGTTGGCCAACATGTTATGCCCGGGTCTAGCTCCGTGTTACAGAGCCACCCATTTTCACGGCCCACCCCAGGACCCTTTCAGCAGCCTTCGAAATCCGAAATTCTAAACAATGAAGCGTTAAACCACACACAACGTGCGCACTCACTGCAGCGCTGTCAGTGACAGTTACCAGAGCACCACGGCACCAACGCACCACCAACACCAACACCGACACCGACACCGACATCACCCGGAAGCGGAAACTAAAACGCAAAATTCTTGTTTGCCAAAAAATCCACGCCTCGCTTCGGAGTTCTTCAGAAAGCGATTCGACTCTCTGCGTATTTGCTTTGTTTTCATGAGGACTTTAAATATGTACTTTGGTTCAATTCATTGTTGTTATTGTTGTTGTTCTTTTTATTGTTATTTTTATTATTATTACTATTCTTGTTGTTATTGTTTGTTTTTATTGAAATTACTTGTCGGCGTTTTGCTTATTATGCCATCTCAAGGAATTGTTTGTTGGTGTTTTTTTCTTTGTTTGTTGGGTCTCGAAGTAGAAGCTGCTGCCGCTCCAGAAAAGAGGAGACTTTCTCTATCAATACGATAGAGTATCTGCCAGCAGCAGCAGCAACAACAACTCTATAAGTTTAATTAACGATTTTTAATTAAAATACGTTTCCTCATTTCATTCAATCTTCCGAAGCGGACTTTTGTTTCAATATTCTTTCAATATTTCTTTCAATACTTCGTTCAACAGATTTCAATAAAATTAAGAAACATAAAATATTCGTTAGTAACTATAAAGAAATTCTTCCTTTCTTGGATGATGAGAGATGCTTCGATTGGATGTCATAAAAAGCCATTATGTTCTATACTCGAAATAAGTTCTCTTCATTACCCTTTAATTACCCGAAAAGTAGCTGCAGCAATAAACAGCCACGTCTACAACGCTGACAGTAATAAAATTAAATAACATTACATACACTATCTTTATACATATTTAATTAACTGATTTAATCAAGGTTGTGCGATTTAACGGTTTCATTAACGTTATACTTTATATTGAGTAAGCAGCTTAAATGCAACTTAATGAACTTAACGTCCTCGTGGACGGGTGCGTTCAGGGAAACTTTTCACTTGACCAAACAAAGTTATGTGATGTGATTCCGTTCCGTTGCTGGCCAATAACACATTAGATGCGTATCGCCATGAGTTATACTTATTAGCAGCGTGGCCACAACATGACCAACGAGGACACAAAGTGACACAATCTGAAAAAAACAATTTGCCAACTTTATAGAAAAACTTTATATAGACTAATATGGGGTTGGTCGACGTGGGTCAGATGCTGCTATCGGTCGCTGTGCTGGAATTGTGCGAAGTCGGTGAAGCGGTTGAATGATGGGGCGACTCGCCGTCGTATCTTGTGATCTCATTATTATGACCGAAAAATGTGAGCAACAGCAGAAAAACCTAAACGACAATCTACAACCATGTATGTAGAGAGAAGAAGGACAAGAAGAGGAAGATAAGGAGGAGGAGGAAGGGTAGCAGCAAATAAATAATTCTATTAAACTATAAAATATACAGATAACATAACCCACCGAATGGTCGATGGTTCAGAAGGTTGCAACATTCGGTAAAATGACCCCAATGCTTAACACCAAACAGTGTGTACTCGCTAAATATGATAGAGAAGAATGTGAATGGAACTATATTGTATATGAGTATATTACTGTACTGTCTAAAAGCTTTACTGCAAACACGAAGGAGTTCCTTGTGAGATAGCTCAGTTTTCATTTGTTAATAGAATAGAGCTATAAAAGCTAAAACGTCACTTGACATAATCTACCCCGACCTTTTAACGAGCTACTTTTTATATCCTCTCTCTCTCTCGCCCCTCTCTCTGTATCTCTCCCTCTCTTGTCTCACTCTTCCTATCTAAATGAGTCTTTCCAATTTCAATTCCCCAAACATTTTAGTTAATCGACACGCTAACCGTTCGTTTGGCGTAAAACTTTTCTAAACATCCAGGAACTACAAGTGTTTGTGTCGTGGTTCTCCTTAAACTTGAATGACGATCCTGTCGATGCCAATCGGCTCCCAAAGTCGTAACTCGCAAGTCGTTAACTGTTATCAATTCCGTGCGGTGCTCCTCTTCACAGAGGGCAGAAACATAAATCCTCATTCGACAGCAATTAACAATTATCTTTAATTAACACGTGCTGCTGCGCTTTTCCCCAAAACTTTTCACTACCCCGCCCTTTTGATTTTTCAGCTGTAAAAACTGAAAACAAAGAGATAAAAAGTACGAAAAACAGGGGAGCACGGAAAACTCGAGGCTGGTGAAGGAGGCGGATCGGAAAAATGAAAGAAATAAAAGCAAAAAATGGGCAACAGAATGTAATTCGGATTTAATTGCTTGTTAACACGCACGCACCGCACGGCAACGCGGAACAGAAGCTCGGGCTACGAGCAAAAGGAGCTCCGGCGGGGCGACTCCACTCGACGAGAGTGTGCAACACTGCGCAAGAAACTCGTAACTTTGGCGCGCCGAACGGAAGGAAGTGTTGCCCCATGGAGAAAACGGAAGGAGCAAAAAAGGGGCTTCCACTCTGTAGTTGAGACCCAGTCTGGTTATTGTGATGGTTGTTGTTGTTATTGTTGTTGGCAATGCTGTTGTTGCTGCCAGCTGCACAAAATGATAAAGTGTCAGTTTACCTGCCGGGATACGCTAACTAACCAAAAACTGATTGTTGTGCATATCGGATGGAATTTTAATCAAGTGTGAAAAACAACACAACCAACGTTGCCACACTGTAAAGAATACATTGAGAATATCATTGTATCTACTATGTACATATATCAATCGGAGGAGAATCGGAGTCACCAAACTATAATAAATGACTATCATATTGAATCATTAAAGACTTCATTATGATTCAGTGTGTCCCCCTCTTTTGAACTCTTCTTCTTTTGAGGGGCTTTTTTAAGATTAATATTTTCTTTAAGGAGATCAATTCTCAGAAGTGTCTGTTCTTTTTTTCAGTGTATTAGTCATTCCGTCGTATTTGGACGCTGGTTCCCATCAGCAAGTCGTTTAAAACTTCTGAACTCTTCCCGTTCGTGTACTCGAATTTACAGCACCAGATCCGCGAGAGCCAATTCAGTCATGTGTGAGATTTATTAACTTATTAAACACAAACTTGCCACATATTTTCAATGGCTTCGATGAGTTCTCGTAACCAGTGAAAATAACTTCAGAAATTTCACCACCGTAACCTCCATGACAACAACAACAGAAGCAACAACAAATCACACCAAACACTCAAGCCATGAAAAGCCAACGAGTTGAGCTCAGCTACACTCAGAGACTTCCGTTAGTTTGTAAGTATTTCATTACAACGTTATCTATATTGCACAAAAGGATCCTGGATAGAAAAAGAAAACGAAAATAGAAAAGGAGAAGCAACTGTTAAACTTTCCATCGGATATGAAACAAAACAGAAAAAAATTAACTCAACTTACACACAACGAGCAACGAGTATGCGGGGCATATGTTGCTAGCAACAAATGAATACTCGTTGCCACAGGTTTTTTACGCGCCGGCTTCCAATTCAGCCGTAAGTCGAGTCTAGCAGTTTGTTAGACGGACGTTTAATGGATTTATGGCCAAATGAGTTAATATTTATACACCCGTATGTATGTCTGTCTGTTCGCCTATCTGTCGGAAGATTCATCCATGTATTTATATGCATACGTACATCTCGCACACATTGTCATTGTTGTTGTATGATGACTTTCACCATAAGGATCCATTAAATGGTGTATCAGAGCTTATTGCACTATCTGAATTAATGACATTCTGTCCGGAGTAACAATCATTTTGAGTTAAAATGGTTATAATGATTTTTCGAACACACACTTAATTGAGAATCGTTTCTAATGATTTGAGTTACGATTTTAGTTCGAATTTATTAGGGTAGCCCCATGAAGAGTTGGAGTTTATCACTGAACTTAGTGTCTTCAAACTGAAGTTAGATGAAGGTACTTCAGTAGAATTTTTCATATAACAACCGCCATCTATACGTCAAACTCGAATTTAGCTCAAGCTTCTGGGAGCACCCTCGTAATTACTGTACTATGAATATTAATTGTTATTTTCGTTTCCTTCACTATTTTAATTCTTCAGTGTTTCAGTCAAGTTTGGTCAGAGTGAAGCCGCAATCTAATTATTGCCGACTTCAACCTGGATCAATCCTTCAAGAGTATCGTGCATTCTTAGATGAGCGAAGTTGATTTAGTTTCTCAGGGTTCAACTTCTTCCGGTTCCGCTGACCTTTGAAAGGAGCTGCACTTGAGTGACAAGAACGACAGCGTCTTCGTCTGATGCGGCTTTAATTATACGCGGATTGAATGACACGGAACGATTAATTAAAAGCGTGTTACAGAGCTACGCGAAATGAGTTGGGATGAAATGCAATGGGATGACATGAGATGGGTTGGGACGTGTTCATTGGGTGGGGGAGCGGGTAAAACGTATTTAGGAATTATACTAAAAAAGAAAGAAAATATAAAAGAGATGAATGTAATGATTGTGCTGGAATTTAACGCTCTTTTCATCTCCGAAGACTTTCTTTCATTCGTCGCTTCCAAATTTTATGTAGCTTCAAAAAGTATGCGCAACTTTTTTAATTCACTCTTCAACGCCCTTCCACCCGAACCCTTACCCTGCACGCCGATTACGCCTCTAATGAAACGCATATTTTTGCATTATTGGATTGACTGACAGTTCAACGCCATCGCTTCATGTTGCTCCCCGCACTTTAGGGTGGCAACACTGGCGTTGGCACATTGGTAGCACATTCTACTAGCATTCATTAAAACAAGCAGCGAAAAAAGGGAAGAAAGATTAAAACACTAAATGAAAAAAGGAAAAATAAACTTGTGAGATCATCTAGTGTTTAATTTGCGAGAAGGATTTGAATTCCTTTCGGCTTTTAAATGCTACGTTCAATTACACTCGTTGGGCGCCATTTTGTTTCCATGCAAATTACATTGTTTGCATTATGTTGGTACTGTTGTTGTTGTTGTTGTTGTTGTTGTGGTTCTCCTTCCACGGATTGAGGCTGCAATTTAATTAAATTAAAGTTTTATGAGTGTGTGTGTATGTGTTCGTATGGGAGTGTGTGTTTCCTTGAGCTTAAGGAACTGTTTAACACTTTATTAAAGCCTCAGACGATGACGACAACGACAACAACGACGACATCGTATCAATTTAGTTAAATTATGCAGAAACAGTTGAATTAATTGAATGTGAATAAACTTGGTATATGTACGTATGTGTGTGTGCTTACTTATATAAATGAATGTGTTTGTGTTTTAGTATTATTTGCATTTTGACCGCAATTGAATTTAATCGATTTTCGTAGCTAATCTCTGCTCTCTCTGTGTCGCTGTCTCTCTCTCTCTCTCTCTCTCTCTCTTTCTCTATGTTGTAATTGGAATTTGCAATCGAATGAATGAATAAATAATAAACAACACCATCGAAGACGGCGAATGAAAAAAGCTGCAAGCCACACAATAAACACAGCAGAGTAAAGCGTGGTAAAGCGCATAAATTTACTTGGATAAATAAATTGTCGGGTCCAATAAGACAAACAACAACAACAACAAGTTAACGGAAACATTTAGGACAAATTTTAGGGAAAGATGGTTGCATTCATCTCACTTTCTATCTCTCTTTCACACTCCCTCATTCACTCTCCGCCTCTTTCTCTCTCTCTCTCTCTTTCACTCTCTCTCTCTCTCTTTCACTCGTCACTCTCTCCCTCTCTTCCACTCTTTCTGTCTCCTTTAAATCGAACACAGATTGTGTACCTCATCGCTCTGGTTGGTATCTACGATTCTCGGTCTTCAAATCGGCAGAATATTCGAAATTCGAGACTCGAACAAGTCACTTGTTGTTGTTGTTTTCGTGGTGTAGACCATACAATTCCATGAAGCTTCCACTACGAGCAGATGTGTTTGTCATGTGGTCAACCGAAGAGAAGCCAGTGATGCTTTGTTGTTGCTGATGCATCTGTTGCGTGCATATTTTGCAAAAGAACATGCATGAGCATCTAAGACCAGAGAAAACATATTCCTCGAATATTATGTAATACAAACAACAGCAAACATTTTGGCAACGAAACATTCACTCAAATTGGCGGAGTTCGCTTCTCTACAAAAGTTAATCTATCCAATATAGAAAACTTGAGTATAATCGGCAAGAGAAAATGCATAATTGGACTATAATGAATCTTTGAAGAATAAAAGGTCATGAGAAATGATTCACCCAAATTCTTTGTTTTATCTCACTATAGTTTCCCAAAATTAGTAGAATTTGAAGACCAAATTTAAACTCACATCGATTCTTAGTGTGTTAAACCATAACAGTATTTCGGTAATTATTTCATCGTATTTTGTGCCTCCTTTTATTTGTGGCCCACTCCTGGTTAAAGCACGAATCTCACGTTGAGGCAGAACAATTATTTTAATATTCTGCATATGAACTTCAACCTTCATTAAAACAAGTTTCACACCTGCGGCGATTCAACCAGCAGCGCCTAAAAGTATGCAACAAATAATATAAATAATAATCACAATCAGAATCAGAATCAACGGCTCGGAATCATCCAGAGCGCTCGCTGCGTCTGCTGCACGCAGGAAGCTCATTATTCTTGCTCGGAGTTTATTCTCTTTATATCGCTCTCTCTTTCTCACCCTCTCGCTCTCTCTCGCTCTCTCTCTCTCTCTCTCTCTCTCTCTTTGTCGTTCTCTTTCACCATTCATTATTATGAATTTCATTCACATTTTTTAATTTGCACTGAATTTCGCTCTTCTGTTTATTTATTTTCCTTCTCTACTCTTTTCTTTATTTTGCTCTGTTTTTTTTTTGCACTTTGTTTGTTTATCGCACCTCGAATCCTGCCGGAGTCGCGTTCTGCCAAGTTTGTGCCCATGGTAAGTTGGCCAAAATACGAGGCAGGATAAAAGCAGAAAAAGTACAATATACGAGTGTAGCTCGAGGAGGAAGAGGAGAGCTAAAAGGATACAAAAACAATACTAGTAGCAACAACAACAACAACAACAACACTAGTAGCAACAACAACAACAACATCAACAGAACTCAGCAAAAGCGACATTAGCATTTGGAAAGCGACACAACGGGTTCGCAGATGCACCCGGTGCTTCACCAGCTGCGCTGTTCGCCAAATGAAAGGCGGCCTTTTTTTCTATCGCCAGCGGAAAGGAAAGATTTTTCGCTTTTAACGTGAAACCGGAGAAAAGAAATAAATAGCTGCAGAAGGAGTTTGCTCAGTGTATTTGGAGGCACGCTGTCAAGCAGCTTTGAAGGCAATCGAACAATAGATGGATTGATGTCACACACAGAGAGAGAGAGAGAGAGAGAGAGAGAGAGAGAGAGAAAGAGACTGAGCGCTTTATTTCAGTATGTTCGTGTTTGTGTGTGCGTTGTGAAGAAAAATGGCTGCGGGCTGTTTTATAATGACATCCGGTTAATTCGAATAAAGCGCCCGTGGCGCTGGTGTGCCTTTGTTTTTGTAATTATTGTAGGCTAGGCCATGAAGCCAAGTTTTCCATCCGCTCCAATTTACAGTCACACCGGAAAGGAGTCAACAGCTAGGGTGGCCTTCAAATAACTGGGTCGACAGGATATCCACGTAATTAAGCAAGAACTAAACCGCATTCATTTAAATATCATGGAACGACCACGTATGCAGGGGAGGACTTTTGGCAGAGGAAATCCATTTCCATCTTTGGATTTATGAATATTTAACACTTACATGGACGAGACAATTTCTTTACCTTCGTGAGATCTTAACGCAGCTTAAAAATAAAGTCATATTCGTACCTTTACTCCGATTTAATAATCCTTTTACTTAAGCGGCTCTCATTCACACACACATACACACACACATTCACACACACATTCACCAGACTGTCAAATCAATTGACATCCAATAAAGCTGTCAAAACACTGAAGCTGGTCGCTTAGAGAACAGCACACAGCAAAGCATTCAACTGTCCATTACTAACCTCAAAATTGCCATCACAACAAAACAACAACCACACGAACTTACCTAAAGATGGTATAATATATATCTATAAACATGTATGTATATACGATATAATATGCTCGTACATATGGATAGATTCCTCGTAAAAGAGACATAAGAACGTGCGAACGCGTTATCTGCTTGTTTACATCCGACTTTGATCGCCAGTGACTTCATCCATTGATTTTTATTTCTGTTTCCCTGCTTGACCGATTCGACCGGCTTCGTTGGCTATTCGATTTCCGGCGCTCAACTGGTCCAGAGCTTAACTAGTTATACGCATTTCACACCCGCTCCCCCACCGCTTTTCATGTCACAGAATCAATGAAGTCTGCTTGTCTTGAAATATTGGAAAAACATCTTTCCGAGCTTATTTTTCCCCTTTTTTTTACATCTACACATCAATGGTCCTTCTTCCTTCGGCATTCATCCTTCTCCCTCCTTCGTGAGTCGACATTTGTTCTTCTTCGTCAATCTTCCTTCTTCGTTCGTCCTTATTCATCGTTCCTTGTTCGCAACTTAACAGTTTCCTCAATCTTAACTGGTTCACTACAAGTTTTTGCCACGCTTAGCGTCTTCGATATCCGCATCCTTACACACATCCGCATTCACATCCGCATCGGCGTTTCTTCTAATAACTGCTTGCGAATGTGCTTTTCTTAAAGAGGATCCTTTTTCAGAGGTGGTGATGGTGGTGCTGGTCGGTGGCTGAAGTGAAGGTACTCTTGTAAAGCAGTTGGATATACGGCCCGCAGTCACCCACGTCTTCGCCCTCCCCCTCGCGCTCTCCCTCACCGGCGGGTTGCTCATAAATGTCTCTCAATCATGATGTTTCAATAAGTCAAAATCGATTACGTACTTCATAAGAAATTTATTGCGCTGTACAAATATGACATTGACTAGCTCTGTACAAGCAAGCAACCGTTATGACACGCCTCTGCCCCTTCGCCCCCCCCCCCCCCCTCTCTCTCCGTCGCTCTCTTCGTTCCTTTTTCCACACTTTACGATGACTTACGTAGGTTTGTGTACATGCTGCATGCTCTCAAGGGTTTTCTGCAAAACTACAAGCGGTTTCAGACGAAAACTAAAATATTTATTTGGAGAAACTGGTACACCGTCTTATTAAAGATAAAAACTAAAATAATAGAGAAAACATTAAATTGCCATAGCTATTTTATACAAAGCAAATCTTTTATAGATTATATAATGAACGGACCACGGACATGTACCAACGATCATGGACAAAATCTTTTATGGGTGGATACGATTAATACTACGATCATTCTTGCTTTTGAAGCTTTCCAATCTATTATTTACTTAATTAATGCCTTTAGTTAAAAAAATATACGAAAAACCCGTCAAAGAAATAAGTTTATAAAATTCTTGTTAGTTCGTTAAAAAATAACTTAATGAATTTCAATTAAATGGCGATTTGAAAGAAAGATGGGGAGGAGTGGTGAAGTAACGGTTAAGGCACCGAAAAAAAGAATACTCGAATATAAGTAAAAAATTCCCAAGCTTTCACTTTGTTGTGGCGATGGTTCAACTAAAAAAAAAACACAACAACACTCATAACAACAGGAACAATGTAAATAACAACAACAACAAAAACAACAACAGGAACAATTCAATTCATCAATTTAGTTGAACGCACTGTTCAAGCGCAACAATTAAATTCCTGCTTAAATCCAATGCAATGCAGTATGTAGTTTATAACAAAATCGGTTCCGATATAAAACTCTTACACTCTCTCTCCCTCCCCTCTGTCTCTCTGCCGCTCTCTCTCCGCCCTGCAAAAGAACAATTTAATTAATTCAATCCGTGAAATAATTTGTGTTCAATAAAATCGGTTGGATTGGCAGTTGCTAAAGCAGACTAAATTTTATTGTTTGCTTTAGTGCTGTTTTAATTAAAACATTATTTTAACCGTGAGTAGTAATTATTTTGGCTCAGACAATCCTCATAATAAAGCGAAATTGCATGCAGCCAATTTTATTGTTTCATTGCTGTTTCTTTTTACTGAATTTTATTAAAGTTTGTTAAAGAAACATTAAATACCGAATGTATTATTATTTTGTCTGAGTTCGGACGAAGTACCCGACTTTGGGGTACAGTATATAGTATAGTAGTATAGTTTTTTGAAAAATTGCTAATGCATTTAGTAAAGATGACTGTTCAAAATATTTTTATCTGATCCTTGAGTTTTTTGCCAACTTAGAATTTAGAACTTAGAAGAAGAACCTATGTAGATCCAGAAGTATAGAGATTATTTCAAACTATAGTCTCAATAAATTGCATTGTTATTTTGTATCTTTTTCGTTACTATCTTTAATGACTTTAAGATCAAACATCCCGAAAGCGAAAAGAAGCACAAAACTTAATATTCGAAATGGGAAATATTAATAAATGAATTGTATCAGAACCAAAATAAATGTACGCAGCATTAGCTGTCATTGAAGTGAGCATTCGTGACACGAAGCAATGTCAAAAACTGAAGTTCGCTACGTGGTTGCACATGACTCGTGTGGCTTTCGGCTTTTACTGAATCCTCTAAGAAACAACAACAACAACAACACAAGTCGTACCAACAAATGTCCGAAATTGCGGTACAGACTCTATAAAGCAATTCAATAAAAGATACTTCCCGCCCCTTCTCACTCATCCTCTCTTCTCCTCCTCCCCCGAACTTCTAACCATCATTTCGACCGCTCAGTAGCAGAAACGTGGCCACACAACCGAAGTGTACTCGCAGATTCAATACAAAAGGTTAGAATTTCAAAACAAATATAGACAACTAGACAGACATTTGGGCCAACAGACAAAGAGGGGAAAACAGACAGACAGCTTAATGTGGTAGAATAAAATATACAACTTTTTCGTAAGAAAATCGAAGCAGAAGTCTGCGAACGATGTGATTCTCGGTAGTTCGATATTTTTCGGGGAGAACTTTCACCAGACACAGAGACCAACGATAGGTATTTATGTACCTAGTTACTTACTCGTACTTTCGGGAGCCACATTTTACGCCACCTTCGATATCTGTACTTACGCCCATTTAATAATCTCATTCCGCTACAATAGCAAATATTATGATGTTCTTTTTTCCCCCATCTTATTATTGCTTTTCCTGATATTATTACACTTGTTCTTCGGCGTTTTTTTCTCCTTTTCTTCTACTGCTCCTTCTTCGTGCTCTTGTTATTGTTCTTTTTCTCCTCTGGATGGTCCCAAGTTCAACAAGTAAATTGAATCTAAACGTGCTCGGATTTTCAATAAATTTTTGTTGCCCTTATTTATTGCGTGTTATCCTTTTTATGAATCCTATTAAAGGAATTACTTCTGGATTATAATTGTGTTTGTTGTTTGCTGTTGTCCATCTGCATTGGCTTGAACTTCTTTGAAACATTGATCCATAGAATTTAATGTCACAACTTTAATGGTCTTAAAAGTACATATGTTATGTGCAAGTCGAAAATACGTCCTCAGTGATTAAATAAGATTTAAAGTAACAAAAAACCATCAGACTTTTTTGTCTGATAATAATTTATATAACACATAATTTAAACACATAATTTTAAAGAGTTTATTAATTCTTGAATCGATTAGTATATAAATTAACTTCATTTGAGAGAAGTATGATATATTAATATATAAAAGAGCCACAAAATGCAAAAGGTACTGAAGTTATTTCACAATTTTATTATGTTTTATAATCCAAATGAGATCTAAGGACATGAATTAAGAAGGACCTGCAACACTATTGAATTGCTTTCTTTTACTGGTATGACTTTAACGCATTAAAGTAAGTCTTAAAGTCATCTTAATCAACATCATCAACAAAATTAGTAACTATTAATCAGAAAAGAATTTCCTAATCTCTAAGAAGAAGAATTAATCGGAAGAGTTCAAGGGCCAAGAAAAGTATTATTTAAGAACCTTAATTTATGGCCCAATTTAAGAATTATTTAAAGCACAGGAAAACCCTCAGCGAAGAAGATTAAGCGAATGTGCGTTCACATGAAATTCCACTTAATTCGGGCCAAATGAGGATGAGTTGCTCTTAAAAAATGTAAATTGTTTCGTAATCCCTGGGAATAAAGGGCACAGAACCGTTATAAACAGACAAACAAGCAGACAGACACACCAACAGACGGAGACGAAAGCCTGGCAAAAGAATAAGTTTCAATGGACCGCATATCAGCAAATGAAAGCAAATCCGGGAAAACTTAAAAGGAAAAACCCAGAAACATAGTCGATTAAATACAAAAACCACTTCGCAGTAATAAAATGCAATAAGTTGAAATTGCATTAAAAACGAATTAATTAAATCCGCAGCCGAATAAAGTTGCAACTATGGTTTTGTTTTTTGGTGGTGTACACAAATTACAAGAACCTCGAAAGTCTGACCAAAGGATATGAAAGCGACAACCAAATGAGCCACTGATTGCGTCTAACGAGCCTAAACGAATCCTTGGCCACATTTTCATTTCACTAATTATGCAAATTCTAAAGTGATGCCACACAAAAGAAATAAGCTAGCTCTTACCAAGGAGTTTGTACCCTATAGACAGCAGACAACGAAGTTCTTCTAAGTTTTGCCTTGAGAGATTATCGAAAGAGACTCGAATCTAGTAGATACCTGATATAGTTTATAGCCTCTATTTTGGTGTTGTTATGATCCAAAGATCCATAATATCATATGATTGTCTTGTACGTATTGTAAACGATACTCAAGTGTATTGTGCAAAAGAAAGCTACATTAAACTTTCAGGTCGCAAGATTAACGTGCTCAAGTAAAAACGAAATCGTTCTCATTTTAAACCTTGCGAGTTAAATTTTCGCTTAATTTAGTATCCAGCTATACAATATATCCAAATATAGATACGTCGTCGAATATGCGCTATCTATGTACAGATACGACTTCCTCGGTAATGCATACATTTGTAACTCCTGAAATTAACATATTATGGACATTTTGTATTAAATTTAAGCGGGTGAAATGAATGCTTTATGCTTCATTTGCATTTTTCATTACCTACCAAAAGCAAGAGCAGCAGAATCCACGAAATCGTTCCTTCAATGCTTTCAAATTAATTTTGTGGCAAAGGCTTTTATGTTGGGATTAAAGCTTCGCGGACAAAACGTGCAACCGTTTTTCAAAAAACCAACAACCACCCCTCTCACCTCCCTCTTACCGTCTCTCTCTACTCCCCACAATTTTCCCCATGGCGACACTTCCTCCTTCACACATAATCAAGGTAGAAGTTCTAATTAGCCAACGAGGACGTTTTTCTGTATGAGCAACGTATATTTCACATCTGATGTCCGGATGATTTCAAAAGCGTCCTGTGCGTCATGTGTTTTTTTTTATTGTTTTCTTTTTGGCTTTTTTTAGATAAACTTCTTTTTTAATGTTTTGTTGTCTAAAACCGCTGTAAAGTGGCTTGTTTTTAAGTCACTTGACACCTTTTTTGCACGTTCATTCAGACAGGTCGTTTGTCTGGGTCTCTGCTTTTTTTATTTTAGGCTTTTCTCGTTACCCCTCTCTCTCCCTCTCTTTCTCCTTTTTTACCCCAAATTAATACATTTGACCTCTATAGCATGAGGAGGGCTTTTCGTGTTTTCATGTTCGTTGAGGCGTCTAGTGTAAACCTACACCACTGTTAATAACATCCACCTGTTATTATATCCTTCAATAAGTGAAGAGGTCAAAGATCTCTAGTGTTACCTTTTAAAGGCTTAATTAGTAAAAAGATTCGAAGTGTTATTTAAGAAAAGTTTTATTGGTGACTCTTCTTAATTACTCACCCACGATTTTGACCCTCGAAAGAGAAGACAGCATTTAAATGCATTGACAACCGTCGATGACACTTCATTGAAATGTCAAAAGTACATTAAGAACACTAGCAACCTGTAGCAACAACAACGACAACAACACCAACACCAACACCAACAATAAGAACGACTACAACGATGACCAGATGTGACCAGACACATAATCGAATCGTTCTGGGATAAAAGAAAAAAAGACACCCACGTATGGCATAAAGTCACTCGCTCGTAACTGCATGCTGCATGTCATTCCTGTTGCTTTATTACGTTAATCATATCAAACAGCTCAAAGCATCGCAAAAGACTGAAGCCTGTAATCTAGCTTTACACGAATGGAGGATGCTTAATCACAAGGAAAGTGATTAAAAGACGGGCAAAGTTCAATTTTCCGAAGAGTCATCTACTGCGTAACAGAGGAACAGAAATATACTCCAATGACAAATGAAATGGGGCACATTTTTATATTTATTGCTTGATTTTACTTACTTCAAATTATAATATACGGGTTTAATTTACGGTGTTTTTTCCTGCCAACCTTTTGAAATAGGAGTTGTACACCTCCAATCAGTACGTTAATCCCGGTTAACCTGATCCGTTCAAACAAATCCAACCTGCTCGAGTATAACGTGGCGTGGTTTTGATTAAATTCGTGATTAAATTCGCCGGTCAAACTAGAAATTGTTCATTTGAGTTATGATGGATTTTATGGCGTGTGTCTCGAAAATTACACATGACACATGTCAAATTTTTCTCTACGTCTACGTACGTAGAGGTCACTTGTTGTTTCGGTTTTGTTGTTATTGTTGATGTTGCTGTTATTGTTGTTGTTGTTATTATAGTTGCAGTTGCTGTTATTGTTGTAGTTGCTGCTGTTGTTCCTATGTTCAGCCTGATTGCAGGCTCTAAAATGGCATCATCGCGTGTACGCAACTCATTGATGACGATTCGTCCCACCCACGACGATTCATCACAATGTTTGTCCTTCTCATAACCATCCATCTAAATCAACGTGCAGTCAACTCGTCTGGTTGCCTTAACAATAAAAATGCATTTTATTGTGGACGAATGAAGCGCGTATTAACAGCCACAATTCGAAGGTTCTGTTTACTTGCTGCACAGAATACGATTACTCGATTTTCGTACCTCGAAACAGATGAAAAGACTTCCGTAGCTGAGTTCGAATCAAAAATCATCCGATAAAATATCAGACTTGGACAAGATCATGTCTAATATCCAAATTAACAACCAACTTCAATAATAATACAAGATAATGTATGCAGATTAACTGTAGAACATTTTAACTGATAGAACATTTTCTAATCTAAAAAATCTAATTTAAATTACGTCACTATTATGCATTATTTATGTTCATTATTTGTTAACTAATGTTCATTTTTTGTTCATTCATGTTCATTGTTTAACACTCAATTTACACAATTTAATGAGACTTTAGTTCGTTATGTTCAAAGTTTAAATCAAAAGCAATGTAATTTGGCAATTCTTTTGAGTCATAAAAGTTTCATTTTATTAACATTAAAAAGTGAAAAATTATCAAGCCATTTAATAACTTCGAGTATTCGAGGGAACACTGTTGTTGTTGTTCTCGTACCTACTCACTTATTTTTTAAGTTCAAAACTAAACGAATATTTTTCAATTTACGCTTTAATCAAAATAAACTTGAATACAATTTAGATGGAAAAGAAGAAAAAACTAAAGAAGAAGAAGAGGAAGAATGTTATTATGATGAAGAAGAACATTATGATGATGAAGATAATGAGAAGGGGGCAGGGGGAGGAAAGCGACCAAACAACCCATTAAAATTACTTGCTACTTACCACATCGACAACAACATTTATTATAACAACAACAACAACAACAACGAAAAAGCCAGCAAAAAAGCACTCTGCATAAACATCTGTAAAAACACGTAACGAGCCAGAAAAACTAAACCAAAAATAAAAACAACAAATTTTTGTCTACGTTCTTATTTCTTCATCAGTATTTTTGAAAGTTTTCCGCTGTTGTTGTTGTCTACTGTCTATTGTTATTGTTATTGTTTTTATTTTTGTTGTTGTTGCTATTTGCTAGCTTTTTATTGTTTTTGTTGTTGTTAAAGTTTCGATTAAAATCAGTAAAAAAAGGCAAGGAAAATAAACTTTAAAATGGGAAAACTTTTGCTCTTAATAATGGACTTGGAGTTCCGTTTTTTTCCGTTTTATTTGTTTTTTGATGCTTCTTTCTGTATCAAACCATTTGTATTAATTAGATGTAAACTAGAAACTTTTTAGTACTTCTATCAGATCAAAAATCCTCACAAAAATTGGGAAAAAAAATACAATATACATATATTTTTTCTATTTAAGAAAAAATATCTCTCTGTGTAACTTGTTCTCTATAATTAGTTATTTTTGCTCTTTATTACTGACTCTTTTCTCTTAAATAAATCTCATTTTAATTTGGGGCACACTCTCCTGGAGTATAATCTATTTCGGATTTGATATTAGTTTGACTGGGTCCCGGAAACGATGACCCATGTTTACAAATTCACTGACAGCGTTAACTTTCAATGGCTGTCAAACAAATACTAAAACAACGTAGCGTCAAACTTCAAACTTATAACTAAAAGGGTGCTATACACCATATACTCGTAGAATAGGGTACTTTATTATTCCATAACCGCCATCAATACGTCCAGCTCGGAAACGGATTCTGGGACCCCCCGTAAATTAAATTGCTCAACATATTCTAAGGATAATAATTTAAAGATATTTCCTCTATCTCAGAATACCGAATAGATTGATTTTATTTATTATTAATTCACTTTTCATTAGGTTATTAAATTATTTCGATTTCTTTGCTCCCTTTAAATGTTGGAGCTTTTAATACAAGCTCCTTTATCCTCAGTAGCTCGTTGCTTTAATCTGTAAGAACAACATTAAATGGTTGGGAAGAAAAGAAAGTAAGAAGATCTTCTGTGGTTGTTGTGCAGGGGCGGCGGGGGGGGAGAACTTTAAATAAATTTCCTTTGTACGTCTGCTCGGATAGCCGCTGCAGGGTGCTGCGTTGATTGTCTGCCAAACTGAGTTGAGCGCTGCTTCTGTTGCTGCTGTTTGCATTTTCGCAGGTGTAGATTTTTTTGGCGTATGGCCAAAAGAGCCGCGCTTCCATGCAGATTGCAGCTGGAAGAGTCAAGCACACGGACAAGCAGACAGACAGACAGCCGAAGTGGCCAACAGTGAGTGCAACCAACTGCAAGTCGATGTTTCTTGGATCGACTGATTCGGTTCGGTCTACTCTGGTCGTGTTGTTTGTGTGTGAGAGAGCTTCCGCTGGTGTTGGTATGCGGGCGCCATTTTGTCCATAACCTTTTGACTGGTTCGTGAACAAATTTTCCTGCAACGTCTTCAAAGCCAACAGCGAGATCGCTTTAAACGATGACGGGGAGAGAGCGGACGATGGAGAGGGCGTGATGGAGAGGGTGTTAGAGGTGTACGTCTACAGTATGAATTATGTACCTGCGGCTCCTTAACCGCCTGTGCTTGGCTTTTGGTTCTGTCTCAACTGTTTTCCACTCTTCCTTTTACTTCCTTACAATGGTCTCTGGTATCGCCTGAAATTCGTTTTAAATACATTGAAATGTAGGAAAAATAAATATAAGGAAACAATAGAAAGAAAATTACTCGTACAGGATTTCAAAGACGTTTTCCACCCTCACATTAGTCGCTTTTTAATCGTTGGTATCCTCTTTTAGTCGCTCTCGAAGTCGTCAAGAAATTAAATGAAATGGAAAGCCAACAGAAATGCACAACAAAACAACTTTAAGAAAAGCAAAAACAAAAACCATTCAAAGGACCTTGGAAAATGGATTTGGATGTGAAGAGAAGACAATATCTCTCTCTCTCCCTTTTTAGATAAGTGCGAGCAAATAATTTATTCATATTTATACTCGTATTCAAAAATTCTACACTCTCGAAAATATGCAGCAGCACTCAACAGGCAGCAGCCGCAAATCCTTGCTGTACACATCCTAGCTGCAGATGAAGACGACGATTCTCCGTTTTCCATTTCTCCATCCCTCTCCGATGTTCTTTCCTTCATTCCTAAGATACTTCAGGCAGACTTTCGATTTCCTACATCGTCGTCCTTATCGTCGTCATCCTTACAGTCATCCATCCTCGGATTACCATAACGCAATCATCTCGACGACGACGACGACAAGGACAACAACCACGACGACGTCCTGCACGACGAAAAGACCTGCACATTTCGATTGCAGAAGGATGCAGCAACAACAACAACAACAGCCACAGCAAAGTAGCTTAGCTCGCATAGAAATCCTTTTATGCCGCTATTATCCTTTTATGTGCTCTCGTACATCTCCTGAATGCATAAGATACAGACGCATGTAGGATGGATGTAGTTATGCACAACACTCCATAAACTTGGCCATAAAGATATTTATTGCTCCGGTATTCTGTATCTTGGGGAACTACTCGTATCTTTTAAGCGTTGTGTGTTTCGTAAACACGCTCTCTTGTCGCCTTCAAGTGTTGCATAAATACTAAACATTGATACTTGAATTAAGCACCGAAAAAGCAGTATTTTCCTCTCTGTTTCCAGAATGTAGTGAAATCTTTTTGCCCTACCTTAAAATTTAAGTGTTTACTTAATGTGACAATTTAATAGAAAATAAATAAAAATAATAATTCGAGTTAAAGTCTTTTAGTTTCCAATTTCAGACTGATTGTGGGCGAAATGAGCGATCGATCATAGAGGCGAGGGTAGTTTAGACATATCGTAACGTAACGTGACGTGACGTTCGAACCTACTGAAATGCAAACGATACTATAGTACATAGTTATCCATTCTCTTTATGTTTCCTAATAATAGCGTAATAGATGTGTATATAGCGCTTCTAGTCGCTGGCAATGCATTCTCTGCTTTTAACTAATGACAATTTAACTAATCGCTAAGCACATCCAGCACGTGCTGACACTCTTCATTCACAACTTCATGTTACGATACGTCTAGGCTAACTGCATCTTCAGTCTATTTCATCATCATCCGTACTTTTTAATGTTTTCATGATTCGTTTAACATTTTCTTTGAATAATCCTTATGAAAAGACAGCTTATTCGATGTCATTAAAGTTTTGCTAAAACGGATAACATTTACAAAAAATGAACGAAACAAGAAACATAGAATTCAATAAAAGTGCACATTAATTTTGCAGCACTGCAATAATGCTTTACTTCCACGCAACCTTAAACAATATTTCCTCAAATACACGACCATTCATAGTATATGTATAAATATATGTATATACACTCATCTATAGTAAAAGTATATCCGAGTTGTCCTTGCTGAAGGATGCGCATATCTTGTTTATTGTTTTTGGTTTATTGAATTTACGGCATAAGAACTTCATAATATTATGAATAAACTACTTCGCCGACGGTGGTGATGCTGCTTTATCATTTTTACGAGTTTCTTTTGAATGGAAAACAAACAAAAATATGACAACAAATAATACCAAAAGATAAACCAGCAAATGGATTCAAAAGGAAGGCGATAATGATTGTGAGATGATGCGAAATAAGATGAGGTTGCGTATAAAAACGAGGTTAACGAGGAATGTTAACAATGATGACGAATGGTGACAATGATGATAAGGATGATGAGAATAATGACGATGAAAATGGCGATAAAAAGGTAAAAACTAATAAAATAATGATCAATAGTATGACGGTGTTGACAACCTTTCTTTAGATTACAAGTGTTATAAGAAATAAGAAGATGATGAGGGATTAAGGAGCACAGGGGTGATAAGGATGACAAAGAACCAAACGTCTATACGGTTGATAAGGATCATAAAGATGATTATGAATTTAGGGACCATAATGCGGGTTATTGTCCATAAGGACAGGGATCAAAGATGAAAAAGCCTAATAAATAAGTGTAATAAGATTTACAATCAAAGATAACCAGGATCATAAGAATGATAAGGATCATAGGGATGGTAATAGGGATAAGGATCATAGGGATGATAAGAATCACAAAGATTATAAAGATAATAAGGGAGATAACGATCGTGAGGATTGAAAAGATCATTACGATGATAAGGATCACTAACGAACATAAGAATGATAAGTATTAAAGGACAAGGTCCAAGGAGGATAATTATGATAATAATAAGGAACAAGGATAATAGGGACCATAAGAATCATAAGGGCCATAAGAAGGATAAGTGTATTAACGATAAGGACCAATAATTATCGTAATATTGGGCAGGTTTATTAAGGTAATTATGAAGATTACAACAATGGGATAATAATAATCATAATAACAAGTATGATGGTAATAAGGATGATCATAATTTCAGAAATATTGATAATTTCGATAAGAATAATTATGATGAGATGATGACAGCGCCAGATGATGATCTCTAAGTTATCACTGCGAAATTCAGGAATTTGTTTATGTTACAAAGTAACTGAGATTGTGTTACTATCCTCATCTGCATGCGAGTTATTTGATGCTGTACTTTCCTCATTTTGATGACCCAAAATGACAACCACGACTTCGGATTATTTTTGAACATTTCTTTCCCCATCAAGTTGCAGTAAATTGATTTTCTTCATCTTCCATTGAATATCCTCCGAAAACATAAAACTTTTCCTTGCCATTTCTCATCAACTTCATACTCTGTGGCATCACTGATGTCAACAGTGTTGCCATATGTTGTTCATATTTCTCAATACAACTGTCGTTAGTTTGCGACGAAATTCATACGAATATATATAACTGGTGGCCATCCTTCTCCGGTGCATTACTAAGTATCATGTTGTTATTTTTGTTGGTACTTGCAATATTTGCTACTCTTGTTGCTTCTGCTTCCTTTCAAGCGAAATCGCTCCTTCGTTGAAATCGAATTTTCAATTTAATGTCTCGTCCTCGGTGCCACTCTCGCATACAGCTCATTGATTCGGAAGTTTCCCATTTAACTTAAGCCTCTTTAACTATTCTTCGACCAGAATAATTTTTAGCTTTATCATCAGCTCCGAAAGGTACCGAAAAGCAGCCTAGTTGTGCGGGGGGTTCAACGTTCCCCACGATACCTCTTTAGAGAGCTTACTTTAGAGGTTACTAGAGGTAGAGGTAAATTGTTTTTAGATGAAAGCCACACAATCTCGGTCTGTTTTAATTACAGGTTACATAAAGAAGGGAGACAATCACTTAAGAATAGCTATTAATTCATAATCTTTCTTCAAAGGAAATCTTTTAAGGATAATTAATAGACATGGCTTTCAAACAAATTGCAATAATCTTCTATATGTTAAATCTGCTAAAAAAATCTCAATACAAACCTAAAGGAACCTCTATTAATGACATTTATTCATATTTGATATGGACACCAAATTATTAAAACAATTTTAGGGAAGATTATTTACGAGACTCATTTAGTATTTATAAAAATTACTTTTTCATTACGAAAAGTACGAAAAAAACGTTGAAGACTTTTAAGAATGGAATAATAACCAAATGACTGAACTACAAGAAAACAGAACCAAAGAAAAACAGAACGAAAAAATACCCCTTCACACCGTCCAAAAGCTAATCCGCTCTTAATACCACCTCATTAGTATTAATTGATTTCAATTAAATTACACACACACACAAATGCACACTAACACACACGCACGCACTCTCCAAACAACATCAACATCAACAGCGGATGCGGATCCGGATGCGGAAGTGTACAAAAGAAACACAAAACCAACAAAAGCAACATAACCCACAAAGACTACAGCAAAAACAAGACCAGCAGCATGGAGCACTGATTATGTTTGTTTTTGTTGTTATTTCTATAGTATAAAATGACCACTTTTGGCCATTCACACTCCTTAGCCCCCTTCCCTCCCTCGTCTCCTCACTTTGTCCCTTCGTTTCTTGCCTTTTGGGCTCATAAATTAAAGCATCTTCGTAACAGTTGCGTGTTGACTTCACTTCATAAAAGCGTTTGCGTTCGCGTTCGGGTTCGGGTTCACGTTCGCGCTCGCACCCGCCTCGTCGCTCTGTCTGTCAGTCTGTCTTTTTGTCTTTGTCTCTGTCTCATTTTTTCTGCTTTTTTCGCAGTCTCTACACAGATTTTGGCTTCCGTGTCAGCTTCTGTTTCGTTGTCTTTTTTTTCTTATATTTCACTTCAACCGTAGTCCAACTTTTTCCACATCCGCCATCCACTCATGCATTCATTCACTCGGTCATTTCTTCAGCTCCTTCGCTTCGTAGTTTAAGTGCTGCATCAAGATTTCCGTATCGACTTAATTACTTCTCATTGGGTTTAGTTAAAATGTTCGCAACTAACTACGAGATCCTGCTGGAGTTTCTCGTAATTAGATGAAGCGGAGTGCGGAAGCGGAAGTTTTGACTCCTCTTTAAGTGGTGAATGAATCGCAGTTTTTTCAGCGTGGTTTTCAGCGGATTTTCCGTTAAGCTTTTTGGTTAATAAAAAGTAATCGTTAAGGTTTGCGTTTCTTTGTTTTTGTTTGCCTTCTTTTCGTCTGTGTTTTTCAATCATCTTTGCTCAATTAGGTTTTTCAATGGTTTCATGTGTTTTGTGGCAATAAGAGAATAGTTTTAATTTTGCGATAAAAAATAATAATAATTTTGTCAATATGACTCTTCAAAATAGAATCTGTGACTAGATTATGATTTCTATAATTAATATTATCAAAAATATATCCATGAAACGCCATGATCTATAATATCTACATACTATATATGTTTGTATGTATATATATCTATGTATTTAAACCAGACTTGACAAGATATGATCGAAATTCCTCTCAAAAACGAGCCTATACACCTATCTGTGTACATATGTTATTATCTATGAAAATGTATTAAACAACTCTTAAGAATAGAACATCTTTTATTCTCACTCTCTTAACATACAAAACAAATCGCAATAACAACGACCACAACGATTTCTATTAAAAGTTTTTCACTTTCATATAATAGACCATTGAATACCAACCCTAAAAGAAAAAAACACCAAAAAAACTTAATAAGAAGAGTGTCAATAAATAATTTATACTGCTTCGTAATCGATGTTCATCGTTTTCTGTTCTTTCTTAAGCCAGTCCGTAGAAGTTTCAACACTTTTTTAAGATAGAGCGAGAGAAAGAGAGAGAGAGAGATAGAAAGAGAGACAGAAACAGAAAAAAAGTAGTTGAAATAACAAAACAACAACAAAAACTTAATCGGGAAGTGACCAAATGGTGACGGTGTTGCCAACAGATTGAACAGATTTCGCTGCAGACTATTTGTATTAATTTGTAGATGTTGTTGTTGTTATTGTATTGATGCGGCTATCGAAAATGAAAACAAACTCTTGATTCTTCCAGCACCCTACCTTCACCCTTCAGCATCATGGTTATCATAGAAATTCGCAGGATTCAGAAGATTCCCCAAAAGACTTTGAGAAACTTGTATAGTTTACACCAAAGCCAAAAAGTAGAAGAAGAAGCTAAGGAAGAGGAAGAAAAGTAAAAAAACAAGTAGAATTGGTAAAAAACCTCTCAATTGAAGAGAGCTTCTTTAAATCGCCGAAGATATCGACAAACAAAAGAATGCGACAGGAAAAAACAGACTGAAAAAGAAAATAACATAAAAATACATATATACATAATACACTATACATATATACATACGTACGTACATAAAAGTTACTAGAGAATAAAAGAGGTAAAAAAGAAAAAAACACAGTGCACGCTTTTAAATACAACAACAAAAGGATTCTTTGTGCTTGTGGTTGTTCTATTCGTAAAGTAAGAAGAAGGAGAAAAGGAAGAAAAACTACAATTTTGGTGGAAGTTGAATTTTTCCGAACGGAGGAAAATTTCAGCGTTTTGTTTTTCTGTTCGTTTTTATTGTCTGTTCTTCTTTTAGCTGCTCCATCGAACAGCAGCTAATCTTGCATTGAAATCTAACCAAAGTAATAAAAATCAATGGAATATAAAATTGTGTCCAAGGACTCGAAGGCTGAAGAGCCCCGCCTCCTCCGCCTTCTTCACTTCCTCCTCCTTCCCCTGCGGTTCCATTGACTGAAAAAATATCCACAAGTTTTCTTGAATGAACGAATGAATGATTGAAGTGGTTTTTTTTGGAAATTTTACCCGATTTTCACAATTCTATTAGTAAAGATTTACACACTGCAAAAAGGAGAGCACAAAAGTAAACTTTGATGAAAACTAAAATTTTAATGCTCTTAAAACTTGAAAATGTTTTTCTTTTTATCTTGAAAGCAACACTCACGAGAACATCAAAGAGTAGGGAAGAAAATACAACTGAACAGTGGACTAGAGCTCTCTTTTAAGAGAAACTATTAAATAAATAGTTGGCATTATAAATAAAGAGGTTGATGATGATAAGCTGCAGGTTAGAAATTCGACATTCTTGAGAACTAAACAACAGGGTTAAATCGATTCGGGAGGTGAAGAGGATCAAGAATACAGACATATACAATTCTATACCTGCCACGCCTCCTTCTGCACGTTAGAAACGAAAGGGCCTTGAGATACTCTTTCATCTTCAAATGTAGCGTATAATAATATGGACCTTAAACATGTAAATTCTCTTTTATTCCTTCTCTTTTTTTTCTGTTTTTATTTCCTTCTTTGAAATATGATTTTAATACCACTGTAAATCGTTTTCATTTTTCATGTCTGTTAATTTAATTTTCTCCACCATCAAAAACAAAAAAACCGGTGAAATAAAACACAACAAAAGAACTAAATTTCGTTAACATTTCTCTTTCCTCGTATTTCGCAGTTTCTTTGTTGCACTCGTACGTAAAAGTGACTGCGAATTGTTATAATGTTTTATTTCTTTCCCTCCTCTTTTTCTCTAATTTGTTGGGTCCTGCTTTTGTTTTCTTCCATTTTTTTCCCATACCTCAAATTGGCATCTGAAGTCAGATAGACAAAATGATGTCTCGAGTTGGATAGCACAGAAAAAACCTCCGATTTTGTGCAGCTCTGCAGATTTACTTATGTTGTTGCTCTTATGTTGCACTTGAAGTAGTCTCGTGTTTTGAGTAGTAGTGTCATGTTGAGGAGCGTCATGTTGAGGAGTGTCATGTTGAGGAGTGTCATGTTGAGGAGCGTCATGTTGAGGAGCGTCATGTTGAGGAGTGTCTCACTCTAAACGTTCGTCTGTTGTTTCTGGATTTAGTTTTCATGCTGTGCATAACTCTTCAAGTATAATTAACTAATATTAATAACAATCCTAGTAAAACCAAATAACAACAACTTAAATCGTTCGTCATTTTGATTGTTCGCCAAACGAAAAATCTTCCAATTCACTTTAAGAATGTGAAAACTAACAACAACAAAAACCTTGAATCTTGAGATATCAAAAATGGTGACGGAGTGTTGACAAAAGTATAAGAAACTGTTCTGAGTAACCCCCCCGCCCACCCCCCCCTCCTCGACCCCTTCCTCCGAAATTCTTGACAGAGTGTCAAATAGAATTTCATGAAGAAAGGTTGAACTGAAATGGGTAAAGAAGAAGAAGAACTTCTTGTGCGTTTCTATTCGTATTGTTCTTGTTGTTGTTGTTGTTGCTATCGGTAGTATTATTATTATTATTATTACGATATTTCGAAATGTACACATGCATAATTAATTAGTATCCAAAAATTTGCTACTAACACTCGTTGAAGCTCGATAAATATTTACACTACGTGCCAAATTTGAATGCAAATCGCTTGCTTTGAAGAATGAGCGCAATTGGAAACTTCTCTCACTGATTATTGTTGTTGTTGTTGTCGGTTGTTTTGTTGTTGTCGGTTGTTTTAAGCTTTGTTTACATTTACGAAAATTACGGAAGAATCATTAGGGTACTGAGAGGGTCCACTAAATAAGAGGAAATCAAAGCCAATGCCAGGCAACGGAGATCCTTTCGCTACACAGACACGCACACAGACACACCTACAGAGTCTCGCATTCAGACACATACACTATACCCCCCTCTGTATACCCCCTTTCATGCACTCCGCTCTTCACACTCCGCACTCATCGAACAACACCTTCAACGCGTTGCTATCGTAGTCGCTGTCATCATCGTCGTCATCGTTGTTGTTGTCATTGTTGTTGTCATCGTTGTTGTTGTCATCGTTGTTGTTGTCATTGTTGTTGTTATTGTTGTTGTTATTTTTGTTGTTATTTTTGTTATTGTTGTTGTTATTATCGCTGTCATTGTCGCTGTCGTCCTCGTTGTCTTGTTTTCTGATCAATTTTCAAACATTTCACACCCTCCACCACACCTTCGAAGGGCTTCGAAAGGGGTACGGATGTTGGTGATTAAGTGGCGTTGAGTCCCCCCCCCTCCCCCACTACTCGTTGGTCGAGCGGGGGAGGGAGGAAGGGTGCATGGTAACCATCATAATGTATTTACAAAAGCAAATTGATGGCAAATTGTTTGTAGCGCTGTGATTGTTTATGTGCTTATGTGTTAGTTAGTGGATGTTGTATGTATGTATGCGTGTGCGTGTATGTGTATGTATGCGTGTGCGTGTATGTGTGTGTATAAGAGTCCATTTGACTGTGTGTTTGCCTTTTTTGTTTTGTGTGGTTTGAGTGCAACGGAGAGCCGAGTTAAAATGTTGCCATTTTGTGTTGATCGTTGTTATTGTTGTTTATAAGACTGTACAATAGTGTGCATGTGTGTGTGTGTGTATTTCATTTTGTATGTCTGTTATAAATGTGCTTGAATACCTGACTACTGAATAACGCAACAAAAGTCCAATAATCGCCGCTAGATGTCGCTACAGCAGGTAAAACATAAAATGTAACTCGAGCTCTTAACTCGCGTTAGCATGTGTGAGACTCGTATAAGTGCGTGTGTGTGTGTGTGTGTGTGTGTGTGTGTGTGTGTGATTCTGTGCATGTGTGAATTCTTCAATGAATCACAGACACTGCGATGAGTACCGCTTTTAATTGGATATATTGTCTGATTTGTTGTTGTTGTTCTTGTAAATCTTTTGTAATCGTTGGTGCTCAAAAACAACACCCAACTGTATGTAAATTGACTCTGATTTGTTGTTGTTGTTATTGTTTCTGTTGACTTTTGTCTATAAGAGACGATAAAAACCGATTTGACTTTGAAATTGAACAAAACGCTCCTCTAAGTGTAGATAACAACAACAATTACAGCAATAAATATAATAACAACAACAAAAATAACAACAATAACAACTGCAAGTTAACTAACCACTTCCAAATAACTGTAATCACTCTTTAATCGACTCCTTCAAAGTGAACTCTAACTGAAAAATTCTATTATCGATAAGTGAAAATTTCAAAGCAACATTTTTGATTTCAAACCTCGAAGTTTTCAAGGAATTAAAAAACAGCAATTTATTTGTGAATATAATCAATAATATACTGATGTGATTATGACATTAACATGGCACAAAAATTTCATCACCAAATCGTACTTTAAAATTGATCAACATTTCACCGGGATTCAAGTATTCAAGTGTACTCATGAATCATATGTTGCTAGCAACACTCGATTTGCAATTACTAAAAATTAGTACCATAGAGAGTAATAATCAGTGAGTTCATTCGATCATTATCGAAATTACGAAAGATCAAAAGTGCTTATACAGTGTATAAGGATAACAAACCAAGTATAAAATTATTGCACACTTTTTTATAGAGAAATCTAGAACTTCATATATAATTATATAATAAATAATTAAATAAAATGCTATAATTATTAAGTAAAAGTGTTTAAATGTGTTTCTAAAGAATTTATCACACTGTCGCTAACCTCTCTTCGCTAGATTTTAACAATTGCTCTTTAATTACATATGCATTATATACAAACATTATATATATATATTATATACACTGTATTGTTACTGTCACTTGGCCACAAATTGTTGTGGATGTCAACAACAGCGTCTGCCGACGATTCTTATAGACAACAACGCCGTCCTTCCTTCTCTTTGTGCGTTGTTGTTGTTGTTGTTGTTGTTGTTGTTGCTGCTGCTGCTGCCTGTTGTTGTTCTCTATTGTTATCGAGGAAGCATGAAGTGTTGTGGTCACGTTTATGGGCGACCCATATAAACAGCTGTACGTATCTGTGACGGAAGTGTTTCTATTGTTGTTGTTGTTGTTGTTGTTGTTGTTTTTGTGTCTCTATTCTGAAAGTGTTTCAGATTTCTATCCTCATACAATTCAAGTGATCTATTGTTGTTGTCATTGTTGTTGTTGTTGCGGCTGCGAACAAAAGCACAAAAACCCTCTCTTAAGCAAATAAAACGTGTGTGTCTGTATGTGTGCGTGTGTGTGTGTGTGTCTGCGTGTGTGCGTGTGTGTGTTTGAGTGAAAAAAGTCCCACTTCAGCTTCAGCTTTCAATTCACAAGAATTGCGTGTGACAACATCGCGTCTTCATCCAAGTCAACTTCTTCATTCAACTGCAATAAAAACAAAATTAATTTTATTCAAATGCGTTGCGTTACTATTTCTTTTTCAACGTCTGAATAATCCTCCGTCATCCATCCGTCCCTCCGTCCGCGGCGTTTCACGGATTTTTGTCAAAAATCGACGAAGAGCAAAAAGCAAATAAAGTGAATAAATTAACTTCAAATCAACAAACAATCAAATTCTGTCGCTCGTTGCTGTTTAGAGGAGAAAAGCTCCTCTCCTTCTTCTCCTTCACTTCTTCTACTCCGAGAGAAGTGAGTATGAGTGAGTATGAGTGAGTATGAGTGAGTGTGAGTGACTGTATAAGTGTGTGTGTGTACTTCCTCTTTGACTTTGTCACTAACAACGGCGGAAGTGAGTCCTTGATTTACTACCATCGCCGGAAACTGTTATTTTCTCGCTCCATTCGCTTCCACGCGTCGTATTGTTTCCTCCTCCTTCAACGTTCCCGCCCGCAGGCGTTAGAGTATCAGTGAAGCCCCCGCCCACCTTCAGTAGAATACGCCCAGCTCCGCCCGCCCTCGCCCCCTCCCTCCCGCACTCAACTGTTTCCTAATGAATCTAATCGCATATGTTTAACGTTCTCCTTCAGCCGCGCAGGATTCTCTGAGGACGAAGACGTGTGTTTTGCATATTGATTTGGTACCGCTGCGAAATCGGTCGTTGGCAGTGCGTATATAGTATATATACGTGTGTGTGTGTGTGTGATGTGCTTAGAGAGTGTGTTTGCATGTTAGTATTTCCATGGGAATAAATTGAAATTCATTCCACATGTCGGGCTGAGAATTATTCCACTTCATCCCTTCACCGCTCTCAAGATTGGCAAATTTCTTGTCCTGATTGACCTGAACTCGATTCAATTCGATTTTAAGACCATTTTTATTGCTCTTTTATCGTGATACTTAATATACGAACTTCACTTCAGTACACATTCCAAAACTAAATTATTTCACAATGCAAATAAACACTCCGAATGAAATGAATAAATATCACATGCAGTATTCAGAGAGATTTAAAAACTACGAAAAAAAACAAAAGTATCTACAGATTGTTAGCCACATGATAGAAGAGGGAGAGAAAAAACAGAGATGCTGTCAAAACAAGCAACAATAATGACATCAAACAAACAACAGACAACAGCTGACCGCAACATGTGCCCAGTGGGTCAAACAGTACCGAAGCAACAACAAAAAATACAACAACATGCATCACAAACAAGTAAAATACTCGTACGTACTCTCAATTTATATTTTCTGTGTCTGTGTGTGTGTGTGTGTGAGTGAGTTGTGTGTGAGTATGGACGGCGAGAGCATCTTATTTGAATGTCCGGCTAAACAAGCACAACAACCACAACAAAAACAACAACAATCAACCAACCAACCGGGTTCCTGCTTCGCCTGCATCTGCAGACTACGATAGAGTCTCTCATCGTCTAAGTGAATCTGATGTTGTTATTCATTTCAATAACAACAATAATAAAATGTTAAATAAAAGTAATAAACCAGGAGCATATAATTTAACAGGAGAACAGCAAGAACAACAACCAGAACGATCCAAAAACCGGAACAGAAGTCGAATGAATGTAGAATTACAGAATAGAGCGCACACACAGATCCCAAAATAACAACAACAACAACAAAACATCCTCTGGTCATATCTGGCCAAACTTCGGGGCCGCTTTGGGAACCAAAACAATTGTGCTACCGACGACGTACGATTTGGACGTATGCATCCTGGGGTGTGGAAAGAAGAAGAAGAAGAAGAAGCAGACGAAGAACTCGCATTTAATTTAACTGTGAATCTGTAAAATTGAATTGTAAAGCTTACGGTAAAAAATACTGTATAACATGTGTAAGCAAATGTTTACGGATCTCGACACGGACATCAACTGACAACAACCACTTCACCCCGGGATTCACTCCGCAAGCGGTGCCGAATATTTTGCCAGAATTAATTAGAGAACTTAATTGAACTCCATGGAACTTAGCCGAACTTTTCTAAATTACTTGTGAATGATATGTAGTGATTACTATGAATATGAAGAAATCGTAGGCGTTTATCTACCAAGTCTTCTTTTAATCTATAATAATATTTAATATCGTTATTTCTTATTTATTCATAATTCATAATTGAACTTCATAATTGAACCGCAGTCATAATATCTAAGAGCACACATAATATTGTAGATCCACTATACTTAATCGGAAAGAATTCCACATTGTATAATGTTCTACTGGAATTTGGGAAAGAGTCAATTAGGTGACCATCGCAATTAAGAATCGTTGCAGGGAGTCGCTCAATAAAAACACTGCTCCAGAGCGATGGTATTGCCAGAAGTACTCGACCTTGAGGTATACAGACAGGATTATCCAAAAGTACCTTTAGGATGTAGAGTAAGAATATCTGTCTTTTAAAAGCTGTTTGTTCCCTGATAACCCGGTACGATGGAGTTTCTTTCTATACGGTTAAAACATTACCATAGCAGAAAGAACCACAAATAAAGTCCCAATAAAGCTTCAGTTCGACGTTTTCTTTTGGACACCAGGAGTGGCAAAGATACTTATGCGCATACATAATAAATAATGAACCCTGTCTACCTTAAAATTTCCAAAATATATACTTGCTTAATAAATGATGTACAAATAATGTGGGACAAATTACACTAAAATATGTACAAATTATGCTTTGGACATTATTCGCGATAATCCATTCGCGATAATACCAAACGTCCGAATAGAAACCCGGTGACCCCGTGGCGCACATGTACCCGAATGAGACCACCCCAGTAACTTGGCCGTTGCAAATCAGAGGACCACCAGAATCACCAGAGCAGGAGTCCTTCAATTTATCATCTGCATCAGATGCACATATCATGCCGCGTTGCAGTATCTTGTACTCGCGGCCACATTCGTCGAAAGGAATGATTTTGATGTCGACGTACATGGCGTCAGCGGCCATGGGACCAGCCTGTGAAAAGCGTAAAGAGCACCAGTTACGAGTTAGCTTTGAAATCCCGAAATCGGAATCGAGTGGAGAATGCATTTTTGGGTCTTACGTAGAATATTCTGCCCCAACCAACAACAGTGCAGTCAGTGCCCCCCGCAGGAGCAGAGGTCGCCAGCGGAATGATCTGCGCAAGATCATCTTCTTCGATGTCCTCTTTCAAAATCAAGAGGCCGATGTCGTTGCTGTGATCGTTGGCATTGTAATCCGGATGCGGTCTCACGTCCTTGACTTCAATGGTCACAGTGTGATCATTTTCGAGCAAACGATTCGGCGCTTTGGCAACCACACGCATGCCAAAAGGTTTTAACTTGCGCACTCTGAAAAAGAAAAGCTTCATCAGAACTCAAATTTGATGGGCGGGGAAACCAGATCCAGAGCAGCGATGACACGCACCCGACTTGAATGCAATGGGCAGCGGTCAGGATGACGCGAGGTGACACGATCGATCCTCCACATCTGTGGTTGTCTCCAAAATATTGCCTCGGGTAGCGACTTCGTATTGAGACGATGTATTTAGTGAGCGTGTGTATCGGCGGACGATAGCCACCGGTGATGAAGAACGTATAATTTTGATCCTGATCCAAGGTCGAATACGGGTCATCGACGGTCGGAGCGATGACGGCAACGAGTTGTAAATGAGCTAATATCAAAAATATAATCAGCACTGAGAAATTTGAAAATGTTGACATTATAAGCAATGATTTAGTTCAACAAAAACAAAAAACTCTCAAGAAATGCTGGGAAGTCAGCAACAAATGTGAAAGCAATAGTCGCAACTTCAATTAAACGCTTCTAAGAATCCAAGTTTCCAAGGTTCCGAAGTTGGGACCTCTCGAATGGATCTTCTTGAAAATTTAATTAAAAGCCTTGAGTAGTACCAAATAATTGTTTTCTTGGTGGGCTCAATCAAAGACCATCAGGAACCATCAGGAATCGTTACCATGGGTTAGAAACTATTTGGGGTACTTTGGATCGGGAACTAGTTAGTGTACCACGCTTTAATACTCGGTAACTCGTTGGCAATCAAACAAATGATGAGTTCTTTTTTAGTTCTGGTAGAATCGTGGTGGCTTTTGTTAAAAACGTAAACCTGCCATGTGCGTTATGATTTCCAACTGGGTACTTAGCATGTACGAGTACCGGTATTTCTGTTTTTGTCACAACCTGACATAACCTCTGTTTGCATCGTGGTTTTCATATTTGCGGTGGGTGTGCATGACTCTGTGCCAAATATCAACAAGCACACACGCTCACACATATGTACACATGCAATATACACACTCATGAATGAACCACAATCGGTCGGTTTCTAGAGTCAGCAACAGCGACAGACGGAACGCAACTAAAAAAGCTGGCATATCTTTGTTTTTATTTTCCTCTTCTCTTTTTTGTGGATATCCATGATGGCCATGATTGCGGATGAATGGATGGCAAACATGTGGAGGTTACAAGCTGAGCATCGGTTACAAGCATCATATTCGCTGGAGCTTCTTAAGTAGCGGAGAGAAAAAGCGCTGCATGCACTGCACTTACAAAAATCTAAAATAGTACCAATTCCAAACATAACCATCTATTAACTAAATTTATATATTCGGACATAGATCACCACTTCGCCGGAGTCTGCGCATGGAAATCGGCGCGTTTCCGAGTCTTCCGGAACTCTACAAACTATATTAAAAACTCGCGTCTTGTACTCGGGTCCATGTTTATTACGGGTTGCTTTGTAAGCTGTCTCCACTGCGACATATATTATAATAAAAGCTGTAAAAGTTTAGAGAACTATAAAAGCTCGTCGGACCAGAAAAATGCAGGACTCATTTATTCAGTAGAAGAGCAAAGTAAGTATTAACAAAGTCAGATCAACAACGCATAAGTAACTGCAATTAAAATATATGCAGCCACGCCTTCGGGTCTAATCGAACTATTTATCCAGTCCAAATTGTGGAAAACATCAGTAAAGATGCTGGGAGTAAGCGCCTCGCCACAGCCAACGGCCCATGAAATGACGCCCGTGAACACATCACCGCACACCAGTGGACCACCGTCGTCGCCTCGGCAGGTATTACAGGAACCATTGGAACAAGTTGCGCACAGCATGCCGTAATCCGGCTTATAGTATGCACTTTCAAGCATACAGGCGTCCGGTTCACGCAAAAGCATCGTAGCGCCCAAGGTTAATGCACTAAGCGGTCCTTTCTGCAAGGGCAGGGAGACATTGATATACGACACAACTACATCGAGCAAGCAAGCCGAATATTGATACCTTGTACATCCTTCCCCAGCCCAACGTATGGCAATCCGTGCCAAACGGTGGAGGCTCATAGGGTAAATGAATTCTTTGAATGATTTCGTTGCCGTCTGGGATTCTGCCCTTTAATCTGAGCACCGCAATGTCATTCGTGGCTCTTTGTATGTAGTTCGGATGCACCTTAATGGAGATCACCGGGAACTGCATCGTAGTGCTATCGCTATGCAAGCGATTCGGCGTCCCGGCCACAACCAACAAATTCCGGGTGCGAAAGGTCACTTTAAGACTGCTGCAATCACGCTCGAGGTCGTAGAATGACCGCTTACGGCGTTAGCTTCAGATTAAGAAGGAAATATCATGTGCCACAAACCTCATTACACAATGCGCCGCGGTGACTACGGTCGATATGCGGATAATCGTGCCAGCACAGAAGTGATTGTCGCCGAAAATGTCCTCCGGTGTGCGCGTCCGTATCGAGACCATGTATTTGACATTTATAATTGCCTCTTTAGCCCTGCTACCCCCGGATATAAGAAAAATGAAGTCCCCTTCTGGCTCCGCACCGATCTCATCGGGCCCATCCGGCCCATCGGAACCATCTGGTATTATCTGCGCTTGCGGCTTCCACAGATACAGAAATACAAGCAAAACAGTTAGAAAACGCTTACAACTTACAAAAAACATACTGAAACCGAGAGACAAAAGAGAAAAATGGCGATGATGTTTAAAGTAAAAATTAATAAACACTAATTATTCGCCTCGGATCGAATCGGAACGGCTTGCTTTGAGTTTTGTGAATTTTTCGAAGCACAGTCAGAGCAAGTTTTTGAAATTTTTCAAGTGTCACAATGACGCAAATTGCCGCAATATATTGAGCAGCACTGAATTAATTACAAACTTTTGAATTCTAAGTGCGCGGTATAAAATACCCGATGCTGAAAACGAGAACCATAGCATCATTCCAATTCTTGTGCATAACTTGTGAGAAGCACATGATTAGAAGCACACACACACACAAACTCCTACATGCACCCAACCAAGACCCTCCAAACTTAGCAGATGGAAGGACATCGCCAACGATGACAAAACTTCACGTCGATGAGATTAAACTTCACTTTACCTGTAGATGCAAATCACAAGCGCAGCCGGAGCAGAGCGCCCTAACAACGTCAGTCGGTGGAGACACTTCGGCGGCGCCTTCGGTTACGTGCCGAAGTGAGAGCGAAACGTGCCACCCGCAGCCAAATGACACTTCAATTGTTGTTCTTCCGTTGGGGGAAAACAAGTAAAGTAAAGGATCAAGTAAAATCGGAATGCATGCATTTGAGACGCAGTAGAAGTTGCAGTACAATGTTGCCAACAAGATGTTGTCCTGGATGTTCACAGTGACGTTGGCAACATTTAATCTTTATCATCGGAAAAACACAGGTACATGCACGCGTACAAGTCACGTCAAGTCACTTGCAAATTAAATCGGAGGCACGCACACACACTCATACATCTATCATATGTACATATGTATATATCAACGTGTATGTGCGATTAGATAGCTCGGCATTTGTACTCGCTCGCGTATGCGCAAATTTATTCCCTGATTTCAATTCCATTCGTTGATGTTTGCAAAATTCTGCGATTAGAAATGAAAATTGAAAATCTTAAGCACAACAACAACAAGCGCGCGTATGATGCGATAGTTTAGTCTGCAGCTGTTGCCGTCGACAGGGTGGGTTCAAGCAACGACTGAGCTCCGTTGTGCTGCATATTAAAAAGAAAAAGAAGAAGAAGAAGAACAAGAGCAGAGTGTGATTTTCAAAGCCATCGTCGATCCACCACAAATGAAGCAGTCGCAACAAGATTGAACCTTCTTCTGGTGTGCCGTTGGTGGCTGTGATGATTGAGGGGGGGAGGAGGGGAGGGGGGTGGGTCGGTGTCGAAGGCGACATACTTTAGACATGTGAGCTGGGTGAAATTCCGTGCTATTAGTTAAGAGACGATTTCTAAGCCGAGAGTTTTTCTAACTTTTAATTTTGTGAGAGCATTGAAAAGAAAGTCAAATCACAAAAAAAATATTATTATATTTTAATAAAAAACGAATTAAAAACCAAAGAATTTAAAAATAAAAGCAGCAAGAATACGAAAGAAAGCTGAATAATTTTAATGGCGTTAAATTAATAAATGCTGCCAACGGGAATAAAAGGAAGTGCTGCGCGAAGGGGGAAGGGGGAAGGGGGAAGGGGGGAGGAACTAATAACAAAAATATAAAAATATTGTTCTTCGTTTAAATCCCGAATGGCCACAAAATGCAAACCGCGAAAAGTGCTCCGGGTTAAATAAACTACGAAACACAGTCGAGGTTTAAACGAAGTGCAAAAGCATCAACACCAGCAACGTTTCCGCCAAGGACTCGGGTCCTGCGGGACAAATAATTTCAATTTTTCACTGAATATACACAAGCTTGAGTTAAAGAAGAGAAGAGTTCAGAGCAGAGCGAAGTGTGAACTAAGAGTTAAGAGTGAGAGAGTTTATATGTAGTTCAAGCATAGTTAATGCGAGTCTTAAGGGCGACTTAAGGTTGGGCTAAATTTACGGTTGTTTAAGTGTGAACAAAGAGCAAGTTAAATAAAGACAAATTGCCGAACAATTCAAAAGTTCACTTTTAATAGTTTTGTCAAAAGGTATGAAAGGAATTTAGTTCATGTCCTTCGCAGGCAGCCTCTGACAGGACTCTGTTGTATGTAGTTGTGGCGAATTGTGAATGTGGCCTGAAAATTAGCGATAACAGAAAACACGAGTGGAGAACATCGACGTCGACAAAAGCACAAAAAGCACCCCCACCGCCACCGCCTTCTCTATCTCACTCTCTCTCTCTCTCTCTTCCACTCCACCGCAGCGTAGGCGCAGCTTAGAGCGACATCCATGACACCGGGACACGCACCATAAACAAGGATGCAGAGTGACACCCACCACACCACACCGCATCACACTCGAGTGACGTTAAGACTGTTGCTAAAAATGCGAGTGAATTTCTTTTGAAAGATCAACAACAACAATCATTTCTTATAGTACACAAACGATGTACAGAGGACAAAAAAGCACAGAGGACAGCAACACCGCAGATTGCAGCAACTTGTTTTTATCGGGAGCAAACACTGCAGTCAAGTTAAGAAAAAAGAGGGAGAGAGGGAGAGGGAGAGAAAGAAACACCATGCCAACCTTAAAGAAAGGAACGGTGATGACTTCCACGTTCAAGTCTCTCTCTTTCTAGACCACACTTGACTCCACGAAAACAACAACAACAACAACAGCAACAGCACTCCACATTATTTACGACGAAAACTTTGTCAATTCTTATCTGATGACTGCCAAGCGTAGCGTGCTGCTTACTGTCAGAGTTCTTTGCGGTTTTCCATATTTTATTGTATGCGGCAAACGGTTGCAATGTATTTTTTCTTTCTAATCCCTTCACAATTCATATTCTGAATGTGAATGATTTCACGAAAAGATTGAGTGACAGATGGAGATGTGGTGAACTTCTTCAACCCGTATTTAATTCGAACTTTCTAGTCCTTTAGATTTACCACTCTACTCTTCCTCTTCTTCTTTATGATGTCCGTTCGTTGCGAGGAACATTTTCAATAAAAATTTAATTTCTTAACTGAAATTTTATTACACTCACCACAACTGACAGGCAAAAGAAAAAGAAATCACATATGATTCTCATAAATGACAACTGTGACAGACCGCAATTGTTGTTGGTCTATCTGTCCGTCCGTGAGACAAGCAGAACCTGTTAGTAGACAGACAGAGACACAAACCAACAAATAAAATATCCCGCAAGGACGTCATCAACTGCGACGATAGAACTCACATACTCCCAGACAGAAAAATAAAGACATACGAAGGAGACACGCATCAGACCTGAAATTAGACCATCCATTGATTACATTCTCACAGTCGATTCCGGATGCCTTCTTTTAGAGTCCTACAGAGAGTCTACAGAGTGGAGTTTCAGCAGATATCCTTCAAAACAATGGGGCTTTATAATGGAAATGGAGTAATCAGGGTAAAAAGAGAGAGAGAGAGACAACGAGCGAATACAGAGTGAGGGAGAGAAAGCGAACAAGTAAAATTGAGCAGCTGTAAAAGAAAGTAAAAAATAATAATAATAAGTTTGTCCAAAATTCTGTGTTGCGGTCAAGTGACAGAAGGACTTAAAAAAATGAAACACCGCTTTTTCCGATTTATCTGTTTCCTTCTGTTATTTTCTGAGATGTCCTTGTACACTAAAGGATTTCATCTCCTCTCTCTCTCTCTCTTTCACTCCTTCTCTCTCCAGAAAGTGCGACATTCGACTCACTCGAGTACTGAATGTTTTCTGTTTGTTTCTTTCCTTTGTTTTTATTCTGGGTTTCCTTAACTTTGGCTTTGTGAGGGTCGAAAGAGGTGGGGAACGAGGTAAAGAGAGCTTGTTTTTGTTTGGATCCCTGTTTTCCCACGACACAATAACAGCAACAAAAACACCGACAACAACAGTCCTCAACACTGGAGGGCAAAAGTTTGTGCTTCCCATTTGCTTAATGGATATTATAAATTTTTACTCTAAATTGAAACTCGTAATTTTCACCATTTTTTGTTCCTTCAACGTTAGTTTCATTCGTTCTTGTTTTTGATTTTGAGTGTCCTTCAAGGATGCTGCAGTGGCAGCATGTAGACTTTGTGGGCTCTGTGGGAACCTCAACACAATCTCAGATGGTGTCCGTCTGTCCGGTGAAAGAAGAAGACGGTTCTTACATGTTTCTAGCATAGAGAGACGATCTGGCAGACAATACAACGGACAGACCCAATTATCAGGGGGGGGGGGGGCAATCATACACCTCGTGCCGGAAAATTGTTCAGGAAAAAACTAAACCGGGTAACTAATTATAATTGCTTTCATCGTCGTTACTCTGAGAACATCATGAAATGAGAATAAGCAGTTCGAATGATGTACTTTCTTTAAAGAAAGGGGAATGAAAGTCCGCACAAAAAACTACAAGTTCGCTTTTTAGGAAATCTTTTGGAAGTCCGGATATATCCAAGCTCCCCAAACTGAACAATATTTGATATATGTACTCTCTCTCTCTCTCCCTCTCCGACTTCGACGAAGACGAGATGCAAAAAGAAAGAGAAACTACGCTTGGCGAAAGAGCTCCGAACTCAAAAGTTGCCTGTTTCTTAGTTTTAATACAAGAAACACAAATAATTCATTCGGCCGTCAGTGGCGCCGCTCGTAGTCATCATAAATTTTCCACGATGAGGTTTAATTTTCTGGCTCCTACGATCCATGATGGCTTGCATACGTTGGCGAAATGATGGACGCTTCAAATACAACAACAATTTGAGAAGACTGTGAGAGAAGGAGTGTGAAAGAGAGGAAGAGAGGGTAGAAAAGGTGTGTGTCTAAATGTGGCATTAAATTTCATTAAACTCAACCCGATCCCGAACCCGAAAGGAGTCTGTTATACAACATCCACCACTCACTAAGAAGCCACCAAGCAATTTGGGGCTACAAATTAAGGTCGGTCCTTCGGTCGCCCTCACAAAGTTTAACATTTGAATGGTGGCACCTTCAAAAAAGACGCTTCAACTCGTACGTTTTTCCCCAGAGGATTCCTCATGGACGTCTGCAGGTCTGGGAAGAAGATTTACTCACCTGCCGACCTGCAAGAAGATGCTTCTTCGACAAGCACAAGGCGGCTGAAGAGAGGAGAAAGTGTGAAAATTTATGAAGGATTTAATTACGAGGCTTAACTGCCTGCCTGTCTGCTTGTTTGCTTGCTTGTTGCTGCTGGTTTTGTAATAAAAACACCAAATTAACATTACAGTAAAGTTTAACTAAAAGTTAGTATTAATTTAGATGCTTATATTTTCGGAACTGAGTTCGAGGAAGAGCTCAAGGAACGCTTTATATTGTACATGACAAAAAAGAAGGTACCACTGATGACTTTAAGGACCTCTAATAGAGTCAAGCATTGTTTTGACGTCAAATCATTTTAGATATTTCAGAAGGAGATTTCAGAAGGAGGCAAAGGTTTCTCTGATTACTTCAAGTCCCCAGGACATGGTCAAAAGATGCGTTTCATTATAGTTTTTGGAACTCATTTCTATTCGACGAATAGACTTTACCTTCCCACTTCAAAATACAATCAAACCTCAATTCGATATGATGAATGTACTATATATTATATATCATGAAAGCTGCATTAGTTGAGAGCTGATTATGAGAGAAAGGAAGTTTCAACTTCTGCCATTAAATTGCTCACTCTTTTCTCTCACTTTAATTCTTAGCGAGCACAAGCGTTTCGTCGAACTCTGTACTGAGTGCCACACAAGTGACAATCATTAAAGTTGACCTTCGTAAAAGTAATTAAAAGTGACCCCAAGGATAATGGTTTGTAATTTCACAATCCGGCTGCAACGGTAGCTCTTCAAGCAACCGGCAGCATAACTTTGGTCACAAATCATTGCAACAAACGACGATGGTAAAGAAGACTTGTCTATGGGGCTCATTTCTGGCCTGAGACTTCAGGAAACTAGCAACGAACAAACGAGCAAACAAACGAACGAAGGAATGAGCGAGCCTTTTAATGTGTCTGAATGTATTAAACTTGGCTAAGCCTCATCTTAACTGACAACAATGCTTAGAGCCGTGTTGTGAGCATGCATAGTTTAGGGTAAAGTGTCAAAATATCACTGGTTGTTGTTGTTGTTAGTGTTAGTGATGGTTTTGTTGTTGGTCTTGTTAGTGTTGGGTTTGCTGTTGTTGTTGTTATTGTTGTGGCCATTGCCATTGGAGAGCGAACACGTTAACCTCTAAGCCAAAAATCACATTTCTATAATAGCAGGAAAAACAACAATAAAAACAAACCAACAACATCCCAATCTGACAGCCCAAAATGTGTAGGATCCAAAAAAGTGACCAGAGCACTGAATGAGGCAAGAGTAGACCAGAGCGCCACTCAGCTGAAGCATTTATGGGACCGGGCGGTCAGCTTGAAGGAGCTGCACATGAAAAAAGCGTTACTGTGTCGACACTTTTGACATTTCCCCGAGGGTAGATCCCCCAACACCTCCTCTCTCTCTCTCTCTTTCTCTCTCTCTCTCTCTCTCTCTCTGTCTGTCTCTCTGCCTTTATACCTCTCCTGGTTGCCGCAACCTTAGAAATACCAACCGAAGCAGAGGAATACCGAAAAATGCAAAAAAGCATCCGTTTAACACGCTAGAATGAGATTTAATTGACCAGAGAAACATAAACTTTTGCTCAACGATGCTGAAATCATTTGACCCTGATTTCATGAGTCAGCAAATTGGAACAAAAGGGGCTATCAATGGGGAGGGAGGAGGAAGGACCTCGTCGTAGCCGGTGGCTGGATGGCGTTGCTGTTCTTCCGTAGTTCGGTGTCGCAAATGATTTTAAATGCATTTAAATATTTTCCGGTGATGGTTGTACAAGGAATGGCAAATCATTGCCTTCTTCTGCAGCACTCTCCTTTTATCAGTTCCTGCTAAGCAACGTTTGTGGTTGGAGAGAGAGCGGCATGGAGAAGGCGAAGCAATGAATGAAGGAAGAGGAAATGCAAAGTTTGCAACACTTGCCGCATATGTTAGAAATCATGTGGGGGGAGAAAACGAAATAAAAAACTGTTCGTAGTTTTGTTCAGACAACAATGCATAACTTTTCACTGCAAGTGAACTTAAAGGAGGAAACATATGTACATGGTTGAACGAAGGTAAGCCATAACGTGCAACGTTTAAATCAATTCGTTATTTTACAGTAATTGATGCAAAAGCTGTTCTTGCTTATATAAATTCACCTCTTTATAGAACTCTTAAGTCAAACATATCATTTACGCGTAGTGCTTTAAAAAGTATGAGAATATTTACATACTTTGCATCTTGTGGACAATAAATTCTCACTCTCTCCAGGATCTCCATTTGTACTAATTCTCCTTACAAATAACTGTCTTTATCTTCGACGTGGACGCTATTAAGTTATGCTATGTACTCGGCTGTGACTACTTCCAACTTAATACTAGATGAGCAGAGTATAAGTTTATCCAGCATGAAACGAAGATTCATTTCCGACTTCAACACTTCCTCGGCGACGATGGCAACGACGCCGTGAACCGCATCCTCCCCATCATCCGGTGCGTGGACGTGTCCTGGCGAGCTTAAAACTGTCACGTACTTTAGGACTATTTAACGTTTGACATAACCTAATACAGGGCGTAATATTTTCAGGTAACCAAACTTTAGGCATTTAAAGACATTGTCCACAGTAGAAACGTATTGAAAAGTAAAGAAAATCGTGGAATATAAGAATTGCATTTGAAATATTTTACCTGGTTAAAACAAATTACTATGTAAATCCAAAATTTATAGGAAACACGTTGCGCTGGGTTTGTTTTATGCAGCTAACATCACTAGAACAGTTCTGCTTCAAAGAATGTTGAAATTTTAAGGAACAGATTTTTTTGGTAGCGCCGAAAAGTATGCTCTAAAAACGAACTTCAACTCGGTGAACTACTTAATGTTTAGAATAAAGCGACATGCACCGGTTGTGTCACCGGCGTGTGTGTGTGTATTTGTTACGTGCGTGTGTGTGTGTTGTTTTAATACGTGCCGCTGACTCAAATACGGTGCAGTTCAGACGTGTGGAAACTTCAGAAAGCTGCGAACGATTCGAGCGGCAGATTTTGATATACTAACGGAACTACAACGAAACGCCGACGGATAGAAGCGTATGATGCATCATCGTAGAAAGCAAACAGGCAAAGGAAGCAGATGTACGTGCGTGTGTGTGTGTGTGTTTAAAATTTCTTAAAATTTAAATGGCGAAAATGATGAATAAACTGAAAACTATCCACTAACTGGTAGAAATGGTGGAATATACTATAGAATAAATTCAAATTAAAAATAAAAATAATTTAAAAATATAAAAAAAATTATTCAAACTGGCACAAAGTACTTTGATACATCATTTAATGCATTTTTAAAATTAATGAACTGCTTTTAATGCTTTTAATAAATATTAAATATTAACTTCAATATTATTACAAAATATTATTAATATAAACTGCATTCACATAATAACACATACATACGCACAACAACACACACACGTCCATATAAATACATATACATACATACACTATGCGGACCAGAAAACTTTCACACAGACACCTGAAAATGTTTTCATATGTGGCTTTTTTTTGGTTCGATTTGTCCCAGCAACCATCAACACTCAGTCAATCATTCATGCAGGCAGTTAATCAATAAATGAGCTGCTACAAAATGTGACATTTTCATTTAACATTCAATTATTTAAGTAATAATTTATAGTGATATAAAAATTAATACAAAATATACACAAATAATTCAGGTTGCGCATTTTTCATTAAATTACCTCAAGTGATTTCTTTTTTTCATTATTTTCCCCCCTCATTTTTTGTTTACGTATTTATTTTTGGAATATTGATTTTAAGCTTATTAATAATAACAATTCCTTTGATCCTCTTTCTGTTCGAGTAATTGTATTTATAAGCGACTAATTATTTAAGACAATAATATACTAAATATCGATATTGTTATTTTCGTTGAAGTAATTCGAAACCGAAAATAGTTGTGAATATATTCTAAATATTCTCCTTATTATGTCTGTCTGTCATCATAGACCATTTGCAATTGAAAATGGATTTACCGGATTTAATGTATCACAGTAAAGGGGTCCACACAATAAAAGGGGCGTGATTCTACCACTGAATTCAACTATAAATCTATTCTACGGCTCGGGCCGGGGTTAACAATCTCTCTGGTGTTCTTTCTGCCTTGCGAGATATCATGTTCTTTCTACATTTTCGTTTTCTTTGTTTTCTTTATCAACTCTTCCTTCTTCTGCAACTCTTCCTTCTTCGTCTTCTTCAACCGTTTCTTCTCCTTCTTACTCGAATGTCATTAAAATCATTAAGAAGGATCTTGGCGAAGTTCTTCCGAGTGTTATTCATTTAATGATGTGTCCTGAACTTTTGGACTTGTATATCTAAGTATATAAGCATATGTACACACTTCTCTTTTGTCTCCTTGCTGGTTTATTCTTTTTCTTCTTCTTGATTTTCTTCTGATGATGTTTCCGTGGCTGTTCCTTGTTTTTGGTGTTTCTTTTGCTGATGATTGTTGCTTCGAATTCTTCGGTATGATCCTTTTTGTGGCCATTTTTGTTGTGATTTCAGTTTGTAGTGCCTACATTTTGTAGTGTTTATGATGTATGAAAGTGAACCAACAGTCTTCCCTCCCCCTGCCCATCATCCTTCCCAGCCAACTTCTCATCTGTTTTATCCACTCATGATGTCTGTTGTTTGATTTCTTTTGTTCTTATAGTTTATTTGTTTGTCCTTTGAATGTCTGCTTCTGGTGCTGTTCCTGTGATAATGCAGTGCTTACGTTGTTGTTGTTGTTGTTTTTGTTGTTGTTTTTGCTGTTGTTGTTGTTGTTGTTGTTGTTGCTGTTATTGTTGTTGCATCTGTTACTATTTAGCGCTGTTGTATTTACTATCGACAACTCTGTTTCTAGAATAAAAGCCAAGGACTTTAGTTAGTCCCCTAAGTTTCCACCATATTTTTCTTCTCCTTAATTTTTTTCATATGCTTTCTTCTTCTTCTTCCTCCTTTTCTACCCTACTTATTACTATTGTGCTTAAATATGTTCAATTTGAGTCCGTTTGAATCGGATTTGTCTCTTGTCTCAACGGACAGAGGTTCGGGCTCATGCTGGTGCTGATATTTTTGTTGCTGGTGCTGTCCTTCTTGTTGTTGTTGTTGTTGTTGTTGCTGCTGCTGCCCGTGATTACCTTTGTATTTGTGACAAATCGTTGTAGCTCAGTCTTTGTCACAAGAAAATTGCTTTTCCACTCGACAAACGCAGATAAATAAAGATAATAACAATAATAATAATAATAATAATAATTGCAAGAATTTCTCATTTCTCTATCGCAGAGTCTTGAGTCTCTTTTATCTCTACATACTTAGATATATTTTCCTCTTTATTCGTAGGTTCGTATTTTGCAGCTTAATAACTGGTCGTTGCTGCAGTGCTTTTAATTGCATTTGAGACTCTAGCATGACGTCGCAGGGGGTCGGTGGGAGGGGGGTACGCTTTTTGTACGCTTGATCGCTTTCAAATGCCTTCGGCAGGTTGACCGAAGTGATGGAGGGAGGACAGGAAGGCAGAAGAAGATAGGGCGGGTGGGTGACATGCTGCGATCTGGGTCAGTCGAATAAACAGCACGAGGCATATAAAAGGTCAACGTTTTGTTCAATGACTAAAAGAAGATAAAGAAATAGAAGATGTGGAAGATAGAAAAGAAGAAAAAAAGAAGAAGAAGCAGAAGATTAAGTAGAAGAACACATGAGAAAAGAATGGAGACGAATACTAAGGAAATGGCGAGAACTTTTTGTCCTTTTCTTTGCTTATTTTATTTATTTATTTACTTAGTTTTTAATTTGCTGAAATCTTTTTATAGATTTTAAAATTACCACACAATTTAAATTAAATTACCACAATGATACACAATCTCAAGCGTGAACAATCTCGTAAGCGTGAACACTCATGGTTTTTCTTAGTTCACGGTATGGCGAGTGCACTGTTTGTACATCTGTGCTAACAAACAGTCATTAGATTCATACATACATCATAATCATCATCATTAATCCATTTGTTATATGAACATAGTATATACACACGTACACCCACACATACATACGTACGTATTTTAGTATATCTACTTGTATGCGTGACATTAATTCTAAGAGGCTTTATAAAGTGGCAAATTATAGGGACATAGAAGAAGAGAGAGAGAGAGAGGGAGAGAGAGAGAGAGAGAGAAGGAGAGAGAGAGAGAGAGAAGGAAGGAAACCTCAACTTCACGCCCGCAAAATAATAACAAATACAACCACAACCACAGCAACTACTATACCAACAACTACTATAGTATACCAACAACAAGAACTACAATAACTACAACAGCAATAACTACAACAAAAACATCAACAAATACAACAACAGGAAAACAACAACAACAACAACGCTGTACAATGCAAAATAATTGGCAACGAATATCAAAATAATTTAAATATTTAATGATGGCGCTTAAATTTGTTGACCGCTAATATGTATGTAGATAAGTGTATATGTGTGTGTAAATGCGTGTGTGTGTGTGTGTGTGTATGTATGTGTATGTATACATATGTTTTTATATGCAAGTTTGTTGTTAATTTAATTTCGTTTTTTCGACGGTTTATTTTCTGCATATTTTTGTTGTTATTGTTGTTGCTGCTCATTTTATTGCCGCTGTTGTTGTTGCTGTTGTTGCCGTTGTCTGTTGTTGTGATTTAACAAGCAGCTAATTGCTGTTAATCAATTGTTAACATTTTACGAATGGTTTGAAGCCTCCAAACCAGCTCCAAGTTGGTTTTTGTCTCTCTCTCTCTCTCTCTCTCTCTCTCTCTCTCTCTCTGTCTCTCTCTCTCTTCGTTTACATTAAATTTGTTTCTTTGAGTGTGTTTAAACATGTGTATAGATACATGTGCTTCTGTTTGCCTGCAATTCATCCATTTGATTCTATCTGTCACTCTGTCCGTCTCTCTCTCTCACTCTCTCTGTCACTCTACGCTCGCAGTTCGTTCGTCAGTCTGTCCGCTTTGTCGCTTCCTTCTTTTATCGGTTCATCCACATGTTTGTCCATCCGCTTCGGTCACAATTATTGCGGTTGTTGCGCCGCGAACGTATGCAATGATTTATTGTGTGTAATAATAATAAAATCCTTTTTATGTCCGCTTTTCAAAAATTATCTCTTTTGTCCCATAATTGAATTTTTGAGTAGCTCTCGTGTATTTCATTTTAATTTGCTTTTATTTATTCAAAGTTATTACTAAAGCAACAACAACAACCAAATAACCATCAAATTAAATCCGAAAAAGTAAAAAAAACGCACCCAAATGAAAAACCAACCAAATACAAAATTCCACAAAATTCCATACAATTCTACAAACATTTCATTGTTTTGTCATATCAGCTGAAAACAGGTGAATTTTTCTCGCAGGTCGCAGATTATTACTCAAAAAGTCAGCTCGAATTTGATAGAAGAACGTATTGAATCATTGAATTTATTGATTCAGAAGATATTCAATCAAACTTTACAATGAATATTGAACGTGGGCCTTCGTTGACCTTCGCAGGTCAAAGATACACAATTTCACGGATACTCATTACACTGAACAAACATGGACACGGGCATCTCCGCCCCACTCCTCATCCACTCCATCCCACCCACGACCCTGTGAAATGACGGACTTCTTCTTCAATTGAGTATCGAAGAAGTGAAGTGAAATGAAATGAAGGCAAATGATTGCAGTTCTTTTAGTGCAAAAAGTTTTATCATAAATTTCGAAACAGCTGGCAATGAGATGGTTTCAAATATTCAAATATTTCACACACGCACACACACACGCACACACACACAAACATACACAATCACAGATTCATTCATTGATCCAGATACTTTTTTATATATTTACATACAGACAAATAAGAAGATCGTGGTTTTTGTATTGTATTATTTACATGCTTGGATACATCGTATCGTCTATATTAGGCCATGGCCACACATACAAACATACAGACACACACACACACACAGAAACCTACACACATTCATCTCAATTTTAAACACCGCGCTTTCACGTGTTAAATCAGCTTTTAAATGCAACAAAGGCAAGGAGTTGCCACCTGTTTGTTGCTAGAAATGTTAGTAAAAGTGGTAAAGAGTCGCAGAGGGGGTGGGAGGGTGGTTTAATGTACACCGGGCGAACGGGGGGAGAACATTTCTACACCTAATCGTGTGAATAAATTTCGCTGATAACATTTTCGCCAAAGCGTTTAAATTTATTAATGAGCTGCGAATTAAATTCACATGATATCGCAATTTATTTCGCTAAATTATGGCTTCCGTTAAGTATTAAAATTGCAACCCTGGGATGCATACGGGGGAGGCGGGGTGTTTGAATGAGTCGACCAGAAACATATTTCATTTGTACACAAATACAACATCATTTTTGTTCATTTTATTCGTAAATATTTAGATAATGTTAATTGCTATATTTTCACTTTGCTTCGCTGTGTTTATTTATGTTTTGCTTTTGTTCTATTTCCTTATTTTGTTGCTTCCGCTACGTTATTTTAAACGTATTACGTTTGTTTTAATTGCCGAATTTGTCATCACTTAAATACGTTGATTAATTAAGTGAAATGTTAATAAGCGAGATCCGATTTATTTAAACCAGTGTTCATATTTATTCAGTGTTGGCAACCGACAAATTTATTATAATTGTATGTGTCGTTTGTGGTTTTATTTTGATGTTCAATATGTTTTCTATATTTTCTATCCTATATTATCCTTAAAACATTCGAAGTTAGTTTCTTATGAAGTATAAATATATAATAAACTATATGATAATAGTTGTATCTTTTACTAAGGAATTCCAAAAACATTTCATAGTTTCAGAAGAGGTTTCGTAAAATTTTTCGGTTCCATGAAAGAGAAAAGGAAGAAATCGAATAGACTCCTCCGATGGCTACCCTCAATCATGACCATCGCAAGATTACTAAGTGAAGTAAAGCTTCCTGCCAGGATTCACGAGGCGGCGGCGGCTTTCACTCAAACTTCGCTGCAAAGCAATCGTACGAGTGAAAGCGTTTCTTCTGCTCAAGAACACGAAGCTATAAAAGCGCTCCTCCATGCGAGATGCTTCGGCGCACACGAAAGCACTCGGGAGCCGGCGGCCGGTATTTGTTGGAAAGTAAACAACCGTTAGGACTGCTGCACCTCAGCCACGTCGCCGCGCGTCGTCGTCGTCGTCATCACTCGACGACGTGTTTGAATTTAGTGGGTGGCGCCAAATCAAAAACGAAGCTCAGTAAAACTTAATTTTTTTTCCTTTTTTTCTGTTTTTTCTTTTTTTTTGTTGGTTTCGTTCTTCTTGTGCTCCATTCATGAAGCTCCATTGTAGTGATGTATGTGTGTGTGCGGGTGCGTATGTATGTATGGATGTATATGTTAATGTATGTGGGAGTGCGCGTGTGTGTGTGTGCGTTCCTATTGCTGTCCATTTTTCTTCAACTGCCTTCGGGAGGAATTGTTTGTGTCTCCCGTTTTTATTCTCGTTGTTGTTGTTGTTGTTGTTTTCATACATAATGTATCAGAATTGTTTTGAGTTACTATAACGGAATTGGAATACATTAAACGCCAAAACACACACACACACACATGCATTTGATGTAGTACCTTATGTGAAGGTAAATAAAACTTGGTTCTGTTACTGTTACTCGTACTGTTTTTTAATTGTATTGTGGTTGTATGTGGTCGCTGCTGTTCTTTTTTGTACTTTTTTTATTTTTATGCAGTGATTTTTATTATCAGTAGCAGAGTGAGCTGAATTGTCTCAATCTTGTGGTCAATCAACGCAATGAATCGTGCTCCGAAACGGACAACCGTATAAGGGACACACGACAGAAAGAGATGCAAGTGATTTCGCCTTCTCAGTCGTTGGCTGAACACCGCCATTTTCTTGAAATGACCTTCAAAAGTATGTAGCTCACGTTTAGCAGGTTTTGATATATAATCAAACCTTCTTACTTTCTTCGTCCAGCTGAACGCCACCGTATATTGAAAGCTTTGATTTGGAAAGAAAGGCGAATTCAACGCAGAGAACTTTTTCAACATTAGCTACATCGATCAGGAACATACCGATTGGTTGGACTCGAACTGCGTTTGATAATGTTTGATGCTTATAAAGTTCTTGAATTCTGTATGACTTAGTATGTGAATATGCGTAAGAAGAGTTATTGAGCAATCGCTCAAAAAAAGATGAAAATAATAGCGCTAGCGTAATTTTGGAGAAACCTAATAGAACACAATAGCATTGACAATTCATCTAAACTAAACACATCAGCTATCCCTTTATCTGCATTAAATCGCCCAATGATTACGGTGGAGAAGGAATTTGTTTCCACAAAGCAACCCATGGACGGTTTCATGTGTCAAATCCCAGCTGCAACTGTTGCACCGTCATCTTCAAAGAACGAAGATGAGTGCTTCTGTCGTAGTTTGCTTGCAAAGTTGTCGAGATTTCCTCTGCAGCAAAAGAAAGAGGCGAAAATAGCAATGATGCTGATCCTTTGTGCAATAGAAGAACAGCTGTATTCACATAATGTAGTTTCGAATAGTAGGTTATAATCATTTGTTTCAGTGATTTTTTTACGTGAAGTTTAGTTCTCCTGAAGTTGTTAGCCGATTGCTTTTTCAAATAACTGACCAACAACTAACTAGTGTAAGATTCATTAATAAATCGTTTTATACAGTTTTGTGAAAAATTAATGTAAAACTGATTGATTTAACGTTAATTCAATATACACATAAAAGCCGGTGCAACCAGATTTTAATTTCGGCGGCAGAGTTGCATTGACGACGGTTTCAGTTACTGAGGTGGTTTACATAAGTATTTTTTTAAAGGTGAAATACAAAAATAATTTAATAGATATAATATCCTTAATACTGACTATAACGACCATTGTTTCTATTGATATGTGATATATAAGATCGCGTAAAAAAAGGCCGATGGAAATGGGTTCAGTTAATAATATAATAACCTTTACAAAATCTCAAGCGTCTTCTCAACTAACTGAACCATAATTGTTTTTACCATAAACCAAAATTTTTTTTACTAAATTATATCCCTATATTATATTTATCCATATAAATTATGTTGTTATTAACTATATTATATCCAGACAAGAGAATGCAAAAGATGAAGAAACGCAAATTTATTTATCTTTTTCCAATTAAATTATGCTCTGGCAGGACCGCTGTAATTTGGTGGTGGTTTTACAACTGTGTTAATGGGTACGAGGTTTTGACAGTTGCAAACATTTAACAAAATTTTCTGCTTCCGATATACAAAATAAAAACAGATTATTTGCAATTGTTTTTGTTAAATAGCGATGAAATAAAAATGGAAAAACCATTAAATAAATAAAGTAAAAAGAATAACATACGGCGATAACATTACCGAAAAAATACCAGCCTGTAATGCATGAGTGACAAGGTTTTGGGGAATTGCAATTATGCAAGCAATAAGTGCACCAGCGGCAGTAATTATAACTGTACTCTTGGACGAAACGAGTCCAGGATCAGAGTTAACGGTACAGCACAACTCAAGAACCGGAAAAACTAGTTATCACAAATAGTGATTTAATTAATTTTGGGGCAGAATGACTAATAATAAAAATGGTGAGTGCATCGGTTTTGTTATTTCACGACTTTAACCGATATCGATTTCCTTTTGCAGCTGTACGATCCGCAGCGACGCCAGCTGCAGAAAAACAACGCACGTCAACGGCAAACCAAAAACATTCCCCCCCTTTCTACATAAGCAACTCACTTTTCAATAATAAGCGCCTTAAACAGTTTCGTTGCCAGTGGGCAGAAATACTCAAGGTTGCTGCTATTCGCAGAGAAAAGACTGAATGCCGAAAGAAGCGTCTCTCAACACTGAAGGCGGATGTAACCATTGATTTACTTTCGGACGAGGAGGAGACGGTAGCCGAATCTCAGCAGCAACCACAAGAACAGCAAAATGAATCGCCTCCGCGGGGTATCGTATTTGATGGCAGTGCAACGCTGCAGATCTCACAGGTACCGAACATTACGCTCATTCCAGTGCAGCAGGTTTCGTCCAAAGCATCTTCACAGCACAAGAACAAACGCAAAACTCGACCAAAAAAATCTACACCACCAGTACCACCACCGCCACCGACGACGACCTGCATCGAAAGCATAGTATTGAGCGATGACGATTTCGAGAGCGACGGGGAAGTAGTGATTGTACAACAGAATGCATCAACACCTCTGCATCTCTCGCCTCAGCAGACAAACAAGCGCAAGACTAAACCTCAAAGATTGGGTGAACAATCATTCTGCGACGAAAGTACCATTCTGAATTATGACAACCACAACGTTGAAACATCGCCACAATCACAAGTGCCACCACCCCCGCCTCCTCCCCCTAATCGCACACCGAGCACCCTCTTTGCCCAAGTGGACGATGAGGTTTCGGTATCGCTGGTACCGCGGACCAAGCCAAGCGGAACTTGCTCAAATTCAGTAAATGCTGAAGCCTTGTTTCCTATGCTGCCGGACGAGACGACGGTACATACCGTTATTGCTAATCGCATCTACGAGTTGTCGCTGTCGAAGCTGCGTGAGGGTCTGGCCACCTGCGGTGTACCCGAGTTTGCTGACCAAGAGCAAGCCCCCTCAACACCACGAAAGAAAGGAAACTTTGCTCCACCAGCTGCTACGCCTCCTCCAGCGTCAGTATCCTTGAAGCTGTCAAATGATTTAAGCATATCGCTGATCTCAGATGATGAAGAAGATGATGTGGAGGTGATGATGGGTCAACGGAGTCCGAGTTTAAAAATACGCACAATGAATGCAACAACACAAGAAGAGAACTTATTAGAACCTTTGCCATTGCAAATGACCGCAACTGGTCAAAGTCGTCAACAACCGAAAAAACGAAAACTGGGTTAATCCACTTAATGTTGTATATTTTATTTTATAAAATTTTATTTTTTAAAATTTTATTTTTTTAAAATTTTATTTTAAATTGTAATTTATTTAGATATTTAAGAAGAAATTCGATGCAGTTAGCTTATTGAACGATGCAGTTGCAATTATATATATTAACAGATTATATTCCATGGCTTTCAGATTAATTAACAGCTATCTGCAGTAACATAAACATACCTAAATTATGTTTGAAACAATCTAACTCATAGGTACAAACTATACAAATAGTATTGAATAAAGTGATATGAAATACGAGAATATATAAAGCATGACATTCGTTTCAAACTCCGCTCAATAGAATGACCAAGCATTGGAGATTCACTTCAAAGATGCAAAAATAGTGGTCTCTGATCCTAAAAAGGTATTCATAAAATACGTCCAAAGGTGAGGAAAATTGAAATAATAAGGAAAAAGTTGGCAAGTACCAATCGTACTCAAGGTTTACTTATTTCTAATATAAAAAAGGTCTCGCCTTAAAATCGTACATTTAAGAAACAATCAAAATTAAAAATTTAACTACACTTTCCTTTTCCTCTTCGCAGCGGAACGTCGTTTGCCATAATCAATTTCGCTGACCAACAACGGATTGCTTTGTTTGCTCTCGTAGGCAGCTTTTGCTGTTGAGTGGTAACCGCGTGGCTCCTTACTAGACGTTGTGCTTGTGTTGGTTGTTATGGCCAATCGTTTCAAAGCCTTTGGCACTATATAATCAGGTACATGCGAGAGATGTGGCTGAACTTTAACAGTTTTCAATGGCTTGTCATGTCGCAGCACCTGAATATCACGTGTGTTTTCACTGAAGAATCCCTTCAGCTTCTCGCTGTTGAAAATCTCCGTTTTGATTTCACGCAGACGTGTTTCATGCACGGCGATACGTGTAATGGCACGCCAAGCATCCTTAGCCCGATAGCGGAAAGGCTCCACTTCTTCCATTTTGAATTGATAATTTCTAAAATGAATAAATACAGAAAACAATAGAAAAGCAGCCGAGAATGACTAGCTTTAAGTCACGTACTTTATAACTTGTTCCGAGCTCATGTAGCCGCTTTGTAGGCGCTCTTCGACGGCCTCATTAACAGGTTTATCTTTTAGGCTGACAAATGATAAAACACTGCCCTGTTAAATGAAATACACAGTTGTTCTCTTAAAACTGGATAGCATTTCATGAATTGCAATCAAACCTTGTTTGTGCCACGCGCTGTACGACCTGCTCGGTGGATGTATGAGTTTACATCTAGGGGAAAATCAAAGTTGATAACATTCGAAACGCAATGGAAATCAATGCCGCGTGAAGCTCCTGAATCACGATCGCTTCTATTACGTCCAGGATTCTCTAGCATCTTTTCATCTGATGCAATAATGAAATCATAGAGACCCTGATTGAATTGGTTGATGGTGTGGATGCGAATTTTTGTAGGCAACTCTGAGTTCAGGACGCAGGATTTAATGTTAAATTGCTCAAGGAACAATTTCAATCTGTGAAACGAAGAAACAAGAAAGAATTCATATTAAGATAAGAAAACACTGCAATTGAAATCAATTCGATAAAAATCGTCACTCAGCGAGAAGATTAGATCAGTAAATCATTCATGGGCCAACCGAAGCTGCCCGCTCATTTTAAATCGATACTAGTCGTCATCATAGTGTGGATATCTCTTTTGCCTATATTATTGGCAATCGGATAGAAATCGTTTAACTTACTTGTAACAGCGATCGACAGAGTTGACAAAAATTACATTCTTGCCACGTACCAAACGCAGCTTCAGGAGCGCATACAGAATCGCTGGTTTGTCGTTTTCTTCGGCGACAATACGTTGATGCGAAAGCTGGCTCTCTGGCACTAAATCTGGTTCTTCCAGTTTAAGTATAACCGGGTTATGTACCACAATATTTTTTATGTTCTGTACATCTTCTGAAATCGTAGCAGAAACTAGGACAGCCTGAAGAAGTAAATAAATTAAAAACATTCTACAACCGTCATGGAACATTTGCATACATTGTGCATTAACATCTGTTAACATTGTATATATCGTATATATACAAACCTGATAAATCGGTGGCAGATAACGCACCAACTTTTTGAAATCTTTTTCAAACCCAAATGAAAAAATCAAATCCGCCTCGTCCACGACCAACGTTTCCAGGTGTTTCAAGTCCATCGCGCCAGAGTCCAAGTGGGTTAGAATCTTGGCTGGAGTACTTATAACCACATCCGGCCGCTCTGACAACACATGTCTTTGGGCCACCATATCGCTAGTGGATAAATCGACCACACGTATTACTTTACCGCATTTCTCTGTCATCTGTTCCATGGCTTTGCGAGACTGCTGGCATAGCTCCTTGCTTGGTGATATCACCAACGCACTAACGCATTGTTCAGTAGCGTTTAACTTTGAGTTGAGTATCTTCTGGATGAGTGGCAAAGCGAAGGCTGCCGTTTTGCCGGAGCCAGTGCGAGCGCGCACCACCACATCTTTGCCTTCCAATAACAAAGGAATCGCAGCTTCCTGGATCAGCGTTGGTTCTACCCAGCCAAGTTTCGAAATTGCCTAAAGAACGAGACGGTTATGAAACTTTGGATAAGCAACAAAATAACGAAGAAATTTTATCTACATACTTTAAGAATGCGATCATCCAGTTCCATCTCATGGAACTGCAATATTTTTCTTTTAGACATTTCTTTTGACTTTGTATTTCAATTACAATATGATTTTATTAACGCGCACGTTTTCTCAATTCCCAAAGATAGCAATACATAAAGGAACTGTCAAAATTGTTAACGACATATGAAAAAACTCCATAAGGTAGTTCAGAGGTAGCATTAAACATAATTATGTATTATCGTTGAGTTAAAGGCTTATTTGGAGCTCTAACCGTCGCTCCAATTCGATTTTTGTTTTTGTTGTTGCAGTTTTTTACCCTGGCTTTTTCCTAAGAAAAATGTATAGTTAGCCAATATAATTTTCCAATTTTTAAGAAACTAGAGACCATTAGCTATATACAAATATTTTTTCATCTATATCGTACCGGATGATAGGAGAAAACGCATTTTGAAACTAAAAATAACACAATTAAAGAAACTTTCGTGAATATTGGAGTAATTGCACGTAAGTACGAAAACTCCAAATTTCAAAGCGCTATAACTCGAGAACCAAACGCAAGCAGAAAAAACAATTTTTTGTGGACCAGTGCCAACAACTACAACAGGAAAAAAATTGAAGCGTTCGGTCAGCGCTCCATTTGTTTCAAGTTAACATAACGTAAATATTTTGAGAAACAAGGGTCCAACAAATTTATATATAGAATTTTTTGATATCCTAATCCTTATCCTAATTTATGATTTTCTTTTGCAATAAATATTTCATTATGGCTTCACCAACAAATGTAATTCCTATTTATATTTGCTACTTCTATTATTTTAATTAACGATAGTTATTTGATGTATATGTATTACTTATAATTATATAGCGCTTATGAATGAGAAAATAAAGAATCACTTTTAAAATTAGCCTTGATAGCAGCCAATTTAGCCTTTTTATAGACCAAATTAGAAATTATTTCTTCGGGAGTAAATCTGGTATCCTAAACATGCTGTGTTCTAAAATTACCCGTTTAGACGCAGTCGCCACTCAATTTGATTGGCAGCACTTTTGTTGTATGCTACAGCTGTTTTTTATTTATGGTTGCTCAATATCAAGGTTAGTATCGGCATGTGTTTCATTAATGTGACTTCAAAAGAATAGTGATGGCTTTTCTACGCCGCGCCGTTACCCATCCTGCGGCTAAGGATATGCTGCATGTCGGTCTCATCATGGGTTGCGGTGATGTGATCGCTCAAACATACATTGAGAAGAAGGATTTGAAATCCGTGGATTGGCAACGAACAGCCAAATTCGGTGGGCTCGGATTTTTTTTCGTCGCACCTTCATTAAGAAAGTGGTTCGGGACGTTGGAGCGCATCTTGCCACATAATCAGCCACACTTTCAGCGAGCAGTAAAGAAAGTGGCACTGGATCAAATATGCTTTGCTCCGTTTTTTATAGCTGCGATCACAAGTGCTGTTAACATCCTTAATGGCATGAATTTTCGGGAAAATATACAGAGTCTAGAGGAAATCTACTTCCCTATTTTGAAGGCAAATTACACCTTGTGGCCAATGGCGCAGTTGATAAACTTCGGGATCCTGCCTCTGCGGTATCAAGTGCTCTTCGCCCAGATGGTAGCATTGCTGTGGAATACATATCTGTCGTTAAAAATAAATGAAAAGTCGGAAAGTTCAAGTTAAGAATTTGCATGCAGCAGATGTTCATTCGAATTGCTTTGTATTGTTTACGTAATACAATACTTATTTGTAAACAGACGTACCAAAACTTATTTTTAAAATGTAAATAATTTAAAATAACCTTAGTTTTAATTAAATAAGAAGATTTCATGATTTTAGTTCATTCTTGCGTTACATTAGTTTGTTTCACAATGTCTTTTTTTAATACAACACTTAAACACCTCAGGAATTCCAACAGGTGTTGAGAAAAGGACGACCTTGTCAACAATGCTGTAACACTTGCGGAAGAAATGTTTGCAACGAGCATTTAAAAAAACAATAATAATTTGCTCCTCCGTTCTAAATAAATGTTGTTGCGAACTATTGCTTAATAATTAAAACTTAATATTTTTTTAAAACGCTATTAATCAACAAACCATTATCAAATAAGTATTAAACTTATTATATTAAAAAAAAACGCAGCTTATATTTGCTCCCATGCATAAACCTTCAAACCTTCTTAATGAATAACATTTCTGTTTTAATTTGAATTGACTATCAACATAAGTTTATTAGAAAAACGTTTCTACAAATTTTTCAACACCGAAAGCAAAATAATATTCCCTACTAATAAATAATATTTCGCATTTGTTGATAAACATTATAATTATATATATACTTACGAAGACGATCTGGTTGATTGAGTGAGAAGAGGAGGTGTTGCTATTCATAGAAGCGCATTATAAAATAACTTAAAAGAGAATTAATTAAAAATGGGAATTTTTATTGGTCGAAATTTCTACCACGACCCCCCCAGTACCATATAAAAACTACTCCTTTCGTAAAAATATTGGGTTTCTTTCATTTCAACTGTGTTATACAATATAATCTGGAATGGGAACTAGTTCTACTGTAGTTGCAATGATATTCAACTTCAGGACAAGATCTACAAGATCTTGGACAAGTATTTAATCCAATTAAATATGTAAACTTAATAATAAAGGTTTTCTTGTCTTGTTTAAATCTTAATCTAAATTAACCCGACGAGACGTAGTTACTCGAAAGAATCTCTTTAAAAACATCTCGCTAGGGCCAATAATTTGGTTTTTATTCATTCCAAATCACAGTCCATTTCCGTGTAAACCACCGACATCAATATCGGTCTCAGCAGATTTTGACATTTTCTTTTACACCGATTCTCATTTCCACTCAACAAAATTATTTCGTTTTTACCAACCAGCTGAGGAAAATTCATTATGTACTGTAAAATAAATGAAAAGTATCACCACAATAGAAAAGTGAATGAATATTTAAAAATCTAGTAGAGCAAGTAGTGGAGGTAACAGAATTCTTTCAAAAGCTCACAAATATAAGAAAATCGGTTCAATTTTAAGATCTGAAAAGTGCAAACAAAGTGTTTTATTTTGGAAATTTATTATATATGTACCTAAATGCTGGAGTTGAAGTTTAGAACCGAAGAATCGTTCGGTTGATTGGTCGAACTGATGGACAGCAATAAAAATGTGATTAATTTTTGATAATTTTAATGATAATTAAATGAATGAAACAAATATAGTAAATATATAGAGAAGGATAATTATAGATCTTACGGCTGCTGAGTGAATTTGTGGAGTTGCGTGGTTTTTAGCTTAAGATTTTCCACCCTCCCGCTTTACACACCACTAAAAAAGAGATCCCACTCCCATCACATAAACTATGGCGTTGGAGCACACATTCCTTGGCACCTGGGAGGTTTGTAGCATTATTAATGTTGCTATGATTTTGTGGCAATCCTTCCCCTCATGACAATTATATCATGATTTCAGATCGTCAGCTGTACTTTTGAAGGGAAACCTGAAGTATCCGGTTTGGAGGGGTAACCAAAGTGGAAGAAATTGATTACAATCACTACATTTAATTTTTATTACTGCAGAATTAAATTTCGCTTGGATGACAGCAGCGACATAACCTGGTACAATGATTTGGTTAGTCCTCAACCGGAATCTAAAGACTGCAACATTTGCTGCGATTCGGCAAGTGTTTTATTTAGCTGCGAATCCTTTGATGTGAATGAGTCAAATCCACGTTTAATATTTGGAGCCTTTGCTGGCCATAGTATAGAGTTTAAGGTGAGATATGAAAGAGATTATTGGAAATCACATGCTGATCTAATCGGGATGCATAATCGAGAAGCAAAGTTGTCAACGTTTCATTATTATTTGCAGACGAATACATTAACACCGACTGATACTCTAGTTTTGTATTGTGAGAACTGGTATGCCTTGGAATGCAAGCGGCTGAAGGAGGGTCATGCAGCTGGTCAAGAGAAAGAGTTCTCCTTCGCCGAACCTTTGACTGAGTGCTACTTTTCGGATGTGATAATTAAGAGTTCGGATGCACTGGATGTATGTTGCTAAAATATTAATATAGGAAAATTATATTGTTATTTATTATTGCTCTATAATTTTGAAAATTGAAATTATATTTTGATTCGTTTAATTATTTTTTAATTCGTAGTTAATTTGATTAAATAGTTTAGTTTTAATATTTATTGTGTTTAGGCCAGTGCTTCTGTGATTTATTTATTAATTATAAAAAACTTAATATTTTTATTGTTTTAATTTCAGTATGAGTAAAGTTTAATTTACACATTAAATTACAAGATTTTGTTTTTTCTACGATGATTTAATTGTTCACTTTCATTTCATTAAAAATTCTGATAACATTTCTGAGTGTAAAGGATCAAAGGATTTTCTCTTGCTCTTTCTTTCTAATTTCTTCCCCTACTCAGTACCATGTTCATTCGTCGGTGCTTCGGCTGAGTGGTTTCGATTGCAGTATGTGTGTACAATCGCTCTCAACCCCCTCTGCGTCAAGTTGTAATGCTTCCGACGCACGCACCCCAAAAGCAATTAAAATCTCCGTAACACTACCGAGCACAACCGGCAAAGAGCATCAGGACTCTTTACCGCGTTTAAATTTGTCTCCGATTTACTTACAGCCTCCTGCTGAGCGTTCATCAAGCGGTGGCGGTGGTGACTTAAGTGTACACCGAACACAGCAGCTTTCAAGCTCCTTTAATTGTCTACCAACAACAGCATACAACACGACAGCTAATTCTGAGCTGCATATTGGCGTTGGTGCCAATCGACCTGACCTCGCCAACATGCGTCAATGTTCACCCTTTACTTCCAGCTCTGATTCCCATCTAGAGACTTCCCAGGATTCGCACTGCAAAAATATATTCAATTTCTGCCAGGACATGGTATTAAACCATCCGATTGAGCCACCATCTTCGTCCGTATGCAACACGCGACGACCGCCGCTGTCACCCTATCGTGCACGCAGTCCTTCGCCTTTTCCCAGCTCCGCCATGGATACGCCGCCCTCCTCCCCGTTGACGCCAGTCGGGGTGCTTAACAACCTGCCCGCTTTCATGCTCACTCCTATACTGCACTGGATCTACACCGAATCGCTGATGCCCGACATGGACGAGGATGTGTGCGAAAAGCTGATAAATTTTGCCGAAACGCAGCCATCGCTGACGCGTATGGTGACTCCCACCAAAAAGTATTTGGAGTTGATACTACTGAGGAAATGTATATAAGGAATGTGTATATAAGGAGCTATATATAAACTAATTCTTGATTCCTTTTGAACTCTTTCTTCTCCGTCTATGTAGTTGTGGTGAACATTATCATGGACTTGCACAGCATCTTGAATCGCACAACACAGACCATTAATCCGATTACGATATCCCACGAGCCCCACTTGTTGTATGCCACGTTTAAGGATTGCTTACGTGATTGCGCCATCGGTAAATCGGCTCAATCAATTCGCTTTGTGCTAGTTCGGTGCTTCATTTCAATTCATGTTTTTTGACCCATTTTAAGGTTGTGCGAAAGTGCTGCAGTTCTGCAACATCTTTATCAAGGATGCGGCCGATATTTCACGCTACCAGAAGAACGAGATTATAAAATATATACGCACACGCATTCCGCTGTTCATGACGCAGTTTCACCAACTGTTGAAGAACGTGCTGAATGTTTTCATTAGTCTCGATGAGAACGAGAAACTTGAGCTTGTGGATTATTTAGTACCTGAGGTGAGGATAAGCAAAACGGTCTGTTGCCGATTTATTAGTTTATTTGTTTGGTTTATCTATTTGTCTATTTATATGAGTCTTTGATTTTAATGCTTATTTGTTGGTTTCTTTTCGGCAGATCGAATCGATTTTATCAACTTTAACGAGTTTAATCGAGGAAATCAAAAATTCTCTAGAGAAAATGTGTAAAGTAAGTAATAAAGCAAAGCTTAGCAACTCAATGACACTCCATTGGAACTTTATTCTGAAGTATATACTTTAAAATTCGGTCTGGTTTTTAATCGGTCAGGATTTGAAATGCTCTCATCTGGATTTATCAATGCAGCAAAATTGCGATGATACAGCAGCAGTTTTTCAATTTAAAAACCACACTTTTATTGCTGCAAGTGCCATTGAAGTCCAAGAGACGAGTTTGAGTATTTTTGGGCAACCACCACAGTCACCACGGCCACAACGGCCGGCGGCAAGACGATCAGCGGGACTCACGCTGTACGCCGACAACCCACCGGACAAACAACGCTTGATGTCGACGGAGAACGATTTGAAATTCGTGCTCTATATGTACGAAGTGCGGAAGATGCGTGATATTTATGGACGCATTGCAGCGGCTTCAGACATCATTAGGGACAAGAAGTAAGTGCAGTGTAACCAGGAAGTGCATGTAATCGACAAGTGTTTCACTTTTCGAATCGAGTTTAATCTTAGTCTTGTGTCTTTTCAGGACCACTTTTTGTGAAATGGACTTCCCGAGCAAACGCAGCACCATTCAACAGAATCTGGAGCAGCTAATCCAGGATATACCAAGCTATATATTTATAATGGAGAACTTGTCCGATAGTTTGGATGAAAAGTTGGGCCGCAAAGAATTCAAGTTTTGCTTCAAACTGGCGACGAGTCAAATTGTGAGTTGCACACGAACTATTTTCATACTTGTTTCTTATGCTATCTTCGTTAAATTCATAGAATGGCGTCATTGTGAAGCTTTTCGATCATAAAGCGGCGCTTAAAGAAGCCATAAATCAGGCAAGTAACCATCTACAGCTGATAACTTCTAAAAACATACGGTTATTTTTAAATAAATATGATTTCTTGTTCAAATTTAATTGTTTGCAGATATGCAAGCTGGTGAAAAAGCGTGAATTTACTCAGTCCATGATTGATCTCGGCCTGCTGGAACCTTCGAATATTTTGCAAAATGAAATTAAATCAGCTGATGATAACTACTATAATCGAAGTGTTGGACAATCCGGAAACTGGGACTTGATTGGAATGGAAGCGCGCAAACATGTTTACGAGGTTCGTTGTTTATATATTACGGTTATATTAAATAAAATAAACAAAAGAAATGATGTAGCTTAATTGATATAAAATAAATTGGATACCTTGTTGTGATTACAGTTAAGTTTAATTGAACACCTCTGTGAACCACCAACCGCTGCGAACAGCAATCTTTCGAAGAATGCGCTGCGATTGCTGCACTCAGCTCAACTCGCTGACATGGAATTCGAAGTCCACACAGTAACCAGCAGTAGCAGCGGCAGCGTCTCGCAAACCATTCCGGGAATAACGGTTGTTGCGTGTTCCAAGGATGAGCTCGGTGTACCCCAAATACGTGGTGGCCAAACGAGAGCGGCAACAGCTCAACAGACGGCTGTTCATATTCACACCTTCAGAGCACATCGCGTGATTGTATCGTCGCGGTAAGATGACGCTAAAAAAGGACAGACATAAATTGACAAGAAAGGGACAAGAGAGTACCTTAATAAAACTGTGAAAAGACTCCAAACCCCCGAAGAAAAATTAAAAATACTAAAGAACTTCATAATTTTAATAATTCTCAAGAAAAAAAATGCCTTAACCTCTAAAATGCCCCTGAAACAAGCTTCACAAGATCCTCTGAAAATCTTACAAACTTCTTAAGCGCCAAAATCCTCCTTAAAGCCCCTTAAAACCTTACTAAGGCCTCTAAACACTTTAAATTCATAGGACCCATAAAACTCGAAAGGTGATTAAGTTTTCTTAACTTAATCATTGGCCTAGTTTTTGAAATTTATTCCGAATTAATTATTATTTAGTTGACTATCGTTTCTATATAATCGTTATTCATTGTAGCTGTGAATGGTTCAAAATGGCGTTGTTGTCAGGGATGCAGGAGAGTTTTACAAGGTTTGCGAAGATTCTGTTCGTATTTAGATTTAGATTACTCTTTTATTAAATTATCATCAGAAAAATCATCATCACCGACACCTCGCCGGTGATATTCAGACGCTTGTTGTTGTATTTGTATGGAGCACCGATCGATAAAACCGTTGGAGCGGAACAGATCTGTGAATTAATGCTGTTGGCCGATCGTTATTCTATCGATGATCTGAAAGTAAGATGAAGCTATTATATTGTATAGGAATCTATATGGCATGAATCTATATGAAAATCGTTGTCAAAAGCTTTTTATAAATCGTTTAAAAAGTGTTTTCAAAAGTGATTATTTTCCCTAATTTTAGACGCTCTGTGAAAATACACTCAATACGCTGATCGACGAGGACTCTGTCGTTTGTTTGCTGGGCATAGCCGAACGCTATCGAGCGGATGTGCTGAAAAATAACTGCTTTGTTTTCCTGCAACAGCACGCGAACATCACGCGACTGGAGATTTTCAAGGAACTACCTCGTTCCATACAGGTCTCAAGACGTTGATTTCCCATCTGAGTTTAAATTTTTACCATTCAATCCATTTTCAGCTGGAAGCTAAGGATCGAATTCATTGGTACCAACGAGCGCCCGAGCCGTGGGGCGACGGCTTCAAATCGCGTAGCGGCTCGCGACACAGTTTGAAGAGTCCGTCGAAGCCGCGCTCGCGATCACGCAAATCTTCGCCATCTTACATATGACGCTGACTCTGGGTGACGTTGCGAAAACGAGATGACGTGATAAGGGGTGTTGTGATGGGCGTGGCCATATTAGTGGTGAGTGGCACTGGAAATGTGTTTGATTAAAATCTCTTAAAGGAATATCTTAATATTAATTTAACCGAAATATTGTCCTCTTTTTCCATCTTAAGTACGTGTAAGGTGCTTCTCGAGAGAGGATGACAGGGAAGGAGCTCTAGTGAATTGAATTGAATTGAATCATATCTCAAAACAAAGGAAAATATTTGCTTAATAACAATATAGGGATTTTTTTAGAACTTCTTAAACTTAATAGATATAAGTGCATACATGCAAATATTATATGTATAGATATACATATAAAGAAATATATAAAGATGCAATGTTATATCAAATAATAATGGTAAACCCCTTAAGTATGTATTTAAATTGCATATTTTCAAATATAAAAGAAAACAAAAACAAAATACTTTTAATAAAAACAAAAAATAAACAATAATGTAAAAGAGACACATAATATATATTTAAAAGCACTTAACAAGAAGAAGGAAACTGAAAAGAAATTTAAGAAAAAGTCGCATCGTTTTCCTGTGTAATTTTCAAAGAAATCGAAACAAAAGAATGTCGGTGTTTTTTGTACCTCTTAAAACAAAATTGAATACCATTCAAAATTGTATTTCTATTATTTTTTAAATGTTCTTAATTGCAATTAATTGAATTTAAAGCTTTTAAAAAGAAAGGTAAATCAGTGAAAAGTAAATTAATAATTTATATATAGTATATAAGATAATCTCTTGTTTTTGTTAGTTATTATTCTTATTGCTATTATTAATATTAATCTTATTATAATTACTAGTACTATCGTTATTATTTCTATTCGTTTTATTATTATTATGAATTTCATTATTTTTACTATTAGTTGTTTCCACTAAATTATATTGTTATTTTCATTTGATCTTATATAATTTTATTTATTATTAACATTTCTTTATTATAATATAATATAATAATAATAGTAATAATTAAAATTTTTAAAATTACAAAAATGTGTTAATAACTAATGTTCGAATTTATTAAAAGAAAATATGTGAATTACTAAAAAAACTACTATAAACAACATATTTTTATTACTGTGTATTTTATTGTAATTAAATAAAAGAAAACTCTTGGAATCTAGAAATATTTATGTACTCGTATTTACATTTAAAATTATTTATATAGTCATATATAGTTATTGAAAAAGAATGCTAATGTTAAAATAAATACAGTTTAATAAACCACACATACACACACACACACATAGAAACCAATTCCATAGTAATAAAAATTATTTTTATTGTTGTCTTAATTCTTTAAATAAAGCAGAACATAAAGAAAGTATTATAAAACATTTAAAATATAATTAAATATTTCAAATTTACAAATCATTCAAAATGTTGTGTATTTTTTCCGCTTTTTACTGTTGTAAAACGCAATTAAATATAGGATAGTATAGCATATAGCATAGTATATATAGCGCAGGATAGTATATAGTATAGTATATAGCATAGTATATTCGAAATCCATTCTACAAGGAACTGTGGTTAGAGTGCTACAATAACTATTATAATAATCACTGCATAACTAATGAAGTAACGAGTATATTTTATATATTTCACTAAACGGACCCTCAGGACTTTCATCTGAAATATAACGTTATATAACAACAAAGCAAAGGGTCTTTGAAGGGGTCGCCCCGCCTCCGGTTAATGAGACTGTTTTTTTGGCTGAATCCAGAATTTCAATTTCAATTCAATTCAGAAAATTCAATTTCAGAAAAATTCAAAAGAAAAATTTATGAAAATGTTTGTTTTTTTTAAAGTTCTTAGCTTAGACCTTGTATTAAAAACAACGACGAATTTTTAACATTTTTTCTGGATTTTTTAATTTCCTAGGTTTTTTTTGCGTTTATTAGTTTTGCTTTTTATTTGCGTTTTTTTTTTTTTTGCATTTTTGTATTTTTCTCATTTTTCCATTTTTTGCAATTAAGCATGTAATCTTTGGCTCTCTTTCCGCTCACTCCGCCGTCCTCCTGGGAGTCCATCTAAAAACAATCGTTTCATTATGTCGATGACGATGATGCTTGTGCATTCTCCCCTACCTCCCCCCCGCCCCCGTCCCTCCACACATCGTCTTCTGCTCTTCTTCTTTTTCCACTTATCATTCATTGTTGCTTGTGTGCATTTTTCAGTATAACCAACAACGCTTTGCTACTTGCACTGCGAGGATTCCTCATGTGGATATTGTTTTTGTTGTTTGTATTTTTGTGTTCTTCTTTTATTGATGTGGGTGTTTTTACCGTTTGTTGCTGTTGTTGCTCTTGCTGTCTCTGCAAATATTTAAACTACTTTCGTCGTACGAGTTGCTTTGATGATACTTGAAAAACCTCTTCATTTGTTGTTGTGTTGTTGATATTTTTGATATTTTTGTTGTAATTAGCCTTGTTGTTGTAATTATCCTTGTTGTTGTAATCGACGTTATTTGATATGATGTGGTTTTTCACAATTTATTGTGGGGAAAATCCACGAAAAAGTAACTTTTTGAAAGTGTTTCATTGCAGTAAATTTTAATTTCATTTAAATTTAAATTAATTCTATTAATATTGTGTAAATTAAAGATAATAAAGTTAAAATGTTTATAAACAAAGTTTAATAAACTGGGCCGCGAGTGTTGAAACATTATCAGTGTTTATGGGTCTGGGTCTGTGAGTCGTTGTGTAGAAATAAAAACGAAGCAAACAAAAAAGAAGGAATCTATTACATATCTACCACAGGCAGCACATGAGGCGAACATCAGATGGCCAGATCGATCCACCAACTACATGATACACATGATGCATTCCCTTATCACAGCGCCATGGAGGCAATAATTCGAGTACATTTTCAATCCAGAGGGAGAGGGAGAGAGAGAGAGAGAGAGTTCTGACGTTTATAGCATCCGCGCTGCTGCTGCTCCTTCGTTCAAAAAAGTGAGGGTGGTTCCAACAACAACAAAGCCAACAGAATCAAAAACTAAAAACTACAATATGTAGTGGGGAAGAAACAACAACACAGAGAAATAACAGAGGCAGAAAAATATAAACAACAGCAGAAACAGCAACAACAACAGGCCAACAGTAGAAATGCTGTAAAGTAACAGAAAAAATAACGGTATCGGAGAGATAACAGCGAACATCGAGCTGGCAATCAGAGAGAGAGAGAGAGAGAGAGAGAGAGAGCGAGTGAGAGAGTTGTGAAAATGACCCCCTATTTTTCCAACAAGACCAACACTTTCTCGCCCACACATACACACTTTCATTTTAGATACTCGTATATACAAAACATTGTTTGTGGAAGCATTTCCCCGTTATGTTTGAGGGGGTCCCAGTGAGGCAATTTGACTTAACGTAGCGATTTGCTGACTTCGTGCATTCGAATACTCTCTGAGAGACGTTTTCGAAGTATGTCTCTTTTATGTCTCTTTTGTAAGGACGAGTTGTAAAGAATTTATACCGTTCCGTAGTAGAAATTGCGTACTGGTAGCTCATTGTTATGGCCACAGCAGCTGTGGTGGGCATTCGTCGTTGTTCGCCCGTTCGTTCGTTCGCTCATTTGTTTCAACAAACTGAGTTTTCTTCCCAAAAAATTGCCATAAAAAATATTAACAATATTAAAAGCGAGCAATTAAATATACTGTAATTAAAAAGTAAATATTTTACACAATTTTGAGGTGAAGAAAAGTTCGCTTTCGTCGTCGCGCACGAACTAGAAAAACAACGCATGAAAATTGTGAAAATTTTGTGGTTGAAAGTGTGGGTGGTTGAATGTTGGAAGTATTTCACAGAAAATTCGGTTCCGTTGAAATTTCTATTCACACACAAGTGAAAAATTTCGCTTCAGAACAGAAGAAATATTTGGAAAAATGTAACGAAACGGAAAACATAATCGTAAAAGTAGGCTAAAATCTCTGAAGTGAAAAACGCATAATAAAATTGTTGGGTTTTCTTTTCTTTTCGTTTTATTTCACTGTTTCTTTTGAGGGTGAGGGGAGGGGTGAGGGGAGGGGTGTTTGGGTGGGTCGGAAGGTGGTGTGAAAATGTTGATGTTAGTTTTTTAGTTTTGTTTCGTTTATTTTCGGAATAATTACATTTTTGTGCATTTCATTGCAAGAGTTGCTCGTCCCAGAATCCCAACAAAAATTGTGCTGCCAGAAAAACTCGCCAAGAGAGCAAAGTATAACAACTACAACAACGATAACAGCAAAGAAAACAACCAACAATAACATAACAAACACCAACAACCTTAATAAAGAACCACAAGTGTACCTCAAACACCCCCGCGGCAAAAATTCACCCCAACAAAAATAAACAACAACAACAATTCGAAAGCATATCAAAACCCTTCCGAGAATTTATTCTCCTGCAAATGATTTATTAAGTGCGCTTTTAGTTACAATAATATAGGGTGGGCTATCAGCTGGTTTCATCAGTATTTTTATTTAAAATATAATTAACGGTTTCAATTTTAGTGTCAATTTAACTTAACTAAATAAAAAAACCACCACCAAAACAATAATAAAATAAACATCAACAATATACTTAAAAAGTAGTAAATACTGTAACAAATAAAATAGAAAAATAAAAATTATTTTCATCCAAGTTTAATAATTCTAATATAATTATTATTTTTTCCTCTTTCATTTGATTCTTTTCTCGTTCATTCGTTTCTTTTATCTTCTTGTCTCTTTCACTTATTTCTTTTTTTGTTTCATCCGTTTATATTTTTTTAAAAATGTCTTTTAAACTAACTTTCATAGTTTTTAAACTAATTGATATCATCATCTGGAGTTGTGTTGAATACTCAAATCCTTTTTTTCTTTTGTTACGAGAACAAACAGTTTTATTGTTCATGTGGATGGTCCACTTCGGATGAAGTATGAGACAGTGCACGGAAGAGCGTGATAAGTGTGAGAAGAGTGAGAAGCTTAAACTGTGTTTCAGTTGTTTTGATGAACTTTCCGGCATCATCGCCATCAACAGCAGCAGCATCAGCATCAGCTTCAAGAGCACCAGCAGAGGGTCATAAAAATCTGGGGCTGAAAAGATAGAAAGAGAGGGAAGAGAAAGAGGGAGAAAGAGGGTGACTTCGTAGCAGAATCACGGTTATGGCCAGTTTTATGAGCCATGAGAAGAAGTTCATGATTCAAGTGTATCTCACAGAGATACGAAGAATGTTACAATGTAGTGAATGCACTGGAAAGAGGAAGGGGGGGGGGGCAGGGGGGAGATGGTAGAGTGCCTGAGAGAGGGTTTCGAGAGAGCGATTCTCTGTGTATGTGTGTGTGTAATTAAAAAAGCAGTTCATAACTAAAATAATTTTGATGGCTTTCTTCTTTATTCTTAGAAATGCTTTAAAATTCTTTTAACCCTGTCTATCGAATCTCCTCTTTTGCTAGATTTTCTCTCACGATGTGTTCCTCTCTCTCACGATGTGTTTTTCTCTCTCGCTCTCACTCTCTATCCTTTTAGGTCCCTGTCATATTTCAAATTTTATATTGCAATATCGTATAAAATCAGTTTTCAAATCATTTACCATATAAATTTCTTTAAGTATTGCTTTAAGGTTCTTCAAAAATGTCTCGCTCTATTTTCTTGTTCTTCTTTCGTTTCGAAACTTTACCTCCATGATTCTTCGTCTCAGCCACTTCCTCATTCTTTATCCTAGTTTGATGTTGCAATTGTCATGAAAACATGTTTATAAACGCTTTTAAATTTCTTTTGTTCGGGATAATTTTTTCCCTGAAAGAGAGATAGAGAAAAAGAGAGTGAGCGAGAAGAGGAGAGGGAGAGAAACTATTTTAAAGCGTACTCGTCTTTGTTTATTTGTCTCTCTCTTTTTTCCCCTCTGTTTCTTTCTCACTCTCTGTCCCTGTGGCTCTCTCTTTCTCTCTCCTCCTTCTTTCTGTATAGCTCTCACTTTCTTCTACACACATTTCGCCGAGTGACAGATGGAGAACTTAAATTATCGGGAATTTATTTTTATATTACTGGGAAATTTTTATGATTTCGATTTTTCCGTAGCTGCTGCGCATTTCTTGAAAATTCCTTCTACTTTGTGTGTGTTTGTGTGTGTGTTTGTGTGTGCGTTTGTGTGTTCGTTTGTGTGTGTGTATAGGAATCCATGCTGAGGTATCCAGCTGTTTTTCGGCCGCACTCGAGTCTCGAGTTTCAGTGAGTTGTCGGAGTCTAAAAAATCGTGTTGTTTCCGAGTTGTGCTGCTTTCTGGTTGAACATAAAATTGTGCGAATAAACTGTGCATCGTTAAAGCATTAAATGTGTGTATGCTTGTGTGTGTGAGTGTGGATTTTCGTGTGCATGTGTGCATTAAAGTTGCATTAATGTTGACCGTTTGAGAGTTGTTCACACTTCAACATGAATTTTAATGGCCACAAAATTTGCACCATTAAATGTAGGTACTCAGTGATTATTGATTCAATGAATGAATGAATAAATGAATGATGGTGTTGATATCCTTCTTGTTGTTGTTGTTTATGTGTGCCTCTAATTTTAGAAAACAAGATTCATGAACGAAACCACAGATGAGAATTTTTTGCGTTCAGAAAACATTTAAAAGTGTTTATCAATAGTTAATATAATGTTTAAATCAATCAATTTATTAAACCTCCGTAATGAACACATTTTGAAGTCATGTTCATATATGACTCAAGAGTATTACTCATCGTTTTCTTGTTTTTTGGTTCTTTATGGAAAAAAAAGAAACTCATTTTGGTTTCCCGATTTTATTTATTTTTTTTTTCTATTAAATTTCTTCTTTTTTTGTATATTTTTATTGGCATCGCATCGTATAGAAACGGGTCGAAAAATACTGCCTAAAGCTGTAAAGATTTGTTTTTTTACATTAATGTTTTTCCATAATTATTAAATAATTTATTTTAGAGATGTTCTGCCTTTTAAATTTCATCCTTTTTCATCGATTTTCACTCGATTTATTTAGAATTCAAGAAAAAAAACTACTCAAATTATTATTACTATTAAAATGTTGTACAAAGGAATAAAAAAACACACGCAAATCTTCAAACGTAGAAAAACAGCGAAGAAAAAATAAATAAACTCTGATTTCAATTCCACTGAAAAATTATTCTGTTGAAAATTTATTTATTTTCAAACGAATGACTCATTTTGATTTCTAGACTAGAATAGAGTAGAAGAAGAAGAAGCATAACGAAAAAGCAAAAATCATCGAGTTTTTCATTAGCGACGAATTATTAAAACTTCGCTGATTTTTGCTTGCTTAAATAAAAATAAAAAAGTAATCAAAATAAAAAAATAACAAATAACTAATGAAAACTATTGTAGATGAAAAAATATATAAAAGAAAACCAGAAAATAAATACTAAAAACACGAAAGTAAATGAAAAAAAAATTAAATAAAAAAAAAATTAAATAAAAATTCATCAGAAAAACACGAGAAAGAATTAAAAAATTTACTAAAAAACTATAAAGAAATAAAAAAAGAAGTAAAAAAAGAGCAACCAAAATAAAAAAAGTAATATAAATTAAAATAAAATATAAAAAAAGTAAAATAAAATGAACTTAAATAAAAGTACAAAAACAACTTTTTCCATAATTTTAATTAATTTCCGCTTGAAAATTAATTACATATCAATATAAAGTCATACAATACAATAATAGTAAAAACAAAAACAACAAACAAACAATAACAAATACAACAACAACAATTTAAATATAATAAACATAAATCGAAATTTTTAAATTTCATTTACAACAACGCCAAAAACAAAATCAAATCTCAACAGCAAAATTTTATTAATTAATTATAGTTGCATTTTATATTTGATTTATAATATAATCCAGAAAACAAACCAACGACAAACAAATATATAAAAAGTAACAACAACACAAAATAAGAGCTACAAAAATAACAACTACAACAATAACAACAACTACAGCAAAAGCAACAACAAAAAAGCAACCAAAAAGTTTGATTTACAAACAAAAAACTGCTACAAAATCGTAAATTGTGCAATAAAATCACAAAAAAGTAAACAAAATTCAAAGTAAAAATTAATTAAATTCTCGGACAACAACAACAACTAATAAAAGTTGATAACAAACAACAACAACAAAAAAGCAACCGTTGATGGTGTGAAAATACAAAGCCTCGGAAACACCATTCAGACACACATCCGTACAAATGTTTATTAAGCCAGAGGAAAGAAAAGAAAAATAATTAAAAAAAATTCGAATAAAAGACTCTTCAAATTACAACATTACGAGCATCTGTAAAAAAGCACCTCGCTAAAAAATATAGCAAAAGAAAATCATTAAAAAATCACACCGAAACACAGAATACACCAAAAAAGTGACTAACAGAAAATCGCCAAAAGAAAAACCAACAAAATTCAAGAAAACCCTAAAATAAGAACACCAAAAAACACCCGAAAAATCTCAGTTTTTATGACATAATAAAGAAAAAAGAAAAAGGTATTTTTTCTTGGATTTTCCAAACCGAAAAAATAAAAAAGCGAAAAACAAGCGAGAAAAGGAAGAAGAAAGAATACACTGCAGCAAGGACGACAGTGAATAGGAACGAGTGGGACGGAGAAAGAGAGAGTGAGACACACCCACACAACTTACAATACAGTCCGCTGGCGGCCTCTTCTTGAAATCGATGATCGACGACGATGCGTCTGTAAAAAGTAAGTAAAATTCAGGGTTTTTCTTAGGATTTTGAAGGAGGTCCTTACTTTGTATGCTTTTGTTTTAATTGATTTTGTTTATTATCAGTTTTTATTTCTTACTCTTTTATATTTCACTGAGAAATCTCTTCGGTGCTGGAATTTAAAATTACTGCAGTTGGTTGAGCTTTAAATATAAACGCTGTACAGCAGCAGCATCCCCCGTCCGCCCTCATAACTCCCCCGCCCCCTCCCCCCGTCGCTCACAAATCTCTTCCCCCCTGCATGTCTTCCTCCCGCCCACGTCATCATCTCAGCCTTTCATTGCTTATCCATTCTAAAGCCGCAGCTAAATTTTACGATTTCATTTATTTACTTTATTTCCGTTTTTTATTTGTATGTATTTATTTCCTTTCGCTATTGTTTTCCTTTTGTTTTGTTCTTTGGTTGCTGCATCCCTCAAAATAAATTGTTTGTTTGTTTTTCCTACTTGCGATCCTGGAATTCTGGAGGAGGATTTTAAAAGAGGATTTTCAAAGAATGAAACTTTGTAGATTTTCGTAATGGGTTTTTGTGTGAGCGTATTTGTATCTCTATGTGTGTGTATGTGTGTTTGTGTATGTACATATGTGTGCGTGTCTGTGTGTGTTTGTTTTTCTCTTTTTCCCTCCCTGAAAGCTGCAACGGTATCTGCATCTTGCTCACATCTCGAATATTTAATGTACTCGTATTTATCTCAGACTACTTGTTGTAGAGGATGTTTGTTGTTGTTATTCTAATACAGTTGTTTTTGTCGATTTTGACATTGTTGATTTTCATATTGTTGATTTTGATATTGTTGATTTTACTATAATATTATTTTTATTGTTTCTGTTGTCGTTATTACATAATTTATTACTGATATAACAATAACCATTCTTGTTTTCTAATTTGTTTCTTTTGATACATCCGAATTGAGAGCTGAATTCCTCAGTTAGTAGTACAGATTTTAAGTTGAAATTCTATGCCCGAATTTAATGTATCACAGTAAACCAGCCCACGAAAAATGGGCGTGATCCGCCCACTAAATTCACCTGTAAATGTATCCTAGGAGTGTAGGGTGAGTGAGCTTCGGCCAGGCCGAACTTAACACTCTTAATTGTTATTCCTTTCGTTATTGTGTGTTATTGTTGTTGCTATTGTGTTCACTGTGATTATTGTTGTTGTTATTGTGTTCACTGTGATTATTGTTGTTGCTATTGTGTTCACTGTGATTATTGTAGTTGTTGTTGTATTGTTTTGTGGTTGTTTTTGTTAGTGCTTCATCGTTTAAATTGCATGATTCGAAAATATTGTTTATTTGCATTTATTATTGGTATACGGTTGATTTCAGCTTCAGTTTTGTTTACAGTTTCTATATTTTTGTTTGCTGTTCTTTAATTTATTTATTTTTCTTTTTATATTTTTCCGAATTTTCCTCCATACGATTGTTTATTTGCTGTATTTGAACGAATATTTAGTTTTTCTGTTTGTGACATCAACAACAATAACAACAACAATAACAACAACAGAATATTATTTTTTGTTAAGCTTCCTCAGAAACTACACAAAATTACGACTCTGGAGAGCTCTTAAAATGTTTTACAAAATTTATGAACTCTTGTTGTAAATGCAAAAAAAAAAGAGTAAAAACCGTAGTGTTGTCAACCGTACAAAAAAACATCTTCTGTTGACAGCGCAGATAGAAATAAAGTGGTACTCGTAACTTTGTAACAAGAGTGCAAACACAGAGTAAAAAATTTCAATGGATAAACATAAACAGGGTTGTGTGATTCACATACACATATACTATGTAACAATGGGTGCATGTGTGTGTGTAGTGGTTGATATGGATCTGTATGTTATCTCTAGCCTTGATTTTATAAAAATATAGACACATATACGAAATGTAATGCAAAAATGTTGATGTTGACGATGTTGTTGAACAGCACACAACAACAGCAACAACGATATCACACAAGATATCGATATAAATTAGGAAAATATTCGAAGGTTTTTTATTTTTTTTTATTTATTTTATATACATATATTATATTATATTATATTTTATTTTTTATTTTGTATAATTTCTACTCTTTTTACACTCTTTTGTATCGCCCCGCCCCCTCTTTTCTTCTTCTCTTTCCTCTTCCTCGTAATTTTAACCCTTCTATACCTTTTTATACTGTTTACAAAACTTTTACCTTTCCTACTTTTATATACTCTTTCCTCTTCTTTCATTTTATACTCTTTTTCCTTTTTCTACCCTTAATTATGGCCTTATTTTAATCATTTTACGCTTTGCTTTTATTCATTACTTTTTCTCCGTCCTCCATAATTCTCATTATCGAAAATTTCTCCACTTCTCTTCCATCTCTTTGTCCATCTCTACTCTTTTCTCTTCAATACTTTTCAATACCCTATCCTCTCCGAGAAGATCTCTATGGAACAGCTGTCCGTCTCTCACACTCTCTCTTTCTCTCTCCCCCCATTCCACACCGCATTCTCACGCTTTTCTTCTTCTATTAATGCTTCTTTTTCTATTAATCCTTCTGTTGACTTCTATTTATACATCGATTCCAAAGGAAATCTATGATTTTTTGTTTTTATTCCGCTTCCAAAAGTACAATTTTTATTTTCTCTTACTCTATTTTTCAATTTATATTTCCTGGAAATAAACCACAACATTTTTTGTGTTAGAAAAATTTTAAAATGGTCCAAGAAGCTAAAAAATGAACTTCATGTGGTTTTCAGAGGGTTTTAATTCATGCATAAAAACATTCCTGCACCATTCCTTTGGCATCCTTTAACCACCCACAGTTCAAGGATGTTTAAAACACGGTTCAACTCAACACACACACATACAAAGAAACATACACATACACTCATATATGCAAAAACTAATTCGTTTCATAGAGTTTAATCCAAAATAAATACAAATAATAAATTTCTTTCCTCCTTTCTTTCTGTTTTGTTTAATATTTCTCACTCATTTCATTGGTTTTTCTTGTCGAAAGAAAAAGAATTCGTTACATAAAAAGCTTTGACTAAAATTTTAAGAATTTTATATTTTTATATATATTTTTTTTATATTTTTATATATATTTTTTTTATATTTTTATAGCAACGAATCAAATACTTTAATTCTATAGATTTGTAAACTCTGAAAAGACTTTGAAATTGCTTCGAAAAGAAGTGTAAAGAAATGTAAAATGCAAAAATTGTAACTCTGAGTGAAAAGTCTTTAAACTTTGCTATGAAATGATCAATCTTTGTGAATATATTTTCTTTTGGTCTTTAAAAGGAATTGAAAGAATGAATAAAACAATAAAAGGAATTCAAAAGACGAATCAAAAATCAATAAAAAAATAAATAATCTTAAAGTCGAATGAATAATAAAGTCGAATCGAATAAATCTTAAGTCGAATGTCTTAAAATTTTGAAATCTTAAAGAAATAATCAAAGTCGAATTGGAAATCGTAATAATTTTCTTTGAAATTCCATTTCTCTATACAGACCAATTACTTTATTTATTTAATTCAACCAATAAATCAGATTGATTTGAAGCATTTTCTTTCTTTAAACAATCTTTTATTTAATATTATTTTTGTCTTTAAGGAACATTCTACTGACGTATGAATTAATGACGTACATGACAAGTGACATGACGATAGCAACAACACTGACAGAGCAAGACAGAGCAAGAACGAGGACAGGATAAGTACAAGGATTAGGAAAAGAAAAAAATGAACAACCGAAGTAAAAATAGGAAATAGGAAAATAGAGAAAATAACAAAAAAACGAACACAAAAATTATAGAAAAGAGAAATAATAAAAAATAAAAAAAAAATAGAAATGGAATTTAATAAAGATAAAGGAGGGGAAGAGGAAGAAGAAAAATATGAAAAAAATATTATATAAAAGATGCCAAAGAAATGAAAATAAAAAAAGAAATACAAGCAGCCGAAGCAAAAGCATGACGATTGACAGAGCTGCCACCCAGAAACAGAAATAAAAGAACAATCATTAATATATAACATTCAGAGATATACACATACATACAGTTACACACACACATACACACAGTTACACACACACACAGTCATACAGAGAAGCACATGCATCCTTCTTACAGCAGTCGCGCGTCATGCGTCACGCGTTCTGATGACAGGAATGTTGAATGTACGCAGCATGAATGATAAATCGGAAAACCGCCAATATTATTGTCGATAGAGTTGCCACCCACTCATTTACGGAAACATGCACACACACAGAGAAAAGGAGATAGAGAGAAGAGAGACAGAGAGATAGCAACTGACGCTGACAGAATCCGATGGCTGAAAGGAGCACAAAAACGACAGACAGACAGAGAGACAGACGGATGGCCGGACGGACGAACGGACCAGAAGACAGACGAAAGCTGAATACTTTTCTGGAGATCAATCGTGATGAATGAAAACCATTTGCAGTGAATAAAAATAAGAAGAAGAGGATAGAAGTCTCTCCTTTGTTGTTGATGCTGATGGTGTTGTTCGTTTCGTTGTTGTTGTTGTTGCGGTTGTAGTAGTTGTTGTCGATGGATGTGATGATGTTCAGATGACGCCGCAGATTCTTCTGCTGATGCTTCTTCTTCTTCTTCAGTTACTATAAATAGAACAACTCTAACGTTTATTGATTCTCTTTGCCACCCGTGTTCAACCTGCTCTGCGTGCAGCGTTGCCACCTCCTTTCAATTTCTATTCTCTGGTTCTTTGCTCCACCCACTCACTAAGATTTAGATGATTTTTTCTTATTTCTTTTATTTTTCTTTTCTTTTTCCGTGTTGTTTTTTATTGCTTGTCATTTGTTTTGCTTCTTTATTTTCCCTTCATCGAAAATCTAGAGAATCCTTTCGTAAACTTCTTGGCGAATAAAGGAACGCGATTCACATCAATTCGATGTAAACGCGATTCTCATTTACAGGGTGCTTGCAATGTAATATTTTTTTTACGATGTCTGTTTTTTAAAAATGCGAAAGAAAAAGCGAAACGATTTCGTGTTGAAAGCTTTAAATCGGAGACAAGCTTTAATTCGGACACCCTGTACTCTCGTTCTCTTCTTCCACTTCTTCTTCTTTCTTTCTTTAACCTTTTCCCTTTTTCTTTGATTTACTTCTTGCAGCACAAAAATTCGCATGTGTTTCTGAGGAATTAAATTTCAGAGGCACGAATCTATTCCTTTATTTTTAAACCTTGAACACTAGAACCGTCTTTTATAATGTTTTAGTTCCCTGCTCCTTCTCTTCACGCCTTTCCTCCCAATTTCACCCCTCTTCTCCTTCTCCGGAGAAGTGATGACTTCTTCACCACTTTGAGAGAATTTCTTCAAGCAGATATGAACAATTTTTTTTCTCTAATCTTCTCTCTTCTTCGCTCCTTCTTCATTTCTTCATCCCTTTCCTTCGCTTTTCATTTTTTTAATACATTTTTATTTTCTTTTTATTATTATTGATGTTCCTTCCTTTTATTGTTGTTATATTTTTAATGAAAAATTTTATTTCCTAGTACATGAGTCACTACCTACGAATAGAACTCATGTCTTGAATTTGAATTTTAACCCTCCTTTGAATGATTAATCCCCCCCCCCCCATAAACACCCCTCCCGACACCATCTATGATAATTCTTTTGAGCGACCGACCGTCTTTTTATGTCTCCATGTCGACAGAGTGTAATACATTTCATGAGGAGAAATTTTATTTTATAGTTATTTTGTTTTTTTGAGGATGCTAACTTTTCTCCTAAAGTCTTTAATTATGTAACTATTATTTATATACCATAACTGATTTGTACAGATGCTCGTATATAAACTTTATAACTCGTAAAACCCGAAGAACTTCTGTATCAGTCATATGATGTGTATTTTTATGATGCTGGTATTTAAAATGTATAACTCTTGTAGCTATACTTTAAATAACTCATACAGATTGTATATTTGTGGTATGTAATTCATGTAACTCGTGTTATACCATAATACCTGAATAAGTCGTATAGATCATATATTACTTTAGTACCAGTATTTAACTCATACAATTCCTAAAGCTTATATAGTGTGTAATCGTTTATAACTTCTACAACTTCGACAACTACAACTTGTAAAACTTTGATATATTTTATATAGCAAAGTAAATCGCATGGTTAACTATAATTTACTTCATATAAATCGTATAGGTCTTTTATAACTCGTACACAACTCGGAAAACGAGCATAACTCCTGTACAGGGTTATTCAAAATATACTATAGGATGTCATTCTTAAATAATAGTCGAACTCTTTTCAATTTTATCGGTTTTTTATTTAATTATCAGGAATTATTCATGACGATTATGTGTGGAAAACAATATCTACCAAATTATATAGTTGACATATTATATTATACAGTATACAGAATTATATAGTATACAGACATCAAATCGAAATTTCCGATGACATTTCGGCATATTTGCTCATTTAATTGAACAATTACAATAAGTGGGGCAAAAAGAATGGAAGGAGGAGGAAGGGTGGGAGAGAAGGTGGATCGAGAGGGAGGAAGAGTAGCAGGGAGGGAGGTTATTTAAGTTGAAAACTCGTTAGATTCACAAGGAATGAAGAAATGATTTAAGCTGCATGGAATCGATTAAATAAATTCTTCTTTCAGTTGAATTAATTAATTGAAAAACGATTGAAAATATTAACGATGTATTAAATTTTTTAATGTAATCAATTATCAAGGTGATTTCCATGTAATCCATTTCACTCTTTTGATATGTTATCAATTAATAATTGAGTTCACTTTGTTTACTTCATATTAATGAAATGTATTCACGATATTTATTATGAATATGTGAAATATATACATTCGAGTTAACCAGTTTGTGTGAGTGAACGTGTGCTTGTGTTGGTTTGTTTTTGTGTGAATGCTTGAATGCGTTTATGATTCACTTTCTGACATAATTGAAAAAAGAAAAACCTTCATTATAAATCATATGGAACCAGTGCAAGAAATAAATGCAATTAAAATGAAATACGGAAACGAACGAGAGAATGAGTTCGAAAAGATTTCCACATGAAATCTCGTGCAACGGAGCAAACCAACACAAAATAAATAAATAAACAAACTTTCACGTAATTCATGAGTTTCGCCATTTTTCGAAGCTATCCTGAGGGGTGAAATTTATACGTAAGCGTTTATGTTTGTGTGTATGTGTGTATGTGTGTGTGAATTTGAGGATGTGTACCTGTGTGAGTGCGTGTGCCAGTTAAACGTTATCTGTGAGATCTGAATTCTTATCACTTTTGTGTATGAGTGAGTGTGTGTAGTTTTTCACTCAGAAAAGTTCATACATATACTTATGTATGTGTGTACGTATTTGTGTATAAGTATGTAGTTGTATTTGCCTGAATTAATTATAAAATGAAATTCTGTAAAATTCTTTCCTTCATATTCCTTTCCTTTTTTTAATTAACTATGTATTTTTAAATATTAAATAATCAACTCAAATGTTCACATTTAATTAAAAGTTTTCTGCTGATGCTGTTTGATGATTCACACACGAAAAATATACTTGTATTTAATAATAAAAATTATAATAATAACATTAATATTAATACGTTAATTAAGCATTATAATTATCTTATTTTAAAGGGTTATCCAAAAGTACCTTTTAAAGAAGTGTGTGTTTTTATTTAGAAATAACTTCCTATAGTATATTTTGGATAACCCTGTATATTATATTATCATAACATACTATTAATGTAATAATAATAATAATAGTAGATGTTTAAAAATATTTAAAAATCAACATTTTTATAAACCAAAAAGTAAATAATTTTTGAAATTTTTAAGTTTTAATTTATTATTCTTTTTATTTATTTTGTTTAATTTATTTTAAGTTCTTTTTGTTTATTTATTTTACTATTATTATTATTATTATTATTATCATGTTGTTGTAAGTGTTGCTGTTCATGTAGAAAAGTACATAAAATTTATGGGATTTTACGGTTTACTTTTCTAAATGTTCTTTTTTTTACGAGTTCTCTTTTGTTTTGCGTTTTCTTTCTTTACTCTCTAGCTTCATGAGAATGTCATTCAAAAGTATTGTCATTTAAGCGGCTGTCATTTAAACGACTCTCAAAAGAATGTCAAGGAAAAAGATTGTCAAATTTTAATGAACATCTTTTGAAACCTCTGAGAAGAGAAGAGCAGAAGAGCGGGGTGCTGAGAAGAGGAGGAGGGGGTGGACGCGACGGAATACCATGCTCTTCAGAGTCTTGAGACTCTACAGATTTTTCATGTCACATTCACGTTTTTTTAAGAGTTTTGTTGGCTTTCTTTCTCTTTAGGTTTCTCCTCTCTTTGCGAATCTTATCTTTACTCGTATTAAAAGTTAAGCTTTGCAATTATTATATTATTTCTTTGAGGTTTCTTATATTTTGTATTTCTTTTTTATTTACTTATTTACTTATTTCCTTCTTTATTTCTTCTTCACCTGTTTTCCTCTTTCTTCGTCTCCTTTTTTGTGAAAAATGATACGTTATATAATATAATATAATATATTATATAATACTTATAAAATATACCTTTTATAATACTCCCATAGGTACAATTGTGTATTTCTTGTAGTTGTATTTGTGTTTCTTCCTTCTATCTTACACCACAACTGTCGCTGTCCTCTCTGTCCCTCTTTCTCTCTCTCTCCATCATGTTTTCACCCACTCTTTACCCACTCTTGACCTACTCATCACCCACTCCTCACCATCTCATTCGTTGCTTAATTCCTTGTTGTCCTTGTTTTCACGAAGAAAACACTTTAAAAAAAATTTATGAATAGAAATGTTTTTTTCTCTCTTGTTTTTGCTTGTATTTGTTTGTCAAGTGTTCCGTGGCTTTGTTGCAATTTGTTGTCATTGTTGTTGTTGTAGCTTGTTATTGAGTTACGGTTCAAGTTGTTATTGCGATTGCTGTTGTTGTTGTTGTTGTTTTTGTTACTGCTATTATATGGTTGTTTAGCTGTTGTTGTTGTTGCTTGTTGAACATCGCTTTTACCGTTGACTTTTACAGTTATTGTTTCCTGCCTTCGCTGTCTCCTGTTTTTTACTGAAATAGGTTAGCGTTCCTTCGTTGTTGTTGTTGTGTAATTTTTTGTTGCTGTATTATTTATTCTCGGCGTTATTGTGATCGTTGTTGTTTCATTGTTGTTGTCCTTCTTTCTGCCATCACTCATGTTATTATTGTTGTTGTTATTATTAGTGATGCTGTTATTCTTATTATTAATATTAATAATATTATTACAAGAAAATGTTATCCAAGCTCCTATACTAAGTGCGATTTTATGGATTTCCTGATTTTGGGAGGATTATCGAAACAAGTATGCTGAATTATATGCAACGTTTTATATGTATTATACTGTCGTAAAAATACTTCTATTCTTTTGGTTCTTTTATTCTACACAATCTTTCGTTAACTGAAAATCTTTGTTCATCGGTCGGTGAGGTCAACATGACCAATGAACAGACACACTCGCAGTCACAGTCCCAGGAAATTGCCTTTTAATGAAGCTCGACATGCAACTGTAATTCGACTTCCGCTGCGGAGAACATAAAAAAGACGTTGATTAATTGCAAAAGCTGACAACCGACTTCGACTTTGCTGCTGCTTCGGAAGCGTGATAAAAATAACTCAAACATGCTATCGAGTCAGTCTTCTTCGCTTTTCCGCTCCTTCTAATTTTTTTTCCTCTTCTGGTTTTGTTCTTTAGTTGTTTTTTTTTTTAATTTTATTTAGCGTACACTCGATGGTACTTTTACCCAAGTAATCAGCATTAACTATTATTTTTTTTCGTCGAAAAGTTATCATCGAATAAAAACTCATTTGTAAAAACTTAAAATCAAGAAAACAGAAAAAAACTCGATTCCTATCGAATGCTTGACAAGGAATCGAATGATTTTATTCGCTTCCGTCATTCTAGATGAAGTTTTTAATTACATGAGTACATCGAATGATTACTTTCCTTTCCTACAATCAATCATTGTTTTATTTATTCGTTCTTAATTGATTAAGTGTGTGAATATTACCACAGAATAAATAGTATACTATTATATATGTATATACTACTATTATATATACTATTATATATACTATTTATTCTGTGATATTACTCAGATCCCAATCACTGTGGAAATGAAAAAATCTCATCATGGACATCGTTTGCTTATATCTATCCCTCTCTCTCATCATTTAAATCAAGTATTTTTTTTTAATCAAATTTTTAGCAGTGTTCCTTCTTAAATTGTGAATAAAAAGAAAATCATTTCGCTGGAGTGACGTTTAGCTTCTCAACTAGAAATTATAAGTACTCGGGCGCACGTAATAATCAAGGATAAAAATTCTGTAGACTTCATAGCGACTGCTTAGCGACTGCTTAGCGACTGCTTAGCGACTGCTTATCGACTGCTTAACAACTGCTTATCGACTGCTTAACAACTGCTTATCGACTGCTTATCGACTGCTTATCGACTGCTTATCGACTGCTTAACGACATTGTGTTCATATTTTCTTTAATATAAGGAAAGAAACGAAGAAAGAATGGCTTTGAGGAATGAATTTATAAAATAATTATAATATTATAGTCTCTAATTCTATAAAAGCCTATTTCTATAGGATTCTCGTCTGCGCATCGTGTCGTCAATTGTCTTCAATTCACAAATGAAATCACGAAACATGAATAAATACTCAACATGGTGATGGAGACGTCGCTGCCATGCCACGAGATGTGTTTTGGGAGTTCCGATGCTTTTCTTATGAAATTCTATTATAATGCTATTCTAATAATGCGCTTGCTATGAATACTATTATTAGAGCAGTTATAACAATATGACTCAGAAGTCAGTCTTTTCCAGTACTTTTTCAGAATATTTCTTAGTGTTTGCTCTAGAATTTTTTATACAGTTTCCTCTTTTAAAGCTCCTGAAATCAAAGCTTTAATATGCACAAAAACAAACAACATCAACCCATGAATAATCTCACATTATCAACTGATAGCCTCTGGTTGTGCTTTTGTTGCTGTTTAACATGTATATTAATATGTATGTATATGTATATTGTACATGTGCATACATATGTATGTATAAATTTGTCTAGCTGTGTGTGTGTGTGTGTATATGTGTATGTATTTGTTTGTTAATCTTATAAAAAAGGATTCTCTACTAAGAAAATCCTTCATATGATTAGTTGTGGAAGGAAGAAGAAACGGTGAATGAAAAGGAAATCTGAAGGAAGGTGGTTGTGGGGAGATAAAGAAAGATGACAGTTGGAATAAGAAGTAGAAGCAGAAGCAGAGGCAGCAGGAGGAGGATGTCGAGAAGAAGTGGAAACGATGAGCAATAAGATGAGGGAAAGTTAATTTTCTGTGAACAAAACTCATGCAATAAAGAATGATGTCAATAAAAATCCCAACAGGAACAACAACAGTAAAAACACCAACACACACACACACACACACACACACAGAAAACAACACACCCACCATTATCACCAACACATTTTTAAAGACTAACAATGTTGAAGTTGAAGTTAGAAGAAGTACCGTAAAGAGCACGAGGAGCAAAACGCGAAGAACAAGCATTCTCTGCTGTTGTTGTTCATAACTGTTATTTGTGCCTGGGGATGGATGGATGCTGGAGTTGAAAAAGATACCAGTTGGAGTGGGAGAAAGACAGAGAGGGCAGAAAGGATGCTGAGGAGTGAGCGAGAGTGGAACAGATTATTTGTAGCTTTGTTCTTTTGTACTCCACGTTGTGTTTGTGTGTGTGTGTGTGTCTTGTCATGTTTGTCGATGTGTTGGCGTGCCTACGAATCTGAGGTGAGTATCATAATAAAGTGTCAGGACCCTTCAAGCTGAATGCTGAGTGTTTAACTCAAGTGTTTAAAGGTGCTTTTTGTATTTTTCGGTCCTTTTTTGCGGTCCTTTGTTCTGAATACTGTGAGAAATAAAGCGAGCTGTCTGTGAGTTGGAGGCAGAGCGAGAGAGAGAGCGAGATAGAGAGTGAGATTACTGTGTTAGAGTGGAGAATGGGGAGGTTCTAGTAAAGATTGTCACATTAAAAGCTCCCACATCTCGCAGTTGTGGTATTTTTTTCTTCTTTGAAGTATTGTTAATCTAGAAGCTGGTATTTAGTACTTAAAAACGTCCTTGATACTTGTTACAGGGGATTGTTAAGTATTCTTAAGGATATTTAAGGATTTTCAAGGATTTTTAGAGATAATCAATGGTAAACATATCGAAAATTTTTCTTCCTAACTACTAAATCACCATTTTAATAATTATTACTAAATAAATCACCGCAAATCAGGCGCTATTCTCAACTTTTACTTTACTTTCGTTTTGTTTCAGCTGCTGAACATTAATCGTTGATGTCGATGAGGTCATTAATTAAATTTACTTCCTTGGTTGCTACCAGCAGATGATCGGAATAAACAACACGTTTGTCCAGCTTAGAAGAACCATAAAACTATAAAATTTGAAGTCTCTTGACAAGCAACAATAACACAAAGCAACCAACACAAACAACCGATGAGCAGCCATGCAAAATAAAATATTGTAAGTGTAAAAGCCATTCTACAGAAAGCTCTTTTAAGGAGTTTCAAATAATTTTTAATTACAACTCATCACGTTTCTCCAGAGCAGCAGCAGCAACAACAACAGCAGCAACAACAACAGCAGCAGCGACAGCGTCAGCTTCTTTTATTGCAGCAAATATTTTTCTACACCCTGACATGATGGAATTCGGGTAAAGTAGTGCCAGTTACAACAACAAACCCAACCACATTCAACGAAACACCAAAACAAGTAACAAAAACAACACATAAACAACTCAGCTTCATAAAGCATCAGAAAAAGCACTCCAAAAGAGTAAAAAAAAGCAAATTCAAGAAAGAGCCTCAAAATCTCAAAAATAAAGGTTAAAAAGGGTTACAAAAAAAAGCTAGATAAGAAAAGATTTAAAAAATAAAGAAAATTCAGTGATTGAACGATATTGAAATCCTTGAATCGTGATCTGAAGCGGCATCGACGTGGCATTGAAGCGACATTGAAGCGGCATCGACGCGGCACCAAAGCGGCATCGAAGCGATAAGAGCCGCATTAATCTGTAGAGTTCAGTGAGGCCATGGAACCATTGCGAAGCGATTTGGTAATAATTACATCGAAAACGACAGCAGCAACAATTTTAACTTAAAATTATCCTTCATTCAGCATCAACATCAGCAACATCAGCTGTCGTTAGTAGCAACTCTACCAGCTCTGATTGCTGCTAACAATGGAACAAAAACACCAGCGGCACCATCATCAAGCACATCATCAGTAGCAGCAACAAAAGTAACAGCAACATCGACAACAACAACTAGTAGCAGCACTCCAGCCTTGGCCACAACAGCGACAGCCATATCGGCAACAACAAATGCAGCCACAGCATTCAGCGGCACTTCGATAGCTCATCACAATATTCAACAAATGCAACATCATTCACCGAATCTCCAGCATCACCATCATCAACCACAACTACAGCAACAACATTCAATATCAGCAACCTCAAGTTTTACAGTAGCAGCAACGAGCATCGTCAGCGGTGGAGGCTCTCATCAGCCGATCGAAAAATTATCCCGCCCGGCAGCTTTTGATAAGGTGAGTAATCTAACCCTTTCATCCCGGTTTCGCCAAATAAAATCATTGGAACCAGGAAGATATTTGAAACCGTTTCGAAACGAAACCATTGCGGCACTAAACCGTTCCATAAATAAAATGAGGTTCCCTTTTTTTCTCAAGATTGCATTATTTATTTTGACAGAAACCTGAGTTCATACAATTCATAGTTGTTTTTCTTGTTAGTTTTTTTTATATAAATACAATTAAAAGAAATCCTTTAGAAACCGAATCTTCAACAGACGGAACAGACTGCTCAAGAGAGGGAGTGAGAGAGAGAAAGTGAGAGAGAGAGTGAGAGAGAGTGTGAGAGAGAGAGTTGCACCGTGTTATCGGATCTGCCAAACTATCTGTCGTCTTAGACGTTCTTCTTCTTTTTATAGAAACGACAAGAACAAACTTGAATCAAATCATTTTGTTTATCATTCGGTGGGTTATTGCTGTTGTTGTTGTTGCCTTCACGGTGCATTGGGCAGACTAACTCTACCTCATCATCGGTTTCATCATTATCGCCGGTTGCATGGATGCCGACGTTCTCACCAACACCAACAGCACCACAGCCCCCACCACCACCAAAATTGGCAGCACCGAAGCCAGCGCCATTTCCGCTCAACAACGAATCGATTGCATTCTCTATGAAATTAAGTGGTCTCATCTCATCGCGTTCACGATCACGATCATTGGAAATAAACTGGGACCGAAAGATTAAAGGCGGCATCACAGGAAGTGGAGCGGGTAGCGGCAACGGCAGTGGCAACGTTAGTGTTGAGGTTGGGCTATGGGAATGTATGATCTGTGGTACACTGTCTACTGAGTTGTAGAGGTAATCAATGGAGTCGAGATCATCGATATCGTTCGATTGGCTGTTTGTGGCTCCGTTCGGGTTTACAATTTGTGCCCCTTGCGTCTGTAAAGGTGTTGTGCTCTCTGAAGGACGGAGAGCGAGAGGGAGAAAGAGAGAGAAGAGACAATATATGAGAAATATATGAGATCTAGAAGAGGATAGCAAAATGTCTATCTTACCACCGAGCCCCACTTTGTACAGCAACATGTTGGCAAACTTTACCAAACCTTCGAGCGGCGAAAATTTTCCACTTGTAGGTGTGCGGATCACCTGCGGAGGTCCTGAGCCAGTCAGCTGAATGTGTAGCTGACCCGGAACGGGTGCTGGTACTTGAGTATTTAACTGATATTGAGTTTTAATGGGCTGTTCTGGAGGATCGTGTGCAATATTTGGAAGGTTTCGGGGCTCAGAATTTGGTTCGGTTTGTTTTAAAGATATTTGGTATTTGTTGTTGTTGTTGTTATTATTATTAATATTTGGGTTAATCGCATCCTTGTTGTTGTTGTTATTTCCGGCATTATTTGTTACATAAGCAAAGGATTTCAGGAGAACCGGACGAAGATTAGAATTGTCGTTGCTGATTTTATTATTGTTGATAGTATCATCATTGTTGTTGTTGTTGGCGGTGACACGTTGACTGTTATCACCAGCTTCATTAACATTTGACATGTCATTCTTATTGACATTGAAATGAAGATTTACTAATTTCCTGTTGTTATTCTGCTCTTTATCATTGTTCTGTCTGTCATCGGTATTCTCTCTTCCCGCCATCATATTCTTTTGAACCATATCTTTGTTGTTATTGCTGTTGTCCGTTACAGTCTGTGTCCCTAAATTATTTTCGTGTCTATTGTTTTTACCTTTCAACAGGATCATCGTTGATCCATTATTTGATCCTTGTAACTTTGGGTTGCGGTAAAAGTAAATTCCGCGCTGATCGTTTGGTGGAAGATTCGCATTGTAAGGACTACTCATGACGGCGATGGTACCATCGATTTTACCAGTTTCCGGTTTGCTGACCGGTTCATCGATCCCCGGTACTTGGAATATATAAGAAACACCATTTTTCTCCACATTGAGGACGGGTTGACTTACGGGTAGAAATGGGTTCGGCGATCCGGGCAAGAAAGCTAATTTACTGTTAAGATCTGTGAGTTGTTTCTGTTGTTGCAACTGCTGTTGTTGCTGCTTTTCCAATTTTTCATTGACCTTTTCTCCGGAAGAATCTCCTTGAACTGAAACATTTGAAGTAATTAAAAAATATGCTCTTTGATCTCATTGATTTAGCTCGCTTTGTCCTACCTTCTTGATTCTTCATTGAATCCTTGAGGGCGTCCTTCTTGTTCTTCAGCGTTATGATGCTGCTAAGCAAACTTGGTCTATTCTGTTCCTCATTCGGTATCATCACTTCGGTTAGAGTCAACTGTGCCTGTGTGTCTCTGTTGGCCAAAGCTTTGTTACCCATGTCGGCATCTGATTTCGAATCCGTTATCCTCTGCAGCTGCACAAAGTCATGTGCTATTTGAGAACTGTTCTGCGGTGCCATTTGTGACAAGGACCTTTTAATCCTGCGCAGGGGTGAACTGCTTTCGTTCTCTAAACAGGCCGCTAAAATTTAGAGCATAGAAAAGAATTTCATAGAATTTAGTTTAGATTTAATTCTGTTTTCATCTGTGGATTAAAAACTTACCAAAGCTTGAGAGAAATATAAACGTTAAAAAAATCTTCATTCTCGGTTGTTTCGTGTATATAAATTATATAAATACATATATTTCTTGAGAAGAATTTTAAGAAATAAAATTTTTTTCGTTCAATAAAAATGTTCAAGCAGAAAATATTTTTCACTGTTGACAATGAAATCAATGAGATCAATGTTTCGGCGACTATTTTCGGTAAAGTATTTTTTCGACGAGTACTTTTTTTTCTAAATTCTTAAATATTTTTTTTTTATGAAGTTGAGTTTTTATTAAAGTCTTCATTTTATTGAAGAATGAATGGAGAAAGGTTCTGGGACTAGTGAAGTCCTCATGAAAGATTTCAACACAGCGCCATCACGGTTAATTTAAGACTTTCCCTAATAATTCTTTTATAAACATCTAAGGCTAAATAGCACACTTTTTGGCAAGAGAATCTCTGGCAATAACAATCTCTGTCCTTTCTAATGAAGGTCAAATATGGAAATGCACCAGCCATCAGTTTGTCGAAGCAAATCGGCAGCGAATAAATCATCTTACTTCTTAATTAATTGCTTTGAAATCCTTATAATGTCCTGAAGGTCCTTTTTAATATTTAGCATTGATTGATAAGTTATTCAGAAGCATGCATGCCAAGCTACGGTCTGTATCCTTCATGGTGCTTCACAATCCTCAAAACGGTTCGATAGGATGATGAAACCGTTCGGGGACCAAACCAATATAAAGGCAGGGAGTAAAGAAAAAGCCCGATTGAGAATGAGGGTGAGGCAACTAACAAGTTTTCGCGGGCTCGTTTATTTAAAGCACTGCACACTGCAAGGACTTCTTCTTCTGCAGGTTCGCCAACAACAATGGCACACTAAGAGCTCTTGAGTGAACCAGAAATATTGGTGTATTCGGAACGAAGAATGCCTGCCTCAAAAAGCTATGAGGATGGGAGCAATCATGATGGGTGCATGGCGATGAACAGAACCGCTTAATTTCAATCGACTCGTAGCATGAATGATTAATTGTTTGTGTGCAATATATCGGAATTTTTACGGAATTCCATTCGGAGCCAAATGAATGCAATGACATTGCAGGAAAATGAAAAGAGGAAAATTTAAAGAATGCGTGGAAGAAGAATTGGAAAGGACGAAGATAGCGGTACAAGGTGAACTGTGAAAGCATTCTACGACCGCGTTTAGTTTCTCCCTCTTCCTCTGAATGATTAGCTTTTATCGATAAGTTTAGAGTGACATCGCTTTTCTATCAGCAATTTATTTACTCAGAACAATTTATTCGGAAGTATTCCCTGGCTGAATCTGTTTTTTAATTTATTGTTATCTTTTTTAATTTCTTTTAGATGGAGTCTTTGGTGCGCGAAATGCAGGATCCTGAGAATGGTGTCCCTGTGCGCCAACAAAAAATGTTCCTCACTTCGATTCCGTATGCTTTCATGGGTAAGCTTCCAATGCATTTAATCAAATCCTAACCACGCTGCTTGATTAGTTCTAATAGTTAGTTCTTTAATATTGTATATATGCATCTATATATTTAGGCTATGATCTCATTGAGTGGCTGATGGACCGACTGCTCATCGAAGAGTCCGAGGCTCTTAACATTGCCAATCAGTTGTGTTTGCATGGCTACTTTTTCCCCGTCAATGACACTAAAACGCTGGTGGTCAAAGACGACTCATCTCTGTACCGCTTTCAGACGCCCTACTATTGGCCCTGGCAACATAAAGCGCCCGACAATGTTGAGTACGCCATCTACTTGGCGAAGCGTTCTCTACGCAATAAACAGAGACACGCCCTGGAGGAGTACGAAACGGAGGCACTCTCGTCACTTCACAAAAACCTCAAAGGGAAATGGGACATAATCTCGATGCAGGCAGAAGAGCAGGTGCGCTTGGCAAAGGAGCGAAAGAAGGGCGACAAAATTGTCGGGGACTCACAGGTATGGAAGAGGGAATATAGTACTTTCCAATTCCGCTTATATTTCCTCACTTCGCTTTCTTGTTCTAGGAGCGTGCTTATTGGCGGGTTCATCGTCCACCGCCTGGACAATTCACCCCTCTGGAGCCGTGTCCTGTGCCGATGCGCGATCGTCAAGGCACCAAACCGAAGAAGAAGGCGCTGGAGGATGTGCAACGGGAAGTCGACTATTTGAGGAAGACTCTCAATCGTACTCGCATGAAAATGTCGCAGGCCTGCGAATCTCTCGTAAACTATGCGGAAACCTTTGCGGAGTATGACGCCTTTATGCAGCCTCCCTTACCCTCGAATCCCTGGGTCACGGAAGATACCACTTTCTGGCAGCTGAACAACACTTATGTCGATGCGCCGACCGAGAAGCGTGTTAGACGCTGGGCCATCTCCATTGAGGAGCTGGTCGGCGATCCCACGGGTTTGCAGGAGTTCACAAACTTTCTGGAGAAGGAGTACTCGCACGAAAACATTCGGTTTTGGAATGAAGTGAACTGTTTGCGACGTTCGTCGCACTCGCAGGTGCCACGCAAGGCCACTGAAATTTACGAGTGAGTGAAAGTGACAAAGATTTGTCAGTTGTGTATCGTTGAAGACAGTCTCTAACTGTTAATACTATTTTCAGAGAATTCCTTATGCCGGGCGCACCCTGCGAAATCAATATCGACAGCAAAACCATGGCCAGCGTACTACAGGCACTCTACAATCCTTCCCGTTTCACTTTCGACTCGGCTTCGGAGCACATCTATACACTGCTTCTGAAGAAGGACTGCTATCCGCGCTTCATCCGTTCAGATCATTACAAGCGTCTGCTCGAAAATGGCGTCCAGCCGTTGCACAAGAAGCGCTTCTTCAACTTTGGCGGCGTCGGCGGCGCTAAGAAGAAAATGACTGCCGCTCTCTCGGGCCAAGCGACACTAAGCGAGTCATCGACCTCAAAAGCCATGATTGCCGCCCCTCCACCCGGTAGCTTGGCGCGGCGACGGGGTAGCGACCGAAGTTTGACGGGTTCTGCACACGAACTGGCTGTGATTGGCGTAAACAAGGAAAATGCTACCAACAAGGTACCACATTCGCACTCGCAAAGCAATCTCAGTGAGATGCCGTACAGGTGAGTGTGTGTGTGTCTTCGATAAAATCGAACTCCGGGAAGCATCCTTAAATAGCAACCTTTTGAAAATCTTAAGTAATGTCCTCAACATTTTGATATACCTGGGACTTGAGAAGGGTTATAAAGTTCAAGGTCTTTGACTTACTTTAGACGGCCGGTAGCAAAATAAAATTTCCCTCTTTAGTTGTACAGATAGTGTATTTATTAACCTCAAATGGATTTCAAGAACTCCTCCACCTTCAACGTTAAGGTTAAGTTAAGTAATCCTTGTGAGACAGAGGATTCAAATCACATCATAAGATTATAAAACTAACCTCAAACTGCGGAAAGACACTACAACACAGTCTTCGTCATTTTCCGGCACGATACTAGACTCGAAACTATCACCAAACCCGTCCTGGACAGATGTGTGACATCTCGAATATTTGCCGAATGTTCACCGGTCACCGATATTACTCGGACCCAACGATTCTCAATTTGCCCTTGAAGATAAGTTCCGCGATACTTTCCTGAAAGTAACTCCCCAGTATTGACCCGTATTAAGTTCATTATTTATGTATCTTAAGAAAAATGTTAAATCTAAGTGGGTTTCTATAATACATATTATTATTGTTTTTTGTTTTCATTTCCATATTTTTTTTTCTCATACACTCACGCATAACACGAATCGCTTCACACGTTACCGCGTCACAGTGAATCCGTTTACAGGGGCGACATGCCGACACGCATGGTAGCCATGAATGCCTGTGTCTATGCTGCCCATGGAGTACGTGACATGCATTTAAAAACAACTCAGTAAGAAAAACTCTTTCTCTCTCTCCCATCTCTCTTTCCTTCTATCTCCTCTCTGTCTTTCTGTCACTATAAATTTTTATTGAACCGCAGCTGTCATCTCCATATTTAAATTCTACTGTACTGCCTTTAATTGATGTTGATTTTCCGAATCACCCATAAAAGTTACCAACCAATTTTGTTTTAAAACTTATTGTATACTTTTCTCTGCTTCTCTCTTTTCGTCAAAGAAATCAAAACTAACTCATGTACTTTGTTCTGTCAAGCTTTACTCTCTCTTTTTTACTCTCACCGGTGTACTTTTATTCTCACATCTACTAACTAACTGTCAGATAATTCTTCGTGTATTCATGTCTGAGTATCTCTCTGGACTTCGGGCAATAGCTTAATAATCTTACCCTCTGGCTCTTATCTCTCTTGTCACACACTTTCAACTATCAACATATCTTGTTTGTGGATGGGTGGGACTTTACTTTCTTTCTTTTACTTCATGTAACTTTATTTGTTGTTGTTGTCGTAAATATGTAATCGGTTGTCGATCGGTTTAACCCATGTCGTTCGATCAATTATTCGATTTTACTAATCTATGACTCTACGTAGAGATACAGTAAAACTTAAGCTAGCCGCACGTCTTGAGACCACTGTCGAGTCCACCGGGAATGCCGTTTGCCCCTGGGATCTGTCCGATGAAGGGCCAGCGCCTCCACCATCTAAGCTTTCATCACAAAAAACAACACCAGCAGCACCGGTTCAAGCGGTTAAAAAGAGTTCTTCGCCTGGAACCAGCTCCATGCAGGTGCAGCTCTCAATTTGTCCGTGGGATCAGGATGACAGCGATTCGTTGCCAGAAATGCCAACAGCAAAGATCGTTCCGCCTCATTTTAAGAGGTGCGAGTGAATTCCCAAAAAACAGGTGCGGTTGTTCTCTTTTACATTCTGTTTCTTCTACTTACAGCACATCCTCGGACATCGGTGAGGTGTCCGACCTTCTTCAGCGCACATCGCTCGGCATTCGTCATCAGCACACCGTTGACAGTGGTGAGGCGGGCATGAAACGTCTAATGCCAACTTTTACCGAACAACGAAGAGCATCGATGTCCTTTACCCCGAAGTACGTAGTAATGAAACTCAAGTCTTAATCTCCTTTAGCATTCATGAAGAATTTTCTTGATATCAAATTAGTCGTTTCTCCGAGCACCCACCAGGATGCTCTGTCCAGTCTAAGACCCCAGCGCCCAAAGTTGGCAGCCAACTTGTCATGGACACCACGTTTCCACCGCTCTATACACCCCTGGATCCGCCAGGTCCCATTGAAAAGGAACCACGTGACGAAATACGAAATAATTTCTCGAAAGAAACCGAACTGCCACAACAACGATCGTCAGCATCACCATCGCCATCGTCCACCGCCGAGTCCATCTCCTTCGCAACGGTTGACAACCAAAATGCCGACAGTCTGCCCACGTCGCAGACGTCCCCACAAGGAGTCATCAAAGAGGTGCAAATCGAGTTAATTGAAACCACTAACTTTGTGGATCCATGCAACATTCCGCAGAAAGACTGTTTCGAGCAGGCTTCTGTCAAGTCCAAAGACAAAGCTCTGAGCAGGTCCGCCACACCTACAATAAATGTGCAAGAGTGCGTTGAGGTGATCGCCAACTCCACTTCAAACTCGAATTCGAATTCACCATCCCCCAAGTCCCCGAAGAGAGTACTTGAAGGGTTACATGTCGAAGAACCAGAAGAACTGAATGAAGAAATTTCCTCCGATTCTGCGATGCAACAATCGCGTCGTCACGCTATTCCACCGCCGCTCCCACCAATCGGGCCCATGGATGAGGAACAATTGGGCGATGAAGATGGTTCTATTGCGCAAGAAGAACTCTCGCCCACCACCGACGAGTATCAGGAAGGTTTGCAATTCGGGGCAGATAGCAAAGATGACTACGATTATGATATCGTCGATACGGAATCACGAACCGGATACATTGCGCCGGCCCCAACACCAGCGCCCTCAATGGCTCCCTTAGCTGAGCTGGATGTAGACACTGTAGACGATGAACCACCTTTGGAAGAAGTACCACCGCCCAAGTCGCCTGTAATTACAGAGTCCAGTTACACCGTTGAAACGATTACTTTGGCTGCGGCTGCAGTGGAGGAGGGAAGGAAACGTCGAAAGAAACGAAGCTCAGAGAGTAAGAGGATGGCATCGTTGGAGGAGAAAGAAAAAGCAACAACTTCATCAGTGGAGGGCGGCTCTAAGGTGGAGAAGGAACGGAACACTGTTTGTCCTTGGGAAGATGAGTAAGTAATAAATGAATAATACTTGATCTAATTAAACTTAAATCACGTAATTTTCACGTAATTTATTACAATACATCGAGGATTTTGTAGGAGAATTTAAGAGTTATAGGAATTAAGTATACATTTTAAGAGAGGATCTAATAGATCTCTGAGACTTCTGAGAAAATATGGGATTTGGGAGACAGTTGATGATTGAGTACAGTATAGGCTCTTTAGTAGGTTTCGAATTAATTCACTTACCGGTTTTAGAAACTAATAACTTATTATAATCTAGATACTAAAGTAGTTTTAGATACTAAAATCTCTGCTATAGATTTCAAATAGATTTAAAATATAGTAGTGCTAATATTTCTGATAAGCCGTTTTTTAAATTTTTTCAGAAATGTTAGCCCCAGCGATGGAACATTTGTGAAGACCTATGCGACCCTTGGATATTTATGAATAAGGCTACATAGATATAAATCTGTGATTCATAAATACATGAAGCCAATGAAAAAATAACTTTAAAATAATTATTTAATAATAATAACTAATAATAATCAAATGCTTCTACTTACTTTATAATAATTGAACTATAATCAAAAGTATTAAATGAAATGATGATGATAGTGGTTATGATGATGATAATGTTTATGATGATGGTGGTCATTATGATGATGGTTATGCTGATGATGGTTATGATGTTGATGATTGTGATATCTGGGAATAAGAACAACCATTTTGTGGTTTAGAGAAGAATAAAAAGGAGATAAGAAGCGATCTAGAAAGATGGAAAAGAAGAGAGACTCGAGATGTGAATGTGTAGATCTTAATCCTGTTAACTTTCTGTCTTCTTCTCTCATCTGAATTCTGAAAGAATAAAAAGGAAAGAGCGAAGAATGAAGCGCAAAGAATGAAGAAAGATTGTGAGATTTCCGACCAGAAAAGGAATTGAACGATTCAACCGTAAAAGGTGTATAAAAACGCACCAAACCTAGATTAAAATGAATTGATATTATCCATAAAAAAACTAAGAACATATAGAGAATTGTTAAATAGAATAGAAGAAATAAAAAGCAAACTACAGTAGAAAAAGGAAACCAACATCAAGGAATCAGAGAAAGATTATTTATTACATGTTATTATTTATTACATGAGAGTAAAAAATGTTTATTAAAAATAGATAATAGAATGTAGAAATAGTAGTAGAAACTAGGAATAGTAAAGAAAACTCGACGAAAAGGCATTGAATTCCATTTCAGATAAAACAAAACGAAGCAACCGATTTAAATGAAAGGAGAAGAAAAAATTAACTCTTTGTAGAAGAGAGATCAATTTTAGAAATGATTGAATAAGTAAAATAATGAAATCAATAATAAATGATTGCAAAATCGTTGATGTTTGATTGTTTAGTGATAAGAATCAGAATTCATAAAAAGTAAAGCATTTAATAATTTTTGTTTTTTACAATATAAAAGTCTTTTAATTAAAAAAACGATGAAACGAAACTAATAATTAAAAGTGACCATCTTTTCGTCATGAAAGTCTTCAGAAAAAACGCTTGGAGAAAAGAATATCAAAGTGCTTCACAACATTATTTTTTTTTTAATTTAATGTATTTAATTCAATTAAAGATGATATACTTTAATATGTACTCAAATATTTATTATGAATAAATTTATTCGAAGTTAAAAAGGTTAAGCTATGTGTTTATATAAGCTATGTTTAAATAAAATCAATTTTAATTGAATTTTAGTAAAGATGTATTTAAAATATCTTAGAATACATATTAGTATATTTTATTTAAATATATTTTGCATTTGGAAATATATTTTAAAGTTATCCTAAATTAATCATATATTTGTCTATAAAGTTGTGTTAATTATTTTGCCTTTATTAATTGTTTAAATAAAAATAAAAATTATTTATATTTATCAATCCATAACATTATTAAGAAAGTATACTATATTATTAAATAATATTAATAATTTATATTATTAGATATTTTTATTTTAACTTTTCAGTTATTAATACTTATTATATATATTATTATTAAATATGGATGCTTATTAAATAATATTTACTGTATAATTTGAAGTAATTTGGGAACCTCACGTAAGGATTTTTTTTAGTATATTAGATATATTAACTGTATACACATGAATATATGTTTTTGTATTATTTAAGGTAAATATTAATAAAAATTCTATAGTTTCATAATAGCAAATAATTTTAAAAATGTTTGCATAATTTTCGGAGCTCGTGATGATAAAAGGCATTTATACATATGTATGTACATAAATTACATGTATGTATATACATGTATATACATGTATGTATATACATGTATGTAATTATATAATACATATTTATTTATATAAAGAATTTTTCTTATTTGACAAACATATTATAAATATTATAATTAAAATTAAAATTTTATCATTAAATTATTCTTAATTTAACATTTATTATTATAGTTGGAATAAAAAATACACAAGAATTTTTTGAATAAATTTTTTCGAGTAGAAATGAATAACGCATTAACGGAACATACTAACAAATTCTATAGAGCCCCAAGAGTATGTAACGGTAAATGCGTTGAAAGTTTCCTTACAAATTATTTCAAAAAAGGGAGACATAAAAAACACAAAAAATTAGGAAAGATAAGGTTTATTGCAAGAGTTAAAATTTTATATAAGCACAAAATTAATAATAATAAGAATAACAGAAACTTAAGTATATAGAATAGAGAGATATTAGCAGCAGAGAAATTAAAAAAGAATGTAATCAAATAAAATAAAACGAAATATATTATAATATATAATTTTAAATGAAAAAGAAAATAAAAAATAACTACTACAAAAAAATAAAAATAAAAAAAAAATTAAATAAATAAAAAAAGGCAAGAGTAATATACTAAAAAGAAAGCAAACGAGTAACAGAATTTCAAACTTGGATTGGAACTACTAGCTGACAAATTCTGGTCTCAAATCGGAAGCACTATCATTGGATAGTGTATCATTGGATATAGTAGGCGTGTCACTGGTTCTCACTTTCGATATAAAAGAATCCGTACATGATAGGGAAGAAGAGGTGTGATGAATCTCATGGAAATTTCATTACTCGTTCTCCTATAATCGTGGTCTTAGTCACACGCCCATTTTTGGAAGTGCGCATGTTAGCTGAGATGGTTGACTCGGGAATAAAATATCAGCTTCTATTTCACTCTACAAGTTAAGAAATTTAACTCAAACCGCTAATGAATTAATATTCGATTTAAAACGCTGATGACGCTGATCAAGAATGTATATTCTATACCTCCTACGCCTCCTTTAGTGCGTTACTAATGGAAGAAAAGGAGTGAAACGAGTATAGGTATCCCTTCGGATGTAGGGCGTAATTATTATATTGAATTTAAAGAATATACAATTAATCTAAAACGAAATACGTAAAAAGAGAAAAGTGAGTGAAATTAATCGGAGCTTCAAGATAAAATAAACTAAATTATAAAATTATTATTAAAGAGTTACAAAAAAAACAAATGAAAATAACCCAATTGAAACGAAATTTAAAACCGATTAAATACCACAGAATTTCTAGTATTTTAAAGGAATTGTTGTACTTTTTACTTTAGGTTAAAAAGCACTGCAAATGTTAAAAAATTTAATAAAATATTGTTCATTCACAAAAAAAAAATTAAAAAAAATTATTTAACTACTAGAAGTATTCATGAACAAACTACATGCTATTTCTAGTGACTAATACAACAAAAAACAACAACAACTTACCTAGTTACCAATTGATGTCGTCATTATGTGTGCTCTTAATATTAGTACAAAATACAATATAAATATTAAAAAACGAAAACAGCACAAATAAAAATTACACATTATTCAAAAACCTCACCACAAAATAGAATAGTAGTAAATAAGGTAAATAAATAAAGCAGAAAATAAAACGATTATTAAGGAGGAAGATTAAGGAGGAGAAAATATTCTATACTTAAAAAAATAAAAAAATAATTCAATTCGTATAAAAAAGTCAGAGAAAAAAGTTATTTCAGAAACCTGAAAAATCTTTAGCAGCAAAACTATTTCATTTATTATGTAGAAGATTATTAAAATAAGTTGAAGAATAATATATGTCTATGTGTATGAGGAAAAACATGATTTAGTTTAGTTAATTAAAACAATATTGAAAAAAAGTATTTATTGATTCAAACATAAATTATATCAAAACTCTCTACAGTTATTATTATTATAATGTATTGTCTATAATTATTATAATAATATAGCTATAAAAATATAACTATAATATTATAATATAAATTTATATACCATATATCCAAATATAGTGCAAATATTTAAATACTAATAAAATATAAATATATATTTACATATACGCTTATATAAATGTATAATTTAAGAATGCAAATTTCAAAAATTCTTGTGTATTTTTTCGAAGGATTTTGTTTATATGTTATATCATTATTATCTATAAAAACTATAATAAAGAAGAAAAGTTCTATGAATTTATTTTATATGTATAAGTATAAAGAGAGTGGGCCATCAGCTGGTTTCTTTTTGAATTACATAAGTTATTAACTAAATTTAAATTCAAATTTACATAACTAATTTAAAAGGAAGTCAGCTACCGCCCCCCCCCCCCCCCCTAACTACATATACCTATACAATTTTATATTTACGTTATTCATCATAAGATTTACAAATATTTATTTTAAAATTAATTTAAATTAAAATACGAGTATGTTAGTATAGAAGGTTTTATATATTTTATACATTTTGTTCTAAAATCTTTCATATTTTTAAGATCTAATTTATAAAAATTTTATTTAGTTTTAAAAAATATAATTTTTTATTAATACAGTATTTATTATTAAACAAAATAAAATAAAATTATTGAAATATATCTGATGTATAATTATTATTATAACGTAATATATAAATATTATTTGCTTATTTATTACAAAAAACCAGAAAATGATTACTAATGAAAAAATAAGCTCAGAAAATTATGCAAAATTATTTATTCTTTGATCGCTTCTTATTTTGTTTAGAATACTGAAAATTTTCCTTAGTTAATTTCAAATTTGGTATAATTTTATTTAAATTTATATTTTAATACCATTCTTATTACAATTATATATTTTTTAAATTTATACTTTATATATAATTACATTTTATATTTATCATTGATGAAATAAGTATTGTTTGTGTCGTCTTTAAATGCCAAACCAAAGCTATTTTACTACTGTTTCGTATTTTATTTATTTCTTTTACTTATTTGTAATTTCTTTATTATAACGTTTGTTATTTAGATATTGGAAAAATTTATTTAAAAATATTCACTTTAATACATGATTTATTTCGTTTCGGTTTTTTTTTATTTGTTCCTGGACTGTTTAATTTAAAAATCATTTACATGAAAAAAATCTTTGATTATTAGTTGAACTGAGGATTAAAGAATGAAGAAAGCGAAAAAAAACAAGATGAGGATACAAAAAAAAAAATTAACTTAACCAGAAAACTGAAAATCAAAAGCAAGTGTATATTTTTTTGTATTTATTTTTAATGATAACAGTTTAATATGTAAAAAGCAAATAAACAGAATTTGATTTGATTTATTTAAGTTTTAAAATAATAACCAATGAGCATGAAAATCATGCATCAATTTCGTATTAATAATTTTTAAATATTTATTTAAAAATACATTTGCTCTAATATTTTAAACAAAATCAAACAAATGAAACCACCGTTATTTTATTTCACCAATAAAATGTTATCTATCTAAATAATATATACTGATATTTAGAACAATCAAAAATGTAATCAAATAGAAAATGTTTTGCCAAAATAAATATTTACTTAAATATGTATACAAAGAAAATACGTAAAAGGAAAAATCATTACTTAACTATTCTCGTATATTTAAAGTAAATCAATTTTCTTTAATATTAAAAGCAGTAAAATTTTAACAATAAATTTTTAAAACTTTGAAAAAAGTTCTACTACATTTTCCTAAAAATTCTTTATTTATATAAATTATTGCATTTTACTTTATAACTTTATATTTAGTATTTATATATAAATATATATACAGTATATATATTTACGATTAGCTTAAATAAATTATTAACACGGAATTCGATTGATTATAAAAAGTAATAAAAATCTAGAAATAACAGTTATATATTATAAAAAAAAGGCGAATTAATGATTAAATTAAAATAAAAATACTTAATAAAAAAACCATTTAATAAAGAATAAATTAAAACGGACAAAGAAAGAAAAAAACAAAACAAAACAAGTAGTTTTTGTGAAAAAAAGAAATAAATATAAATAGAAGAAATTAAATATTTAAAGAATTAACTATTATATTAGCTCTGTCAAAAAAAAGTAACTAAAACATTGCTGTTGTTATGAGAAAAAATATAAATCTATTAGAAAATATATATAAACATATATACTCGTATATAAAATATATATGATTAGCTGCATGTGAACAACAACAAAAATGAAAAACAACACAGAAAGCTGAATAAACTATTTATTACAATTATTATTGTTACATATATAAAAAAAAATAATTTTCATGAACATGAAACGTGAAAAAGTTCTATGAAAAAATTCTATGAAACATAAAACATATATAATAATATCTAAGAAATAAATAAAAAGGAAAATAAAGAGCAGAATATCAATTTTAAGAAAATTTGAGAAAATACGCCGAGTAAAAATGAAAAATTAAAAATGATTTCAGAAACAACAAAATAAAAGCAAAGTTATTTGTGAAAAATTAAATACAAAGTGAAGAAGAAAAATATTAATAATGAATATATATATACATACATACAATATATAAATATAGAAAATTAATAAAATATTTAGAACGTTTTAGGAGAAAATAAAAAACAAATACATTATGTTTAGAAAAAACAGTGAGATATTAATTATTACTATTATAATTGAATTATTAATAAATAAATAAAGTGAATAAAAATGATTGAAGTACAATAAAAAAGCTAAAAATTAAATTAAAAATTATAACTTTTCTGCTTTTTTTTCTTCTTTCTGGATTCGTTTTTAAAAAGGCTTCTTTCGTTAAAAAACCTAATCGTTTCGTTAAACATGTAACACCGAGCTGTCCGTCATTCTGAACATTTCGACTTTGATGATTATTATAGTCCATTGATTAATAATAAAGAACTCCAGGTCACGTTTAAGCGTCACTCCAGGTCATCAAAATATTAAAATATCATTTTGGTTCCATTCGACTTTTGAAATTCAGATATTCGTCCATCTGAGTAAAAATCTATCCAAGGGAAATCCATTCGACCCGACAAAACAGAACTCGATAGTGAATATTGACATCAATTGACTATACTAATAGTGACATCGACATCCTCATGGACTGGACGCCTTCAGATTTAAATTGGTCGATATTTCTTTGAGAATGCATTTTCTTTGAGATAAGTATCTATCTCTAGAATTATTATTAAATTCGCACTGAGATTTGTGGAAGAGATGAAGAGAAGTAAAAGAGAATGAGACAGAAAGTAAGCGAAAAGTTGAATAAGAAAGAGATTGAAGCTTTTACTTATATTAAAGATAAAGCCTGCTTCTAAGAAACTTGCTTCTTAAGCCGAATTGAATCCGTAAAATCTTCTTAAGACTTTGGGATGTCAATATAGTCAAGTTCAGCGTATTTACATGGTTGCGAGACGAATGTATATACCTAAATTACAACCAAGTAGCAACTAGTTAGACTAAATAACTAAAGAACAATTTCAGCATTAAAGGAAAGGAACTTCACAACTCAAAAGTTCGCGAACATCTTTTGCAAGAACTCTGTAACATTCAGAGATTCATGCCAAACTTTTGAATATGGTAGACGAGGTTTTTTAAAGGATTCTTTTTAATGAATTCTTTCTTTCAGATACAGAATTGGATTGAGTTGTACAATGAAAGAAATGAGTTAACATTTTTGTAAGTTATACCATTGAAATTCCAGTTATAACATTTGAATTCTCCCTCAACTCTTCTAAAATTATGCAGAATATGTTCAGGATAAATTTTATATCGATACACTTATTTTCCAATTCAGCAACCATTGTTTTTCGGTTTTTGTATCTGCTATTTTTGCTGAGCTTTATAGAGATTTCGATTAATTGTAATTTTCCATAAATTTAGAGTAAAATTTGTATAGCAACTTATAGTGTTATAGTTTTTGACGATTTTATAGCATATTTTATGCTGGTCATATAAAAAGTCTTGTATGAACATTTTCTTGTACTATAAATTCGGAGTCTCTGTTAACTCAATTTTATAGGTTTTATTTTGAACTTTAGATTTATGAGAGCGAAAATATTTCACCACAGCTTCAGTAATCAACCGATAACAATGTGGAAATAGGTTTGAAATAAGTATATTAAAAAAATTAAATTGATGCAAAATTCTATAAATCAAAGCTACAAAAACATTCATAGAGAATTCTAATTACTTCCTTTCCTTCTAATTGTGTATCTATCCACATGCAGTCAATGAAGTTTTCACGGTATTTAACACGTTTTTATTATTTATTTCAATTCGAGAAGTCGACATGATTTCTGAGTCTCACTGATAAGTGAGGGAGTGCGTTGAGCATCTGGTTCTTTAGTGGCGTTTTAGGGTAAATGAAATTAAAATATTTAAACGATTTTTCCATCCCATTGAGTTTCTCGAGGCCAGACTGTGCTTAGAAGAGAGGTTGGAATCCTCATGAGATTTCGCCAGTTGAAAATCAAGGAGTGGAACTTGTGTTGTACAGAAAACTGTATCGCCTGACATTTAAGAGAACTGCAATGCTTCAGAGCACAGAACAGAAGAACTGCGAGCAGAAGAACTCAAACAAACTGCAGCATGCTTTCAGTGACCAAGTCCTGAGAAATTCAAGGACTCTCACACTTCAAAGTTTATTCAAATGATGCAATGGTTGGATATGTTGTTGGTTTGTTGGGTTTGTTGTTGTTTGGTTGGCAGTTAATAAAAACCGTAACACCTTTTCTTAATAATATTATTTATTTATTTATTGTTATATTTAAGTTAATTAAAAATTATATATGGTAAGTAAAATATTAAATTTTAAAAAGAAACCAGCCGATGGCCCACCCTATAAAATTTTATTTGACATGAATAGAATAACGAATTAGAAATATTTAAATTATTCTGATTAATTGATTAAAATATTAAATTTATTATTATTAATCATTTAGTTCTATTTTATGGTTTTTGTTAAAAAAATTAAATGTTTCAAGTCTGTTTATTTACTTTCTTCGTTTCTTTCAAATATTTTCTCTTTTCAGATTTCCGTTTCTCTGTTTTCCTGCTTTTGTTTTGTTTTCCTTTGACTCCCTTTTTTCGGTCTCTTTTTTCTCTTTTTTTTCCCTTTCTTTTTTTCACTCTCTTTTTCATTATCTCTCTGTTTTTCGCTCTCTCTCGCTCTGTTTCTCCCGGTGGTTGCTTTTTTTATATTTGCAGCCGATAACACGTGGTCCAGAGTCCTTCATTTATTTGTTTGTTTACATTTCATCGTCCTTCCTGCACCCGCCCGCCCACGCAACAGCCACCGATTTTCACCCAGCTCACAAGTCACATGGTCCGGTCGGGTCGCTTTGTTTCGATCTCGCACTTGCATCAGTCACACTCACTCTCAGTCTGCGCACGTTTCGGGTTCTGCAGGCGTTTTCAATGCGGAGATGAGGCGAGTTGAGAGATGAACTGAGATGAGATGAGAGATGAAATGAGATGAGATGAGAGATGAAATGAGTTGAGATGAGAGTTGGAATGAGTTTCAGTTTCAGAGTTCGGGTTTTTTCACCAGTTTTCCGGAAAATCTTACATATTATTTGGTTGGCAAGAACTGCAGCGTCGTCGGCAGCGATGTGAAAACGAGAGGAAGTGCAGCTGAAATCCTTCATTCGCTTGGCTCGGACCGTTCGAGTGTTCGTCGAGCACGATTCAGTTCAGGACGTTGATTTGAACGCGACGGTTCGTTCGTTCGGAAAGCCAGCAGAATCGGAATCGCTGTTAATATTTTGTGTTACAGAAGAACTACACACTAAAAAGCGTTGGAGTGGCTCGCTTCTTCTTGTTCTTAATATTGTATTCGATATTAATTGTTACTATTACTATTAATATTATTATTCAAATAATTATTATTATTTGTTTCGAAGGGGGAGAAGAAGAAGAATTAGACAAACATAAAAAAATATTAAAAAACCGAAGATGTTTGAGTCAATTTTTGAGCTAAAAGTTTTCTGAACGGCTTTTAAATTTTTCCCAATTTTGCGTGATTTCCCATAACTAAATAAAAAACCTACTAATTAAAATCAGCAATTAAAAAATGCGATAAGATAAGAAAGGAAGCAAGAAACAAAACAAAAACAAGTAAGAAACAAAACGAAGTACCAAAAAAAGTTGCAGAATTTGAAAAATATGCCGAAAATTCGTTAAGAAGTTTTTCGCTGATTTTTTGGGGGCACATTTTTTGAGTTTTTCCTTTTTTCTGGTATCAATTTCGCAGTATAGCAATTAATCAGTCAAAAACGTGCCGACGGAAACGGAAATCGACAAAAAGAATCGAAGGCTTCAAAACGTTAATCGACAGCGTCGTCGGTGAAAAAGTGTATTTTTTTAGAGTGTTTTCGACTTTTTATCAACTGGTTTTAATGGAAAACTTCGCAGCATCGCTATTCGCAGTAGAAATGGTAAAAAGTTTGTGAAAATAATGAATGAAAAAAATCAATTTTTATGTTAAATTTTTCACGTCGTCTGCAGAAATCTCTCAATGCTCAGCCACCAACTATGATAATTTTTTTTTTTTTTTGTTCTGCTTTGTTGTTTATTTCTTTGCTCCCTTTTCTGCTTTCTTTCCTTGATTTTCACTTTCTTCTTTTGATTTTGATTCAATTTTTTTTCTGCCGGTTTGAAGTCTAAAAGTGAAGCGAGAAAGAAATTTGAAGCATTAAAGTTAGAATCTAGAATATTATTTAGTTTTTATTTCTTATTCTTAGAGAAAGCAACGAAAACTTATTTTGAAAAAGAATTTTAAGAAAGCAAAAATTAAGGAATTTAAATAAATTAATTTAGATACAATTTTTAATAATCTTCGTTTGAGTTCTTTTAAGTGTTGAATTTTTTTGGAACATTTTCACTTTTTATTTTAATTTTTCTTATTTCATTTTTATTTTCTTAAAAATTTAGTTTCTTATTTTAATTTAATTTAATTTTCTATATAATGTCTTTCTTTCTATTATCAATTTTGTACTATAAAAGAAAGTATTTTCTTATTGTACTACCGATATGAATAATAAAATTGAATTGAATTGAATTAAGTTGATTATATATGAATTTGAGTATATATATGAATTTTATTTTATTATATTTTATTTTAATTTATTGTATTTTACTTTATAATATATTATTTTGTAAAATTTTATTTTCTATTTATATTTATTACGATATTTGAGATATTACAAAATTAAATGCAAGAAAGCTTTTAATTATATTATATTTAACTGTAACATATTAAGTTTTCAGTAATTAATTCAAGTGATTTATTCAGTTCAATGAGTGTATTTATGTTCTTTAGTATTTGTTTCATTTAAGTTGCCATGAGTAAGCAAAATACAAAAAATAATAATAATAATAATAATAATAATATTATTAATATTAATAAAACACAAACAAAAAGGAATCCATTTTTTTGGCCTGCTGACGCCGAAGCATGCATTTTATTTATTTTAAATACAAACAACAGCTGAAATGAACATAATTTCAAGCATTGCTTTTGTAGTGAAATATTTATTTAACCTCATTTACAAAAAAAGATATATAATATGTACATAAGAATGGTAGATGAAATATCATTAATAACGACGTTATAGAAATTAACATCGGCCGGATACCGTTAATATGTCGGCCGCAGTGTGTCGCTTGTAACGGCATTTGGATGGGTTGTTGTTGTAGTTTATTTGTGTTTAATGAAGAGAGGGAAAGAGAGAGAGAGTGAGACAGAGAAGTGACAGTTTTCACAGGAATTCTTATCATTTTAATATGTTGATGATTAAACTTTATATTTTAAAGTAATATGTAATGTAAAACATGTATGAAAAAAACAAAAAATGGTCTGCCAAGATTAAGGAAAATAGAAAAACGAGAAAAAACACGTCATGTTTCGCCGAAGTCAAATAAACTGAAATTTAATGAAATTTGAATACTGCGTTTTAAATAAAAATAACAACGACAACACTCTTGAACTCACTCACTTTCACACACTGAATGTAGTGAGTCTTAAAAGCGTTTTGTTTGTTATTGGCATCTCGCTCAGCCACTAAAAAGAGCAGACAGTAAAAAAGAGAGCGAGAGTCAGAGTCGGAGTCGGAGCTAGAGCTTGAAAAAGCACTTAAGATCAGCTGAACTGCTAAACAATTTATTATCCTGTTTTTCTGGACAATAAAACTTTAACCAGCCTCTCAAATTCAGTCACAGTCACAGTCTCGGTCTCAGACTCACCCTCTCTATAATCTCAGTAGCAGTTTCTGTCCTCAGAAGTTAGTTCATAAATTCACAACCGAACGCTAACAATCGAATCAACACAGTACCACGCCCACCAAAAAAGAAACACTTTGAAACAACCTGAGAATAATAATAACTGTAAAAACAACAACAACAACTACAACAACGAGAGTAGCACGGGATATTAGCAGCATAGAATAGTGTGTTTCTGTTATAGAATGGCTCTGTATTTTAAACGATTACAAAAGATGTTGGACAAGATGATGAACTGACGAGGGGGGGAGGGAAGGATGAAATATATATATGTACATATAAACGAAGTCATAAATGAACGGAAAAGTTCAGAAGAGTAAAGAGAAGAACGGAGGAGGGAGAAAAATTTACATTTAATTATAAAGAACTCTTTTTTGACCTGAATAAAATCATTAAATGATAAAAAGAACAGAGATAATTTAACACCCAGATAAAAGAAGGAGGAAGAGGGAAGGAGAAAGATAGAAAAAGTGGCGAGAGAGAGAGAGAGAGAGGGGGGGAGGGAGAAACGTAGCCAGAAAGAGAGCTTAAAATGTAGTTACTTTAGATGTAAAGATGATTTACAATGGTTTATAATAAATTGGTTGTAATATTTTATCCAATCACTTTTTTAATTGTAATAAAAAATGTCGATAAATCTATCGATGAAGGAAAGCGATAAATTGTGTTTAAACAATATTCAATTTATTATTTCTTTTTATTAAGATATGTTGATTGATATTTTTTTAAATTAATCATATTCTTATTTCTAATCCATATCATTTATTTAACAAAATAGAGGTACTTTTTTAGCCATCACTGTTCTGGTCCCGCGAGTGCGTATGAATGCGTGATAAATTGTTTGCATAAGGATGGATTTTTTCCTGTTTGTTTTACTCTTTGAGTGATTATAATTTGGATAGCATATCAGAGGTACGCATATCCTTAGGGACACTCACTCACACACACACTCACTCACACACACACATACACACACACACACACTCACACACACAATTCCAGAGCTGCCAGTGATTTATTTTTCTGACTCCTCATTTATTCATGTTTTATTAAAAAGGGAACATGAAAAAATCCCACCAAAAAGCACACACGACAAGCAAGATACCGTATTAAGAATTCTTTCGAACTTCCGTTTCCGCCGGAAGAACCCACATCAACACGACGGAGAGTGTGTCTGTCTGTTTGTCTGTCCATCTGATTGCGGTGGTGATCATCTGAAGTGCGTACTTTAAACGCTACTGCTAAAATTTTCAAAGCGAAACACAGAATTTATACGGATAAACTATACACATACACATACTATATACACAACGACACTCTCTCACACACACACACATACAAATGCACACATACCCTTAAACACACCCACACGTACACAACCATTTACAAGCATTTGTAAAGCACCGGAAATAATTTAAAACATTTTTCGAGGCAAAAATTTTACTTGTCAAGTTACGAGTGCGGTTTTTTACTGTGGTTGTTGTTGTTGTTGCTGTAGTTGTTGTAGTTGTTGTGGTTTGGTTATTGCTCTTGGTGTGTTGTTGGAGTTGTCTTGTTGTTGTTGTTGTTGCTCTTGTTTATGTATGAATTTATATGTATGTGGATACTTTTTTATATATGTATTTGTTTGGGACCTTTGGAATCTCCTTAAACCCTCATATGGGTAATTTTTCCGGTAGCTAAGGGTCTAAATATATAAATACATCTAAAAGGCGAGATCTGTTAACATTTTTGAAAAGTTTCTTCAACTACTTTATTTAGAACTATTATTGTTATCAAATGTTTCCTGGAATTCAGCTTTGTTTTTTCTGTTTTTCTTCCTTTTTTCCTCAATTAAAATTAATGTAAATTCCTCGATTGACTGCAATTAAAATTTACTCTGCGAAAAATAAAAGTCGAATTAAAAACTTTTCGTTTTCATTCTCGAATAATAAATAAAGTACTATTTAAAAGTTTCATTACGAAAAAAGTTAGCATTTTTTACTGGTTACCAAATAAAGAAAGCTATCGGCTGCCTTCCTTCTTCGCCTCCTTCTTCGTCACTCTCTTCTTTTTGAGTTTTACTTCCGTTCAAGGAAAACTACAACAAGGACAACAACAACAACAACTACAACACGAACATTTTAACTACTTGCGGACAGAAATAAACATTCACTTCAACGTCCTGAGCAGCTGTTATTGATTGATTGCCTTGCCTTCTGATTTTTGAATTCCATGTTCAATGATTGATCGATTGATTGATTGATTGACTGATTGACTGATTGACTGACTGACTACTGGCGGCTACTCAGAGCTCGCAGAGTGTCCACAACAGACTACGGTTGGTCAATTAATGCGGCTTCATTGTGGCTCACGGGAATGAAATCACGTAGCAGTAGCTCAAAATTGAAATCCTTTCCGCCCCCTCCGCCCATCCTCCCAACAACATGCTATTTCCATGCTGCTTGAGAATGTTTTTATACACCTTCCTATCTTCATTGTTGTTGTTTCTGTGGTTGTGGTTGTCTCCTTGTTCTTCGTTTTCGTTTTCATCTTCATACCGACCTCCTTTTTACCTTCTTTTGCACTACGAGTATGTCGAATCTGCATCGAAATTGAAAGTGAATAATTCTTGTATAAAAAAATTCCTTTCTCGCATAAAATGAAGGTATATTTTTGGGGTACCCTACTGCACTCCACTGCAATGCAGAAGAAGAAAATGTATACAAATGGTCTGCATATGATACGGCATGCTACAAGAGCGAGGACCACGCCCCTTCCGATGGAGTTATTCTAAGATATTCAAGCCTTCATTCATATTGTATACTATTCACCCATGATTGACATCTGAAAACATTTCCTTCCCTTCAAGTAATTTTTAGAGTATATAATATAAAAGTGGACTAACCACGCCTATAAGCAGTGTACTTCCCACTTCTATTCGTAGGATATAAAAAAAATCCTTTACTTATAATATAATATCTTCCGATTGATAACTCTAACATTTTGAAATCTCTTGAAAAGAATGAATTACGATTTTTGCAAGTTATAGCAAAAGTCGCCAACGACCGACTATAGCAACATGCGACTTTGTTGATATTCCAAGAATTTTATATTTCGAAAGTATTTTCTAATAAAGGGAAAAACTTAAATCTTTTCTGTGATAACATTGGAATTTCACTATCAATGTATGTTGGCCTGAGTGATAGGTTAACTGAACGATTTGAGTTAAGTTGGGTGATATGATGGCGAGGGAGGGGGAGCGGGGGGGGAGGATATAGTGCGGAGTAAATTCAGCCTGGAAAGTAGAAAAATCTAGGATAAATTCTTCAAATAAGTTTTTCCAGCGAGTGTATTCTCTGCTCTATTTTATGTACATACTTTCAAACTACGATTTATTGAGAAGACTTTAATATTGGATTTCATATAAATATTATAGAAAAATAAGTTTTTCTTTTCTTCGGTCGAAAGTCGCTCGGATCTTCACTCGATTTTCACTTGATTTTCACTCGATCTTCGTTCGATCTTCACTAGATTTTCTCTTAAACCTTACTGAAGACATAAATTACAAAAAAAATAAAAAATTCTATTTTTAAAGCTCACAGGCTGTATTGTCTTGTGTCAATTTTGAATATATGCCAAAATATGTTGTATGTTTGCTCAGTCTCAATAAATCTTTTAAATAACAGTAAATAAACCATAAATAAAATGGACACCAAAATGGACAGCAAAAATATTTTTTCAAAAATTCTCACATTCAGCATGCGTAAAAAAGTATACAATATATGTATAAAAAATGTCAAGGACGTTCATGTGGGCACTCGGTGCCGGACTCGGTTATAATTTAACGCATCTGAGTGTCTTTATGCCCCGTTTTTTAATATTTTTTTCTGTTTTTTGTAGCCAGCTGAAGTGACTGTGATTCTGTCACCGATGTGGATTTTTGGATTCTGTTTTTGTTGTTGTTATTGTGGTTGTCAGTGGTTTTTTGCTAGCTTTTTTCAGCTGCTGTTTGTGGCACATCTCATCAGGTCGTCTTGCAAATCCTTAGAAAGGATATCGTTTTAAACTCTTTCTACAGGCATCATGTGCTGCTGTTCTTTTTCTTTCTCTCTCCTTCCCACCTTCTTTCATTTGTCCCTCCCCTTCCCTCACTCTCTTTCTCCATCTCTCTCGCGTATTACGATTTGGATAATTTAATATATTGTAATGATATAGTATCACTAAAACGGTAGGGTTAATGATATATACAGAATATTTTTTATTTATGAAATAATATAGGAATAATATAGTGAAGAAATTTAATTCTTTGCTTTGGTAGTTTTTCTTTAATTTAAATAGAATATTCTAGCGCATTTTTTGGAAATCTCATTAGTAATTAGTATCTCGTAATTTAGAAAGATTAAATGTCTTTAGTTTTCTTGTTCTTATTATTACTCTTTTCTTGCCTTTTTTCTTAAGTCTCCAATTTTTTACTTTTTCTTTTCTTTTATTCCTCTTTACGCCTTTTTTAGCCTTCTTACTTATGAGTGATATTTTTTTTTATGTCCTTCCGAATGAAAGTTTTAAAGTTTTTGGAACGGTTTATCTCGCTTCTTCTATTCTTCTTTCCTTAAAAAGGATAGAATGTAGCTATACAATTGTCTATCATATATGTAGAATCTCTCTGAAAATGTATAGAAATAAATTTTTATTGTTCATAATATTTTATGAGTTCACTAACATTTTTTACTGAACTCAAACATCGAAAGCTTTATTAAATTCTCCTATAATGCTTTTGAATGCTTTTCAATTCTATCGTAGTTTCTTTTTATGCTTCAATTTGATTGTCAGTTTTTTCTTTTGATTCATCTTTTGTTATTTTTTATAAAAATAAGTACATTAAAAATACCAACCGCGAAAATGATTCATGACTCATGAAATCAGTTCCTTTGATGGAGTTTATTCTTTTTCCTTTCTCCCTTGCCACTCCCACCGTGCCACATCGTAGTTGTTGCTGATGTCGTCGTCGTCGTTGTTGTTGTTGTTTTATGATGTTGTTTATGATGTTGTTGCGAAACTAATTCCTCAACATGAATCTTTTATTGTTTCATTAAATGAACAAACGATTACCCATGAGAATCGCTTTCTGCTTTACCATAAAAAAGGTGTACAATTTTTTTTTGTGGAAAACTTTTCCTTTTTTTTTAATGCAACAGTATTTATTTGATGTTCTTCTGTTTCTTTTTTTCGTTTTATTTTTGATTCTAGTTTGTATGAGAAGTTTTTAAAATTCTTTCTTTTATTGTTTCTGTTCTTCTGAATGACAAATAAAAAATAGAAAAAATATAACTAATAATAAAAGAAACTCTAAAACAGAGAGAAGGAAGAAAGGGGGTCGGAGGGGAGGGAGAAGGAGGAGGTCGGAGGGGAAAGAGAAGGAGGCGAAGGCTTTAATATTGACAAGTTTTCATTTATGTATGAATAAACGTTGAACTCGCTCACTGGATGGAGTATTAGTGTGTGTTTGAGTGTGTATGTGAATGTGTGTATGTGTGTGTGTGTTGATGTATGTAACTGAGTGTGCGTGTGTGTGCTCACGTGCGTTTTTATCTGTGTCAGTGTCGAACAGACGCAGACTTTCAGATTTCATGTGGTCTCTGCTCTCCTCGCCCATCTCCTCAACTCTCTTCTATTCTCGACTCTCTTCTCCGATACACATGTCCCAATGGTACTCGTATCTAACGCTATTTTTCTTTTTTTTGTATACTCTCCGATGTTATGAATTGTTTTATTTTTGGTTTCGCTTCTTTTCTCGAGTATCCTTTCAATTTGTAGCTTTTTAGACGACATGCATACATCTATGAATGACAGGAAGGGGCGGGGGGGAGGGGGGGAAATTTGTTTTGCATGCGTGTGTGTGTGTGTGGTTGTGTGTCCATCACGTGATTGCGTTGTTTTATGTTGCAAGATATGCAAAACTATAAATAAAAATTCGCTTAGTCAGGGAATCTCTCTCTCCTCGAGTGATTCATTCTTCTCCCTCTCTTTACTGCCTCACTCACCCTTTCTTCTATCGCGGTGCTTGCGGTGGAGTTGGATGGATGGATGGATCCACAGAAGGTTCATAGAATTCATGCTTCTGTTTAGGTTTGAGTTCATTTTACTTTTGCAGTTGGTTTGACTTTGCATCACTGGAGTTATTGTTGTTGCTGTTGTTGCAGAGCAGACTCAGACTTCGATGCTGTTTTAAATGCAATTTTTGTCTTCATTTGTAACGAAGGACGGATGCAAAGAAATGAAATTTAATCCAATAAAAAAGCAATAAGAATTGATTTATTGATAAAAGGACAAATTGGTAAAGAACTAGAAGAGAGAGTGAGGTTGGTGAGAGAGAGAGTGAGAGAGAGAGAGGGATGGAGAATTGTTAGCTTAGTTGTTTATACCTTTTTTATAACTATTTCTATGCTTGCACTTCTCTTCTTTTGCTTCGTCTTCTAGCCAACTCCTTCTCCATTTTAATATCCTATCCGCCTGTTTATTTTATCCGTCTCTCGATCTTCTCTTCTTCCTCGATCTCTCAATCATCTTTCGACCTTCTTTTGATATTCTTTCGATCTCATTGCGATCTTCTCTCGATACATTTTTTCTCTGTCTATTCTTCACTTTCTTCTGTCTTTTCTTCTGTCACCCACCCCACCCCCCCTCCCTGTTCCCCCTCGACACACGTCATCGTTTGTGTGTCGGTTGATTCATCATTGTTTGACTTTTGATACGTTTCTGCATCGCGATGACGTTTATCTTTGGCTCCTTTTTGCATAACCCTCGTTTCCCCGCCCGTTCATCCGTCCCATTCGCTGTGTCTATCTTCGTTTGCGGTTTTATATGCTCACAATTTGCTTTGTACTTCATTCTAATCTAATGACGATCTGCGACGAGGACCCTCCTCTCTGAATCAGACTGTAGAAGTACCTAATGTGGTCTTCGCTTCCCTCCTCTTCGGCTCCTAACTGGTCAACGATGATTTGTGACCACGTTGGCTTTATATTGAGCATGTTGTTTGCGCTGTTCTTCGACTGACGTCATGTTTGATCAAGCGATGTGACAAAAGAATTCTTATCAAACGATCTGCTGAGTTGCAATATTTATCAACCCATCATTATATGATTTAAAGTTTTCATAATGAACTCTGTACATTCTTATCTTCATTCCATCATTTCACTCATATTCTCTCCATGAAATCAGTCGGATTCAATTCATGAAACCACTTGAATTCACTCCATGAACCCTCTAGTATTCGTTCCAGGAATCCATTCAAATTTATTCCATTAACTTACTTTAATTCATTCAGTGAAGTCCCTTGAATTCATTCCATAAACTCTGCTGTATTCATCTGTTCCATAAAACTTTATATTAACTCCGATTCACTTTGAACTCTAGTTGTTTTCACCATCATTTCTCTCCATCTCTTTCTCCCTCGCTTTATTTGGCTATTCTTACCCAATGCTTGTTCTTCTTAGAGTCCTACTGAAGCATCAAATCTCTTTCAAATGTCAAGAGGTTGACGATTATCACACAAACTGTGAAATTTTCTATCCTTTCTTGACACTTGCATCATTCTCTCTCTTCGTCACCTGTTTTTCCGCTACTTACGATGTGCGCACAATTTGAGAATAGAGTGGAATTAAGGGAAAACATAGAGAAGAAAAAAAAACAAAAATAATAAAAAAGAGCCACTTTTTATTAGGCGAGTCCAGGGTGAAAAAGAGTGAAAGAGTGAAAAGAGCACTTTTTAGAAATCTCTGCTTTGATGCGGTTTGGCAAATCATATTAAAATTTTTCACTGGCACTTTTCAAGGTGAGTTTTCACTCACTTACTCACTCTCTCTTTCTCTTTCTCTTGTCTCAGCCCTTCTCTCTCTCTCTCTCTCTCACTCTCTTTCTCACTCTCTTTCATTCGCATTATTTGCGCATTCATGCGAACTTCTTTTGTTCGGCGGTGAAGAAGGAGGTTCTTTTTTCTGCTTGTATTTTCAAAATAACTGTAAAAATAGGTGCAAAGCGAATCTAATTAATTTTATTCTGGTTGTTTATTCTTGTTTTGTTTTTTGTGCAGAGAAACTTTCATGATTTGAAATGACTTTCATAATTTTCATTCGGCTTTTCATTCAAATGTTCATTCAAGAGTGAAGCGCTCTTCCGTCTCCCTCTTTCCTGTCTCTCCCATCTCTTTCTTCTTCTTCTTCTAGCTTTTTTACTATGCTTTTACTTCAATTTTTAAACCGAATTTAAATTTCTGAAAGAAGTTCTTGGAAAGGATGAAGAAAAATATAAAAAAATACTAAAGAGTATAAAAAGAATATTTTTTATTTGAAATTGTTTTCCTTTTTTTAAAAAGTGTTGTTAATATTTTTTATTTGGGTGTTCGTTTGTATTAGTATTGAAGAGAAATCATATCGAGACATTAGAATGTCCTTTTGTGACACACTTTCGAATGCATCCTTCAATAGCTTTGCCCTATTTTATTCTCGTGTTGTTTACCCTTTAAACTCGCTATTCAGCAGCCGTCTCTCTCATTCTCATTCTCTCTCTTTGACTCTCTTCCTTCCTCTTAATAGTTACAATTAAAATTTCTTGGCTCTCGAAAACAAGTCCATTTTATTTTTGGCATCAACTCGGATCGCGCCGCATTCTATATTTTTAGTTGTTTCCTTCCTAAAAAACAGCATGTCTTAAAAAACGAGACCCACTTTTCGACCCGCTCACTCCTTCCAGTCTAATTTTCCGTTGTTTTTTGTAGAGATGGGATGAAAAATTGCACTCCAACTCGAACTCAATTCCAGAGAATCGATTCCATTCTGAGTTTCAGGCTGACGCTGAGGTTGAGCCTGTTGTTGATGCAATATTTTTAATCCTCAACATCGATGTTGATGATGTTGTTACTGTTGTTGTTGTTTTTGTGTGTCTTCTTCTTCTTTCTGTTCTTCTGGAATAAACCGAGAGAACATTTTTGGCAATCGATTTAATGATTTCTATTGTTGTTTCTTTTTTTGGATCTACAGATTAAAGGGAAAAAACCAAAATGAATAAATAAGAAAATCTGAAAAAATGGTTGCCTATTTTTTGGTCCCTAAAGAAATCGTAAACCAAAAAGTCGGAGAATGACAAAATCATGAGCTGGAAATTTATACGTGACAGAATTTTATACCAGAAAGAAAAAGAAGACGGAGAAGAGGAACAATTGAATTCTTTGATAGAATATGAAAATTCAGGCACGCAAATTTACTTGGTTTGGTATGGAAAAAAATACCAACAAATAATTTCATTAAATTTCATGGATTACATTGAATTCTGTATTCCGATGACTACAAATGAGTTGCGGGAACGAAGGGAAGAAATTCGATTATCGGAGTTGATTTTAATTAGTTGAACGAGGAAAGAATGGATGAAGAGGAGGGGATGAAAAATGAGGGGGGGGGGAATGAGGAACACGAATAACAGAGGAAACGTGGTCAAAGTTGAGAACTGAATTGAGTAAATAATCGAGAACCATTTTAATTCGAGCAAATATTGAGCTGAATTGGATTGGGCAAAAAAATACTAAGAAAATAGAACAAATCTATTGATATCAGAATTTCGTGAGATTTTCTGAATCCGAATTTCAATTGAAATGAATAAATTGCATCTGAGTTTCCCAAATTTAACGAAATTCCAAAAATTGCAGATTTTATTATGTGAATATTATTATTAGAGAAAATTTTTTTTTATTTATAAACAATTTATCAATTTTATATAAAATAATTTCTCTTTTCTTCTCATTTTTAGATTTGAAAACGCTTTCGAAACCCGTTTAAAATAATTGCTTAAACCAAAAAAGTTCGAAAAGCGACTAAAATAAAAACACACAACATTAAATCGTAATTAAAAAATAAATATAATAATATTATATGTATATAATAAATAAAATAAGATAATTAATTAACAGAAAAAAAAGGGGGGAAAACATAGAAAAACGTCGCTAATATCAATCAAACAGGTTGAAGTCCCAAGAGCGTTAAGTGAGCGTTAACAGTGAACTTTTCTAACATATCGATAAACAAAACGAAGACAAATAGAGCAAAAAAGATATAAAAATAAAACTTGAAATAAAAAGTTCGACAAGTAATACAACTACAACAACAAAAAGCTCAAGAAACTCTTGAATTATAAAGGAATAGAGCTCAAAAATAGACTCTGAAAAGTTTATTATTGATATTGAAAACAAGAACAACGACGACGATAACGACCACAGGAAAAACGACGACGACGAAGAAGAAGAAGAAGAATAAGAAGAAGAAGACAAGTTTAAGTAATACGAGAGAATAAAAAAAAAATATTTCTTGACAGAATCCAGTCAACATTCAGAACAAAAACATTTATCAAAATAACAGAAGAAGCAGAAGCAGAAGAAGCATCATCAGCAGACGATAATAAAAAATCAAAAACAATAAAAACAACAATAAAAGCAAAAACCGAGAACAACAACAGCAGCAGCTTAAAAGCCAGACAGAAAAAAGAACCGCCCGAGAAACGGAAGAAAACAACACGTTGTTGAAGGAGTTCAACGAGCAGCAAAAACAAAATCAACAACAACAACACATCTTCAAAGTTCAACTCACTCGAGCAGCTTCGGCAGTCAGGAGAACAATAAAATCACAACAACAGCAACAAACAAACACATCGACATTTCGGCCAATGACCTTTAAATCACTGTTGTTGCTATTGTATTTAAAAATCTTTTTTTGCATTTTTATCGTATCTAACAAATGATACGAAATCGACGATAAAAACATCGAGAAGCTCGTCAAATCGTAAAAACTAAAGAAAACATCACCACAACAACAACAGAGAAGATCAGCAAATCCAATAAAAGATACAACAAAATAAAAGAAATTCAATTTAGAGAAAAGGAAGAAGAAAAAGCAGTAGTTATCGTAGAAGAAGAAGAAAATGTAGGCGGTTCTTTACACTTAACGGAAGTGATTCTTCGGGAAATGTTAATGTTTTCAAAGTTACACAAGCTTTTCCAATCTATTCTGAAACTTTTTTGAATTAAATGACCGAAGAGAGACGAAAAAACAACGAAAACAAAACAATCGTGAAAACTTTTTAATTTTTATAATCTTCAGAGGAAGTAAGAAACAATAACAAATACAATAACAAAGAAACAATAACAATTACGCGAGAGAGACCCTCTTTTTCTCTACTTTTCGTCTCCCTCTCTCACTCTCTCTCTGTCTTTGTCTCTCTACTTCTTGAGTCTCTTTCTTAAACTACTCTTAACTGTGAAGACGCGATCTTTAAGAAAAACAATAAAATGGTAATAAAATAAATAAAACGAAAGGAAATTAAAATCAATTCAAAAGCCAACCGAATAAGTTTCCGAATATTTATTTAAAATAAACAACCTTTAAATGCTTTGACTGGAATAATAGTGAATAACAAAGCACGAAAATAAATCGTTTACGTAATTAAAGTGGAAGAAAATTGAAATCGTCTGTGTTTTTCTTTTTGTTTTTATACTGGAAATACTTAAAATGAATTTTGTTGTGCAAACTATGATGAACCTCTTAAGAACTACAACAAAAACCAGAGCAGCGGCTGTCTACGCGTTTGTCCTTGGATGTGGATTATTAATAACACTGCCAGGTAAGAATGATGCTCCTTCAGTCACCGCAGAAGTGGTTTCAATAGCGCGCCCACGTTGAGGGCCGAAATTACAGTAATCAGTCAGTTAAACTGTCAGCAGCTGGAGATGACTTCAAATTGGATTTTAATGATTTTAATTAGATTTCTTTTCACATTTTTGCATTGTAGAGAATGATGATGAATGAATGAATGAATGGATGAGAAGAATGGATGGAGAGAAGGATGCAAAAAGAGAAGGAAGAAGAGGAATCTGAATTAATTGACGTGCATTTAACAATTATTAATCTGTTCATATACTTCTTAAATACATTTATACCTCCTAAGTTGAATGAACTGAAAAACAGAAACGGGAGACCAACATGAAGTGTATATGTGATTAGTTATTTGGCTAAGGAAAACATTGCCATTTGTATGTACTGTATGTATGTATGTATGAATGTATTCATGTATGTATGTATGTATGTATGTATGTATGTATGTATGTATGTATGTGTGTGTGTGTGTGTGTATATATGTTTTGAATAACATCAAGTAAGGAATAAAACCACATTCACCACGTCGTATGATTTATTATTTTTTTAATTATTGGTTGTTATGAGATATAACAATCACTTTATCTATATATTTATATCCGAGTATATTATATTTATGGTGCATACATCTGTGTGTTGATAAATAATATGAATACTGTTTAAAAGTTCTTGAATTGAATTGAAGAAGAACAAACCAGTGCAACGCGTCGTATGAGTGATTAATTATTAAAATATGCTTATATCGATCTATTAGTTTATATATGTATTTATATACGATTATATATTTATGTTATATCAATCTCTGTGTCAATAAAATGTATGAATTTATTGTAAATGTTCTAAATTGGTTTAGAAATATAGTAAAGTGCAACACGTCGTATGAGTGATTAATTATTCTGACTATTATGAAATTATGAATTTTAATTGTAATATCTATGTTTTGATCCAAATACATGAATTTGTTGTAAAGGTTTATGCGATAAATTGGACATGAAAACAAACCAGCAAATGCAACATTTCTCATGTAATATGTAAGATTTAACTTCTCAAATCTATTCTGAATATTTTTAAGTATTGAAAGAAGCCAAAGTTCACTAATATTTAGCTGAAACATATGAACATCGATTTCTAAGATAAGAACAAGTATATATTGGAAAAAAATGTCTTGGTCCTGAAAAAGAAGTTCCTTTGAAGTCTTGTAACTTAGTTTGAAGAATTGGCGGGTGAAATCTTTCACTACTTTTAGAAATTTCTTCAGTTTTTAGTATGTTATTCGCTTTTTCCTTTTTTAGCGTTCCTTTCAGTCTCGCTTCTTTTGCAGGACCAAGATTTAGTAGTAGCCGTTTCGAGAAACAGCAACAACAACTGCAGTAAACGTTTCTTGGTCTATCTAAGAAATCTATGATGTCGTATTAGATTGAAAAATAAGCAAAGCGGTCAACATCAGCTGCTGCCGAAGCGAAACGTGCCACGAGAACAATTTTAAACATACCCAAGATATATGGACATTGCACACACACACACACACACAAGAAAGAGAGAGAGAGAAAAGAAGGGGAGCATAAGAAAAGAGAGGGAAAGAGATATAAAAGGAAGATGGAGGATTATAAAATACAAACACTCACTAATAGCTATAAACACGCACTCACCCTCACCCTCAACAATCTGTGCTCGCCCTCACCCTTAACCTCGGCCCTCAACCTCCGCTCTATTCTCACACATCCTAACATGCACCTCACACACTCTCAAAGATACACAGACACACGTATACATTACCAACGGCCATTAAACTCACTGAGCGTAAACTCTACACACACACACACTCATACATACTCATGAATATATGTATGCATGTGATGAACGGATATTTATGCAAATATCCTGTGCCACTGAAAATCCTTAGCAAAAGGATTGCAAATCGTCGTCTCACAAGTTTGAACCTTGTTAAAACTTCGATGCTGCAGATGTTGATTTGTCTGATGTTCTGGGAGTGTCTGTGTGAGTGTGATACACACAGCAGCCACCGAGTGAAACACCAACACATACAAGACTGTTCCAATACACGAGCAAAATGCTAAACAGACGCCGCGTAGAGGCAGTCGTTGACATTGCTCTCTGAATGTTAATCTGTATCCATCTCAATGCGATGGCGATGGAGGAATCGAATTCAGTCGATTTTAATTTGACCGAAGAATTACATTTCAATTACTTCTGTTTGCATTTAACAATATTGAAATGGCTAAAAACAACCTTAGATTTCATCTCTTTTTTTTTAACAGCAAGAAAGTGCCTTAGAGTGTCTTCTAACTCGTTGATGATTCAGTGATTCTTCCTTGTTACTCGTTATTCATTATAATTGGTCTGATAATAACGAAGATGATTTTAGCTCATTCAGCATTCATGGAATCTTCTTTGTTACTCAATAATCAATTATCAATTCAATATAACGATCCTTAAATGACACTTAAAATTTTAACGGAAATCTGGGAAAATCCCTGCACCAAAAATCCTCAGTCCATTCAACTTTACGGACGGCATCTTGTTTTTCTGGAAGATTTCAGCAGCATTTATTTTCGGTATTGATTCCTAGTTATTTAGTAGTTTTATGACTGCCGCATCGTCATAGTTCTCTATCCTCTATCCTCCTGCATCCTCCGTCCTCCTTCTTTCGCCCTCCGCCAGCCACATCAATAGCAACGTCATCGTTTAGTACTAGATTTTATGTACCACGAGCCCAATAGACTGGCTCGTGACTGCTGACTATGATTCGGATTCGAAGACACACAGAAATTGAACACAATTCGGACTGCCCGAGAACGCGTTGTTTATGATGGCGTTGCTGCTGCTGTTGGATTCATTTTTATTGGTACGGGTCTCTTGATGGTGATGCTGATGCTGGTCCTGTTGCTGGTGCCGGTGTTGCCGCTGCTGATTCTTCTTTGGGGATCCGGATTGGATGTGGATTTGATATGGCTATCGTGAGCGCGGAAAGTGAGGAGAACTCGCGCGCGGCCTGAATTCGGTGCCTCTAAGAGTAGTTTAGGGATTTCGGTTCGGCTTTGGTGCAACATCCTGTGTGCAAATGAGCCACCGAATGAACGAATGCAAGAATGAATGAACGACGGACGCAACATCAACAGAGCGGAGGAAAGCACGATGCAGGAGCAATCATCGGTGCAGCGCCCCGAAGTAAGGAGCAAGAAATCCTTGAGGTATTAAGCCGAATGAAGCGAACAGAACTGTTTAGGCTTTTAAAGAGCCATGCTCTGTCCCTGTTGTTGTTGTTATACGGTCTGTTGGCCGGATGAGTAACGACAGCCGATTCTATCTACAATATTTTTGTTGTTTCTTTTTTATTATTGATCTAAAAAAGGAAGGATGGAAAATTATACAAAAAATTATAATAAAAAGTACAATAGTAAGGATATAAAACGCTCAGGGACACAGATGGTTCTCTGCTGTCGAATAGATTCTTCTTTTTGGTCTCTAAAAAAAGTTAATTCAACAGCAGTGCTTCTTCCTGGCTGAGAACAACTTCTTCTTATCCTTAAACTAAGTTCGAGCAGTTCCCGGAGAACCTTCACGAGTCACGTCGTTGTCCTTTGAATGTCCTGGCTGTTTGTGTGTGGCTCTTGTTGTTTTTGTGAAACGACGTCTCTGGGAAGTCTTCAAAACAATGAGCCAGACTAAGGCCCATTGAAAGGCTCACACACGGCAGAAAGACAGCGATAAAGAAGAAGAGCATAAGAGGGAGAGGGAGACAGAGAGATAGTCACAGAGACGGAGACAGAGCGAAAAGGAGAGAGAAAGGGAAAGATTCTTCAGGCGATTGTGCTTCAGCTTGTAATTAGCTGCTTTTCTCATCCACTTCCTCTTCCTCTTCTTCCTCTTCCTCTGCCTTTCTTCGGTTCTTCCTCTATCCTGATGCTACTCTTGAGCCGCTTGACGTAGGCAGCTTTTGTCCTCCGTGCCTCCTTGGCAATGAGCCGAGATTATCGCCGGGCTTCAAAACTTTACCATACACATTGGCAACACAATCACACTCACTCACACTCGCTCACAACTCAGGCACCAACACTTCCATAGACAACACTCACTTAATCCTTTAAATGTTCGCAATCTGCACGGGAAACAATGTTGCATGCTTCCGCCATCTTTTGTGTGATGTTTTATGGAGTTTTTTAACTTTCTCTCTATATACGAGTACGAGTACAGTTAACTAAACCCTATTCAGCCATATACACGCCTACATACACACACACCTACACACTCACTCCTTACTTACTCAGCTAAAACGCAGCGACGAGAGATCGTTACTTTATATTTTATGATTTATTAAATTTGAGGATGAGTTGTGAGTACGTGAGCTACGTACGTGTGTTGTTCTTGTATTTATTTTTCACTTCGAAATTGCGGTTTTCTTACTTAAAGCTGTGCCACCGAAGCCGCAGCATGCTCTGGTTTCCCGTGATTTTTTCTAGCTGTGGTTTAGACGACGCCTACCGTCAGCCGCACATCTTCCTGCCCGATCACACTGCCAATGTTATGCATAAGTAATGAACATTAAAAATTGAACGCGGCAAAAGTGATGCCGAGTAGAATGCTATTAAAAAGGCTCATGCGGCTGGGTCTCAGTCTGTGCTGAGGACGTGCTCGCCTAGCAAAAGAAGCCAATTTCTAAAGTAAATGTAGGATTAGAGCTAATTGAATCATCTGGCAGGATCATTATACGGGAGGATGAAAAGTATCAAAGATGACTTTCATTTCGCTGCGCGTCGTCGTATAAATGATTTTACTTTGATTATTTTAGCGAAATTTTCGAAGGAGGGATGAAAAACATACTAAGTCAACATATCAGCGTATGAAATCAATATAAAAGCGTATGAAATCAATATAAAAGCGTATGAAATCAAGCTAAAGGCGTATGAATTTAATTTAAATAAAGCTTAGTGAAAGTTTCCTTAATATCTGTACTGTATGCATTGTTGTTGAATTTAGCTGTCTTTCAAATTATGGTAATCAATGCAAAATCGTTTAGCTTGCTAAATCGACTGCAATTTCAGTAAAAAATATTCCAGAAGTAGAAGTATGTACCAAGAAATCTGATCTATATTGAATCCATGTATATTAATGTTCGTATTATATATGATAATACATTTTTATATATGATTATTATATTATATGAATATAATTATTTACATTTAATGATCTGAGGTGATATTTCTTAATATTTACATCAGAAAGAGTGACAAGCAGTTTTATAAGGGCAACCAATTCAGAAATAGATTTAAATCTCAATGAAACTTCATCAAAAATATTTCAGGATCTTGCCAGAGGTTAAAATACACGGAACTTTCTCAAGTCTGATCGATATTTCGTACAAATTTATTCACATTTGTATAAAATTAATTACCTAGGGAACACCACGTCGTGTGAGCAACATTCTTATTTATATCATTCGAGTAAATGAAGTGAAGTTTTTCACAATATTATTAAAAGACTGTTCTGTTTTTTTTTCATTCATATATTTTGATCTATTTATTTTATTTTTTATGAATTTTACTTTATTTTTCTTCAACAACCACAACCACAGCCACATTCGGTGCAGCTGCTTCTGCTGCTGTGCGATTTGTTCGATTCATATTGTGTTTGTTTGCTTCTTTTGAATGTAAATATTGACTTACATGAAAGGGCGGTGGGTGGTGGGCGTGGTGGCGGCTTGTATAAATCACTTTATCCAACTCTAAATATGCTCTCAGTACTGCTGTTGAAGTCACTTCGCTGCACTTCACTTCACTTCACTTCACTTGTGTTTGTTTGCTTGTTCGAGTGCCAATAAAGAGACACGGCGTGGTGCAAATGCAACAACAACAACGACCAACCCCTCTCTTAGTTATAGAAGTCAGTAGCGTTGAATGCGGTTGCGGGTTCAACTTCTGACTGGTACAAAATAATTATCCTTGTGCTCTTCTATTTGTTTGCTTTGATTCCGCACACAGAATAACAGCATAACTCACATAATACTCTCATTCATACTCTAGTCTCTTTCGCTCTCACTCTCTCCTTGTCCTCCTTTCTCTCCTTCCTCTCCTTTCTCTTTCGTATCCTCTTGGCACTAATATTATGTTTCTCTTCTATTCTCCGAAACTTATTCTTTATGTTGCTTTATTTGTAACTTTTTAAGTTCAAAACATCTGAACATGAAATATTTTTACAAAGTTACAAAATATCGGTAGATATGAGCATAGAATTCGATTGATAGTTTTGCACTCAATACAATGAAAAGCACAAATATAATCCATAATATTTGTTGAATGGAAATTCTGTTGAATAACAAAAATAAATACAAAATCTTACACATGGTTTTGATGTTTGTTAACATGTCCTTTTTTTATAGACATCCTTTGAAGTAACATTATTGGACATCCTCTTGTGTTCCTTGTGCCTTGCTTCCTCTCCGAATAAAATTCGTGAATAGAAATTGTGTTTGTTTTGTTTTATTTATTTTATTTTCTGCAAAAGTTTTTCATTTTAAATTTGTTTATAAAACAATAAAATCTTTTGTTTCTATTTGAAGCATATTCTTCTTGTTACAGTTGCAATTTTCATGATTTTTTGGTATTCTTTACGTTCATTTTAATTCTTCTCTTCCTCATCTTAAATTCTTCACTTCCTCATCTTAAATTCTTCTCTTCCTCATCTTAAATTCTTCTTTTCCTCATCTTAAATTCTTCTAGAACTCATCGTTAATTCTTCTACTCGTTTATTGAGAACCAACTTTATATTGAAATTCAAGTTTTTTAAACTGATTTTCATATTTTAAAAATTGTACGAACGATTTTCGCGAATGATTCGTGTCCCTTTATTGAATGGTGACTTTTAGCCTCTCTAAAAAGTTCTTTCTCCGGTTGCTTTGTTTTGCATCAGTCCCATTTTTCGTATCCGTCCCATTTTTAAACTTTGCTACGAGCTTCGAATTTAAAGCCTGGCATGATATAAAAAAAGATATGATGACATTAAAAACAGCTCTGATGTACAAATTTTCACAGCACCCGAAAGTTTTTGAAATTCATTATTGAATAAATTCCAACCAACCCTTCAGGCTCAGCCCGTCCCTCTCCTTTTCGGGCCGGAAGAAAGCCGCACTGCATCACAGACGGTAACAATTCATAATTTCCATGACTCACCTGTCACGTGAAATGATGTCACACTGCGGGCGGGTGTGGAAGTCTGCGGGAGGCAGTGTAATAAAAATAGGATTTTCCTAGATTTGTAAAGTTTCGGTTTTACCCAAATGTAAAAAAAGGAGCAGCGAAACAAAAAAAAATTACATTGAATTGTAAAATTCCATGGAAATTGTGAAAATATGATTGAAAGAATGACTGAATGACTGAGGAAGGAAGGAAACCCGAGAGCAGGACGTGGATTTAAGCCACCTGCGTGGACTGGTGATAAAATTGCGTGTGTGTGATAAATGGATAAAGCACTCAGCTGCAAATATGCTCAAATATCCCGGAAAATGTTTTGTTTTGCACAGCGTGGGATAGTAATTCCCTCGATAGTCCCTATCAGCCGGAAAGAGTGGGTTCATTAAAGCCAACATACAAACTGTTCACAGATTGAGTTCATTTGTCAAATCGCGTGTTTGACTTTCGACTATTTAACATGTGGATAGGAGGGCAGCTGGATAGGCGAGGATGTGCCTGTAGTGTGGTAAATGATTGGGAATCATTATTTACGTTAGCACCGAGGTACGGATGGAGTAAAGAAATGAACCAACTGATGACAGAGAGGAGAGCAAGAGTTTTCATAGAGAACATAGACATATCTGTTTCGTTTTTAATATCCTTGTCATTTGTGATAAAAAATGGAGACATCTCGCCATCTTTGGACCTTCAAAATTAGCTATCCTTCTATTCTCATTATTCTAATCCTGTTTCTAGTCATCATCTTCATCTAGTCTAAATCTATACTTATTTTTTATACTTCCATCTGAGATATGATTTTCTGCAAATAATCTTTCATCTAAATTAAATGTTAAATAACATGATAAATATTTGTTATCATTTCTCCATCCTTACTTTGAGCAACTACTCGTATTTATCTGCATTCAGAAGAATTTATTTTAGCAAAATATTGTTGTTTATTCCTTCGCTTTGACCAAATATTGTATAAATAGTTCTCGGCAGCTGTATTATATCGAGCTCATGTACTCAGCTCTGCTCGGCAAAAATCAGTTTCTGCAAAATAAAGTGCACTAGCACAGCAGAGAAGCCAAATTCAATTCCATTTCTTCACAAAAATTTCACTCCGTCTTCGAAATTTTGTTCAGTTCTTCCAACCACGTTTCAGAACTTAAAACCGACTTCGTTATGCAGAAGGCTGAAGGCTGTAGCAGTTGTTGTTGTAGTTATTGTTATTGCTATTGCTGGTGTTGTTGCTGTGTTGAATGTCTGCTGGAAGCAGTTGGGCTCATCTCGAGTCTTCGCTCATATCTCGAGGATCTCGAGTGCAAATAACAGGCAACCAAAACCAACAAAAGCCTCCTTCAACCGCCCTCCGCATCACTCAACAACTAACGAGTCCCTACGCAAAGAAAGAAAGAAAGAAAGAAAGAGCGAAAAATGCAAGAAAAAAGATAAAAAAAAGAAAAGACAAGAATAAGATTTGAGAAAAAAAAAGAAACCAAAAGCTGCGAAAAAGGAAAATGAGAAAATGAAGAAATGAGAAAATTGCTACCGACATGAACAACAACAACAACAGCAAACACTAGCCGAATGAAAGGACGCTTGAGGCGACGTTAAGGGAAAAAATTACGTCTAAGAAGTTTTGAAGGAGCTGCTGCACTGCAACGCAACTCTTGCTTGAATGTCTGCGCTGCTGTTGTTGTTGTTGTTGTTGTTGTTGTTGCTGTTGTTGCTGTTGTTACTGTTGTTGTTGGTATGCGTGAACATGACATTAACACGAAAAGTTGTGCGAAGGGCGGTGGGCGCGGTCGGGGTTAAGAGCGGCGGTCCCCTTGCCGAGGGGGGGGGGGTGTAGGAGGTGTTCAGAAGATTATACAGAATTTTGCGTAAACCGGGTTGAGTTGCAGTGCAGCGAAAGTTGAGTTTACAGTTTGACAGATCGCAGTACAAAGAATGAGTACAGAAAGAGTGGGATTTTGTAATTTTTTCGGCCAGACACTTTTTTCGGTGAAGCACTCAACGAGAAACAGTGCTTAAATACATGAGAAGCGTACCGGAATATTAACTAAACTTGAAAACAAAAAACCAAATAATTTAAAAACGAAGTAAAGAAAAGCAAAAATAAAACTAAAACCCAACGAAGAACATTTAAAAGTGGTTTTTATTTCAGAATATTAAAAACTCAGTAGACTGAAGATGAGAGACTGAAGATTGAGAGAGGGAGAGAGAAAGAGAGAGGGAGGAAGAGAGGGAGGGAGAGAGGGATGGAGAGAGGGAGGGAGAGAGGGAGGGAGAGAGTGCAAGCGAGAGATAGACTGAGTGAGTGACTGCTTGAGAGAGAGAGAACTCACTCTTTGAAAGCACGAGACTCTTGAGTCGTTGTCCAGACCCTGAGCCTGAAAAAAGAATGACAAGCAGGCAAACCGACTGACAGACTCACACCCATAGATCGTAATTGTAGGGCCCACAGGTCGAATTATCAATTATTAAGATAATTAGCTCTACTCAAACTTACACACACATACACACACATTCGTGTCCCTTTGAAGGCTTAGAATCTGCCGAGAGTTAAAAGCTGGCTATAAAATATGAGAAGACGTAAGAAAAAACACAGAAATAATAATAATAATAATGATATTAGATAAACACAGGCTGTGTTTAAAATAGAAGCTCTGGATGACAGACTGACAGACTGACTGACTGACTGGCTGACTTTCTGATTGCTTTTATGTCCTGCTCGCTTCTCAGTCTGAGTGTCTGGATGTCTCTGGATGTCTTGTGTGCCACTTTCTCTCTGCACAAACTGAAGGTATGAAAAAGAAACGTTCTTCAACGTATTATCATAAAATTACATGAATTTATTAGAGCTCAGCTGCAGAAACGTTGGAACGTCACATCAAAACGTTGAATGATGATGCTTTAAATGCTCCTTAACTCTGCACTCTACTCTGAGCAGCGTCAAAGACGCATAAGTGAGGTGAATTCAAGTCGGAATTATAAATGCTAATTGATAGCTAAGAGATTAAAGCAACATCTGTGCAACAACAACAACAACAATGCGTTAGTAACTCAAGCCACTACAACAACAACTATTTTAGCTAATAATGTTGTTAACTAAGAACATTTTTTAACAAAATATAAACAAACATTCATAATTTAACAGAGATTTAAAGGATCATTAAAGCTGATGATAGACATTATTACTTTGTAGATATACTATAAAGATATTTAATATATGATTGTGATAAAGACATTATTCCTATATTTTTAGTAATATTTTGTTTCTTAAATATATTTTTTGATTTTATTATATAATATTTCCAAAATATTTTCGGTTTCTTTGTTTTCTTCTTACAATAACATTTGTTATTCTTAAAATATTATTATATATTATACTATACGATGATTTCAGATGTTATTATATATGTACAATCATTTTGGCTTTTATTATTATTAAATTTTATTTGTTTTCAATTATGATCGAATACTCTTTAAATATTCGACGTACATCACAAAGTCTGCGATATTTTTTAGACGTCCAAATTAAACGTATTTCGTGCCCAAAGTGTGGTTAATATTACAAACACAAACGCAATACAATCGGAAAATATATCAAATATGTTGTGCAACGAAGTAAATGCAATATTTTCAATTTAATTGCTTGGACCAAAATTTCACCGAGATACCGACGCAATTAAGTTGCTTTGTAGGTGATAACTATTGGATAACATTAGATAACTATTATAGATAAGGAGAAATCTTATATTTCTACTTACCTATGGGTCAGGTAATCCTAGAGAAGTGCGAAACACACCCATTACAGGTACTTTACTTAGTTTCTTATAAGATTAGAGTATTAAATTATATAACAATAAATAAAGATTACTCATGATATACATAAATCATCATCATAATAGTCGATTACTAGAGGAATACTTCAAGATTATACTACCAGTAAAGTATATTCATAGTATTCATACATAAAGTGAATCCATACATGTTTTAGATGCGAACGCTGGACTATTTTGCGAGTACTCGAAGGACGACAGATGGCCGCAATTTTCTTTAATCCGATTTCTTGTATCCGATCTTGTATGAGAAAATTACTTTCATCGACAACAATAAAAATAACAAGCTTGTGAAAGGTCCTTCACTTCGAAAAACTGCATTAATTTAGAGTACATCTTCCTGAAATAGAATCAGGAGTTGACAAGCAACATCTCGTCATCAGCAACCCAATGTTACTGTTGCTTCAACCTCCCTGCCCCTCCCTCCTTCCCGCGCAATCCAATTCAATCAGCCTCGAGTCACTATTTACTTTGTCAAGCTTGTTGATGTTATTATTTGACATCCAGTTATTTTTCACTCATTTGTAGTACTTACATGTTGCTGTGGCAACTGTTGCAATCTACGGTAAAAAAAAAATATGTAATACCAAAAACTAGTGTTGCCAACTCTACTCTAAACACCTGCAAGTATGAGCTACAACCGGTCAAGATGGCAGTCTCACAAGCTGGCTCGCTGGCTGAATGGCTTATAGCTGGATGACAGCCTGACACATGGGCTGAATGTCAGCTTGGCTCACGTGCTGAATGACTTCCTTACTCGCGGAATAACACCCTGGCTGGGTTGGCTGGCTGGCTGAATGACAAGCGGACTCGATGCTGTGTTCTGTTGGGTGGCTGAATAAACCGCAGACAGACTGACTCCCTGACTGACTCTGGCTGAGCGGGCTGAATGTCCGCTGAAGTAGCAAAGTTCTTTAGTTGCTGTTTGCTGTATTGTTGCCAACTAGGTACCAAATCATTGACCTGCTTAAAAGCTGAAGTGAGTGAACCAACACCAACACCAACAGCAGCAGCAACAATCGAGTGTTTGCTGTTGCTGCTCTGGCAGTTGTGGTAACTACAATGACAGAGCAGCAAAAACTACAACGCCAACAACAACAGCTGTGAATGTTGCAGCTGTGACACGTTGAGAAAAGTTGCTGCTTTTCCAAGTGCAACTCTGGCGACGTTGTTGTTGCTCTGATACTGTTACTACTGCAAAGTACGTCGCTGCTGCTGTTGCTGTTGTTGTTGTTGTTGTTGTCCTTTAGTGCTGCTGCCATCACTGTTGACAAGTGACTAATTGGCAATTTCGAAGACACTTCATACGGTTCGCTGTTCGTTCGTTCGTTCGTTCAGTTATTCGTTGAAGCATTCCTTCGTTCAGTTGTTCTTTCGTTCGTTTATTTTTTTGCGATCGCATTTTTGTTTTTCTGATAGAATTTATTATTGTTACTGTGGTTGATGATGTTGCTCCTGTAATTTGGAAATCCTTTTAACCTCTGCTTGAAGTGACTACTTGGTGAGATTTTAAGCTGAGTGATGACTGAGATTGAGAGAGAGTTTCTGGTTGTGGTTAGAAGACGGCGAAGTCACTCTTGTCACGTGTTTTCAGGTGCGGCACGAAATAAATTTGCATTAAAAACTGAAAAGAGGTCAAAAGAAGAAAGAAGACTTAATTAGCCAGCTTTTTTTTTAATGAATACGTAATACAAATGAAAAGGAGTTGTTATTACATTATAATTGTTCTATGTCTATATTTTTTTGCTTGCATTAATTGAGCAGCAATTTAGTTGTGTCCCTTAGAAAAGGATACTCGGAAGGATACTCATTCATTCAGTGTCCTCTGAGTCAACAACATCCCCAGGCTCAGGAGATGATGTTCACCTCTTCTATGGTTTTTTGCAACGAAGGAAGGTTTTAAAGGAGGCTAAATAAACACATTCACTGCAGAACTCATCTGCACTCCACTCGGCAGGCTGCAGAGTTGCTGAATAATGCAGCAGCAACAGCAGCAGCAGCATCAGCATCAGCATCAGCAGCAGCAGCAACAGAAGCAAAACACTTGATGGCCTTCTAATGATGTTTGTGTTGCTGATTACGATGCCATGAAGGGCGATAATAATATGTTTAACTTGAAAGCAGCTTAAAAGAGCAGAAACTCTCTCGCAGAGATGCACAAACACACACACATACACACACACACACACACACACAAACACAAAGAAGGAGCGGAAGAAAAACTGCAGAGATATCAAAACACTTTTGCATCAATGATGCACTGACATCAGCACAAAAGACTGGGATTTTGAAAGGAAGAGGAGAGAAAGGGAACGAGAGAGGCAGAGAGTGAGAGACAGGAAAAGAAAGAGTGAGAGAAAAAAGAACACGAAATAAAAATAAATAAACAAAAGCTAAAAACCGACAAGAACAACAACAACACATTTGTTTCAGCCAGAAGGTCCGCGGTGGAGCGGTGAGGTGAGGTGAGACGCAGCATGGCTTATTTTTTAACCAAACTGCATGATATCGCTGTCGCTTTTGCTGCTGATTTTAATGCCGGTCGCTGCTGCAATCAGCTTCTCCACACGCGCGAAGGAAAGAGAGCTCAGAAGGGTAGCTGAAAAGACAGAGAACAAAGAGGAGGGGACGAGAAGGAGAGCAGTGAAAGGGGTGAAAGCAGGAGCAATGTTAAGAGCAACGGGTTGTGGAGAGACGCCGTTAGGCAGAGGGTTCTGTTAGAAGAGAGTGGAGAGGACGGCCAGGAAGGAGTGATGAGGTGAATTGTTAGATGAGGGAAGAGGTGAAAGAAGAGGTAAGGTAAGGTCAGTTGAGAAAAGGAAAGGAGAGCGAGAAGGGGTGGAGAACAGGGTACGTAAGTGAAACTTGAAAAAGCGTATATAAAAAGAAATAAAGCACAAAAAAAGGAATGCAAAATGGAATCGTATGAATGGGACGAAAATTAAATGAGTGGAGTAAAAAAACAGAAAAGTTAATAAGAAAAGAAAGAAAAATTCTGTAAACAAGCAAGCAAGCAAGAAAAGAGAAAAAAGCGAAGACGAAAAGAGTCGAAAAATGAAAAAAAAATGCAAGAAAACTTAAAAGTAGTGGAAATTGTGGCGTGAGTAACATTTGCTGAAAGGTAAAAAGTGCTTACAAGGCGCTGAATAAGTGTTGTGTTGATGTATGTGCGTGTGTATGAATAGGTGTTGATGTATGTGTATCTATTTGTATGTATGTGTGGCTTATGCATGTGTGCCTCTGAGACGGTGTGTGTCAAGTTTATAAAAAGTTTTAACTTCAGAAGGTGCAAACTTTGCTGAATGTTTGCAAGGATGTGTGAAGGATTGCAGGAGATGACGTGGAGAGGGAGGAAAGAAGGGAGGGAGGTCTATGCAGATGTACCGAGAGGTGTTGACGTAGAGGCGGCTCTTGTTATTATTTCGCTGTTGTTGTTTCCGTTGTTGTTACACTTCCATCATCTCTTTCAAAGTGACAATACAACGAAAGTGCGACAGAGAGAGCGGAAAGAGGAAGAGGGACGCAGTATACCTGTAAGTGTGAGTGTGTAAGTTGTGTGTGTGTGTGTATTCTTGTGGTTGTGTACATTTATTTTTATGTTTTAATTTCTTGTCAGACGTGTTTAATTTGTCGGTTTCTTGTGCTTTCTATTTTTCTTCGACGTTCTTTTCTTTGCCTTTGTTTTATTCTTTTTTCTGGTTGAGTACTACTTGAAAGTTTATATAGGTTGTTACTTTTATTATACTCTTGTAGCTCTATCACAACATTTGCTTTAATTTCTTCGCTTGTTGATTCAATGATTGATGATGAAACCCAACAAAATCCAAAACATAATGCGAATTATAATGGTTATCAATGACAAATAGAAATTAAAACAACAGAAATAGCAAACAAACGGATTCTGGAATATCAAAGATTGGAAAATTATACGAGTATATGTATTTTTGCACTCTATAAAGTCTTTCGGTAGAGAAGTTTTGTTCCTGACTCTCTCCGTCTCTCTTCCTCAGTATTCATCTCTTTCACTCTACAATATTGTGGTATATAAAGCCAACCAAGAATTCGATAAGTTGCAATAATCGTAATCATAATAATTTTATTTAAATGCTTATGGTCGAAATTTTCGTAGCATATCAATGATGTCTCTCTCTTTCTCTATCTTTTCCTCCCACTCCTTCTCTGTCTCTCTCTCTCACACTCTGTTCTTAACACATTTCTTATATATTCCGTTTCTGGCGCTTTGTTGAGATTTTATACACGTTTTTCCAAAATAACCTATTTAAATGAAATGAGCTCATGTTTATCTGTTCATTCAGTGGACGAGGAGGCAAACAGGACAGAGGGGGGGGGGGGGAAGAACAAAGAAGGGAAAAGAGAACAAAGAGGGGAAAAGAGAACAAAGAGAGAAAAGGAGAAAAGACCAAGGGGGAAAAATGGCACTTAACTTGAGTGTCAACAAGAGAACATAGGAAGAGAATCGATTTCGTATCTACATAAGTATTGCTATTTACAATACAATTTATTCGTGTCAGCTCCGAATTGTCCCCTTAACTCAGAATATTATCTATAATGTTGTTGTTATTATCCTTAAGTTGTTCTAAAATTGTTATTCCGATGACAGTAATAATAATAGAGGAGTTTAATCAAGGCTAGAAGGTTAAAAAATTCAAAACTGAGAAGCATTTATTATGACTTCTGTTGGGCAAAACAGATTAAAAAACAGAGAAAAGTAAAACTAATTACAATACATAGATTGTCGTCAACACACGCCTGTTTATCTGGAAAATTGGTAGAAAATTTAACATCTTCTCTGTTTTTCTTTCACTAACTCAACAAAGGGAAAGGGTGAGTGAAAGAGGAATAGAAGAAGGGACAAAGAGGGGAAGGAGAGATGCAGGTAGTTAAGTTTTAAGAGGGAGATAGGGGCGGAAGAGGAAGAAGAGGATAGAACTTTTTCTAATGAAATCTTGCTTCAATATATTTACACCCAATAACAAAAGGACTTTCTAAAAAATGTTCACAGCAGCTGATGTTTTAATTTTGTGGACTTGTTGTTGTTGTTGTTGTTGTTCTTTTTGCTGTCACAGTTATTCGATTCACTTTCGAATATCGTGTTTGCACTCGTTCTTGTATAAAGCAATAACATTAAGTCTGCAATAACATTTGGAATGAAAAATCAGAAACAAAAGAACATTTTCAATACTTTTTCACCTTCAGCCCTCCCTTCTTTCGATCTCTCACTCACTCCCCCATTGTCTCTCCCTTCTATTGTACTATAAACTGGATACATTCGATTGGAATTTCTTTTTGTTTTATTTCTTGCACAGCTTTTCTACATGCAGCTGCAATTAAATGCTTGTTACAATAAAAAGCTTTAGCAAATAAGTTCTATTGACTTTCAAACACAAACACACACTAACTACACTCACATATACTCAAACATACACTCACATACACGCATAGACTCATACACAGTCTCGTGTATGCTATCAAAGTGCTTTCAAATCTGATGTCCTCGAGCAAAACACTCACAAATCTGCTCTCTGCCAGCAACCAAGCCAGCTTCTCTGCCAGCTTCTCTATCAGCTTCTCTGCCAGCTTCTCTGCCAGCTTCTCTGCTATACTACTCGCCACATCATATCTCGCATTTCTATCATTTTACTTTCAATCTATCATTTTAGTTGTCTTTTTTCTTGTTTTCTTTTACTTTAATTTATTTTTTCTTTATTTCTTTCTTTTTTCATTTATTTTTATTTTTATTCCATTATTTTTTATATATTTTTCTGCTGTTTATTTTTTGTTCAAAAGAAAATCACGATTGTAACAACTTCTGGTGTTATTTTTGTATGTTCTCTTCGAATTCTTTGACTTTAATTGTTTTTCCATGTCTGAGTTTTTCTTTTGCATTTTTTTCTATTTACTTGTGTGGAGTACAGTTGTTTTGACCTTTTATTCATTTCTTTGTTCTATACTTTTTGTGTTTATTTCTTTATTGACAGAAGTTTCTGTCAATTTCTCGATTTTCGATCGAGTATATTGAGTATATTTAAAGAATGCTTGAAAAAGAAAAACTTTTGTAAAATAATCACTAAAATCTTTTGACGTACTTTAATACAGTCTTCTGTGAAAAACAGACAATCTTTTCAATGAATGTTACATGATCTCTTTGCTCAAAATACTAATAAAATTCCTTTTTTTATGGTTTTCTCTTATTTACTCTTACATAATTTTTCATATATGCTATACAACTATCCGAAATACAAAATCCTTTGCCCCAAAACCTAAATCAGTTCGGGGGCGATGGCTGAAGAGAAGAAACAACAATAAAAAACTACGTTCGCCGTATTTAAATCGACCAACGGCGACTGTTTTGCGTTCAATTATCTCATAAATCTTGGCGGCTAACTGAAATTTATGCCGAGACGCTTTTAAATGAACCATAAATTCGATGTTGGTCAGCGAGAAAGAGAGAGAGAGAGAGAGAGAGAGAGAAAAAGAGAGAGAGAGGAATGAGGAATGGAAGGCGACGACGACGATGAAGAGGAGAAGGATAACCTGTGTAGTCGGTGGTAAACAAGGATTATAGTGAAGGCTCCTTATGTTCCCTCCTTTCCTCCCTGCCCTCTTCCTCCTCCCTCTTCCGCCACCCTTTTCGCCTTCCATCTTCCCTCGTTGGCAGTTCTCTCAGCTCAGAACCCTGCATTAAAAAAAGAATTGACGATATACAGAAGGGATCGAAAGGAATGGAAAGAGTAGGGATGGGAAGGGGGGGGGGGGAGAGGGGAGGAGAGAGAGGGAAGAGCAGGGAACGAAAAGAAGGGGTGGCAGGAAAGGGAAGGGAAGCGAATAGGTGAGGGAGTGCTAGACCGAAATACATATAAACAAAGAACAAGGAACTGCAAGAAGTTGCTGCGGTTGAAGCAGCCTGATAACAACATGGAAGCCAGCAGCGGTAACAACAACAACAGCAACAACAACAATAGCCATCGCCGTGGTTAACCCGATTCTGAATTCGCCTCATTGACGTTGCTAACCACAGATTCGAGCGAGCTGCATTTAAGTGCTTCAAAGACCTCAATTAAATGATGTGCATGGAATAGAAAACCATGAACAAAATAAATAAATGGAAAAAATCCTTCAATTTTTCTCTACGGCAGCCATCTTCTACAGATGGTCCTCTCTTTGGTCCTTTCAGATAGTTTTTTGTTATAATAACACCAACAAGAAATCACTATAAAATATAAATCTAAAAAAATTATTGTAAAGTAAACAAAATAGTATGGCTTCTTTTTTTACCCTCAGAAAAAATGACATCCTGTAGAATAAAAAAGGAAAAAATCCTCTCTTCTTTGTCAAAAATCGTTTGATTAAAAGTTCAGATAAACGGAAAGAGCTGCCCAAAACTAGCAAGGAACAATTTTCTCTCTCTCTCTCTTTTTCTCTCTCCTTCTTTGTATTTTAGCAATTTGGAAAAATAGTCGATATAGAGACTGGTTTTAAAAAAAACCAATAAAAGTATTAAATAAAACTTTCACAATTTCCGAACCATTCGCTTCCGCATCCTCCTTTTTTTTTGGCACAGCAAAAAAACCAACGAATATCTACATGAACACATACACAGACATTCACACACACACACACACACACACACACACACACACACACACACACACAACACCAACACATGAGAGCAAGTCACACATACTGAGCTACAATCACATGAAAGGCAGACGGTTCCAACAACAATAACAACAACAACGAATGGGTTATAGTTTTGCCTTTCTGTGGAACTGCCTTTGATTTCCTTCCTTCCTGACTTCCTTCCTTTTTTGTCGTCATCATCGTCGATGCTGTCGTCGTCGTCGTTTTCGGCGTCGTCGTCGTCGTTCCAGTACCAGTTCCAGTACCAGTTCCCGGACCGCAACACTTTCAGAGTCAAAATATTCCCACCATTTGCATTGCATCTTTTCAGTTTTTCCGCTGTCTCTTTCAACGTTTCAGTTACCTTTTCTGTCACTCTCACAGCTTTCCGTGTTTGTGTTGTTATTGTTGTTTTAATAGTCGTAGTCTGGCGTTGTTGACCTTTTAAACGGCAACAGTTCGATTTTTGTATCAGATAAAAACAACAACAACAACAACAACTAAAACGACATGGAGCAACAACAACAATAACAGGAGCAAGAAAAACAACAACAACGAAAACCTGCATGAATAACAATGATAGTAACAACAACGAGTGAACATTGAACACTTACTACAAAAAATGCTTGCCTACCTGCAAAAGCAATAATATCAACAACAACAACAATAACAGCAACCAAAAAGCAACAAATAAAAAAAAACATTTAAAAACATTTATATGGATATGTACATACGTATATAATGTAACATAAGTACAACGAACTCGGAGCCAACACGGAAACTTTATTGATAAATGTCCAAAAATAGACAATATTTAAATAAAATCAACATTTAGAGTGTCCTTAAAACACAAAATATACTACAACAAAATGGAGTTATGGTTTTCTTCCGAACTGAAGTCTTCAGTATTACACACAAAATAGAAACGAGCTCTCATTCTGGTTATATATTTATAATCTATACGTGATCTATACTTATCTCTATCTCATATACGAGTATACATATATATACGAGTACATTAATGTACTATTGAATTTAATAGTAAATTAAAAATTAAATTAAAAAATGTCGAATACGTCAAAGTATCGGACGTAGTGAAAGGATATCGCTGCTATAAACGAGTGTATTAAAGAAGATTCACGATCCTAATGAAAAACACTTGATTCACCTCGAATCTCGATTTTCCGATCATTTATTCCTTATTTGTGGTCATTTTAAATGAAAGAAGAAGAAGTAGAAAATAACCAAGAATTACGAAGGATCATCTGAATAATTTGTTTTAATAATTCGCCTTTGAACGTGAATGCAAATTAAATCCTTTTTTCTGCTTTCTTGCTGTTTTCTGGTTGGCATTTCGGTTAAATCTCACCATATCGCTGGTTAATGTGCTGAAAGAGCAGTTAAAGTAGTTGAGATGTGAAATGTGTAAAGCGATGAGTGGGTCAGGGGATGGGGAAGAGGGTTAGCAGATTGTGTGGTGGCAACATTTCATTCTCTGTCAACATCGTTCTCATTATCGTCATCGTCATCAACAACAGCATCCACAGTGAAAAGTTTATAAGCAAAACTGCTGCTGTTGTTGTTGCTTAGTTTATCATGACGATGCTATAGAATCAGTATTCTGATATAATAAAGTGTATTCTTTTACTTTTCATGTTTTTGTTTGTGCATTTCTGATTTTCCTAACCATCAGGAGCTAAGAAAAGCAATCACAACAACGAAAGCAGAATCCTTGACCATTTTGATTCAGTTTGCCAACGTTTTGTAAAGCGAAACAGAAACAGAAGCAGATTCAGATGCAGATGAAGGATCTGCATCAACAAGAGCAGAAACTGCAGATGACGATGACGATGACGATAATGATGATGTTAAACTGGTTCGCTTTATTGATTTATTGCGTCAAATTATTTCCAGCAATTAGACACACAAAAGCATGGAATACACTCAAAGCATTCAAGGCATCGAAAACAAGCAACAAACCATCAAAATTGGATTCTGTTTCCTGCCCTGAGGTGGATAGTATTTCAAGAGCAACAACTACAATAACCGTAACAACAACAACAACAACAACAACAACAATAATAAAAGAAACGGCAGCAAAAATTTGCTAGAATTGACATCGAAATCGAATTGCAAATTTATTATTGAATGGAAGCGATTACATAATAAAATACAACAACAACAAAGACGCAAGACATCAGATCACAACAGCTGAAATGATGGAATTCAACAACTACAACAACAACAACAACAACAACAAAAGCAACTACGAAAAACAAACAAGAAACTGATGACGAAGATGCAGCATCAACTACAGAAATGTTGCTTGCAACAAACAATCGATCGAAGGAGCCAAACAATGATAGCAACAACAACAGCAACAAATGTCAAATAAAGGAATTGAGGCTTCGAATTGGTTAGAAGAAGAAGCAGAAGAAAAAGAAGAGTATGAGAAGAAAGCAGGAAAAGGAGAAGAAGAAGAAGGAGAATCCACAACAACGAGACTTCTTATGGAACCAGAGTGAAGACTTTCTAGGGACAGAAAGAGACAGTTGGAGACAGGGAGAGTGAAAGAGAGAGAGAGAGAGAGAAAGAGAGAGCGTGAGATAGGTCCATGGTTGCGTACAAAATGTCAATCGCAATTTTGTGTCAATGAAGCAGTAACAATCATCAAAACATGCAACATGTTTCGTTGCCATGTGTAAGTGACACGCACACATACATACGTCATATACATGAATGTACGTGTGTGTAACCTTTTCTTCGTGTGCGTTTGTGTGCAAAATAAACCATAATTTCAGTGTATCAATCTATTCAGGGTTTATTTGTGAACTTCTGTGTGTGTGCCTTTCTGAGTTTCTGTGTGTGTGTGTGTGTGTGCATGAATTTCGTCGAAAGCACGCTTCGAGCGTCCTCAGACTGCGCTCAATAGTGTTAATGTAGCATATGATTTAACCACAGGACACGCCCTTTCGCCCCATCCTTCTTTTCCATCATAGCATAGGTTATGATGCTCAGCACACTTTTGCTATCAAATTCTGCTTCGGATATATTTTAAAATGTTCCAATGCCGCCGCAGAAAATGCAACGCGAACGCTTTTGCTTTGCTTGGCTTTGCTTTGGTTTATGTGCCTACCGCCAGAGAACGGGAAACACGCGTTGCTGCGATGGCGGCAGAAAAAACCGCCGCTAAACGCACTTAAAATCGATGCAATTGAATCCTTCTGGTTGAGTGGCAGAACAGCGGCGAAGCTGCGGCGCGTCACGTGTCGCGTAACTCATGCCGACTGCCGCTTGCTATCACTCTTGAGTGACACGGTAGATGGTATGGTATACACACACACACATACACACACACACACATACACACACACACACACATCCAGCCACCCACCCACGCACTAGCAAATGTCAGTGTGCCCTTTAGTGTTCGAACATAACGCTTGCGGCTCGAATTATAATTGATGATGATGATGAGAACGATACATATGATGATAATTGCGATTGTGATGATAATGATGATGTTCATGATGATTTCGTAGTTGCTTTATTGCATTCTTGGCACTTTTATTGATCAAAACACTCTGCTTTTGAGTGCTTAGCTTAGCGCATAAATGTTTTCCAATTACGCGGTTGGCAACACTGCCATCTCTATTCCCCTCCACCCCTCCCTCCTTCCTGGCACTCTTTATCCCTCTGCCACTCATCGCTCTTTGTTGGTGTGACTTTATAATTTTCAATTAAAACACAAGAGTTGTTAGCTAAACGCTGAATGCGTTTATTGATAACGGGTTTTTTTCTGATGCAGTTAAAAAAAATAAGGAGGATTAAAAAAAATTATATTAGGTAAAAAGGATCGAAAAGAAAGAAGGAAAGAGAAAACATCGAGGCCATAAGAGTTAATTTCAACTTCGAGTTCATGTTGTAATTTCTACACTTTTTAATCTATACACTTCAAGTATGTCTCCCTCTCTCTCTACCTCTCTCTCTACCTCTCTCTCTCTACCTCTCTCTCGCTCTCGCTCTCTTTCACTCTCTTTCGCTCTCTCTTTCTTCTTCTCTCCCTCTATAACTCTCCCTATATCTCTCTCTAAAATCTATACAATTTTCATCAATGAAAAAACATCAGAAAAAACTCTTGAAAACTATCCTTAAGAAATCTAATCTCAATTAAATTGAATGATTTCCATTCTGTTGACTTTGCTCGGTCCTCTCTGGAGGACCACCTCCCCCAGACATCCTCGAACCACCCCCTCTACTCACCGCTCTTCCTCCACATGCAGCTTCTGTTGCTTTGTGTTCCGTCGGTTTACATAACATGAGGCAGAAAATCGGCATGATTTCAAAATGAATATTGAAATGGTTTTCAACAAACTTACTACAGCAAAAACAAGAAGAAGAAGAAGAAAGAAACACAAGATGAATAAGAACAAAAAGGAGCAAGAAGAAGAAGCATTGGGAGTATTAATTAATGTATATTGTAAGAAATGTAAAAGACCCTGAACTGAAGCAAAGGAAATAAAAAAACACAAAAAATGGTAAAACAAAAGAGAATAGAAATTATTTTATATCCTCCTTCTCCACTCTACATTCTCCTTCATCCTTCTGTCACTCAAAACAATGAACACTCCACTCATGCTTCGTAAAGTGTTCAGTGAAGTTGAAGTTGACGCGATTTCAACTCATAATACATATGAAATGTACGACGAATATACTGAAAAATTCGAGAAAGAAGAAGGAGAAAAGAGAACTTTAACGCCACCAACAACAATAACTATGATAATAACGGAGTTCCACAGACAAGTGGCAAAGCGAGAGTTATGACGCGAAATGGTTACACTTCCTGAATGGGTTCGCTTCCTTCCTTTCTTTTGTAGATTGGAAGTGTGTAAGAGAGAAAGAGAGAGAGAGAGAGATAGAGAGAGAGGGAGAGGGGATGATGATGAGAGATGGTGGGATGGAAGATAAAAAAGAATGAAGAAGGGATGCAAGAAAGGCAGCAGATTATACAGGTTCTCTGTTGAGGAATTTTAAATCCTTACATAAATATTCCTGAATGCGAGTACTAAAATTTAAACATCAATTTAAACAACAGAGAAGACTGCTATGATTGTTCCGTAGTGCTCCAGAGTGTAACTGATGAATAAATCACTCAGATTAGTTCTGATGAGTGTCTGTATTCTACACAGAAGTTACGAACATGTCCTTTCCGAACATATTCTGTATTTCACACTCTTTAAATCGCATTCTCAATGAAAACAAAGAAACAATTTGTTCCATTTTCCTCCATTATTGCTGCCATTTTCCCTACTATCGTACGTTTTTCCGAACATCAAAATTATGAATCCGATTTCGCAATTCTTGTAAACGACTGTGCGACTGTGTTGCCATTCTCGGTGTGTGCGTGTTCGTTCATGTGTGCGAGAGCGATTGTGTAAAAATGTGCCTCGAGTGTTAAATTTCATCGCCATACGCAGTGAAGTGAAAAACATTGAACGATCTCGTGCAGCTAAAGAAGTGAAAATGGAAAATCACACGTTTTTATCACTCGATTCGCACAAAAACTATGAGTAAAAATACGATAATACAAATTTACGGGACGATGAATGAAAGCGAATAAAATTTTTGTAGAGCTCTTAAATAATGGCTCGTGTCTTTTTCAGAGTTCGCAAATATGTAAAGTAATTAATACTCGTACTTTAATAATTAAAAAAGGTTTTATAAAGTCCAGAAATAAATGGGGCCGAGTGTGTTTGTGATATTAAGATTGATTATTGAATTTCTTTACTGAGTGCTTGCGAATATTAGCATGGAATTGATTTTATGGTCGATGAAGTGTAAATTTTGTGTTTCAATTTTGGAATTAAACATTTAATTATGTGAACTAAGTACGAGTTATCGTAGTTCTCCAAATTCTAATCACATAACAGAATTTTATGATAAATCGCATTAAATCTTAATTGAATGTTTTAATTCTTCTTCTAGGAATATCAAACTATATACAGTTAATATTTGAGTCCCTATCTTTTAAATTACTAGTATTGGAATGCTTTTAACTGAATCTGTACCCGTAGAATCTCTAGAAATGAAACCTCTAATCTTGTATTTTTTAGTCTTGGAATCTCATGTGTTGGAAATCAAAAATTGGCTATCAACAAATTTCAATTTATTTATTTTCCATTATATTTACTCTTTTTCAGGCAAGTTCTCCAAATATGCCAACAAGTTTAAAATCTCTCATAATTCTTAATGTTATCCCATATTCTTTATTGAACGCCTTTGTTCTGAATGAATGCTTCTTAAATATCACAAAAATGAACATAAAATCAACTCATTACTTTTTATTCATCCTTCAGTTGTCAAAAATTATTAGGAAGTATTCACAAAATGAAAGAACAATACAACAGAAGTAATTGGTATCTACATGAATGATGTAATGATGACAATAAGCTATATAATAAAACAGAACCATAAAAGTAAAAACAAAAAGAACAACAACATTAACACCAACAAAAACTCAGTGACAACAAAAGCTCACCAAATAACAAAAGTTTTAACTAAGTAGATACTGTAGAGCCTAAACTATAACGGAATTTCTAGGAATGAAGGGGGGCTGTGGGGACGGCGGAGGGAGTAGAATAGAGGTAGTAAACCAGACAACAGAAAAGCAGAGAATAAAAATGACAATTGCAGCAACTACTACAACAACAACGAAGGATGAACGAACGACTCAACGAACAAACAATGCAAATATTTTGCTAAAGAATCAAGAAAAGCCAGTTTTTTTTTCACCGAACATAAATATCAAGTCAAAAAAGAATTCGTTGTCGAATCTTTGTTGAATCTGTTTGCTTCTGCTTCTGCTTCTGCTTTTGTTTTTGTTTTTATTTTTGAGGCTGGAAAATTCTGCCATCTGAACGGAAATGAAACGTTGGACGCTTTGAAAAGGAGAACAAAAGAGGAAAAGCTGTAAAAATTAGGACACTAAATAAACATCATGAAAGGAAATTCGTCCACTTTTTTCCTCATTCTTATTATTATTCTGTTTTCTTCTTTGTGTTTATTAATCGTAATCGCAGAGAGTGTTAAATGCTGAGTCTTATTTAGGCTTATTAGAATCGTCCTCTTTCTCTTCACATAAATTAAAATAAAATGTGGTACAATTTTTAAGTATTTAAATATCGTAATCAAAATGAAGGTGATTCGGAAAACATAAACAGTTTCAAAATAAACTCAAGTCCATTCCATTAAATGGTCTTTAAACCTAGACAAGGAACAACCAAATACTTCAAAACGAGTAGAATAAGAAAGAAAAGACTCCTCAGAGGCATGACCCCCCTAACAGCATGATGTTTCACCCCTCCCCTTCTTCCCCTTTTGCCCTTTCGCCTCGCCGCTCGTCAATCAACTTCATTAGCAACAACCTGATAGTAACTCATCTTCACACCCGCCGTTGTCAGCGCTTTCATTCAGCAAACCTTCAGCAACCTTCATCAGGAGCTGAAACATTATCTGCAACAGCAAAACAGGAAAATTAAAAACACTTCCGCATCAACGGTGCTCGTTTTAATTTAATTTATATAAAGCTCTCGTATATAGGCTACAAAAACAGGAAGCACACAAAAAATGGTGGAAGCGGAAGCAACAACCAGATAACATTCAGCACCGGGTGCTGACAACAACAGTCGCGTGTTTAAATTTATGTTAATGAGTGAAATTCAACGAACGGAATTGAATAGGAAGACAAAGAAAATTAAGAAGAAGAAGAAGAGAAAGGCGAGGAAATAAAATGGCATCAAACACATGAACACGAACAAATACATAAAAGTAACAATATTGTATTTCGTGTAATTAAAATGATTTGAAGCTATAAATTAACAACACACTCTTAAGCACACTCTTAAGCACTCTCTTAAGCTATCTCTTAACTTGTTAATTGGTCTCTTAGTCTTTTTATTCCTTTCGCGCTTCATCATCTGTCAGCTGTCTCAACCGTGGAGCTCTTTGAATTGTGTCACCTTGCATTTTGACTGCCAGACTGAGTATTTGAATGTTGATGGCTTCTGTCACTTAATTAGTTTCCCCACCAATTTTGCCACAATAATCCCCTCCTGACCCTCCTCGCTCTCTCTCTCACTCTCTCTCTCTCCCTCTCTCTCTCCCTCTCGCTCTCTCTCTCTGTTTCTTGAAACATTCTCATACTTCTTATGCTAAGGTAACCTGTCATAATCTTTGCACTACTTTTTGTACGACTTTGGAAAGTTATTAAAAAGTTTATTCACTTCCTCTCGCTCTCGCTCTTCCTCTCTCTCTCTCTCTTTCTCTGTCACTCTCCCTCTCTCGCTCCCCTCACCACTCGATGCTTTTTTTCCTACCCTCTCTGATGATATTCTTTACTATGTTTCCGAAGTTGAAGTTGAGTTTCTTGCGTGTTTCTTACCCTGAACTTTGATTGGAATTTATTACTTTGTTCTTTCTTCTCTGAATAACTTTGATTTCTGTTTTAATTCTTCGGTTTTTCTGCGCTTTTTTCGTTTGATTTGTGATCTGATTCAGAGTTAGTCAAGTGATTAAGAAAGAAATGCCTTAAATAATGAGATTCCGTTGATCGATTTACAGATTTTCTGTCTGTTTATCTGTCTGTTTATCTGCCTCTTTATCTGTCTGTTTTTCTGCCTGTTTATCTGACTGTTTATCTGCCTCTTTATCTGTCTGTTTATCTGTCTGTTTATCTGCCTATTTATCTGCCTGTTTATCTTTTTGTTTATCTGGCTATTTATCTGGCTGTTTATCTTTTTGTTTATCTGGCTATTTATCTGCCTGTTCACTTGCTTGTTCGTCTTTCTGTTTCTTTGTTTCTATTCCTGAATAACTCTTAAAAGCTATTAATTTGCACCGTCAATCAGAATATCGAAGCTTTGTAAATTCAAAGGCATATTTTTTTAATATCCTGGTATTGAAAGAGAAGAAGAAAAAGAAAAAACTGCAATACGTTGGAGGATTTAAGTAATCAGTATTCAGTATTCAATGCTCAGTGCTCAATGTTGTTTTTTTAATTCCTAATCTAAAGTCGCATTCTCATAATTCTCTCGCTTCAATGCAGAACTTAATTGTTTTTGTTGTTGTAGTTGTTGCTTTTTTTCATTACATGTCTCAATACTCAAGGGTTCAATAAACCATAATTTTCTGTAGATTCGAAAACAAAAGCAATTCTTTGTAATCTGGCAAGAAAAAATGAAAAAGTACCGAGAGAGAGTTTCAAAAGTGTCACAAAAGTGACAAAAGCCACTACATTACTGAGAAAGAGTGAGAGAGAGAGAAAGAGGGAGAGAGAAGCTTGATAAAGAGGCTTGTGTGTGTGAAAAAAACACAAGAAGGATACTCGTGGAATAATTAAAAAAAGTCATCAATTTAAAACACATCCTCTTTCCATCAGCGACAGAAGAAGAGACAACAACAACAACAATTAAAGTGTCATGCAAACAAGAATAAGTATTTAATGGAAATACACACATGTAGAGAGTTAGAGAGAGAGAAAGAAAGATACACATTTATCGCTCTCTCACTTCTATCGTTAGATATACAATATTTCAATACATCGAGAATCGACTGCATGAAGGCAGAATATTCAGCGCTCATCAACTCATTGAAGTCAATCATTACAACAACAATAACAACAACAAAGAGCAGCTGTTCTCTCCGTTTGACGATTCCGCTTACATAATTATCTCCTTTGGTGTTGTTGTTGCTTTCATTGTTACTCTTATCGTTGTAGTTGATGCTGCTGCTTTCAGTTTGTTTGCTGATGATGGTAGTGCAGCCGTTTTGTGTGTGTGTGTGTGTGTGTGTGTTTTTGAATTGTGTTTGCATTCGTCATTGTTGTCTGTTTATTATCGCCTTTTTTCTACCTCACAAACTCCTGTAATGATGACAACAACGAAAGCAACAACAACAACACGCTACCAAAGCTCAGTCCTGATAATGTTGATGATGTTGATTTTCAATACCGCAGAGTTTTTGTATTTGTATTTGTATTTGTGTTAGTGAAGCAGTGACTCTGTTGTTATCAACAACTTGTCTGTGTATGTGTTGGATATGTGAGCGTGTGTGTGTGAGGTTCTGTAAAAACAGAATTCATGCTAACAGCGATTTATTCCTTAACATCAACCTTAAAATATGCAGCGATTTGTTTCCAATGCAGGTTTAATTTTTAAAACAGTTTATCTTCTTCTTCTTCTTACGTTGCTATTCTTTTTTTAACATTTTTTGCAATTAAAATGGTTTTGAACTTTGTTCAATCTTCAATTTCAACACCTTCACTAAACTGTCACTAAAGCAGAGTCTCAAGAATTCGGTTTCGGTAGAGTTGCTTCTAAAGTGCCCGAGAGGAAGTAACTCCTTATGCTGCTTCTTGCTTTTCTTTTTCGTCGTCTCCTTCTAATTTCGCGTCGTGAATAAATGGCGCGCAATTTAGATGAGTATCTAAAGTTAAAGTGTCTTCAAAACAAAACAGAACCGAAGCAAGAACAACATTCGTCGTCTCCATTTTATTACTTTACAGCCGGTGTCCGTCCTGCCGTTAAAACCGAACTGAATACCGTTAAAAGTTTTGCTGTTTTATACTCACCTCCCGCCGTTTCTCACCACTCCACTCCAGGTACTCCTCGCCGCTCTTCGAACGCATTCCGACAGAGACAGAGACGGCTGCTGTCTGTCGCTGTTCTGTTTATTGTGGTGATTATTATTGTTGTTGTTGTTGTGATTGTTGTTGGTGATTGTTGTTGTTGCTGTTGTTGTTGTTGGTGTGGGTCTTCAAAGATGGACCACAACATGGCTGAAATCGTGTGAAAACAGTGACTGAAGGAGGGAAGAACAAGAAAAGGACAACAACATCGCCATAAGAAAGGCTGTTATGCGTGTGTTTTATGGTCACATTGCGGTTTACTTAAGCCAGAAATTAGAAATGAATTCTGCTTGTTTCCCGCTGATCTAATCTCTAAAATTATTTTTAGTTCTTGCAATAGAAATTCCAAAGCTTCAAAGCTTCAGAAATCAAATCTCAGTCAGGAGTTTCAAGTATCTCGATCCTTGGAGTTTATATAACTTTTATAAATAATATGTTCTCGTTGGTAAACAACCATTTTCCTCCTCCTTCAGTTTATTAGAGAATTTTTAAGGACTTGATGGCCAAGTCCTGTACAAGGACAACATCAAAGCTTCGAGCTAATCTTTAATGGTGTTTTTTCACTTCACATCAGGGAATGTACAATTTTTTCCAGCAACTCTGGCGACTAAAGAGTGGGCGTGACCACCTACCAACAGTCTTTCTAACAGCTCATTCTCCCGCCCTCTTTCTCGCTCTCTCTCTCTCTCTCTCTCGCTCTCTCTCTAACCCCATCCACGTCATGACTACAAACACAAAGCTTGCAATCCGCAGCGCGTATAATTAAGCGCTGAATAGCAATTAGTTGGCTCGCTGTGGCCTAGAGGGCGCTGCTCTCGAGTCACCTAAATAAACGCGTGACCCTGAATGCGCTGCGGTGCACGAGGTCTGGGCCATTCTTTTAATATTAGCTGCACCAGCTGCCTCTAATACAGATGTCATTAACAACTAGGATAGCATAATCACCATCGTCATCATCATCATATTCATCATTAACTCGCTAAAGCAGTGCAAAGCTCTAAGTTGTTATTCAAAAATCGGAACAAACTTCGTACGGTTTTTTTAAAAACTTTACGAAAAGTTCGCCTTTGCGATGAATTCTATTGAATTTTTTCATTAAACTCTTAACGAAATTATTAAGTCTCAGAGTTTCATGTTTCAGAAACTTTGCTAAATACATTGAAATCTATATTCAAGTCACAAAAATGTTCAAAGGCTCAATTACGGGATTTCAGAAGGCTTCGTATTTTGCCTAAATTTTGAAAAGTATTAATTAAGCGTATAAAAAATTCCAAAAAGTGTAGAAGCACTCAGATAAAACACAGATAAATCGTGAGAGGCTTTGAAAGATTTCCATTGCTTACATTAAAGGATGAAAAGCGTAGCTGAATTCATTAAAGGAATGTTTTTGGATATAAAAGAATTCAATACGGTTTTACTATAACCCTGAAATGCTTCAGATCGTTGCTGAATGCATCAAGAGCTTAACTCTATTTATAACTGGATTTAAAATGCTTTCACTAATTCATAACAGTCTCAAAATATTCGCTGAATCGTGTTAAACTTTTCATATTGCTGATAAAATGAAAAGATAAAAGTTTTAAAAGCCTTTAAAAGCTGCTGAATTCATGAAAAGCTCGACGAAATTTTAAATAACGATATAAAATGTTTGTATTGTACTCATTAAAGGCTTATAAAAGATTTGAAAACTATGCTGAATACACTTAAACCGAAAAGAAGAAACGATTTAAAAAGTTGAAAAATCCAGAGTTAGAAGAAATGTTGAAAGGTTTCAAAAAAATCTTTATTGTTTTTTAAAAGTATTTCAAAAGGATTTAAAGTCTAAAAAATAATTTACAAATGCTTATAAAAGATTTAAAAGCTTTGCTGAATCACTTAATCTTAAATATTAGACGAGATTTTTTTCTTTAACTCACTAAAAGAATTAAAAGCTTTTTTAGGATTAAAAAAAGCCTTTCATAAAGTCATCACGACATCATTAAATTCACCATTAATATCAACATCGTAATCATCTCGTTGAAATCGTCATCAGCAGCAGCTACAGCAGCAGTTAATCGTTTTCAATTATTGGCTTGCAAACTTTCTCTTTACTTCTCAATTACATTCCGTTCACCCGTTCTCCTCAGCCAGCTTCCACCTCCTTCCATTCCTCCTCATCCCTCCTCTGGGTTGGTCCAAATCGCATTTTCTTTGCCTGCTTTCCGCTACGATTATAATTAAGTACTCTTTGAGCCTTTTTATTGTTGCCACACCGACTTCCGGTGGTCTTCTGTTTCTGTCTACTTTTCTGTCTATCTGTTTGTCTGTCTGTCTGACTGTCTGTCCGTCCATCAGTCTCTTTGTCAGTGTGTTTAAAGCGCGTTTAATTTTAATACTTAATTCTTTTTAGCTTAGAAAGCTATATTAACTACTTCTAGACAACTTTTCGTAATAAAAGAGTATATTAAATTCTGTCAGAGTTTAGTTTAAGCCAGATATGTATATAATAACTAAAGATTCACTTCAATGACTTCTACAGGTTGAAGGATTTTCTTGTACACGACATCTTCTTTATTTTTAATTTCTTCATCAGATCATTAATAAAACTCTGGAGACAGAGAAAGCAAGAGACAGCAAGAAAGAATATCAGAGAGAGAAATACAGAGAGAGAGAAAGAGACACACACACTATGGTAGAATAGAGAAGAACGAGGAAGAGCATTTGCAGAGTCTATCTTGATTTATTTTTAATTGATTTTTGAGCCTGTTGGTTTGTGGTTTCATGATTTATTTATACTAAGGATAAAATTACAATCGTATCCTTGTTGTTGTTTGTTTGTGAGTGTGTGTTTGTATTTGATTATATGAGTATTTGTGGTACTCGATACAGATTGGTTGACCTGCCTTGCTGCTTTAAATGAATGAAGGACCTAATTTAAATGAAACAAGAACCTTTAATGAAAAGTAAGCTCATTGACACAGAACATGTTATTCGTTTTATCCTTCAAGTGTGTCCTTCATTCTGAACACTCTTTCATACACCTTTTTCAACACCAGATTTTCTCATCATCATCATCATCATCATCATCACAATCATGATAATGATGCCAGAATGAAACCAGAGTTCATCAAAACTCTGGCAAAAAAGTGTTTACTTTCAGTTTGCTTTCGCATAATTTATTTTAATTTTTGTTGTTGTTTTTCATCAACTGCTTCTCCACTTGCAAGAGAGTGATTTATTTATTTTCTCTCTTTATCTCTCTCGTAGTTTGCTCAGCTGGCCCCCATGAAAAGCGTCTGTTGCACGCGTTGCTCGATAACTACAACAGCTTGGAGCGTCCCGTCGTCAACGAATCGGATCCCCTGCAGCTCAGCTTCGGTTTGACACTCATGCAAATCATCGACGTGGTAAGTAAAACAAGAACTATAATTTTAGCCCTTTAATTTTTTTTTTTTGGTTCTTTCGTTTTGGCTACAAATTCAAAGGGTTTTCTTTCTGAACGAATGCTTTGCTTATTGTACTCTCAGCGCTTGCAATTAATTGAACCAACACGAAAAGGAAATCAAACGAAATCCTTTGATGCTGTGCAAATAAATTTCGACCCGCAGCAAGGACTCTTTAATTATACACACAAACACACACACACAGAGAGGGAGAGAGCGGGAGAGACCCAGGATAAGCGAGGTGGGGGAAAAAACTGCAAAATGTTCAGATCGAACGGGGACAGGAACAAAAAGAAGTCAAATGATGAGAATTAAAATCTCTGGAGGGCGGTTAAAATGGGAAAAAATGGCGAAAATGGAGAAAATTAACACAAGTTTGCTGAGTTTTTTGCGACTTCGGCATTTTAAACCAAGAGAAGAAGAACAATAAAGACAATTAATTAGAAGGACTTAAAATTGGTCAAGGCAGGTGATGGAAGGGAGAATGTAGAGAGGAGAGAAGGGGATAAGAGGGAAGAGCACTAACAACAACACCTTCAAATCTGTTGAAAAGCAGTGATTTCTATAATATTATAAAATCGCCCACAAATTAGGGAATCTCTTTGGAGCATAAAACAGGGAATAAAGCAGAAAATACGTACCTAATTCTTGCATGAAGCATGGAGCAGTTGTGTGTGAAAATTGCACGAAATTCGAAATGATTCTTTTGGGTCCTCATCGAGTGTGAGTCTAAAAAGTGTGACAAATCATAAAGTTGAGGTTTGCGTAGAAAAAAACCGGACAGAAAAGGAAAACGACAACGAATACTATATCAACACCGATTACTCCAACCCCAACACGGATTTCGACCCAAAAACCAACCCCGGAAGCACCAAAACCGGGCAAATCTATTCTTAAGCCTGTGAATCCTTTTTCACAGACTTTTTTGCTTTGAGTTCGTTTTGAACTATGCGAGAACGAAGAAAGTTTTTCACAAAATCGTCAATCTTTACACAATACCACCTCTAAAGTACCGTTAAGTTATTCAAAAGACACATATACACACACTCTTCTGTTCACACTCTCTTCTCACTCTTTTCTTATTGTCTATGCTCTTCATTTGTCAGCCGCTTTTTTGTTAACCCTTCAAAAATAAATCCACTTCCATTCAATAATTTTATCCTCCTATTCTGCTTCTCCTCATTCTTGGGTATTCTTCTGGCAAAAATAGCATTACAAATAAAATTAAGGGCATTAAATTCAGTCCCGGACTCGAGAAAATGAGGGTAAAAACCAAAGAAGTCGTGAAAAAGTTACCTCAACGCAAACCCGCAACTCAACGAGCGTCCTTAACTGAAAATTTATGCCTCTCGGATGCTGCTTGAAAAACTGTCATTTCTTAGGTGAAGCTGTTTTTCGGGGATTCAAAAACGGATATTATTCAGTTAAAAAAAGATGTAGAAAAAAAAACAGACTTAGAAGAAACACTGCGAATTATAATAAATAAATAATAAATAAAGTCAAAAACATGCGACTTCAAAAATGGGGAGAAAAGCAAAAATGGAGAAAGAATCACAATCTTTGGTCAAGATAAAGGTTAAATATACCCGCACACAATCACGACCTCTTGCGACAGCTGCTCGAACTGAATATCTTTCGATAGACAATTCTTTCAACTTCTTTCCAGCAAATCAATTGATAGAATTTCGATAATATTTGATTTAAGAAACGCGTTTAATAATCCATATATTATGGGCGAATATGGGATAGCCACGCCTATTATGGCAGATATCTACGTTTGATAATAACTCTTGGTTATTCTACATTATTGTCCTCTTATTATAGGGTGGGCCATCAGCTTGTTTCTACATAATCTACTTTATAATTCGCCATGTTGTTCGGACAATACTCTCATTTTTGGAGTGACAATGGTTTAAAATAGCAACAACAAAGTCAATAACAATAATAATAATAATGTTGCAATAACAACGAAAAACAACAACACTAAAAACAAGAGATAGTTGCTATAAACAACAACAATAACAACAATAACAATGGCCACAGACGCACAAAAGAACGTATCACGTATGAAATAACTGAAAATGGAAACGGAAGTGGAAACCGCCGCCAAGTTGAAGAGGAAACGGATGCGTGCGGCAAGAGTGGCCCTAATTAAAATTGACGTTCGCGTTCACTCACTCATTTATTCACTCATTCATTCATTTGTTCGGTCGCTCGCTGTTGGCCCAGTTTATACGCGAGGATCGACCAAAACAAAGAATGTTCGCTAATGAAAATCTAGAAAAACAACAACAATAACAGCAACAACATGAGACGAAAGTGGCACAAATCCTTCCTCAGCTTCAGATGGTTTCTCAGCGACGTCAGCTGTTGATGGAAAACTTTGAATATGAATTGTAAGAAGTTTAGAAAAAACGGAACAATAGTAGAAAAGGGGATAATAAAAAAGATTAAAAAGCGGATTAACAAAAAAAGGTAGTGTTAAATAAAAGTATTCACAAAAAAGGTTTTCACAAAAGGAAGTACGTACGTTTTCTGAAAAAAGTACTCATAAAAAGAATTTACAAAAAAGTATTAGAATAAAAGCACTAGAAAAAATGTGATGCAAAGTATGACGATAATGAAAATAAACAAGAACGATAAGAAGAGGAAAGAAGGAGAAGAAGGATGAAAAAAGAAAAAGCAGGGAAAAAGCAAAGATTTTAATAAAGAAATGCTACAAATAGGATGAAGAAAAAAGATAGCAATAAACTTTCAGAAAAAATGGTTTTTATATACAATAGAAAAAAGCACTCGAATTCTTTTTTAAAGTTTCATGGTTTTGGGTCATAAGTTTCGGAAATTTCCTGGATCTCATTTTCTTTCTTATTTTCTCACTTATTTGAACTATTCTCTCAATTCGTATTTTAAAATTTCTTCACGATTTTCGGGATGGAAAAGTTTTGAATTCTTTTCTGTCACTTTCTACTATTATTCTTCACTATTATTCTAATTTCTAATTATTTTATCTATTTTAATTGGGGTTTTTAATTTGAAAAAAGAAAACCGGAATTCAAGCGAGATTCCATTCTGAAAGTTAGAACATAGAATTTATTCTGGTGCAAGAAATAAAAAGGAATCTCAAATTTTCTGCAAGGTTGCAAGAGTGATTTTTAATTCTTCTCTCGTCTCCCGGTTATCTTTCACACTCCGCAGTTTACTCTTCTCGACTCTCACTTCACTCCGCTCGGTTTCTCGGTTGCAACCGCAGAGCGTTAAATCACCCTCTTAGAGATGAACAAACATAAATCACGCTTAAGTGACACTTTTTCTCTCTTTCAACCTTCATTTCGCCCTCAACTCTCCCCCTCCGGAAGAATGCGTAGAATCGAATGGATGACGGCAACGAAGAGTCGTGCACTCGACTTTCACTTGCATTTCTATAGTAGCTGGTCATAGTTTACGAGCGCGTTGAGTTAAGAGTTCAGTTGACTTGAGTGCGATCGCTATTTGCGGCCATCGCGATGTCGCATGCTTTCTTCGCCACGTTGAGAGTATAAAACTCAAGCGTTTGTCCTCGCAAGTATTTACGTTAAGGACGTGAGTAGCTTGAAATCTAATGCTGCTCAAAGTGGCTGTTGTTATTGTTTTCGGTGGATGAATGGATCAGATGGTGGATGGGTGATGATTACTATTTTGATGTTAATATAATTTAAAGAAAAAATCACTAAATAAAGTAAATAAATAAAAAAAGTACAATAGAGCGAAATTAAGAAGCCGAAAATAACACACACACACTCAGTCATACGCACACAGAAGACGAATAAGTAAGAAAATACGATGTCAAATAAGAAAAAAGATAAGAAAAGAAACCATAAAATAAGTCGAATTAAAGTAAAAATGCTGAAGTAAGCGAAAGTAAAAAACGTCTGTCTGTCGCGAGAGACGATTTCAGTTAAAGCAGCCACAATAACATTAATTCCCATAACAACAACAACAACAATAAAAATAATAGGCCCACTAACAACTGGAGTAACAACAGAAGCAACAACAATAAACATTTCATCTGTTCACAAATAATTCTGCTTCATTTCTTCACGTACGTGCAACATAAAAATTTCGATAAGGTCAGCATGAACAACAACAACAACGTTAGCAAAAAACTACCAACAACAACAATAAAGTCTCACTCTCAAGAAACATTGTCTCTCTCGTTTGTCTCTTCCTCTCATCCATTTCCCCTTGATTTCATAGGTGTCAAAGTGTTGTTATTGTATAAGTAATCGCCACAAACAAGTTCCGTATTGATTGAGAATGATATCCAGAAGGACGAAGGACTTCAGTCGGTCTCTCTGTTAGCCGGTCGATTGGTCCTCAGTCATCAATTGATTTGATTCAATTAGCTTCAGTCCGTGGTTCCATTTATATCAATTATTGTCAGGTTGTCAAGTCAGTCAGGAGTTCTGTATTTGAGTTCTGTATTCGTCTCTCTCTTTGTTCGGCTGTCACTGTCTATCTTCTACCCACCTCTAACTTCGCCTCTTTCTATCTTCTCACCCTCTGTCCCTCTCTCTCTCTCTCTTCCTGTCTACTCTCACTGTCTCACATCGATTATAGAAAGTGTATTTAATCCATCTTTCTTCCCACACAAGTTGCACTTCTTTTTTATACCGTTCGGTTGTTTTTGACAGCTCCTTCGACGTCCTTATTAATCATTTATGTCCGCTTTTGTAAATAAAGAAATATTTATTCTATACACGCCTTGTTACCGCATGCGGTGGTACTCTTCCTCTTCTCTGTCTGTGTCTCTCTTTTCCGGGTAATTAGTTTGACATGAAAATTATTTGACGCATTCTGTCAGGATATCCGTTACATCGTTGTTGGTTTTGGTGTGGTGGTTGTTATTATTATTGTTGTTGTTGTTACTATCAGAAGAACCTTAAGTGAATATATAGTATAAGTGATTATTTAATGACCTCGCTTGTAGAACAACCTGCTGGGTTCAACAGCTTTGCATTAGCTAGAATAAAGAAGACGAACGAATTGAAAATATTCGTATTTAAATATATAAACTGTATATATTCTGTATATATTTCTACAAGTTTTTGTTGAGTTACCACTTAAAACTCTTCTCTTTTCATTGTAAAATTATGAAAATGAAAATAAAATTTTGACATGCTTCAGATTACGTAAATTTCTGTCAAAACTATAAACATGACCATAAAATCGATGGCGTTTCAGAGCTCAACGACCTCAATTACGGTATCGGACAGAACATCGGACGTTATCTTAATACTCTACGTGCGGTCGCTTCGTTTTCATTTACTTTATGTTGACCTCTTCTCCATTTTCACATCGCACATCTTCCACTCTGAACAGTCAACCCGAAACAGAAGCAGAACAAAATATGCAAACATTTGTTTGTTTTTGTTGCTTTCCGAAATTGTCACATATGCAAGTTATCGTTTATGTGGTCTTGTTTGGTCTTTTTCGGTATTTCTTTAACTTTTCCATGTGGTCTCCATTGAAGTAGCTTTTGTTTCTGTCTCTCAGCGTTTTTTCTCTAGTTTTCTTCAATGTTTCTGTCACGATTTCGTACTGCCTCGTTTATGTCATCGTTGTCGTCGCTATTTTAATAAAACGTACTGCTATTTATGGCACTCAGCAGATGGCGCTGCTCTTTTATGAGATCCGCAAATATATGCATATGATTATATATTATATATATGGTAGATATAGAAGTTTCTCGTGTATTTTTAGTTATCTTTTTGCTAGTTTTATTCTTTTATTTTCTCTCCAAAATAGATGGATGTGAAATCCCAACATTAAAAATTGAGAATTCCAGAGAATACAAATAAAATCAAATATTCTCTCTTCCCTTCTCCTCTCTCTCAACTATCCTCTATTTTATCTTCTCTGCAATTTTCTCGTCTCCTCCCTTCAAACAGTTTGACTAACTTAAAGCATTTAATTGCATTGCAGTGTTATTGGCCTTAATCGGAAAATGGCAAAAAATGTCCATCATAATTAAAACAAATACGATTCAGCATTCACTGTCTCTCTTTTCTTCTATCTCTCTCTGTCGCTCTCTTTTTATCTTCTATTCCCTTCTCTACTCTACTGAACCGTTCTACAGATTAATGAGTAAAAATCTGAGTAAATCTTGAAAATATGGAATTTTAAATATGCAAAATATGACAGCATCCTCACCCTCACTCTTTACTCATCCAACTCTGTCTCTCACTATCTTTTCCCCTATACGTTTCCTCCTTCTCTCTCCTTCCCTCTCTCACATCCCTCTCCCTCTTTATCACAATCTCTTCCCTCTCTCTCTCTACCCTCTTTCGTCCATGTCAGTTCTGTAGTCTCGTTGCGTTGTATGGATCTGAAATTCCTATCTAAAGATTGACATGACATCGTTATGTTGGCAATTCTGTCACTGGACAGAATCAGCAACAGCAGTAGTAACAACAACAACAACAACAACAACAAAGATTATGACATACACCACAACCAGAGCATGACATTTAAACATTTGCTCTGCGCTCTAAAAATGGATCAAAGCTCATTTTCATTTCTGAACATGGACTGGTCGAGATAACAGTAAATAACAGAGAGAAACATAACAATAAAGACAGAGAACAAAAGCAGAAGAAGAGAAAGAAAAGCTATAAATTGATAGAGAAAAAATATATCCAATAATTAAGCATATCCGAATCATCGTAAATCCCATATTTCAAAAACAGAGAAATCAGAGAATTAATAAAAAAAGTGAAAGAAAAAACGAAACGAATGATGAGAGCGAGTGGCGTAATCCTTAAATACAACAACAATATGATTTCAACTACAACAAAAGCAATTCAATCCGTACTGATGGTAGATAGAAGCATCAAGGAATAGAAAGCTGGACAGGTGATCAGGCAGGAGGGCCATGAGGCAGTCTGACAGCGGCGACGGGGCTGAAAGACTGCCTGTTAGTTATTCAGGACGGTAGGAAGCCAGCGAGACCAACAGAGAACCGAAGAATCCTGATATTTTCACAACTTGGATGTGTTCAGGAAACTTAATGCAATCTCGATCTTAATAGCAGACAGTCACTTTCTCGTTGTTATTATTTTAATCCCTTCTTTCAAGTGTCATGTTTTTGTGGCTGTCAAAACAGGTTGACACTCTCTGTCTCTCTTGATCTCTGTCTCTCTGGATCTCTTACTCTCTATCTCTCTGGATCTCTATGGCTTCTACTGGAAATCTGGAATATCCCTCAGGCGCAGTTTATTCAGTCTAGCAAATAATTCGCAACCAAGCACATAATTCGCACTCTGTTTATGAAAAACGTAAATAATTAGAAAGACATTAAAGAGAAAGAAGAGAATAAAATTCTTAGGACACCTAAAAATGAACCAAAAACCTATTTAGAGTCACGTACAGTAGACCAGAGCAGATCCTTTCTTTATTTAACATAGCAACTGAGTTTTCATTTTATACTTTTTGTTGCTTATTATCTGCCACTCGACAATAAAATGTCATCTAATTTGAATATCAACTGACAGTAAATTTGAAAACTCAATTGTTATGGTCTGCATCAACAAATTATCACTCTTTGACAGTTCAATTTACACAACCTTTGAAAACCTTCGAAGTGGTGTTAAAATGTTTGTTTTATGGAGATATTTATTAGAAGAGAAGAAAAAGGGACTCTCAATAGACAAGAAAAACAGACCGCAACATAAACGGAATTTCCACAAAATATATACGAATAAAAAAAGGGTCTCTGAGAGGGAAATATTTCAATAAAAAAGGGGATCTCCTTTAAAAAGTAGATCTTAAAAAAAAGGATATCTGAACAAAAATAAAGTGAAAATAGGATGGTAGATACAAAACATAAAATTAATAATAGATATCATGAGTTGTAAAGGAAAGAAGAAGGAAGGAAGGGAAAGAAATACAATAATCGGATTTCCAGCATTTAAGTTAGCAAAACAAAGTAAAAATAATGAAAAGACACTCAACTTTTTGTTAAGAAATCATTTCTTTTGCTGTCTTTTTTTAACCTTTGCTTTTAACCCTTTTTTTGTGTTGATGGGTGTTGATTTCTTGTTTTTTTGGGTAAGGGGGTGGCGGTATTTTTTGTTTTTTTTTTGTGGTATCTGAGAACTGGCCCTTCAACATGTTGTTTCGTCCTCAAAATAAACTGATGCTAATTATTATGAGTTTTACGGCTCTTTTGGCGGTGTTGTTTTTGCTTTTCCCCTTTATTTTCTGTTTCTAAGTTCTTTTCTGATAAAATTTTTTACCTCTTTCTCTTAGTTTTTATATTTCTTCTTTTTTTCTATTTTTATTTTCTTGATTTTACTATTTTTTCGTTTATTTTTGTATTTATTAGTGTGCTGTTGTTGTTGATGTTCGTGTTCTATCTCCCTATTGTTTTTGTTGTTGTGGCTATTGTTTTTGTTGTGTTGTTGTCTTTGCTGTAATGTACTTTTAGTGTCAGATCCAAGGGACCCAAATAAAAGTACTATCACACAAGTAAAACACAAAACAAAAGGCAAGTGAATCCTTAATGGTTTCAGTTCACAAAAAAAAAACTAAAAAAACCATATCTGTATATATGTATGTATGTATGTATACGGGTATATGTACCGGATGGTGTTGAGCACTCGTTGTTGACCCGCCTTTCGGTTTTTAATGTTGAAAACTTGGGTGTAACTCTGGAGATGGACAGACACACACAGACACAGACACACACAAACACAAACACACACTTCTACTCTGTGGTGCATCACTGAGCTGGATGTTAGAGTGAGAAAGAGATGGTCCTAGAGCGGGATGGGAAGCGAAGGAAGAGCGGAATGGACACAATAAAGCAGATATGGTTAGCATATTTTTCGCATTTTTATTTTGAACAATGCTACCACCACTGAAAACCAGCAACAACAACAACAACAAAGAACTACAAGAACCTACTCTAAGGCACCAGGAAGGAAACAACAGCAACCACAACAACAACAAATTATATTGCACACTGGATCTCAAATACTCGTAACTACACACACATACTAAATGAACATATGTACATACATCCATACATTCACACACAAAGATAATATATTGTTCTTTATTTCTTAATGTATCCCTATCTATGTATTTAGTATATTCATCTTCTGGTTATTATTATTTCTTTAATACTTTACTAGTGTATTGTTGATAGATTTTTATTATTCTACTATTACCACAATAATATTTATCCTAATACGAACTAACATAACATACTCTATATCTATGGGATATAATTAATTATGTATATCTCAAACCCAAATGTCAAAATTTGTATGGCTTTTAAAAAATCCGTTTTAAATTTTCGACATTTATTTAAAATTTTTTTATTCTTTCGCTTTTAGTATTTAAATTGAAATATTTTAGTTGACCGTTTTGCATGAAAGTGACGCCCAGTGACTCACTCCCTCTCTCTCTCTCTCTCTTTTACTCACTCCCTTTCTCTCTCTCTCTCTCTCGCTCTTTTCTGTCTTTAAATGAAACTTTCACTTTTATTCTATTTTCAGTCTTTTAGTTTAATTTTTTTGCAATTTTGTTTCGTTTCTTTATCTAAATGTTTAAATGAAAAAATTGTTTCTTTAAAGCAACAGTTTTAGTTTTTTTTAAAAATATATTTTTTTTTTTTTTTTTATTCACACTAAATACAAAAACGCTTTTCAATGATTTTTTGAACAGCATGTTAAAACCTTTGCGTTGTTTTTTCATATTGTTTCGTAAGGGAACAACGTCGTGGGGGGGGGGGAAAGAGGGAGGAAGAGGAAAAAGTGGGCCACAAAATAAGCGTTCATATAAAATGAGGGCTCACATAAATCTAAACTTGAATAGTGGCCCACTAAAACAAGTACGCACACAAACACATACCTGAACACACACACAAACACACTCACACACACATAAGCACACTCACATTGGGCCGTATTCAATTAGCATGGAATTGTAAAAAATGCAACACTGCAACGAGGCGGGGAGAGGAGAGCGGGAGAGCTGCGGCCAACGTCATGCGTTTTAAATGGAATGAATTCCAAGTCGAATGCTGAAGAATGAAGAGTGTAGAGCGAGCTTAAGGTTTGGTTTGTTGTTTGTGGAAAGAAAGGGAGGGATGAAGGGCAGATGGATCGCATGTGCAGAGAAACGGGAGGGGTTGTGGGCGGGTGTCTTTGAAAAAATATCTGTTGTTTCAACTGCGTTTCATGTGGCCTAAAAGTAAGCCATTTTTTCTACATTTTGAACGAGAAGCGAAAGAAACAAAACAGAAACACAACCACACATGAACGCACTCACACTCACACAACCAGCTGAACATAATAAAGTGTGGCGGAAAACATAAAAATAAATACAAGAAAAAAAAAACTTTAAAGTAACAGAAACAAAATTGAAAATGAAAATGAAAATTTTGTGGTCTGTTTTCTTGCGTTGATCTGAAAAAATATAGTTTTTATTTTATTCGCTTTTCGCTTTTTACTTCATTTTCCTTTCCCTTTTTTTACATTTTCTTTTAATTTCTTGTCGAGTTTCTGTTTTAGTTTTCTTTCTATAATTTTTTTCCTTTTCTTCTACACGTTTTTTATTTCGTTTTCTTGTGTGAATTTTTGTTTTCTTGGGTCTCCGTTTTGAGCTACAAAAATCTTATAAAACTGTAATAAAAATTAATGAAGCATTTTAATTAACTAAAATTCTAAATAACAAAATCTTTGCTTCACTTCAACTTTGGGGGAAAAATAAAGAAAAATATGACGCAGAATCGGAAAATTAAGAAGTTAGATAAGAAGAAGAAGGAGAAAAAGAAGAAAAGCACTAGCAAACACAAGAGGTTTCTATTTAAAAAAAAAATCCCCAGCCTTGAAAGCCTCCAGCATTACGTTGGTCTACGCTATTCAATTGCTTTAAGTTGGCAACACTGCCAAGCCATTTAATTGTCAAAGGATACGAGACAAGGGATGCATCAAAGGAGAAGAAGGAGGATACGAAGAAGAAAGAGAAAGATATGTGGAGCTAATTAGATTTTGATTGCGAATGTTAACGCAGTAGAGAAGAAGGAGAAAGAGAAGAAAGAAAAGCAGAATATACTCTATGAGAAGAGAGGAAACGGCAAGTGAAGGGAATACAGATGAAGGCAAGAGACAAAAAGAGAAGGCGAGACGCGAGGAGAGTGAAATGGAGAGAGATAAACAAAGAATCACAGAAGAACAAAGAAACAAAGAAAACAGAAGAATCTAATGACTTCGCTCGAATTAAGTTGCCACTGAAAAATAATGAAGGACAAGAAGGAAAGAATAGAAACAGGAAGGAAATCATAGAAAGTGAGAGAGAAAGAAAGAGAGAGAACGATAGAGAGAGAAAGACATGTATAGAGAAAGCGAGTTGGAATGAAGAGATGATGGACAGCTAATACTCGTAGAGTGAGATTTCATATTTTAATGAGCAACAAGTTAGTTTATTTTACTTTTTAATCATGGAAGGAATAAATGGAATGGAATAAAATAATCCATCTCAATTCATGGTTTCACTTTTATTAACCGAGAGAATTTATTATCCCTAAATACCAACAACACGCAACCACAACAACAAAAATTAGAAGAAAATCGAAATAGTAAATAAAGACAATAAAGAGCTAAAAATATGAGCTTCACCTTTTTCTCTCTGCCTTTGTCTTTCTCTATCTCTCTTTCTTCCATTTCTCCCTATCTCTCTCTTTCACTTAAACACATTCCGCAATATGTGAATCCTTTTATTTTTCATCTCTTGCTTTTTACTCACCATTCTGCCAATCTGCATTTTTCATTAAAACAACTCCAACTTTTGGCCACACAAACAAACCGCTTGAGTCAGTCAGTCAGATCGTCAGAGACTCCGTGAGAGAGTCTGCCAGAAATTTAGTCAGAGTGTCCGTCAGTCAGCGATATCTGCAGAGTGTTCAGACAGAGTCGGTTGTTCAGACAACAACCAGTTACGAAAACACTGACGTCAGTGGATCCTTTAAAGGATACCGAAAGAGGGTAACATGAGCAAGCAAGCAAACAAACAAGCCTCCACAAGGATGATGACGATGATGATGATGCTATCCTTGTTTTAAAAGGAAAAAGAAAATTTAATAATAATAATAAAAATAATAACAAAAACAAAATGCGAATGAATTCTTCTCATAGAAAGAGAGATATTTTGTGGAGTGAGAGAAAGAGGGAGACAGTGAGATATTTTATTTGAACATTTTTTCCACGAATGATGCAGGATAAAAAAATTATTATTTTTCTACTACGTACAGAGATGGTTACCTCGACACATTTCTGGTCCCTGACACGTTGAGGTAACCAGCTCCTGTTTTTTGTTTTTAATTCTTTTTTTTTTAATACTGCGTCATATCTTTTTTCTCTCCTAGTTTCTACACTAGGACGGGGGGAGGGGGAGGGTGTAGCGGCCCTCCTCTTTGTCCTATTTTTTTCCTGTTAAATAAACTTTTTAATATTTTATGTGTATGTTTTTTTATGCTGCTCTCCAAACTGCTTGCTGGATATCAACTGAAGTTGTTAACTGTTAGATAGTTTTTCTTTTTTTTTCATTTTTTTTTTTTTTTCTAGAATTGTTTTTGCTTTTCACTACAGCTGAAAGGATGAAAAGTGCATAAGCCGCTTTTTCTTGATAGAACATCATCATTTTTTCCTCTCAATGCCAAGGGTACTTTTCTGCAGCAACGAGCGCCCTCTAGCGGCAAGAATGTGTTGACATCTTGACGTTTCATGTTGCATGCCGCTATTATCACTCTCTCTCTCCCCACTCTGTTTCACTCTCTCTTTCTTCCTCTGCTCTTGACTGACATGTTACATGTGATGTATTTTAAATTTAATTTGTGTTGAAATTCTTGGAACTTAGGTTGAAAAGTTAATCATGAATACTGGTGGTTATTTTCTCCTTTTTTTTTGTTTAAAAAAGGAGCAAACTTAATATTATTCATGGGAATTATATAAAAATAATTATTTAATCAGCACCACAACTTCTGATAAAAAATCGACTCGAATAGACACACAAAACAAATAATATATACCGCTAAAAATTCGCACAGTTAAATTAAACCACGATTTATTATTATATTTACAATATTATCAACACATTTCATAATTTTCGAAATTTCTCTTCCTCAAATAAATATACAGATATTTTATCTGTAACCAAATTTGGTAAATTTTAAGTGAAGCTTTAATTACACTCTTTAGGGTCATTGAATCATAAATTTTTTAATATTCTATACTCAGTCATTATAAATACTTGAATTCAGTCCATACTTTAATAAATTCAGACTATTATCAACTTAGTACGTTATCATTAACGAACTAAAGTATTGTAAATATACTCACAAATATATTGTATAATATAAAAAAATATCCCTTTTAATCCTAATATCCTATATTGAACCATATAATTTTTTATCCTAAAGCTAAAATGGTTTTGACCTGAATATTAATGAGTTGTTAGAGCTGTGCTGTCCTAATGTTGGTATATTTTTGTTATTATTATTATTATTATTATTATTTTAAAATCCCAACGGTTATAGTTTTTGACTTTGTTTTGATTTTCTACTCACCATTTAGTTTTACACACAGAATCACGAGTAAACATAATAATCGTAGACCAATATTATATGAAGCTTATACTCGCATGTATATATGTAAATATATCTGTAAATATTTGAGTCTTTGTACGTTTTGCTGTTTATACAGAATATGTACTCATTCACGTATTACATGCGAATATTGGAAAAATCAACGAAATCGGAAAATTCGTCCGCTGGGATTCATTCAAAAATAATTTCTAATTTTTTAAGTCAACGATTTCTGATGTTCAAATGTCATAAAACATTATTTAGAAATTTGTGATAATAATAGATAGAACAAATAAATCGGAGGGTAATTTAACTTTGTGCATTATTTGTGCATTGTATATTTTATATGTTTTGTGCTTCTATTGATTTTGCTCATAGATCAGAAGTTGTGGTTCTTATATTATTTTCATATAATTCGCATGGATTATATTCGGTTTGGTTTGTTAAGTGATAATGAAATAGATTCCTTTTATTGATTAAAATTATTATTATATAAAACCATTGCATAGTTTTTGTTCTTATTTCAAATACATTCATCTCGAGAGTCACACGTGTTATTCTATCCATCGCAATCTGATGATATCCAGATATGATCAGGATTTTATGATTTGCTTGTAGCTGTGTAAATATTTTCTATCACCAAATTTTCAAGCCCATTTTGAAGGTGATTAAATTAAAGTTCTTCAAGGTATTTCCTATATTTTTATTGCGTTTTTAGGCAATGAAATAATGTTTTTGAAATCCGCTTCTTGCTTTCATTGGAATAACTTTCTTGTCACTGTTGTTTTGTTTTTGTTGCTCTTGTTCAGGTTCGTCCTGTTCTGCGCTGCTGTTTATGTTGTTGTTGTTGCTGTTTCTATTGTAACAGAAGAATTGCGGGAATTTTAATTAATGATTTGGAAAAAAAACACACACACACGAAACAAAAACAAGATAGACACAAATATTTACCCAATTCGTTTTTCCTTAAATATAATTCTTCCCCTCCCCCGCTTTCTCTATCCATCTACTTTAGCACTCTCCTCAGTGCCCCTCTTCCCCTTCCCTTTCTTGGTGGCTAACTCTCTGTATCGCTCTCTCGCCCGCTCTCTTTTCTATTGTTACTTTGTTGTTGCTCTGTCTGCAGTTGTTCCAGGTTTTTCCCCGTTTTGCTTTGTTGTTCGGCTATCCTTCAGTTCTGTTGTTGTTGTTATTATCGCTTTTATTGTTGTTGTTGTTTTATTTACAGTAAACATTCAGTATTCACCACAAACGCCGCCATCGCCAGCACCTTCCGACCAACCAACCAACGAATGGTTTGATTCGTTTAAACTTTTTAATTTCCATCAATTATTTATGCTGAGGCGACTCATTGTTGTTGCTATTGTTGTGGTTGTTGTTTTTATTGTGTTTTGGGAGAACCGTAAATTTTATAGTGTTATGTGTATGTGTGTGTGTGCTGGTTCCTGCTTTAACCATCATCGCCTTATCAACCACAAACGTTTCACATGAATTTGTTCAAAGTTTGGCTGAATTCGAAATCGGATTCCGGATTCGGAATGCCAGCCTTTTTGGGTATGTTTTTGCGTTTCAGTCAATTTTAATTTAAATTAAATTTCGAAAAAAAATTTAGTAAAAGTATGTGTGGGTGGGTGAGTCTGTTTTAATTGTAGTCCTCGAAATAATTAATTTGTTTTCAATCGATTGTTTTCAATCATTGCTCTGAAATATTTGCCCTTCAGTTTAATTGTACAAGGAAATAATATGTATTTAGGTCGTGCCTAAATTGGTGCCTTTAATATGGTACATAATCGTACGTGTACCTAAAACATTGAGCACGTGAGCGTATCCATGGACGCACATGAGCAAAATATGTGAGTGCGTGAGTACATCGCATGATGATGTTTCTATTCATCCCTCAACAGATAAACTGAGCGCACTCCGAATGGGTTAATTTTAGTGGGTACGAAAGACTTACCTGAGCGAAGTACATTGATACGTTTATGTGTGTATTTCTTCTCCAAACTGATACACAAGCCTACACAAACACAGACACAGTATTTACGTAGTCAGTGAATAATTTCGCAATCAGTCTGCGGTACACTCTTCTCATACATTGAACTCTATACAACAACCAATAAACGCACAATAAAATCACAACACGTGAACCACAACCAACTAAAAGCAATGAAAACCATTCTTAATTTCACGGCTTTGTACAATTTACGCTAATTCATAAATTCTGCGTATCTAAATATTTGCAATACGTTTCATTCTAATGTTTCCAGTCAGTTGAATATAACTTTAATGGCCTTTTTTTACTTCATTGACTACTAGAATAAATACCCTCATTCACCGACTTAAAAATGAATTTAATTAATTCCAAAATCTGTATAATTTATAAGACCATCATCATAATTATCCGAGAGTAAAAATGTAATAGTTTCACAATAAAATACACCAAAAAAGCTCCTGCTTTATATCATTGATATTTTTATAATTTTCGCTTTCTTTTTTCTTTATCACAATGTCCACAAAATAAGTGGGAAACTTTGTGAACCAAAAAAATGATACTCAAATAAATATAATAAACGAATGTAAAATAATTGATACACAAATCAATTAAGAGCTCAAGAATTTTGTCACTTATTTGTGTTGCTCGAGACTATAATAATAATAATAACAATAATGATAATAATAATAATAATAATAGAATAATAAAAATATTATAAAAATAACAAAATGACATTCTAAGCAATAAATACTAATATCAAGTTTTTTCTCTCTTCCTTTTTTTCTTTTGCAGGACGAGAAGAATCAGCTGCTCATAACAAATATTTGGCTAAAATTGGTAAGTTTCTAGTGCAACCAAAAACAATAATTTGGTGACTCGGACATACATGCAAATACAGACACAGATATAAACAAACCCATCTGTATACGTATATATCGGCAAATACAAACAAATTCGCATAACACTCTAGAAGATACTCGAAGGTTTTGCATAAGAACTCGTAACTCTAAGAACATGTGAGTAAACTGAGGGAGGCAGAGAGATAGAGAGAGAGGGAGAAAGAGAACAGTAGAATAATGAATGAGCTTCTTATGAAAAACAAATAAATAAACCAAGAAATGAAAATAAATTCAATGCGGAGTCAAATTTATCTTCTCTGTGACAGAAAACAAATTAAATAGAAAAGCGAAACAAGGACAAAAAGAAAGATTGATTTTTGGCAGCATAAAAAGATAATAGCGTAGCGTTGGGGGAGGGGCGAAGTAGGGCAAAATTAAGGAAGTAGGCGGTAAGATGGTGAGCCGATGAAGAGATGAGGAAAAAATCAGAGGTGGAGGGGACGAGATGAGGACAGGAAAGGAGGATTGGTGGAGTGGAGGAGTGGAGAACTGGAGTGGTGGAGAAGAAGAGCAGAGTAGAGGAGGAGAGAAAGAGTGGAGAAGTGGAAGAAACGAGAATATAAAACCAGAAGATGAAGAGGAAAGAAGAGAGGAGGGAACAAATGAAAGATCAACTGAATCGGAATATTTAAGTGCTACTTTAATCTGTACTTAATCATCATTTTTTAAGTGCAGCACTCAATTTAGTGGCACATTTTATTAAAAATTATTCCATGAATTTTCTGCAGATTTAAGTTGAGGGCATTATTTATTAAATGCTTCATATTCTTCTTTATCCACGCTCCTTTTGCGTGGTTGATGAGATTTTTGTCTAAAGGATTTTCTCCAAATCTCAGCATTTAATATGCAAAAGAAACAGAAAATAAAGAAAGAAAAAGAGTTCAACATAAGAAAATAATTCAACTCAATTAATCTGTGGCTTCACAGAGCAATGCGAAAAAATCTACAACAACCACTGAGAAGAGAAATGAAACGAAACGTTATCAAAAGGAATAAAAAAAAGATCAACAACAGCAACAACCAGAGTTTGTTTTAACAACGACTCATAACGACCAAAGACGGAGAGCGAGATAGACAAAGAAAGAGAGAGAGAGTGGGATACATACAGCGAGAAAGAAAGGGACATAGATGGGATTAGATACGCAGAGCAAAGGAGAGAAAAAATAACAGAGCTCATAAGTTAGTTTAGAAAATATAGCTATAGCGCTCCACCAAGCGTTGCCACTTAATCATAACTTATTTTGTGGCGACTAAAATATTTATTCCATTCGTTGAGAACAGCGACAGGAAAAATAAATATTTTTAAGCGAACCAAGGAACAAATTGCAGTGGAAATAGAGAACAAAGGAACGCCCATACCCGGCATACTCTAAACTGATAATAGAAGTACGTATCTTCTCTGCTGTTAGTCTATTTTTTGCCATCTTCAATTCTTAAGGTCAGAAAATTTAAAAATGGGTGTATCACGCCCAAGATTGACGCCCGTGGAACCAAGGAGCATATCACGAGCGTCTCACGAGCATCTCACGATAGCGACGAATACGTGTCGTCCTTCCTTTTGTAGAATTATCCTTCTTCAAGTGTGTATGAAAATAAAAGAACGCAAGGAAAACAACAAACATCGTCGTCATCCAGTTCGTTTAATTAAATGTATTAATTTTCATGCTATAGTGACTTCTTTGGTATTGTTGTGTGTGTGTTGGTTGTTATTGTTGTTGTTTTGAATTTACTTCTACGTCTGGGTTTTTTTTCTTTTTTATTCTTGTCTCTTCTTGAGTCAAATTTATAGCTGAGCGCTTTAAGTATGAAGCTCTGAAATCGAATCACTCTAATCGTCAACATCCACGCCAGCGACAACGACAACGCTAACAACAACAACAACAGCAACAACAACAACAACAACAGCAACACTAGCGTCTCCATCAACTTTACCATCGTCGCGTCGTCGTCTTATCGTTTGTTCCATCGCATAATAATTTGTTACTTCTGTCAGCAATCTGCTGATGAATAATGTATGCCTTGTGTGTGTTTGTGTATGTGTGTGTGTGTGTGTGTGTGTGTATATTGTAACTGTTTCCGCACTAACCATTACAGCCAAGCACAATAACAATAAAAACCACTACAATGATAGCAACAAGAAAAACGGAAACCAACAACACTCATCACTAAGATTTCATGCTTTTACGCAGATTTAACAGGATTTTTGGCTTGTTTTCCACTCTCTCTCTATCTCTGGAATAATTTAATTCCCGTTTATATTCATGAGAAGAAAGTCTTTCTTCTGCTTTTATAATACGTTCAATTTGCAGGAGTGGATCCTTCGTTCTTTTCGAGTATCTGTAAGTTTCTTCGAGACAACACGACGTATGAGTAACTTTTAATACAATAATATATAAGAATTTAAATAAAATAAATTCAAATATAAAAGCGCTGGATTAAATACCAAAATAAATAAATTAGAATTTTAGAATTTAAATCTACATATTAAGATCAATTTAAATGCTTTTCCATTATAATTTACAACCTTCATAATTTTTTATATAATTTCCAATTTGTAAGAAATGTAATTTATTCGTTGAACTACTATTTGGCAAAATTTAATTCATTAATCAGAATGAATGCACTGCTTTAAACACTGCAAGAGGGGGGGGGCGAATAATTTATACGACCAGAAAAAATTAAGCGAACAAAAAATTGTATGCGCTTCATAAAAACTGCGGTAACATTATTAATCACTTAAAGAAGCGCTTCGAAGAGCCTGGCTGTCGGTCGCAATCATCGTCGCCGGTCTCAACACCGCGAAATGGGACACATTCTCAAGTGTTGCACTTCATTAACATAAAATTGCTGCAGCCACTCTTCGGAAAAGATTGCGGAGGTGGCAACTGAGAGAACTAAAAGAAGCTTCTTCTGGTCAAACGGAACCAACAAAGCTTGTGTCTGTGTACATTTGTTCATGACTCTTTTTTGCGTTTATTTTGTTCGGTCTCTTTTTTTAAGTGTACTCTTGTGGTTGTCGTTGTTGGTATTTTTTAAGTAGCCTGAAACACTCAAAACATTACAGCTGAATAGCAAGAAATAAAAAAAAAACAACATAATAAAAAACATAAGAAAAAGCATTAAAAACTGAAGAGATTAAAACTTGTTTTACTATCGTGCGGAGTTGATGACACACATTTTTTGGCTTTTTTTCAATTTAGTTTGAAAAATATTAAAAACTGAAAACGGAAACAAGAAAACTTCTTCACTTCAGAAAGTTGTTAACACTAAATAATTAGTAAGTAGTTTTTACAACATAATAATAATTTTTTATAGACAGACATTTTGTAGGACATCCATCGAGTGACATGACACGAATAACAAAAACTTCATGACAGTTAATTAAAAAAAAAATGTAGTCATGAAATTTTACATGAAGAAACTTTTAACAAAATTTATCCTGCGAAAGCACAAAAATGTTGCACAAGAAGAGTTTATGAGGATGAGGAAGCATTTAGAGTATATTAAAAAAGGGTACCGTGTGGATTTATAAGCAATAGTTACCTTCTACATCTTCCTAGATCCTCAATCATCAGATCCTTAATCTTCAGATCCTAAATCACCAGACCCACGATCTTTATAGCGTCAATCTTCACATCGTCAATCTTCACATCGTCAATCTTTTAATCGTTTTCATCATAGATATTCTTCATCTCCTCATCTCTTCAAACTGTATGTAGTCAATCATCAAACCCTTGATATTCAGGGCCTCAATTTATTTATTATACATATCCTCAATCTGCATATCGTTAAGCTTTACATCGTCAATCATCAGATTCACAATCTTTATAACCTCACTTTCAAAGCTTATACAACCATAATCATTCTTTACCATACTTTAGGACTTGAAGATGAAATACGAGTAACTAATGATTGAGATTTTAAATTAAAAGTCTCTGATCTGATAAATAATATGATCATAAATTTTGAAAGAATCTTATTACATGCGATTATTTTATTGATATCAAGATATTATTATCATCCATTCGAAACGATGTATAGATTTTTCATTTCCTTTATACATTTTTGTTCTCTCCTTGTTGTTGTATTGTATGGATATTGATGGAAAAAGCAAACTAGGAGAAAAAAAGATAATCGGCTCCTTACTAAATGGTGTCTTCTGTACACATCCTATTGGAACACCTCTAACATTTATTTTTTCTCTCTCTCTTCCTCCAAACCCCTCTACCCTCTACCCTCAACCGCCATCAGCTTTTGTTACTGTCTTTCGATTGCAGTTTCTTTGCCAAGATTGCTTTTTGCGGAAATTGAAAAGTTTTCTGTTGCTGAAATTATTGCAAGCATTATTTCCTTTTTTTCTGTTTCCTCTTCGTCTTCTTCCTCTTTTCCTTCTTCTGCTATTACATGGCTTTCTTCCTCTTTCCTTAATTGTTTTTTGTCTTGTTTTTGGAAAGGGCTCTGCTTGTCATCGTCGTAGCAGTCGTCTTCAGCGTTGTCACTCTTTTTGGTGTTCACATTATTCACAATAGTTGTATTCTACTTCTTTATCCCCTCCCCTACTCTTTTCTCTGCCTTTTTCACTCCATCTCCCTTCGTGTGTCACATTCTTAAGACGTTCCGTCCTCCCTTCTCTCCTCTCCCTGCTGATCCGCATTCGTCGTAGTTACGAGAAGGGCGGCTTTTGTCGTTAATATTCTTCAGAGAGTGAGAGAGAGAGACGAAAGTGGGTAGCGGGAGTTAAAAAGAAAGGCATGTAAGGTTTGAATTGCTGCGGATTTCAGTTTGGCACCAGAAAAACCATCGTTTTTTGTTTTTTGTTTGATTCTACTCTGAAGTTTTTTGTCTTTAGCTGCTCTCAAACTTTACTCAGCCCCTAGAAAATGTTGTTAAAAACTTGTTTGATACTTTTGCAACCTCTCCTTCCCCTCCACCTTCCTGTAGCTCCCAGAACATTTCCTGTGTTCCTTTTGACACATTAACGCGGTTGCCGTGGCAACGTTGAAGCTGCAGGTTGCTGGTGGGAAAATCGAAATTAACAACGCCACCAACGGAGTTACTATGCTCTCTCTTCGCCTCTTTTTCCCCATCTTTCTTTGTATAACTATTTCGTATCTCTGTTTTTCGTTAATTTTCTTTTGTTTCTTTTTCAAACTCATCTACTTTTTCACTTCGTTTCGCATGCTTGCGTTCAACATTTTGGCTCAATACCAAAAAAATTCCTATAAAATGTAAATGTTGCCAAAACGGCCCGTAACTGTAACAGTAACTGTAAATGTTTCCCAAAATGTTTGCATTCTCGTTCTGTTGTATAATTTTTTGTGAATCTTCTTCTTTTCCTTCTACTTCTTCTTTTTATTCTGCTTTATTCTTCTTCTGGAATCTTCTGCTGGTGTTTATTTTTGTAAAGCTTCCTGAGTTGATTCCTCTTCAGGTACTTTTTTTTTAATTCTTTCTTTTCGTCATCTTCTTCTGATACTAAAAGTGTTTTCGTCTTCTTCAATGTTGTTTCTGTCCTTATTTTTGTTTCTTAATACTTTGTTTTTGTTCGAAACCGCATACAAAGCATTCATGGAAGGGGAAATACGAAGCAATTTTTGTAAATGTTGATGAGGGAAGGAGAAAAGATGTCGTTGTTGATTTTGTTGTTGCTGTTGTTTTTCTTAATTTGGTTACGCTTTTGTGGTGAAGAAGGGTAGAAGTTTTTGGCTAATTTTCTGCCTTAATCCTATTTAAATTATAGAGGCAGCTAATTTTTGTTGAGATTAACTAACAAAGCGTTTAATTTACTTGCAGTTTAAATGAATTAATTCATTTAGAAAGGTCGAAAAGGGAACAATTAAGCGTTCATCACATAATATAATCCTTGAATCATCTTCTTTGGTATTTCAGATAAATAAAAAATAGATTAAAAGAACATAAAGTAATTTCATGACGTAACAACCCTTAATTTGTCTTCATGCGAAAATTTTTCCCCTCGAGAACAACTTATCGCGCTTTATAATTCACATTTAGTTGGATTATTATAATTAATAAGAGACATTCGTTTACTTTGTCTTCCAGGAATGGAATGATATGAATCTGCGATGGAACTCAAGTGAATATGGCGGCGTTCGCGATCTCCGGATACCGCCGCACCGTTTGTGGAAACCAGATGTACTCATGTACAATAGGTGAGTACAGAAAATATGTTTAAACAAAAATAATATTAAAAAAATTCAGACAAGATAATGAATTAATGCATATTTACGAAATGTCAAAATACTGAAAGCTATTCGATGAGTGGGAAGAAAGTAGTTCCAGGTTCTAACAAAAATCGGTATATATGTATATGTACGTCAGGGTCCGCCCATTCTCTGAGAATATCCTCATAGCTTAAACTATGCTATATCCTCATTTTTATTCCTTTCTTTGTAGGAATAATAAACTTCGTTGTTATTCTTCTTCTACGATTTGGACTTGGTTCTAGTTCTGTATAAAGATAAAATCATCGTTTTTCTAGAACTCCGACCCATTTCAATCCGATTTCCGATTCCGATCCATTGTAATTATTTCCGACGCCATTTCAACCAACAAAATGTTCACTCATATTATTTAAAACCCATAAAATTGTCACTAATTAAATTGATTCGTATTAATTAATTGGTGATCAATTTCTCACAAATTGGATAATTTACTCAAGTTACATTATTACATTTTTTAATTCAATTAAATTCTTTGCTGTCAAAAATTCAAATAAAATTGTGAGTATTCATAAAAATTGTAAATAATTAAAAAACACCAACTTAAAAATAAAATCAACACTCAATTAAAAAAATTCCAGTCTTCAATTCAATGTAAAAGCGTTTCGTTTGTAATTAAATCATGTAATAATAAATCATTCACTTAGCCATTCATTCATTTGAAAAACATATAATTAAAAGAATGTACAGCGAATTGATACTGTAATCGCTCACAAATATTTGTGTGTATGTATTAAATTTTTTAATAACAATAAAGGTAATCATGGAATAAGCTTAAATTCAATTCCATTCAATTAAATTTTCCGTTCAATTAAAATTTTTTTTATTATATTAAAGTGTAAAAAACATTAACAGAAAGCATACAAACAAATAATAACAACAACAACAGATATCAATTAGCCAATCCTGTAAACGGGGGATTTTAAAGAACAATCACCATTTTGATACAACTTTCACAAAGTGTATAATACAATATGTTCTGGAAGAAGTTCTTTAATAGTCATGAGTTCTTTAAGAGTGTCATAAGTTCATTAATCATTACGCCTTTTTTTCCTAGGTTTTTCAAGACCCGGGCTTTACTCATTTTCTCCATTTTTTATTGTCAAATTTGCACTTCATAGAAAACCTCAGAGAGTAAAGAGTTAAAAGTCAAAGTGACAGCTGTTAAATGTCAGAAGAGGAAAACTCACAGCATTGACATTGTAATGATAGTGATAATGTTGACGACAGGAACTTCTATTTGAGAAAACCGAGAACGCATCTCATCTACCCAATACTTCAACCAGCCAACCAAGCCACCAACCGTTAAACGTAGCCAACCCTCTCCTAGAACCAGTCCAACCACCCTTCCCGCGACCTCCGGGGACCACTCGCCCTTCCACAACCTTGCCATCTTCTTCTTTTTCCCCCTACTGTCAATTTATTGAAATCTCAAGTAATGATATCAAATATTATTTTGCTTCAGCAAACCCTCCCCCTCCCTCCCCCGGTCGTCCTTTCAACCACTTGATGTTGTATATTGGTTTAGCCCATTTAGCGATTTTTAACTGTTGACGATTTTTGATTTGACTGTTGTTGATCTGTTGTTGTTGTTGTTGTTGTTATAGTTGTTGTTGTTGCCGTCATTCTAGTTTTAGTCTGTGGTACTCTTATTGGTTTAGTTGTTGTTGTTGCTGCTGTTATTATTATTTTTTGTTGTTTCCTGCAGTGGTTATTATTTAAGTTGCGGTTCCTTTGGTGATGCAATAAATCAATATCGTTCATATTTTTTGGATTACTGATTGAATTCACAATCATGACCGAACGGCGTCCTCTGCGGAAAACGCCACCACAACAACAACAACAAAAACTACGGCTGCCAACCAACAAACTTAATGAGCTTTTTCAAGTTTTTAATTTCAAACTTTGAGTTGGTTGAATTGGCTTTTTTTACAAAACCAAAACACGATTGAGACACAATAAAAACGTCAGGCATAGATTTCAAATGAAATAAAAATATTTAATATCTGTACCGGGAACCGAGATCGGATGGGCCGGAATAGGTTGCTACAAGGGGACATAGAATGGTACTGGACAAGAAAGGGCAGAAGAAAATGGAGCGGATCTGCACATTCAAGAACGGGCACCATGTAACGGAAGGCTACAGGATATGGGACAAAAAAGAACGGAAGACCATATAGTGGAATCTCACAACCGAGACAGTACACCGAAATGGGATACGACAGGAGTGGGCAGGTCACGGAACAGAACAGAAGAACAGAAGAACAGAACAGAAGAAGAAGAACAGAACAGACAGAACAAAATGAGAACGCAAAGAAAAACGGGGACAGTAATAAAGGAGACGAGGAAGGACACGAGACAAAACTGAATGAGGCGGGACAGGAGAGCCCAGCCGGATGGATAACTTTCCTGGGTCGACTTCCTTTCAGGTTATCTTCTCAATAACGGTGCACTTCTATCAAATGGGCCATTAAATGACCCAGTGAACTAGCTTGGAAAATATGACATCATAGCTCTTGATGTTTAGTTGTTATGAAAAATATATCCGTTGACCAACTTAACAGTTAAACGGCGATTTTCTTTTATTGACTTATTATTTTTACAATATGTTGCTTACTCTTACCTTCCTTTCTCTGCTTCCTTTTGTTCTCTCTCTTCTTCCTCTCGCTTCGTCGCTCCTGTCTTTGCGAGTTTTAATGTCATGCGATAAAAAATATGTTTTGAGCGTTTTCCTGACCATTCTTCCATTTCTTTCCCTTTTTTCGGCCTTCTTCTTTCTTTCTGTCTGTTGCTCTCTAGTGGACAATGTTGAGGTTGTCGTGGTTGTTGCTTGTGTTGTTGTTGGTGCTGCTATTCTACTGTTCAAAATGGAAATTTTATGTTATGCTGACATACTTTATAACTTCATATTATTATTGTTGTTATTATTGTCATTCTTGTTGTTACTGTGGTTGATATTCCTTTATTGTTGTTGTTATTGTGTATTATTGTACATTTGTTGCCAGTGTTACTATAAAATATTGCATGCAACTTCGCAACAATGGTTTACATTCCTATCCTTGTGTACCTCACACACACAAACACATAAAGACAAGAAGAAGGTAACAAAAAATAAGAAAAAAATCGGTTGTTGTTCCTTTGTTGTTCCTTCTGGTGTTCAATGGGAAAAGAAGAAGAAGAAGAAGAAAACAACAAGAACAATGTTGAAGTTGAATTTAAAGTTGGACAACAATATCGGCGGACAGCAACAATTTATCTTGTACTTAGTTACAAGTTACGAGTAAATAATGTAAGGAAAACACAATTTTCCTTACAACGGGTGTAGAACCAGGCCTACACCCCACCTGAGCTGCTCCCATGAAAACCGCTTTCAAGGGGATGCAGTAACCTCGAGTTGCGCGGTCCCAACTTGAGGTGGAATAAATTCTGCAAAGCAATTTGCAAACGCAGCAAAGCAATTTGCAAACGCAGCAAAGCAATTTGCAAACGCAGCAAAGCAATTTGCAAACGCAGCAAAGCAATTTGCAAACGCAGCAAAACAATTGCAAACCATCAAACTTTAAAACGAGCGAAACAACGTCGAGCCGTAAGCAAACAAAACGACGTCGAACCGAAAACAAACGGCAAAGCATCAAACCTGGAAACAACATCGAACCGCACGCAACGAATCAACGTCGAACATCGAACATCAAACAACATCAAACGCAAACAAATCAAGCAACGTCGAACACCACGCTTAAATAGCTGGGAGTTAAGCAAAGCGAATAACAAGAACTAAAATACATAGCCGCAAGATCAACAACAAAAACAATAGCCGAATATCAAAACCGGAATTCCAAGAAAAAAACACAAACATAAGTACATAGCCACTGTTTTAACAACAAAAAAAAAAGAAAACATGCACGAAAGCGGGAAGACAGAAAACGACACACATCATAGAAAATTACACCAACTACCACAGGCAAGTTTACATTGAACAAATATATATTGATAAACTCGTTTTAGAGAAAAAAAACAACAAGTGCATAGAACCCTGACAACAAATACACTAAGGGGATTAGCAGAATATTAGTGCAATAATACGAACGACAACAACATCACAGCAGAGAAGCGATTTACAACAAATATACAAAGGAGAAAAAGAAGATTGCATTAAGACAACAACAACAACAACACAGCAGAGAAGAAATTTACAACAAATACACAAAGGACCAGGAGAACACCATTCAAAGCACATAGAAATGCAGCAACGACAATTATACATAAACAGTGCAGCGACGAATACTGCGAGCCGGGAACCAAAAGGTGATCAGCGATCAAAATGTTCGCCAAACAACAACAAACATAAGTTTGGCAAACCAAACAACAACGTACACGCCAAAAAGAAACGACAGCCACTACTACAACAAAGACACCGACAAGCAGAGTAAGTCAAGGCCACGCAAGGCCAAGGTCAAAAGAGCACTGACCCCAGAACAACAAAAGGGTAGCCAAGTACCGCTATCCTTGGCATATAAAAGGAGCCACCGACCAGAGCAAAGTCACTTTCTTGGAGAACAGCGAACAGAGCGGTAAGTGAACTTTAAGCATTCAATCCCACCTAATCCTTGGCGTTAAACTTCCACGTGAACGTCCATATCCTCCTTAGAATCCTTGGCGCTAAACTTCCACGTGAGCGCCAAAATCAAACGTAGAATCCTTGATCATTGGCGCTAAACTTCCACGTGAGCACCAATATCAAACGTAGAATCCTTGATCCTGACGTTAAACTCCCACGTGAACGTCAGTATCAAACGTAGAAATCCTTGTTTCCGACGTTAAGCTACCACGCGTACGTCACTCTTGATCGGTGATTTGCATCACACACAAAGACACGAATACACTACCACACATAATATACTACCAAAACATTGAATTTAATTACATTTATGTATTCACGCTAAGCAAATACCTAATAAAATAATTTAAAACCACCACTAATCGCAAGATAACGTTTTTCCACAGAGTAGCTTAAGTAGATTTTCACATGTAAAATAGGATAAGAAATACTCGGTGTAAAAACATAAAGAAATAAATAAACAACCCTTAAACGAAAATATACCGAATTATTATTTTCGGAGAACCCCTGGACATCCGCGGGTATATCCAGGCTAGAGAGGGGAAAACCTCGTTACAAAATGGCGCCCGAACAGGGACTCTAGAAAAGCGATAGTAGAAAAAAAAAAGAAACGAAAATTTGCAGGTACATCCAAAACCCGAAAAAAAAACACATCGAAGAAAAGCGAATAAGCGATAACAACGAAACAGTGAACCTAGATAAAACAAACAGTGAAAACTAATAATAAATATACAGGGACATTCGATAACCACGATTGAAATTTCGAATGTAACCAAGTACAAAACAAAAAAAAAAAAAAAGTGCGGGGAAAAACAAAAAAAAAAAAGCCAATATACAGGGGCATTCGATAACAGCGATTGAAATTTCGAGCGTAACAAATTACAAAGGAAAAAATAATAACAAAGTGCGTGAAGAAAAGCGAGAATATACAGGGACATTCGATAATAAATATCCGAAATTTCGAACGTAACATAGTAACAAAAAAAAAAAAAAAAAAAAAAACGTGAGTGAAACGAACAGCGGAAAAGTGAAGACGGAAAAAAATTTATAACGAAACGGTGCGGGAAAAAAAAAAAAAAGATCCAACGGTGAACTGGACATTACGGAGTAACATCGGAAAAAAAAAAAAAAATCGAATATACCCATCGAAACCGCGAATATAAAGTTAGAGAAACGGCGGAAAAAAAAAAAAAAAAGAATCGAAACAGTGAAAACAAAATAAATCCAGTGTACCCAAAAAAAAAAAAAAAAAAAAAACAAAAAAAAAAAAAGTAGAAAGACAGGAAAAGAACACTACGTCAAAATGGGTAAAAGTTGGATCTATAATGTGCCGAAAGAAAGCCTACAGGAAATTTTGCGGGAGTTCGGAATCGAACCTAACGGTACGGTGGATGATCTTCGCAAGCTACTCGGCGGGTTAACCACGTCGTTAGAATCAACGGACGAAATGATAGAGCGGTTAGACGAGTTAGAGGAGAAGTGGAGCCGGAGTGTGTCACCTGGATTGAGGCCGCCTCCAACCGGGTTGCAAGGAGCGGTGCCAAAATCAAACAAAGAAAGTGAGACAGAAACTCGCGACGGGAAAAACGCAAACGTAAGACTCGCGCGCGATTACGCGGGCGCGAGTGGTAGTCGAGTAACGACACGGGTACAGGACCACAGTAGCCGCAGTACGATGAGGTATCCCGATGTAATGGACGCCGTACGAAAGTGGTCGTGTAGATACGATGGAGGCAAGGACCCCATTAACTTCATCGAAAGGGTAGAAGAGCTCACCGAGGCATACGAGCTCCCGAAGGATTTGTTGCCACGAACTATGCCGGAGCTACTAAAAGAAAAGGCTCTGTGTTGGTTTAGGAACAACAACAAAGGTTGGATCAACTGGGAGTCTTTCAAGGGAGACTTCCTAAAATTCTTTCTGCCAACGAGGTACTTTGAAGAGCTTGAAGACAATATTAGAAAGCGGATTCAAGGTTCACGAGAGAAATTCAAGGACTACGTGCTGGCAATGCAGACGTTGATGCGACACGCGAACTACACAGAGGAACAGAGGCTGCAAAGGATCTATAGGAATTGCCAACGGGAGTACCTACTCTACATAAAAAGGACAGACTTTTCGACGTTGGAAGACCTAGTGTCGATGGCAGAAGACTTCGAGGGTATTCGCCAAGAACACGAACCCGCACGGACACCCCGAGAACCATGGAGGCAGAAGCCAGAACCACAAAGAATGATGTCGACTGTACAACCCGGAGTACCAAGGGACCCACGAACGGCTTGCAGGAGATGTGGCGAAAACGGCCATTTCCAACGAGATTGCCGCAAACCAAGGAAGCTGTTCTGTTGGGAATGTGGCAAAGAAGGTGTCCGAACCATCGAATGCTGCAAGAAATCACCGGGAAACGCACAGGGTGTCCAGCAGAGACGAGGACCGCTGGCACCGGAGAACCCAAATGCTCCTCGTATCCCACAAAATGCCTAGAGTCCAACAAAGAAAGAATCTCCGCCAAAGTAGTGCTGGGTAGAGAGCTCGTCACAGCTACCCTTGATACAGGAGCCTCCAGGAGTTTTGTCAGCGAGCTGGTCGCTAGAGAAATTACGGCAGAGGGCAAACGGTTGGAAGTTGATGTCAGCGTCAAAATGGCGGATGGTACAGTACGCGCAATCAAAGAAGCCGTTGAAGTGAGTATCCGGTTAGGAACAGCGGAATGCAGGATACCACTCCTGATACTCAGAGATGTCACCGACCATGTGATTCTGGGCTTGGATTTCCTGACAAACATTGGAGCCTCGATGAGCTGTGGAGGCGAAACAATAACGCTCGGTATGGAGGAGCCACCAAAGGAAGAACAAGCAACATGTTCCACCCTCCGAACAACCAACAACACTAACCCAGAACTGGCAGCGGAAGAAAATACTATGGAGACGAGCAGAGAAACAGCAGAAAGCACACCAGAAAGGAAGATTGCCGAGCAAAACCCTGAACAGGATATAGAAAAGTTCTTACAAGAAGAACTGGGGAAATTCGAGGCATTGGAAGGACCCTCAAAAATCGCAACGCACAAAATCGTGATGAAGGACGACCGACCAATAAAACAAAGGTATTACCCCAAAAATCCCGCAATGCAAGCGGCAATCAACGCCGAAATAAATGAACTACTGGCAAAGGGTTGCATAGAACCCTCACATAGTCCCTACAGCGCCCCAATCGTCCTGGTCCGAAAGAAGAATGGTAAATGGCGGCTGTGCATCGACTATCGGCAGCTCAACGCGCGATCAATTCCCGACGCTTATCCACTCCCGAGAATACAACACATTTTAGATCGACTACGCGACGCGCAGTACATCAGCAGTCTGGATCTAAAGAATGGATACTGGCAGATTCCTATGAGTCCAGAAAGCAAACAATACACCGCTTTTACAGTCCCGGGAAGGGGGCTCTTCCAGTGGAAAGTCATGCCGTTTGGGTTACATTCGGCACCAGCAACTTTCCAAAGGGCACTCGACCAAGTCATCGGGCCAGAGATGGAACCACACGCGTTTGCGTATCTGGACGATATAATCGTGATTGGAAAAACACTGGAAGAACACATGGAAAATCTACGGGAGGTGTTTCGGCGCCTACGGGCGGCAAACCTGAAGATCAACAAGGAAAAATGCGAGTTTTTCAAAGAGGATCTGAAGTATCTAGGTCACGTAGTGAGTCGCCAAGGGATCCACACCGACCCCGACAAAGTGGCGGCCATTAAGGAGATGTCACCACCCACAAATGTAAAAGGAATTCGAAGATTTCTTGGAGTTGCATCGTGGTACCGACGGTTCGTACCGGACTTCGCCGATTTGGTAGTCCCACTCACCAGCCTCCTGAAAAAGGGTAAACGCTGGAATTGGACCGAAGAGCAACAACGAGCGTTCGAAGTGATGAAGCAGAAACTGACCGAGGCACCAGTACTGGCGTGTCCCGACTTTTCCAGAAGCTTCACACTACAAACGGACGCAAGCAACTATGGATTAGGTGCAGTACTCACGCAAGAAGGTGACAGCGGAGAAAGAGTCATTGCCTACGCAAGCCGACACTTGAACAAAGCCGAGCAGAATTACTCGGCAACCGAGAAAGAGTGTCTCGCCATCGTATGGGGCGTCAGGAAAATGCGGCCGTACTTGGAGGGCTACAGATTCTGCGTCATCACTGATCATCTCTCGCTGAAGTGGTTAAATTCGTTAGAAAATCCTTCAGGCCGAATAGCACGATGGGCGCTCGAATTACAACAATACACTTTCGACGTAAAGTGCCGGAAAGGTAAGTGGAACGTGGTCGCAGATACACTCTCGAGGCAACCCATAGAAAAACTCAACAAGGTGGCGACAAACGAGGAAAAATGCAACTGGACCGAAACGAAGATAGAGGAGATCAAGCAAAATCCGGAGAAATTCGCAGACTACACCATCGAGAATGGACAGTTGTACCGGCATATCCCAGGGCAATCGAATGACGAGGATTGTGCCGCATGGAAACTCTGCGTACCAAAATACCTGCGAACTCGAGTACTCAAGGAGAATCACGACGAGCCGAGCGCCGGTCATCCAGGGATCAGGAAAACGGTGGCCAGGGTAAGCAACAAGTACTACTGGCCCGGCATGTTTCGGGACATCAGGAAACACGTGCGCTGTTGTGAATCGTGTCAAAAGTATAAGCCAGTGCAAGACAAAATCGCGGGGAAGATGCTTACGCAGTTGCCCGACGAGCCCTGGACTATGGTCTGCGCGGACTTCATTGGACCTCTGCCCCGATCGAAACACGGAAACACGATGATCCTGGTATTCTTCGACAAGTTCTCAAAATGGACGGAGATAGTGCCATTACGACAAGCCACGACAGATAGCCTCAAGAAAGCGTTCCGAGAGAGAATCCTAGCGAGATACGGAGTTCCCAAGGTTCTCATCACGGACAACGGCGTCCAGTTCAATAGCAGGCAATTCCAACGATTCCTTCAGGACTTAGGAATCCGCCAACAATTTACCGCACCATATACCCCCCAGGAGAACCCAACGGAAAGAGCCAACCGGAACGTGAAGAGAATACTAGCGCAGGTAATAGACAACAAACAAACACAATGGGACGAGGTCATCCCAGAGATATCGTTAGCGATCAACACCATGACATCGGAGACGACAGGATTCAGTCCAGCTTTCCTCACCCAGGGTCGGGAACCCCGGCTTCCAAGGACAGTCTTCGACGAGGTCACCATAGGAACAGGAGCAGCGCCACAGAGCCCGGAGTACAAGGGGAACCGACTACAAGAGGTCTTCAAAATCGTGAGAAGGAACCTAGAAAGAGCATCGAAGGACCAAGCCAGACATTATAATCTGCGGCGGAGAAGCTGGAATCCTCAAGTTGGAACACTGGTTCTGGCCAAGACTCACCACTTGTCAAAAGCAATAGATAAATTCACAGCGAAGTTAGCGCCGAAATACGAAGGACCATACCGAATTACTAGATACATCTCACCAGTCATCGTCGAGCTGATTACCCCAGAGAATACAAAAAGCCGCACGGCACACATCCGGGACTTAAAGGAGTACCATCACGGGAACGACCAACCAAACACGACAACGACCGACGAACCCAATCAAAGTAGTTAACTGTTATATGTCACGTGTTGTTTTAGGTCGTGCTGTCCAAAGAAAGGTCAAACTTCCGGTCATAATGAATTTTCTCTTCCCCCACCATAGAAAGCAACGTACGACGAACAACAAGCAAGTGCACAACCAAACAACAACCAAACGCAACGACAACAAAACCAACCAACGGAAAAATGGCAGCCAACACTGACACCAAACAATGGTTCGAGCAGCTAGACGACCTGCTGATGACAGACGGAGCAGCAGAGACAAGGGTGGCCGTCTTTGGTCCCCTCCGACGTGCGAGCGAAGTGCTGGAGGTAGACGCCGACCACAACCCCAAAGACCAGGATGCACCCCCGAAGGACGAGACAGAAGACGACATCGACAACAACGAGGCTTTCCTCACCTACCCACCAGGGCGTGGCGGAATACCGATCCGAGCAGGGGATTATAGGCGCCTAGAAACCGGACAGTTTCTGAATGATGTGTTGGTGGAGTTTTACCTCCACGTCATAAAAGAAGAATTGGCAGCCGAGCGCATAAAGCCACGGATCCACCTCTTCAGCACCCACTTCTTTGACCGGGTAAGACAGCCTGGTACTTCTCAAGAACGTCACGACAGGGTCAGGCGGTGGACCAAAGCAGTGGACCTATTTGAGAAGGACTACCTCATAGTGCCCATAAACGAAAACCAACACTGGTTCCTCGCCATCGTCTGTTTCCCAAACATCAATGGACCCAGGATGATGGAGTGCCCCAAGGAAGACGGTACCTGGGGTGTGAAGGTAGCAGGCATCCTCCAGTTGGATTCCATCGACCCCGGACCACGGACTGAGATCGCCCAGGTGCTCCGCGAGTACCTACAGGAGGAATACAGGGCGCGTAGGCCCAATGACAGGCACCGAGCCTTCGATGAAATGGAACTACCACTACGAGTGTTGAAGGTCCCGCAACAGCAAAATGGAACAGACTGCGGCATATTCCTGCTGAAATATGTCGAGAAGTTTCTGGCCGAGCCCTTTCTGGACTTCCGAAGCGGACACATACACCAACCAAACTGGTTCTCCCAAACAGAGGTGGAAGAAGAGAGGAAAGAGATGGCGAAGGCCATAAGGAGGCTAACAGCGGCCCAGGGAGGGGGGAAACGCAAGTTTCCCACACTAACGTTCGACGAGGAACCAATACCGAACAAGCGTGCAAAAACCCCGGAGCCAGAGTCAACAGAGACCATCACCAGCCCTCAGCAACCCGTGTATTTCGACCCCATCACAGCGAGCTACTACGACGACCTCTGCGAAGACGTACATAGGCACGGAATACCGGAGGCAATACTTGAACCGGAAAACATCGTCCCGCCAACTGTGGCGGTCGAGGAAGACGCCATTCTACAAGTATTGAAGTTCAAGAACATGGAGGAAATCGATGTGCAGACCGGAACCCTCATGAGTCAAGGACTCATCGACGCAATACGACAGCGAGTCTCACGCTTCGAAAACCCGGACTTCCGCAGAAAGCGGACACAGTTCCGATACAGCAACCATCGAATAACTCTCACCAGAACCATGATAACCATCATTACCGCTCCCGAAAGAAAGGGGGGAGTGTAAGGAAAACACAATTTTCCTTACAACGGGTGTAGAACCAGGCCTACACCCCACCTGAGCTGCTCCCATGAAAACCGCTTTCAAGGGGATGCAGTAACCTCGAGTTGCGCGGTCCCAACTTGAGGTGGAATAAATTCTGCAAAGCAATTTGCAAACGCAGCAAAGCAATTTGCAAACGCAGCAAAGCAATTTGCAAACGCAGCAAAGCAATTTGCAAACGCAGCAAAGCAATTTGCAAACGCAGCAAAACAATTGCAAACCATCAAACTTTAAAACGAGCGAAACAACGTCGAGCCGTAAGCAAACAAAACGACGTCGAACCGAAAACAAACGGCAAAGCATCAAACCTGGAAACAACATCGAACCGCACGCAACGAATCAACGTCGAACATCGAACATCAAACAACATCAAACGCAAACAAATCAAGCAACGTCGAACACCACGCTTAAATAGCTGGGAGTTAAGCAAAGCGAATAACAAGAACTAAAATACATAGCCGCAAGATCAACAACAAAAACAATAGCCGAATATCAAAACCGGAATTCCAAGAAAAAAACACAAACATAAGTACATAGCCACTGTTTTAACAACAAAAAAAAAAGAAAACATGCACGAAAGCGGGAAGACAGAAAACGACACACATCATAGAAAATTACACCAACTACCACAGGCAAGTTTACATTGAACAAATATATATTGATAAACTCGTTTTAGAGAAAAAAAACAACAAGTGCATAGAACCCTGACAACAAATACACTAAGGGGATTAGCAGAATATTAGTGCAATAATACGAACGACAACAACATCACAGCAGAGAAGCGATTTACAACAAATATACAAAGGAGAAAAAGAAGATTGCATTAAGACAACAACAACAACAACACAGCAGAGAAGAAATTTACAACAAATACACAAAGGACCAGGAGAACACCATTCAAAGCACATAGAAATGCAGCAACGACAATTATACATAAACAGTGCAGCGACGAATACTGCGAGCCGGGAACCAAAAGGTGATCAGCGATCAAAATGTTCGCCAAACAACAACAAACATAAGTTTGGCAAACCAAACAACAACGTACACGCCAAAAAGAAACGACAGCCACTACTACAACAAAGACACCGACAAGCAGAGTAAGTCAAGGCCACGCAAGGCCAAGGTCAAAAGAGCACTGACCCCAGAACAACAAAAGGGTAGCCAAGTACCGCTATCCTTGGCATATAAAAGGAGCCACCGACCAGAGCAAAGTCACTTTCTTGGAGAACAGCGAACAGAGCGGTAAGTGAACTTTAAGCATTCAATCCCACCTAATCCTTGGCGTTAAACTTCCACGTGAACGTCCATATCCTCCTTAGAATCCTTGGCGCTAAACTTCCACGTGAGCGCCAAAATCAAACGTAGAATCCTTGATCATTGGCGCTAAACTTCCACGTGAGCACCAATATCAAACGTAGAATCCTTGATCCTGACGTTAAACTCCCACGTGAACGTCAGTATCAAACGTAGAAATCCTTGTTTCCGACGTTAAGCTACCACGCGTACGTCACTCTTGATCGGTGATTTGCATCACACACAAAGACACGAATACACTACCACACATAATATACTACCAAAACATTGAATTTAATTACATTTATGTATTCACGCTAAGCAAATACCTAATAAAATAATTTAAAACCACCACTAATCGCAAGATAACGTTTTTCCACAGAGTAGCTTAAGTAGATTTTCACATGTAAAATAGGATAAGAAATACTCGGTGTAAAAACATAAAGAAATAAATAAACAACCCTTAAACGAAAATATACCGAATTATTATTTTCGGAGAACCCCTGGACATCCGCGGGTATATCCAGGCTAGAGAGGGGAAAACCTCGTTACAATAAACTAAATGTAACAACGTGCTACGTCAGGACCCGAACATTCCAGAGCCAGGACATGTAGGCCGAATGTGTTAAGGAGGTCACCCCTGATATGTGTGTGTGTGTGTGTGTGTTCTTGTGTAGCTCCTTTGTTTGTATGGATCAAGAAATACAAAATGCGAAGTGAAAATGGAGTTGAATCAACTGAAACTAAAGAGCTTAAAAGGAAAAACTACATATCAATATGTGACCACTTAAGCAGGAGGGTGGAGGGGTGGTGACGGGGGAGGGGCAAAAAGGTGCAAGTGCCTGAGTGACTGTGATTATTTTCCTTTTTGTTTTTAATGCAAGGCGGGGGGAAAAATCTTAAGTACGCGACTTTAACACTGTAACAACCCTCCATGAAGTCTTTGGAAGGTTCCTCCCGGAACCGTGAATGAGTGCCGGGGTGAATGTGTACCTGTGTTCGTATGTATGTGTAAATATAAATGTATGTCTGTGTGGAAGTACTTCTGTGTAGAAGTGTTTAAGTGCTTTAGGAGTGTGATTTCCAGAGAATTTCTTCAGCAGTTCAACAAAACTTACGTAGTCGATAAATATAGCAACGATATAGCGATATATATTGCAACGATAACAGTAATAAAACAAGAACAACAACAAAGGTTAGCAAAGAATAACAGCAACAACAAATACTGAAAACCCGAGAAGTAATACTTATTTTTGAGATCTTATGTATAGGTCTTTAAAGCTCTCAGAAAGTGTTGTTGTATCTAAGAATATAGTGCTTTTTATGTTTCAGATCGATGTTGTTTGGTCGCTGTTTTGATTCAACGCGACGGATTCATACATATATTAATGCCGAAGAAATATCTTCAAAATAGTCTATCACTTTGATTCATCACTTCGATACTTTTTTACTAAATTCAGTTCTAAGTTCTGACATAATTAATGAAATATTGAATGAAAGGCTTTAAGAAAGGTTAAAAGATATCTGATACAAATAGTTTCTATGGTCTCTATAATCTGAATGTTTATTAAATGTTATGGAAATATTTTTCGTATTTATTTATATTGTATTTAGATGCACTTTCGTATTCTGTTTCTCTCCCACTTCTCTATTGTTCTCTTCTATTGTTTCGCTATGTTTGACTTCTACGATTCTTCATTTCATTTGGATACGTTTCATCCGTATCATTTGCTCTTTCTGGCGGTCTGTGACAATCTATCTATTTTCCCCTCCATCCGTCTCTCTGTTGTCTGTCTGTCTATCTATCCGTTCGATCTATCTATCTGCCCTTCGGACTCAATAGTTTTGGTGTTTCATTCTGGTCCTTTTTTTCGTTTTTCCGCGATGTTGCATTTGCTTCAATTGTAACTCAATGAATTCGTTTTTTTTTTAAACACAATAAATAACCGTTGGGCACACAAAAACCGACAAAAACAAATGCAAACTGAAAAACCATACAACAACAACAACAGTAAAGCAGGGCAGCCTCCAAAAATAACGATAACAATAACAATAACAACGCTTTGGGCACACTTGACACTTAAGTGTTGCACTGGTTGGTGACATTTTGTGCATTTGAATGGGTGTGTGTATGTGTGTGCGTGTGTATGTATGTGTGTGTATGTGTTCGCGTGTGTATTCACACATTAAGTGCTTTTACGGATGTTTTTAATGTCTGTACAAGTGAACATTTCTGCTCTTTACCCTTTAAATTGCTGTTTAATTTGAATTCATTTTCTTCAGTTTCTTCATAGAGTAAATTCGGAGATATGATAATAATAATCGCAATAATTACATACTGTAAAGAAGAAAGTGATTAAAAACCCTTTTCTTTTCTATGAAAATAAAAAAGCTTCTAGGATCGTATATTCAGTGCTTAAATTAATGATTTCACTTCAACAACAGCAAAAACAAAGTGGACCTTGACTCTGATGGAAAAGTTAACTCGAAATGAGAAATATGATGCAATTCGATATGAATGTACGATTTTTTCAATATCTCTCTCTCCCCCCCTCCCTTTCTCACACACTCTCCCTCTCTCTCATCTACGTCAATAAATCTTTCGTGGCACTTCTTTTAAGAATCCTTTTTTTATGGTAACTTTTTGGCAACTGACAAAAGTTGTTCCTTTAAACAGTTGTATCAGCTTTTATCGTATCTGTATGAGTATATGTATGTTTGTATGCGTGTGTTTACAGTATACATACATACCAACATCATCTCAAGCATGCAAAAGCGAAGTTTTTCTTCAGTAAAGTCGAAAAGTTGAGTGAAGATTTCAGTAGAGGGTGAAGTAAGGTAAAAGTAATTAAAAAGCGCAGACAACAGTAACAACAACTCGAACTTTTTATCATTACCTACTCTACAAACCTCATTTTACCGTGTGTCTCTCCCTCTGTGACTCTTTCTCTCTCTCTCTCTCTCTTTCTCTCTCTCTCTCTTTCTCTCTCTCTTTGTCTCTCTCTATCAGAGAAAACATCATTCAAGTTCATGAAAATGCTAATTCAAGCTTTTCAATTAAATGTTCTCTGGAGACAAAGGATAAAAGGAATAACAAGGATCGCTTTAGTCTCTCTTTAGCATTCTTTCTCTTCTTCTTCTTCTTCTTCTTCTTCTTCTTCTTCTTCTTCTTCTTCTTCTTCTTCTTCTTCTATCAGCTACTTAATACACATACCCTCTCCATATGCAAGTATTTATACTGGAAATGAAATCTTTTTCAGATTTAATCACATGCACCAAAAAAAAACTCATGTTTGGATTTTTAATTAATGTCGTTTTTCAACGATGAGGACAAAGTTTTCACAGGTTTGTTGAGGTCTCTGCTAACACTGAAAGCATGTAAGCTTCAAAGTGAAAAACTTCTGCTAAACACGAAAAACTTTCTGCTCGAATTTTCAATACAGTGCAAATTAGTTTCGAAACCGAAAAAATATTCCACTCTACGAAAAACTCTCTTCTCAAAGAAGCTTAAACTTGAAGCCTTTGGAATAACATGAAGCTTATGAGTACGCTGGTAGAAAGGGTAGAAAACCACGCCCACTTTTTCGCCTCAACAATCGTTGGTCACTCGAAAATACGCTCGACTCTGTGTTCAGGTGAAAATTAATCTCAAACTTTGGCAAAAACTCTTCGCTGGAGTGGGATTTAAATAACAATCAGTTTGGAGAAACAAAATGTGATTCATAGCTACGATAGCCATGAATCGGTAGTAAAGGAGTCTATAATAAATGCATTTAATCCTAGTTTTAAGCAAAGCGTCTTTTTTTAAGTACCTTCAAATGATAGCTTTATTTAAATTTCTGTTTTCTATTCCAGTGCCGATGAGGGTTTCGATGGAACGTACGCCACGAATGTCGTGGTCCGCAATAACGGCTCCTGTCTGTACGTACCACCCGGCATCTTCAAGTCCACGTGCAAAATCGACATCACGTGGTTCCCCTTCGACGACCAGCGATGCGAGATGAAGTTCGGCTCCTGGACTTACGACGGCTTTCAGGTAGGTTGGACCTCACCTAAAAAAAAATCAGGACCTTCATGCGATATTTCAAAGTAAAGTCAACTCGGGGAGAGTTTTGAATCAGGGAAATCGACAGAAAACATACCATAAAACAATCAAACAAAAATCATAGAAAAATCATAGAAAACTCATTGAAAACGCATAAAAAATTAATGGAAAAATCGTAGAAAAATCGTAGAAAACTCATTGAAAATTCATAGAAAAATCATAGAAAAATCATAGAAAAATCGTAGAAAAATCGTAGAAAAATCGTGGAAAAATTATAGAAAAAGATTAGATAAATAATTAAATTAATATTCAATTAAAATCTGATTAAAAAACAACCCCACACAAAAAATGCTCATGTTTTTTGGTTTCACTCGCTTGTTTATAAAAATGATTAACTGCTGATTTGTGAAGTAATAAATTCGGTTGTTGTTGTTGTTCGAAAATCTTGTTCGGAATCCGTTGCGAATAACATTGCATTTAAGCGCATTGCAGAGCAGCATCGGCATCAGCATAACTGCACGGTACCGTTATTGTGGGTGTGGCTGTGGCTGCGGTTTGTGGTTTATGGTTTATGGCAATGACCGATGCTCGAGTGTAGTAATTATGAGCAGTGTGAGGAGTACAACAACAACAACAACAAGGAAACCAGCACGTGCCCACAGAAGTACGGCAAACATTACAACACCCACACACACACACTCACGCACACACACACACACACACACCTACACAAATTGGTACACTTTAATGATATATGTGGAGAACAACAACAAAAACAACAACAACAACAACACCAACATACGATAACATTTTCGAACAACAGCTGCGAATGTCATCTCCTCGGCTTTAATTATTAATGAGTCATTTGAACGAATGCGAAACTTCTTCAGCAGGCGCCAAGCAAGCAAACTGAAACAACAACAACAACAACAACAACAATAACAACAACAACAACAGCAATCCAACTGAAGTTCCTTTCGCTCTTCACGCTTCGCTCAACACCACAAACGTTAGTGAAATTGAAACGCATTAAATTAAATGGAACGCCCCGATTACGTTAATTACTCCTATTATTTTGTTTTTTTCCCCCTTTTTTTTTGCATTTCATGAGTCGATGGCCCTCGATTAATTAAACGATCGCCAAAGTATTCAAGTATTAAAATATTAAATATTCTGGCTGTTAAAGTGTAAAGTTATCCATTAATTACAACAACATCGAAACTCAGCTGTGAGAGTGAATGAAATAAATTTCGAAACTACGGAAATCGATTGGAATTCAAATAAAAAAGTGAAAAATGAAAAATATTCAATAAAATACAGGAAAATAACAGTTATGAGAACTGCACTAAAGCCAACAGCAGCAACTGCAACAACAACAACAACAACAACAACAACTACAACAACAACAACAACTACAACAACAACATAACTTCTTTCAAGGTTGTGTTCACGCAGCATGTGAGCAAATCTTAAATAATATTATTAACGGTGCGTGGGTTCTGTTCAAATGTTAAACATGTTCGTGTTTATATGTGTGTGTGTGTGTGTGTGTGCGTGTGTGTGTGTGTGTGTTTGTGCATTTCTGTGTTGTCACATGCAGTTACTTTGCGTTAAAGCTGCATGCAAGAGGTATCAAGTTCGTGCTGCAGTTTCTTGTCTCTTTTTCGCTCTTCCTCTGTTCTAAAATAAATACATGTTCCCCAGGAGTATATTTTACACACGCTCATTATCAGGTTGACAAACACAAGCACACACATTCGCAGAAACACTCACGGACACACACTCAACCATACTAAACAGAAATAATTAAGTTTTGCTAACGTTTTGCTACTCGACTCGTTGCTGCTGCTGCTGCGAAAGTTGCGTCAGCTTCTTCGGTAGCATCATCGGCTGCACCTTCGTTTGTATCATCGACTGCATCGTTGGCTGAATCACACGCTGTTCTGTCTCTGCCTCTGCTGCTGCTGCTGCCTCATTTGTTGTTGCTGTTGTTACTCTTGTGTGCTACATTATTTTCTACATTAATTTCTGCTTCTGCTGAATTGTGCACGAAATCGGCACGAGTGCTGTAAACTTGCCAACTCATTTAGATTTTAAATAAGCAACAGCAACGAAACAACAACAGTACAAACACAGATACATATGTACTATAAACTCTACGTAATAATATAAACTCTGTATAATAATAAAACGCTAATGAACAACAACTCCAACAACAAAACGAATGACAATGAATGCTGGCAGAGTAGCAAAAACAATGAGAACAGCAACAACGTTGATTCCTTTTACATTCTTTGATAACTAAGAAGAGTCGTTTGAGTCTTTGACGTGCATGCAAGCAGATTTTCTTAGCAACACCCTCAGCAGTAGAAGAAGAAGCAGCATCGGAGGCAGAAGTAGCAGCAGCAGCCGAAGCAGCATCACCAAAGCCGAGAAACAACTACACACGAGTCGAGTTCCACACGACGAGTAACTAAATCAAAATCAAGGTTTGCAAAAAACAAAACAAAAAAAACAACAACGTTGCTTAATAAATACTTCGAGCTGCTGCTGCTGCTTCTGTTTTTTTTTCACTGGTATTCTTTGTGTTGTTGTCGTTGTTGTTGTTGTTGCTGATGTTGTTGTTGTTGTTGGTTTCAGATGCCAGGAAACACGGCTGACATTTAAATCACAACTTTTCCAAGTCTCTTGGAATGGATCTGTGAATGTTTTTGTTTATTTGTCTGGCTTTGTGTGTCCTTCTCTTCCTCTCCTTCTCTCCCTTCCTCTCTCTCTCTCTCTCCCACACTCTTTGCTCTGTTTGCTGAAAGTAATTTCAAGGACAGTGGATATGCATGGAATATTATAAATCTATAAACACGCACATCGTTGAATACGAATGAATGACTGAGTGATTCATGCAATCGATTTGTTTTTGTTGTTCTGGTTGTTGTTGTTGTTTGAAGGGAATGTTTCTATACTGACTTATAAACTTCAATTTAAGCACTTTAAAAAAATGAAATAATAAAAAATATATTCCCTGGTTTGGCATCATTTCATTCATTCACAAAAATTACGTGCTAACAAAAGTTAAGCATTGTTAAGTGTTGAATAACAGAAGCACACACTGACGACACAATGTTGAAAGTTCACAATAGACTCCAAAATAGCAGCTTCCACTCAACGTAACACTGCCGTTGCTTGTGAGTGGGGGGGGGGAAGGGGAGGGGAGGGGTTTCACACACAAAATACTAAACAATAGTCAATGTACGTATCTCTGTCTCTCTCTTGCTTTCATTCGACTCCTCGTCCTCATTCATTGCGGTCAGCATCGTTTGTTTCGTGGCAACAAGCTACAATTTTTATCTGTAGCTTCCATCCTATTCTTCTTCTACGCCTCCCCTCATCCACCCTCATCCACCACATCCCCCTCCTTCACTCCATCCTCCTCCTCAGCCCTCTCCAAACGCTCTAACTACTGCATGGTTAGCAACCATCCAGCATGGGTTAAGGTTAAACCGTAGAAATGCGAAATGTGAAAAATACTGCATGCAGACTGCATTTTCTCTTTTTTTTTACAATAACTGCCGCTCACAGCAGCCCCTCCTTCCCCTCCCTCCCTCCTCTTCACCATTCATCTTCATATTCTATAAAAAGTTAGAATTGCAGTTTCGTTGTCCGTTTAACTTCGTCCGTTCGCTCCCGTTCGTGCCCGTGATTACGTCAATCGCTTGCTTTCCGGGCTTCGTGCATGTTAGAGAAAGTGACTTTAATATTGTATTCACTGTTGTTGTTGTTATTGTTGTTGTTGTTCCTCCCTTTCAGCGCATCGCTCACGTATTAACGCTGACGCTGCTGCTGCTGCTGATGTTGAAGTCGGCCAAATCACGTAATTTATTGGCTCTTCGCTTTGTATATCGTTAGCGAAGCCAACAACCAGCCAGGCTAATAAAATTCCAGCGCATAAGTTTTCTATTCCTACCCTTTTTTTTCTTCTCTTTTTTAATCTAATTTTTGTTCTCTTTTTTTTGCTTTGTTTTTCTGTGATGTATTCTGCGACTTTTGTGATTCCGGGTAACCACTTTTCTAGGGTAACCTATTTTCAGCGTCTGTTCATCATCCTTTGCGTCATATCCTTTAGTTTGGCGGTAATGAGCAGAGTTGGCTTGGTTCTTCGTTGCCAATTTGAGAGCCACAGCATGGGAATGTGATTGGATTTGGCAGAAGTTGAAGTGGAACCGTTTCTGGGGTACTCTCTCCTCTCCTCTCCTCTCCTCTCCTCTCCACTCCTCTCCACTCCTCTCCTCTCCTCTCCTCTCCTCTCCTCTCCTCTCCACTCCTCTCCACTCCTCTCCTCTCCTCTCCTCTCCTCTCCTCTCCTCTCCTCTCCTCTCCTCTCCTCTCCTCTCCTCTCCTCTCCTCTCCTCTCCTCTCCTCTCCTCTCCACTCCTCTCCACTCCTCTCCTCTCCTCTCCTCTCCTCTCCTCTCCTCTCCTCTCCTCTCCTCTCCTCTCGTCTCCTCTCCTCTCCTCTCCTCTCCTCTCCTCTCCTCTCCTCTCCTCTCCTCTCCTCTCCTCTCCTCTCCTATCCTCTGCTCTCCTCGCCTCTCTCTAATATTATTAATTTTTTGGCGAGATTTTGAAAGCGCTGTCAGTTTTTATGAAGCATCAGAAGCATCAGAAAAAGCATCGTAATTTGATCAACTCACAACGATGGCGATGCTGATGGCAACAAATGCTTTTAAACTTTTCACAAAGTGCGCTGTCAACGTTTTTCAATTTAACCAAATTTCATTAATCATAAATCTGCTGCAGCGATCCAGTTCAGCAGCCAGCTTGACAGATTGTCAGCCATCCCGACAGCTGCCCTTCTCACCCCCTCCCCTAAATTGCTCTGAAATTACGTCCAACGAGCATTTAAATAACAAGTTTGAAGGAGATTAGCGTGGCCTCCAACCAGCCTAGCAGCAGAGCAGCGGAGAAGGAGACCAGCAGCTTCTTCCACTCTTGCATCCTTCTCTGTTCTACTCTTACATCATCACTACTCTACTCTGCTCTCGTCTACTCTGCTCTACTCTACTCTACTCTGCTCTACTCTACTCTGCTCTACTCTGCTCTCGTCTACTCTGCTCTACTCTACTCTGCTCTACCCTCAGCTGCTATACTTTGCTTGGAAATTTAATGATGATTTAATGCTTACACTTCATTTGACAGCGCTGACAGCCACTTGGCCCGAGCTGCAGCTTCGCCTGCTTCTCTGCTGGTGCTGCTGCCCCCGAGTCGGTGCCTGCTGTCAGCGACTTCCACTCTGAGGGTTTGAGACGCCGCTGGGCTGCTCACTTCACTGAAGGACTCAAGAGTAGTCGATACGGAATCACAAGAAAAGCATTATTAGCAATAGTTTTGCATCTACAGCTGATGATGAGTGGTTATCGAAGAGGTTGAGCTAATATTTTGAGCTCTCTTATTAGAGGACGAGCCTAAGAAGTGAGAGAAATGAGAGAAGAGAGTACTCATAGCTTACCCTATTCGAAGTGGAGGATTTCTGCTCTCATTTGAGGTCAGCGAAACGCGATGATTACAACGAACGAGCTGCCAGAAATGTTAAGTTAAAGAAAACGAGCTGCAAACATCTCCGGCTTCAAAGCTTATTTATTGCTTGTTCTACCTTAACGCCTGCTCCGGCGTGCATGCGGCGAGTCAGCCAGCTCAGCATGCATCCTGGCGCAGGACGTGTGCAAGGCTAAGAGCAGCAATAAACACACACAAGCATACGCACACACACACAACCATAACCACTCATAAAGCGTAAATGAATTTGAATGTGTGTGTGTGTGAGTGTGTGTTTTGTGTGTCTTTGCCTGTGTTTGCCTTCCAAGCACAAAATTCTTGACTGCTTAGTAAAGGAATATCAACAAACAACAACAACAACAACAGGGAACTTCTCCACTCTAATAACATTTGTTATGTTTATCTGAAGCTTGCACGTGCACGAAGCGTTGCCGACGACGACGCCGCCGCTCTGCCGCTGCTTCTGCTGCAGTCACGCAGATTTTCAGAAAATTCCGCTGCGTTGCGTTTCAAGAAGAATTCAGGGCTAATTTTGTGAAATGCCCGTTCGTACCTTGAATTAAACTTGAAAGGATGATGTGGAAGGGGGAAGTGGAAGGGGGGGAGGGTGCAAGGAAGGAGAGTAAACGACAGAGGCCGGGAGAGGGGAAGAGAGAAAGAGAGAAAGAGAGAAAGAGAGAACATGACAGATGATAGTCGCTCATCGCTTTTCATTCAAGAATTTTTTATTATATGATGAAACCTTTAAAACTGTGTTAATTGCTCCCAATCAATCAATCGATTGTTTTTATTGCCATCACTTAAATATAGCGATTTACTGTTGAACAGAAACCGCATCCAGAGTAGATTAAATAGAAGAGTCTGAAGAGTCTTAACCCTTGAGTGCCTTCGGGATATGGCTAAAAATATCCTTCAAAACGTCAGATTTAAGTTTCTTTACAAGTTTTCCCACGAAAAGTATGCGAAAACATCCACAAAATGGTGGATGATGAGGTGAAGAGAATAAAAACTGTAGCACGTGATGATGGCGTCGAAGGGGTGCCCTACGTTGCCCCTCCCCCCCTTTTTATTGGTACTCCCCTGAGTGCAATCGCATAGCTAACAGTCGAACAACGAGAATAACAGCAACAACGAGTACAACAGCAACAATGAGAATAACAGCAACAACGAGAACAACAACAACAACGAGAAGAATAACGGACCATTTTTTCTTGCTGCTTTTTCGATGCTTTCAATGCAACGAATTCTCGCCGTCGAGCAGATTTGAAAATCGAAACTGTTTTTCTTTCAAACTTTTCATTGCCCCAAATCAAGTGCAAACAGCAGACTTTATTTTCTCGACTTGCGTGGCGAAAAATCGAAAGAATCCTGTAAATTCGAAGAGAGAGAGAGAGAGAGAGAAGAAAACATCACATTGAAAAACTGCATTAAATACTATACATCGCCATGTGTCACGTGTGAATATATGATGAATATTCAGATGTATGAAAATGCGTCATCGCCTATTCTCTTCCGTTCCCCCCCGCCCCCCCCCCCCCTTCTTCACACTCCTTTTGGCTCTTCAACTTCAGCCATTTGAACCTTCATATTTCAGCGCTAAACTCAGATCGAGAAGAAGCAGCAGAACGAGAAGAAGAAGCAGCAGCGGCTACTCGTAAATCGCACTCCGCGTAACGTCGTCCTTCAATCGACGTCGGCATCATGACTCCCGGCGTCTCTGACTGCGACTGTTTTTCTGGTGGATCTTCATTCGTTTACTGCCGATGTTGTTGTTGTTGCTATTGTTGCTGTTATTGAAAAGGCGCAGTGCGGTTAGATGAGTGTATGTGTGTGTGTGTGTGTCTATTTATGTATGCGAATGGATTACAAATAATAATAATAATAATAATAATCTATTCTAATATTTTACGTGTCAATTTTTCAGTGCCAACACTTCCTTACATGCTGCGGCTGTTGACGATGTTGCTTTCATTTAAATTTTTCCTCAAAAACACACTCACTCACTTCACTTCGCTTCACTTCCCTTCACTTCACTTCCCTTCACTTCGCTTTGTGATTCCTTGAATTCCTATTTTAGTATATTTTCTATTCATTTCCGTTGTTGGTTTTTTCCTGTTGTTGCATCTCTGTTGTTGCTCTCTTCCGCCATCAGCGATTACGTAAGCAGAGCAACTGCAGCATTTCGATGTAATTAGAAAATATTATTTGCTGTGCATCTGCATCGATGCCTCAGCCACGCGTTGACCTTCTTCTAGAATTTTAAGGAAATTGAAAACGTAGCGAAAAGTTATCATGTGGTCAGGTCACCAGCTACAAACCTACAAAATATTGTTGTTGTTGTTGTTGTTGCCGAAACTCTGCCAGTATGTGCATCAAAATTGCACAAAAGCGACGACGCTTCACATTCTTTCCATTCATTTCTCATTTTTAGACTTTTCTTTCTTTTTTTAAATATTTTTCAAGTATTTTTTAATATATTTTTTTGCAGTATTATTATTTTGATTTCTCGGTTTTAGTTTTTCTTTAATATTGAATTTATTTCTTTGAAGCTTCTTATTAATATTTAGTGTGGGCCATCGGCTGGTTTCTTTTTGAAATTGCTTTTCTTTAAAAAAGTACAAATTGAAAAAATTTTAAATTAAATTCCAAAAAACCAGAGATTAAAAAAAAACGCCATGGTTAAATAACGTACCCAATTTTTTTAGGTTCGTTGTTGATCATATTTTTTTAAACTTTTTCGAAATATTTTCAGTATTTTGTTTCCGATGTTTCAACTGTTTTTATTTGTTTTTATTGCTTGCTTTTTTTTTTTGTTTATTTTTTTGAGTTATTGTTTGTTTTTTTAACAGGACGTGTAAATATTTTAAACTGTGTCGTTTTTATTTCATGTTGCTTTTTTAATTCCCAATTTATTTGTGTCAACAACAATAAAAACAACAACAGTTTATGACCGTGTTGACAGCTTTTTTCACCAGTGATGACATTTTGTATCTTTTTTTTTCTATCTGTTTTCATACAGTTGTTGTTGTATTTGTGCCACTTTCGAAAATTGTTGGAAATCATTTCTATTGAATGATTGCCTATATTTTTTCCAACTTTCTACAGTAGCAGCCAAAAATTATGAATCCATTCGATTAAAATTTAAATGAATTTATTTCATTAACATTGATTATTCGTAGTTTTTTAGTTTTAGTTTCTATATTATGTTTCTATCCACTCACTTTGCTGAAATTAATCATAAAATAATCGAAATATTGGACACTTTTATTGGCCATCACTGTTCAGCTCTGCAATGAATAACTGATGAATTGTTTGCTTCCGACTGATGCAAAAAGAAAAAAAATACACGAAAATGTCCAAAAACTACTAAAACAAATAAAACAACAAGGAGTTTTCAGACAAAAAAACGAACGAACAAAAAGAATTCCACAGAAAGTGAAAAATAAACAAGCCAATGATGTGCACATGCTCGTAAATACACACATGAATACAGTGAAACCTCGCTCTACAAATAAAACGTCACTTTTAAATGACATTCAGAATTCATATCAGATGCGGCATCGATAAACACATGAATGAGGTCATTCAAAGTACAACAACAACAACAACAACAACAACAACAACAACAATAAAAATGAAAAGCAACTACAACAACAACAACAACACTATCCTAAATAAAGCACTCATTTTTGACATTCTTTACGTTTCTTTTGAACGTAAAAACCGTGGACTTTTTCCGAGTTACGAGTATCAATCGATTTGAAAAATGAGCCATGAAAACGAGTTATTAAATCATATTTAATATTGAATGAAGGCATAAATGAATGACAAGTGAATGAATAGCAATGAATTAGTAATGATTACTTAGCAAACGAAAGAAAAAAATAAAAGAAATATTTTCAGGTTGCTAAAAAATGTATGGAAAATTTAAGCTGTCTTTTCTCACGATATAACAAAAACTGGGTACTGAAACCGGGTACTAAAACCGAATACTGATTTATTAAAAGAATTTCTTATATTCAAATATTTTTATTATTATTTTTTCTATAATGTCAAAGATTGGCTCTCATTCGTTCCTTCCATCCTTTCAATTTTTCCTTCTTTTAATACTGCTTTCCTTCCTTTCAATTCTTCGTTCTTTTTAATACTGTCTTCCTTCCCTCCATCTTTTCAAACTATAGTATAATACTAATAAATAATTTCATCCTCTGTAGATTGATCAAAAATACTTTGCTCGTTGTAACTCGTTGTTTTGTAACTCGTTGTTTCCTGTTCAACTCTTGTTTTCCTGATGTTTTTCTTGTTGTTGTTGTTGAACAGTTTTTGTTGTCCTGTTTTTACTCTTGTTGCTATTATTGTTTCGTTTACTTCCATTGTTCCCGTTATTTATCCAGCGATCGTCCATTTTAATTACTTTTGTGTCGAACTTTTAATCTACTTCAGAACTCAGCACCAAAAGTTTTCTCTTCCTTCGATTTACCAATCAATTATCACCAATCAATCAATTAACCAATGAATCCATCATTAAGAATAAATCATTTAATTGTTTTTAATATTATTTTAAGCAGTTTTTTTTCAATCTTTCGACTTTTGAAATATTTATTAATTTTTTCTCCGTTCCTGTTCGGATTTCTGGCTCTTCTGATTATTTTGCTGAAACTCTAAATAATAATAGCTCAAAATTGCAGTCAAGTCGCGATAACTAATTAAAAGTACGGCTATCTTAAGGCTTTTGAAGAGCTTCACAAGTTTTCCTAATAATAAGCAAACATAAACAACAACAGTTTTAAACTAAATAAGTTTTCAATACGAAAAACGGAACAAAAATAAAAACAACCTGCTTCTTCTTCTTCTTCCTGATCTTCTGTGTATTTCTATCGTTAGCATTAAATGTCCTCTAAAACTCTGCTTCACTCTATCTCGAGCTAACTTCTTCACAAAAGCTGTTCAGAAACCTTGAAAAGTTAAAGTTTGCCGTTGAAGTGAAATTTTGAAACGAAACCCAACGAAATAAAATAAAACAGACGCCATCTTTTAATACTTTGATCCATTTACTCGCCCTCTTCTCAGCTCCTTCTCTTCGAACTGAAGGAGCTTTTAATTAAGTAACAGAATAAAAAGGAAGAAATAAAATTCTGCATTTCTTTGGACTGCAAATTGTACGAGTATATTGGACAATATAGTGTACAATATTTTTGAGGCACTTGAAGCGTCTGTCAAAAACACTTGCAAACAAAAGTTAGACAAGCAAACTTGAGCTTATCTCGGCATCACTTCGAACTTATTTGACGGGTCCAACTGACCCGCATGTTTAATTAACCCGCTCAAACAAATCCGAAAACAGATCATATCGCATCGCATCGCATTGCTTAACATCAAATGCAGCAAAGACTCTCAACAACAAATTCAATTAAAGTGAGTAGCATCAATATATGTATGAATTAATTAAAAAAGTGAGTTCTATTGGAGAAATGAATTTCGATGTTAAACTTGAAAAAACTAACTGACAAAACTAGTTTGAAAAAATTAGTTACAAGAACCGATGATGAAAAATCGCAGTTTAATAACGAGAGAAGGTAAAAAAATGGACGTCAGGACTTCAAAAACTGGGTGAAAAATGGTCGTGGTTCCAGGCCAAAAGCTAGCTGAGAGTCAAACCGCCGGACAGAATGAGAAGGGTTCAAAGCCAGTCAGCAGACGTAAACGGAGAGAAAAAGGGAGACAGAGAGGGAGAGAGTGGAAGAAAGAGCGATAGACAGAGAGAAGCTTGAGCCAAAATCAGTAAAACAGAATCCAAGGCATAAGGGAGAAAGGAAGCAGCTGGAGAGGCTGTAGATCCTTCTGAATCCTCCTCAGTTTCTCATCAATCCGATGATTCAGCAGTAACGTCTAATGAAGGGGTTTAAAAAGGTGGTGAGGGGCTGAGAGAGGGGTGGACGGGGCCTTCACTTGTTGGCTGTAGTTTAATGCGCGTCGTCATGAATGCAGTCGTTTTTGTTTTCAATTTACTCCCCTCCTCCGCTTCTTCTTATTCTATAAATTTTCTATTTTTATTTTCTTTAATTTCTTATTATTATAGTTGTTTTTTTTTTGTTCGTTTGTTCCAAATCAAAACAGCGGAAAACTGTTTGGATTACGATATCTCAGCTTGTTTGTTCCCTTCTCTCCTTCTTACCATCGGATGTTCTACGTTTATAGAGTATTTCTTTAATGAGTGGAAAATATTGCCAGCTCTCAGCCTCTGGACAGTGGAGCAAATGCACATTCGGAGCCAGTAAAAAAGTCTTCAAGAAATCAATTAATATTAATTTTTATTTAAACGAATTGACACTTTTTCAGTCGATTTAATTTTATTTAAACTTTAATATAATGTTACTTTTATTTTAGCTTGATTTTAGTTTAATATTTATTCAGTTTTCTTTTGAATTTTTGTCATATTAGTTTCACTTTAAATCAATTTCTATTTTGTTTTGATTTTGTTGAGATTTCTTTCCTTTTTATTTATTATTATTTTTATTATTGTATTTGACCAAATTAATGAAGTAAATAATAATATTAATATAAATAAAATCATAGTCATTAGTATATGTAAATAAATAAATAAAAGAAAAGAATATAAGCAAAATAAATAAATCAAAACTCGTCATTTTTCTCCACTTCCAGCATCGTGATTGTTTTACTGCAGTTTTGTTGTGTTGTTGTTGTTGTTGTTGCTGTTGTTTTTGTTGCTGTTTTGATCATTGTTGTTGTTGATACAGAATGTTGACAGCGTTGATGATTATTTGCGCGAGCGTTCGTTCAAAAGTTGAATTGTTGTTGTTCTTGTTACTGTTGTTGTTGTTGTTGTTTTTATTTCATCATTTTTGTTCTTATTTCGTTGTGTTTCACTTCGCTTTATCGCAATTTTGCCGCAACTTGAAATGATAAAATCGCCGCAAAGTATGCAGCACTTTTTTTTTGTTGGGTGATTGAATGCATTTTTATTGTATTTTTTCACTCTTATCTTCGAGACAAGTATTTTTTTATTAATTTTTGGGTTTTTTTTGTTCTTCATTCGCTTCTTCTTATTGCTTTTCTTTTTGGTGCATTTTTCTTTGTTTTTTTCATCTGTTTTTCTCTTTTCTGTTCCATTTCGCGACATCCGCAGGCTGGTTCACTGAAAGTGGATCCGTTTTTTATCCTTGAATATCCGGCATCCTGTGAAGCAACAAATACACTCATACACACAGACATACATCCACAGAAACACACACATAGAGAGTTTAATGAGAGCAACTCCGAACGCAGAAAATTACGACAGAGAAACAAGCTGTACGTCGGCACTGCTTTTCGTACACTCTCTCGCTCCCTCTCACACTCTTTCTCTCTCCTATTCTCTTCCTCTTTTCCTTTACTTTCTCCCTCTTCCTCTTTCTTTCTCTTTTCCTCTCGCTCGGTCACTCTTTCACTCTGTTGCTGGTTTTATTTTCAACATTTCTCTGTTATTTTAACCCATTTTACAATCAAACAACAACAGCAACAACAATTTGAAGTGTTGTGCACTTTTAATGCGTCATTTTTGTGCTATTAACATAGTAAAAGCGTAAAAAGCAAACAGAAAAGCGTGCCAGAAAGAGAGAGTGAAAGAGAGAGAGAGAGAGACACAGATGAAGAAGCTGAGAAAGCATTTGAGTGAGAGTGAGAGAAAGCGTGGAGAAGGTGAAAAATACAAAGAAGAAGAATTCCCAAAGCGATTATTGATTCCTTTCTACACTCTTCACTTTCTTTATTCTTATTATTTCATCGAATTATTTCAATTTAATATTAGTTCAATTTATTATTAGATGAGTTTGTGCATCAACGCAAACAAATGATTTCAGTGGATCACAAAACTAATTTTATTATTATCTAATGAAGCAACAAATTAAAAACATTCCGCGCGAATGAACTACAACAACAACAGCAGCAACAGCAACAACAACAACAACAACGATAACATTTTTCGTAAGAAAACTCATTATGAACTACAACACAACAACAACAATGAGAAGAACGACGAAAGAGAAGAAAATTTAAAGAAAAAATGTTCATGCAATAAAGTGTAATAGAATTGATATCGAAAACAAAAACAACAAATAGCAACAAATAACAACAACACGAAGAACTCAAGTCGCTCCATTAAAAAATAGCTTTTAAAATTACTTCGAAGTTTTCTCATCAGCGCCTAAACTTTGACGCCGGAATTCACTTAAAAACCGCACACAGACACAGAAACACAAACACACGCACACACACACAGAAGCTACCTCATCTCTTCATTAAAATACGTAATATCCCCGTACTTATCATCATCATTATCAATATAATCATCATTATGAATATAAACATTATTATCATCACCATCATTGTCATCATCAAGATTATCATTATTATCATTGTCATAATAGTTTTATCATCGTTATATCATCATCGTATCGTCATCATTAATAACATCATTCAACACCATATTCATCATCATCATCAACATCAGTCTCAACATCATCATCATTGTCAACATAATCATTCTCATCATCCTCATGGCTATCATCATCATAAGTATCGGATCATCATCTTTCTCAATATCATTACTATAGACATCATCATTATAATATTGTATAGTATGGTTGTATAGTAACAATAACAATAGTATTGATAAAAGATAGTAATAACTTTTATTTTCTTTTATGTTCTTGATCTTTTACTTTTACGGAACTTTTTCCAAACTGAATCTTGTTTCTTGTTGTTTCCTTCATCATTTGTTTCTTCTTTATTTTATCGTTCTTCCGCGTTGTTTACTTTAGAGTTCAATTAGATTATAAAGCATTCTGTATTTGATGATCTTCCGAATTCTCCATCAAAGAGAGCTTCATTTTAATAGAGTTGCACTTCTAGAAAAGTTCCCAAACTGAAGTTCTCACTGAAGTTTTCTTGTTGAGATAATAAATAATCGTGTAACTTTGCTGAAACTACTTTGAAACTATATTATTTATGATTATTATTCTGTGATTATCAATGTTTCAGTTACTTGGATTTCATTTGTTAGCGTACAAGAGGACGGAGTGTGTGGGCAGAGGCTCCTTGACTCCTCTCCTTACGTCGTTTTCTATTGTATTGAGATACACGTTTAGTATTTCGTAACAGGTGAAGAATGGTCTTGGATTGGATTCCAATAGTCGGAAATTCGTAACACTCTCAACCTTAATTAGAACATTAGACCCCACGATAAGATTCCATGTTTGATATTGTATCGTTACACGCCCTCGAAACAGAAGTTGAGCGTGGACTCTACAAGCAGTTTTCTTTTATTTAATGCCTATTTTGTTTTCTTTCTTTAAATAAAGCAAACCTTTCAAAATTCCATCCTCATTTAAAGTTAAAAAGTTATGATTTATGATTCGATATGCTTAACTACACGATACATGAAACGTAATCGTGTTTCTGTGATTCAAGACGAAAGAAAAAGTTTTGTCCTTTTCTGAAATAAAAATATAGAAAAATATAGAAAATCTGGCATAAAAATATAGAAATTTGTTTTAACTCTGATATGAAGGAGAAAAGCAAAAAAATAAGTTTTTAAAATTGATAACGCGTAGAAACAAAAGAGACTTCAAAATCAACCCGAGAATTTTTTACAGTTTACACCAATAAATCTTCTCTTCATATCGAGCCCTCTAACTTTCTCTCATCTTATCTTCCCCACTTTCCCCCCCTCTGTTCTTCTAACGCCTCGTCCCCCTCCGCCAACCTCACAAAACAAGAAAATTTATGTTGACAAGCAAAATTACAAGAATAAGTTTCGTTTTTGTTGATTTATTGACGATTAAAATCGTATTCTTATAAGAGAGAGTGAGTGAGTGAGAGAGAGTGAGAGAGAGAGAGAGAGAGAGACTGAGTGAGAGGTGTGGTCAAAGAGAGTGTGAGGTGGACCGCATCACTTGAAGGTGAATATATCATCAGAGTGGAGAAGTTTCGAGCAATTTTTCCGACCCAGTTTGCTTGAAGCATGGAATTAATTCGAATTAAATTGAAGTCAGTTTTGTTTCCTTTCCTTTCGGTTTCTTCGTTCTTCCGTACGGTTTTCTGTTAGAATGGCCGCCGGTGTTGATGAGTGAAGACATGCTGGTAGTTATTAGCTACGGCTTTGGACATCAACACCGGAGACAAGTGAATTTTATTGCTTTTCATGTCGACTTCGGAGTCGAGGTCGGTGTCGATGTCGGAGTCGATGTCGGTGTTGATGTCGGTGTCTGTCGATTTGTATGGAGATTTTAACTCAATTAAGAGCTCACTGTTGGCGAAGTTATTTAGCTTAACGTTGTTGTTGTCACAGATTTTCCAATACAGTTTGAGGTCACTCGAATCAAGTCAATTTATTTTTGAAGTATTCTAAAATTTAGTGTGGAATTTTTTAAAATAATAACTCAAGAAGCTGCACTCATGTGTTGTTAATTAAAAATACATTTTTTCTATTAACAAAAACACTTCCAAAAACGTACACCAACAAAAAAGCACACACACATGCGTTGATTTCTAAACTCAAGGAGAAAACCGTACAAAAGCAAGCGCAATGAAATGAAAAGAAATGAATTCTTTAATTTTGAATGCATCTGTGGTGCATTGAATGAATGTTGCATTGAATGAATGAGCATAAGAATGACGAACAAGTTTGTGGTTACCTTATGTAGCTCTCTCTTTTCATCATCAGCAGCAAAAATGGCTGCATCAGAAGCAGAAAGAGAAGCAGAAGCGGTACAAATTTTTAGCTTCTGAAAAATGCAAGAAAAAGGAAAACTAGAACTCGCAAAAATTTGTAATAATTTGAGTAAAATAAATATTACAGTATAAAAGAAAGTTCACTCTATTTAAGTAACCTTGACTGACTTCGCTGCTGCTGCGTGTTGGAAACTCAGTCAAACGAATTCTTGGTTAAACTTGGCAAATATTCTGCATGCGACATACTTTTAAACAAATAGTGTTTCATACAAGATGTTGGATTTGTGTGTGTGTGTGTGTGTGAGCCACACTCGCGTGTGTGAGTGTGTGACGCTGTACATATATTAATTGCTTCATTATACTCGTACACACAATAATATTGCAGTCTCATCACTCACTCATCATCATTTCGTTTCATCCTGTGAAAAGCTCACTTAATTAATTTTTCTACCTTCCCCCCCCCCCCTCTCACACACACACACACAAAACAACACAAAAACACATCAAATTCTTGCAAAAACTTCAACTTAGATGCATTTGTATCGTTATTTTCTACACATTCTCATCTTCTTTATTGTTTAAGTTTTCCTTGTTTTCTTTAAACACAAAAACCGAATACTTAAAGAAACAAAACTCATTTCAATTAAAATAAGTTTCTTTGCTCATAATTAATTTTCTTGTATAAACAATACATGGAAATTCTGAATGTTCAAACTTATTGTTTAAAACACGAGTTCATTTAATGTTGTGTAAAGTGAAAATGTTGCAATGTTTGTAGGGTGTTGTTGTTGTTTTTGTATAAGGGTTTTATAGGCGTTATCGTAGCATATCCACTTCTCATCGTCTGTCAAAATCGCCATGCAGGAATCAAATTTACATTCAAGTTCATTTTAAATTCATCTCAAAAGTATTCATTGCATTTCATTTTCGAATAAAATCCTCCATCGCAAAATAAATATTAATTTTTGTCACGTTTTTTCCACCTCTTTTTGCAGCTGGATCTGCAGCTGCAGGACGAAGCCGGCGGCGACATCTCCAGCTTCATCACCAACGGCGAATGGGATTTGTTGGGTAAGAAGGGGGCGGGCGGCGGCCGAAGAGGCTGGGCCAGCCACAAGCATGCTCCCATGTAGTTCAAATTTCAGTAAAATTAATTGTAAAGTACGACAAAAATAAATTACAAATGATCACACAACAACAGATACATACTACGTAATATATACATACGTATTTATGTGTGTATGTAGGAAGAAAGTGACATACAAATCGTGTAAACAGCCTGAAAAAAGGACGGTGTGCAAAGTGGACACAATAACGAATCAAATTGCGTTCAATTCAATGCAATTCAATTCAATTCCTATTCAGATTGCATTCAATCCTATACAGATTGCATTCAATCCAATCCATTCAATTCTTTTAAGATTGTATTCAATCCTATTCGGATTGTATTCAATCGTATTCAGATTGTATTCAATCCTTTTCAGATTGTATTCAATCGTATTCAGATTGTATTCAATCCTTTTCAGATTGTATTCAATCGTATTCAGATTGTATTCAATCCATTTCAGATTGTATTCAATCCTATTCCGATTGTATTCAATCCTTTTCAGATTGTATTCAATCCTTTTCAGATTGTATTCAATCGTATTCAGATTGTATTCAATCCTTTTCAGATTGTATTCAATCCTTTTCAGATTGTATTCAATCCTTTTCAGATTGTATTCAATCCTTTTCAGATTGTATTCAATCCTTTTCAATTGTATTCAATCGTATTCAGATTGTATTCAATCCTTTTCAGATTGTATTCAATCCTTTTCAGATTGTATTCAATCCTTTTCAGTTTGTATTCAATCGTATTCAGATTGTATTCAATCCTATTCAGGTTGTATTCAATCCTTTTCAATTGTATTCCATCCTTTTCAGATTGTATTCAATCCTTTTCAGATTGTATTCAATCGTATTCAGATTGTATTCAATCCTTTTCAGATTGTATTCAATCGTATTCAGATTGTATTCAATCCATTTCAGATTGTATTCAATCCTATTCCGATTGTATTCAATCCTTTTCAGATTGTATTCAATCCTTTTCAGATTGTATTCAATCCTTTTCAGATTGTATTCAATCGTATTCAGATTGTATTCAATCCATTTCAGATTGTATTCAATCCTATTCCGATTGTATTCAATCCTTTTCAGATTGTATTCAATCCTTTTCAGATTGTATTCAATCGTATTCAGATTGTATTCAATCCTTTTCAGATTGTATTCAATCCTATTCCGATTGTATTCAATCCTATTCCGATTGTATTCAATCCTTTTCAGATTGTATTCAATCCTTTTCAGATTGTATTCAATCCTTTTCAGATTGTATTCAATCCTATTCCGATTGTATTCAATCCTTTTCAGATTGTATTCAATCCTTTTCAGATTGTATTCAATCGTATTCAGATTGTATTCAATCCTTTTCAGATTGTATTCAATCCTATTCCGATTGTATTCAATCCTATTCCGATTGTATTCAATCCTTTTCAGATTGTATTCAATCCTTTTCAGATTGTATTCAATCCTATTCCGATTGTATTCAATCCTTTTCAGATTGTATTCAATCCTTTTCAGATTGTATTCAATCCTTTTCAGATTGTATTCAATCCTTTTCAGATTGTATTCAATCCTTTTCAGATTGTATTCAATCGTATTCAGATTGTATTCAATCCTTTTCAGATTGTATTCAATCCTATTCCGATTGTATTCAATCCTATTCCGATTGTATTCAATCCTTTTCAGATTGTATTCAATCCTTTTCAGATTGTATTCAATCCTTTTCAGATTGTATTCAATCCTTTTCAGATTGTATTCAATCCTTTTCAGATTGTATTCAATCCTTTTCAGATTGTATTCAATCCTTTTCAGATTGTATTCAATCCTTTTCAGATTGTATTCAATCCTTTTCAAATTGGTTTCAATCGTATTCAGATTGTATTCAATCCTATTCAGGTTGTATTCAATCCTTTTCAATTGTATTCCATCCTTTTCAGATTGTATTCAATCCAATTCAATTCAATTGCACCAAGAAATGAATTCAATTGAATGGCGAAATGAATGAATAAACGATATTATATCGTTTATTATTCTTGTGCTTATCAAAAAAATCATAGAACCATAGAATTAAGATCCACTGGCACACCGCTTTTACAAGCTTTTACAAGTCGCATCATGTAAACAGTCACTTAAACTGACTTGAATGTTTATGATAAGAAGCATGTCCTTGCATGTCTCTCGCTCCGCTGTTTAGACGATGATTAAATAAATGGTTTGTTCAAGTGTGATAAAAATATATGAACTCCATGCTTTTTCTCTCTTTCTCTCTCCCCTCTCTCTCTCTTCCTCTCTCGCTCTCGCGTAGGTGTTCCCGGCAAACGAAATGAAATCTACTATAATTGCTGCCCCGAACCTTACATTGACATTACGTTCGCCATTTTGATCCGACGCAAGACCCTGTACTATTTTTTCAATTTAATCGTTCCGTGCGTTTTAATCGCCTCGATGGCTTTGCTAGGTTTCACTCTGCCACCAGACTCTGGCGAGAAGCTCTCGCTTGGTAAGTTTTTCCACATGAAGATCGCTCTTGTTCTTCTTTCCTTCCCATAAAAGAGACTTTTACACGTCAAACAACACACAAAAACACTCTCTGAATGTCCTTTGAAAGCGATGTCCTTTAGTTTAGTACAAGTATTGTGATTAAATGCATTTATTAGTCAGTATTCAATACTTGGCACTCGGTTCGGCTGCTACAGTGAAACCTCGATAAAAGAACATCGTGTTTCATCAACCTATTACGATTGAAAGAGCAGTAGAAAAAGTGCCAGAAAAATTATTAAAAATAGCGAATGAAAATAGAAAGAAAAAAAGGAAGAAGAAGCATGGGAAGAAGAGAAGATACACAAAATAATTTCGACAGAAAGCTGCTAGAAAAGCGACAGAGTTGGAGAATGTTTCTGACAGAAGGCGTAATAAATTAACACTCAACTTTACACAAACACACACACACAGAGACAAGCATCACACATACACACAGTCGCATTCATTCATACATACACTACTGCACACACATGTTCACTTCAACGAATCTTTTTTCATGCACATTCGCTGTGTACGTTGAAAAAGAATTCTTCCCAGAAAAAACACGCATCGCAAAAAAGCATTTTTTGTTGTATAAAAGAGCTAAGTAAATACAACAACAATAACAACAACAATAGCAACTACAATAACAACCTCTACAATAACAACATCTACAATAATAACAACCGTAATAGGAACAGAAATAATATCGTTGTAACTCGTGATGTTTGTTGTTGTTGCTGGCTTGTGGCTTGTTTTTGTTGTTGGCTTTTGGGTTGTTTTTTGTTGTTGTTTTTTGTGGTTCCTTTAGTCGTGTCGTTGTCCTTTCTGTTGTTGTTGGATTTATAGTTATTGTTTGTAGCTTTAGTAGTTGCATTTTTCGTAGCTGTTGATGTAAGTAACTCGTGAAACTCTCGTACTTTTCAATAGCAGCAGCGAATGCGAATGAGGAACGGTAACAATAACAACAACAACAACAACAACAATAACAACAACAACAATAACAACAACAACAATAACAACAACAACAACAACAAAAACCGAATAAAAAATCAACACAATGCGTAAAAAGTAGAAAGAGTATTTTTAGGACAACTGACAATAAACTGCTGAATGTCAGTTGGATTGTCTGTCTGTCTGTCGGTTTTCCATCTCTTTCTGTCTCTTTCTCTCTCTTTCCCTGTCCGTTTCTTTCTCTTTCAACTCTCTGTCTACAATTTTATGTAGTTTTTTATTTTCTTCTGTTTTGCTGTCTGCATTTCTTAGTTATTCTTACGAGTTATAAACACGATCGACACGCGCTCTCCCTCTCTCACTCCCTGTGTGTATGTGTGTGTGTGTGTGTAAAGCATTGTTCCTGACACTCGCACATCCTTCACTCTGAACCAAACCCAAAGCAGCTTCTAGTGTGTCTTCCGTTACGATTTCCTTGGGATTTCCGACTTCATCGTTGCTTCTCCATGCAGCATGGAGCACCCGCCGCCATCTGGATGTCGTTGTGGTTCAAGGCTGCTGCTGCCACTGCAAGTGAGAGAGTTGCTGTTGTTGTTGTTGTTGTTGGGTTTGGTGCTACGCTTTGTGAGAGTCCAGTGCTCATTGTTTTTGTTGTTGTTCTTTTAATACATCATAGCTAATATTCGCTAAAGCTTTACTATTTTACTTTACTTTACTTTACTTTACTCAGCTCAGCTCTGTTCTACTCTGCTCTACTCTACTCTCTTCTACTCTGCTCTACTCTACTCTCTTCTACTCTGCTCTACTCTACTCTCTTCTACTCTACTCTCCCCTTCTCCACTCTCCTCTACTCTTCCCTCCGCTGCCTCACTTGCTTCTGATCTGCTTTCTGTTCAAAGTGAAAGTATTTTCTTCTTACCGTTTTTTTTTCATCTCGTTGTCGGTGGCAGCTGTGGATTGTAAACACACATACGAACACACAGAAACGCAAAAACACACACACCAACACACTCACTTATTCACTGCATGCCATTAAATTGAGTTTAAACTTGCATCCATCATAATTTATGACAAGACGGCGAAAGCTTTAAAGTTTTTCCAAGTTTCTCCAAAAATGTGCAAAAAACCCGAGAAACAAAAGTTTTTAGAACTTCCTTTGAACTAACTGTTTATTAGCAGCAGCAGCTACAACAACAACAAATACGAGCAGCGATTCTCAACTGCAAAACAAACAAGGAAAACAACATTGAATATTATTTAGATTTCAAATATAAACTTAAAAAAATTATTTAATTAAATGAGACTACTTAAATACGTTAATTAAATATACTTAAATTAAAGCGTGTTTTTTTGTAATTATGAAATTTTCCATAATTGTTAAAAAGCAGAGTTGTTTAAACAAATAAAAATGTTGTGTTGAAAAGGTTTTAGCGTCTTCGAACAGACTCATTTCAAGCAAAACACATTTTGCGAAGCAATGTAAACGAAAGAAACTTGTTTCAACACAAAATTTACTAAATTACGAGTGCATAGAAAATAGTTTTCAAACGGAAAATAGTTTTAATGACTTGCTTTAACGATTTAAATAATTAAATCCACAAACTCAAATCGTTTTGTGGGAATTCATTAGTTTTTATTTCTGTTTCTTTCCGTTCTATTCTGTTTTTCCTTTGTTTTGTTTAGTTATTTCTTTTTTTTTTTGTAATAGTCTCTTTAGTTTTGTTTTTCTTGATTTTTACTAGCGACTATTAAATGGTACTTTCGACGTAATTTGAGCAGCCTCAAAGTTTAAGACGATGCTGCAAAATGTTCTTTTGAGGTTACGTCAGGTTGTGCGACCGACCGAGGCAAAGAATCATCAGAGATGAAAAACTTAGGGTATGTTTTTTAAGTAGGCACCATTTGTGGATATACTTCGTGTATAGTATACAGTATATTATGTTGTAAACACATGTGTTGCATTTTTTTTACTTTTTTATTTCTTTAAACGTATGGAAAAAACCGTTATCCTTCTAAACTAACTTCAGCTGCGTGGAGAAAAGTTTTTGTCGAAAGTTTCGTCGAAGTAAGTCACGTGAACTAGAGACGTGTGTTTCTTGTAGCCACGTTACACGTAAGGAACCATAAATAATGATGAATATTTAATGAGGTTGTTCATGAAACAAAAAACGACGGAGAAGGTTTAAAGAGTTAAAAACTAGGAATAAAAAATGCAGAAGAGGTTGATCGATATTGTGTAAAAAGTATGGTATTCATAGAAATTAATCCAAACAGGGTAGAAAGTGAGATGAAAATGAAAGCAAACTAAAAAAAAAGATTATAAAAGACGGCTTTAAATGCGGTAAAAATGTATAAGAATGATGCTTCTTAAAGATCGAAGAAGGAAAAGTATTAGGAAAGTATCAAAAGATCATAATAGATTACTAAGATAGTAAAGGAGGGTCTGTTTCAGAAATTAAGTAAAAGGGAGACAAAAGAGACTACAAAAACGTATGAAAACGATACTATGAAATACTTAAAATGATACTTTACATGAATCACTGTAGCAGCTGCCGAATTCGCAATCACAAATCTATCTTGAGTGATATCTTCCTTTGTATTCATTTAAAACACTCTCAAACACTAACAAAAACCATTTCGCATTGATGTTCAATTCCATCGGAACCGTTATATGTCATTTTTGACATACTATAAGTCGAGAAAAAAAGAAAAACATCACAAAAATAAAGTACAAAAAGTTTGCAAACAAGTCAAAAGTAAACAAAAATAAACACTTAAAATGAACACTCAATTTAACACTCAACTCACGGCATCGGACACTAAATTGAGCATTGAACTGAACTTTAAACTGACACTAAAAGAGGTTCAGCGCAGAGGATATGGTAGTAGTTTTTTATTTGACACCTGTGATGGCTACTAACGGTAAATGGGGTCAATCAGCCATCCAACCAGTTAACCTGCCAGTCAGCCGTCAGAGGAGCGTAACGAAAACACGTCTGTAAGTAAAACTTCACTTCACAAGCGGAGTGAAAGTTTAGACAACCTTAAGGAATGGAGACACCATCAAAGATACACCAACCGGTACATCGCTTGGGGTAGATCATCATCTGTGCATCAGGAAGTCATCAAAGCAATACAAAAAAAAATTAATCATCAGGAACGATTTAAAATCATACTTTAATAAAACAGATCTGAGAAGCTGTTTCTTGAAAGATCTACACTGAAATGCGAGATAAACATATAATCGTAGACACAAACATTTGACAGTTCAGAGTGACGTATGGATGGATGAATGGATCCATCAACTTTTTTGACTCTTTCTCTCTGGCTCTCTTTTCTCTCTCTCTCTCTTTCTCTCTCTGTATCTCTCTCTGTCTTCTCACTATCTTCTTCTCTGTCCTCTCACTATCTCGATCTCAATGTTGATATATTTCTCTCTTTTGTTATAATTTTCCCTTCTGTCTCTTCTAAACTAACATATTATAGGCGTCACCATTCTACTGTCACTAACGGTTTTCCTAAACATGGTTGCGGAAACGATGCCCGCCACTTCTGATGCTGTACCGTTACTGGGTAAGTTTTCGAACATCTTTCATTTGCGAGTGTGTAGATGTGTGAGGTATATGAGGTGAGTGTGTGTGTGTCTGTCAAAGTGACAATATTGCCAATCGAATAACTGTCAAAATATATCCTTCATATGTTTCAAAGTTATACTAAATTTTAAGACGTTTGATGAACTTCTAAAATATTATACAATTAATTTCTTTTAAATAATCTTTTTATTATTGTTTGCGTTATTAAAATTGAATGACAAACTTAAATCTATCAAAGAAGGTCTCTGCAGCTCAGATTGATAGACCAAACGAACAGACAGACCGACAGATAGACAGACAAGGAAAATATAATCTAAAATAGATTTATTAAAACAACTCATTTTACAAAGAAGAAGAAAAACAAGACGACCAACCAGGATAAATCTGAAGGATTTACGAACGAAAGCATGCGAACCACAACAACAACAACTCTTGTTGCAGTGCAGTTGGTACAAATAAGGTACTCGTAGCTACAGGGATATAATAGTACAATATGTATGTCGACAACATCGACATCAACACCAGCTATAATAACAACAACAAGAACAGCAACAACAGCAGAGGATTATACACTCTAATAGCTCTCTAGTGATAGTTTTTTCTATTAGTTTCACATTAGAGATGAGATTGAAAAGAATATTGAAGACTTGACCGTCTTCAAAGTGCTATACGAGTGCATACGGTTCATCCTTTAGCTATGTCCGTCCTTTACAGAAACGATAGAAGCTTTCGTATCGTGCATTAGTGAGAGCGATGTATGTTTAAGTGAGTGAATGAGTGTTTAAATGTGTTTGAGTTTCATAAGGAAAACGGAAAAAAAGGTAGCTACGAAACCACGAAAGAAAACCAGGAAAGAATGAAAAAGGAAGGCTTGAAAGAAAATTTATTTTACTCGAAGGATTTGTTGCATCGTTTTAAGGTAAATAAGCGATTATCTAAGTTGAAAAAAATACATTATTGTGTAAAAGTATTATGAAATAAACTAAACAGACACATATATAACAGTACTGAGGGACAGATAGACCATAACGGACGGACTAAAGAGACATACAGACAACCCTACACAAGAAAATATCGAATCGAAATCACGATCAACGATTACGATCAACGATCACGATCAACGATTACGATCAACGATCACGATCAACGATTACGATCATCATCACACTTAATGATTATCATTCTTCATAGCTTACATTCGAAAAGGTAAGAAATAAAAAACTGTAATCTTTCCATCTACTTATTCTAACCAACCCTTTCTATATACATATCTATACATACATACCCTACCTTAATGTTATTTTTGTATATAGAATTTATCCCCAACCATACACAAATCCTAAAGAAACTCATTATAATCGAACAAACAATTAAACAAACAACACAAAACAAACAAACCAAAATTAAATACATCCTTTAAATAGTTAGAGAATCCTTAAAAGTATTTGTTGCTTGTTTATAATCGTATTATTATCGTATATACCATATATATGTATGCTTGTGCTAAGAAGGTGACCACAAAATATATGTTACAAAAACTATTATATATGTTCTCATGTTAAAATCCACGCCAATCCAATAAAAGGTAAATATTTCAAAAACGAAAAACCCAAAAAACTTAAAACTTTAAGTTTTCAATTCCAATTTCCAATTTTTTACGTTTCCTTTTTATTTAATTATTATAATATTCGGCTTATTGTTTGATGTCGTTGATCAATTTAATCCTTTTGATTTTTATTTAATGAAAGAAAATAACTATACTAATAAACTAAACTCTAAACGAACACTAAACTCATAACTCATTTGTTTCTATATACCATGTGTATATAGATTAAAATATATTTACATAAAAAAGGGACGAAGATAATGATAAGCACAAACCCCACAACAACACTTCAACAACCATAATCATTTTAACATCAAGTCAACCAAATCGAATCTGTCATTGGTTCAGACATTTCAATGTCAAATCGCCATCAACGAGACCGTTTTTAAGTACTTCAAAAACTACTCTTGATAGATAGAAATACCCATAAATATCCGGTTACGAAAGAGCCGAAGTATCCAAGAAGAAGACAGAAGTAACCAGAACCATTACCGAAGAATATCGCGAACTATACAAAGCTATCCAGGATTATCCCAGGCTATGCGAACATTTTTAAGCATAATCTTTTAAAAGTCTTCAACAATATCCAAAAACCTCTACGAATGTTTATCTGGACTCTCTTCTTACTCAGCAGATCTTACCAAGATTATTAAAGTATATCCCAGAGTAGTCAAGGCCTATCAACTAATTAATTATCAAGATTATTTCAGAGTATCCACAAATATCAGAGAATTCACAGTTGCCAATTATCGAAGAAGAACATCTTAACGTATCCAAGATTAATCTTAATAACTCACCTATCAAAGAGTATCCAATATTATTGAAGAATATCTCAGAGTATCCAATCAGAAGTATTCAAGATTATTCCAGAATACAAAAATATCCCATAATTGATAGTTCAAAGAGTTCTCAAGAGCATTACGCGAATCATCCAATAATATCCAAGAATAGTCTCTAAGAAGAGTATCCAGGAATAACATTCCACTATACCGAAGATTTATCAAAACTATCCAAGATTATTCTCGAATTTTCAAAGATTTCAAGGCTATCCTAAGTAACCAAGAGTAGCCAAACCTGTTAAAGAGTATCCAAGAATGTCCACGAACTTCTTATTCTTAAAGAAAGGAATAACCTACAACAAGTTAGCGGTAATTTTTTAAGAACGAAAAGAAGCAAAAGAAAAAGTTTCTCTCTCTCTCTCTCTCTTACTCTCATATATAGAAGTTCCTTAATCTTTGTACTAAACCCTTGGAGAGAAAATAAAATCGACAACTTGCGGTTGTGGAAGAAGACAAAGAAGAACAATGATAAAGAAGAAAGCAGCACAAAGAATCTAGAAGTTCGAATATAAACATTCGAAAAGTTTCTTCCTTTCATCTTTAGGATGCTTTAGAAGTCCTTTCTGCACTCCTGAAATTCTCTTGAGTGTTGAAGAGAGTGTCCACCGACTTCCACACAAGGCAATCTGTAAACACAATTGTCGAAGCAGGACATTCCCTAAACGAAATTGCAAACACTTACCAACCATAATTAAAATAACTATGACTATATCCGAGTACAGATATCAGATATCATCTCCTTCAAATTTATCGGAATATTGAAAGATTTCAACCGGAATCGCAGATATCAAATATATTATACTTTATATTTTTTTTGTACAGTGTGAAAAAAATATAAAAACACTAACAAACTGAAACCGTGCCAAGAAAAAAAAAGTTTTTTATTTTTTAGAAAAACCAACAACTCACTCTCATTGAATCAGCATCTCACTCACTCTTTCTTCCACTCACCTATATTGACGCTATCTCTCCTCTCTCTCTCTCGCACATTATCACGCACACGCACACACACATATCCATACATGGAAATGCATTTTCGTTATGTATGTTAACAGCATGATCTATGTCCGTATGTCTGTATGTTTGTACATCTGTCTGTCCATGTGGACGTATGTGCATATATGTATGTGTGTCCGTATCGTACGTACATTGCCTCGCTCGCTGCAACAAAAACAACTTTTAACTTTGAGTTGAGTTTGAGAAAGTAACAGTTTTTCGATTTGTATTGTTTTTTTCGTATGCTACTCATAAGAAAAGTTTTGAAAAAGTGACATATTAGGCGAAAAACCAATACAACAACGACATCAATAACTGTATGTATACGCTTTACAGCAACAACAAAAACAAGCAAGCAGCTCCCACCCACCCACCAACACCACCACCACCAACAAAAATTACACAAACAACAAACCTTAAGAATAAATATTTCCACAATTTAAACTATCGTATTTTAAGTGAAGAAAGAAAAAACCTTTGAAATACACACTAAATATAAGTACTTTATACATACCAATATACAATATACAATATAAAACATTTACATACATACAGAATATACATACACACATAATATACAATACAACATGTGTACATATAGTAAAAAAAAACAATTCATCGAGGACTTGTATGGCTTTAGAAATGGCTGCCAAACGTCATCGTTGAACCACATATAATACAAAATAACAGCACCAACAACAATAATAGTAAAACAGAAAGAACAAACGGAACCACACTGTATTAAAATCCAAACAAAATAAAATCCGCCCACGATTTTAATGCAGCAAAATTCAGAACAAACAAAAACAAACCTAAACAAAATCAGAACAAAAAAATACGGTCTGCATTGCGTAAAATATTCGGCGTAGCACAAGAATGTAGTGTGTAGCCGCCGTACAAAAATGTGTATAAGGTATAAAACCACAACAACAACAGCAAAACTAAGAAAGCGCAAGAAATAGCAAAATTCTTGCAACCAACCATCGACCATCACCACATAATGTAAAAGAAAAAACGTTCTTGTTGGTTTACACAACGTGCCACAAATTAAAAAAAAAAAATTAAAATAACCCCACACACCACAATTTTTTTAATGTCTGTATTTCCAAAAAAAATATACTTGCAAATACAAAAGAGTTAATTGAAGAAATTAGAGGAGAAAAAACGAAAAGAAAAAAATTAGAAAACATCGGACAAATGGTAAAAATTAAAATATAGAAAATTAACACAAGCTGCAAAAATATACGGTTCCAAAAAAAATTCCACTTCCAAGAAGCTCTTCCAAGTAAATTCTACTTTTTCCCCATTTTTTGTACTTTCTAATGGAACTTGTAAAGAAAACTAAGATGAATATTTAACTTCTTGTATTATTATATTATATATTATAATATTATATTAATATTATATATATACATACATATTATTATATGTACATATATGTATATTTCCCATATACTATATGTAATATACTATATGTATGTATATATAGTACAATTTTATATATTTTATGTTCTTGTGTAAATATTAACTTAATTTTTGTCCGTGTCTATATTTATTATTTTTCTCTAATTTTGCTTTGTGTATGCGTCTCTTTCAATATGTATTTTCTTTCTGTATGTACATAGATACCATCAGCTGCTAAAAGTTTCCGGGTATATTAAACAAATAAACTATACAAAATTATTTATAAAAAGAAAGAAGAAGAAAGAAATACCATATAGTAGAAAAAAAATTATTATAGGACCTTGGGATATTAAAGTAGGCAAACCACGCCTATTACTTACTGAGTATATTCTGATAACTTATAGCAACTATATTAGATGATTACGGGTGTCTGAATTCAACTGAATTTAAACCTTTCTTTAATCGAACCTTACTTAGAAATCTCGTAAGAATACGATAAGGAAGTTGAATAGAAGTTATTAAATAGAGAAAACTTCGTCAAGATGTTTTTCAATCCCAACCCGGTTGGGAAATTCGACCTGATCTAAAGGTATTATAAGCGGGGTAAGAGACCCCATAATATAAGTCAAACCCTTTTTGACTCATTTTAAAGTAACGGAGGAACCTGAAATGATCTGATTACTGCCGTCTCGCATTCCACTCGGTTACTTCGATGTACATATGTATGTATGTAAAAACAAATTAAGTTTCATCTCAATCTCATGTGTATGTATTTTCATTTGACTTTGTTTTTTATTTTTTTGTTCCGTTTTCTTATGAATCTCACCTTTAATTGTATTTATGTATATTATATTGAGCATTTTAGTCTTTAGTACAGTCCACTTGTGATGCGCACCAATCAGTATCCCGAATTTTAAGGCTTAAACGAATACGAAATCCGAACTCAAACTCAAACTCAAAATGCGTATTGAGCACGCAAATGAGAAATTGAGATATGAAATATAAGCTTACATTCTCCTCACTACCTCTGTCTCGTTATCTCTCTCTCTCTCTCTCTCTCTGTCTATTTCTCTCACTCTCTCTCAGTGTGTACAGGTGTTTCTCTTTGACATATTGCCATCCTATTCACTCTCACTGGCTTGCTTGCGTATAAGAATAAATTTAAATGTGACTCGAACAAATGCACTGCTTTACAATTTCACTCACTCAGACAAACAGAGACTCAAACACATGTAAACAAAAACACTAAAAAAATATACATACTCATACATGTACATTCTCGCCTTCTCTCCGTCCATCACTCTTTCACTCTCTATCGTTTCATATATCTTTCGATACACACTTTCAGACTTACAAAAATAACACTCGATTATTCTCAGTCATTTTGCGCTCATATCCTTCAAAAGCACTACTTCACTGGTTCGCGTCTCCGCGAGCGAACTCTGTTCCTGTAGCACATCCTCGAACCTCACTCATGATGGCTTCACTCTCGTTCTCACTTTCGCCAACACCAACACCAACATAGAATTTGTATCATACACAAATACATACAGCAAAATTTTAACTAAACCCTTAACTAAATAATAACTAAATTTGCTCTTGTTTATTTTTTAATAAAACCCGATGAAACAAAGTGAAAACTCAATTAATTGACTCAAAATTTTCTACATCAAAATTCCAAATCTTTTGTTTCACTTAGTTTCTCTGTGTAAAAAAGAAATTTTAATAAGACCCTGTATATAATAGTTAAACACTAAAAATTGGACAAAACCTTTCAAAGCTTTTAATAGAAAATTTTAAAGAACAATACATACATTAAAATATGTACTTAAAATGTAAATTATTACAATTTCTTACTATTTACTGTAAATATATATTATTTATAATATAATGTATAAAAAATAATATATTTTAATTTTTATGATTTAACGATTTGTTTTTCTTGATTTCTTTTCCTTTATTATATTATTATTTATTTAAAGTATTTAAAATTTAAATTTATTTGTTTTGTTTATACTGTAATAATTTTTTTTGTTTTTGTTATTGTTGTTTTTAATATATAATCGTCAAAATTGTTGTCTTCTGTAGTCGTATATATAAAACAAAAACAAAATAAAAGCACAGAAAAACCTTAGCCAGGATTCTTCTACTGCAGGCTTTTCAGGTAAATATAATTACCGTTAGTCTTATGATTGAGCCTTGTTATAGTCTGTATAGGTGTCCAGTCCCACTGCTCTTAGAACTATTATATACATATATACTCTAAGTGTGTTGTTTTTCTGTTACATTTTATTTTATTTCTTAGTTGTATTGGTTCGTTTCTAACCTCATTCAGCTTTAGAAATAATCCACAGAAGAGTTAATAATAATCCCCTTAATGAGCTGTTCACGAACAACAACAACAACCACAATAACTAAAACAATATTCCCAGAGAGCATTAATAATCATTTAAAAGACTAAGATAAGAAACAATTATAAATTCATATAAGATGAGCCATCGATTGGTTTATTTTTGAATTATATTCTTAATTTGTAAAGAATTCATTTAAATCTAATTAAATAATTCAAAGGAAACCAGCCGATGACCCCCCCCCCCCCTCCCTTTATAGACCATCCACTAGAAACCTTCAGAGAAGCATTTTCTTTCTTTTTCTGTTTAATTTTTGGTAATTTCTAAACTTCGTCAATTCAAAAACGAATAAAAAATAGATGGATAAAATATATTATTACGAGTATAATAAGAATGAAAATGAATTTTTAAGTAATGAATTGTTTTCTTAACTTATATGTATATTACTTTTAATTTAATTTTTTTTCAGTGTTGCTATTATTTTGATCATAATATAAATCAAGAACTTCTAAATAAGAATTCTTAAGTCCCTAAAAATGAAGGCAGATATTTAAAAAAAAAAATGTTAGATTTAATTTTCGCATTTAAATCAAGTTTAATCATTAAACTATTAAATTTAAATTATATTAGTTTTAAATCAAAATTTATCTATCCTTTAATAAAATTGTATCTGAAATATTGAGATATTGTTTATACAAACAGTTTTATTGTAAATATCGTTGAATTGAGGAAGTTTCGAGTGTTAATCTTTACGTGAAGAAAAAGATTTCATATGTCATTTAAGTTAACCTTTTAGAAGCTATTTATTTTAACTATTTCCTACTCTTTCTTTGTTTTAATATTTGCTTTTTAATTTTTCAGCTATTTAAATATTTTTTTTATACTTGAATTAATTTACTTAGATTAATTGTGCTGGGAAAAGTGTAATTTTGAAAAAATATTCATTTAAATTAAATTTAATTTCATTAAATAATTTTATTTATTCAAACCTTATTAAAGGCCCACAAACACGTATCCCCCCGCGCCCTACTATTTATCTATATATACATATATATCTATATATTTATCTACCTGATTATAGCTTCTTCTTCTTCTCGTAGCTTTAACCCTGAACCGCCTGTGTTTGTGTGTAGCTTCTGCTTAACAACAACCGTTGATGTAACCTGTTGACTGGTCTGTGTTTGAGATGTAGTAGATGTTTACCCAATCGTAAATCGTTTATCACTCACTTGTATCAATATATTCCCCAATATTCTCCAAACATTTTTTTCCTTTTCTTGTCACACACAATTAAATAAACATACGTCCCCCAGCCCCCTAAAAAACCCTAAAAAAAAGAAAAATTATCACAGGTAAAACGTATCTTCACAACAAATCAATTTTAATCTCGATTTTTAACAAGTTATGATGATTGCGGATAATTGGTTGTTCACATTTACAGAAAAAAAAACAAAAAGAAAAAGAAAAAGAAAGAAGAACCGGCTCCATGGTTCGATTCCAAAACGGTTCCACAAACAAGGAACTGATTACAAATTGACAAGGTTGAGGCTAGCGCAAGCCGAGCCTAGAAGCTTGAGAAAAATGCGGGGTTCAGTTCACAGCAACTAAAATTGTTGACATTCGAAATGTCAAAAAAAACCAAAAAAAAATCTCAAAAATTTACCATTACGAATAACAATTTTGTTCGACTTGGATTGAGCCCTAAATTTTTCCCCATCAATGATGAAATGATTAAAAGATTTTGAAAAAAACTCTCAGGCAGCATATTGAAATCAGCTTAAGTGACATTTGAAGTATTGAATAAGAAGAAGAAATGAGATACTCGCTCCTCTCGTATTAAGTTAGGAATTTTTATTTATTTTTTCTCGTTCTTTCTTTCTATCTCTGTGTGTATCTCTCTCTATTCTATTCTCTCACTGTCACTCACTCACTTTCTCTCTTCTCGGCAATCAATTTTTTTACATATAAATAATTATTTTTGTGTTGTTTTTTCCTATTATAGATAAAATATAGATAAAAAAATAAAAAAATTTGCAAATTCTTTAATACATTTTTGAAATGGTGTAAAATGCTTAAGTTTTCTATATTTACGATTTTTTACATTTACAATTTTTACATAGCTGTATAATACTTCTCTACACATATATGTACATACATATATTTAGTATATAAAGTTTTTCCTACTTATCTAAAAGCATTTAATCATTAATTCTCTTTCTAAATATTAACTTTGATCTTATTACAATATAATATACGTATATTGAAAACTTTTTAAATTATTTATGAAATTTTAATTTCTATTTTTAATGAAACTTTTTTTAACAAAACAAAAACTAATACAAGTTATTCTGAAATGTCAAACGATCTGGTATAAAAAAGTAAAGATTTGAAACGAAGACGACGATTATTCGATGTTAGACAGTGTCGAGCTTAAATCTTTGATTGTGAAGAAGAAGATAAGAAAAAACAGTTATTAAAAAATTTAATTTAAGTTTTTTATTTTATTTTACAAAATTTATTTGAGTTTTTTACATCTAATTTGTGAGTTGGTGTCCTTTTTGTGGGCCAGATGACTAAATTTATTGCATCCTAAACTAAAATTGGTCTTTATTTTTGTTTATTCAATTTTTATGTTTATATACAGTTTTATTTAATATAGTTAATGTACACAGTATATATTAACTTGTGATGTAACAGTCTAAGATTTAAGCAAAACTCAACATCAAAAACGACGAGTGGCATTTCGAACGCATTCCACATTCTATTAAATATTGTAACCAACAACAAACAATACTATACTCTAAAAGAATATTATGAAAACTGAATTTTGGAAACCCAAAGCAATTGTTTTCGTAAATGAAATAATATGAAACACGAAAAGCGAAGAAGTGAAAACACGCATCTACTCTACTACTGTCTCACTTGCTCTAATACTACTCTCCTAACTCTAACTCTTTCTCACACGCTCTTTTTCACGAACATGTTTGTGTAATTCTTGTGTCCTTCTAGGAACTTATTTCAATTGCATTATGTTTATGGTGGCCTCGTCAGTTGTGTCAACCATACTTATCCTCAATTATCATCATAGAAATCCAGATACGCATGAAATGAGTGAATGGGTAATAATTATATAAATACATTTATTTTAAAAAATAGAAACAAACAAACACACACAAAAAGAAGAAAACCATCGAACAAAACTTTAGAAAAACAACCAAGTACCAACAAAAAAGTAAACACACTCGATTCCAACAACAATAAAATTTAGTGATTAATCTAGATATAAAGACATATTTATAATAAACACTATTACATAGTTTTCCCCCATAATATACAGATAACATTATCTATATATACAATATATAATAGCTATATTTAGTATATATTTTTAAAATTTTATGAACACTGTTTTTAATATCATTAAACGTTTTAAAATAGCCAACGCAAATTAGAAAAAAATTAACATTCATAAATTAGAAAATAAAAAAAACCAAAATAAATTCTTGACACCAAAAAAACTCCTTACTTCACCTGATTAATTATTTCAGTTACATTTTATACACTCGTAAATGAATTCTCTTTCCTTCTCTTAACCATCGTTCATAGTTCAGTAATTATTTAAACACTTCAACAATAATTAAAGTAAGGCAATAATTATTAAAACAAACAAAAAAATAATATATACACACGATATATACTACATATACAATAGCTCCAAAACTGGATAGCATTTTCATGCATGTCTAGTAAATAATTACAAAAGAAAACCAAAAATACAATGAAAAATAATTTAAAAAAGTAAATATTCAATATTATTTCACTATTAGAACAGATTATTAGAAATTTTAAAAATATATACATACATTGTACAACAAATACATAAAATAGAATGCTTTACATAGAATACTTTAAATAAATTGAATTTAAATAAAAATTTATAATTTAAGGCCACTGATTTTTAAGAATCAATTTAATCAATGGTTTTATCAATATTTTTACTATCATTATTATTATTGTTTTTATTATAATTTATAAAATTATTATTATCATTACTTATAATGCTATCATTATTATTATTATTATTATCAGTTTATTATTATCAGTATTACCATTATTATTATTATTATTTTTTTGCTAAATTTTATTTAGTTTAGTTCAACAAATGTTAGCTTTACAATTTTTTTATATTGCTTAAAATACCCGCTTTTTATTTATTGACAATATATAAAACAAATACTAATTAACTAGAGCTGCATTATTTATTCATTATTACAATACTTCAAATTATTAATCATAAAATTATTATTATTAAAAAATGCATTAAACTTTACATTCAACTTCAATTTCCATATCAACCGAAAATCTGGCAACGCCGCTGCTCATCGGCCGTGATCACATCCAACATATCTTCTACTCTGTCTGTCTCGCTCTCTCTTTCTCTATCTCTGTGTGTTTAAATCTCTTCTCCAATCACTCTGTATCCGAACGCGCTGAACGCCACACCTTCAACAACAATAACAACAACAAAATCACGAACAACAACAACAACAAATAATACAACAACTATAAATCACAACAACAATAACCAACAACAACAACAATATCATGTATCCATCTGAAACAAATTAACTCCGAAAAAAAAAACAAATTTTTCTTCATAAAAAAAAATATAAACTCAAATATTAATTATAATAATAATAATAATAATTATATTAATAATAATACTTATCAATATTCAAAAACTAATTTAATGAATAACAATTTTAATAAAACAACAACATCAACAAAAACACACCCTCTTGCGCTCTAAAAACACGCACACAGATAAGAGTTATTTTCCTTTATTGGTTACCCTGTATATTGCGAATGCAAAGGCCCGGACAAGTGGGCTACGAGTGCCCACCGCCGCCCTCATCGTCGAGTTCCTCCAACGCCGGCGACAAGAAGCAGCAGATACAAAATGTTGAGCTCAAGGAAAGGTAAAGAAAAAGCAAAATCAAAATAAAAACCGAATTTAAAAACTAGAATGTTAAACTATTCGGAAATAAAGGGTGGGCCATCGGCTGGTTTCCTTTTGAATTATTTAATTCAATTTTTATAAAACAACTTTTAAAGTACTAAACTATTTTTAAATTAATTATCTAATTCAGAAGAAACCAGCCGATGGTCCACCCTTTATAACTCGCCCTGGGAATCGTTTTTATTTCTTTTCTACATCATTTTCTCTCTTCGAATTTAAGTAAAAATTAAAATATACTCAGTGGTAAATAAAATAGCTATAATCACTTAAAAGAGATTTCGCCCAGATTTGAATACATTATAAAAGATTACGAAAAGATTTTCTAGGCTATCCTCTTTAATTATGGAATCAGTATTTATCGATCATGCTTTAGGTATTTTTCAGCCATATTATGTAACCTAGTCTAATATCTTTCTTTTTCTTAATCTCACTTTATATGTTGTTTTTGTTATTTGTCTTGTTTACGCAAAAAACCTGTGTCGAAACTCAATTTTGTAGATCATCAAAATCCTTGCTGGCCAACGTATTGGACATCGATGATGATTTCCGATGTAATCATCGTTGTGCCAGCGCAACGTTGCCACATCAACCGACTTACTACAGAGCGATGTACAGGTGAGATTTCATACATACACAATCACGCCTTTCCGACGTATACGTACGTACCATTGTGCGTGTGTGTGAAGGTGTTAACCACACACACATACATCCATACATAGTAGATTTTTATTGTAAGTACATTGTCAATAGCTATAAAGATGTAATATATTATACAATATACACACTCGTACATAAACGAGTATATTTCAATGTATTTATGTACGTGATGCGATTGTGTGAGTGCGCGTGTGTGTGCGGGTGTATCTCTTATATGGCTTCTTTCCAGACAAAGCGATGACGGAAGTGTTGGTCCTGTCGGCGATGCCAGGATACACGAAGCCATTTCGCACACCTGCCTGAGCTCATCCGCTGAATACGAATTAGCACTCATCCTGAAGGAGTTGCGATGGATCACGGATCAGGTGAGTGGATAAAATTGTATAGAGTTGGTGTTGTTATCGTTGTCGTTATTGTTATTGTCATTGTTATCGTTATCGTTATCGTTATTGTTCTCGCTGTAGCTGTCGCTGTCGCTGTCATTGCCATTATCATCACCAACCATCCATGATAATCATCATCAACGACATTATCATCACCAACCATCCATTATAATCGTCATCGTCATCGTCATCATTATCTTATACTCATCATCGACGTTGTCATAGCCTCCACACAATTGATGACAGTTTAATAATAACATCAAATTTTTACTCCATTTCTTTTTACTTCCTTCCTTTCGTGTGTTCTTTCGATTTATTTGGGTTTTCTTTTACTTTCTTTGAATGTGTTTCTATCTGTGTGTGTGAATGTACACTGAGAAAAAAGTGCATGTAAACTTCTTAATGATTGATTATATTTATTCGAGTAAAGTACAGTTTTTCGGTTTCATGAGAAATATTTCAAGAAATTAGCGCTATAATTCAACTGTTTAGAAAATTCTTTAATATATTTATTCATTTTACGTATCTGTTGCAGCTCAAGAAGGAGGATGAAACCGGTGACGTCACGCGTGATTGGAAATTCGCCGCAATGGTCGTGGACCGTTTGTGCCTTATTATTTTCACGCTCTTCACAATTATCGCAACTTTAGCGGTGTTATTTTCAGCGCCGCATTTCATTGTAAGTATCTCATGTCTATGAATTTTACTTCAGAAAGGGATCCAAATTACCTTAAATCAATTATATAAAATACATAATTACGATATTAAAAGAGAATCGATAATAATAAGCAACATTCTCCCATTAATTTTCTTTACAGTTTCCATAACTTATTTTTATATATCGCAATAAAATCGCACATTTTAAATTGTCAACAAAAAGCAACAACAAGAAAAACAAAAACAACAACCACAACAATAATAATAATAAAAGGCAAACAAACCAACAACAACAACAACAACAGCAGAAGGATCCGAATCACGCAGATAACAATACAAAAGCAGCTAAATACAATAATGAAATTAATTTTAAGAGAGAACATTTTTTAGAGCAAACAAATACAATTTCCAAAAATGCTTTGCAACACAGATATATATCTAAATATATAATTAAATTAATAAAATAAAAAACCAAGGAAAAGTAGGAAGAAAACGAAGAAGGAGTAAAAAAGAAGTACACGATAATAAACAATAAAAATCATAACAAAAATAACAATATAAATAATTATGAAAAAAAATACCCAATAAATATTGAAAATTTTAAAAAACTACATACTTAAATAAGTAGCTTAACTAATATATGTAAGTTTTGGCTTAGAACGTGCCTAGCAACCGCGAGTTTATATTCTAACATATTAAATATAATATTAAAGTAAAAATTTAAAGCAATTATTTTGTATTGTTAACCTTTTTTCTTACATTTTCATTGATTTCTTTTTAATAAGCAATTATTGTTAAATATTATATTATGTAAAAATGTATATTTTAAATTATGATTTTAGTTTAATTTAATTTAAAGTAATAAAAACCGAAATAAATCTATAAATATTTGTTTATTCACTTGAAATGAGAAGAAAACAAAATAAAAACATGTTTGAAGCTGTGATAAGAAAGTTTTTAGAAGGAAGGGAAAATAATAAGAAAAGAAAAGAAGAAAGAGAAATAAAATAGAAATTTACAAAGCTGAGAATATTACAGTTAATGAATAAAATAATTAAAAGACAAATAATAAACAATAAATACTAATTAGAGAAATATTATATGTACATATATATAATGTATAAATATATACTACAAATTAAATCATTTAGTGCGACTTTTAATTTGATGATTCTATTTGACTTGATTCAATTTAATTTAATGTATTTATTTGTTTATATTTATATTTCATTCTTTCAAATATTTTTTCAGTAACAGTAGATTAAACTGTAAATTTGTAAATTTACAAAAACTGCTTCAGAACGGCTTCTAAAAAGTATTGGAAACTAAACAAAATCCAAAGCTTAATTCAATCAATGCTAAAAAAAACAAAATACTCTCGAAATATTATATTAAAGCATAGCAACAAACATACAGAAGAAAACTTAACCTAAAATAAAGAAAATCACAATAAAAGAAAAGACACAAAAGAAAAGACACGAAATAGTAAAGAAAAGAAAAGAGTAAAAAGTTAACTATTTTTCAGTAAAAGTAAAATTAATAACAATATATAGTATATAGTCTATAGTCTAATTACAGATCAGAGGAAGAAATGAAATGATTATATAGAAAACAGTAATAATAAATATTTAATTTAATATCAAAACAAAACAAAACAAAAAGAAAAACTAAAATAAAAATTGCGTATGAAAAGTAAAAAGTTAACAGAAAAAATCGTTCGTAGCGTAATTTTTTTAATTTTCTTATTTGTAAGAATTGCGGTTAATAATAAACGCGGAAATGCCGAAACGAAAAAAAACAAAACGAAAATAAAAATTCTGTTTTTATTTTAGTTTTTTAAGCATTAAAAAGATTTAGAATTAAAATAAAATAAATAAATATTCATTTACAAAAAAAAAAGTAAAATTAAATAAATTATAGGAAAAAGTTATATAAAATAAATTAAAAGCAACAATAAAATTACAAAAGAAATAAACCGAAATAAATTAAAATAAAATAGAACAAAATAATAATAAAATAAAAAAAAATAAATTAAATCAAATAAATTAAAATAAAATACAATAAAAATAAAAAATTAATTTAAATAAATTAAATGAAAATGAAAAATAAAAAATACAATATTGAAGTAATGCGTAAAGTAGTTGAAAAGAAACGAAAAAAAGAAAAGTTCAAGTAAAAAATAGAAATTATATTGTTAAAGAATATTAAAAGCAGAACATGAAAAATAATACATAAATTGCTAGGTGCCAAAAATAACAACAATAACAACAACCACACATATTTTATTACAAAAGCGCTAGAATTAAGTGAAGAATTTGAATTGACGTAACGTAGTGTAGAAAAAGTGTTGCGTATAGTAATTTAGACGTAAGTTTAGCGAATCGGAAAGATTTATACAATGTATTCGAAAAACATTTTAAAAAAGAGTATTTAAGAAAATACTCCATACTTGCACTATCCATTCATACAAGTATTTATTGCTATCTATGTAAATTCTATCTAATAATTTCTACGAATGTATTTTGTTTGCTTTATATGCATTTATTAGTTGTTTTCCTCTATCTATGATTATCTATTATTTTAAGATGTTGTAAGTTATTTAAAGAGTAATCATTATTTTTAATAATAATAATATGTAATACTTTACTAAGATGTTTTCATTTAAAAACAACTGCTAATATAAACTTATGTCAGATTTATATACATGCGTTAATATAGATAATTCTAGTATATACCACATACATTTTAGGTATATAAAAATGTACATAAATACATACTTGAAAAACCATATTACTATAAATATGCAAAACTTCGCAATTGTCTTCCTTAGATACATTTTTGCACTAGCAAATACATATGTACAATGTGCATACATAAACCCAGACACACGCACTTATATAATAATAGATGTAGATGTATCGTATCTATACTAAAAAATAATAAAGGCGAGTAATGTGCTTATTTAATACTTCTTTATCCTTACGGTTTTATCCTTCTTTTATTAATATTTATAATATGTGTATGTTCTGTAATTTCTTTAAAAGTTTACTCCAAGTTGTTAGTAGTCAGTATATATTTATTATTTTTTTTATTGAATATATCTGCATTTTTTATTTATTTATTTTGATAATAGATAAATACTGATATTGTATGTACATATAATTTTGAAAAAAAAACACACAAATTCTGCTTTATCTCTTCAGCTTTATACAATATATTATATTTATTTCGTAAAAAAAATTTATAGCAGTATAACAAAATGTTTTAAATGCATTTTATTTCAAAAAAATCGACATACATTCATTTTACACGGATTCAAACACAGAAACTAAAACTGAGACGAAAAAAACGTAATCAAAAAGGGTAATTTTTGTTAGATTCTTCAACAGATATAAAAGCTGTTTTCTGGTTTCATTTTTGTCTACAGACATTCGAATTAAAAGCAATCGAATAAAGAAGATAAACTAAAAAATAGTAGTTCGCAGACGCAATTCCTTCCTAAGTTCTATATTGTTAAGAAACGAAGTATAAAAACAAAGGAATAGCAAGAAACATTGAAAAACTATTATATTAAAATATAAAATAATTAAACAACTTATTAAATATAGAATAATATAAAAGACAATCCATTAGTTGACAGAAAAAAGAAAAGACGACGAAGCAATCAAGAACAAAAAGTGGTTTTTCAAAATCCGAATCACAAACTTATCATTTTGACAATAGAAATAAAAGAGAAGAAGCAGAAAAACCGAGTAAAAAGGTTCAATTGATTGATAAAGAAAAAGATGAAAAAACTATTTAAATTTCGCGTTTACTTGAAAAATATCTCTTCAATCCTAAACAAAATTCGGTTTCTTGAAAAAACGTTAAAAGACAATTTAGAAAAATTAGACTCAAAAAAGAATTAAAAAATAAACACTTTTAAAGAATTAAAAGCATCAATAAAGCAAATAGTAAAAATTAAACATTAAAGTTAAAAAAAATGCAGTTAAATAAACAAATAACATTAAAGTTAAAGAAAATGCAAATAACAATAAATAAACAAATAAAATTAAATAAAGAGATAAGATTAAAAAACAAATAAAATTAAATAAACAAATAAGATTAAAAAAGAAATAAAATTAAATAAACAAATGAAATTAAATAAAGAAATAAGATTAAAAAACAAATAAAATTAAACAAAAAAAAAATAAAATTAAAAAACAAATAAAATATATATAATACAAACACGACGCTCCTGAGGCATATATGAACATGTGTTCATGATAGCTTATGAAAAGAAATACAGTGAATTCGTTAACATAATAATAATATATCATTTGTAATAAAAAATACATGAATATGAAATATAATATAATACATAAATAAAAGATAGTACTAACTTAAAAAGAGTTCTTATATAAAAGAATAATAATATAAAAATAGTACGTAATATAAAAATATACGTATGTAACATTAAAATTAATATTCAATAGTAATTAACAAGCAAAACAATATTATTACAATAAATACAAAGACCGAAATCAATAATAACCAAAACTTAAGTAGCAGTTACATAAACAACAACAACAATAGTCAAGTGTCCTAAAAAATGGACATGATGTAAAGCAGATATCTAAATACAATACTATATTTATACCAAGGCCATGCATACATATGTATATACACGTATATGTATGTATGTACGATACCTATATACACAATATACACTCAGCAGTAATTATGGTAAATAACTGTATACATGTATCCAACAGATACATATGTAGTACATACTTACACGAATTTAGAGCAGATAAACGCCGTTAAATATAAACACTTAAAAGTTCCGATCATCTAACTCGGATTCCGATTTTTACAGTCGAAACAAAGCGAAAACTCATCAGAAAATTACAATAGAAATCCTTACTTAATAATAGTTTGTACTACATGTATGCTATACTATATACTACACTAGATACATATACATACATACGTATATACGAAGGGCCACCAGATGGTTTCCGGACCGGCGACGTTGTAGGACTCAAGTAGGTTGGTGTATATACAAATATATGAGTGTAGAGTAGCGTATATAGTTAGAGTATATAGTAGAGTATAGCAATCTGCAGTATCGTGCTATAGCACCTGGTATTTGATATATATGAATCACCATCATCTCCACTCCATTAGACCATTGAGAATTGGTTCTACGTTAGTCTGTATTTGTAAGACGTTATACACGCCCACGAAATTCAAAAGAGCGGCCCTTTCCAACATTTTTTCCAATGTTATATTTTTCTTATGTATGCATTCTCTAGAACACGACCATAATTGTCACGCCCCTTTTTTTATAAGAACTCTTATTAAATACCATTACCAATTGCTTTAATATTTTTTTAATAACCACCTTTTTTCCTTTTCTTCACACAAATCTAAACCATTATTTAAATTTTTGAAGACTTAAGACGATTTAGACTAAAGACGATTACATTGTTTTTTAGACACGTATAAACAATAATGCAGTATAGTATGTATTTTTAAAATATAATTAAGATTAAATGCATCATAAATAAAAAAAGGAATAAAAAACAAATTATGTAAAATAGAGATAATTAAGCAGCAAAAACAACAACAATAAACAAATGAGTCATAAGTAAAGCACGTAAAAAATATAACTAAATCAAACTAAAACGAAACAAAAGTTAAACTCAAATATTTTAAGAGAAAAAACATTAAAACATAGAATTGGTTTTTTAAAAAAATTCGCTTGGATCATTTATTAACAAAAAACTTAACTAATAATAAAGTTACAAACAAACAACTAAACTGAAATTTACAAAAAAAAAAATTATTCGAAAAAGTATTTAGAAAAAAGCCAAAAAAATATTATGGAGTAAAGAAATGTATTGAAACAGTTTTCAACACTGAGGAAAAACAGAACGCAAAATATTTTGTATTTTTGGAATTATTACAGATGGAAAAATAATTATTCTAAAGTTCGTTTGGTCGTTCAGAAGCAAATGTGAGTACTCCTCCCTTCTGAACGGTACTCCATCACATTCGCTTCTGAACGGCGTCAACGGAACGGAATCGATTCCGGTGAAAACTACAAACATTTCGAAACAATTCAGTTGCTGAGAAAACATATTTTAAAAAAGAAGATTTAAAAAAACAAAAGCAATTGAAATCAATAATTAATCAAACATTTTAAGAAAAGGCAGGAATATTAAAAGAAAAGGAAATTTGAGCAAGAATAAAGAATAACGAACTACTTAGAAGCTATTTACCAAAAATATTCACAAAAAATAATATTTTAGAGAAGGTTAAACTATACACAAGCACACACACACACATACACTAGCTACCAACAGCAAGAATTTACATTAAACACCAACAACAACAAAAATCACATTAACGCTAATTCACGACATCACATGACATAACATAACATAAAATTCTATAATAATAAGAAAAAATAAAAATTGTTAAAATTGTTCGAAAAAATGGTTGTAAAATAAACAAAAATAAACTAATCTAAAACAAAATTAACAAATTTGTAAATTTACACTACTACACGCAAAAAAAAAACTGTTTTAAAGAGAGATAAAACATTAAAAAATACAATATCTAAGAAACATCAGAGATATTATAAAAAATCCAAACACCAGATACTACAATATTTAAGAAGAATTAATGAAATTCAAAACACAGATACAAATAAATAAATAACTACATGCATATACATATGTACTTATATATGTATGTATAAGAAAATTTATAAAAAATTGTGCGCTGCTGATGCACAAACAAAAATTATGTTAGAAATTGTGGAGATAAAAACTGCATGCAAAAGTTTAATTAAATGAAACGAAATAAAAAATGAACACACAAAAATAAATGCTGAATTAAAGAATAAATAGAAAGGCGTTTTATTTTGTATTTTTTGCTGTTTGTTTGTTTAACTAACCTATGGAAAAGCTTAAGAACGAATTTATATCGTGGTGTTTAATAAAATCTTTTCTTAAAATCCCTTAAAATCACTCTTAAAAAATCTTCAAATAAGTTCTGGGATCATGCAAATTACCCAGCAAAAAAAACACAAGTAAGAAACTGAAAAAATTCTGCTTTGAAGAAACTCATGTTTCGAAAGGAAAATTCAAATCGAAGTGTCTCGGCTTAGCCATGTGTGACATGAACATTTTTATGATTCAGTTGGTGTGGTTGCTGTCCTTACTTCAAGGTTTGTTGAATTTTTCGACATGTTTTTTTTTTTTTTTTCCGGTGGACATGGTTTTCGAAATTGGACTCCGGTGGACATGGTTTTCGAAATTGGACTCCGGTGGACTTGGATTTCGAAACGCGTTTCCATTGCCTGCTAAACGTTATTTGGTTGAGATATATGATGAGATATTATTTATCTCATCATAAATATAATTTACTCTCATGAAATTTATTTTCTACAAATTCTAATCGGATTGTTTTTTTCTCTTTATGATATATAGATGGTGCTGATCAAAAAAAAATCCGTCATATTCACTTCGCCATATACATTCATTTAAGAAAAAATTTCAACAAAATCAGACAAAAAATTTCTCCATTTTTTTTCCCTTAAAAAATTGTTAATTAATTCATAAAAAAATGCCATCAGGGCAAGGACGAAATAGTACCAAATACGGGCAACAACGCAATGCGGGTCGGCGTCACCGCCATTATGAATCAATGGAAGAAATGAAATACAGAATTGATCGCAGGAAAATGGAGGGTGAGTTTCATTTTAAACAATTTTTTTAAAAAAAACTTTAAAAAAATGATAATTTCTTTCTTTTCTTCCAGAAAATGATGAAAATGAGCGAAAGCAACGGCGCAAGGAGGAGTTATTGAAAGAAGAGGAGGAGAAAATTGTTTATGGATTGGGGAGGAAGCTGGTACGAAAAATTCTGGCATCATTCAACTTGGATGAGGCCCAAGAGATCATGATTATATTAAACAGAACAGTCGAAGAACAAAGGGTCCAAAAAATGGTCGACGAACATCTCGGGCCAACTCGGGCTCCGGCTTCGGCTCCGGCTTCGGCTCCGGCTCCGGCTCCGGCTCCAGCTCCGGCTCCAGCACCAATGATCATTTAAATTATGATTAATAATAATTTTTGTTTTTCTTAAATGTTTCTTAAATGTATTTCAATGTTAATGATATTAAAATGAATTAAAATATGACGAATTTCACCATGAAAAAAAAAATTTTTTTCTTCCAAACGGACACAAGGTATTAGGTAAGAAAAATTAATGTTTATATAAGTTTGGACTCTCGGAAAGGTAAGACTAGAATCGTGGGTGTAGTCAAATTTAATCGGGTGTTTACGCCGGGAGAAAGTTAAGACTGCATTTGTCAAAATTTAGATTAAGATGGTTACATTACACCAATTAATAAGTGAGTTAATGTCTTTTTGAAAATCAAAGCAATCCTTAATAGTCTTAACAGACAGAAAAATTTTTAGGTCGTTAACCTTTGCATTTAGAAATAAATTGAATTTAGAATTTGTAAAAATTTAATTTTTATAAATATCTATAACATTTAACAATTAAAACAATGTATTAATAAGCATATGCAAATATTCGTAATATGTTGTAATGATAATTCTAATTATACAAATTATGTTTTGAAATGATTCAAACGAGAAACGCATACTTAGGTATTGTATTAATAAAAAAATAAAATTAGCTTACAAACAAAGTTAGTTAAGTTGAATTCCGTTTGTTCTAAATAAATTAAATTCGTTTCTATTAATTATGCATCTAGTCAGTATCTAAGATCTGTAGATTCCTAGTAATAATAACAGAGTACTTCTTGTAGAAAACAAATTTACATTCTTTACCAGATAATAAAAACTAAAATAGTTTTAATGAATATCTTAAATTTAGAGAAATACAAGTTTTTAGTTCGTGTCGAACTTAATTTATTCTATTAATTTTACTATATTTTATAATTAGTTATTACAAAATAATATCTCGTACGCATTCTGCTTAGGTCTATGGATAATACGTGTCCTTAAATCTGTTTTTGTTCTTTGGAACATCTGGCCGTAAAGCTTTCGGTACATATTCCTTATCGTGCTGATCCATGGTACGCTTCCAAGGGTTGATACCCAACTCAAAGAAGCGTCGTTTTGCCTCCAAAGGTCGTGTCTTATTGTCGATTTTATAGATCTTCTCCCACAGATAGATCTCAGGAATTTCCAAATGACGCGGACGATTCGAAACCATGCGCTTGAATGTGTTTTCCAGAAATATTCGCTGCTCATCATTCTCATAGTCGGCACATCGTTGCACGTTGGGGTCCTGCAAGTATGGTGTCAGTTCCGCTGGAGTCCGATTCACAGACGGTTCGTTGGCGTAAAGCTGAACAAGTTGACTCAACACCACATCGTTCAGACCAATACATTTACCATTATCATCAAACTCTTGGTACAGTTGCATTTCAGGCGTACCGCGGCAGTAATTCACCTTTGGGTTTTCCCATACATGGTGCGAATGTACGAGAAGCGTGTTCAGTTGATACTCGTAAAAGGACCAGTCTCGACCGTTGGTGATGATTGTTTGGGTGTTCATTGGGTAGGTGAGTTCACTGAATGTATTGAAGCCAAAATAATTAGACTGCGCCAAGAGCCAAGCATAACTGGACTGAATAGCCTGCGCCTTCAGGGCCTCTTTGAAATCCTCTGGACCACAGGAGGCGGGTCGTATGTTCATGTGGGCTCTTGATTGAAATGAAATACAGCCGAAAGCGTAAGGACTGCCAGGCCAGAACCCTTCGAAAAATCAGATATCGAAAATCACGTGTTTTTTTACTGTGATCTGTGATCTACTCACCAGGTATGTTTGTGCCATGACGGTAGCTAGTTAGGTAACCTAAGGTACGTGGGTCATACTTATATATTGGCAGATCGTCCAAGTTGACACTGTTGTCCGTTGGCGCCCAAGCTGGAAGCTGCTGGCGGTGCCTTATCGCCAGGTAAGGTTCACCAACGTATTGCATTGCACGATCTATTGGGTCATTTGCCATTTCTTTTTGCCATTTCTGACCTTCTTTGCATCTAACCACACTTTTTGGTGGATCGATACCACCCACAAACCAGAACGCTTCGTGACGTGGGTTGTAGTCCACTTCGACATCTTTTAAATACGTGTAATCAGAGGCTAACGTATTAATAAGAGAACGATTGACTTGCTCTACGACCAGCTGTGAAAACTTTCGCTCCCGATCAATTGGATCTAATTCAACCTCTCTGTATTTGTGTCTAGAATAAAAAACGACCATTAAATTAACACGTTGAATAAAATATTTTGTATGAGTATCAAAATACTCTTTTTTAATATACCCGAAATAGTCATTGACGAACTCCAACGCGTCCTGTACATCTCCCTTCAATGCTTGCACCAAAGCATCTCTTTTCTTCCGGACCAAAAGTTCACTCTTGTCTTTCTCATGTGCAATTTGACTCTGCCCATCGTCAATGCTCTGTGGCTTGGCTTCAACACTGTTTTCTGACTTGACACCGATTAATGCGATATCAGTGAATATCGTACGCGTATAGTGCTGTGTCGCTGGAAGGCAATTATACGGCAGTCTTTCATCACCAAGACTTGTAACCTTGTAACCGTAGTACCGAGGCATGTTTATTTTTATCATCTTCTCCTCGACGGTGCGCGCGTTGCGTATTTCTTGATGCCACTTCTCTGCGTCCCTCCTCTTTCGCGATTTATATGAGGGATCCTGTATTTTCGGATACTCGGGCTTCTCGGTGTATTCATCTAAAAACGGCTGTTGAGGTGGTTTAGGTTGTCGGCCGTAGAAAAAATGCCGGCGACCTACAAGGCACGCCGCGGAGGGTAACTCTTTAAAACTTCGCAATGCAAACAACATACTTGTGCGACCAACTGAACTTTTTAACTAACTATTTAACAGCTTGAAATAATATCCACTTTATTTTTGTCCAAGGAGTCATAAAGCAAACTTTAAGGTTATAATTTAAGCTGTCATCTGGAAATGTCAAAGCTTGACGCATTCACAATAAATATCTGATCTTGAGGCATAACACATATCAAAACAAGATTCAAAGATATAGAGGGGTATCACACTAGGCGTCTTGAGGCCAGACTCGCTGGCTCTGATTAGATGATTGCAAAACGTGGAACAGCAAAATTTGTCATGTGTTTGAAGGTTATGAGGCATCCAACATTTTAGAGCTAACGTTGAGGTGAACGTGGATCGAGAGCTGTTCCACTTTGTGCAATCAACCAATAAGAGGAAGTCTGGCATCAAGGAGCCTAGTGTGACATCAGAAATTGAGATTACTTTTTGTATGCACAATTATGAAGATTAGGGAAATAAACTCTTGTTTGGCGACATTGTAGTGTTAATTTTTCACATTAATTTGCATAAAACCATTCCAGATAACTAAATGACGTATCCCGTTGGAAAGGTGAGATCAAAAACTATTAAAAATATATAATTGGTAGCTTGATTGTTATTTAAGTGGAGAACATTTCATTTTATGAAACAATTTGTCATTTTTCGGTAAAAGTGGAAATATCTACATAATTAAGACAACAATTGGTACAAAATTGTTCTCTTACTCGGGGTTTTTAAAAATATTAATTCGCAAAGGTGAAATTACTATTTTAGTCAAAATGAAGTTTTCTAATGTTGTTGACCTTGAAACAACAATTTTTTTCTTCCAAACGGGCGCATTAAGGTATAAAACAAATTACAGTTATAGAAAGCTAGTTCTTTGGTAAAATGGTATATAATATGTTACACTGTATATGAACATACAGTCATAAATCCAAGATGGCTGACCAGCGCCCGAGAGATAAAAATGTAAACTGAAAATCTGATATCATCGTTAAAAGCAAAGAAAAAGAAAAACTTTATTTTGCCTCCAATGTAAATTTACAGCATAATGGCGATATTTTGTTAATGTATTCTTGAGAAGGTGGCAACTTGACAACTGTAGTATTCAAAAACAATGCTGACAAAAATCTCACTGATCAAATAGGCTATGAAGAAGGGCGAGAAAAGTCAGAACATTCGTTAAAGCAGAATTCCGACAAATTTTAAGATTATTTATAAAGGCATTAGCAATAAATTCTTTTAAAGAATTTCTTCCGTAGAGGAAATTAAAAAAAGACTTAAAAGGGAACTAATTAGTAGAGTCGGGAAAAAAAACGCCATCGCTTAAAAGAAACGTGAAAAAGGATAAAGCGAAGGAAGGAGTAGTCTCCAGACTAACGCAAACCTACAAAGAAAAAAGTGGAATTAAAAATTGCAGTTGGGGGAAAAAAATTTTGGTGGAAGTGAACAGAACATCATGAAATCAAATACAATGGAAAATTTTTGAGAGTGAAGGGAAATACACACATTTTAGTTAATCTTCGGTAATTTACATTGGATTAATAAGAAATCCTAAAATAAACATATTTTAAGTGCTTTAGATAAAATGTTTAATTGAAAGAAGGAAAATAGCGGAAGGAAAAACTGGTATATTCGGGGAGCGCCAAAGGAGCTGCTGCAGCATTCCGAACCCATGAAAAAAAAATAAAATAGAGAACGGCAGAAAATGATTAAAAGGAAGCAGTGAACACGCGGTAATTTTCTTAATTCATTACTTTTTATAAGTAACATTTTCATTTTTTCTAATCTGATAATTGGAAGTTGCAAAGGCACTTCTTATTTCTTGCAATTATTACGGGAAGAAATTTAACATTTTACTTGGCCACCTCTTCATTCCTTGGAGCTCTGTTAAAGAAGCACCGTTATAGCGGCACTCAATTTATTTGCGCCGTTTCTACCCCTTTTCTCTAGGCAAAAAATGTCATTACTTCTAGTTTTTATCGTTTTTTTTCATATGCGAGTTTTACATAATAATGTTTACTTTTATTTCATTTCTCTGCTGTTTCCGTCTCAATTGCTGTTCTACTGAAGTTCGTCTTCAAAGTTTTTTTTTGTGACGCTGTCGGCTTTAACCGCACATTTTAATTTCGGTAAAATCTTGGCTTGTGTGCTTTCAATAAATTGTGCGTTGTACACAAATATATTTCCTACTGTTGATACAAGGCCTCATTTCTTAACACGGAATGAAACACTAATCCTACGTTATGCTTTGTTATTTCCGCTATTTGTTGTTATTTCCTATGCTAGGGAAGCGAAGATGCATGCACAGTATAACGTAGGATAAGCGTTGCGTTTGTGTTAAGACATGAGGCCCATAGTGTAAAGAAGGTACTAGAATAAAGTTTTCTTTTTTAATAAGTGCATTTCCACTGCGCATAGTTGAATTTTTATTTGACATTTAATAAGAATTTTTTTCTTCAGCATCTGTCTAAATATTAGTACGCAAATCTAAAAGGATTTCATCGAATTAAAAATAAGTTTAAAGTAAGTAAGATCAATACACACTTGTATTAATTTGATGCATTTGGGAAATTTAAATATGGTAACATTTTTATTATGCATTTTAATTGCAACTTATTCTTATTCTTATTTATATTTTATATAGAAAATTGTTCTTAATATTTTTAGAAATGTTTGATACAAACTCTCATGGAAAAGTAATATAAACTCTGTATGATAAATGATTTTACTGGATTATTGTGATTAAAAAGTGTACCCGCGAATTATTAGAATATGGTTCAAAAGGCAAAGAAAGAGATGCAGCTGAAATTTTATTGAATTCACACGTGATCGTTTCAAAATTAAGTTCAAAGACAAGCAAACTCTCGCAGCAGTCTAAAAGGTAAAATGAAAGTTCAGCAGAGATAAAAAGGTCTCTAATATAAAGAAAAAGAAACTACACAACATGAGCAACAAACAACAAATGCGAACAATGATACACTCGAAACTAATATAAAAATAAAAATAGATTAACTTTACTTCATATGCGTGTTCTTAATTTTCCACAAATAAGTGAAAGACATTGTTTTAAAAGCAAATTAAGAAACAAAAACATAGAGAATTAAAAAAAAAATTGCGAAAAAACAAACAGAAAAAAGATATAGATTTTAACACTAGTAAAAAAAAAAAAACAAGAAGCTGTCTCAGGAATTTTATATACTCAAACCTGGCTGTTCAGCAGAATTTATTTCGGTTTTTATTAGATTTAAGCTTAAAAATTTACATTAAGCATTAAAGTTCTAGAAATAAACTAAAGAAAACGAAGAAGAGGAAAGCAAAATAATTAAATAATTAAATACATAGACTAAAATGTTTGCCAGCGAAATGAAGATTTTAACGCTGACTGCGGCGACAAATGTGACAGCCGTGAAAAGTAATCATCTTCAGAGCAGTTATAACAACACCAACTGCGATAATATTAGTAATCAGAAGTCGCAGAATTCAAATAAATTTAAATATCTCAACAACACAACAAATAAGTACCACAACAACAACAACAACAGTAGTAACAGTAAAAACTCCAAGAAACATCATAATGGCAACAGTAACTACAACAACAACAACAACAACAACAACAACAATAGTAATAATTACAGTAACAACAATAATAATAATAATTCAAGCAGCTCATTAAATCGTAAGAAATACTATCAGCAACAACAGAAACAGAGTGTCACCAACAACAATTACAATAATAATAATAATAACAACAATAAGATAGTAAAAAATCACAATACTATTATTACTACAACAGAACTCACATCCACAGTTGAAGATTTCATTTTACTGCCAAAGATGGTGGATAATGTTAACAATAACAACAACAACAGTAATAATAATAATTACAATGATGATAATGATGATTTTGATTACCTCACAATATTTAACAACAACAATTGTACACCAGCAATTGTTATTAACAATAATTACAGCAATGAAAGCTCATCTATTCCACAGAAACCTACTCAAGATCAGCAACAACAATCAACAAAGAAAAAATTGTTTTTGAATGAAACCCATACGAAATTGTCACCAATTGTTACAACAACAACAACAACACAGGCTGCAACCAACGGGAAAAGTAAACAGATTCACAGTAATTGCAACGGTTACTGGACGAATTTTAATAAGCAACAAGTAGGGTCAAAATCGAAGCAAAGTCAAGTCATCTCAACAACGTGTAATAATAACACTGATTTTCAAGAATTTGTACTGCATAAAAACAAGGGTAGCAACAACAAGAAAAATAAATCTTTTTTCAAAAGCTTAGATTCAAAAAATAAGCAGCAGCAGCAAAAACAACAACAATCATTAGATGATTCTTATTCAGTAGAAACGAAAGTAAGTTGCAAACGATTGCATTTGTAAAAAGATCTAATCTAATACTTTCGATTATAATTTTCTGATTTTGTAAAAATTCTGGCTTCTGTATAATTTCTTTCTTCGTTTAGTTTTTAGGGAATAGTGACTTTTTTTCTTTAAATGATGTTGACAGTGTTTCGAGCAGTAAATGTGCAACAACACTGACTTGTCAACAATTTTTATGCAATACAATTGCTGTCACCTGCAAGACTACAGCAGCAATGACCACGGCGTTAGCTGCAACAGTAACAGCTAACTCAACAACACCGACCAATACATCCGCCTCCAGCACGCCCGAAAATTCGCCAAAAACTCCAACCAATGTTGCTATTCCAACCACAGCAGTAGAAACATCAGCAACAAAAACATTACAATCAAATCCGTCGCCCGCAGACGGCAACAGTTCAGGATCAGCAACAACAACAACAACAACAACATCAGAATTCGTTTCCACTTCAACATCAACTGTTTTGAAAACATCTACGTCTCCCCCCGCTTACACGTTGTCAACAACACCTACACCGAATTCCTATAGCTTAGATTTTTTGCATTCAGTTGGTGTTCAAATGACGGGTGGTTCCAGTTCTGCCAGTTCTGCCAGCAAGGCGAGCAGCGGCAGCACAAACAATCTGAGACCCAGTACCTACAGTAGCAGTACAAACTCTCAGACTGCCACTGTTTCGCCTGCCCGCTCGACAAACTACAATTATAATTCTACGGGTCATCGACAAAATCGTTATCCGCCTGGAGGTCAGCATCATGGTAATAATTATCAGCAGCATGGTAATCATTATCAACATCATCACCACCATCAGCCTCAGCAGTTGACGATTGCATCGTTTATGCAGAAGGAGCTCACTGAAAGTTTTGCTGTCGGTAACAACAATAACAATAACAACAACAATAACAATAACGGCAATAACAGTAACAGTAATAGTAGTAACAGCAATATCAACTATGAGCAACCACATTATGCAAATCATCAGCAGCAACGTTATCAGAATTACTATCAATATCAAAACCGTCAGCATCGATATCACCAACAACAGCAACATACGAACTACACATCGTTACAACATGCTTATAATAGTGTTGGTGAAGGTGCATCTGCGCGATCTGTTAGTAATGGCGGTAATGGTGGTAATGGTGGTAGTGCTAGTCGACAATCATACCACAACAACTATCACAGCAACAGCGGTGGCAGTCAGTCGCAGCAAAATGCACGACATCCTCAGCAGAACAATGTCAACCACAGTCAATCACAGCAACAACAGTCGTCACAGCATTACCAACAACCGAATAAGAAAACCACTTTTTCCTCAAGTTCAAATTCATCGTGTTCATCGTCTTCCTCTTCATCTATTTCTTCCGTATCGTCGCAAGCCTCAGCGACATCATCGTACCATCGTCAGCAACATGGCGACAAAAAATCATCGACGTCGAATTTAAATTTCGCCATAGAAACGTTGCCACCAAAATCTCACTACACATCAGGCCATCGCAGTCACAGAACGCATCACAACAATCCGCAGCATCAACACCTCCATCAGCAGCAACACCAGCAACAGCACAACGCGTCGAACACCCCCACTACACCGCAGCATCAAAACTTTTATAATCTTACTTATGTTGCCACCGATTCTCTGGCGGTGTTACCCGAAACCATTCCGGCCACGGCTTCAAACATTGCTTCACATTCACGTGGTTGTAGTCCTTGTTCATCAACGCCGCCGATCCCGGCGCCGCCGCAACTGCTGACGAGCGTTAAAAGTGAGAGTCCTGCTTTATTAGTAAATATCAGCCATCATCCCCAACAACAGCAGCCATACCAAAGCAATACAAATCGTTATTTGCCACAACACCAAGCAGCATTTTTAACCCAACAACAGCGGCAAAATGTTCATAATAATCATCAAAAACTTTTAACTGTTCCATCTTCGTGTTCATCTGCATCAGCAACCCCGCCGCCGCTTCTGCTGCCACCCTCATCTGCCACCCCTTGTTGCTCCCAATTAGATGAAGCAACAACAGCTGTCGCTGTAGCTGGTGCTTCGAATGATTCTCAACGACCAGCCGTTGCAACTGCGTCTGCCTCCAATTCAATCATTGCTGGCAGTGATTATGACTCAGATTCCATCTCATCTGCACATTCGACGGCTATAGGATCAACCACAGGCGTTCAACAACAGCAACAACAACTGCAGTATCAAAAATATAAACAAGTTAAGTCGTCATCGCTGTCATCATCGTCTTCTGCCACATCAACCACTTCTGCTAAGGAAAATGTTACGGCTCCGCAAATAGTGCAAAATCCTATTGACTTAGGTTACGCATTTTCACTTCAGCATCAACAATTTCCGCAGCAGTTTTCTAATCATACACAACATGTGTCTCCGCAACATCAACATTACCAAAATGGTGTGGTTTCATTAATTAATCTGCCGACGGCACCTAATAATAATAATTGTATAGATGAGGAAAGTAATACTCTAACTCAGTCGCAACAACATCACCATCCTCCACAACAACAGCAACAACCACAACAAATCTATTGTACTTCTGGTGAAAACTTAAATGTTACAACAGGTGCTTCCGCTGCAGGTGCGGTTAGCAGCGGCTATTGGAGTCCATCGCCTAGTAGTTTACAAAGTTCAAATTTGCTATACTCATCGACATCGAGTATATTGTCGGCAGGACCACCTTCATGCGACTCATCAACTCCTTCACTTTCTCCATGTTTAAATGAAAGAGATGAACGAGATGAACGAGAGCAACTGCCAAGCGAGCAACATATACAGGGTACTCAGTTCAAGCGCACGTAAGAAAATATTTACTTACATTTCATTTAATTCGACACTAAAAATTATTAATAATTCGTATCTTTGCAGTCAGTTATCTTCATCTACACTTCAACGAAACTCTCAAACTAGCTCAAGCGGTGGTTTACGTGTGCGTGGACGTAGTCAACAAAATCAACAGCAGCAGCAACAACCACATCAGAGTCAACAACCGCATCCTTTCCAACAACAAAATCAATTCTGCAGCGGCAGTTCGCAGCAATTACGATCTTCTTCCAGTTCATCTGCGCACGACTTTTTTTCTCACACTCCACCAGATCGGTTTCTAGCACGTGCTCATCTAATCGAAGCAAAAGAGATGCCTCAAAATTTGCTAAATAGTTCCAAGTGGGATATCCTCTCACAAGGAATTTGGGACAAATTCGTTATCTCACAACAAACCGAAGAGACTTTTAAACAGAAAATGCGGCTCTGGCGTTACCTGTATATCTTTATTAAGGTGATTATTATCATATATGAAATTTGGACAGTCGGGCAGTGTCATGTTCAGTTCTCGGGTTTTTTATATTTTTCTAATGTAAAATATTTACAATATATGGAGATGTCTTCAAACCAAACTTGATACAGGATCACGAAAAATCGTTCCACAATACATAATTTCATTACCCTGTCGGAAAACCAAAATAATTTATACATAAAAATATATTTTTTAATTTTTTTATAGAATACATATCCTCGTTATGGTTTATATTTGGTTGGTTCAACAATTTCGGGTTTTGGTGCTGATACCTCTGATGTTGATATGTGCTTAGTATCTCGGAGTCCCTCTAGTATGGAACCAAGGCAAGAAGCGTTAATTAGTTTAATGAATTTGCGCGACTGCCTTGCAAAATCAGGTGAATATTGAATATGTATATATTTATCTATAAGTTTTTTTTAAAATTTAAGAATTGAGAATTTAAAGGAAAAATACCTTTTAGTTATGCTTGCAAAATGATCCTCTTCTGTTTTTAAAGAGAAATTTAAATTCATTACATTTATAATTTATTTTCTCGTAGAAGAATTTGAAAATTTCAACCTAATCGAAGCTAAAGTTCCAATTTTACGTTTCCGCGACCGAGTTCATCAACTTGAAGTCGATTTGAATTATAATAATTGTGTGGGCATTAAAAATACACATCTGCTATACTGTTACTCACAACGTAAGTATGACATAAACTTCATAAGTTGTGTTTATTCGGTATTTAAGTAATCAAATAATAAATTATATTCAAGTTATTATTTCTAATATTAATTTTTGAAATACAATTGAATCGAATAGAATTAAATTTTAAAATTATTTTATAGTTCCCCACATTAATCTAGTTTATAATGTTTATTCTCTCAGTTGATTGGCGACTTCGTCCTTTAGTGTTAGTGACCAAACTTTGGGCTCAGTTTCACAACATTAACAATGCAAAAAATATGACTATCTCGAGTTATTCGCTTGTTTTGATGGTTATTCATTTTTTGCAATATGCTGTTAGTCCATCTGTGCTGCCCTGTTTGCATGATATATTTCCCGATAAATTTCCACTGGTAAGACATGAGAACACATTCAACAATTCTAATTCTATCACATCTAAGTTTCATATATTCTTTCAGTTGCGTTCCAATGATTTTGGTTATGTTGATATGAATGAATCAATGGGACCTTACGAATCGAAAAACATTCAAACTATTGGTGAATTGTTTCTGAATTTTTTGGAATACTACAGTTGCTTTGAGTGAGTTTTTCATACTAGCAGATATAATATAGATAAACAATTTATTCAGTTTTAAATTTTCATCTCCTTTCTATTTTTAGTTATACACAGTTTGCTATATCGATACGAACAGGAGGTCTCATGCCTATCAACGTCTGCCGTCAAGCGAAGTCCTTGAAGAATGATATTCATCAGTGGAAAGAGTTGTGTATTGAAGGTGAGCCTTCTGCATTTTTTATTGTAATTAGGAAAACAAATCACCAATAATACAAAAACTACCGTTAAAATAATGAAATTCAAAGCTAAGGAAATTTTTTAACGATATGACAATAATTTTTCCTTTTCTTTCAGAGCCTTTTGAACTAACTAACACCGCCAGATCGGTTTATGATTTTGAAACTTTTGAGCGAGTGAAAGCGGTTTTTGTTGCATCTTGGCGAGTTCTACAAGAAACTCTTGATGTGAATGCAGTTTTTTCGCCAATAATTATAGCACCCCAAACGAGTACATTGTTGAATAAAACTTCAACAACAAACATGACTCCGATAACAACATTTTCAAAAACCGTTGAGGGTATTGAGACCACGGGAATCGAATTATCTGATACTAATTCTGAAGCAACACATCCGATTGAAGAACGCATTGAAAAAGAAATAAATTACAATAATAATAATAGTAACAACAACAATTTTAGCAGTGACGGCAACAGCAACACGAATAATAATAACACTAACAGCATGAACAACAACGCCAATAGCAACAACAACAGTAACAACGGTCATAATAAATTAACAGCGCTTATTTCCTGAGAGTTAAAGTTTGCTGTTGTCCACCTTGTGAAGTCAACAACGTGTTTCATCATTCTTCAAAATCAAGCATGTAAGTCAATTCCATGCCTTACTACTACTGAGCACTATTTTCAATTTTTATCCTTGATAACATGTCATAATACAGAATTACACATTAAAAGCAAAGAAGACTTAATTAGGCTTAAAGCAAATAACTTCTATCACTAGTCATGCTAGTCACTAAATGTTAATCGATTCTTAATAATGGTACAACAATGATAGAAAAAAACAAAACTATTATTTTAAGCCTAGCAGTATTGTTACTTTAAAGGCTCAAAGTAAAAGACTGATTAGTTATTTTTTTGAGGTGCAGAACTACTATCTAAATGTGTATTTTAGGTGTAATGTTAAGATATGTGACAAACAAATATGTGACAATATCAGCAAATTCTAATGTGTACTTGAGAAAATCCGGTTTTATATTTGGTAAATTTGATGATTGCGACATAAAATTAAAAATTATGGAACATGTTTTAATTAAAGTCAACTCAATGGAGTTAAGAAAAATGAGTTAAGTGATGGAATGCGATAATTATGTCTCGAACTTAATCATTTTCTATTGCGATATTTTTTTAGCATAAAATTTAAATTATTTTTATTTAAAAATGGGGTTTGCCATAAAAAAATTCATCTTAAGTGAAAACATTACTTACAGTTTATATCCTTGATGGGATTTGGTTTATTTAATAATGAAAACATGTAGATAAATTTTAATAATGTTGTTATATGATCGTATTTTAGATTATCTTAGTTAAGTTCATAAATTATACTTAATTTTGTTTTCATATTTAATTTTTTTTTATATTTAATTTTTTTACAGTAGTATTCACAATGTGATGACAATTTTGGTTGTTATAAATTGATACTATGTAGCAGCTATACTGCGTATAAATTATATATTGAGTTTTCGCGTAAGATAAGTCTATATTAACACGGCGATTATTATCTAAATATTTTAATATGACCTCGTTTTTTTTGCATTTTCGAATATACTATTTGAAATTACACATTACATAATGAAAACATTACTTACAGTTTATATCCTTGAGGGGATTTGGTTTATTTAATAATGAAAACATGTAGATAAATTTTAATAATGTTGTTATATGATCGTATTTTAGATTATCTTAGTTAAGTTCATAAATTATACTTAATTTTGTTTTTATATTTAATTTTTTTTTATATTTAATTTTTTTACAGTAGTATTCACAATGTGATGACAATTTTGGTTGTTATAAATTGATACTATGTAGCAGCTATACTGCGTATAAATTATATATTGAGTTTTCGCGTAAGATAAGTCTATATTAACACGGCGATTATTATCTAAATATTTTAATATGACCTCGCTTATTTTTTTGACATTTTCGAATATACTATTTGAAATTAGATTATTACAATTAGAATTGTAATTTTACGTACATAAGTGGCTGCTTATATATAACTATTATGTGTATAGATATAAAATTTAACTCCACAATTTTAATAGCAACTAATTAATTTCATTTAAATTTAGTATAAAAATACTAAGTTTTAAAAAAATTATAAATCTTGAGCACTATGAATCTGACACTCAGGCCCAACGCGACTGGCTAATCTAAAAATAGAGATGTGGAAATTTTTCTCTCACGAGTGACCTATTTATATAGGTTTTTTATTTGTTATTTATTATTATAATTAATAATACAAAAAACTGATTATTAATTGTGAAATTGTGTGAATATTATTTGCATAGAAATATAAGAAAGGATTGAGAAGTAAAATGTTTCGTCTACTGGCTTCAGATTTCGTCTACTTGGGCGTTTTCGTCATTCATTTCTTTAACTCCACTAAGTATCATTCACGTTCTTGTAATCACATTTGAATTTTTTACTTTTTTGTAATATTCCACCACTTACCCATGGTATTTATGAAGGTTTCAGTTTCGGATCTTGGGGATTCGTTTGGTGTGTGCTGGGGTTATACTGGTTGCTTCAAGTTTTTCAGTTCGGTGTGGTCTCGAGCCGCATGTTAGAACATGATTTTTCAATGAAACAAATTAGGCGAAAAAAGGTTTCATACTTGCTCGACCGTGCTTGTAGGGTTGCAAGTTTTTCTACCGAGCTGTAGAAAGCCCTATTCTTTTCGAGTGGCAAAAGAGCAGTGCTAGGTAACACAATTTTTTCGAAAAATTAGCGAAGGGGTTGCACTGAATATAATTTATAATTGAATGAATTAAATTGTTTTTTACCTGTGCATGCTCAAATGATGTATGATGTACTCAAATGGTGGTGGAGTTGATGTCGTTTTGGTTTTTGATGTCGTAACTGGTTTTTTACCAGGTACTCAAAAACACAAAATGAACTAGTTCTGTACCAATTAAATACCAATTGCACTTCACGTCAAACGCGGCCAACTGGTAGGACTTGATAGCATAACAGCAAAAAATTGGCAGTTAATTGAAGAAAGTTTGTACGCAGTTTGATCAGGCTGATGATGGGAGACTGACGTCAACATACAGTTAGGGTCATAACTATTCGTACAACCCATTTATTTCGAAAATCTTCAAAATTTTATAAAATATTTAAAAATGTTAAATGCAGTTTCATTTTAAATATATTTTTATTTGATTAATTTATAAACAGAATAATATTGCACAACACATTTCTTAAAAAAGTACAAAATAAGCAAAAATTAGGTGACTGTGAAATCAGAGATCTGAAAGATTTCACATTTTGTGAAGCTGTTATAAACACCTTCTGTCTATATTGTACAGGTAAGTTTCTTCTGTCATTCCTGTTATTATCCCAAGCGATATAGGGATCTTCTTGAACTGCACCAAGTGCTGGGGCTGGTGGGTGTGGTGGTGTTATACACATCCAATTTTCTCGTGGAATGGATTTGTATAGTTGGTAGGTTCCAAATATTGCTGATCCGAATGTTGTTTCTTTCTCTTTGATCATGCACGATGGGAGAACTTCCGCATCAATATCTAAACCATAAGCTTCCTCAGTCCTGTGTAAATTCACAATTTGTGAAATTGATCCACTAGCGGACATTGTCGAGAAATTGGTTGGTGATACTCTAAAAGTTTTTGTGGTAGATAGAATATCAGATATCTGGTTAATAAAGCCTATAGAGATGGCTGTATTATTTCGACCTTCGAAATTATTAGCAGATGTATTGTAGGTTAAAGCTAAATCTTTAGCTTCTGATCGTCGATGCTGCATAGGTTTAAAACCTACGAGGTTCGCATTGACTGGTCGATCAGCTGTGCCTAATACACTTCTTGATGGTCCGGGTGGTAAATCCGAAACAGCGTATTGTACGGCTTCAGCTAAGACACCGAATCAGGGTATTTCTTCGTATAATGTATGGTTATCAGTATTGATAAGACCATAAAAACCTGCTTTATTTTGTACCTGTTGTGTTGGTAACGGTGGAAAGGTAGGATACAGGTTCTGACCCGTGATCGTTACAATATTACCGAAACCTTTCAGGTAGGTAGACATAGGCTCGAGTAGGGCATACTCTCTCTTCTTTATTATGTCTAGAATCCAGTCCTCGTCTGGCGTTATATTCTCTTGGTTCGCTGATTTTATCCTGATGAACCGAGCCCACAAACAGAACGTATGATAGTAGTCTAAGTATTCAGGCAAAAGTTGCTTGGTTACATGGACGTCATCAGTTCTTAATTATGAGTAGATATCTCTCGATATCTCAATCGTTGATATAGCCGAGGGCGTGAATTGCGTACGTGCGTTGTATTCACGTTTTGAGTCCTTTTCCAAATATTGAATTTGAAAAGGGGTCGCCAGACTTCATATTAGAATCATCCATCTGGTACTGCGAGGCCGGCTTTGGCCTAACAACTGGTTTACTGGAATGTGGTTTTGGTACACGATTAGTTGGCGGCTGGTGTTTGTTGATAGCCTTAGCATTTCGTTGATTTTCGGGCTTGCCGAAATAGATACCTTCCTGCTTTTCCATGTTCGTAAACGGTTTATTTAAGATTATTTAAAATACTTAAAATTTTATTTGACTTTGAGTTGTTTGTGTGAGAACTTCTCAACAGCATTTAGATGAAAATCTAAGGACTTGGTGGTTGCCGCAAAAGTGGCGAACGAAGGACGTCGCTCCTGAGCGTATCAAACCCATTTTGATTTGATAGACTTTTTATTTGCAGGTAATTCAGTTAGGTACCAAGTGTTGTTTTCTCGAAGGGAGTTTATTTCAGTATCAATAGCTGTTTTCCATTCGTCTGCATATTCACTGGAATTGGCTTCTTCAATTGTTTCAGGATCGCTGGAAACAAAATCATTTATGCAAAAATTGTAGCTTTGTAGTTGTAGCGCCTACCACCGTGTTGAACCGCGCACTTTCTGAAGTGATTCGCGCTGTCGCGAATTGCGCCTCCAGTTGCGCGAACCACACTTCTGGGTTAGCGTACCAGAATGGGGGCACCTTCACGCTCACTCGCGTGATTTCGTACTGCGCGTCACCCTGCGGGCTGGTGCTTTCCTCGACCTCGGGTTCGAGCCCGGGCGAACGAACACTGTCGGACGCGGGGAGCGCGCGCTTGGGAATAGCCCCACGGCTCGCGTCCACTGCCGCGGCGTCTTCACTCGCGGAGGCTTTTGGATTCTGAGGAGATTCGCTCTCCATTTTGAGTATTTCTGTAAGTGTAGTTTTACTTCTTGGGGAACGATTTCCCTTAACTCGCGTCTTGATACACTTTGCGCGCTAACTCACGAATCGCCTGGAGCGCTAGGGTCAAAATCACTAAACTCGCGCACAACACTATGCTCGCGCACGTTTCGCACATAGAAGTTTGCTTCCGGGAGCTTTTTATGTTCCGTTTAGAAGACACAAGTCACTTTCTTTTAACAACTCCGGCGTTCGCGCCGTTCGGGGTCACCACTTTAGGGGAGAATTCTTCCCTAATAATTGAACTAAACACTCGGTCGTTTGGGTTTTTTCTTGCTTCGCGCAAGCCTTTATTTACAAGTTAATTTTATTTAGTTCCACTTAAGATCTAACAGGAGTAGGGCTGTACAATAGTTATATCGCAAGAGAGATCGTGGCGTCGTTCTTGAGCGTTCAAGACTGTCTATGCAACTAAGGCCATGGTAGCATATCCCAGAGGGTATGCCACCATAGCCACTTGAGAAAAGATTTTATCGCGACGTAGCAGAGAGCTACGATTATTAGTACGCCAATCGTATAGCGATACATATTGTCGAAACATTGTCGTCGACGCGGCCGCGATGTCGTATTTATACTTACTCCGCTTACTGCCTGCGTCGGTAGCAAGGGGAGCAGCGCCGAACACGACGATCGCCTGTTCACCCGACGCCGGCAGCGGGTAGCTAATCCGTCTAGCCGGCGGAATGTAAACAGTGGCGACGTCAAAGTGCACACTCAGCATTGCTGTATCGTTTACAGCACTAAATAGCACATAGCGAGTGTTTGTTTGCTTTGACTTGTCGATCGTTCGACCAGCCAAGATGCGCAAACTTACTTTGGAGTGGAGTGCAACAAAGTGTCGCGTCGTTAAGGATCCGATATCCGAACGACTCCACCTAATTAGAGTTTAGTGCTCGGACGTGTGTGGTATGTATGATCGCTCGTCAGGGAACACACACACGCACACGGGCACGCCACAATTTTTTACCTGCGATTCTCTCCGACCGCCTCAGTTCGTTTGCAATTATTTCTTCTGATTCATCGGAATCATTTGCAGCTTCAAAATCAGTGGGCCTGTTTTCAGTCTTCAAATTTTCTGATGTAATATGCTCGTTCTGTTCTTCAGTATTCAAAGTATTTTTATTAACAATCGACAATTCCGGGCAATTTCCTTCTGCTGAATTGAGATTGTCGCTAAGTTCACAGACAGTTGGTATTTCAACAAACTCATTTTTATCTTCTAATGTTTTGTTATCCTTTTCGATGAACACTACATGGCAACTTATTATTATCTTTTGAGTTTTCGGGTTGAATAAGCGATATGCTTTGGAAGTTGTGCAATATCCAAGCATAATGCATTCAATTGATTTCACTTCCAACTTTTTGCGCTTTTCTTTTGGCACATGCACCATGGCCTTACTTCCGAAAACTTTTAAATACTTTAAATTTGGTTTTCTTTTTGTACATATTTCTTCGGGGCTTTTTGTGATTGATCCATGTGGGATGCGATTTAAAATATAAGGTGCAGTGTTCGCAGCTTCTGCCCAAAACTTATTACTTAAACCTGAATCTATTAACATACAGCGCACTTTTTCTATTATTGTTCGGTTTATTCTTTCAGCTACACCGTTTTGTTCAAGTGTATAAGCTGAAGTAGTTTGGTGCACTATGCCCTCTTTTGACAGGAAAGTTTTGAACTTGTTATTCGTATATTCTGTTCCATTATCTGAACGAGGAATTTTTATTTTACACGAGCATTGATTTTCAGCCAGATTTTTGAATTTAACAAATTCTTCAAAAACATTTAATTTATGTGAATATATTTTATTACATTATATGCGTGATGTAAATACATACACCACCCATATTTTTCCGGCTTCAGCGTTTTTCACTTGCAATGGGATTTGAACTCACAACCTGACTGGCAAGATCGTATAGCTATTTCGGAACATGCCAACGTTCCTCATCAGCGATCCTCATCAGTAATTGCAAAACAACTTATATAGCGAATGTTGTACAAAAATAAACACCGACAAAAGGATCGCTGATGAGGAACGTTGGCATGTTCCGAAATAGCTATACGATCTTGCCAGTCAGGTTGCGAGTTCAAATCCCATTGCAAGTGAAAAACGCTGAAGCCGGAAAAATATGGGTGGTGTATTTATTTACATCACGTATATAATGTAATAAAATATATTCACATTTCACAGCGTTTGGAAAACGTGCAAATTAATTAATTGATTTGCAACGAATTCAATACAATAACAGTTCACATTTAATTTATGTTTTATTGGCACAATAAATATCTTGTGGGAAAAGTCATCAATGAATGTTACTATACATCGAGCACCAGAAAATTAATGTTCAGAAAAGGGGTCCTATGACGTCCAAATGTATTAGCTCAAGAAGGTTTTCTGTGCGTGTGCCACTGTGTTTAAAAGAGGCTCGTGTTTGCTTTCCTTTTGCACAAACTATACACTTTGTGTTGTTCATTGTTTTTATGACTATTCCTTGGGAAGCACTTATCACCTTTTTTAAATGTTCATGGCAAATATGTCCCAATCCTCTGTGCCATAAATTGTATTCATCGCGCACTAATAAAACATTTGGCTTCTGGGTGTCTTTTTCAGGAATTTCGTTTAATTTATATAGACCATTTACGATATTTGCGCTTGCAATTAATGATTTGTTTTGGTCATAAATTTTGCACTCGTCTTTATTGAAAACAATTTCGGTACCACTTTTGGTTAATTGACGAACTGATAATAAATTTGTGCATAGTTCTGGCACATGTTCTAGATTTTTCACAACTGCATCAAATTTTGTGTTCTTATTTAGTAACGACATACATATGTACATCACCTTTAGATTTTATAGGAATGATATTATTATTTGCAACCATTATACATATATTTATTGTTCACCGGCACTTCGTTCACTAGTGTATTTCTATATGTAGCCATATGCGATGTTGCTCCCGAGTCAATAAACCAGCCATCTTTGGAAATGTCATGTGAAACCAGAGATGCAAAAAGATCTTTTTTGTTTTTATTGAACGTGTTGCCACTTTTCTTTCTGTTGGGACACTGTTTTGAGAAATGGCCGATTTGGTTACACGTGTGGCATCGAAATTTATGAGTATTTGGTTTAAATTTTTGTTTCACATAAAGAGCACTATCATCATTTTTATTATCAAATTTTACGTCTTGTAATAAAAGTGTTTTCACATTGTCGATAGTTAAGTTTTCTGTGGAATTTTCTACTATTAACACTAGCGCACGATAATCATCTGGCAGCCCTGCAACCATTAACGATGCAGTTAGTTCATCATCGACATTAAGCCCGGCGTTTTGTACTTTTACAGAGCTTATGTACTCTTGCATTGACACGTGCTCTGAAAGTTTGCGCTGCACTAATTGTTTCAACAGTTCTACTTTCCTCGTTAATCCGGTGTCTTCATATGCTGTGAGTATTACTTCAAGCCTTCCATGCTTCTTTTGCACTTCCAACCTTGCACTTCCAACCTTGCACTTCCAACCTTGCACTTCCAACCTTGTCTACATGAGAAAAATTATTTGGCTCTATCATCAGAGTAATTTCAGCCAATGCACGGTCGTCCATATCTTTGTCTTCTTTGTCGGTTGATTCATTAGATAGCCCTTTTTCGACTATTTTCCAACAGCCTTTTATTACAAGATAGGATTTAGCGTGTCGCCTCCATATTTCGAAATTCTCGCGACCTTTTAATTTTTCGAACGGAAATATTGATGCACTTGTCGCCATTTCGAGTGCAAATTGTTATTATTCAGTTATGCGAGGCATACGGTCCATAACCTGTTAAATATTGTAAGGTATTTACCTTTAACGCAGTGAGCAGAAAAAAAACACGTCTTATTTAGTTCATGACTATGACCAGAAGAAGGAACAAAAGTTTATTCATAAGAGTTTTACAAAGTACCGAGTTGTACAAGGAATAAAACGTAGTAGTAGAAGAGGAGTCATTATTGACAAATGTTTCATATTTCACAACAATTACGTTGATGACTGTGATGTTAGTGGATGATGATAGTTGGATAATGGTTAATGATGATTTTAGTGTATGATTCGGTGGTTGATGTTTGTGATGTTGAATGATTCGGTTGTAGATGATTATGAATAAAAGTGATGTTTATGATGATGTTGAAATGTTATACGGGTGTAGATTATCAAATATAACGTCGTGGTTCTGTTTTGTACTGCTTGCCTCGCGCAAGGTAAAACGATCAATGCCGGAAATTCCAACTGCAAGAAAAACCAAGCAAAGGGAACAAGAATGGAACGGAGCGTCATGGAACCTAGATGTTTCAAGCTATGTTCAGCAGGGTTGCTGTTTATTGCTACGGGGTGTAGAACGATAGCGTTTTGGCGTAAACAATACGTATTACTATATTACTGAACTCGAAGTCTGCATTACCTAATTTTAAATTAAATTTCTGGATTCTCTGGCAAAAACATATCACAAAAGGTTCATGTATAGAAAAACCCTTTGGTTCCCAATACATTTGGATTCCAATGTTACATGTATGCAACTTCAAGTAAAATATCATTCTGAGTAAAAAATCAATCAATAATTAATTTTATTGCACCCAATTACAAGATTAATAATTTCTACACCTACCTCTTTTATAAATGGTAGCAACGGATTCCTTTTAATAGACACAGTAATAATCAACAAATATTCAAATCAAAAATACTAAATTTTTTCAGGCCGGTGGAGTTGACTAGGGCCAAAGTAAAGAGATCGAGAATTGAAGTGCTCGTTTTATGCTCTGATAATTTTAATAATTTTACATCTGTACAGAATAATTAATATTTTAAGCCAGAAAAATTAATAATTAAAATTAAATCGACTTCATTGTACGAGGGCGAATCAAATATGAACTGGACTTATGTTTTAGAACATTTATTGGTACAGTAAATAAAGTTTTGAATACACCTTATTTTTCTATATAATCTCGGTAGTTTTTTAATTCAGCCATCAAAGAATGAGTCTGTTCGCGTCTGTTTCGCAACTTCGAAACTTCATGTCTCGTCTTTTTTGTCGATAGGCCAGTTTCACTTCATTACGCAGTTGGCAGTAGTACGCATCATTAACTGTACAGCATTCATGGAGAAAATCAACGAGCAATATGACTCTGCAATCCCAAAAAATCGTTGCAAGAACTTTCCCAGCAAATCTTAGCTTTCCGTGGTGCTGGTTGTTTAGGGTTTCTTCACTCCATGCTTGCCTGATTAGACTCCGAGGTGTTATGATGCACCCACGTCTCAGCACATGTGATAATATGCTTCACGCAATTATCACACACGGCAAGACGGTTTACTTTCTGATCTTCCGTCAAAAGGCGAGGAATACACCTCATGAATACCCAAATAATCTGAAATGTTTGATTGAGCACTCCTATACGATATTCCGACATGTACAGCAATTTCCTGTATTGTGAAGCGGTGGTCTTCCTCAATCATCTCACGGATCGTAAGAATATTCGTCTCACTGGTGCTTCTCCGCGGTCGGCGTGCATGGATGTCATTTTGCACTGACTCTCGGCCATGGGAACATTTTTGTGCCTCGTAGACTTAGGTCCTAGAAAGCGTTTTTTCAGGGAAGTGTCCAGTTAATCAACTTAAATTTCGGCAGGTTTTAAGCCTTCCCGCTACGAAAATATAATAATAATGAGTTGCTAGTAACAGACGTGCGCAATTCTTGCTCAGGCGTAATGCTACTAATAGCCAATTTGCTCTGGGGAGCCTAACGGATTTACTCTTTTACACTTTACATCCGCATCCAACATATACATATATTTCAAGACGTCATATTAAAGGCACGGTTTTTTTTGGCACATAACTCAATAATGACATCGTCTTTCGAAAGCCAAATACGTTACTGTAAACTTATCGACGTGGATTGGGTAGAAAATTTTCAGGTATGCATCATTTATTCTTTCGCAAAGTTCCAACGCATGTAAGTTGCTGTGAAAGCAAATTGGCTGCCAGTAGAGCTTGTACAATAAAATAATTTTCGAAAGTTATATTCCTGTTTGTTCTTTCGTATGGATCATATAATTGCTCGACAACACGTTCTCCTAATTTGGTTTTGTTGGCATACATATATTGGCGGGAAACTACTCTGCTGCTAAATGACATCGACTGCTCGTCGATTGTCAAATTTTCTCCCGGCGTATAGTGTTTTTTAAAATTTTTATTTAAAGCTGTGCACTTGTACAACGCCACGTTTATGCTTTTCTGGACCTCCAACTCTTCTAAGTTGCTCTTGAGTTCTGTGAACTTGTCACCATGACCATTATTGACTATGTCATCGGTAGCCTAGAACGGAAATAAGAACGGTGAATAGAAATTCCGAAATAAAACTTTAATTGTTAAGCTATTTACCTTCCTAATGTACCCAAATTGCTCCATTTTAGTGTTAGTACTAAACACCAGTCAATTTGGGAAAATTTATTTAAAATTATTAACGAATCAAATAAGAATAACAAGTCTTCAGACTTACATGAATTTTAGTTAAACAAAAAACTGACACAACATTTAATTTCACATATTTTAAAAAACGGGACAAAGCAGTTGTAAATATTGAACAAAGCTTCTTTGGCCAAAGCCCAAGTCGACGATGGCTGCCACGATTGACCATGTCATCGGTAGCCCAGAACGGAAATAAGAACGATCAATTGAATTTCCGAGATAAAATCTTAGCGAAGAACCGCATGAAGCTTTCTAATTTACACCCTATTTCCGTCTTGTATTTCCCTTTTCACATACAGAGTAGAACAAGATGCTACTCTGCGTTCTCGACAGCTTTACAACGTTCAACCTCTGCGGTCATGTCATGTGGTTTTTGTGGGAAACAGTTTTAGCAAAAACTACTTTTGCTGCTGCCAATAATAAACGCACTATACCAATGTTATCAAAGTATTTTATTGCTGCTGTACAGACTGTTAACACTGTGAAAATGTTGACGGTAGTTCAATCCAATAAAACTGTCAATATCATATCTCGTTTTGCTCCTGATACAGGCGTTGAAGACAACAATTTATACTCACAGTTGGGGATGCATGATACAAGTATATCTGTAACAAAGTTTAACTTTAAAACTCAAAGATCCTACTTATCCTTCATCTTACACTTGCCTCTCCATCTTATGAATCGTGTCTTAGATCCATCATTATGGTCCGAAAATGCTATTGCGCACGACTACGTGTATAAAGTTATGAATAATCGTTTTTCCTAAAACGGCAAAAATATTGTTTATGTAACAAAACTTGCTTGTGTTGCGGGAGCCTAAAAGTAAAATAAAATAAATCTTATTAAAATGATCTGTCAGTGGTGGGAAAAGTGGCGGAGTGCGAATCGAACAGGTTCGAGTTTGACTGTGGTGGATGTGGAGAGGTTGGCGGAGACACGAACCGTAGTGGGTGGATGGTAGACAACTGCACTCACATCGACACTAAAGAAATAAGAAAACAGTGTTGAGTCCAATTAGAAAGGCAGTTACAAGAAACCAAAAAATTGAGTCGAATTCGGTGAAGGTTACCGATCAGCGACCACTTGGTAGTAAGGTCATTGCTAATCGAACAGTAGACTGTGGCGGGTGGAAATATTTAAAAAAAAAAAAAAGGTGAAAGTAACATATATATAGTATGTAGTGCAGAATTAAAGAAAGAATTAAAATATACAAAGAAAACATATAGGGGCGGCTACGACAAAGATATACATATAAAGGAAACGGATAGAGAAAAGGAAAGGAAAGACAGGAGGGAATAAAGGAAGACACAATTACTTAAGGCTTGTGACTATAGAAGGAGTCAGAATTCGAAGGAAAAGATCGTGGCGCTGGGAACCGCGCCACCAAGATAAGTTTGAAATCATCTTTACAAAAAAAAACAACAAAAATTGTGTATTCGAAGCCACAAGCCAAATTTCGCTTTGTTTAAATAAACTGGTGATCACGTATTATAGTAGATCAGTACATACGAGTTTTCTTTCCGTACATAAAATCCGTTTCCTCTAAAACACCAAAATCATCCGTTAATATACCTATATACATACATAGATCATGTACGTGCCACTACTCTACTTACAATAACAGTTACATTTACATACATTACAAAAATAAAACTTCCTTATATAATCTTCGTTGTGTTTTGTCGGTACCGTGGTAGTGTGGGACTCCCGTGAGGACTACCCACTAAACTCCATTCCTGTATTATGCCTGTTACCGGCAGGCAGCACCTTTTAACAAAGCTTGGAGCATTAATAGATGACCGCTCTATCCTACCCTATGCCGCTTCGTTCCCGCCTAGAACTCCTACTTGTGCACTTGTTAAACACCCGAAAAGCTTGCAACCCTCCGATGAGGACTCTGGTGCTTATAACTTTTAGCTCAGTCTTCCTAAGTATCTTTTCCTCAAGGAGGAACTTGGCAGACTCTTGGCACCAGATTCCTCGAGAACTCAACGTGACTGACGAAATTTTGACATCGCGTATCTGTCTTGTGCTCATTATCGGGTCTCTAAGGTTCTCATAGTATGCTACTTTCCGCAAGTGCGCCTCCCTCAAGTTCACAGAGTCACCTACGACTTGGGCATCTAGCAACACTGCTGAACCGTCCTTCGTGGCGAGGAGATCGGGCTTGCGGAGACCCACTTGAGTTGTTATTCGTGGCTCCGCTTCGACATTGTCGAATTTGGACTCGAGTGCTCTTTGGACATAATTTGCAATGGCATTATGCCGCTGCACTCGAGCCCCATGTGTGCGGTGACACCTTTGCAGCACATGGCCCAATGTTTCTTCCTCCCCGCACCCGGCTCTACAGCGTCGATCCATCACCCTGCCGCGTGACGTTCGTGACCTAGTAGGAAGCGCATTTATTCGGAGCTTGTTCGTCATGAGGAAGTCTTTACCTGTAAGCAGGCGACTACCCTCAATCAACCATGAGTGTTGTCCGTCAACCTTAGAAGACTCCCGTAAGGCTCTACCGTCCACCGATTCGTGAAGTAACTTGGTCCACCGTTCTTCCACCATACTCCTGGTTGCGTAGTCAATACCCCTCTCGGTGAGCCGCCGCTTGGTCAGCTGCAGCTCCGTTTTTAGGTACACACATGCGCTGTTTTGGGCTGCGTAGGTCCCCAACCTCGCCCTCCTGAGAACAGGCATCAGCCATCTCATGGAGGGGATTGAAAGACCTCCACTTCCAACAGGCGCATGTATATAGGCATTGACCACGTCTCCAGGCAGGTTCAACCATCCCCGAACGGCCCTCCTAACAACGGCATCTATGCGTTTTAGCTTGCTCAGGGTGATAAAGCCCAAGGTAAGTACGTGGTACAGACCGGGTAACACAATCCCCTTAGAGCAAAGAGCCGTTGTTGCGGTTTCAGGGGGGGCCTTTGTGAGCTTCTTAAGTTTTTCGGTGAGCTCACTCTCTTCGTCGCCGCATGCACGACCTTCGGGGGTAAACGGGATTCCCAAGTATTTCCACTCGTCGGTTCGCTTTAAGGACGGCAAAGTCCGGCCAGAGCAGCTGAAGGTCACTCCTCTATCCACAAACGACTTCTTCACGTGAGGGGCGTTCCTGATGGCAACAGTGAATGACTTCCTGTCATTAATATTAAGTCCACAAGATCCCAGATAAGAGGAGGCGCTCTCGAGCATCGCCTGCAGACCATCCTTGGTGGAGGCCAGCAGGACGATGTCGTCTGCAAACGCTAATGCGCTGAAGCGCCTCTCTCCTATCCTCACTCCCACATCTTTCGGCAGCGCGTCAAGCAATCCATTCATAACTATGTTGAACAGTATGGGTGACAGAGGGTCACCCTGCTTGACGCCGCATGTGGGGTGGATGGGATCGGACATTTCACCATTAACCATCAGGCGCGTCGTACTCATTTCGTATAGGCTTGATATATAATGCACCATCGGACCCGGCGCCCCAACTCCCCTTAGGGTGTTGAGAATCGCCGAGTGCGTCACGGAATCGAACGCTTTCGCGACATCCAATGATGCAATATATACCGGCTTGAAGGTTTGTCTGTGGAATCTGAGGATTAGGTCTAGGTCGAAGATGTTCTCGGCGCAGCCATCCACCGGAACGAACGCTTTTTGGCGTGGGTCCAGCCTTAGTAACCGAGCCAGGCGGTCCGATAGCACCTTATTGAAGGTCCTCGTTATAACCGAGGCCACCGTTATTGGTCTGAAGTCTCCAGGTTCCAGGGCGCCGTTCTTTTTAGGTATTAGAGTTGTTCTTGCTTCTGCCAGACACCTAGGCATCTGGCCGCAGAACATCAGAACGTTCAATATTAGCGACTTGACAGGGTCAGGAACACCTTTCCACTGCCGCGCTGTCACGCCATCTGGGCCTGGAGCTTTGGTGGACCTCGGGAGGGCCTTCGCAATCTCGTCTAGTGCCATCGGTCGCCATAGCTCGGTCATCACAGCCGGACTTCCACTCGTTTCCGGCGAACTTTCGCCGCCCCTCGTCATCGCCGCCGTCCAAAAGGAAAACATGCAGCGTGCATCCGTGTCGCTCGAAGCCTTCACACTCTCAAGCAATGCTTTAATGCATTTACACGGACTCTTTTTGTAGTTATTTTGCACGTTCTTATACTGCAGTCTTCTCTTCCGTCTATTGGACATGACAGGCTCTGACTGCATCCTCGGCCTTCTGACCACTCTCTGGGAGAATAAATTCTCCCGGAGGTAGATCTCCAGCTGTTCTAAAATTCTCTCCTTAGGCCAGTCCAGGATATGGAGAGCTATCTCGTTCAGTAGAGCTGCACCCGGACACGAGGTGTTAATCGGTCCTATTTGTTGGATGAAGTCCGCGATGGACTTCATCATCGATGGAATCATCTGCGGATCTTCGGTTATGGGTGCTTGTACAGGGGCGACTTCATTAACAATACTTCCCATCGCCTCCTGCACATATTGCTCCACCAACGCTTTATAGCTTTCCTTCCTCCTCTGGCCTTTAATCGCTTCGACAGTCCGGCTCACGAAGAGTTTATGCAGTTCGATGTTAATGAACTGTGCTTTTTCTTTCCTCAAGCGAGCCTCCTGCCGAGCAAGGAGAGAGATTTCCTCTTCTGACCAGGACACCTTACAAGTCTGAGCTGTCGCGAGTCTTTCATCTCGCCAGTCTCTATGAGCCCTCTGCTCGTGCACCCCGCGTCCTCTCGAAGTTGAGAACGCGCGAGTGCAACCCGGAGCCCGACACTCGTACAACGTGTCGGCTCTGTTCGCTACGGCTTCTCGGGTATTTTGTAGCACGGCCAAGTCGGGTTCCTGGCCTTGGTTTCTGGTTCGAATTGGGCGTGCTGCGGTCTGGCTAGGGCGGTCATCCCTCTGCTCGGTGTCAGTTGTTCCGGCGAAGTCTGAGGACTCACCGGAGATTATTTGAGATAAGTATCCGAGGCTTGTAAAATTATCGTTACCAACTGACTCTTCGACCGAGGGGGTTGGTAGCCCCCAGGGTCTGATAGCCTTCCATCATTAGCCAGCAAAACTGTTACCGGCGGGAACCACGAGGAGGTTGATGGATAGGCGCTTCTATGGTCGCTAAGGAATCAGTTTGAGCAGTCTTAAGCACTCACATGGCTACCCCGGCGCTGGTGCTACATCACCCCGCGCTCAGCATCAACTAGTGATTACTATGTGGGCGCAGCTCATGGTATTGTGCCCCCAACGAGAATATTCTGCATGCTGGGTTAATTACTGCTCTCCCCTTTCCGTCAATGGCACCGAAGAATCTTCGGAATCAGTTCGAGTGGCTTTTTACACCAACATGTCCAGTCCACAGCTCGGGTTTTTTGGCGTCTTATTCCCTTGTTAGTATATATTGGGCGAGCACTGGTACGTAGGTATGGCAAACCCTACTACCGATGGGATATGAACATGAAGATCCTGAACTTATTACCACTCTCCCCTTTCCGTCATTGACACCTTAAGAGAGTCATAGTTACTCCCGCCGAAGAGAGTCATAGTTACTCCCGCCTTCCTTCCTCCCGCCTAAACTTCCTTATATAATGAAGAAAAGGATGAAATAAAGTACATACAAAGTTTTCCCGCCAAACCGTCAGTACATAGATTCATACGTTTCGAGGCATATATACATAAATATACTGATTCCACGAACTCCAACCTAACGTGAAGAATTCAGAAGTCGTACATGAGCAGCAAACAAAGCTGGAACGCAACGATTATCACTTGAAATATACGCGGAGAATAGAGAACATTTTTTTTATTAATTCAATTTTATTATAAATCTTATTACATGTTTTTGTACCCTTTTTTTCATATTGTCATATTCTATTAAGTTTTACTTGTATACAGGGTGCAAATTTTCTAAAATTAAGAGTATACATATATATGTGTGTAAGTACACCTAGCTTCCGTTTTGTTTTATGTGTAAAGCACAACAATTGGCAACCGACAAAGCCGGCAGGTGATTGATATAGTCGATTTTTTTTGTTGTCCGTGTGGTTGTAGTGCCAGGCCATCCCGTTGAGCTCTTCGGGGGGGGGGGGGAGGGTGCGCTAGGAACAACGACATGTAGTAAATTCCCGTGTGTGCTTGAGTTTTGCAAATTGATGTGCATTACCATAAATAGAAGAGAAAAATTTTTTTTAGTTTCTGGAAGATTAAAAATAATATTGTGTTTTAATTAGTCTTTTTAAATTATGTACTATGTTTTGTTTTAAGTGAGGTATTGTTGTAAGCATATGTACGCCAAAAGGCCAAATAATGTATCTGTATTAAATAAGAAATAATATGAATAACATGCATTGAGTTATTTTTTTGACGGTGGAATAACGACGCGGGGGCGACGCAAGAGGGATGGGTGATATTCACCTTGAGTGCGAGTTGAATACGTGTGTTTCTTTTCTTTGTTTTTTGTAGTTTAGATTCTCATCATTTAGCAGATAAATGATTTTTTTTGTTGTTACTTACCACGGCCGGATGCGAAGGGTTGAGAACCACGCCCACTACACGAAAAACATAAGAAAAAAAGATTGAGCTAACTGCCGTGCACGACATCCGGACAGGTCGAAGAAGAGGTCACGTAACACTTGTTAACAGAATAATTGTTTAAATCAAATGAACTGATTTATTTATTTATTCTACAAGACTATTTCGTTGAAATAACAATTTTAGTATTGAAATTATCAAAGTAATTTGTTCATGTCTCAAAGCTGGTTTGTTAATTGAATAACTTAATTTTTTCACCTAACGAACTACCTGTTTGTTGTTCTTCGAACTACCTTATCGCGTAAGCATAAATAAAAAATTTTAATAAATTATTGTAAAAAATAACTTTTTTACAGCTATCAGCTATGTCATCGTAGCTGATGATGCTTTTCCTCTCCTAAAACATGTCATGAAGCCATACCCATACCACACCACCAACCATGAGAAGCAAATATTTAATATACGTCTCTCGCGAGCAAGGCATGTTGTGGAGCATGCCTTCGGGGTACTCTCTAATAGATTCCGGGTTTTCCTTTCAACTCTAAACGTGAAAGTAGAGACGGTTGAAAAAATTGTTTTAGCCTGCGTTACACTACATAATTATTTAATGGATACGGATAATACCTATATCTTTAGCTGTCCAAGTGTTCCGCTACAGGGCAAAAGCGTTAGCAACGAAAGCCCGCGAAAAGGAGAAGCCGAGAATATCAGGCAGCAATTCACAAAGTATTTTAACGAAGAAGGAAAACTTGACTGGCAGAATTATAAAACATAATGAAATATTTATTGTGAGAATGGATTCATAAACTTCAGTATTCAATGAAAATATCACTAACATAAAAAATTAAAATTCACATTTTTATAAAACTACAAATATTTGTTTAAATCACAGAATTAAGACAACTTTTAATGAAACATATTTAACATATAGTATTATTCGAAATCACTGTCATCGAAGATACTTTCCATTGATTCCTCTAAAATATCTTTTTGATATAGACTTTGTGATGATGTCGACGGTGACTGTGTTTTTATTTCCAATGCCTTTTGCCAATATTTATTCATTATTGACTGAATTTCTAATACGGCACGGGGCTGATCCTCTGGCATAATATTCTCCATTTGGTCAGCAACTTGCTTCCCCAACCAGTCAAAACTATTCTTTTTGGAAGTTTTTTAAAGTAGTAAATTTCTCACTTCGCTGAAGCATCTTTTAAAGTCGGCACTGGTCATCGTAGGTATTTTCATGCAATTTTCTTTTTCAGCCGAACAATCTGTTTCATCAGACGTCCTGTAATCTGCATCCTGTAACAATAAAATCGACGAAACACATAGCAAGTTATGGTGAAACTGTAGTAGAAATACTTACAGCATTTGTTCTACTACATCTTCTTTGAACGTGCTGTTGCAAAAAACCCAAATGCTCAAAACACCATAACTTCAGTATATATAAATCCTCCGTTCCTGCGCCACTTCTTTTCGAATTTTCAAGAAATTTACGCTCTCTCAAATATTGCGTTCGTAGAGCCTTCCATTTTTTTTAATGCGTCCATAGTAATACTTTCATCATTCTTCTTCAATTTTTCCAGTATAAAATTAAGTGCCGCTGCCTTTTTTTGCCTATTTATATAGTCAGCAGAGGCTACATTGTACAGACATTCTTGTTCCTGGTATAAAAAAATAAACTGCTCTATGAGCTCCCGTGTCCATTTAAACGCCATTTCTACTAAATTTGAGTAGATGACATACGATTGACGCGCGAATGAGAAAAATAATGTGAAGCAACATGTCAAAATAGCGAAAAGCACAAAAGGATAGCGAAAAAGTTGGCGGTACAGAGGTGTCTGTACTCGTCCGCTTTCGTCTTCAGCGTCTCACCCACGAACTCGAACTTCGAATTCGAAGTTGAAAGGAAAAGTTGCCTAATCTAAAAGGGGACAAAGACATTTGAAGCTCCTTGAAACTTCGGTAAGCGGTTTTATTTTATTAAAACAACAAACTGTTCCAGAGCCTGATAGTGCTGATGAAAAATAGCCTCCCAGTGTTGAGAAATGAAAACGGGGGAATTATAAGATTTCGTGTTCGAGTCGAAGTACCAAATGATAATTTAGAGTACAGATAACTTGGTATGCCTGTAGTTATCAACTTATATTATACATAAATAAACAATTTCTGTAATTCAAGACATTAGAAAAGTCGCCACCAAAAAGTGAGTGTCGCCGCTCTCCGATATGATCATATCGCTTCATACCATAAACAAATCTAGTCATATTGTTAATTAGCACCATAATTTTATGAGAAGATATGGAATCCAGATTGCAGTAAATAAGCTCAGCATATGTTATAATGGGGAGAATAAGTGTCAAGACCAGTTTCCTTCGTGTTTCAGTTGGAAGATATTCCGCAGCATAACGCAAGTTACGCAGCACACAGTAGGCTTTTCCCACCACTGTATTAATGTGATCAGTGCAACTTAACGTAGAGTTGACCAAAAAACCAAGATTAGTGGCTTTGGGAGCAAATTTGAGCGCCGTATCACCAATAAATAAGGGTGGCAATGCAGAAAAATTTGGAACATTATTAAGTATCGGCATAACAAACGATTTAGTGACATTTAATTTTAAATAATTCATATTTGACCACAAAGCAATGTTTTTAAGGTCATCATTAATCTTCCTACATAACTCATCTATGGACTCAACCGGGCTCGACAAATACACTTGCACATCATCAGCATAGGCATGTATGTTAGCTTTCTGTACAACATTAAACAAATCATTTAAGAACATAGTAAACAGCAAAGGACCCAAAACCGAACTTTGGGGTACTCCTACCTCAACCTTCCTAAAGTCAGAAAACGCGTTTCCAACTTTTACTCTTTGGAAGCTATCAGATAGAAAAGACCTGATAAGGTTAGCTGCACTAGGTGAGAAGAGAAAAGTTTTATTCAGCTTATTACACAGAAGTAAATGGTCAACACTATCGAAAGCCTTAGAAAAGTCTAAGAGGCAGAGAAGCGTAATTTTTCGTTGATCTAAGGCTATTCTTATGTCATCAGTAATCTTCAGCATCGCCGTAGTGAAACTATGCCCAGGTCGGAAACCTGACTAGAGGGTAGAGCAAACTGTTATTTGCAGCAAACTGTTATTTGCATTTTTTTATTGTTTTTGGGTCTAATCCGATAGTTAGAAGAAATTTAAAACGACCTGGATGATCACTTATATAATCTTCTATTTGTTCGTCAGTTATTTCTTCTTCTTTTTGCAATATTTTAACTGCATCGAAGAATTTTGAACTCCAAAATGGATCAAGCGTTGAGTATGCTTGTCCGACGAGTCTAATTATAGTTTCAAGTTTGTTTGAAACTGTGTGTTCGGGATAGATTGTTGAGGCTACTATAGTGTCAATATCTTTAATTGGTGTTCCACTATCGTTGTAATAGCCTAGAAAGTTAATCAAAGCTGCTGACTTTGTTATATAACTTTTGTCTGTGTTTAGAGTCATACCAAAATATTCTTTTGCTTTATTGGCATACTCTAGTAGGTCTACGTTATTTTTAAGAATGATGAAACTATCATCACCCATATAAACGTCACCTAAAGGCAGTTCGTTTGTGAATGAATATACTAAACATCTAGATTTAATCATATTAACGATTGAATCTATTATTATCTTAATCTAATTGGTGTATTTATAAAGTAGTTTACTATAGCTCTCCATCTTCTGTTAGACCTATTTGCTCTAACTGGCCATAGTTTGCCTTGTGTACAAATCTTGTACAAAATTCATGTTTATTGCTTTCTTTAATATTGAGAAAGCATCTCGAATTATCCATGCAGTTACTGTTTTATCCAATTTCTTCCAGTCACCCATTAACATGGGATAATTGTCGTTTCTTTTATGCATATCATGAAGATATTGTTGTATTCTCTATTGTGTGTGCTTGGTCGACGCACCCGTCGACCGAACCAAAATGTGTCGCTGTTGGCGCGTGTCGCAATTTCCCTTATTCTGTGATTTTAGTATTTCGCAATTTTTTGTATTGCGAAATATCAATATCGGCAGAATTAAATCGCTCCCAATTTAATTCTTCCGCGCTTGGTTTTGGATCTTTTTTATTATTTCCTCCAAACAAGCGTTTTATGGTCACTGCAAAGAGCTATGATTTTTATGGTTTGGAAACTCGCTACCGAGCGCTAGCTTCGCTACCAAGCAAAGTGCGGTGGTTGCTGGTTTGGCTTTCAAAAATATAAAATAGAAAGCTTGACTGGAAATTGCGATCGCGACATACAACATCCCTCCACCCTAGGGGGAGTAATTCGGTCCTGGTTACTGCTGATGTTACAAGTCAAAAATTTTACTTTTGTAACTGTTGATGCTGTAATAGTTATTACTGTATTACAGATGAATAGGTTGCAGTAGATTTAACTGGATAACCTTTTAATGCTATTCGTTCGTTTGCGTGGTTTATCACCATCGCTGCCACTTGATGATGCGATAACTTATGTTGGCTTATAGCGATCATTATTGACTACGATTCCGCTGCTGAGCGGAAACTGAGTTGTATCCGCCCATGAATTGCTTATAGCGATCATGATTGTTAACTTTATTCACGGGCTTACCATCTAGTTATCGTATCGTGGTTGCTGCTGTAGGACCTCTTTCAAGGTAACTTCGTATTTTGTTGTCGAATGCTGTTGCAACGATTTGCTTGTTTGTTGCAACATGTCTCTTTGTTCGCGATGGTTGTCGCTACGCTGATCAGCTGTTTGTTACAGCTACCCTTCCCTCCTCGAGTTGTTTGTGCGCTTTTTCGTCGCCCTGTTGTGGTGTGGTTGTAGTATGACTGCGTCTCTTATGTTGTAGTGGGTGTACATTGACGTTCGGGCCGGTTTCTCTGCATGATGGATCCTTATTTAGTATACATACGTAATTATATTTAACTATCAATTTTTATATTTTTTGTACTTATACAATACAATATTTTATGTTATTTATTATTTGTTTGTTATTATGATTTTATATTATTATTAGTAACGTATATTGTATTTATTTTCATCCAGTTCTAAAATTTTCTCTCTATTCTAATTTTACATAAAATTCCACTGCGTGATTTCTAAACCGTTTAATAATTTTAATTCTTCAATAATATGTACGTTAATTTTGTGGAATAGAATTTTGTTGCATATTAACTATCAATATTATTTTCAACCATTTTGAATAAAATTCGTACAAGGATTTTACTTATTTTATCTTTCAATTTGTTATTTAAGATTTTATATATATATATTTTGGTATTGTTATTATAAGTATGTGTTTTCCCTTAAGCCTTTATTTTATTAATTTTTTAATGGAACGTACATAGTCTATTTCGAATTACAGTTTAATTAAGTTTAAAATTACTTTTATATGTGTATGTGTGTACTTTAATATTTATAATTGTACTTTTAAATATTATATATATGTATGTATATAAGAATGTTGTTATTATTTGTGTTATTTTTTTTTTTCTCTAAAGTTATTCACCTTTGGTGTTTTATTCTTTTTCTTTCTCTATTTTTGTTTTCATTAGTTGTTTTAAAGCTGACACTGCATTTTGCTCGTGTTCAGTTGTTTAACTTTGTTTCTGCATTTTTGCAGTGCTTGCATTAATCGCTACATTTATGTTATTACTCTTATTTTGACATATGATTGTCAATGCTCTACATGTAGCAGTAACATACTTAATTAGTAATCGAACAGAAATTATCAATAAAGGAAACCAAGAGTTTTTTTTTCTCAAAAAAAAATTTTCTAATTTTTAATTAGTATTAATACTAGTTCTAACTAGTCTTCATCTTAATTTCTACATGGGTGCGAATTTGTTTGTATAAAGGGTGTGCGTGTGTGTTTTATGCATGAACTAAGTCTTCAGGCATATCTTCTACATGTGCATTCATTATTTTACTAATTGCAAATGTGGTGGTAGTAAACTGTGAATAAACGTAACAGTTATTTAACAATTAACGGTTATTAATTCGAAGTTTGTGTACATCGGTTTCTGCTTTAAATGATCTAAAACGGAATGATCTAGAACAGACCTAACGACCTGACCGTGTATGTGAGCATACTTATTTTATGTAGGGTGTAATTTGCTAATATCCGCTGTTTTGCATTTCCTGCGGATGTTTTCGCGAGTAACGCTGATTTTAGTTAATTTTAAAGCGTTCTTTCCACCCCCCCTTTGGGTTTTTTTTTTTTTTTTCAAGGAAATGTATGGATTCGAGAAGTTCCTTTGGACTTTAATTATTCATTCAACGTTCATTCATTGTTCTGCGAGCTGTGTTGCGTTAATCTTTTATGTTAATTTAATTTGCACTTCTTCAATAACTTAAATTTTCAATTTCAATTAAATTTTTTTTTGAAAATGTATCCTATTAACCATTATATCTTCCTGCTGGGTTTGTATGTTACGTCCTTGATGGAGTACATTCGGGCACAGCATTGGGACTGGGAGGATTTGGGTGGCGTGATCCAGGCGCTAACTAATGGAGAATTTCGACGCGGATCCCACTCACGATAAAATCAGGGTGATCCTTTATCTGTTGTATGCACTTCGCCGCACTGATCCTGAGGTACCCCAACTATTCCCGTGCTTCGAGGAGCCGCTGGGCCACCTGCAGTACCAGCTGTTCTAGGAGTATGGCGCAACAAGACAGCGGGCGTTCCTGTTGTGAAATTTATGTATTGTAAAGATAAAAGAAAATTGACCTTTATTAATAAAAAAAAATTGTCCCGCAAAACAAGTGTTTATCTATTGGTCACTGCAAAGAGCTATGATTTTTATGGTTTGGAAACTCGCTACCGATCGCTAGCTTCCACGATCCATACCAATGCAAACGCTCTGGTTGCTGACTCGACTCGCCAAAGCTTGACTAAAGCTTTTGGATACCAAGCAAAGTGCGGTGGTTGCTGGTTTGGCTTTCAAAAATATAAAATAGAAAGCTTGACTGCAAATTGCGATCGCGACATACAACAATATGACATTCCTCCATTAGCCATTTCCAAACCATACGCTATATATGGATGTGGAGAATTTTTAAGCACGTCTAGTAGAGGATAGAAATATGCACCTTCAGCCATGTAGACTTCAAGTGGATATCCCCAAGTTGCCCTTATTTTATCTTGTTCTCTAGAACATAGATGGGCGCGGCCATAGCATGAAACGTCTGCTAATTCAACCTTTTGGTTGGCCTCGATTTGATACCATTTGTTTCTTATTTCAGAAAGAACTCTGGGATCAGAGATGGCATCTTGTTTCGTGGCATAACTTTGTTGTTTGTAAGGTATACCGGGAGATTTCTGTCTAGGGAAATCTGGATGTACAGCTAAAGCTCGTGTTGTTATAGGAATTATTGATCCGGGTTGTAAATTTAAATCTATTTCAACCGTTTTAAGGATCATATCATACCAGGGTAGGTCTGGTCGTGTAGCTAAAGGTACATCAAATTCGAATAGATCATCTCTTAAAAGATCGTAGCTCATTCTAGCACGATGGTACTTTGTGCGAGGTAAAGAAATTAAATCTTTAAATACTGAGTTTAATGCAAATAATGCATTTCTGTCAATACGAGCTGAAGTATAATTAAATGAATATGGTTCGGCGTCTAATAATCTTTCAAATGTTTTCATAATCTATTATTGTGTTGTGGTTGAGAACTTCTCACCAGCACTTCAAAAGAAATGGGAAATGGGAAATGGGAAAAAATGGTAACAGTGTTTATGTGGGCGAAATATTTTTTCACCTCTTCCGACTTCGAGGAGCCCAAACCTTTATAATATTTAATGTTGTACTTCAGAGTGTCATGTGTACTGTTATTCCATTCCTCGTACTCCGTCTCGGAGTAGAACACCAGCTCTTCGCTTTTTCTAATCGCTTTTATTAATGGAGTACATAATTTTTATATGAAATTTAAACGTAAAATTTCAGGCCAGTGCATGTGTGCACAAAATTTATAATTAGAGCTGTGATATGTGAGCCATCCGCATCCTGGTCTGTTAGTATAACTATTTTCCCATATCTTAGGGATTTAATGATGTCATTGGTGAGGTATTTCTTATTTTCCTCAAAACCAATGACTTTGCACAAATTTTCTGTTATAATATTTTTGCAAGCACTCGCAAATGGTAAATTGCGTACGTTTAAAAGTTTTCCCTTAAGTGGGAAAACGCCATAAAATGTCCTACCGATTATGTCTAACCCAGCTATAACAAGCTGCACTTATACGAGTACTTACCAGCTGCCTCGTTCCCATCTACTAATTTTGGAACATTTATATTTGATGTCGATATTGGTGTTTGTGTTGATGTTGCTGTTGATATGATGCGCTGTAAGAAATGAAGTTGTTAGTGTTGTTAACCTTAAAAGAAAAAATTTAAATAAAACCTTCAAAAAAGGTACACCTACATCTACATCATATGCACTAGACTAATGTCCGTACTCTATTTATGGTGCTTGGTAATGTGTTCCTTTAGGCGATGGAGATGGTCGAAACTCTTAGCGCACATGCTGCACTGTTTTCTTTTACGTATGTGAGTAATTTGGTGCGTTCTGCATTTTTCAGATGTGTCGAACCATTTCTCGCACTGACCGCAACAAAATACCGTTTTGCATATCGTCTGGAATATATAATAAATACACATTTAGTAGGAACATAAATACTGTTACACGTTGTTCCTACTAAGTAGAGTGAACACTAGATGGAGGGGCACTCGTGAAATAAGACAAAATAATTAATTAATTTCTTTACCTCATTTTGAGCATCCAAGTTAAGCATGGAATCTGTGGAATTCTAGAATTTGGAAACGGTTATTGAGAGTTCAGTCTTAGGGAAAGTTTTAAAATCTCAATTGAAAGCAACGAACAGCTTGTCACATACAAACCGAAACAAAGCAAAAGCCGCAAAAATGTTCGAGTCCTTGCCAGATTTTCCAAAAGGAATTCCAGATGAATTGACGGAATGTACTCTACAGAGTGAAAATATGTGTGAAAAATATATGGTGCCAACGACAACGAAAAGAAAACTGGAATATGCAGAAAAATCCGTAGAACAGAATTATTGAAGAAGCGATTGCCGTAGGCTCGAGACTGTGCAAATAAAACCACCGATTTGTTTTTTTTTATACATTTTATAAGTTTATTATCATTATTAAAAATAAAAAAATTTTAGGAAAATCAAAACAATTCAAAAACTATATTAAAACGAAACCAAAAAAATATAAGTATCCCTTAAGTATATGTTATAATGTCATGTTTTCTGGAAAATAGTAAATATATAAATAAAGGAAGATACATTTCAATATATCAATACCTTACCATTTTTTACGGTGGGCACTGTGGGCACATTGGTACCGCGCATTGGTTGTACCTCGGCGGCGGCTGTTCGTACTGCAGCGGCTGTTGCTCTTGGTACTGTGGCTGTGGTTGTCGGTACGGCTGTGGCTGCTGTTGTTGCTGTTAAAATCACAATCCCTTGAATTTTACAACTGTGAATTCAAAATCGTTACTCTAATTTTTCGCTTAAATTTTATTTACATTAGAAATATCTTATGTATGTATGTCTAACTCTGGCTAAGCAGTAAATGGGAAAGTGGCATGTTGACTTTGATGTCGATTGCGGCTTATTCGCATAGACCTGCGACTTCAGAAAACCCCACAAGAAAAAGTCTAGCGCGGTCAAATCGGCACAATCTTTGCGCGGCACAATATTGGTGGCCAAAGTCACCTCCTCGAGAGATAACCATACCCTCAAATCGTTCATGCAGAATGTCCATCGTGGCGTTCGCTGTGTGGCTCGTAGGCCGTCCTGCTGGAACCACAAGCCGTCCACACCCATATCGTTCAATTCGGGCCAAAAGAAATTGGTTGTCATCGATCTGTATCGCGCGCCGTTGACGGTGATACCCAACGTCGTACTTCACCAACGTCGTTTTGGAAAAAGTACGGACCAATGACGCCAAAATCCGTACCAAACAGAAACTTTTTGTGGATGCATTACCACCTGGTGAACCTCGTGTAGGTTGGCGTCGTCCAATATACGGCAATTTTGCTTGTTCACATAGCCATTCATCCCAAAAATGCGACTCGTCTCTAAAGATGATTTTTCGGCCAAAATTGGGGTTCTCCCCCATGGTAACGGCAAATCAAACCATCCAACAAATCAACTCCGCCCATATGGCTATAATATTCAAATATAATTGAATCGACTTGCACATATTTTTTAAATTTCCGATCATAGCGTGCTACCTTAGCTACTTGCGGACTTACTCTTGCGAATGGCTCAATGCCGACCTAAGTCGAGATCAATCTTACACACTTAGTCTCTTTCCATAAAACATTGCTAATGGAAACACCCAGAGCTGAGCCCACATATTCAGCTGAAAATCCTTGATTCGCGTTTGATAGAATTATCGGTTGGAAGTTTGCAATTCGGAACTCGATTTACTCGAACAATTCCCAGACGCAAATAAACCAAAAAGAATTAAAAAAATACACATTTTTACAAAATTTATAAAAAAAAATATTACTTTTTATATAAAAAATAGACATTTTTACAAAATTTATAAAAAAATAATATTACTTTTTAATTAAAACTCTGTTAATTAAAATTGAATTCATTGAATATTGTTGTTTTAAAGTTGGTGTAAAATTTAAAAAATACACATTTTTACAAAATTTATAAAAAAATAATATTACTTTTTAATTAAAACTCTGTTAATTAAAATTGAATTCATTGAATATTGTTGTTAAAAGTTTGAAAGAGGACATGTAGACAATAAAATCTAAACACTGATTATTTTGAATGATTGCTTGTTTGGAAGTCAAAGAAAACTGTGTGTTTAGCAGTTTTTCTGTTTCTTTACCTTTGCAAAAAGATAAATAATAAAAAAAGTTGAATATTGAAAAATATTTGCAATTAATCTCGACAAGGAATAAAATATATGTCCTAGTAACAAAACCTTGCATTTAGTTTCTTCTTAAAGCGTATTCAAGAGGAAGAAGGCATAGGAAGATTCGGAGAGTTAGTTAAGAGTACATAAAAAAGAGTAATAAGTAAAACCAAAATTTGCTGAATATATTGGATTGTCGGTGTAGAGTTTTCTGCACTAATCGGCATAATATAGTGCAGAAAATATATAGATGTGGTCTCGTTTGTTCGAAACCGCTCACACAACTCTTGTCTTTGGCCTTGATTCCCCATCAAATTAAATTCTCCTTTTAATCAAATTTGGTTCGGTTTTTCCTTTATTGAAGTTTAGTTTTTTTAAGCGTTTATTACAATTTCATATTTAGTTTTATAGAGTGTTTTTTCCCAATTTCAATCGACCACACCACACCCTTCTTCACTCTCTCGATATCGTCTGTACACTGACGCTCTGTTCAGTGTTGTCTTGCCGTCCAATGTTGTCATTTTGTCCCTCCGTCCAGTGTTGCCGTTCTGTCCCTCGGTCAATGTTGCCACCCTACATAGATTTATTTCTTGACGTGGTTGTACAATAGTCGCTGCAATAGGTGTAGAGTTCTCTGCACTAATCGGTGTAACATGTGAAAAGAAACTAGTAGCGGAAAGAACAGAAAACGCAATATAAAACGCAACGTCGACAATTACTTCAACAAAGTGAAATCAGAAAATCCAGTATAAAACAACTGTTACAGAAACGTTTTTGTTGTATAAGTATAACATATTCGGGCGGTAACAGATTAATTTTAATTTTTAAAATTGAATTGATGGCATCAACATTCTTGGAAAGTTTAGCAAAGATTTTCGGTTTAAATTCAACTGTAATTTTTACTGATGTATCCGAGTTATGAGCTCTGAATTTTTTTGTGACACTTTTACGACTTCTACATAACGGAATTATTATTATTTTATTGTTATTGTTTTCAATGTTTAACTACAAATGTGTGTTTTCCAAAAAATGGGGCGCGTCAAAAAAAATATTACCTCTTTTCCATTTACAACCAAAAAGGTGTGGCCGGCAGTTACTCCTACTAGTTTTGCGAAACTTACGAAGCTCGAACATTGATCGCACACGAAGTGAAAAGTACCTAAATTAATTTTCTCAAGCTCTGCAATTGCTTCGAATACATATTTCTTTATTATTTCCCCCCGACACGGACCATGAGAAAAAAAAAGCTAAAGGCTGCTTCTAGGACTATACCTTGTACCCGGCTATACCTTGTACCATAATTACAAGAACGCTGTTGGCAGTTCTGAAAGTTCGGTTTTCGTCGCCATAATCTTCCGGGCCGACTATTTTATCCTCGCGGCGATTGTAATCTAAAAAACTTAAAGTGACATTTCGTCACATAACATCGACACAAATTTTTGTTCCGCTGTGAATAACTCCTAATTTCTAGGGACCTAATACTGTTATTATTTCCCGGCGATTTAGGCCATTAAGATACAAATTAACGAAGAGCTCTCTTCTGGTCAAAGAAATGTAGACTTAAGATACCTATAAGCTACGTGAGACAAAAATATACGCCTAGTGCAACTGTCTTAACGAAACTATCATACCTACGACCATTTGAATGACGGTGTTAATTTAACAAACTTTGGTTTCTCTATTCTATTTTAAGGAAACGCAATTATATTTTGTTTTAGAACCGCTTTAGGTTAAGTATTTTAATATTCAATTTACGTGATATACTTAATACAATAGACTAGCGTCGGCAGAAAGTAAGGCAGCGTCGAATACGATACCTGCGAACGTCAACGACAAGCGCTTGTTTACTAGACGCCGACAGTGGGTATCTAATCTGTCTAGCCGGCGGAATGCAAACAGTGGCGACGGCAAAGTGCTATCTCAGCATTGCTGTATCGTTTATATCAATGAAGCGGTTGTTTGTAGGCTTTGGCTCGTCGATCGTTCGACCAGCCAAGTAGCGTAAAATAACTTCGTAGTGGAGTGCAACAAAGTGTCGCGTCGATAAGGATCCGATCGAACGACTCCACCTAGTTTCGGTTTAATGGTCTGACGTGTGTGGCTCTATGGTCGCTCGTCAACGAACACGCAAACACACACGTGCACGCCACAAAACTATTCCTAACACAACTAATCTCTTTTTCCGACTTTTCTTCCAGTAAATATATTTTTTCTAATTTTAACTGTTTAATTTCAATATCTTTACTATTAATTTTCTGGTTTTGATGTCTAATTAAATTATCTTTAAATTTCAATTTTATGTGAAGATTTTACATTACACTAATAACATTTTTTAAATTTCTTTTTCTTGGAATATTATTTCCAATGTATTTTATTATCTCACAAACTGTTTATTTATTATTATCTATTATTCTTAACTGTTTATTTCACAAACAACTTAATGAAGAAACTTTATTGTAAAGTGTAAGCAGAAGAATTATTCAATGTAACAAAAAAATCGCTAAGTTGGTCGGGTTCGCTGATTGCGCGCTGCTCTGGTCTACGTTCAATGAACAAGTGGTCTGCCTGCACTCCGACCACCAAGGCTGGAGCCGAAGAGCTCACAGTCAAGCTTTAAGCTTGCCTCTCCTGAGCGGCCGAAGTCCGAGCTCCGCGAGGACACGGCTTTGGACGATCAGGAGAGGCAGCCTGGCGAGCGGTGTGCTTTGGCGTAAACAGTATTTGTCCGTGTTTACTTGAGCAACGGCAAAGGCAAAGTCAATTTTGTTCTGCTGATTATATAAGAATCTTCTTTATTAAGAAATAATAATACACACAGGCGAGTTGTCTCCGAAATTTAAACAATCAAAGTTAAAGAAATCGATGGTTGCAGGTGCGCGGTTCACAGCTAAGTGCTGGGCCGACTCCGACCACCAAGGCTGGAGCCGAAGAGCTCGCAGTCAAGCTTTAAGCTTGCCTCTCCTGGGCGGCCGAAGTCCGCGCTCAGAGAGGACACGGCTTCGGACGCTCAGGAGAGGCAGCCCGGCGAGCGGATTGCTTTGGCGTAAACAGTCCGTTTGAATCTGCTGATCTGTTACGGTTAAAGAATTTCGACCATGCACGTTAATTGTTTGGGGGGTGTGTACAATGGAACTTGCAGCACACCAATATATATATTTCAAGAATTACACGCTTATGAGTGACGGGGGAAATAAGCATACCGTGGGCTTAGTCTTGATGGTGGTGTCGGTGAAGTCGATGTTGTGCGTGGGGTTGGTGAATGCGGTGACGATGTTCGTATTGGTGATGATGCTAACCAATGAGGTTTCCGTTGATGATGTTCTCGTGGCAAAGATGGTGGTGAATTTCTCGTGGCAATGAAGGTTGTGAATTTTATGAGTTCGCTATTCGTGTGTAGAAACGACGGCAGATAAAAAGGAAGTGAGGTTTTTGGTGCCTGGCGGTCGTTGCCAGGGAGGTTGGCTATAAGGTTTGCAAGTTTAATACACTGGATTTGATTCATAAAGGGTTCGCTGGGGGGGGGGGGGGGGGAAATAATGAAAGTTTTAAATAGATTATTGTTCTGATTATGTGTTATTTTTGTTTTTTATTATTTAAATTTTTTTTTCGTTTTTGCATTATATTACGCGGTGCACTATAAAAGACTCATGTCTTAGTGTGCAATTAAAAATTTAATAAATTGAAATTTAATAATTTAAAAAAAAAAAAAAAAAAATTCATATTTAAAGTGAATCAGCAGATTCCAACAGAACATATTCCGAAAAACAGACTTTTTTGCTTTGGAAACTACCTGTGGAAAGAACCTACTTAAATCATTTCCAATTCCAAACGTTGAGATGTAAGTCGATTCCGAGTTGGATGGAAATTATGTGGTCGCTGTTTGTGGTGATGGTGATTGAATGATTATGATGATTATGTTTGGTGTTGATCGTGTGGGGAGATAATCGTGTTGGTAGATGATCGTGTTGGTAGTTGATCGTGTGGGGAGATGATCGTGTTGGTAGTTGATAGTGTTGGTAGATGGTGTGATGAGTGTGTTCGCTCGATACGTTGATATTCGACGGCAGTCAAAACGGAAGTGAAGTGGTTTTCTCACAGTTTTCAGAGATGACAGTAATCACGGTGGTAACAGCCGGGGAGTTTGGCTGCAGTGGCTTTGAGTGTGGTTGCAGAGGTGCAATTTTGTTCTACTATGAAGTAGATGGCGCTAATCTCTCGTGGGCGACAGAGTAGCGTTAGGTGGCACATACGAGCCGTACAGGGGGCGTTTGGCGTAAACCCATAGAAAAACGTGTAGAGCATGCATATAATTTTCTTTAATTTTAACGTTTACACCCATCCGCTGAAACCACTTCTATCGTCTATTTGAATATGTACATACATATGTTAAGAATTATATAAAAATACAAAATACAACATTTAAATAAAAACTAATAGTTACGTAAAAAGCACTTACCCTTCAGCTTTGGTGTTTTGGTCCGGAAAACCATAAAAATATCCAATTGCTTTACATTCGCAAGCATAAGTTCTGTAAACTACATTTTAAAACAATATTAATAAATATTTGTAAAAATTTTGTGAATACTTATTTTAAGCGCTCCAATATCAACCAATTTGTGAATGACAGCTTAAAAAGCGGGAAACAGAGATTATAACGACTTTTCTACGAGCCACGAACCTTTGTTTACACTTTTGGCGTGGCGAAGTTTGTTTACCCTTTTGGTGGGTGAGTTTGCATAGAAAATTTTTAGAAACAACACGCAGCTGTTTTGTTCTAAAAGTGGAACTCCATAGCATGTCATACATATGTATATACACATACGTATGTATATGCACATCACAAATTTAAAGAAAAACTATTAAAAAAAATTACTTCTTTGAGTGTCTAGCTTTGTCAAATAAGTAATTCAATATATACATTTTTGCCTCTTCCTGTTCCTCATTAGTGGGCTCGGCAATTTTAGACCCAACCATTTGCAGGAAGGGCTCATTGCCGTTGGATTTCATATTTTCAACCCGCTCACTCACGGCCTCTTTCATGCAATCCATGAATGATATAAGGTGCGCCCCGACGTTTTGGGTTTCAGTCCTCCGACTGAATCGTCGACTCCCACTCGACTGTAAGGCGACGTCCACAGAATCCTCCTTGAGGGAGTCATCTAAAATGACTCCATGAATTCGTCAGCCTCCGGTTGCGGTACACTAGACGTTGTTCTGTGGAGTAAACTATGTATTAAACAAAGCTAAACATAACCAACCAAATAAAAGCTCACTTTCTGGGCTGACTGTGCTCCTTTAAAATAGCTCCCATTCGTTTTCTGTTTCACTTGCCGCACTTCCTGAAGAATTTTTTTCTTTGTGCATTTTCACAAATCCGTCCCGTATGGTGCGCCACCTTGTCTGGCATTCAGATTATGTAATAGTTTAATAGTTACTAAACTATTTTATATATATTTTATCCAAACAGGCAATCAAATGTCTCCCTCAGATAAAACGCATCCTAAATAAACTGAAAAAAGGATGATTATTCTTATCTATCTCGTAGTAATTTTCCACAGACTGTTCTTATCTCTGGAAATTTACTACAGATTTTCAATTCCAATAATTTACCCTTAAGTACAGTTTTTACAAAACTTAACATTTGTTATAATGACACACTCACCGCAGTTTCGTCACCTCTGGAACGACTGTTTAAAAATTTCTAATGAATACACAATTTAGCTAAGCTTGGTTTCAAGGTTAAATTAAAGACAAAAACACACTTCCGAACGTAGAGCATAAATGTCAGCCAGAGAGAGAGAAAGAAAACTGGGTGATTACAAGTCTGGCTGTTCGCAACACATATATTGTTGTGGAGGAGGGAGTATCTACTTATCTCAGACTTAAAAATTTGAACACAGAACAATTAAAATTATATGAAAATTAGGATTTAAAACATTTACTTGTCTATTTATACTTTTAGATGATTATCATTTTATATTACTTTTAAAACTATTACTATAATCCTTGGCGTTTTATAAATGTATAAGGTTATAAGCTTACAAGTATGATACTTATAAATATTTAGATGATTATTACAATCGAGTGTAAATTTTGACGGCTTTTTCTGTCTATATTACATGTGTAAGCCATTTTTATATTAGCAACCAAGTTTTATTGATTAGAAGATAGATTTATATTTTGCCTCTTTACTATTTGAAACTAGACTGGCGACTACATTACCCACATCGACCTCGAATTTGGTGGGACCAGGAACCACGGCATTTTGAGAATTTGTTTCATTGATCTTGTGATAATGTGCTTAATCTAGAGTCACTCTTGTAATATTCATGTTTTAGAACCTTAGACATCAGCTTCAATAATCTTGGGGGGATTTTGGATTATTGATAAAATATTGCATTGTACTCGATCCATGGTATGGACGACACACATGCCATTGCACCAAGTGTAGGCCATTGTTTTGCAGCAGTTAACGTTCCTGAAGGTTCAAGCAATTTGTAATATGGCCAAAGACTACCATAATTCTTGGCACTGTTAGCATTGTTATCTCAGCATCTTTAAGATAATCCAAAACGAAGCCATAAACTGATAGTTGAGTTTCATTTAAGATAATTGCTAAGTAAATCTTTTTGATTTATAATTAATGTACAAAATAGTTTCTTAAATTTTGGGTAGTGAAATAGAGCCAGATAATCTTTTGAAAGTCTCATAAGGAATTCCTAGAACATGCATTGTATTTTCAAAGATATCTTTGAATTGAAGTATGTTTCAAAATGCTGACTTGTTCTACAAGTTTTAACAAGAGAAACAACTATTATTAATGCTATGCACTCCATTTATGAAGCTTTGTTGTCATGTGTCGTCAAAAACCATATGTTTTCGTATATAATAGGAATGATTGATATACAAGTAAAGTGTTCTGTTAAAGGTTGCCGTCGTTTCTCTGTTAACCCTGTTCACCCTCACAATGCGTTTTCAGCTCAATTTAACTGGCGTTAACACATAGGTTAACCCTATCTTTGAGAGGGTTAGAATGAAAACGATTTCCAATCTCGTCGTCAGGAATTCGACGGCACTGTGGTTAAACAAAGTTCCGGTGAAACAGTGAACAAATTGGTTTATTACTAATCACACAGCTATTTACAAGTATCTTTTTTATCTCCAGCTCGTACCGCAGTATTTCTAGTTTCAGGAGAGCCTCGCAAATTGATGTTTTTCTTCCGCCCCGACGTTCTTCATTTTCGAAATATCGCTATTGAGCCAATATCAAAGGTTCTGCAGTAGGCTTTTTGCTTGTGGTTAATTTCTCATTTGGGTTTCTCATTAGTTGAGCAGGACCAAACGCCTTCCGAATGCCTTCTGCTCATTCTTTATTTATACAGAAACTAAGCTTAATATAAGCAGATATAGTTTTGAAAATCAATGTTATACTTATAAATTATTATAATTTGGTATTATTTCCAAATTATGAATGAAACACAACGGCGTTGGTTATAACATTTATTATGTATCAATATAGGGGTATGTGATTTAAGGCGGTGGGATGGTGACCGTGGCATTACTTTGAGCGACTGACTATCACAGATTCTAACGGCCATGGCAGCATATTCCAAAGAGTATGCCACCATCTCCAGTTGAGCACGTATGTATAGATACTTTACGCATATAACGTCGCTCCTGAGCGTCGGCCGTTCGATCGTTCACCCACGACTCCGTGGTGAGAAGCTCGCAGTCGAGCTTTCGGGTCGCCTCTTCCAAGCCGCGACATGTCAGCAGGGTGAGAGGCCGCTGACAAGCGCAGTCAGAAGAGGCGAGCGGCGTTTGGCGTAAACACTTGGCATTAATACATCCGTTCCTCCAATCTTGCATAGGGATTTGGCTATATGCTTCAACCTTCTGCTCTTTTAAATGTTGTTTCATTAGTTGCTGTTGTGTTGTATAAAAAAAAACGCCAAATGTTGTGTTGTATACAAAGGCAACGTCCTAAAGTACTTCTCATCAGTTGAAAATCTATTCTTGTTTCCACTTTGGCTCGACTAAATATCGGCAGAATTCATCGTTCCCAATTTAATTCTTCCGCGTTTGGTTTGTTATTTTTTATATTTCCAACCGTTCGTTTTCATACAAAGTGGTTGCTAGCTTGACTTTCGACTTTACTTTAGCCAGAGCTTCGCTGGGGCTATTGGCTTACCAAGCAAAGATGCTGTGGTTGCATTAATGGTATGAACTTGGCCTTGACTCCCCCACGGTGTTTGAAAATAATAATAGTGGCCTTAATGGTTCATGTTACCCAGAGCTGGAAATTGCGATTACGACATACAAGACTGCTGTGTTCGAGGATGGTGCTACTCTCTCGAGGAGGCGTAAAAGCGGTGCATGAAGCCACATTCGGACCGGGTATGTTGTTTGGCGCGAACACCAGTAAACAATCTGGATGCCCAAAAATAACTCGTTCCTGGGAAAAGAGGAAAATATTTTATCAATATATTATTATATTGTAATTGTTAGGTTAGGAATCAAGCTATTGGGAAGCCAACTCCTCAATACAACTCCTTAGTGTATTAAAAGCACTTTTCACTTTTATTGTTTGAAATCGTTTTCTTTTATTGTATACTGAAGCACCTCCTTTTACATGTGTAATTGAGAGACAAGAGCAGTTAACAAGGTTGAAAATATAATGTCAAAAATGCCATTCACTGTAAAACTGTCCATGTGAAAAGCAGTCTTGCCTAAGATCGTCATTGCGAAACAAGCCTTAAGTGGGAATTGCAACTGTAAAGTTGGAGAATGTGTATAGCGGATAGATGGATGAAATGTTTATTGTCTTTATTCGTTTAATTATAATACATCAATGTTTAATTTTCAAAGAAAAAAAATAGACCACGTTCAATCGATAGTAGAAAACTAATGTAAACTAATGTAAAAGGTTAACAATGAAGATTGAAAAAACCGAAAGCAAACCAAACGTCAAATGTAAAGCCATCGAATGGGCGCGACCACACACGGCTCAACCGAGCGCGGCCACACCTATATAATCGCCTCTACCAGATTTTTGTGTAATAGTTTCACACGCAACCTTGCGTATACTGACCCAAAATGCGCACTAAAAACCGGCGGTGCTTGTGTCAGTGTTACATTTTGTCCATAAGCTAAAAATATCTCTCCTTGTTCTTGGATATACTGCTTAATATCCTAAAGAAGTTATATAAAGAAGAAAAATCTGGACTCTTATTTGTTCTGATATTTTTTCGGTTTTAACACTTTGAATAAATAAGGAACTATCATGATATTGTATATAAGAACAAGCAAGCAAGTTTATATACTGTTTTATTACAGTACGAATTATATCATTAGGCAGTAGTGTTCCACTCTGATCTGTGATTTTTTTTAAGTTTTTGTTGTCAGCATACACGATGACTGTAAGTAAACAGATTAGGATAACAGACAGAAAAACATTTTTTTCCTGTTATTCATTTGTTCTATAGTGATGAGTTTCATTTCAATTAATTTTAATAGGACTTTACTAACTATTTATAATAATAGTTAGTATAATTTTTTTTAAAAATCTAGCCAACTTGTAAATAATAAATTATCGTTTCCTGGATAAATGCAATGAAAATCAATATTAATCTGTGTATAAAAGAAACAGGAAAAGAATTAAAATCTAAAGGTTGGCAACTAACTTTACAAGCTTTGGTCCAAGAATTCCGTGTTTAAATAAAGGCCACTCTGCAATCACTTCTTGCGCTGGTTAATTTTTATTAATTGCCGTCTGTATAGCAAAGTCAGTTTCGATTAATATATGACTTCTTCAGTTGCGTCGTTATATTAGATGATCGTAATATATGACATTTTCTTCAAAAAAATGGCATCTTCGGTACATTTACGCTTCTGATCCCTGTATTTTTTCAACTTGTTTTTCCCATTAAAAGACCTGTCCTGTATTTTTCCACTTGGCCTCTTTTTAAACTTAGATCGCGGAACATATAAGTAGTCTAAAAAAAGGTAAATTTTGAGTGTTCTTTGTTTTGTTGAACTGCTCTTCTGTGGGTGCTACCGAGTAGAGGAAGAGCTCTCGTGGCTCGGTAGTTTGTAGACGGACGCTCGTCGTCTCTGCCAACCCGTAATATGCGGTAAGCCCAATCACGTAGGAAGAAGATAGCATGGCGTAGGAAGTGTATGACTGCGTTTTTGTACCGGGCGTATTGCCCCTGTCTGTTCCAGTTTGATAGCCATGTATACCGATGTCGGTTCTTCCTACCAGGGGTAAGGGCTGTTCCGACCAAGCGGACAGGTTTGCGGCTGATGTCACTGATAGCAGAGAGGACAGAAACTGAGGTATGCTGACCGGGCACGTACCCCATGATTCGACTCGAACTACTTGTTCCTAGACCAGACGGATTCTCGGTTAGCGGGACTGTCTCCTCCTGACTGGTAAGCGTTGATTCTTTCGAGGAACCGTTGTCTGCCGATGTTTTGTCTGTTTCTTTGCCCTTTGCTATTATGTAAAATTAAAAAAATTATTAACTATGTTACACCGGTGTTATGTTGTATGTGAATATATAAGAAAAATACTCCTTTGTTTTTATTTTTCTTTAGCTCAATTTATTCTTATCTTCATTTTCCTAAAACAAAGATGGTGGACTGTCACTTTTATTATTTTCAGAGTTGTTAGAATTGAATTAAAAAATGTAGTTAAGGTACAAACAGTAGTGAATAAAAAAAGGTAATTGAGGTGCAAACAACCGGTAACGAAAATTTTAATTATAACAGTGTATATGTGAATATATCAATATTTTACCAATTTATATCTCAACGGTCTTTTATAATGTTTCGATTTAGAAAGTATATCAGACGTACATTCAGCCTTCGTAACCTCAGCTAGTCTATAATTGTTACATGCGGACCAATTCATTTCAATCTCTGCCCAGGAGCAATTATCTTTAATAATCTCCTCTAAAATTTCGTCAGTGTTAAATTCCGGTGAGTCTTAATATGAAACCATGTATACAATAATTAACTATTGTATAATAACAGCTAAACACGTAGGGGAATCCATAGTTAATCTTTCCAAAACGGAATTTTTGGTAAGAAGGCTCTACCAAAAGCCTTCCACGCAGTTATGCGTATGTCGTTTTGGAGCATGTATTTTATTATTACGAGTATATGACCCATAATTGACGACGAACTCTTGTTTAAACTATTATTGGTTTTGTAAAGATCCAAAACACTTCATCCTTGAAATGAAATTTTTAAAATATTTTCTATATTAAGCTGACTACTATCCGTCTGATTTTTGGTCGAAGGGGGCATCTTCGCGGGCTCAAGGAATAGCGCTTGGGACATATTCGAGCCGTGAAGTCTCTTCAAATCTTCTTTAAGACTGTATCCACTTCTCGTTTATCGTGTCGTTTTGCTCGTTCAAGAAATTGTGCAATACGCAATAGCATTTAATAATAATGGGAACAGCATTACGAATGTTATTATCAATGTCTTTTCCAATCAGACAACACAGTTTGTTTGACCGTATGCCAGAATGGTTCCATTATATCCTTGAATGCTAGACCGGACGATGCGTTATCCCATTTTGATCAAAAATATGATCGAACCGAAATACATCTGAGTGACTTTCTCCGAGGCATCCACTTCTCGTTTATCGTGTCGTTTTGCTCGTTCAAGAAATTGTGCAATACGCAATAGCATTTAATAATAATGGGAACAGCATTACGAATGTTATTATCAATGTCTTTACCAATCAGACAACACAGTTTGTTTGACCGTACGCCAAAATGGTTCCATTATATCCTTAAATGCTAGACCGGACGATGCGTTATCCCATTTTGATCAAAAATATGATCGAACCGGAATACATCTGAGTGACTTTCTCCGAGACGATTACAATCCCCATACACCTTCCACATGGGCTTATTTTTTTTCGTTGCTTAACATCGGGCGCACTTTAAGTGCCACTAGCGTTTTTCAGATAAGGCGCAAAACAGCATTAAGGGGCATGTGGTGCCAAGGGAACTCTTAACTTACTACCAAGAAGTATGAATAATTGTGCAGTTGGCTGGTTTATTGCTATTGTTAACAGCAGGATCCTGTGGTCGGTAGTTAATTGCTCTATTTAAGTAAATTTTCTCTTTTTCTCTAATGAACAACGTTTTTTTATTTAATTGTTCATTTTTTAGAATGTGGATAACAAAAAAACATGTCCGTACACAAAATGTGGTTTTTAGATAAGAAGCAAACAAAGTTAAGCGAGTTGAAAACTGAACACAAAGCAAATGTAAAAAAAAATAAGTAATTCAATGGGCGAAACCGCACACGGCTCAACCGAGCGACGGCAGCCCCACAAGGCGGTTGGCATAAACAGCTATCAATAATGGGCTTGTAGTATCTGCTACTACAGTGGATGGAACAAATAAAGTGTCATAAGTTCTAATGAACTGAAATATACTTTCTTGAAAGCTAAGCCGCCTACAAAAGCGAGATCCGCTTGGCGTTGGTAGCAGTTCCAATAGACCTAAGTATGGTTTCCAGTGTTGGACAGATACTCTTATATTGGGATTTCATCACTAAAAAGAAAAACAGGGATATATTTTGTGAATAATATCATTGAATAGGTTTATTTAAATTTGATTTTAAAACCACTCTCTTCTCGAACATTTCATCAGATATTTTGTGTGACCGCCATAAATCCAGCAGTGTAGCGTATAAAAAAAGGCATTCTACTGGAGCCCAAGATGGCAATGTCGTGTTAATTTTCATAAATATTTTTCTTATAATTGGGTATTTTTTAAGCACTCTAGTGTTGTCCTCATCGGAGATATATTGGAATACCTAATTAAAAAAGTTATATCTCTTATAATATAATACTAGTAACATTATGAAGATTTTTTTTACCTCCAACTCCCAAGTGGGCACAAAACATGCCTCCCCTTGTAAAGATGTGCTTGAGAAAGCAAAAAAGTCATCCGAGTTTTAGTTTTAGCTACTGTTGCAGTTAAAGCCTTCTCTGAAGCGACTTCTTTTTTCAACAGGTTCAGCAAGCAGGTTGATAATTAATTAATCAACCTTTTAATCCTCTTTCACTAAAGTGACCACCTATTTTTGAAGCGTGGATAAGCGTGGAAAGAATAACAAATAATAATAATAAAAAAATTTTTTCAAATAACGAATAAATGAATAAATCTATAACAACGAATAACAAATAAAAAATAACATTTTTTTTCTTTTTTCTTATTTGAATAATAAAATATTCGAAATGCCCTACACTGGTTTCAACGCATCATTCCATTCTATTAAAATAATTTAATAAATTAAGATTATATAATGATTCAGTAGTTCCTATTGAAACCAGTATTGGATTGATATATCCCGCTATAGCTAACTTTGCTTTGAAAGTTTGCGGTAATACTTGGACTGAACTTAAAATCAGTTAATTTCTATGAAACATCGAATATTAGTATATTTAACAGGTTTAAACACGAATTACTCTCACCAATTCTGGGTCCAAATAATAAAAAGGAAAAATCTTTAATATTTAAATTTATTGGATTTTTTTGAAGATGTTTTCTTAACACAGCAGTTTCTTCAATAAAAAAACTTAAAATCGAAAATTATTTTCCATTATTACAATATTTCAAACGCGTGTATTTGAAATTTTATAAATTTTTCTGTTAGAACAAAGTAATCGGGGGCAACATTGTGTAACGACCTTTCTTTATAGCTGGGATGATACTCAGTCTCGTCCAAGGTTCGTCCAGTAATTTATTGGTTGCACACCAGTGCACATTTTTATTCTGACTTTCGTTTACTTTATACTTTATTTCGTTAATACTAGATTCTATTACAAATTTAGATTACAGGATTAAATAGTTTTAAAAGAAAATAGTATGTTTAGTGTAGGTCCAAACTCTTAGTGATACTGCAGCTGATACTCTTGCGCGTCGTAGGTGGGCGTCGATTACGATGTTGTAGTTCGCTTTGTTTTCGATGCAGCGGAGCTGTCGACGTCGGCGTGGTTGATGCGACTGATGGCATCTGCGTGTTTGAGGAGTCGTAACCCACGGGGCAGAGAAGCTTTACGATGGCCGTGGAGTCGTAACCCGCGGGGCAGAGAAGCTTTACGATGGCCGTGGAGTCGTAACACGCGCTGCAGAGAAGCTTTACGATGCGGCTGGTTGTCGATCCGACTCTGCGGAGTTTTTTGTGGACTTCGACGTTGTAGTCCTGATGAGGTTGATGGTTGCCTTTGCTGTCGCTACTGTCGTTGCTGCTCGGTGTTGCTAGCTAGAATTTACTCACCAGTTTTTTGTTTGCTGTTTGGCGGTCCGGACACGAATCTCCTTCTTTTGTGTTTGGTGCCTGGTTTAATATACGCCGCGAACTCAATCTATTGTTCACGTGTTCATTATTGTGCAATCCGTGTGACAGAAAGAGACTGTAATTATTGAACTCTAATTTTCGACCGTGTATGTTCGTCTATTCATTGAGGTGGTGTGTGTTTTTAATGTATGTTTTATTGGGGAAACCTTACCGTTGCGTTTGCTTTTTGTAGGCTTCATATCCTGCGTTTTATCGATGTTGGATTTGAAGGTGTTAAATGTCGACGGTATGGGTGTGTATGCCTCTGATATTGCTTATTTGCAGTGTGTCTCCATTATTCGCTTTTTGCCAGCTTGTATCTGCAGTGTTTTTGATTCGTGGTACTGCGACGAAACTATGTATGTATGTATGTGCGGTGTTTTAATGTACGCCATTTATTATTGTTCCTGTTGATGTGTTTGCAATTTAAATATTGTCTTTTTGCTACAATACGTTTTTCTTCACCTGAAAATTATGATAAACTTGTAAACTTGATAAACTTACAAAAAGCAAGCAATTCATGTCGTTATATATGAGCCACATGAATTGTAATCTTCCATATCTTGATTTGGTATTTCGTTAGCTGAGCGTAATAGTTCTTGGGAAGCACGATTTTTAACGTTAGTCTGATAAAAAGTTTTTATTGTGCAATGAAAGCTGTGGTTTCAAGTAACTTCAAATTATTTTTTTCGCAGTCCAAGAACGTTGCCATTTATCTAACACAGCCTCCCATTTTGCGAGAGAACGTTGCAACTCTGCAGGCGGAAAACGAGCAATCGTATTTTTCGTCGATATCTGATTCGATTGTATTTTTGGTTGACGTTACAGGTGTTTCTTTTTTTGTACCGTATGTTGTGATTTTTGAAATATAGACTACCCTAGCATGACCTCCCTCAGAAAGGTTACCCGAATTCCAATTTAATTCCTCAATCTAATAAAGAATTTTAAATAATATTATAAATATAAAGAAATAATTAATATAGTAAAATTAATTCATTCATCTCGCCTTGCTCCTCATTCATTTGCTGCTGTTGTATTTGCCGATGTATTTCCTTTCTCTTCTTTTCAATCATTTCCTGCACCAATTTATGGACTTCGACAAGTGGAAATTCCATTACTTGGTACATCAAAGAGTTTCCAAACCCCAGGAAAACCCGTTCCATGGATTCTCTTTTTTGTTCTTGTTTTTTGCGCTGCCGCCTCTGCATCATCGTTCTCTTTTAGAGCGTGACGCTCTACTCGCCCCGCACGTCATCGAGTGTCTTCTCCCTTTGTTCAAATCTTTCTCTGTTGTATTTATGCTTGTTCCGTTACAGCGCACTTCTTTGGTCGTACCTCGTTGTTCTCCGAGACTGTCCACATGGCATTTTTCTTTAATTTATTTAGTTCACTTTTCAGGACTGGTTCAACTCGTGTTCGTCGGTATTGAAGTTGGAAACGGAAAATGCACAACAATATGGAAATTTGTGGAAAACAATAAAAAGACAGCGGATAAAATGCTACAAACCAGAGTGAGCGGACAGCATTGCATAAAATTTTGAATAAATAATAATACTTGAATAAAAATTAATAAAGAAAAAAAAAGTGCTTACCAAAATTATTGCTTATTGCTGTTCGGATATTTTCTGCGTTCTAATTTGAATTGCTTATTGTGTCGTTGTGCTCCGGTTCCATTCTATGTTCACCTATGTTTCTTCGGGCCAGTTCCTACATCCATTGAACATTTATTGCATCATTGTTTTCGTTGAAGAAGTTATGCAAAACACTCTTATGCACTCTTTATTATTAGCGGTGCATTTTTAATATGATTGTCGATTCCTTTACCGATTCTGCGAAACCTTGCTTTCAAATGTCAAAAAACATTTTCTACAACTCGTCATATAGCTTCCAATTTAAATGTATATAAACATTTAAAGTGCTCACCTGTAATCCACCACAGCAAGTAGAACCATGGAATACCATCCCTTGTAGTTGTAGTAATCCACAGCATCTTCAGCAGACGATCGCACTTCGATATGGCAACCATCTGAAATAAATAAACAGATACGCAAACTAAACTACCTAAACGAATGGATATAAAATATACAACTCACCAATTTCACCAAGGCATTGTGGAAATCCTAATTTACTAAAGCCGCGCGTGCAATCATCTATTACTTCCTCCGTTATGGGATACTTGTTCAAGTATTTGGGTTTCATTACATTCCAGACTTCTAGCCAGAAATCCTTAATTATTACGCAAGCAGCTGCTTTGGAGACACCGAAGAGGTTGCAGAACCTACGGTTCTGTATTCCGCCGAGGAACCTAGTGCATACACGGCGATTGCAACCCTCTTACAATGGTGTCGCCACACGAAAATTTGTGTTCTGCCTGCCAATGCCTTTCAACCAGAGGTTGAAACTTTTATAACTTTTATCAAAAAAGTCTTTTGAATAACTGTTATCAAAGACTTTTATTTTTAAAAGTCTTTAATAAAAGTTATTTTGTGACTTTTTTTTTTAAAAGTCTTTGATAAAAGTTATTTTGAGACTTTTATTTTTAAAAGTCTTTGATAAAAGTTATTTTGAGACTTTTATTTTTAAAAGTCTTGGGAAAAAGTCTTTTGAGGACTTTTTCGTCTAACTTTTTTGAAATAAAAGTCTTTTTTAAAAGTCTTTTGAAGAAGAAATGCGCTGTGGCGAACGGTGGAGGAACATGAATGAATACATATATCGCTATCAGATTTGGTGCGAAGTAAAGAATATTTGCTTGAATCGTCACTCAGCGCACGCTGCGTGTGTGTATCAATATCTCGACCGCAGCCCTTATCGGCAGCGGGTACAGCGGCGACAATGCTTTAAAACAACAACTCATTGCTCAGCTTGTGTGTGAATGACTGTGTTGTTATTGTTGATTGCCCTGCAAACATTTTCGATCGCGGAAGAGTCGCGCAATAATCGTAAAGGCGATCGCTCTTCTAAACATCTTCTGGAAGAGTCGCGTAATAATCGTAAAGGCGATCGCTCTTCTAAACATCTTCTGGAAGAGTCGCGGAAGAGTCGCGTAATAATCGTAAAGGCGATCGCTCTTCTAAACATCTTCTGGAAGACTCGCGCATTCATCGCGCTCGTCCAACAATCGTCCAAATGTTTGCAGGGTGTTTACGTTATAGGGTTATAAAGGATTTAAAGCAGAACTACTAATGCAATGAATTTTGATCGAAAAATTGTTATTGGTATCAAAATCTAGTTAGTCGCATATCACTTTAGAGTTAGTTAACTCTCAAACGGCTGCACCGATTTCGATGCGGTTTTCACCATTGTATTGCAAATTTTTAATTCAATCGTATTCATTGATGAGATTTTTTTTTACATTATAATTTTTATCTATCTATATATCTATCTATCTATATCTATGATTTTAAATACTTTTGCGTCGCTGATTTGGAGCAAAGGCAAATCTTGTAACCAAAACAGAAGGTACAGAACCCTGTGGATGTGTTGGCGTACCGTACGATTTTTTTGTGACAGGTATTGCAAACAGATATCGCATTTCAGCACACAAAACACATTGTTGTTGTTTTTCATTTTCACAACTTTTGTTGAAACTAATGCATTTAATGATGGGAATTTCCATGCCTGTTTTGCCTTAACCCTTTCGTGTGATATATGCACATATTTCTACTTACAAAAATGGTGGAATGCAAAAATGATCATTATATTGCAGAGCAATAAAAAAACAAAAGGACAGAACAGAAATTTTCTTAGAAATTCTGAAAAATTACGCTGGCATTTTAGGTACCATGTTTGTCGGCTTTATGGAGTCCAATAATTGGTGTACTATCAGGTGAACAAAATACAGATTCTTCGTGTCGGATATGCTGATAATATTTTTTCCTTCCGTATATGAATTGTGCATAGGAGCGCTACAATCGACTCGTACATCGCGTTCGCTTTGGATCATCCCAAAGCTGCAGGCATTCAAAGCAAAAACACAGAACACAGCAGCCGACAAACCAAAAAGTGTTATTTGGTTTCATTTATAAAAATCAAGACACGAGCTTTTAGGCCAGGGGTACGCGAAGGTAGGAAACAGATTCATAAGGAAAGCAACAAAAAACTACAAATCTATGTGTGAAAAACGCATGTGGTGTGAGGGAGCTGTCGCGATATCAGCAGTGCACTCACTCACACGTGTGGCTGAGAAACCAAAGGCTTTGCTGCCGTTTGTTTTCATTCCTTTGTCTGGTTCGCAGCAACGGCCGCAGCCAGCGTCGATTTTCTCTGTCGACCCAAGTCCCGGCACGATATCATGTTGTTCTCAACGAGTAGCCTGCGTTGAAATCTCTTTATAATATATACTCGTTGACTCTGTTCAGCTGCTTTTTTCGATCCCTGCGTCGAAATTATTTTCATTTTTTTGTTTGGTTTGTTTGCATGTGTGTGGATCTGCACAGTGGAGTGCAGCACTCCTGTTGAAAAATATGGGTTAATATGAGAAACTGAGTCCAAAAAGCGATCGTTCCATCGCAAATGTAATGGCAAAATATTAGAGTTGCGGTTGACGGTGTCAAAAAGATATCTGAAAAAGAACAAAGGGACGGGACGAAGTGTATGGGACCGACTCGAGCTGTGTTCAGCAAGGTTGCTGCTCCATTGGTGTGGGCTAAGCCAATGAAGGGGGAGTCACAGTGGGTCGTAGAGGGGTGAGTTGTAACACGGTTAAAATTGCCTCCTAAAAATTAATGCTAGAAAATATAATAATTACATGGTAAACACTGACATCTAGTTGGAGATTGCTAGTTGCCCTGCACTGAAAATTTGTGGGATTTATAAACGTAGGAATTTGAAATTCAAGCGATTTCATTAATGGTTATATTAAAATTGTATTATACAAAAATTATTGATGATCCCGTTTGATCGTGAAAGATTGTTCCTATTTTCCAAAATAAGTTCAATTTTGAAGTTTTTTTTCGCTTTCATTTAGCTGCTGAAGTTAAATGAAAAGAAATACCTTTTCTGAACACATTAGAATTTGCTTGAATAGAAAGAAATCTTGTCTAAATTAAAATGAAAACAAACAATTTTTTGTATATTTTTGCAGAATAAGAAAAAACGTTTATTATTACAATGAATAAGAGACAAACAACAACAAATGAGAAAACGCAATAAAAAACTTAAAATTAAAGAAATGTAGTTCCCATAAGTTCGTTAAATTTTTCATAAAAAACGGAAAAAATGTATACAATAATTAAAAAAAAAAAATAATAAAAACCATAAAAATATTAAAAACAATAAAAAACTGCCGAAATCACGTTTAAAAAAATACAAATGTAAATAAATAAATAAAAAAAAATAAAAGCTCTAGAAGTAATTATATAGTATGTTTATAAAACAAATAAAAAATGCTAAAATTTATCACAAAGAAATCTGTAATAAAAAACAATTATATTCTAATATAACTCTAGTAATTGTGTAAATTTATCTTCAATTTATTTATAATACCCTGCCCCAACCCCTTTCCCCATCCTTCCCACATACATACATTTATTAATATATATATTATTACATGTATATTTTTGTTTTTTATACATTCGTGTTGATTTAATACTGTCAAATATATTGACTCTCCCTCCTGCTAACCACCGTCGCATATCTCACACTCCCCACTCCAGCTTCTCTCCTCTGGCCTGTGTCAGCAGGGAGAGAGAGTGAGAGAGTAAATTGAAGATAAATGCTAGGAAAATGTTGGAAGTCAAAATATTTTTGTAAAATTTAGCAAATAACTTATAAAAACAAGAAAAACAAAAAGTATAGTTCTGTATGTAGTATGTATTAATTTAATGAAAATCGTATAAGTAAACATAATAGGAAAAGTTGTAATATTTTTATAAAAACTGCCATTTATTAAATATACACATAAATGTAAAGCTAACAAAAAACAATGTATGTAAAATATAAAAACACAAACACACATCTGTAAAGCCAACAATGCTGCCCCCAAAAATGTATCCTACTGACTAAATTTAGTGCTGCTCAAATTAATAAGCTTTGAACTGTGGAAAGTCACTTGAGCTTGCTGTATAGAAAAAAAAGGCTACAGATACCTGAGATTGAGTTAAGCAACAGACAGACCTAATGAAAATTACTGAGAATGTCTTAAAATCGTAGTAGATCGTTTGAAAAATTACTGAAGCGATGAAAGCTTCCATCATCATCATCGATCGGTTTAATAAATTAATGAATGTTTTGGAATTAAAAAATGCAATGTTTTAATTAAAAAAGAAAACATTTGCATTTAAAAATTGACATCAAACTTGAAATGTTCCATTGATAGACTTTTTTATCCTTCTGTCTCTGCAACTTTCTTCAAATGTGCATATTGACGTCACACAACAGCATTGTTGGCTATTGCGTAAATGCGATAAAACATTGTATTAGATTTAGAATTAAAAGAAATTGTTAAAGCAAAAAATGTGCTCCTTCCTTCTATGAAGGTCTTTATTTATAAAACAAACACAAAACAATTATGTCATAGCATTAATTAAATCCTATTTAAGTAAAATAATAATTGTTAAAAGGATGTGCAGTTAATAATTAGAAAGTCCGTAAGAAAAACCAACCGAAAAATCCCTAATGTCAAATTAAATACTGTATCTGCTTGACAACAGCACAACAGCAACGCATACGTATGCCATCACAAAATAACATCCATCCTCCACGCTTCCATCCTTTAAACATACATATTAAAATTCATGAATAAAGATGCAACATTATATCCATATTTATATTTCCATAATCCAACGTATATTTTTTGAAAGTCACTTTAAACATAATCTTCCTTGTCACCACTCCATCATCCCCACCGCGATCCTTTTTTTATTGTCCTTGCAAACGTACAACAGTTTAAATTTGTAACTACGTGTGCGTGCTACGTTGTGTTGTTGTCCTTTTGTTCCCTTTTATATTTTATAGTTTTATATACTCTAAATGTCCTTATCCGCACCCTTCTCTCGCGATTCTAAGCGGTTTTTCCCCATTACTAATATTTTTACAACATGTCCAAATCATCTTTCATTTGTATCATTACATACATATTTTGCTGCACATCTTTATCTCTCCATCTCTATATTTATATAGATATGTATATTAAAATTAGTCAGTCTTCTTTTCTTATTGTTTTGGCATCTCATTTCCAAAGAAAACTTATTGTGAATGCAAGAAAAAAAAAAAAAAAAACCAAAAAAAAAACAAAAAACCAAACAAAAAATCAAAATAAAAATAAAAAACAACTTAAACACACTCACTAAGCACACAAAACCGTGATAAGTGTTTAAAACACACACACATATATAAAATATATACTGTAAAAATGTTGTGAAACAAGTAAATAAAGGATTCAGCATTCCAGCAGAACAACAAACACAACAACAAACGAATGTCTTTTTATTAAATTTGGAATTTTAAATATTTTTTTGGAATTTATAAAAGAGCCGCCGACGTTTAGCGGCGGTAACAAGGTAAGTGAAGATTATTTTTTGAATTAACTGTTACCATAAATAAAGTGTTGCATGGGAAGAGAACGACAATCGAATCGAACAATTAGAGGATTCATTTCTACTAACTACATACCTCCACAGGCCAGAAGAGTAAAAAAATAGATTTGATCATGACACACGACTACAATATACTTTTGCAACTAAATTTATTGAAATAGAAACGCACTTGATCTTTTTTTTTTGGATTTGGATTTTTATTTGGATTTTTAATTTTTAGTTCAGAGAACATGGATGATTCTATTTTTTTGCCATTTGTTTGAAACTGTTTCAGTTGATTTCTTAAACTAACAAAACAAACTGATTTGATTATTTTTTCGGCTATTCTTATCAAACAGTTTCAACATTTTATGAGAATAAAAAAACAAACTACAATAAATTCCTTTCTTTTTTTCTTTTTTTTTTGTAGAAATAAATATTGATGCCGCCGACAATGTGTAAAACGTACAGGTTGTCAGGACATTTTTTTAATGAACAGAAAAAACAATTAAATAATAGTTTTTGATTTAACAAAATAAAACTCTGCTTTAGAAAGTTTTTCACAGCTCTCTTCTCTGAATATGCGTCTGGAAAATTTGGAATTTTGTTAATACGTAATTAAAGCGAGCTTTCAGAGTAACAACAATGAAGGAAATCCATTGATTGGACAACTCACAAGTCAGCGAGGAAGACATTATTTGAAATTTTCATTCCAGGCCTTTTAAACACTCTACTGTGAAATTCTGTTGAAAATCTTGTTAATTTGAAAAAATATTGAGCTTTCCATTCAGTTTTCAGATGACATGCAGCGACTGCCGCACAAATTCCGAGAGTGATCCCATCTCATCTCATCCTGCCGCCCAGTTGTAAACCGTTCATTGAATTGGATTCAGGCTTTTTCAGTTGTGGGCATGCTGTTGTGATTGTTATTGTCATATATGTTGTTATTGTTATGTTGAATGATGTGTTTTCCGTTCGATTCCACGTAATCGCAATTGAGAACAATTTTTCTATCTGGAAATCGGTATTGTGATGGTTCTCCCCCACTTTGTTTGTTGCGCACTTGTGCCGCAGCCTTCATTATTGTTCATTCGGCAGATCCTGTCTTTCTTTTTCTTCTTCATCTTTGTATTGTTGTTGGTTGGTGTACTCAAGCGAGCTCCCCGATGTTTCGCAACACCGCTTGAGTGCATGCTGCTCCTCTTCATCCTTTTTTAATTGTTTTTCTCCCTTTTTTAAATTGTTTTTCGTCTTCCATCTCAACACTTGATTTGATATCAGTTCATAGCTGGTCATATTTTCTTTATCGTTTCCTAAGTTTTGTCGCATTGTGTCGCACACGATCCGCAAATCGCATCCAGACTCTTCTCTTGCATTGTCGCGTTAATCCTCTTGTGTTCTTAAAATTCCCAACACAATATTTTGTCTGTAGCTGCTGCTTCCTCTGCAGGATGTGTGTGTGTGTGTGAGCGCGGTTCAATTTTTTTTTAGAATTTATTTGTTTAGTATTTTTTGTAATTTCGAAATCAACCATTGTATCAATAGGGCTGTGAGAATTGACTCTGACTACTTAAACCCAAATGAAGGCGTTCGTTGTTGATGTTCCCTCCCTGAAAGAATAACATGCATTATTTTTATTATTCTCGAAAAGTATTTGAAGGAGAACAAGAGCAATTCTTACCGCAGTGAATGAAGTCACATCTTGTGAGAGGATTCCGTCCATTTGGGAGATCTGTCCAAAATCCTGTGATAATTCCGGTTGTTGCGACAGCGTAAAGCCGCCGGGTTGACTCATATTCTGCGACATGTTGCGTTGCGTCAGCGGTGGAGCAGTTTGCGAATTTGTCGTCGATCCAATGAGACTGCTAGTGGTTGAGTTGCTAGCAGCAATACCAATGCGAACTTTTGAGGGCTGCAATTTGCCCGAACCAGGTGCCCCAAAACCGCTGCTTTTAGCCGAGGCTAGTCCACCGGCGCCAACACCACCGATACCGCCGCCGCTAACGCGACGCCCTTGTTTAGCAGCCGCTTGTATTGCTTGCTGATGCTGATTGTAGAAGCGCGGCGGGATGTTGCTCATGTTCATGAACATTCCAACTGGAACCGGCATATTGTTCATGGCGGCTTGAGCACGTTCCGGTGAAATATAACTAATGGAATCATGATGGCTCCACTGATGGTTGGCGCCCACGTGCGATGGCAGCGGACCACCACCGCGATGAGCCTGAGTATTGTGGGCACTCTGCTGCCCGTAACCAGTCATAAAATTATTTAGATTTTGTGCTGATTGTATAGTGCCAGGGTTACCGAATCCCCCCATGTTTCCACCGTAACCAAACGCACCCATTCCACCGCTACCAACAGTCCCACCTCCGATGCCTGTGCCAAAGCCTAAACCAGTGTTGCCGGCGAATGGGGCGCCACTCCCGCCGTAATTGCCCATATTTGCATTGTAACCGAAGTGACCAGATCGATCATATATAGAACCAGGAATCATGGCTTCCTTGGCATCGGCCATCATCGTGGTCATAAAATGTGCACCCATATTCATGGTGTTGACAATCTTTTTGGGTTTCTGGAACTGTATGAGGGACTCTTTTAGATTGTTCAGTGAACCCTCGACAAGCACTTTACGGTCCTTGTAGAAATTTAATAAATGATTCCAAAGAGGCTGTTTAGAAAGCACTTTCGGATTGCCGACTATTATGGTGCCGTATTTAGAACGTGTCAGAGCAACGTTTAAGCGGCGAGGATCGTTCAGGAAACCGATACCTATGTAAAAAAAACATGTCTTTTAGAAGTGGTATGAATGGAAGCCGGCAATCTGCTCCTGCTTACCTTGTCTCTCGTTAGACCGAACGCAAGACATGATGATTATGTCCTTCTCTCTGCCCTGGAATGCATCCACGCTGGCGATTTCAATCTCTTGATATAGTTTCGAGTGTAGGCTACCCTGATACTGCATGTATTGGACCAAATAAGCGCGCTGCCCTTCGTACGGTGTAATGATGCCAATCTGCTCTGGTTTAACGCCCGCTTTAAGGAAGCGCGTCGTAATCTTCTCCACGTTGGCAGCTTCAGTTCGATTCAGATACGAAGTTCCAGAGCCTGCGATTTCCTCTTGCCCCTGAGTGACCAGGAAAAACATTGGCCGATCGGGTTGTGGCCAAGGAAAATCAATTTTCAGCTTCCGATCTTCTGCGCAGACGCCGTTCTGCAGCGATCCCTCGTAAAAGAAATTCGATGGAAACTGCGAGAGCTCCGGATGCATGCGATACTGAACTTCGAGACGAAAAGGGCGAATTCCCAAAACTACCAGACGCTCGAAGAGACTCTGCGACAGACCGGCGCGTGCTGCTTTCTTACACATCACAACCGGACCCAGTTGGCAATGATCACCGACCAATATCAGTTGCTTGGCGCCCAAGACTACAGGCACCATACACTCCGGTTCAGTGGATTGCATCGATTCGTCAATTAGTATCGAGGTGAATTTAATGCGCGCCAAACGCCCATCTCCAGCGCCGACACAAGTGCAGCAGATGACATCTGCGGCCTCCAACAACTGATGCTCAGAGGCTCGTTTTAATGTGCGATAACGTTTCTCATCGGCGGAACTAAGTTCTCCGGTTTCGTCCTTTAGTTGTTGCAATTTCTTCAGTTCGGTGTTGGTGTCCATGTTACGTATTTGATTGTGAAGAGCCAAGAAACTGACTGGGCTATCGATGGCTTCGCGAGATTTTGCGCAAACGCGCACCACTTTCAGGTTTGTGCGATGTATTTTCTCCGTCAGTTGATCGACTGCGGTGTTACTGGGCGCACAGACGAGTACGGTGCCGCCGTGTTGCTTCACCAACTGATAAACAATTGTAGCAGACGTGACCGTTTTGCCAGTACCCGGTGGACCTTGATTTTTCGCAAAAGTATTATAAAAATTACATATATTGAGATGGTGTCTAAGGAAAATGATTCTAACCTTGAATTAAACTTAGTGGACGCTGTATAGCGTGTTTGACAGCGTAGACTTGAGAACGATTCAGATCTGGTAAATTTGGAGCACTAAACAGCTTCGGAATGGGACCACGAAAGATGACTTCGTCGCTGCCGTCATGACGTCCATGACCCAGAAGTCGAGAATAGATATAATTGGACACCGAGTTGCGATCCATCGCGAAGACCTTCAGAGCACGTGACATGCGATCAAAAGAGGTGCACTTCCAAATAAAATCAACAGCAAAGTTTGAGGTGCACTTAACAGGTGCACCAGCGGATGATTTCAACTCTAAACCAATGTCTTCGCCATAGTTATCGGGCACTTTGATAACGTGGCCGATTTCGTTCCACGATTTGTGCATCTCGCCAACGTAACGCAAGCGCAGTTCATCGCCATGCATCAGCTTCATGTCCGAATCGGTTTTGGCCAGCGTAAAGTATGCGATCGTCTTCTTATTCAAGCCTACATCCCAGCGAACTTCGATCCCCTCCTGAGTCTGTGATTCCTTCAATTTCTTATCGTACTCTGCCTCAAGGCGAACCAGAGGGCCGAAAATTTTCTCATATTGATACCCATCTTCATAGCGCAACAGCACTTGCGACGGCTCCGTATCAATGCCGGGTTTCTCCAAATCTTGAAAAGTGGCTTCAATGTTTTCCTTCCAGAGCTCTTCGAGTTTATTGATTTGTGCTGCAGAAATTTGGCGAGCACGCAACTGTTCTTGCTCAGTGGGAATTTTAACGAGCCAGGGCAAAAACGAACGATCGCTAATCAAGGGTTTCCACTGATCCTGATCCCAATTCATGTCCTTTAAAGAGTTTTGTGCTGCACAAGGCTGACTAAAGAAACGATTGAAAGATTACGAACCATTAAGAAACCAAAAATTAGAAACGAGTGATGGTTAATAAGTTCAATATTATTCTTCTGAATTTACAAAAGCCATTAAAATTGTAAATAACTTGAAATTAACTGAACTCAAAGCACTCACCGACATAACAACACCACCACGGAATCCGCTTTGGCCGGTATGAAGCCCAACACGAAAACATTTCGCACGCCACATGAGTAACATTCCAGCACCGTCTCCCCCAGCGGTCCATCCGAATGCAGTGTCACCTCGCGGTGCTTGGCACGCACCAAGTGGTTGACGATGTGAGAGCCAGAGGTACTTCCACGGCCATTGCAGAACCACTTCTTGCAATTGTTACACATTACAACAGTACCGGGATCGTGTATGCCGCAGTACTTGCAAGCATGGGATGGCAGTTCCCGAACAGCCAACACTACATCATCATCCTCCTCCTCGAATTGCAGCTCGGCTAGGCCATTCGTAATGGAGCCCAACTTGGACTGTATATCAAGTTTACGGCCAAATGGCTTCGAAATTAGAAATGAATGTATGAAGCACGTGTTTTGAAAGGGCCTTATCTAGATACTCACCTGTACACCAACTATCGCACTACTAGCAGTGGATCCAACGCCTGGCGCTAGACCTTCCAGCTGCGATGCTTGAGTCTGACTCTGCGACGGAATCGTAAAGTCACGAAAGTCAAACTCCGACGCTTGTGTGTCGGCACCAATCAAATCATTCTCCTCGGTGTCTAAAAAAGTCAGGGTCTGTGAACTTGGCCCATACGACGCATCTACACTCATTGCTGTGCTTTAAAAAAAATCGTTTCACAAAAGTCGCTTTCTGTTGTCAAACGTACGCGACGAATGTCGTCGCACGTTGACTGCTGAAATGATTTGTCACGTCTCAAGATTTTTTGTTCACACGCTTTTTGCGACGACAAATATTGTCGCAATCTTCTTTTCTGCCTTTTCTGCAATCAACAATTTAATTGTTGCGTCTCCCTACTTAAACACATAGGAGTGGATTGTTGCTTTAAAATTATAATTTAGAATCAATTTTGTTCCACCAAGTTTAATTGTTGAACTTTTTGCGCGAAATCTCCTCTTCGCTCACTTCCTTTAAGAAAGTTCTGCTATTAAATGACTAAAAAGTGAAAGAATATCGAGCAAAGAAAAATTCCGAAACATATCTTGAGCTGCCACATTATCAAAATTGTTTTTGATAAAGTATTTTTATTATAAACGAAGTGAGAAGAAAGAAACAAAGGTTAATTAATATGGCCGCTTTTGAGAACCTAAATCACAGATAAATTTTTATGGCAAACCAACCGCTTTATTACCGTATTAACCCTTTTTTGTATTAAGTACCTTGCAAAGTAGTATGATAACTAGAGCTACACATATAAGTAGGAATAATGTAAATAAAATTAGAAAAAGAATTAAATAAATTAATATCAATAAATAAACTACTATTCAACGTTTGCATGTATTATAAGACTTACAAGGTAAAACAATTTCAATATTTTATTGTTCTATTTTGTAATAATTTCTTATTCTTATAATAATTATGGTGGCAACACCTTAGAGTGAAAGAGAATACTATGATCTGCTTAACCATAAATAAGAAAGAGATATATATAATTTATAGCGCCCACGATATTTTTGACATGTTACTTTTTGTAGCACTGAGCATTTCTTTATGATATACAATGTTCAATGGGTGGTTCAGCTGTGGAAAAAAATATACATATGATGTTTTTAGGCGTCACACATAAAACATCTAAACTTCAAAATTAGATCAGATAAATTTTAAAGTTTAGAAAACTTTTACTGAGGTAGAAAGAGGTAAACTTTAAACAATTTGGATTATATAGACTGAGAAGCTAAACATTATATGAGATTTAATTTTTTATTTTTTAATTAGCACACATCCATATACATATGTTATAAACGTGTTATTTTGGTGTTATTCCTATGGTTCGGTTCCATAACCATGGACATGTAGTGAAAGTTTCCTTAAAAAACGTCCTCTCATTTCAACATATTGTTCAGAGTTTTTATATAACGATAACTAATAATTCCATAAAATTAATATTGGAATAATATTAAATAGAATGCAAAATTAATAGAATTCGGTGAGAATTCGGTGAGAATTCATTTTCACTGTCATTCTCGACACATTCAACATTTTTCACCATTGTTGCGAGTAACAAATTCAAAGCATCTCCTTACTTGGCATGTCAGACAAGGGCTCCAATGAATTTATTAAACATAATAATCAAGCACGCCTTTAAATAAAGCCTTCTAATATATGTACATAATGAAGTTCAATGCTTTTGCGGTTGATCCAGATTTTCACTGCCATCGTCGTCGAGATTTCAACTTTCAAAGTGAACAATTGTAGCATTTTAGTTACTAGGATTGTTTGTTGCTGGATGGAAAGTGAAAAGCACGTGTGAAAAACATGGAAAATCTGATGAAGCCATTCAAATGTATGCATTAACAGACGACCGTCTGCGTGAGTTGGATGAAATGAAGATCACAGACGTCGTTAGAGAAACAGTTGCAGAGGCGTAACTTAAGAGACGGACTTAAGGAAAGTTACTCCTTAAACTTCTTCCTTTCTTACGAAGTTAAACTGTTTACTATTATAGAGTGAGTAGTTAAAAAGTTCACACTTAATTTCAATCATAAGGTTAATCAATGATTGGAACCAATGTTTCACAATTAATAACGGAATCATTCTCTTTATGATTAAATATGATACAATTCTCATCCAGAATTGGAACAGTTCGAGAGAATTTTAAATTATTATCCATTGTCGATTGATTAACATTGATTATTGCCCGAAATGCGTGTATTTCAATGTATTGCGATTATCTACAGTCCCCCTGATCACATCCTCGGTATTGTGGCTCTGTAATGTCTTAAATCTAAGCAGCTTGTGGCATACTTTCGACGCCAATATATTTTCCACTCGAGTTTCCCCAACTGAACGAACCGAGGGAAAAATCTCATGTTTTCTCAGGTCCCATTGTTGCCTTGAAAAAGGTTTTCTTCTCGAAATGCAAAAATGACAAAGTTGAAAAGTTCGCGTGTTCGTTGATGCGTGTTAATATTGTTGCTAATAATTTCCACAGTCTTGTTTACTTACTTTTTATTTGTTTTCACTACATTTGTACAGATGTATGTATAAATTATAGAAATTAAATCAAAGATGATTTAAAATTCCAGTACGATTTCAAGAAATGATCTACATAAGTTAATTAAATGCATAACTAATATTTCATTCACAGTGAATCACATTTCTTCCATTCATTAGGACTTCCTCCCCCCCCCTGGTCCATCAACCCAAGCAACACCTTTGATTATACAGAAAAGTGAATGAATGAATGAATGAATGAACGAATGACTGAATGGGTTTTATGATTAAAATCGAAATGACGACATGATAAGAATGTTTCGTTTTTTAGTGTGTCATTAAAATAGCTCTAAATGCTTTTTTTTGTAACTGTAAATTTTATTATTATTATTATTTATTGTTATTAGGTAATTTCAATCAATCGGTAAGTTTATCTTTTAACTGCTCAGTGTATGTCCAATGGTAACTGTAAATCTATAGAGGAGGTCACTGTACTACATCACATGGTGACCTTGTTTAATAAATTCATATACGGTGCTTGTGCTTAGAACCTATTCGATAATACAAAAAATCGAATACTATTACGAATAGCAATAAACTCAAAACTTTATTCTGGATATAAAACAGAAATATTATCTGTATCAAAGTCGGTTTTCATTCGTCTTTCGATTAAATCACTTTTTAAAATAGGAGAGTATAAAGAATACGACGCCGATGACGCTGAGGGATGCAAACCGTTATTTTTCATTGGGTTTCCCCTCAGAAATCTCAAAAGCATTTCTTATAATATGCTGGCTCATGTTTGTATCTATAATTAAGTAGCTTTAAAGCACAATAAAAGTGCACTTTATTTAATGAAAAAATATTATTAATAATTTCAATAAAAGATTTTCACCAAATAAAGAAATAAATAAAATATATTCGCCCCAATATTATAAACCGTTATATTGAGTTATTACATTAACTGTATATTGAGTTATTTTTAATCTTGAAAAAAACTGCAGCAGCACAAAATCAATGCATTTTATTCAATACACACAATAATTTTGTACATTAAGTAAGTGAATAGAATTGCTGTTGTTGTTGCTTTTGTTGTTTTTTTTGCCACTGCAAGTCGAAAACTAACGCCAAAAGGCGGCGCTACGGCACACCTTTCATCGTATGGAGATTTAACAAGAGTGTAGGGGGGCGGGGTGGGGCGAAAAACGAAAAAAAGGAAGGTTTTTTGTTGTTTTGCCTGCAGTGCCTCATGACAGAACTGAATGACTTTAATGCTGTTTGTCCTTGATACAGCACGGTAAATGTTGCGGTTATTGTTGTTGTTATTCTAGTGCTAATGTGCCGTTAGGTTTTTGCTTAACTTCCGCCTGCGCACTTTGTCCGCGTTGTACTCGTATACTCGAGTATGTGCCGTATATGAACCGTGTATATGCCGAAAGGTGCTGCAAAGATACTTAACAACAACAGCTATAATAATAATAATAATAATAATAATACAACAGTAATAACAACAACAATCTCTGAAATGACTATGATGACGACTGACAGACGTGGTTTTCAATTTTGTCCACTCTCTGCACACAACAATAAATGCAAGTTTTTATGTTGTTTTGCTTTGTTTTCGGTTGAGCAGAACCCGGTTTAGAATTTAATAACAATAACAACAAACACAAAAGCAAAGACAACAACAATAGCTGCAAAAAGCAGCAGCAATTTCTGTCACTCGATTTTTCATAACATTTGAAATCTCAGCTTGTTGACTATTATTTAATTTTCTTAGTCATTTGTTAATTTTAACTCAGTTTTATCCGGGTTTACAACCATTTGCAGGTCTTTAAGGAAGCCTAAACTAACGTTCAATAATAAACTCAATATTCAAGATATGTTTTAATTAAAATGCAATTACCTGAGTTACACTTCAATATAATCGATATAATCGATATTTATTGCATTGATAATTGACATCTTTGAATATCTTTGGCATCGCGAAGTATAATATATTAATTTAAAGGTAGATAAGTGTTAATAAACATATTTATTATACACAAGTAAAGAAAGAAAACGCAGAGCTCGAATAGTTATAGAACATAGAATTAAATAGAAAGAATATATACCATATTAATTTCTTTTAGTTTAAAAGAAAATTATTTTCGAATTTCAATAGAAAAATTCTTATAATTGACATTCTAAAAGTTGAATAAAATTTTTGGATTTAATTTTAACATTTCTTGGTTTTGTTGTAGTTGTTTGTAAATATTTGCTTTTTGTTATTCATACAGTCGACTTTATTAATTGCTGTGTATTCTTTGAAGTTTCCGTTGTGTATTTTGCAAGTAAAACACCATATTAAAAGCGTATACTATAAATTAACCGAATCCAGCACCGATTAAGCATTAATTGCAACGCATATCAACAAGTTTAAATTTATATCTGGCCGGTTTTTCGGTTTTTCGGTTTTTCTTTTTATATTCTGTAACTTGAAACCGTCTTTGAACATTTAATGACTTCATGTTGATTGCCAAAAACGAACTCTTTTTAACTGCAGTAAATCAGTTTACATTCAGCGAGACATCGTCATCGATTCCGGAAACGACCTTGCAACAAAATCATTTACAGCGATCTTCAAAAGAATCAGAAATTCGCACAGAATATACAAAAAAACCCATTCAAGATGGAGAAGTAGTGTCGGCAAAAACAACAACGGAAACAATACAATTTCTACAATGATAAAAAGATGCGAAGACGTGGAAAGAGAAAATAGATGTGAATGAAGTGAATTTATTGCACTGCCGAAAATTATCACCAACAGCAACAGCAACAACAACAACTCGTCAGTAACTCATTTTCAATTAGCTTTTGATTACAACTTCATTTCATGCTTATTTTCAGTGCTTTTGCAACTTTTTACTCTCTTCCTGGACCTCTCACTCTATCACTCTCTCTCTCTCTCTCTCTTGTGCGAGAGTATTGAAGTGAATGAGATTACTGGCCAAGCGAGCCAGGCTTGGCTCACAACACAGGGTTGCCATGTCAGTTTATTGTAGAATCTCAAAAAACTTTTAGGCAATAAATTGGTTTTTCTGTTTTTTTTTGGAAACTAATTTCCATTTGGAGAACCTCACCATCTCTGCAAAATATCCCAGAAGAAGCTCAAGCGTGGTTCTCTTGAAAATGAGAAAATAATTCGGAAAACTGTTACAATTTTCGGGGTTTTTAAAAACCAATTTTCGAATATGTACTTCCGCTAAATCTCTCTCTTATAGCATTTTCTGCACAAGCTTCGCTCATATTTGGTTCGCTCTGGAGATCAGCTGCTCTCTGCGTCGTTTACTTGATTTGCTTTCTGAATTTGTTTTTCTTTCCATGGTTTATACTGTAGATTTATTTTTGTATGTTTAATTTTAAACTGAATGCTAGTTTTTGCACTTGCATTGTTGTTATGGCTGCTGTTGTTATTGTTGTGGTTGCTGTTGTTATTGTTGTGGTTGCTGCTGCTATTGTTGTTGCTGTTATTCGCGGCGATCTCGTTCCACGTTAATATCGCGCTCGTCGTGACTTATCGCTGCAGTAAACAATCGTCTGTCAGCGCAGACGCAATGTTCCACGGGTGCTCGCATCGTTGTAACGAATAACTGATCGCAAGTAGTCGTTTTTTTCGGTTTCGTTTTCGGTTTGTGTTGTTTCTTCATCTGAACCGCATTCGAAACGGTGAACTTTTACAATCGGTGGTAATTTTTTTCCAACTGAAACTCTGATTCGAAACAAAAACAAAAAAGATTGAAAAGAAGTGAATTTTTTAAAAATAGAACCTTAAATTGTCGAAAAATAAAGTTGAATCCTTTTAATATAAAATAAATATATTAATACAGTTGAACCCTTTTTTATTAAAAATTGTAAAAATAAATAAAAAAGCTATAAATTATTGTTGTAAAAATAAATAAAAAGGCTAGAAATTATTGTTGTAAAAATAAATAAAAAGGCTGCAAATTATTGTTTTTTCCCCCGTCAAAATGTTACGTGTTTAAAGCCATAAAACTTTGATTTAATACTTGTTTCCAATTTGTTCCAACATCTTTTTAGTGTTTATGCAATAGTAAGTTATAAACAATTTTTTTGTGCTTAGAAATGTTCAATTTAATACTTTAATTCTTTTCGAAAATGTTGCATTATTCAACATAAAATAAAATAAATAAAAATAGACTTTAAGTAGAATGAAAAATAGAATAGAGTTCTTTTCTCTTTAAAGAAAGAAGTTCGATTAAATTTTTAGTTTTTTTGAATCAAAACTAAAAACAAATTCAAACAAAATAAAATAGAAATAAAATAAAACTTCTGTAAAGATTTGAGCAGGATTTCCATTTGAGCAGGATTTCATTTGGAACAGGATTTAAAACACTAAGTATTGCTGTTTGTAGTTTATCGATGAAACGCTTCTACATTCCATTCTTCCTTAAGCAAGCTCTCCCCCTCCTTCCCCCTCTATCTTCCCCCTTCATCTTCCCCTTGGTTCCATAAATTATTGATAATTATGGCCTAACAAAGGGTTTTACTTCACTTGTGAACTAAATAATGATAAAAATCATGGCACAAATGTTTTGAAAACATCCTTATTATTGTATCTACCAACAACAATAAGCAGCACGGTACACTTGCATAATATTGACCAAGCAGCCAACCAACCAATCGGCTTACCAAATCACGTTCCGTCAACTGCACCGCGTGGTTGTCGAGTGAGTTTCAAGTGCCTACTTTTTTCTCGGTGTTTTTAACATTTTGTTGTAACATTTTCCTTGCTTTACTCTCTTTTATACACAAAATTCACTTCGTTTTGCATAAAAAAAAGAAAATAAATTAAATACAATCGAAATAAAATAAAATTAAATAAAATCGAAATAAAATAAAATAAAATCAAAATAAAATAAAAAGAAATGTTAAATAAAAGAAAAGAAAGATAATAAAACAAGCTCGAGCAAAAGCAAAGAAAACGGAGAAGTAAATAAAGAACAACAAACATTGATATGCATTCGATGGATATGTGATTTGTTGTTGTTGTCGTTGTTGTTGTTATTAAATTTCTTTGAACACAAACAACCGCGTTGCAGCCGAGAGTACCAAACAACAACAACAACAACAACAACAACACGTTGCGCACGCGAAAGAGCAGCAACAACAACAACAACAGCAGCTCATCGTTACACGCTTCACGCTGCAGGAAATTCTTTCTGCGGTTGTGAAGTGAATGAGTAAAATTTAACCCATTAAAACTGAAGGAAAAAACAAAATAAAAACCAAGAGAAAAGGAACCACAAGAAATTCGAGTGGGGGGCAAAACTATAAAAACAACAACAATAGTTACATGTTTCTGTATTTTGGGTAACTCGGTTTTTTGGCAACGATTTGTTTTCCTTCGTCGTTCTTTTAGTCGTCTGTTGCTTGTCGTCTTGTCGTCTGTCGCCTGCTGTTTGTCGCTTATCGCGTGTGCCACAGTAACGGCCACTACCACCACTATAATAACAATAACAACAACAACTTTGGTTGCCTCCTGTTGTCCCCATTCTGAAGATAGAAAAACCTCAACCTTTTATTTTTACCCACTCGACAGTGTGCAGGGCATTTTTAAGTCTGCTTTAGGACTTGTTTTTTGGATTTATTTTGAATTTTTGTTTTGCTTTTTCTGTTGGTTTCTTTGTTTAAATTGGCCAGCAAACTAATCGTGCGATTAAATATAACGGCCTTTGATTCTGTTGCAAAATCGGAAGAAAACAAAAAACAAAACAAGTACAGATACAAAATATGTTTAATTTAAATGCACTTTGTCACCGACTGAAAGTGCAACAAATATCAATAAACTCCGTGAATCTTATAGAAGAAAACGAAATCAACAAACAAACTAAAGCAGACAGAAAAAACGAAATCTAACAGAAGTTGAGAGAAAATATTTAAAAAAAAAATCTGCAAAAAACAAAATCGGGAAAAAATAGACCTGCAAAAGCCGTGAAAGTATAACAACACGAAAGAAGGGAACTTCTAAAAGAACAACGCATCACAAGCAACAACATCGCAGTGCTTCAAACATTCGATCAGGTTTGTTTCTTAAGTCTTTCGATTTGTTTTTCCTTCTTATTTCATAGAAGAACGATTAAACCACAAAAATTCTTAAAACTCAATTTCAGTTTACTTGAAAATAATTGCCATATCAAACGCAATCAAGCATAAAAATGTGGCAACCTGCTGAAAAATTAAATTAACCTCTTGCGATCGGAAGACAATCTTTACTTTTATCTACGAGTTTCTATAATCGATAAACCATCGAAATTAAAGCTTAAAGCCAACAAAAAAAACTGATTATCAAAACTAAAGTGAATTGCACCCAGTCTATAGCTATAGTAATTCAAACACACCCAAAACGGGAGAAGCAGGGAACACCACGTAAGATCCAACATGGCAGAGCATCACCTCGCCTTAGCTTAGCTTTTGAATGTGTGCATGGGCGGCTTCTAGACACAATGCTAGCTTACAACTCTAATTCTGGCAACACCTCTTGTTGTTGTACTGATTACAACAAATTAATTAAACAACAACATGTTTTGGCTGCTGTTGAATCGTTCAGTCGTTCAGTCGTTCAGTCGTTCGGACGCTGGATTGTTCCAGCCAGCGTCCAGTTTTTTCTTAAAAACTAACCTTTCGCACTCGCATGCTAAAGATTGGGCTTTTAGGAGAGGGAAGGAGGCTGTGTTTTGTCTTGAATTGGAATGAACCACTTCACCGATTTAAGCTTGCAGAAATTCAATTTAATTTCATTTTTCGCCAGAGAACATCATGATAAACATTGATTTCATGACAGCTTTCATTTTCCCTTTTTATGTTTTTTTTTAGGTTTTACTCGCTTATAGAGATTGCAACTTTGTATAACAAAAAGAAAAGAATTTGTTTACGTCGCAGTCTTAGAAATATGAGCGTCCATTGAAGCTCATTGAACGCTCTAGAAACGCTCTGATTATTTTCGATTTATTGGTTGGTTTAGTTGCTGTTTATAGTACGATATACAAAGAGAGGAAACCAATAACACAGAGAAACAGAACACAAATAATAACAATAATAAATAATCAAAGCAACAACAATGACCATATTAAAATACAACAAAAACAAAAGATCGTAATACTCATTCACTAACAACAAAGATAGAAAGGAAATTTTTGCATGTAACGTTAAACGCCTTTGGAAAAGTAGGGTTGTTAATTTGGTCAAAAGCGTGCTCTGTAGGTAAGAGAAAAAAGTAAGAAACCGAAAAAAAACTACAAAAAAACACAAAAACAAGGAACAAAGACGTAGCAGAAAAACGAATAATATTACGAAAAACGAAAAAATTCCAAATCTGCATCTAAAACTTAAGGTTGCTTAAGCTTAAGAGAGAGAGAGAGAGAGAGAGAGAGAGAGAGAGAGAGAGGGAGAGAAAGAGAGAGGCAGAGAAGAGAGGTAGATACAGACAGGGAAAAGGGAGAGATAGACGGAGGTTTAACCATTGCAGTTCAGCATCGGATCAATAATTTTGCTTGATTTAAATTGGTTTTCATTTTCAAACTTTTTGATTTGTTTTCAAATTTGTTCGGTCATTCTTCCGTTTTTTTTCCTTTCGGGGGTATTTTATTTTTACCCATATTTTTGGTTGGTTTTAACATTTTCTATAATTTTTTGCATTATTATTATTTTGATCTTGTTTTTAGATCTTGCTTTTCTGTGGTGCCATTATCCGTCCTTCCATTAAATTGCTGTAGTTTCGTGTTTCGATTCTTGGTTGAAGTTTTCTTTTTGTAGCCAACATTTTGTTGACTCTAATCGTTGGAATTTCCTTTACCTCTCTAGCTTCGTATTGCGATATTTTTTTCAAGCATCTGGACGACTTTAAGACGGATTGATCGGGTGCGAAATATTAGCAAAAGAACAACAACAACAAGAAGGTGGAACATCTTAAAAAAGTCCCTTGTTCGAGATCAATTAAGGCTGGAAAGGGAAAGAACGTCCCCCGTTCTGCGGATGCAAATATGAGAATAAACATTCTAAGGTTGGTTAAACTTATATGAAGAGAAGAGAAAAATGAAAGGAGGATAAAATATGGAGGGATTTGAAGAAAAGGTTCTCATAAATTTATCTTGTACTAAAATAATGTAATACTAAAAGTGAAGAAGTACTTGGAATTTATTGTCAATAGTTAAGAATGTGTATCATGAAACCGAATGTAAACCATGCTGCAGAAATGACGATGACTTTCTTGACAAAATGGCCGCCGTGCCGTGTCGAGGCTTCGAGTGAACTATAAATAATCTAGATTTGTATAAAATTTCGACGGAAACAATTGCACTGGAGTGGACACTTACACATACACTATATGTGTATGTGTGTGAGTGAGTGTGTTTCATGCATGAACGTGTTGTACTTTTATCAGGAAGTTTAAATTTTCCTATTAACGATTGTGAAGAAAACCAAGCAAAAAATTCAAATTCAAAGTTTGGACATTTTGTAATTTTTTATTCTTTTGTGTTCCAAAATGTTACATAATAAAAATGTAATTAAAAGTAGATCCAGCATAGCTTCACACATCATATTTATAATATAGTTTTAAGATTATTAATTTGATTTGATAGTTACTCGTACAAAAGAGTAGATGAAGTACAATAGTAAGTCTGAATGACGTTGAGATAAAGTTTTAAGCGGAAATTCTTTTTCAATTCTTCTCGTCGTTTTCAGTTATTTTTTTAAACATAAATTGGGGCTTTTTTCACTACAAGCCCCGGGGTTAAACCTTGAGTTCGGATTCGGATATATTAACACTTTATGATTGTAACAATGTAATTAATTAAGTGTTCTTAAGTGTTGAAAGTAGATCTCGCCCCACCCCCCCTTCAATTAACAATTTTGGTTTTTTTCTGCTATCTCACATTTTGTTGTCTTCACATTATTGAACTTCGGAATCACCTTGTACTTTATTGAAATATAAATTAGATAATTTATGGAAATTTTAATCTATTCTACAAGATGTTCACACAATCGATGGGGAAACATGTCGGAAATTAAACGGAACAGAAAACAAAAGAAGAATAATAGACCTAAACCATGAGTGACTTTTTTTACTTTAAGACGTCAATCAAAACTTTTGACTGCCGACAGAGAAGTGAAGCAGAAGCAGAACTGGCAACAGAATCAACCGAACGAAGAAGTAAACGAAACAGTGACTAAAGTAATAGCATCAATGAAAGCAACAACAAAATACAATAAACAGACAAACAGCAACAATGTGAATAGAGGCCCGCAACAAACAATGCTTGCTGCCAATAAAAGCTCATTTGTTGCACGCAAAAATTTTAATTACTGCAACACCTTGGCTAATGTTGCTCCAGACAACAAGCTGGTTTGTTAATAATGAAGACAACAACAACCAAATAACAAACACAACAACAAAAAACAATACATAGTCTATTAAACCTTAATAATGTGTATATAACGAGTGCTGCTCAATACTGAAAAGCAGCTAATCATTGCGATTCAATCGTAACGTAATCAAATAAAAGCGTTCACTATTTGGTTCAGTCTGTCTGTCTGTCTGTCTGTCCGTCCATCTGTCTGTTTGTACTTCGCTCTGTTCATTCAGAACCGTGTTCGCCTGCTCAGTGACGGCAACTCAGTGAAGTGTTGCTTTTTTCGCAAAAATATTGCAAATCGTTTTCAGTTTCCTAAACGATTTTACAGTAATTTGTTGCTTTTTGCTGGTGTTCGAATTCGCAATTATTTCATTCATCTAAAATCCATAACATTTCCAATTAATAGTTTCTTAATGACTGAATTATTTGACCTGCATACAACAACAAAACACTACAACTAAACAATAACATTTAATTGTTTATGCAACATGTTTATAAACATATTATTAAAAGCCGATACAAAGTTTATACCAGTTGATAAACAAAAGTAATGAATTGGAATGCCAAAAGACTTTATGTATGTACTACAAATATAGCAATGATTTATTTATTAAATTAATTTTTTCAATGTTTTTCTTTCTTGTGAAATTTATATTCATTTAAAGTAGTTTAATTGCATTATCTTTGCAATAACTCAAACACTCAGCATGATCTCACGTTCTCAGTTGTTGTTTTTCCTTGTTTTTTGAAAAATTCTCGTTTATTTGAACTTGAAACTCAAAGTAAAGTAAATCGCACCCACACTAAATCTGCATTTATTTCTGTTTCATGCTGATTTCTGTTAACGACATGTTTTCCATGAAGCGGGCGCCTTTGAACTCCGACTCGACTCCGTTTTAATGCCGCAGATTACATTTTTTAGATTTTGATTTAATGCATTCACTCCATCGTGGTTCGTTGCATCTGTCATCGAGTGACAAACGATGACAGCGCAGACTGCAGAGTGGAAAATTCAAAACAAACGAAATTAAAGAAAATGTACACAGAAAGAGTAAAGAATTTAAACCTTGAATTAGCATCTAATCTAATAATAAAGTGTTTACGAAAGTCGTGTAATCATCGCAAGGTTAAGTTTTATTTTCAAATTTTTATATCTTAAGTCTGCAGTGAAATGAATAGCATTCTCTAAATTAAGAGAATTTGTAGCAATGTATTTTATACGTGAGAATTTATTATTGTTTAATTATTCAACTAACTTTAACTTTATATATATTTTGTATACTTAACTACCTTGTTTAGAAATTCTTTTTCCTAATTGAGAAATTATGATAATAAAATTCCCCGTCATGGTAAACAATAAATTAACCTTTGTTGGGAAAACTGAAGCAGCATTGAAATTAAAAGCAGTGCTTTAATCAAATGCTTCAAACTTTGTTTTGCTTGACGATGTTTTAAAGCATTTCAATTCATGTAAAAAAGAGATAAATTTAAAAGGAGTAAATTAAGAAGGGGAAAAAATAGTTCATTAATCACTAAGAGACGTTTTTATTATTCCCGTAATGAGTTGTACATTGTGACACATTTTTTCACCCCAACTGACAAAACTTAACATTTGTCATGGTAACAATATTCAAATTAGTTTCGTTTTAGCATAACACAAATCATAGAAAGGCGAATAAAAATTCGAATTCTGCGAATAAAATAGCAGTTTCTGTGATTTTTCTCTTTTTCATTTAATTACTCGGGGAATATCAACAGTATATCAGCAATGAGCTGATTGTAACTCCGTAGTTCGTAAGACATGAAAAACAAACAATGAGAAACATTATAATAACACAAACAACATTGAGAAATATACATTGAATTGGTTGCATATTCATATACTTACATGAATATACAGAGTACAGTGTATTTATTGTACATAGAATTCTTATTTTTGTTTTTGTAACATTTTCCTTTGCTGAAAAAGCAATTCGATTTGTTTTTCCATACAATTTAATTCAACTGAACTCAATTGAATTGCAAAAAAAAACTGATGAAATGAGTTTGAAATTGAATTTAATTACCGGTTACTGGACTAGTGGATTACGTCTCAGTTACAAACGAATTTGTTTGTTATTCAGCGTGTTGTAATTGAGTCAATTAAATTGAAGTGCTTGGCAAAAATGTTCTATTATTATTGCCACCGATGAAAAGGTAAGCGAATGTGTGGGAAAGACGAGTGCAGAATTGTTAAAAAATATTGATATTCATATATTGTACTATATATAAACGTTTATATATTTATTGTAGGAATAATCGTGTAGAGAACTATGTGATTTAAATAACAATAAACAACCGACTGCTGAACCGTAACAAATGTTGGATTTGAAATTATTCTCTAGATTTGAAATATTTTAAATTTTTTGGGGTTTTATTGTTCTTTATGGTGTAGTTATTATTATTATTTTATGAATTATTATTGCATGGTCATTATTTTTTGTTATTGTCTTTTGTTTTTTGCTTCTGTTGTTGTTTCTATTTTCTTTTTCTTATTTCTATCTGCTCACTTTACTGATATCAACATTTATTTGTTTATTCGCATGATCTTTATTTCTTTATATTTTGGCCATTTTTTTAATCTTTCCTTGACTGGCTCTTGTGGCAGATCAGTTCAAGAGTTCAATCAAAGGCGTTTCTAATTTTTCTACCTCGTTGTTGTGGGGTCTATAAAATTTATTTCGCCTTTGAGTGGACCTTCCAAAAAACAAGGAAAGAAGTAACTATTGTGAAACTGAGAAGTGGTGCCTATTGTTGTTATTGCTTTTTTCCTGCTTCACTTTTAGAAAGTTCATTTTTAAAGTACATTTTTAAAAAAAAACTAAAGGTCATCAATTGGATTTGTGGTTTTTTAATCCACTGACCATTGTACTTGTACATTGTATACGGTGGGCCATCAGGTGGTTTCTTTTTAAGATTGTAGGGTTCCCAAAAGAATATACCCCGAACACTTTGGTCATAGAATTGTCTTATAAAAATATATTATGAGTTATCTATGAGTATTTGCAACATTTAAATTGCTTTACGAAAAAAAGAAGCATTATTCTTTTCATATTTTTTTATTATTATTTTTATGATAATATAATGATCTTTTTATATTCTCTTTGAATGCGTTTTACCAGTATATTGTTTTTAAATGATACAAGTTCTCTAAGTTGTATCGATCAAGTGTGTGGGAAAGGGGTGTGGTTGGGGTGCGTGGGGCTGAAAGAAGTAGTTAACATTTTTACCTCCACAAAGTAACCTTCAAGATTTTCACACAGCGTACATAAAATTAACATATTTAGATACATACTAATACGTGTCTAATTTTAAACTCCCGGCTGTTACCATTATTGTGTTGTTTTTTGCTGGCCGACAGTTGAAACGAGGTCCGTCAGCCCCACCTCTCATCAAAAGAAACCTCTCAAAGCATCTCAGTGCAATCGTGGTTGGCAAAACCGTGATGATCTACTTTGACGGCACACAAGCAAACACACACACACAAACACACACATTAATTAATGTTGCGATTTTCAATGTCACTAAGTTTATCTGAACGTACCTCTGAGCAGCGGTTCCCAAGCTAGATACCATTGAATTGAGTGGCCATTGAGTACCATTAACTTAAAAAGTGACTAAAAAACTAAACTGAAATGGATTCTATGGAACGTAATCAAATCTAACTTCCATAGAATTCATTATTATTATATTATATTGTATTATATATCACATTTTATAGATTCCATTTTATAGAGTCTTCTATTCGTATATAATGTCCATAAGATCTGTGTTTGGAAATCTATGCATGTCCATAATACAATATGTTCCATGTATTCAAGAACACTTTGCCAACTCTTAACTAACTCTTCACTGAGTTACCAGAATTGGACTTACTACTGACATTAATTCGAATTCGTCCTTCGTAGCTTCGTGGTACACTTTTGCGTTAATTCCCAGTACAAAGTATTGAAGGCCTTCTCATTTCTTACTGTGTGGTCGGTCGGTATCAATGCAGTCTTCTAAGAGTTTTGTAGCTGTTGTGTTGCTGTTTTGATACTTGTAGGTATCGGTTCATTATTTAGCATGCTGCGTTTGTGACTTCAATCCATTGTGTTGTTCCGTTGATGGCCATTTGTCGCCGTAGAAAAGCACGAGTTACGAAGCTTTGTTATTTGTCATGATGTTATTTTTTTTCTCTCAATTATTTTATAGATTGAGTTCACATACTTTATTGTGCTTGTTATACTCCAAAGAAAACATAAATCACTGGTTAATAATCGATGCAGTTTCTTGGCCAATGCAATGGCTAAGCTTTGAACTTGTGCTCCATCCAAGCAATGCAGATGGTGGCTTGGTGGCGGTTATTGCCCATGATCTGGGTCTTGGACATGACCGTGGACCTTGAAATTGAAACTGAAACCGATTCAACTGAAGTCAATAGAATTCTTGATGTGAAGATCGTGAGTTCTCTTAGAATAACAACATTCAGCGGGGGTGATTTATGAGGGTTACGCCTTTAATCCATAAAAGCTATACATACATACATTCTTACATATACGTACTATAATTTTAATGATCACAATTATAATAACACGGATTTTGCATACAATAGTCTAGTAGATTTATGTCTAGTTAATGGTTACTGAAGTATTTTAAGTTTAGTTTAATTAAAATTCATAAATTATTATGTTTGATGAATTCTAATTAAGCATTTCTTCTAATTATGTCATCTCTCAGAAATCTTTACTCTATCAAATGAACTTTTGAAAAGAAAATCGAACCGAACCGAATAATGAGTTGAACAAAGTACGGTTGGATAGATCCAAATATGATGGCGCACTTATCGGACACACCTCGTTTATGGGCTGTTTTCTTTTTTCCAACTCTTTTGAAAGTTTTTGAAGTTTCTTAAGCGTCAAAGTTGACCTTTTAATTTGTTTCAGTTCAAAAAACAAACATGATCCAATTTTTGTTAACATGGATTAATTTTTTTTAACAATAAATTTTTAATAGAGTTTTACTCTAGACACTGTAGATTTTTTTCTTCTCTGCTTTCTTTATATCCGTATATCTGTCTTTTGATATGATTGGATATATATACAAGAACTCGTGTTTAAAGTACACGAACTTGCATTATTTTTGCCCTCTTTGTGTTCACAATAATAGTTGTTGTAATTTCGTAGAAAAAAATTAACTGTGTCGGCTAGCTTACAGTTGAATTTGGGGCATTTTAGCCTTGACCTTCACCATGACATGATTTAATGCATGCTTTTGTTTGAAGCAATCAAGTTTGTAGTGAAAATTTGTTGTAGGTTTTGGGGAAAGGGGATTTTTTTCGGTGGCATGGTAAAAATAAGTTAACCGTTTATTATGAGACCACGCCCAGAACAGTTTAATTATGTGAAAGTCAGTTGTAACGAACGATGTCAAATGATGTCACATCTTTCGAAAGTTGTTATGTACATCAAGTGATACATGTACTATTATAGTTTTCGATGACCCAGAGAACTATTAAACCGTTAAGCTAACCCGTTATTCGACAATAGATGTTTTTAGTTGTAGAATCAGAGGTGTTACATAGTATTCAATATCGAACTTTTTCCGTGTGGACATCAAATTACTTCAAAACTCTTTTCTCTTTCGAATTTTTTTCATTTTTCTTTGGGACTTCCTTTGAAGACCTTTTCAATGGATTGCAAAGTCTTCATCTGCTTTGGAGCCAAAGAAAGCTATTCTATTGAAGTCTGTTTTTCATTTGTGGGCGGTGAAAAGCACTTGATATGCCGAATGTGAGCCTTCTGATTGTATTCACCTCTCTGACAGGTGAATTTCTTCACTTAGAGTCTCAACCCAAAAATAAATCCAAAAATAAATATTTTTTTCATAACATCGAATTGCAACAGTGAATAGCCAATTAATGCCAGTTGAACACCGCATATAAAGTTCCCAAATAAACAACCACCCGTCAGGCGACAGAGCGAGTGAGCTACCCGGCAACATTCGGGGCAGCCATCGATTCGGGGCGGCTTGTAAGCGTCATTAAAATGTTCAGAAAAATTATCTCATGGTTGGTTAGACAGGCTTCGTTTTTGGCCAGCATCGAACTAAATCGTTTATATGAGCGCTTGACTCATGCTCCAGCTTAGATGCCTCACGCCACCCCACCAGCAGCCTTCAGCAGCAGCATGAGCAGTCGTCGAAGTCGCAGGCGTGTCAGAATAACCAATAAAAGAACACGAATAAAAGAGCCATGAAACGGCCAGGAATTCCGTAGTACAAAAGTCTTAGCTACCTGCTGAATTACTTACTGCACACAGTAAAACCTGGTCTAAGTTTGAATTTTTGTTTATGTTGTTTTACTGTATCGTGTGTCGTTTGCTTGCCTTTCGTCCGTTCGTTCGTTCAGCTGCTGGCGATAGACATCTGAATCGCCTCACAAAAGAATCGCCTTCCTACAAAAAGCCTTCCTTTTTTATTCAATTATTTTCATTCAATTATTTGCTAAACTATGTTCCGAACTTATAGAAACACCAAAATGCACAGACGCGGAGAAACGCACACATGACAAACTTGCATGTGGTACTTTTTTATAGCTCATTGCAAGCAAATATTTTTTATTTGCGTGTTACGCTTCTCTCCGGTTTGGTTTCGTGATTATCTTGTGTATTTTTTTTTTGGGTTGGTTTGGTTCTGTGCTAAAAAGTTTTTCTCACACACATTTTTCAAACTATTTTTTTGTATTAAATTCGGTTTGGATTTTTTCTGGTTTTTATCGCTTTTATTTAAATTCTTTTTTGTTTTTTCTTTAATGAAATATTAAGTATCAAGTACGTTGTTCACATTTAATTGGAATAATTAGATCAAATATATCGCATTATTTATTGATAATATTATTAGATTTCATGTGTACATACATACATATAATTTATTGATATTTAAACGTATTAATATACATATAATATAAGCGTGTAAATCTTTTAATTGAATCCAATGATTAATCATTTTTAATCGATTCAGAATTTGTATAACGAACAAAGAACACATTTAAAATGAAGGCTTTAAACAAATGGTATTAATAGACGAATTAAAAAAGGTTAACAATAACAACAATAAGAATAACAACAACAACAACTACAAGAAATATAAATCGTAACTGAATGGAAAAAAATCTTGATACAATACAATTACAGCAACAATTAAACATTTAAGACAACAACGAACAATACTGTTATTAAGAGAAGAAAAAACTTACATCCGACTACAAAATGTTGACATAAATTATATAAAAATATAGAAAAAAAGTAACCGGTTTGTCTTTTTCTAGAGAAACGATTATAAATGGGAAAATAATATATAATAACACACACCATTTTTATTATTTTAAACAATAACAATAAAAAGACTGGAATAAAACTTAAATAACAAAAAAAACCATGCGTAGCTAATGAATTAAGCAGGAAATAAAGTACTCGTAAAATATAATAAAACAAAACAACAACATAGAAATAAGTAGAGTACAATTTTTGAAAGTAAATCTTAGAGGCTAAACTTTGACAGCTTAACAAAGAAAGGAAAAAAAGTGATGGAAGCGAAAGGAAGGGAAAGAAAGAGAAGGGAAGGGAAGATAAGAGAAGAAAAGGGAAAGGAAGGGAAGGGAAGGAAGGAGGTAGGGAAAGAAACCACAACGTGTGTAATATTCAGATAGCAACAGAGTACATCTGTGTAATTGTATTAAAATCAACCCAATAAAAGATGTAACACAAAATATGGAGAAGAACCACTTTAAAAGCATTACATTGAAAGGAAAACACCAAAATTTAGAAAAAACGATGCGCAATACAGTGGTGGCGAATAATATCAATATCATTGTCAGTAATAGGAATGAAATCGTGATAATGATCTAACTACTAATTAAAGGGTTTAAAGAAAACAACAAAAACAACTGTCAAAAGAACAGAAAAGTAATAGAAACACAAGAACGATGTTGTTCTAATAATCAACAAAGAATAATTAAAATCTCAACAACAACAAACATCAACTACAACCAATAATAAACAACAACACATAAAAACAACAAACGAATTACTGACTCAATCAATGTTGTTGTTGTTGTTTTTGATGTTTCTCTGCTGTGGTTGTTTTTGATCATCATTTTTGTTGTTGTTTCTGTCTGTGTTTCTATGCTGCTCTAATTTGTGGCCAAAGAAAAACAAAATTAGTTTATGTTGTGGTTTATTTTAGTTGCTGTTTTTATTGTTGTTTCTGTTGTTGTTAATGTTGTTTTTGATGTTTGTTTGCTTGGCTGTTATACGATATTAACTCGTACTTCATTTGAGTTCCATACTCAAAGCTCACTATTATTCATAATCATCAAAAAACGCTGTCATTCAACACTACGTGGTTGTTGTTGTTGTTGGCTTTGTGTTGTGTTTTCCACTTTCCGTTTGTTTATTATACTCGTTTGTATCTACGTGTGTCTATTTACAGTGTTCATTCGGTGATAATTGGATTTCCATATGGAGTCGCTGTTTTTCTGCAAACTGCTCGAACTAATTTTTGTTCGAGATCATTAAGAAAAGACAAAGAAAAAGAAAGAGAAATAAATAAGAAAGAGAAAGAGGAAGGCAAAAAAAAAGAAAAAAAAAATAAGGAAAAAAGGGGCAAACAAAATTTGTAACAGCAATTTTTGAATGACAAATAAACAGCAGATAATTTGAATAGCAAATAAAGTAAAATTTACAACAACAACTAAAACGTGTCTATCAACTTTTGACAAAAAAAGATGGGTTAATTATGGTTCATCATAAAACCATTATATATTTATATTTAGCCTTTATTATTAAGATATTTAATCCAGAAATTAAACTGTGGATAAAAAACCAATGAATTCCTAAAAAACAAATAATAATCATAAATAAAAGAATTAATTTAAAACTACTATAAATAAAAAATAAAGCAAATACTCGGCATTAATTTTTTATTTTTAATTACTGGTATTTATTTTATTATTATTTGTTATTATTTCTTTCTTTAGTTCTCATTTACTTATTATTATTACTAAGTTTTTTCAATAAATATTTGAAATCTTTTTTATTTTTAATGAATATTTCTCGTTAATAAATATTAACGAAATGCTTTGTAGCATTTTTTCTTTTTTCTTATTTTTTCTTCTTATTTTGAGACCAATTCGTGAGCTTATACAAGTTTATAGCAATATCTTGAAACTTATATCTTGAAAATGTTACTTTTGCACGCTGTCTGTTTGCTTGTTTATGTTACTAAAACTAAATAATTTTGTGTTCGTTGTTGTTGTTGTTATCATGTCTCCATTGCATAAACGGCTTTTGAAATTCCCAGTTGAGTTATTATCCAAAATCTCAAAATAAGGAAGTCAATCGTAATACTTTAGCCACGCCTGTTATCGATGGAGGTGAATTTCTCATCGTCATTTTTCAATATTAGAAATCTTGTAAACATTTTCTTGCAAAATTCCTTCAAATTTCTTAAACATGGACCATTTATTTAAGTCAAATCAAATCACATCCATAATCATATCAGGATCACATCACAATCACATTACAATCACATCACAATCACATCATAATCCCACCACAATCACATCACAATCCCACCACGATCACAACACATCACACTCACAATCAAAGTTAGAATCACCTCACAATCACATCACAATTAATCAACAATTAATCAGCATCATTTAATTGCAAACACAAATCGTTGCAGTTTTTTGTTGTTCTCTGTTGGTTGATTACAACCGCTTCGGCATCGTTTAGCATCGGCTGACGTCTCAGCTCGGAACCAGTTCGAGTAGCTCTCGGTGGGTGTTGTTTCCAGACCCAGCTGCGGTCCCAAGAGTTGCGACAGAATGCAGCACGGAGTCATCGTCCGGTGCACAAAATCAACCAGAGTCGAATTGCAAGATCAGAGAACAGAACACGGAAAGGAAAAACAACAACAACAAATAATAAAAACAAGTGTGTCCAAGTGAGCCGCAATTCTTGTTATTCTTATACAATAATATAAACATTTTTAATACGAATTAAAATTTGTGTTTTTCTGCTTTTCCTTTTGGTTTTTGTGCAATTCATTTGCACACATTGTTGGCTGTGTTTAATTTTTACTTCATTTGTATATCGATTTATTGCTCATTGCGGCACTGATTCGATGGATCACATACACCATCGTGTGTTGTTGTTGTTGTTATTGGATCGGACTTTTCGGATCGCGACTTCTGAGAAGAACGCGACTGCTGAAGAATCTGGCGCACTGCAGCGAGTTAAATTAAGAAGTTTCTTAGCTCTCGAAGTGCTAATTACGAAATACGGACAAATTTTAATGAATATTTTGACGCGGAGTCGTTGATATTCACAGAACTCGACCAGAGTTGCCACTGAAATATAAAAAAACTGTAAGTTAATAATCGCAATTAAGCAGAATGTTTCTTTTTTTAATAATAAGTCATTTATACATGCAAAATATAATCTAATTAGTATTTTTATTGGACAATATTTTATTTAAATGTGTTTATGTTCTTCGCCTGTCGTTAAATTTTGATTCTTTTCAAATTCTTGAATATGGAGCAACAATTACTATGAATTTTATATAGAAAAAAATAGTAGAAAAAAATTAGATACCTCTGCAAAAATCCAAAACTAACACCAACATCAACAGCAGAACCTCCGCTTAATGGGTTATTATAGTTGATTCATTTCAATCCATTATTAGCCACCTTTTATGGAAGTGTTGAGGTGTTCGATGGTACTGCAGATTGGCCAACAGTTGCTGGTCATTAAATGATGTCAATGAAACTTTGAAGTACTTCAGAAATGAGACAAAGTTAGTCGAACGGACTCGGCGACAGCTAGAAGTCAAACAGACGGACGGCAGCATGTGGCGAAAATCCAGAAGCGTGGGTGGTTGCCTCGGCCTCATGTTGCTGGTTGCTGGTTGGCGCACAAGCAACAACAAAAACGCTGCAAAAAAACGCGTACAACTATGAATGGCGTATATTAATCACTCGGAAGTAATAAAAAGTATCAATTAAATGCAAATTGAATTCGATTAGAAGCAAAATACAACAGAAATAGCCTGAGAAACGACAAAAGCAACAACAGAAGCAACAACAAAGCAATAACAAAGCAACAACAGAAGCAACAACAAAGCAACAGAAAAAAAAAATGCAACAGAAAAACTGAGAACCTTAAAACCGTGCAGTTGTTGCAACACAACAACAAAAACAAGCAAGAATAAGGAAGCTTTTGTTGACATCCCGACTGAAGTCACATTAAAGTAATTTAAACCTGAACTCAGCTCTGGTTTAATGCTCGGTCAGATTCCACTCAATCAATGTTCATTACAATGTTGCAGCAACAGGTTGTTGTTGTTGCTGTTGACGTTGTTGTTATTATTCTAAGTTGGTGGAATTCATGCAAATTCTTGGTGTGGACGATGTCGGAATTAATGATCTTATCTGCATGACGATCGAGCCAGTTTATTGCTCTCTAAACAAGTCCATCAAGCATTTCATTATAATCGAATTAAATTATAGTCGACTACTTTAACTAGCTGAGTAGAAGGCTGATAATTAAATTAATTGACGCTTCTGGGCAGGAGCAATTAAAAATTATTGACTGCAACCACAACAACCACGATTCAGATGATAAGAACGAAGCAACGAAATTGATAAGCAGAAAGCAAAACAAAGAAACATAAAGTCAATTAAAATTAATGAAATAAAAATAAGTTAATAAAACATACGCATAAAAGTAAAAGTCAAAGTAAAAGTAACCAGTTTAAAACGTGAACAAAAGTTTTGGAAAAACCTTTAAAATCCGAATGAAAACACAGCAATTTTTGTGAATTCTTTAAACTTCAGAGCTTGAATGTAAAAATTTGAATGAAATTCTATAAATATTGATGTTTATTATCGTTTAATTGATTTTCTATAATTTTCCTGAATTTGTTTTGTTGCAAAAATGAAACCTCAATTTAATCAAACTTCAGATTACGAAATGAATACTAATGAATGGTTTTCAAGTAGTTACTCTATTCAGATAACCATTGCTTCCTCGAAAATTCAGCTGATTTGTATGAACAGAAAAACAAATTAAATGACGATACTTTAATCGTAATCATCATATCGCTGTCGGCCTCCCTGATCACTGCCCGTCGCGGCCAACGTCACGATTACGTTGCAAGTTCATCGTCCAAAAATTGCAGGTACCCGTGAAGGCACATAGATACCACTCGAACCACCTCCATGTCCACTTCCCGAGCGGTGTATTGTTTGTGTTGTAATTCTTTCGACTGCTGCGGCTGCTGCGGCTGCTGCAACATAACAATAGCAGCGGCAGAAGCATTAACTTAAGCAATAGAATCATAAGCAGAGGAAAAGAAGCAAAAGCAGAGGTAATTAGAGACGCTGGCAGCGAGCGCGACAGAGTGGGGGACAGAGTGGCTGAAGTGGTGGTGGCGGCGGTGCTGCTGGTGAAGAGGGTGAAGAGGGTGGAGGGGTGGAGATGAAGACATCCTCGGCGAAGTGAATTTCGTGTGCGGATTCGAAAAATGTTAATCAATTCAAGACAGTGGTTGTTGTTACTTTTGGAATGCTGGAATCTAATGCATTTCGAATAATCATCATGTTTATTTCCGTTTTTAAGTTTAGCATAAAAAACGTTGAAGTGTAACATTAACTTTAGCTGAATATCGACAACTTTATTTACTTTCTTTCATTTATTTATCTTTATTTACTTTATATCTACATTCTACAAAAGAATGAGACTTTTACCCAGTTTAAATTAAATATGAATCATGAAAAGAATTTGTTTATTAAATCATCAGAGTTCAACAATCAGCCACTTCTCTCCAACTTCTTCTAATAGTTAAATTAAAAGTGAAATTGTTTAAAGAAACATTATAAATATTTATAAAATAAAAGTCTTGAATTAAAAATTCGGTTCATGTCGGTTCGTGCATTAAAATATAAGAAACTTAAACAGCAACAAAAAAAGAAAAAGAAAACAAAAAAAACAATGGCAACAACAACAAGAAAAAATGTTCCAACTTTAACTCCAACAACGTGGCGAAAATGTTATGTATTAAAATATCCCATGAAACTTTAATGAATGACAATAAATATTGCATTCATAATAAAGTGAAGTTGCAAGAAAAATTAAAAAGAAGTTGACTCCATAACATCAAATTTTTTCATATCAACATTTTTATTTCCACATTTTTATATCCACCGACTTGAGCATACTTCAATCAATTGCTTAGAAGGTGTTTTTTGGACCTTGGCTTGCTTTCGGTCAACCACTCGTTTTTATTTCGTAACTCTAAAAATCATTTTTCCCATAAACACATTTGACTTTGGCGTATATTTTAATCCATATTTAGCAATAAATTGTAATGCAAAATAAACAAATTTGTTTTTTTGCACAAAAGGAAGTGAACAATTTTTCGGCCCGCTTTTATTTTAAAATATTTGCGCTGTAATTAAAAGTGAGCAAATCCAAGAACACAAAAAAAACGAAGCACAAAAAGGAATAAAAGCCGAACAACTTGAAAGCCTGCATTCAGTATTCAACTCATATGATTGACCTCCACCAGATATTCCACCAAAAAATGTACAACTGGTGACCGAGATATCGGAACATAAAAGTGACCAATAGCAATTTTTTCAACTGGTTCCAAAACGGGTCCACGATAAACTTCTTGGCTTTGATTTTCTTGGTTAGTTTCTGGTTTTTTCCGATGTGGTTTTGTGTATTGATTTTGGTTTCGTTGAGGTCTCGGTTGGGTAATTAAAGTAGTTTAGACACTGAAAACAGGTAGAATTTTCGGACGAAAAACCTGACTAGAGGTAGCCTTAATCCTTGTTGTTGTTGTTAAGAAGATAAGGAATCGAGGTTATTTAAAAACATTGCAAACTCGAAAATATTACAGAACAGAAATAGTAGAATTAAAAAAAGCGTTTGAGTTGCTGGAAAACTCAAAAAACTAAAAAATTTAACACAAATAATAATGAGAAATCATGTAATATCAATTCTATGATATTTTTGATAGTTTTGAGGTCATTAAAATCGAACCCATTGCAATAGATCAATCTAATCAGTATCTCTGTACTTATATAACACGTACGATATACATACCCTCACATACTATATATCAAACCTTCTTCGTCGTCGATTTTGGACTGCATTCATAACGAATCATAAAGCCAATCAATTGGTTACATTAAAACCAATTGAATTTGCATAGAAACGCCATTTCTCGCCGTCAATGTTTACATATTTATACGTATTTCAGTCGTTATAATAATAATACGGATATACATGTATTTTTTGATATATTTTTTTAACATATTGTTTTTTTTCTAAGCGTAGGTGTTGACTTTAAGTTGTATGTGACACAAATAGTGATTTTCTTATCCATCATCAGACACCACCAATACAAACAACAACAACATGTCGAACTCTGCCATTTAACTCAGTCTGTCTGTCATTTTAGACGTTGCCAATTTTGTGCTGCCTCTTTAAAAGCAAAGAACCACCCCGTGCGTCGCCTTTCCCCCCCCCCCTTTTCCACCTTCCTCACCATTCATCTTTGTCTCACTCTACGGTTTCACTTTCGGTTTTAGATTGCTTAATAATGCCGCCAGATAACTATTGAGTGTACCTTAAGTGTAACGAATTAAACAGTACACTAGGTGTTGTGGTACCACACCGATCACCACTATATTGTGTACCACTGAAAGTACCCAAATTCGGTACCTGCATTTGTATTGGTTTCCGTTTATTCTCTTGTATATATACGACTTTTTTTACTTTTATGACCTTTCTTGTTGCTAAAGTGACATTCCAAATGTTGAGAAAGGAAACAACAATTTGGATTTGAAAATTTTTAATATTTCGAGATGGGTTGAAGAATGCGTGGAACTTCCTAAGAAAAATAATTACTGATGATCCACTGATCAATACAATAATCTATATTTTATGTCATTGAAGAATGAATGAACTCCAAATTTAAGCGATTACAGAATTTATTGATTCAAGAGATCGAAGTGATTAAAACGAATAATTCGAAATTTCTAATTTATTGATGCTCTCAAGTAGATCAAAGAAAGTTTCATAACTTATTTATTTCCTAGATTCAAATTGATCTTCGTTTAAAAATGAATAAATTTAAATGAATTTTAAATGAACACATAAATTGAATGAATATTTAAATAAATCAATTGGTATTTAATAGAGTTTAAGTTTGTGTTCCTCCCAATCAAATAATCATAATCACAATCAGAATTGCTAATCACAATCTATACTTACTATACAGAACTCAACCATCCACGACTCGTGATTCACTCCCACAAAAATGTCATACAATATAATAAATCCTCGAGAAAATGATTTGACCAAACCAAAGCGTAGAAAAATAATGGATGGAGACCTACAGCGACTTTAGAATACCTACAGAGAAATAGTCACCGACACACACCTACAAACACACACACACACAGAGAGAAGAAACCTTGATAATATTTAAATAAATGTCAACTCAATGAAGCAAAGCACAGTATAAGAAAAAAAATACTCGTAATAACAATTGTCGTCAAATACCAAAAATATTTCGTCATGTGGGGCGGGTATTCAACTGGAATGGACCGAATGCACTCAATGGCACTGAAAGTATCGAAGCCATTGAATTTGTGATGTCTTTTAAACGATTCAACGAATATTCTATCCACAGAAGATCTATCCTCCTTAATACACATCTTTTAAGAAAGACCATTTACGAAGAACCGTTTATTAAAGACCATTTAATAAGCACCATTAATATGTTTCAAGAATGGTAAAAAATAAGGTCATAAAATGGAATATTTAATAAAAATATGTGCACTTCTTTGAGTATAAAAGACTAAACAATTCAACTTGTTTGAATGAAATTTTAAATTCTTTCTCTTCTTCTGCAGAATCTATAAATACTTTGACCTTAATTCACATGACTCAATCCCTACCTATTTAAGCGGAGCTCGATTCTCTTCATTCATTCATAACTCTTTTTGGGGCTTCGTTTTTTCTTCCGATACGGTTTGCTGTGGTTCGTGACTAACTTCGATTTAAGCATCGTAGCCCGGTGCTAAGTTTGTCCCAATATTCGCGTACAGGGTTTGGTCACGTTACCAAAGCTCTGGCTCGCTTATTTACTGTGCCTGTTTTTGTCGCTGCTTTTCTACGATATCGTTTCGGTTGTTTGTGTTCATACTGATGTTGGTTAGCTGCATGAATGCTCTAATGTCTAAACCATAAATTTGCGTAGCTCTGTTAACCACTTTAGTGCGGTGAAGTCGAGCGAAAGAGCCAGAGTTTTGACTATAGTCGTCGTCATCATCGTCGTCATTCTAGTGATTTGCTTTGAATTTGCACACAACTTAGACGCTTTTTTTATTTATTTATTTATTAGCCTTTTTTTAAAATGTTGTACTTGTTTTTACTCTAAGATTTAGTTTTTTGTCGCTATCAGAAGGTGTCAAAAGTTCAAATTGCCGGAATTTATGTCGAATTTATTATTATTTATATTTTCATTTACATTTATACAGGCAATTGAGTTGACCCATTTATTTAATATACCAAAAATAGTTGTTACTCAGTAAAAACCATAACTTATGATTTAACACTTTAATTTGAAGTCTTTAAAACCGAATGCGATTGTAATTTGAAAAGCTTTCATAAAGCAATATTCACCAATTATCGCAACAATTAGCAACAAAATTATCGCATCATGTTGCCAGCAGCATGCTTTCGTTTATTGTGATTGCAACGTTGGTAACACTTTGAATTAAGCATAAAAATCGTTCACACTTGATTAGGTTTGTGTTGCGTGTGTGAAGCGCTTCTAAGAGCCCTTCCCTGGGAAGCGAGAGGAAACACTTTCTTACAAAAATTTAATCTCTCTGCATGTTGATTTCTTTCGCCAAACAGAAGCCTTAAAAACGTTGTTCAGCAAAAACTGTTGATCATGAACTACTTTACAATGCAACAACTTATGCTTTGCCTCAAACATTTTATTACTTTCCATTCAGATTTCTGTCATTCCCTCAATCGGGCACGCAATCACTCACTCACTCAGTCACTCAGTCACTCCTTCGGCGCTTCGCATCGTTTTATTTTATGATTTTTCCCCAGTGAATGAGAGCAAATCTTGTGACACGCAACATTTTTAGATGCTGTTTAGATTGTTGTTGTTCTTTATGTTGTTGTTGTTGTTGTTGTAAACATTCCGCCCCCTTGGCTACAGATTATATGTATGTACTTTTTTATTATTGTACAATGCATGCTTTTTTTTCAACTTCAACTTAAAAACCGTGCAACTTCAAAACTTGCAGAGCGCGCGTCTTTTGAATGTCATAAATTTTGTAGTGAGTCAATAGCAGAAACAACAACAGCAACAACAACAACAGTATAAGAAAAACACCAATAAAATGGGCTAAACAACAACAACAGGATCATAAAAATGAAGGTGTTGCTATTTTAATAGACACGAGCAACAACATGAAAACCGAACTAAAAACAACACCGGCGGCATCTGTGTTGCAAAGTCAATAATGACAGCCACAACAACAACAACAACAACAGCAGCGGGATTTTCAAATCGAATCCGAGTACCGCCAAAAGCTAGAGATGAAAAAAAAAATCACTGCTGGTTTGGCAACTGATTGTGTTCTACTACAATTGGTAATTCTACAGTAGAGTTCACATGTCACACACACACACACACATACACACACACACACACACAACACACACAGTCACACACACAGTCACACACACAGTCACACACACAGTCTCACACACGCTCATTTATGCCAGCCATATAACAGTAAAAAGGCAGGAACAGCGACAGAATTAATAAAAACAATAACAAGAGTAAGAAGATGCATCAACAAGAGTAGCAACATGATGACAATCGTCGTTGCATTGCAACAAATGTTTCCAAATAAGTTTCTGAAGGTACATTATTGTTCTTCTCAAAACAATCGGATTCGTAGCATTGTTTTCATGAAGTTTATATGGAGACATTTTAAAATAAGTTTCAAAATATAATAAATAGTTCACGAAAGCAGAAAAAGGAATATAAAAGAAGAATATTAAAAAAACACTGCAATTACGATTATCTACAAAATTCACCGGATACAAAATCTTTGTAATTTCCTCGAGACTAAAAAGCAAAAACAACAGGTCATGTTTTTATTAAAAATAAACATAAATCGCAGCAATAAACAAAAAACTACAATAACAAAAACCACATCAACACAGTTTCTCATCTCCACAATTAAGAAAAAACCCGAAAAAATGAGCAACGCGTAAAAACAGAGGCACCAAATCGGACTTCAACAAGAGTGATAAATTGTTAAATATTAAAAAATAGCAATTATGAGCACCATAAACAACAACAATTATTAAAGCACATTAACACACACACACACGCACTGAATAAAGGCACCTACGAATGTGCTCACAATTTTAATAAATGACTGTTTTTTTAATAAACATGTTCAGCTTTTTATGCTATGAATTGCAGTGGGAAATCGTTGGCAGGTGGTTCTTGTTGTTGTTGTTGTTTAATGCGGCAGTCTCTTCATTCAAGTGGCAGCAACAGCAGCAACTGATGCTGTGGCTGACTATCGGAAGATTTGTCAGCTTTGTTGAATGAGCGAATTGTTGCTGGCGCAAAGCAACCAACACGATGTCTCAACTGACATAAGATGGTCGACTGGCATCAAACAAAGAAAATGGGTAACAAAGGCAACGACAGAAAGTCTGAGGCTTGGACAGACAGACAGACAGACAGGTGAACGAATGGACAATCGTAGCCACTTTGAGTAAATGCGTACGTATGACTCAATGTTTACTTGAAGCTTGATTATTTATTTGTCTCTGGCTGCTGTGTTGTGTCTGTCTTCTTGTTTCTCCCTCTCTCTCTCCCTCTCTCTCTCTCTCTCTCCCTCTCCCTCTCCCTCTCTGCCCATCTACCTCTCCTCTGTCTCATCTCTGTCTCCGTCCATCTCTCTGTTTATTTATTGCTTTATTAAGCTGCTTGTCTTGTTGTGGCTTCAAATTAGCCGGCAGCAAATAAAGCGACGCATTGTTGTTGCATGACGCACTCGACGTTGAAAATCTTGTTTACTCGTATAAACAAAGAGACAAAAATTGTTGACCATGTTTGCTTTTAAAATGTTTGCTTGTGCGTCTTTAAAATGTTTTTCCATCTCCAATCTTAATGAAAAATTCACGTGACTCTACAACAGTTTGGGAAAAAAACGTCAACGTCAGAAAATCAGCTGTTACATTTATTCACAGTTACATTACGGTGACAGTTAAGTGCACAAGTTTTTTTCCTATAAACTGGCTCCTTTTTATCGTTTATCGTTTATCATTTATCGTTCATTGATGGTGTGAGCAACAGATTGAAACCGATGAAAACTTTATTAATTATTCAAGCGATGCGTTTCGATTATAAATCATTAAATTGCAATGTAAAAAGGAATCCAAAAGAGGTGAAATTATATAATTTTAATAAAACAAATCGAGTCTGTACAAACAAATCGAGTCGTAGAAATAAAGGATCATTGTCATTTTTAGCAACAAATGTTTAGAGATATTGTTAGCAACATTTTTAGAAACAAGTCATCTATTCTCACGATTTGCGTTTAGTCTGTGTTCATTCATTTTTTCAGTTCATTGAAATATTCCAAGCATTTTAATTACCTTGCCTACATCATGTGTACGTGTGTGTGTGTATATACATAAGTTTGTGTGTGTGTTTTCGAAATAACTTGTTGCTTCATCATCGCCGAGTTAAGCATTTCATTGCATTGAATTCTGTTCTAATTCTAATTTTATTACAACATCCTTGTGGAAATCCCGCGCACTTTTTATAAATTCAATGCCAACCTTAAAAAATTTCCAATGATGCATTCCATTGTTATTAAAATTGAAATAAATAAATCATCAATCAAAGCAAAAAAAGAAACATGTTACAATTTATTTAGTTTGTAGCTGTTGTTGTTGTCATACTTCATTAACGTTGCAGTTACCATATCGAACGTGAATAGAAATGACGTCGCTTTGAGATGACCGCCGCACTTTGAAAAGCGACTTAAGCGCTGATTAATTAACTTAAAAGTGTTGAATTGCGCATCATTTCCACTTCTGGTCCGAACGTGGGCTGGATTCGAAAATCACTGGAGTTGTTTTGAAAATCATTAATGAAAATCGGTGATCATCTATGAATAGCGGAATAGAATAGCATTTATTTGAGAAAAAAACACCCGGATAGTAATTAAAATGCGATACTAATGAATGAACTTATGGCGGCGTTGCTTTAATGTTAGGTTTTTATTGCATTTTTTAAATTAATTAAATACAATATTAATAAATATGGGCTGAAAAAAATAGTTGCATTTTTTAAAGCAGTTGATTTTTTAGTTGTGAAATAATTTTCTTTATTTACGTTGTTGTTCTTCAAAACTTAACGAAAACATTGCTATACAAAAGAACAAGGTTTGTTTCTTAAGTCTTTTGTTTTTCATACGATTTGGGGTATTTTTTACTCCAATAAAAGAACGCTTTCAAAGATAAAAATATTAAAAGATCTGTTAAATATTATAAGTAAATAATAATGAAAATAAATACGGGATGAGGCAAAAGTGACTACATATAAATGAGATAAAAACATTGTTGTTGATGTCTGTTGATGCTGATGAGGAAAGCCAACCAACAACAGGAAGCTTTCTGATATCAAATTATGTTATATACACATGTGCTATATACGAATTGTGTTATATACATATTGGAAGGAAAGAAAATTTGCAAATCACAACAAAAAATTGGAAAAAGAAAAGGAAAACTAAGAAGAAAACGAAGAAAAATTGATTGAACAGAGTTAATTGCATTTTTCCGATGTGAATGTTCCATGATGGTCTGTTGGTATAAATATCTGTCTGTGTGGCTGTCTGTCTCTTTATTTTACTGTAAAGATGCGTTTAATGTAGCTGAAAATACAAGCACAACATCTGCATGGTAGGTGACATAATCGCGGTGATGATAAATAAGAAAAAAGAGAGGAACCAAAAAAAGCATGTTTTCAACGGTAATTCCAAGCGGCAATTTGTTGCATTAAAACAGTGGAAATACTTAAATGCGAGTGTGCCTGTGTGTGTGTGTGTTTAATAGGAAGTGACACACTGTCACACTGACCGACCAAGCGAAATGTAATCGAAAGGAAATGCGAACTGACAACATCAGTTTAGCGACAGAGTTTACAGAGACTGACTGACTTCACTGACTTCACCGACTTCTCTCTCTTCTCTGACTTCACCGATAAGAGTCCCGCAGTGGGTTAAAACCAATGTTGAGTCCTCGCATCATGCGTTTTAATGTGTTCATTCGTCATCGCAAATGCATGCGTTGAACGGACGAACGTCATTAAAGCACTGCGTCATTTTCCGCCTTATATAATATTGTATATGCGAGTGTATTGAAGCAATAACGGAAAGAAGTAATTTTTTGCTGTGTCTTTTATGTTGTTCGTCTCTTGACGATGTGGATTCTTGCCAAAAATAAGTTACTACAACGTGTAGAAACTCAGACAAGAAACAATAATAAATACATAACTAAAAAACATACGGATTTCACAGGCAAGACATCCGATATACCGTTATATTATCATTATATTAGAGTCACTATAATAGTAGATGACGCTATAATTGACGGTATTTCATTTGAACCTTCAGAGTGTGTTTAATTTTCACCTGAATGATAATGAATGCATGAGTGAATGATATGTCATGTGACAACTCAACTAAAATCAAATCAACCGAACTCAACTCAACTGAATCGAACTCAACTCAACTGAACTCAACTCAACTGAAGTCAGCTTTTAGTGATTAAATGTCAATGAGTCATCACACGAACCACATTCTTAAATCATAAATCCGTCATCGTATATTTTTCTCTATTATTTTGTTTGGTGCTCACTTTTATATTTGGTTTTTTACATCGTTATTTCACGGTTTTTACCGCAGATCAAGTTTAATTACGACAGCAGATCAAATTAATAGCAGCGATTAAAAGCCTTCGTTTTTTCTACTCTGTTCTAAATTCTGTGAATGAATTCTATTAAATATCATTTAATCACGTTCGAAGAGTCTCAGGTGTTAAGTCTCCAGTGACTCGTGAATAAAGTGACTGTTTCTGCTTTTGTTGTGATTATTATTTATGTAATTCAAGTCTAGTTGTATACTACTTTCATTAATTTGAATCATAGATTTATACAAAATAAGATTGTTTTAATATTATACATTTAGTATTAATAGATAATATCTTTTCTTATACTTTTACAGGACATCATCATCATCGACATGCACGAAATCAACATCATTATGTAATCCAAATTAGAAGATCAAGAATTAAGAGCAACACCAACTAAAACTCCTTTTCTTTTAACATCCATCAAACATAACAAAGCACAACTAAATCTTTAAATTAATTAAACAAAATAACAAAATAATATTAAATGCGGCACCAACTAAGCTACATAAATGCAAATCAACTTCTGATAATTAACAATAATTTATTGATTTAAAATTAAAACCAACTTCCAACAATTCTGTGATATAAAAAACCAAAAGGTGAGTTTAGAAGACATTTCTTTCTTGTGTTTTGTTGTTTGTTTTAATTCAAAAGCCTTTGTATGTAAATTAATTTGAAATCTCATCAATGAATTCGATGATTATGTCTCAATCAATGCACTAATAATGCAATTAAGCGTGGAGATATGAGATATTTCTTAAAAAAAAGAAGTATAAAACTGGGACCAACATCGTGTGACTTAAATCATTGTAGCTCCAATAAAAGGTTGTTGTTTACTAAACTAAAAACTGTATTAAAGCAAAAAGAAACGAAGAAAAAATACCAAAAATGGGTTCGGTTGTCTGACAGACAGGTTGGGCATGCGTTAATTGTTTGCAGTGCGGTTGTGAGACAGACAGACAGACAGACAGTTTGAATGTCTGATAGGCAGGTAAACTGGTTGAATGACTGACTGGTCGAATGGTTGCTTAGTCGATTGATTAGTTGATCGGTTAGTCGATTGGTTGGTTAGTCGGTCGGTTGGTTGATCAGTTGCTCGGTTAGATTGTTCATCGATTGGGTGGTTGGTTGGTCGTTCGGTTGCTTGGTTCCTTGTCTGGTCCTTTCACACGCCCAGCGACAGCCAAAAGGTGACAATTGAGTCAACTTACAATCATTTAAGAGGTCTTTAAGAAATCCGTTAAGTGGGTGAAAGGAGGGGCGGGATGGGGAGGGACTTGCAGTAAATAATGCGGAAATTATCGTATCTACTCTATTACGTCTATTGTTCAAAGAAAATTAACTGGAAAAATGATACTGAAGTAAAATTAGCATAGCATAACTTGTATGAATCAGTAAAACAATAGAAAAAACTCACCTCTTATTATACAAGATTCATTATTATTCTTTATTCGAGTCTAAATTCTAATTAAAAGAATTTAATTGTGTGTTCGAATGTCATGTAAATGTCAACAACTTTTAATACTGGGAAAACAATGTCTTTTTATATAGTCTATACGTATTTTTCTTGTTTAAAGATTAAAATATATAATCGAACATTTTAATTGTCCTTAAAATATTTATTAAAAATTTTATCGAATTATTTTAGAATTAGAAAGGGTAATTAAAGTTAATTATTACTTTCACTCTCATCATCATCATCATCATTATCATGAATGACGTGAAGTCTTGAATTAATTAAATGGCTATTAAAATAAGTTGTTGAAAGCGTTTCATGCTTTCGCATGGAAAATGATCGATTATTTGTTCACTTCAACTCTTCCACGAAAACTGTTTCTGTAGTCAAATTCAGCCAATTAAAAATAACAGTTTTATTATATCCACCTACCTGAGGTACCTATAAACAATCGTGCGTTCGGTGGTGTTAAACCAGACTTGTTTGGTAACCACCACCACGAAATCTAATTAAATGAAATCGAAAATGGAAATGGAAACTAACAAGCGGATGATCGGACGCAATCACTTTCGGCAGATTTATCAGTCGCTGCTGACAAGACATGACTTTAAATTGAGGCAAACGTCACTTGCGTTTATGTGGGCGTGGGAGTGGCACACGGACGAACACAGATGGTCTAGCAAACCATCTAGTGATAATTGTGTTTATTTCTATTGCTTTATGCAGCAATGCGGAAAATAAAATAGTAACACGATTTTTTTGCTATTGTTTTTAATGCCACGTTTATGATGTTGTCTTTGTTGTTGTTATTGTTGTTGTTTTTTGAGATTTTATGACTTCGTATTGCTTGCTAAAATCATGTTATTGAGTTGTTGTAAGCTTTTCTATGGATATGAGTTCAAGTCATACACTTTAATTGCTGGTGGTGGCTAATATAACAGTACATTTTATTTTTTTTTTTAGTAGCAAGAAGTGGTTAATTGTTCCAACACATTACGAGTTACTCCTGAAATCATGTCAGTTAAGATGAGGGTGTGCATTTTTTATTCTTATTATTGTCGATAGAACACTTTATTAATTAACTGTTGGTGTTTGTATTAAGCTTTGTTCCATAAATATTGTGTGACAATCATATTTGTAAATAAATTTGTTGTGTCTCACACCCGACAGTCCGCAAATCGAATCTTTCGAGTGTCTGGCAGCAACGAGATGCGATGCCAAGTAGAGTGCAGTTAAAGTCGATTCGTGTGACAATTTTTACCAGACTCGTAAATATGTCTGAGTACATACCCATGTATATGTATATGCATATTAGCAACACTTTTCGCTGACACAACGGTACACCATAAAAGGTGCAGTTGCATGGCTCCGCATGGGGTCCACATGTGGCACGGCCAACTGGTCAAATGGACGCAATGATTGACACATTTTAACTACTGTATGTTTTTGCTGTGAAACCGAATACTGTATAAAATTCCTGTCTCTCTCTATGGCTCACCCTCGCTCCGTCTCTCTCTCTCTGTCCCTCCCTCGCTGCCTCTTTCTATCTGTATTCTCCTACACGACGCCGGAATCACAACATACAAATATTAAGTTACCCTAGAAACTGCTATATACATAAGATTCATCTTGATAAGATGTCTGCGGCGGCATTTCGGCAGATTCGGGCAGCATCGGCGTCAAATGTGAACTCGTGTCGCCACGTTTGCTCGCCACACTATTTAATGTTGCAATAAACGATCGTTGAACGTTGAATCAAATACTATAAAAACACCAACAAAAACAATTCCAGAAAAACAACGTTTCAATCTTATCGTTTACATTAAATCGCTTTAAATCTGCATCTTGTGCAACTGAACTCGTATATTGAAAAAGCAGTTATCGTTCTTTTGTGTTGTTGTTGTTTCTTTTTTATTTAAATCCTCCTTTTTACAGGCCACAAACTTATCACCTCACTCGTGAAACAAACAGCATAAATTTGTAGTGATTTTTTGTGGTAAGAAATTCAATCCTAAGCAACAAGAAATGAGAATTTATTTCAATAGGAATTTTAATCGATATTGTTACTTAATCGGAGCTAATCGAAGATAATAATCGTTATTTAAGACGGACAAAAAGTCTCTGGTGCAACGTTGACAAGTCACCAACTATTGACATATCGAAGGAACCCACCATAGCGTTGTGAGGTGGATATGTGAGGCGGAAAATTGAATTCACCAAAGACTCAAACATCATCGTGAGGAGAAATCGCTCGTGCATGTTACTAAACTTTATTTTACCCTCATCTCCTTCATTTATTACACCTTGTTCCGTTTTCGGTTTTGCAGGAGAATTAATAGTTTTTATGACAAGTAAAACATTTTACTTATCATGCAAAACATTATCGCCAACTTTCTTCTTCTTTACCAACAAAGTGGCTACTTAAATAATTAGCTCACGCGTTATAGTTTAAGCTTTCACTTAAATTCTTGCTAAAAATTTAAAAAAATACAAAAACAAATGCTAATTATTTCATCTTTCCACCGCTCTTTAAGCAGTTATTAAAAGTTAACCTTCTAAAAACATCTTTCTTAATCACCGCAAATCAGAGCATCGTGGAGAAGAAACTCCACTTCACTCGTATTTGCGTGAGTCAAGAATTACATAGTTATTAAAACTCTACTTTAAATGAAGCAGGGAAATTATAAAAAATAATTAATATGTAGCTGTCAGCACAGTCATCTCCTCTCTCGCTCTCTCCTTCTGTGAGCCTCTTCATTATCGGGCGGCAACTAACGCTCGATGCGTAACTGGGGCATCACTCTCGCTTTCACACCGACAGGTAGCTGGTAGGTACTCGGACTCTGTGTTTATTATACGCAGACACGCCAATCGGGCTGCTATCAGAAGTCAGCCGAACCGATACTCACTCTGCATGTCCCAATGGTACACATTTAATGTAGCATAATTTTTTATTTACCACATATGAAAATACACAGAGAAACACCGCAGATTATACAACACTATAAACACAAACTGGGTAAACAGATAAATAAAAAAAAAAAAAGAGTTTTGCTTAAAATTCCAAACATTTCAAAAATAAATTTTAGGAGGCAAGAAGAGAGAGAAACAGGGAAAGAGAGACAGAGCGAGAGCGAGACAGATGGATAGACACCGAGAGTGAGAGGGGCTGGGTGGCTGGCACGTAAAGCCAAATGTCAGGTGAATTGCATGAAATAAACATGGCCAGAATATCCAATTACCGATTCACAAAACCGCTGTTGACAGCAGCTGCCCGCGTCATGCTCGCCCATGCGGGTCTGTCGTCATGTCGCCCATTCCACACAATGCGGTTGCTACGGTGAAATCTGCTGTTCGAATCAATTGTTGCAGATCCCGACGACAATCTATTGTATCGAAGCCCGTTGTACCGTTACAATTAAAGTTCGACTTGGAAACAGAGTTAGAGTTAGAGTGGCACTAAAGTAGAATATCATCATCAACAAAAAACCATGCTGTCGACAATCCAAAAAGGTTGAGGTTTAAAAAAATACCTGCTAACAAAGCAGCAATATTTACGAGTACAATCATAGATTTATAGAAACCAAAGTATTTTCCTGTTGAAGAAGAAGGATTCGGATGGGTTGTTAGAGAGCGCCCCATTATTACTTCAGGCTAATAAAGGAAATCAGAAGGAATATTTTATAAGAAATGCCTAAAAAGTACAACATTAATTATGAGTTTAGAGAAATCCTCATAGATAAGATATAAAAGCACATTCTCTTTGTTCATTCACCTCTAAAGCTAAACCCTTCACATACCGAAGAATGAACGTTGAAATGATATTGAATTATATTATTTTTATGACAAGCTTGGTTAATTTGTTAAACAATAAAAGCCGTTAGAAGATATAAATCATAAATTCTGTTGTGCATTTTTATGTTTGTTTGCTTGTGGATTTTTAATGATTACAAAATATATTCGTTTTATTGCACCACCACCGCCGCCAACAACAACAACAACAACAGCAATATATACACCATTTCTGCATATTTTGTGTACCCACAACTCTGGTTCTTAACGCCTTTGGTGATAAATTCGTGACTTCTACATGACGCATGCGGGCCAACGGTAACGGTGACATTTTGACAGCCAATAAATTTAATGAAAATCTCCGCAAATTCAAATAAATACCGTATTAAAGCAATCAAAAAACGAGAACAAACCGAGAGGTGGATTAAGAGGTCAACTTTTTGTTCCCACTCTTTTTTTCCGAATGGAAATCCTACTTAACGATTCATTCTATTCTATTATTAATTTCATTATATATTCATGTTATTCCATACTATTGAATCCGTTTTTATGGTGATTTGATAAATTGATCTGTTTAGAAGTTGACATTTGAAATTCTACTATTGTATTGTGGTATTATAAACTTTTCCTCAAAGTTAGTAAACGGAAACGACAAAAGCTTCATTAGTATTGTTTTTTCTAAGTTTTCCAGAAGATTGAATTGTAAGAGAAACGTTCATTGATGAAGATTTTATTATTCATGTTGCTTTGATCATTGATGTAGAATGATTTGAATTTTCTTTTCGAAATTCAACACTTAGTTTGTCTAAAGTTTAGACTATAAACGTTTACCATAATTAGTCTGAACTAAAGGAACTACGATCCTTTAAATAAGCTCTGATGTTACATCCTCAGAGATCCCCGATGTTCCACTTCTGCCTTCATTGATAGCACAAATAATGGTTAATATTTCTTGTTCTATTCCTAAATATGGTGTAACAAAGAATTATCCCCTCCCCCTACTTTTTTTTGTTTTTGAAATGATTATCTGAATTCTGTCAAAAAATAATGATTGTTCAAAATGTGACACTAACAATTGAGGTGGAAGCTTGTCAAACACAATGACAACAGCAACAACAACGTGTTGCTTTGGGGAGCTCTAAAGAACTAGGAAAAAACCAAAAACAAACAATTTATCCTTGGTTATGTGATAAATGAATGAAGTAGGAGTCGAACTGACATGAAAATTGATTTCAGAAAGCATAAACTTGGCAAAAACTGTTCCAATTTTTCATAGGTTTCTTTTGTGGTTTTTTCAACACTGGCATTTAACAAATTGAACCCAATAAAGTGCCCTACCCATTCCTACACAAATACTAATACAAATACATACACACACACACACACACGCGTAGACCCATTTGTTGTTACACGTGTTGGTTGTGACCATTAACAGATATTTAATGTTACAGTATGTATGAAGGCAAGATTCAAGACTTCGTTACAGACTTCGCAGCCGATATTCAGTAACTGTAACTGTATCAAGGACGAAATCGTAAATCAACTCCATCGAATCGGTGGTGTCCAAATACAGCAAAACAAAAACTAAGAGAAAAAAAACGCACCCAAAATCCAAGCCCATAAAATCAAATGCTGGAAAAAGAAACAATTCAAACGTACCCACTTCTAGCTACCTAAGTACAATTTTTACACACAAACATACGAGATCTTTTACACTCTAAATAAATCTCTTTCTAAGACTATCGATCGCTCTCCCTGTCTCTCTCTCTCCCTATCTCACTCTGTTTGGAATGTAGGGTGAGTCTCTCAGGAATACTTAAGTGACTAATTAGAAGCTAGAAAAACCCCCGTTATATGGAGCCCAGTGGTGCATACATGCTGATTAACAATTTGCACGCCAAAATGCAGCAAATCACTCCATCGTCCACCGACAATCGACGAATTTTAAGTGAGCGCGATACAATTAAAACCAGATGAAAAGGTGTGCGCTCACGATCAGGCCACCTGATGCATTATAAGGCAAAAAAACAACAACAACAATAGTGACAACAACTAAAGTCCAAACAAGAACCGTACTGATGTAAAATTCATAACGGTATCTGTTGTGAATATCGTATCGCATCGTATCGACAGTTCGTTGCTTGGTAGTAGTTGCTTTTACAAGTATATTTTTGTATGGAATTCCATATATGCTTCGAAAAATAATATCTGTAAAAATTTCATATAAAATTAACATGGAAGACCATGTTAATAATCGATAAATAATAGTAATAAATACAGTCTATAAACCATTTGTAAGAGATTTCAATAAATTTCACACAAAGAAAAACAGTTTCTAATCACTACAGATTACTATCGAAGTTTTTTACAGAAGATCCACTCAGAAAAATACTATAGTATATAAAAATTACTATAAAATCGACAGATCATTCTACACCTCTATAAACCTTGAGATCGTTACTGGATCAGTTTAATTTGGTACAATAATATAGATCATGATCTCTTTTTATGGACCTCATGTATTATCTTCAACTTATTTTAAATAAAATACTTTCTAAATACTGAAAAATAATATTAAACTATGCACACTCATTGACACGGTTTTATTCGGCTTTACTCGGTTTAAAAATTGCTAGTTCTATATTTTGATTAATAATTTTAATGTTAAATAATGCTTTTTATATCAGATATTCATTTCTATTAAAATATTGATTGATTTGCTGAATTTTTGTTCACCATCCTAACTTCCTAACGAACTCATCCTGTCTTTACTAAATAAATCAAAGTTATCATGACTGTGACATTGAACTTGATTGGTACGTTGGCATTACTTCCATGGCTGAACAATCTTCACCAAAACCAGAGAATGCACAACATTGGCAAATGAAGGTCGTGGTGTACCTCTTCAAACTGTTAGTCGTCTTTTTGACTCTATATTAAGATGTAGTATTAAAAAAAACAAACCAAACTAAATCAGATGAACTACTTTTGGTACTAAATCAGACCAACAACTATGCGGCCAATCTTAGAGTAGCCATAAATAAGAGTCTCTCCGTATAACTGGAGCCAAAAAACGTTGCTAGTTTAAAATAAAACCGAGTCACTTTCAATGATTTAGTAGTGTAGCGTCGCTCAGACTGTCTATGAGGCCCACTAACAATTTAATACAACTGGACTGACCGACCGACTTAATGACTGACCGACCGACTTACTGACTGACTAACTGACTGACTGACTGATTGTGACGAAAATCCATTTCCTGTTTATACCAACGGAAAAGAACCAGCAAATTATGGATCTGTAGAATAGTTGAAACTGAGTATTTTAGCCGCGAGTGTCTCGAAAGAAGGAGTTCATTGCATTGGCTTTGGTAATACAATAGAATCGTGCAGACTAAAGCTGAAATTCGAACCCCGCGACATCGTTGAACATACACCACAACTGGTTCCAACTAAAATTGTTGATCTAATTAATTGCGGTTGGATTTGAGTGCAGTTCGCTGTCTGATCGAACGTTGAACGTTGTTTTTGTTGTGCTGTGGTACGGTTTCCATATCGATCGAGAGTGCTGGCCAAGAAAAACGTTGGCCAATTTGACCAAGTTTTATACTCGTCGTATCAGCTTCGAAATGTAATTTGAATTGTTTAATAATTTTAATGAACCTTTCGTCTACTTTGTTTTCATTTGGTTTCGCAGATCATCTCATGTTGCTTGAGATAATGTTAGTTGGTGATAATTTGTTAGTGATACTGTTAGTTGGCTAAAGTAATTAGAAGAATGTCGAAATTTGGGTTCGTTGGTGAATGTATTTGGCTCTTGCGGTTAATCAAGCCATTAAAGTGGATATCTTTGTACAATAAATTAATTTGAACATTTTAAGAATCGTATGAATGAAACCATGAACCATGAACCACTACCATAACATAGTTTAACATAACTCAATAAAAATCAGAAATGAAGATGACCTGACGTCCTCAAAACTTTCAATAAATCTCGGAGCACATCCATCATCCAACAAACCCAAATCAATCTAACATTTTACCTGAAATTAGAAATTAGAAGTTATATAAATGTTATAAAAAACTTGATGATCAATTATACAACCGAGCACGAACACGATATCACTCTAAACTAGTCCTAAAACAGTGAGTGGGCTGTTTTTAACGATCTTTCAAAGCACATGATCGATCTACAGTCAATCGAAGAGCCGACTCAGTAAAGTCAAAGAAATTCTCACAACCGTCGACTCCTAATAAGCGCAGAGAAATAAAAAACATAACCAAAACCAGAGAAATAAAGACCATAAACCAAAACATAACGACAACAACAAATATTTCCTAAACCATCAAATCGAAGAGCACGTGCTAAGACATCGATGCCCTCTTTAAAATACCACTTCATTGGGTTGTAGTGCGCGAAATCGATCGAGCTAATTACCATAAAAAGCTTGGAGTGCTGCTCATCACGCTGCCATGCTGTGTGCCGCCGTCCAGTGATGGCAAACCACTTGAGCCGCAACAGCTGGCCGAAATGACAGAACGAGACAAGGCGATTACATCGTAAGCGGGACAGACTGCTGAGCTCACAAGCAGACTGCGAGTAGACGGCAGACAGTTTTACGAGTCATGCGCAGGCTTTGGTACACTGCACTGACTTATTACGTCATCGCTGTAGCTGATTATAGATTGTTTATGCTTATCTTAAACTTGTTCTTGTTGAGTAACACTTCTTCAGAATCCTTCTTCTCTCTCTCATCTCTCTCTCTCTCTCTCTCTTTGCAGATGAAGTCGCTGGCATTGCACTTGATTGTCTTCCTTTTGCTGGGATCTCTACACAACGCCCACAACACCTTGTTGCCAAGCGAAGCCGCAGCAACATCCCGATCATCGGCGGTAGTGACAACCACTACTACATTGCAACCACCTTCATTACCAAAACCACAGAACCATCCGTTGCCAAGAGCCACTACAACAGCAATGACGATATCAACAACAAAAACATCAACAACGCCAACAGCAAGCGTGAGACGAAGACAGCTCTTGGCAAGACGTTCACCGGCACAAGCCAGTCAAAATGTTGCTGGTGCTGCTGCTGTCTCCTCGAAAGATGCTGCAACATTCACCTCAACGCGTCTGGTGCGCAATGCCAACGTCACATTAGGTAACGTGCGCCAAAACCGGAGTTTTCAAAGCAGCGGTGCATCAGCAACTCCTCAGCGAAGCGATAGCAACGCTGTAGTCAGCAATGGCAACGACAGCAAAATGAACAGACTGCACCGACGACCGTCGTCTTTTGTGCCAAACCAGTACAGTAGTACATCAACAGCGACAACAACAACAGCAGCAGTATCGACCACTACAACATCGACAACACGATCATCATCCGAACAACAATCACTGTCATCATTTATGCCGCATCATCATCGTCGCTCAAAGCAGCACCAGCACAAGGTGCAACAACAACAACAGCAACAGTTGCCGGTAGACTCGGAAGACTCGTCGAAACATCAACGTACAACAAAAACGTGAGTTACTCATACCGAACCGATGCACCGTTGCGTTTCGAGGTTCGCTCTGTCTTAGTCTTACTTCGCGTTGGGAGATTCGGAGACCTATATTAACCAGGAGCACATTTAAGTCACAATATCTGCGTATAACCGCAGTTATTCCAGTGTAGAAACCCAAAAGTGTTCGATATATTGAAGTTTTAAGCTGTGAGGTCTTGGGGAAGAATAGTGCAGTACAATTTCCCTCTATATCCCAACTCCTCTATGGAATATACATACGAATATAATACAGAAGTCTTCCTTTGGTAGCATAGGTCGAATTTCTCTCAATCCTTTTCCAAATACCACCATCATCATTCATCTTGAATGTTCAAGCTCCGAATAATCCCAAATAACACTCTAATTTCCCGAATATAGACTCCCGAATAGTATAGATTAGATATCCTTTGTTCATAACAGTCATTCTTCAGTATTGTACTTATATTTCGGAATTCATGCTTATTGATAGACAAACAACACCCTTTTCCCATAAACTTCAACGGCGTCGTGTAGCTTCTGGGTTGTGTATTTTCCTAGTTGGCTCTCGTCGAGCCACTCAATATAAGTAATTGATTTTCATGATGCTGCTTCAATGGCGTCAAGCTATCAAATAATTTCGGCACGATTAGGGCGAAAAGTGATTAGAAATGCCGACGTTTTCAACACATAGTAATGAGGTAATGATATAAAATTATACGGCGCAGTAGGAAGAGAAAGGCGACTTTAGTCGGTAATCTTACAGGAGATTGTTAACCCGTTTCCTGAATCTTCTCATTACAGGCCTAGAATGATACACCGCCTTGTAGCAGGTCATCTGCAAAATGCAGAAGGTCGGTCCAGACATCAGGTCTCCTCGGTAACTACCAATAGCACAGTCACGAGTTCAGTAAATGCAACAACAAATTCAACACTTAACAACTCTTCAATTTATTTTCGTCGCAAGCCGCTATTGAGCAGCAGTTACCGAAAATCGAAATTCAGCTCTTCTCAGAAATCACCTGAATCCACTACAACCTTGGCACCTGTAAATAAGCAGATCTTTGAGAATAGCGAGGATGATCAACATGATGATGAAGCACTTCTGGATGACCCCGGCGATTTCGATAACTGGGATCATGGAATTCTACGCTCGAGTGCTGGAGCTGGCAAAGAAAACTCACACAAATCAATCAAGAAACAGGAGGATGCCAGGAAAACTCTATCCGATCAAGTGCGTGATGGCAAGTATGGCCTCATAGAGAAGGAACTGTTTCGTCGAGAGCCCAAGCGCCCGGGTGTTTTGAGTTACTTGCCAAACAAAGAGGTGCCCGTAGACAACGAACGCAACTACGGAGGGCTAGACGAGGAAGACATTTGGTTAGCCGAAGACCATCTGCTTGTCATCAAGGGTGGCAGTCTAAATGAAGGCGAACCCAGTGAACCGTGGCCACCCATCGATGACTACGATGAGCCTGGGCGACAAATCAAACTGCCCCCCAACCCCAAGGTGCCGCCCCCCTTTCCTGTCCAGCTCGAAGAAAATGGCCCATTACAGTTTATCGGAAATAATAAATTCACGGTCATCTATCCGGTCACTAACGAATCGTTACCAGTATATCCCGCCGGACCTGAGACCAACTACGCATCATCCGAAAGTGACGACGAGAAAAACCTTCTTGCCAGGCCGGGATCGCCTCAGAATCCTGCTGAAGATGAACCGAGTTACCTCTACCCGACGCCCCCGCCGCCCTGGCTTTACCATAACCAAACATTCGTCAACACATTCTTGAGCAACCCGCGTCCTATCACGTTCCCCGGTTTAGGTCCGTTTCCTTTCGGACGCAATGGATCGCTGGAAGGTTCGAATGGAACCGATTACTTTGATGAGGACGATCCATCGCTCTACTATCCACCGGCCTACAGTTTTGTATATAAAAGCAATTACACTAACCCGGTGCCACCGGGACCGTTGGTGCCAGGCATTGTGCTACCGCCGCCACCCAATCAATTCAGCCGGCTGGAGAAGCCCGGTACTAAGTTGGCCACAAATGTTTCACACCCACCGTCCAGGCACAGAATCTATACAACAACGTCAACGTCAACGACAACATCAACGACAACACCACCAACAACAACCACCACGTCCACTACGACTGAGCCACCTTACCGACAGATAGTCACTAAAATAGCCGAATATACCCCGAAGATAATTACGATTACTCCCGCTCCACCCGCTCAAACATCATCGTCCATTAGTGGCTCGAAACAAACAGCAACAAGAAAAAAACCAACCAGCCCACCGACCACAGAGCCTGCAGCCATCGAACCGGTACCCGTACCAGTGGCGGTTCCGGTTCCGATCTATCCCGCGCAACACTTCGCAACAGGGCGTCCCAATCATGTGTCATTTGTGTCTGTGGTGACCCCCGAACCTGCCGTGGAAACGTTCTCCAAATCAAACCCAATCTACTATGAGTACTTCGAGCCGAAACGCCAGCCATCTACAGGTAACGATATCGACGAGTTCATCCAGACCACAGCGAAGCCAGCAGCAGCACCCTCCCCGAAACCCATAAAAATCTATGCTAACAGCAAGCGTCCGTTCAAGCAGTTTCCGGCAAATCATCGAAACTACTTGCAACCCATTGCACCTCAGCGTCAGTATGTGCAGGAAAATGTGGTCTATATCACACCGAAACCGGAAATACGTCCGTACTATAGGGCACCAATCCAACAACAACAACAACAACCTGTATTGAAAGAGCGTCCGGTCGGAAACTTCGAGCGCGAAGTAAACGTGATACGTCAAACGCTTCGCTTGTATCAAAATCAACAACTGCGTGACAACAATATACCGCGAACACCCAAAGCGAAACACGTCTACGAATACTCATATAATGCGGAGAAAAATTCTGAAGTACCGGAAACGCGAAGCTTCCAACCGCCCGCCGAATACGATGACGAACCATTCAAGCCAATGGTTACCTACAGTCCACCATTGAATGATGAGAATTCCTTCCGAGCGATTGCATACGATAAGACGGACCGCGAAGGCCAATCGGCAGGGGTCAATGCAAAAACAGATCATCAACGGCGAAAATATCCTTCCACAACAACACTCATCCCCGTCCAGCCGTCAGCGCAGTACGAAGGAAGGCCCAAGAAGATACGCCTCGGCTCCGCTAAGTATCTTGAACAATTGCCGCAGACGAATGTAGACTATCAACATCAGAAACGCTATCCCGACAATTATCAGTCCACCCCACGCACTATAATAGCCACCCAACAGCCTTGGATCTCGCTGGATAAACAGGTACTCAATGAGTACGAACATCCCGAGGAAGTTGATCAGACTCTTCCCCAACAACAACAACATCATCAATATGACCATCTAGAACCTCTTGACGCACCAGACGATGTTATTGCACCCAGAAATCGAGGTTTCCCAGGCTATTATTACGGTCCACCACCGAGCCGTCAAAACAATCGCTTCTATGATGAACCTTTCCAAGATCCTGTACGGAAAATCATAAACAACTACAGACCACCGATACCCCAGCCACAGTATCACCAGCAACAACGGCCGCCCATTTGGAGTCTTGAGAATGATACGTACGTCAACTACGCCCCAAATAGGCCACCCCTCAATCCGGATGCTGAATTTATTAATCCATATGACCCAATTCCACTGAATCCATACGAAAATCAGAATCAACGTTTTCCACAGCAATCTCCATCGCCACCGCCGCCTGCGCTATCGCATCAGTACTACGGACCACCACAACGTTATCCATTGCGTCAGCAACAACAACAACCTGCAATACCGCTGCATCGCGATATCCTCGTAAACTATCGCCAACCTCTGCCACCTGTTAATCCAGACAGTGAGTACATCTCTCACCCGCAAGTAGTGCAACAATCAGTGGGTTCAATATATCGTCCGAATTCATACCGGTTACCATTACCATCATCCGTACCACAAGCGTCAGCCGTTGAGCCGTCAAATGTTTTTTTTATAACTCCCAAATATCGTCGGGGAAGTAGTGATAATAACAACAACAACAACAACAACAACAACAACAATGATAATAGACAGTGATTCATTGATTGGACGTAAAATCTTAGATGTTGGATGTGATAAATTCGAAAAACGTTAAATAAAAGTTACGTGTCTCCAAATAAAGATGATTAAAATTCAAAATTACACTCAAATTCAAAATCTAAATCATTTCAATTCAATCGGTTCATTACCGATTTTAAGGCGATAATTTGAAAAATTGGAAGTATTTTGAGAAAACAAGTTTAATCAAGGAATAGTTTAATGTTTTTTTGTTAATTAATTACAGAATTCTTATTAAATCATTCAAAATTAGTGAGTCTAAAAAGAAATGTTCAACTGTATAATGAACTTGGTTGATACTCTAAGTCAGAGATGATATAAAAACCTCTGCTTAATAAATTTTAAACCATACCATTAAATCCCACGTTCAGTGTAAGAATAAATTCGTATTTTGAAATGACTCGAAATTATATTAATAGATTGACATCTGGGTATGAAAACTTTAGTAGTAATTTGCAACTAAATTTAGTGTAAGGAAACTTAAGTAATTAAAGAAGGAATGTAATTAGAGAGATCGTACAAAAGCCGTTATGAAGATAGATGGAAGAGTTTTTCAACATAATTTATGCTAAACGAGCTTAAATCAATCGAATATTTATGGTACATTTATTCTACTCCTTTTCAAATAATCACAATAAAAGAAAAATGAGAATAAATGGGTTAAAATTCATTCAAGACAACTTAAAAAAACTTATTTTCACTAATTTTTCACTAAAAATGAAAAATAAATGCATAAAAGTGTTAACTTTCTTCAAATTACGTACATGACCTTAATTTAGTTACACAAGGATACAATTTCAAACATTTCCGTCTGTAAAAACTAATTCTTTGTAAAATACACTTATCTTAATGTTTAATTTTTTATTTAAAAAAATTGTCAATTTTAATATTTTACCAACCGACTGGTTATATTTCTTTCTGATTCTGATCCTTCGGATTCTTACCCTGTTCTATGACAGTTTAATAACTGAACAAAATAATTTTTTTTTGTGTTAATATAATCGTATAATTTGTGTAAATAACACGTTTTTCGATGTCGATTGCCGCCACCGCAGCAACATCAAGCATCAATTAATCTGAATTTAATCAGCCATAAAAGTTAAGTTCACTATAAATTATCGTTAATTTAATTATAAGCGAATCTTCTTCTATAAAAATGTATGCAAATTTTTCCATATTTATTTAAAGAGTATCTGTTAATATTTAATACTTTAATATTTAATACAAATTAAAATGTTATTATTTTTTTTATATTTTAGATAAAAATAGCTTAAATAACATCATCTATCATTATAACAAATTATTGATTACTAATTAAGTAATTATTTGGTTTCAATACAATAAAAAAGTATTTAAAATTTACTGAAATAAGAATAATAAATTTGTATTTTGTGTATGTTTAGAACTTGGCACGTAATAAATAAAATGTTAAAAATTAAAAATGTTTATGGTTTTTAATTAAAATACGATTTGTTTAACTTTCTTAAGCTTTATTAATTGTGTATAGTCATCAATACTTTTTATTTTAAACAAACAATGTACACATAAATGTACATATCTTGGAGAGATTCATACCTACACTCATATTCTACACTGCATTCATTCATTTCATTTTTCGTTCATTAATCATTCGTATTCGTCTTTGTATTAACTGGCCTTCAAGTGTTTTTATTATTATTATCGATTATTTGTGGTTCAACGTACATATTGTACACTGAATATTTTCGCTAAAAAAACACCACCTCAGGAGCATATTTTGTCTCTACTCACCCCATTATACCCTACGAAATAGTTTTTTTTCGCCAGCTTAACTTCATTCCTTTATAACAATGTCTGTACTAAAGTCCATTAAAGTGTCCTGTCCTGATCATGGAATATCTAGGATTCGTGCTTCAATTAATTAAAAAACGCTATTAAGGTACACGCGATTAGAAACCAAGAAAGGGGCCCTCAATTACTCTTGGCTTAAGTTCACGTTATGACATAATGTTCAAATATTTCACTACAAAATAAACACTCAGATTAAACTTTTGGCATAGTCTACTTTCAGAACTTTCAATTGGAACTATGTAGTGCTCAATTGATACTCTGCACCTTCATGATCTCATATTTTCGTATTTAAAGCCTTTAGAATTTAAATTCTTCAATTCACGTGATAATTCGTCTTTCTGTTTTCAATGTTTAAAGATTTCATTTGTTTTTAATATATAATATTTTTTGGTTAAATAGTGTAGGATACCGTCTGCCTGTTAAGTCTATCTATTTATTTGTTTGGTGGGGTATCGTTGATCTGTTTGTCTACTTTAATGTTTCTTAATGCATTTCTCTTTAAATCCTACACAAATTATTAGGGAAAAAACCTAACAGCAAAATCTACTACTTTCTTCGAAAAGTGTCCCTAAAATGTAATCAAATTACAAGAAATAAAAGCGAGTTGCCTCCTGTTATTATTGCTTGTCAGGAAGATGTCAGATCTGAATCATGTTGTCTGTCAGTTGTGTCAGTCTGTCAAGATTCATTCTCATTTATTCATTCATTTATTTACCTACATATGTACTTTTATCGTAAGCCTAAAGGAGTGGCACATGCGTACTATTTTTGCTCGCGCTCTCTCTCTTTTACTCTCCAGATTTCTCATTCGTTTTCATTCCAGCAGCCTCAATATTCTCTCCGAACTCTAAAATCGATTTCTAAAATAGTCCTTTTCAATCTTAGCTGAAATAAGAGTACCCTGGCCTGGCCTGTTTACGCTAAAAAAAACGGGACAAAAACGACACCGAGAGAGAGAGCAATGAGCTCCAACATTATTCTCCGACCACGAAGCAGCAGGAACAGCAACTGCGAGTGAAGAAGGATGACATTTTCAATAAGGAAATCCACGAAGGCAGTAAATAGCAAAGTGCGAAAAGTTACGAGAAAAACTGCAATTAATTAAATTTTGTAATCAACATTTTTTTTAAATACATATATAAATACAAATTTACTCGTAGTAAAAATTAAAAAAAGAAGCTCCAACAACTTTTAATTACTTTTTAAATATAAAAAGAAAAGAAAACTTATTTTTGTTCAATCAACTGACGAAAAAGCAGCAGGAGAATTTTTCATTTCATTTTAAGGAGTGTGGAGTGAATGGAATGGCAATGAAAAGAAAGCTAAAATCTACTACTATTTGCTGTAGGGTGCATTTCCAAACTGTTGAATAAAAGTGACCACAACAATTTCCTGCTTCCGTTGGACAATCGTTCTGAGCATTCATTGAATAAACGTCGCACTCGTTCCTTCAAACAATGGTAACAATGTCGGACATGGACAAAACACAGACTACGATGGTGATGACAGCGAAAACTGCCGCAGCAGCAACGCTTTCATCTGCTACGGCTTCTTCAGCGTCTGCCATCAGCGGAAATGAGAATGTCAGCAGCGCCGTAAATTCAACAACTATTAACGGCGTCATCTCTGATAATGGTATGGACGAAAATACGCCGTCCATCGTAAACCTCGTCGCCGCCACAGTCGACGGTGCAGCTGCTGCAACGAATAGCGTCAATATCAGTGGCTGCACTTCAAGTTCGAACAGTACCAGCAGTGCGAGTGTTGGCATCACGGGTGCGGGTGGGGCTGGCGGTGGAAACTCTGGGCCAAACTGTTCAAAAACATATGCTTCCGGGTCGCAATCTCTGTTGTCAAACTCCAAAAAAACGCTATGCGCTCCAACAGCAACAACAAACAATCAACAGAAAAGGAACGAAGATGCACCAAATATAATGGTTTACAAAAAGGTAGAAAATTGAGGCTTGAAAATGTGGTGTAAGTTACTTTTTATTGGTTTCTTTACGCCCATCAGATGGAAGCCATCATTGAGAAAATGCAAGCCGAATCCAGCGGAGTCGTTGTGCGCACCGTGAAGGCTTTCATGAGCAAAGTTCCATCGGTGTTTACGGGAGCCGACTTAATAGCTTGGATTCTAAAGAACTACGATGTTGAAGATGTGACAGAAGCTCTACATTTTGCACATTTATTAGCCTCGCATGGTTACATCTTTCCCATTGATGATCATGCGTTGACGGTGAAAAACGATGGAACATTTTATAGGTAAGAAGAATAACATTTAAATTTGAATTTCTGGGTGAAGCAACGGCAGCACAACGTTGAGTAATCTCAATTTAAAACTCACGACTTTCAAATGCAAAACATGCGAACATTTGTTATTTGAAAAATTAAATCGTCGATTCTCTTAAAAATGTAAATGTTTTTCCGTTTTGTGTCTTCTGTTAAAATCGGTAAGCAGGCCGAAAAAAATAGCGTGACGAATCATTAGAAAAAACCAATTTATGTGGCATGCTTTAGGGTCTTTAGTTTTAGACTATAGTTGAAAAAGCCTTGCATACTTTTAGGCGAACGTATAAACACAGAAACTAATTAAATGTACATTTTGATGTATATTTTTGAGCTCATCAAAATTTTAATAACAACAATGGTTTTTGATGTCGGGACGCAAACAGCGTTTTAACAGAATCTAAACACAAAAACAACGAGCGAGTTTAAGAATTTCTTCTGCGTCTTTCCAAAACTTCGCCCTCGAAGTACTGTGCTGTCCTTTGCATGGTTCCTTGCAGAGTTCCTTGTTTAGACTATGGTTAGCTATTAATTTCGCTTTCGCTAGATTCCAAACACCATACTTCTGGCCATCGAATTGTTGGGAGCCCGAAAACACCGACTACGCGGTCTACTTGTGCAAACGTACCATGCAGAATAAGACACGCCTCGAACTGGCCGATTATGAAGCCGAGAACCTGGCGAAACTGCAGAAAATGTTCTCTAGAAAATGGGAATTCATATTCATGCAGGTGAGGCAGCTTTCAAATTATTTTTAAATGCATTCTAAATAATTCCGCATTTTGTTTCCTTCTCAAGGCTGAATCGCAAAGCAAGGTCGCTAAGAAACGCGACAAACTGGAACGCAAGGTCCTGGATTCCCAGGAGCGTGCATTTTGGGATGTTCATCGACCGATGCCGGGCTGCGTCAATACCACCGAAATCGACATCAAGAAGGCTTATCGACGTGGAGGTTCCAGTCACGGCACCGGTTCAGCCGGCGCGTCTGTGGCCAAGAATCCTGTGGAACAGCTGACGCGCATCATAACGCTACGCAAGCAGAAACTGGAACGTCGCACTATCAAAGTTTCAAAAGCAGCGGAAGCGTAAGTTTTTTCACTTGTCAGACAAAAATATGTATGCGAATGCAAACTTCATTCTTCCTCCATGCCCACACATCGCACACAGATTGGTCTCATACTACGAGCAATATAATGAATTTGATTACTTTATCACGTCTCCGGAGCTGCCCAATCCTTGGCTCACGGACAGCACCGAGATGTGGGAGGCAGAAAAGAATACGTGAGTCTTCGAGCCCATAAAAGCAGGTGTTACTAATCCATTCTAACCCTCTGCAGCAAAGAAGTTCCTGTGCGGCGTGTCAAACGATGGGCCTTCAGTTTGCGCGAACTGCTTAACGATCCCATCGGAAGGGAGCAATTCACAAAGTTCCTGGAGAAGGAATACAGCGGCGAGAATCTAAAGTAAGCATTGGACATAAATCAGGCAACGAATTTTATCGTAATTCCGATTTGTGCGCTCTCCTCCTATTTTCAGATTCTGGGAATCAGTGCAGCACATGAAAGCGTTGCCACAGTCCGAAATCAAGGAAGCAATACAGACGATTTGGCAGGAGTTTCTGGCACCCGATGCTCCCTGCCCCGTTAATGTCGACTCCAAGTCGGTGGAGTTGGCACGCGAGGCGGTCAACTCGACGAATGGTCCGAATCGCTGGTGCTTCGATGTGGCCGCAACGCATGTCTATCATCTGATGAAGAGCGACTCGTACTCACGCTATCTACGCTCGGACATGTACAAAGATTTCCTCAATTGCTCGCGCAAGAAGATCAAATCGATTCCTAACCTGTTCGGCGTCAAACGTTGAGATGCACTCATGGCTGCCAGGCAGCCGCTGTTGAGGGCATCATGTTGATGAGGTGCCGGAGTTCAGAAATGCATAAATAGCGAAATACTTCAAATCAGATTACTTAGATGTAGTGTAGAGTTAACAAATGTTGTTCATGTTATCGTAAGCTATGATATATAAGCATAAAATTAATCACTCGTCATCAAATCATCAACAAGTTCGTTCGGTTATATAAACTTTGAGAAGATGCAAAAAGAAACGAGTCGATGAAAGGTTCTGTAAAAGTCTCAACAATTTAATGTTGCATACAAAACTCGGTTTATTAATTTAAAACTTTTAATGTTCAAGTATTAGTAATAATCTTATCATCATAATTGACTTTATTTGGCTTGAAATTGCCCTAAAAAACTCCGTCTTTGTTTATTATTTGTTTAGTTTCTCGCCTTTTCTATCATCATCTCATTTCATCGCCATTTAAAATATTGACTTCAATTAAATTAGAAAAAAATGGTGTTAATACAAAATGTCATTTGTCAACATATCTCAAGAAAACCCAATCTGAATGTGATTCGCATTTTAAATTCGTTAACGCAAGAAAAAACTCAACACATAACTCAGAATAACACAAATCAAGGAAGGCTGGAAGATGTTATTAATAAAGTAACAATAAAAGTAGTACAGTTCGATAAAACCGAAAACCAAACGGAAAGAATAAAAACAAAGAACAATTAATGTACGTAGAAAAGAAAATATAAAAGCATTAAAACATAAAAAAGCATATAAAAATACTTATAAAATATCAAAATAGATTTAAAAACATAATATATAAAACCAAATGAAATTATATTAAATTACGTAAGGTTAAATAAAATAAAAAAATAATTATAACATTGAATTCATTTTAAAAACATTAAATTAAAATCTTAAACACTATAAAAAATTAATCCAAAAAATATTTATAAATACATTTTTTAACAAATTTTCCTTAATAATATCAAAAAAGCGTTCATTTTCCGTTAAAGAAAATAAAATAATAAATTATACATAATGTAATAATAATAATTATTTTTGTGTTTATTTGTTTTTCGCTTTTTATTATTATTATTATAATTGTCTTTATTATCGAATTATTGTCGTTATTATTATTATGTTATTATTATCATTACTGTTATTATTATCTTTATATATAAATGCAAGTATATCAGGTATATTTTGTTGCTTTTATTTTTGTTGAAATATTTTCCCACCGTGTGCGAAATATTGAAATGATTATCTCATTTGAATTCATTCATCGCATGTTTTTAATTAAATTATTTTTTAATTTAAGATTAAATTTCGATTAAACTTTAAATTAATCAGATTTTTCACTTTCTTAAGCTTTTTATGAAATGTTAACTTACAAAAAAATACACCCACACAAAACATGAATGAAACAATATTTAAGCTACTAAAAATAAAAAATAATGTACTCAAATAAGTAGCATTCTTTAGAAGAGTTAAAAAACTTATAGCAAAATAAATAATAGCATTAAAAATGTGGAAGTTTCGAAATCGTAATTATTTTGAGCTGATTTTTGTTGAAATTAATAAAAACTTTCACAATTTTTTCTTATCAGTTACAGAGTGGAAATAATTAAGTTGGCCGTGTGGCTGCCATTAAACTGGCAAGTAATGCCATTAAAAAGGGGATTATTTGTTATTTTTTTATCTTTTTTTACTGTTAGTTTATAAATTATAAGTTTAGCAAAAGGAAGAAAATATATAATACGATAAAAGCTTTTATCTATTAAAATCGCAGGCAAAAAAGAAAAGTTGCTTCGCTTTTGCTTCAAGAGTTGATGGCCGACGTCACACGGATCAGTCACGATGCGTGTATCAGTAACGATGATTGGCTCCGTTTCTTTTATGAATTACCTACGTCATCTCCATACAAACGATACTTACCCAGGTTTTATCTAGGTCTCTATACAGGTTATAGGGAAATTTTAAGATTTTCCCTTTTTTTAAACTGCAGCCAACTTTACGCATTTCGAAAAGTGTAAAAATAAAACTAAGAGGCGTTGGCTGTGAAGTTGGAAGTCGAATACAATGAAGTTGGATGCGATTCCGAGCCACCGGACTGGATAACCAGACCAATAAAAAAACGCAGTCCGCTCGAATGATGCTCGCATCGTGATGATCCGTCTGACAGCGGATGATATGCGGAACCTTGGCTGGTTGTGTAAAAGCAACAATAAAAAAGAAGAAATTAGAATAAAAACAACAATAAACACACTCCAACAACACAACGATAGCGAATATCTTCAATTTACTCGTTTACTCTCAACGTCTATAAAAAAAGAATGTATGCAATATTTTTATACTGTTATTAAACATTTTTAAAGTTTTCACTTGATATAAAGATTATTTTGTTATAATTTAAGCTCCGTTTCCTTTATTTTTTATTTAGATTTAGATTTTCTAGATTTGTAAAAATATAAATTTTAATCTTTTAATTTATTTTTTTTCTTTTTTAAAAGTTTTTTCAAATAAATATTCTTATCAACACAAGAAGAAAAGCTGAGTTATCAAGAAACATAAAACGATTACTTTTACTTTATAGTGTATTCATTTTAATTTTTTTAATATGAAAATAAAACAGAAAAAAGCTTCAAAAATTATACAGTCTCTATTATTTTGTATCCAAGTTATTCTGTAGTATTTGTATATTTGTTGTACAATATTTAAACAAGTTTAACATTTTTATTTTAATTACTTATGCTCAAGTTTCAATGTTAATCATCGATCGAAATTGATTCAATGTCTATTATAATAATATAGATTTTACTATAGCTTAGTTTTCAATATTATTTAAAGCTGGCCATCTGCTGATCTCTTTTTAAAATTGCTATAAAATTGCTATTCAACGCTTTTAAAAATTTAATTTAAATTCTTTTACTCTGCTGATTTTATGCTTAAATGTTTAGTAATTTAATTTACCTTTTCTTGAAATACCATCGATATATATAGTGTATTTATGTATGTATACATCATTAAATCAGAAATTCGGTCTGTGAACAGGGAAGTAAGTGTTACGTTTGAAAGAAAAAATCGTCAAAAGATGACATCATTCAAGTGGATCTGGAAAAAAGCGTTATGTAGAAGGGTCAACATATTCCCGCTACAACAACAACGATGACAACATTGACTTGTCTATAAAGACTATGAAAACTATAAAGAACATCTATGATATTAAGATAAGAATAAACAAAGATAATAAAGAATGGCTTAAAAAATACTTTAGTTGGATTTCAGTTAAAAAACTATGAAGATAAAAGCTACATGGTTAGGGTTATTATCATCATCATCGTCATTGTCATGTGGTTTGTTATCTGTACATAGTTTATATCTTTGAAGTACTTTAATGAAGTGCTCACTTCGCTATTATTGACTTAACTAAAAGTCAATTAAAACACTCATCATCATTCCTCATCATTATCTTCAGTGAAATGTGAAAAAGTATGAAAAACCCGAAAAATATTGAGAGTGGAAATTTTTGAATGATCTTCAAAAATGTTAATTTGCATTGTGAGCTTTATTTATCAGTGTTTTAAATACTATTTAAATAATTCAGTAGATTTTGAATACACACAATAAAAAATCTCTTATCGCAGTTTACAACTCTTTCAAATGTCAGACGACATAAAATTAAGTTAAAATTTTGAATTAAATGGAAATGAATTGGATTTTATTAATCTTTGTTCGGCAGACCAACATTCATTATATTCTTGAAGAAATCGGTTTACATTTTACATTATTTTACATTATTACATTCTCTGTTCAGCTCTATAAATTTCGAAATCACACACAAACACAGAATAAATCTCTTCAAAGCTTTATGATTTTAAAACAAAAGCAGATCGAAAAAACAACAAAAATATGAAAACGCAAACGCAACAATAAAACACAATAAAAGAAATAATATAAATAAAAACACAACAACAAAAACAAAACAACAACAAAAACCCACAACAACAAAAAAGAAGACACGCAATTCGCGTCTTTAATGCGAGATAAGAAAAGAGCAAATAAACTTATTAAACAAAGTTTATAAAACGAAAACTCTGTGAGTTGTTCTTTTATTTTCTGAGAACAGAGGATCAACCCCGCTCAACCCACCAACCCGCAAACGACGCTTTACTCGATCGACGAACGGCTGGCTCTAGAATCAGCGGCAGTTCTCGTGGATGCGACGCGAACAGACCAAACAGTTTGTGCTCGCAGCTGCTTGTCTAAAGTTAAGCAGATCAGTTAACGGCCAACAAACAGGCTAAAAAGTTATCGCCGCCAAAAGAGCGGAAAGCAGACGAATCAGACCACGAAACAATTCGGTTCGACACACCGGCATAAAAAAATTTAAGTTTGAGAACATAAAATAAAGAAATAAAAAACAAAAAGAAGAGGCAACCAAAAAGCAACATTAAAAACAAGAACAATAAAAATAAAAACAAAAACCAAAAGAAAGCAAAATTAAAGCAACACTTGCTGATGTTGATGAATGTTGATGTTGCCTGTGATTGTGGTGGGTGCTGAATAAAGTGAGAAGAAAGCCAAAAAAATGTGGTTGAAATTTAAAAGAGATTTCAAATAAATACCAAAAAGAAACCCGAAATTTCTATTAAAAAGATTCGTTTAAAATGCTCTATTTAGACAGATTTTTTAAAAAACTAAACAAAACTTAACTTTCACGCTTTTTGAAAAATCCTGACTAAAAGGCAAAAACAAAGAATTCATATAAAAACAACTGCTAATTGAATATCGCAAGATTAGCCTGTGTTTTTCTTTCTTTTTTGTGTCCTGTGTCCTGTCGCAGCCGCCCAGATATAAAGTGGGATGGTTATTAAATACCACGAGCCATTGGCATTCACGAACTCCGCAGCCGCCGTCGCCAGACACGTTGGACGCTCCAAACTGAGTCTCATTGAATTTAAGGAGAACCAATTTATGAATTCTGCGTAGTAGTTGTTGTTGTTGAGGAATGGACCGACCATACAGGCCAATATTTATTTTGGTAAAACAGAGAAAAACGCAACTCAACACGTAACGAAACATCAAAGGAACTGATTGTGCCATTTCAATTGACCTCGCATGCAGCTCTTCAGACGCGGTCGAAATGTAAAGGACATTAACCCATACGAAAAACTACAGAAACAACAACAATAATAATAAGAACAACAAGAACAAAACGTGGCCAAAAATAAATTGGTCACAACTCATCAGGCAGTCACCCAGACAGCCAGCCAGCGAAGTGAAACGACAGCCGTTTTTTTCCTGCATTGAGTGCAACAAAAAAAATATCATGCGAGAAAAAATGCAAAGGTGAAGAATGCAAAAGAAAACTCACCACAAGATCTCACAATTAGTTCGCATTTTTATTGTGTCAGCTAGAAAACCTTTTTTGAAAACCCACAAAAGAACCAACTGTTTACATTTTGTGTTGCAGACTCAAAGAAAATTCAATTATAAATTAAAAATAAAAACAAAGAAAACTGTAAAAAAAACTAGTCTCCCTAACAACGAGCAAAATCTAGAGAATTCGTCTGTATCGCTGTCTAAAATAAATGTGAGTAAAAATGATGTAAACATTGACATACATATATCGTGTATACATACGTTTTATTGTTATTAATTATGTATATCGATATTTATAAATTTAAATACAAAATATATGGTTTATATGTATGTCTGTCGTGTAAATGTATGATTTTTGTATTTATGTATTACCGAATCCATCTTCTCAGACTAAAATACACTCCAAACAATGGGCGTGGTCCCACCCACTAGTGACGCAACCACGATTACAGGAGATCGAGTAGAAGCATCGTCATGAAACTCGGCAGGAATATTATCTCATTTTATTATTTTTTATTATTTATACGATTAAAATAGTTTTTAAAACATTATAGTTATTATTTATTATGTAAGTTTATTCCTCCACTTCTTCGTATTCTTTTCTTCTACGTCTCGCTCTCCTCCGTTTTTATTTGTTTTTATTTGTATTACACACGTTCAGATAATTTTATTTGTGTAGATGTTTATATTTTCTATTAATTTATTTGTTGTTTACTCGAATTTTATTGTCATGTGTACTCATTCTTAATGAGGTGATGTTTACGTGACAAGAAATGTCACTGTTTTATAGAAGAAAATGCGTACATGTATCTATTATAAATTTTATAAAATCATATACTAAAATAAATTATTTGCGTGTGTGTGTCTTTTTTTGTTCAACTTGTTATTGGTTGTAACATTTCTTTGAACATTTGTTCAATGATTGTAAAAATTTTCATGAAACCAGAGTATATACAATATTTTACAATATTCGAGTATGTAAATAATTTTAATGAATGAATGAATACAAGTGAGAAGAAGCAATATAATAATATAATTCATTATTATTCCTGAAATATCAACATCTAAAATCGACATCTCCAAACCATCTAAAATTAACAATTCAATCAAAGTGAGGAGAAAGGAAATATTAAAACAAAAACTATCTCAGAACATCATCGAAGCACAGCGTCGTCGTCATCTTTAAAAGAGAGGAAACAAGTGTTAAATTAAATATTTAGCAGTAATTTTTTGATTGAAATAAAATCAATATCATTTCAATCAAAAACAATTAAACTTGACTGAACTCACGGACTGAATTGATTGACGGACTGAATTGATTGGCGGAACTGACTGATCGAACTTGCAGACTGAACTGAATGCTTACACTAACAAAAACTTGCTTCGAACATATCACAGCTTCTTAGTGATTCATTCAATTAATTAAATTAAGTGTGTGAGAAAAGATTTCAGAGAAAGGATCAATTAATGAACATGCGATTTTACACACACTCGATTCCCTTCAACACAGAATTAATATTAAATACAAATTTAAAATATCAAAAGTATTCAGCAGAAAAAAGAGAACATCTAAAAGATGGCGCATCTTGGAACAGTTTAAAAATCAAACAAATTGTATGAAATCAATTAAAATTTCAGTTAAATGTTAAATGATATGTAATAAAATTTTAAACATATTAGTTTTTGAACTCAGAAACAGAGCAGTTTCTGTTTTCTTCTTATTAAACTTGTTTTAATGAACCGGAAAAAATATGTTGCTAGAGTCCAGAATCGAATCGAATTCAAGGCAGCTGCAAGTGAATACTAATGTAGTTTCTCTACAAAGATAGAAAGGTAAAGTTCAGTAAAAGCAACAACAACAATAACAACAACAAACAATTACAGCTACTGTCATTTTGCAGCACTCAGCAGCCGTTTTTTGTTATTCCTCAGAAACATTCTCTTACGTTGCGCTAGAAACCTCTTTTTAAATGAAGTAAAGATTGAAATATTATTAAATTCTTTGAGTAAAACAAAAACACTTAAAATAAATTAGAAAGCACCCTACATTCGGTGTAGGCGAAACTTCACAATGCTATAACATCAGTGAGTCACTTTTAATCACTGACTTTAGATGGAACTTCTTCAGACGATATTCGATCCAGTGTATTTGACATCTGACATTAGCTAATGATGACTTCAGAGTGCTGTTTATTATTATTATTTTTATTAAGAAATCGACAAATTTAATGAAAGTTCTCAGGGTCACGTACTATCAGTATACGTCTATGTACTAAGTCTAAGTACTTACTTACTAATATAATTCTTCAACTTCAACTAACACCAAGTACTCATTAATATTGACCGATTACTCATACTCGTTTATATGCAGAATTTTATATACAGACACAAAAATTTAAGCACCTTGAATTTTTCAAATTGTTTATGCGTATAAAATTAAAATTTCTTATTAAATATTTACTGATGAAATTTTTTTTTGTTTATTTTTTCATTTATTATACGATATTTATAAAGAAATTTATTTAAATTTTTTTAATTTCTTTTCAAAAACCAAGTGTTAATTATTTATTTTTGTCGCTGTTTGCTAGTAGTATAAATATACCGATTATGGCTCAAAGGGGACAGCCATGAGTGGGCTACAATATACGTGGGTATATGATAAAATAGCAGATAAAACTTGCTAAGAAGCTGATAAAACCTGATAAGGAGCTAATAAAACCTGCTGAGAGGCTAATAAAATCTGCTGAGAAGCTAATGAAACCGTATGTATACGGCAATAAAACTTGATAAGAAGCTGAAAAAACTTTATAAAAAGCTAATAAGACCACTAAGAATCTACAATAATAAAAACTGATAAGGATCTAAATAAATAGTTGATAAAACTTGTTAAAACCTGCTAAGAAACTAATAAAATGTGCTAAGAAACTAATAAAATCTGAGAGAAAGATAATAAACCGGATAAAAAACTGATGCAATCCGATAAGAAGCTGATAAAACTTGAAACCGAAAAAACCTGAAAATAGATCTAATGTAGGACCGTCGATCACACACACCCTCATCTCCCTACACGCCTATAGTTTGCCATGGATCCCACGTTTTTCCTTGATCCACACATCTTATGTTAAAACGTGTATAATTAAATAAATTTACTCACATAAGAAAATATAAAAATATATACCATATATGAAAATATTCGATATATGAAACAATACAATATATAAAAATATACGACACATAAAAATATACCATATATGAAATGAGATATGCATTTATATATAGTACAGTATTAATATATAGTGTTTAAATCATTAGATCATTTTATCAGCTATTTGACACAAATATTTAATAACGAACATCAAAAGTTCATTCATACTCGATAAACCACTTGTGAAGTGCAAATTATGAATGATTGTGAACGTTCAAAGTGAACTTTTATAATAATAAATTGAAATTCATTATAAAATTGGAATTAATTTTATTTTTTCACGAGATTTTATAATAATAAAATTCTTACAATTATAAATCCAGAATGATTTTGAAACATATCGCAATATGTTTATAAAGTATTCAAGGAATCAATTATCTTTTCATTATTATTAAAAAGATATTAATTAACAGTTCCGTCTTTTTCCATAGAAATAGAAATAGTCATTAATTGTTAAAGCGTAATACATCTTGGAATAAAATTATCACAGCTGTTAATAAATGTGACTTTTTCAAAATAAGCCAACATTTTAATCACAAATACTGGAAAGTGTAGCTGTTTACAATTTAAATCAATCAATTATTTAATCAATTATTTTAACATCTATTATTAAATGAAATTAAATTAATTTACTATTGAAATTTAAATGATTTTCAATTGTAAAAAAACATAAATATATACGTATATATAAGTAGTACATGTAGTATATGTGTGTATATATAAAAAATATTAAAAAATAGCAATAATAAGAAAGCAAATTTTAAATTAATTAATAAGAAACAAAAACAAATTGAAATTTACTCCTAAAACACCATTTTACTTCAAAAGGTCGAATATTAAAATGTTTACGGTTTAATTATATGAATTTGCATTGATTTAATTAAAAATTGTAATGCAGCTTTTTCTAATCAACTGGAATCAGCGTTTTGGTGATTTAACGTTTGCTTGGTGAAAATAATCGAACGATCTGAAACGATAAACTTACAATTGAGCTCTTTTTCTTGTTTCATTAAAATAAAAATAACTAAAATTTCGTTTGTCTTCTTTTCACCTTTTTTGTATTTATTTTATTTTTAGATTTAAGTACACAATAAATGCTGAATTTGATAAAATGTTAAAAACGCGACGTCGCATTTTTTTTGTTACTGTCGTTAAGTTGTGTTGTTACGGCGTCTGTAGGTCATTTGACACGCCAGTGACGTCACAACTCATTGCCACCAACTATAATTTGTTTGTGCATTCATTAGTTTATTTAGTTAATTATTTAGAGATAGTTAATAGTTGGGCAAACAATGAAATGATTTTAATATATATTAAAATAATGAAAACTGCAAAGTTTAAAATAAGGTAGAAGAAACCAGCAAAAGTGCTATCTCAAGATCTGGCAGAAGCTGAGATACACACTACACCCCGAGACCTCTGTTCGAAGATTTAACTTTAACTAAGAACTCTTAGGAGGACGTACTAAAGCGGCGAACCAAGCAAAGTCTTTAAATTCCTCGGGACTTTAAATTAAGACTCCATGGGAAGTGATACTGTATTGAAGTGGGTGGGAACAGCGTTGATGTGCTAATTTAATACACACCTAATCACTATTTTTCCTTTCAATCGTGATTTTCCCCAAAAGACGGACGGAGTGAGCCTTTTTTTACTTTTCTATACCTGTCACGCCCCCAACAGATCCATACAAACCGATGAACAACCTTAATATACTCTTAGCAGCTTTAAATTTAATAGACCGACATTAAATCGGAATGATTAATTATCTAATTAATAATCTAAGTGGTTATCTTCAAATCACCGGCTGTCTGTAAGATGAGGCAACAAGAGCAATAATGATAACGAGAACCCCCTTAAATGCAAATCGGATTGTATTGAATTCAAGCTTTTAAAGAAAACTTTGCATTTAAGCACAAATCGGAGAAATAAAAGCTATTTGCAAATTGATTTCCTTGGTCATGTATTTCAGTTTTATTCATCTACAGTTAGTTGATGTTGACAGGTCATTAACTTTTCTCCCTGTATAGTCATCGTCTTCTTTGATCTTACGGAATGTTGTAAGGAAAAAAGCAACAAGAATACTCAAGAAGAATACTCTCGAATCAAACCCCTTTTATCTTTGTATATTTATTTAAATACGAGATATAAAAAAGATAAGATATTATAATAAGAAATTATAATAAGAAAAAAAGTAAGTAATATGGAAATAAAAGCAAGCTTTATTCACATGCTTTTTTTATTAACTCTTTTATTGGTTTGCTTGTGTTTTCTCTGTTAATGCAAATTATAAACACGAGATCAACGATAAGAAATTCCATTGAGTTAACAACCAAAAGCACTGATCTCGATTTATCATCATCCAGCATGATTTGCTGGAACTTGTTGACCTTAGGTTATCGTGTTCCGAGCACGAAACCGTTACAATACTTTTATTTAACCTACTAAAAATCTTATTTATTTACTTCTATCATTCCATACTTCATAGAAACCAAATTCGCATTGTTATCAAAGAACAAACAAAAACTAAATAAATAATGAATATTATTAATTCATTACAGAACATTTCAATATCAAAATAAATTTCAATAACTTATGACAAGTACGAGTTATTGTGTGTTAGTTTTAATTGTAGAAAATAAAATTAAATAATATGAAATTCATTCATTGTGCCTGAACAGGAAATCAATACAAACATCAATACAGTTTACACATTCATACAAATGTACATATCATGAGCAAATGATCAATTTAAGAAGTGCGGAGGAGGTCACCATATACATATATCTATTGTAGAATAGATATTATGATTGTAGAATATTGCATTGTATCGTAGTTAGTCTATAACTTATGATAATTAATAGTAATAGTTACATTTTGCTCAGTTTCTATTTTTAACTGCTATACATATTTAAATATATTTTCTGAAATCGATATATTTATCGGTATATTATATTTACTGCTAAATAAAGACTCGGATAACTTGGGATTTTAAACCCCGCGTGATGCAGAATAAAATTGAGAATTTGACTATCAGCCAAAACCCAACCGGCTTCCTTTTCTCCTGCCTATAATTCGGTACAAGATCCTTGCTTACTAAGAGTGCCAGCTTTGCTGCTAAGGCATCTTAGGTCTGTTCAACGGCGTTCCAAGTCGGACACAAAAGATACGGCCCTTTTTCTCGGGTGACCCTTTAAAGGAAGTAATTTTGCCCTAAAAAGTACAGCATAACTACACAAAGAATCTCTCAAGACTTTTAGGCGGAAGTTGTTATTTGAATAGGATTTTTTAATTAGTCGTTTAAAAATCTCCGCATCTTTCAGAAGTACACAGCTAAAGACTAGAGCTTTCTTTATAAAAATATATCTACAGAAATAATTTTTCTTATTATTATAAATAATGAACTTATTAAATTATTGATTTCTTTTCTTGTGCCTTAGAATGGTTCTTCAGAATCATAACACCATCGCTGCACGCTCCAGCTATGCTCTTAATGTCTCCGGCACCAGTAGCAGTGGCAACATTAACAACGCGATGGGCGGACATCCGAGGCCTGTGATCGATTTGCTTGTGGCCATGATTGCAGTGCCGATTCTTATACTCTGCGCCCTTCAGCTGGAGAAGAATCTACACGACATGGCCAATAGTCCGGAGAGTCGATGGCTTGTCTTTGCACTTGGCATCGGTATGTTGATCGTCAGTGTGATTATTTGCGGTTATGTAACGCATCGCATGGGCGTCTGTCTGTGGGCGGGTCCTATAGATGAAGCCGGTAACCGGACTGATGCACGAAGTGTGCCTCGTGTAAGTAGATTCGTTAATGATTAACCAATACTCGTATTTTATTTCTTCTGATTTGTCTCATTGTGTTTGATGTCTTCCAGATCAATTCGCAGAATGATATTCTACGAATTGTAGACTCCCTACCGCCAAGTTATGATACCGTGGTGAAATTCGATATCCCACCACCGTCCTACGAATGTCTGATCATAAATATGGAGCAACGGAAAGAGCAGCAGACATCCGGGAGCAAGGAAATTCCACCGCCCACAACAGCGGATGGGACTGCAGTTCATATGTAGTTGTTGTGGTAGATAGTGGCTTCGTGACGTTTGACGTTCTTCGTCATTTATTAATCGCCTCAGGCGAATCTGATGTAGTGATTTATGAGTTCTATCGGCATAGAATCTTAAATGGGAGGAGAGAGTTCAAAGAAATTGGAGACAAACAGCTTGTACAAACAAAAAACTTGCGTTTTGAAGGATTAAATTTCTTGGTTCGCCCGAAATGCATTTTATTCGTAAACACATTTAGAATGTGAAGGATTTTTTCCAAATCCTGGATGTAATTTAAATAACGATACGCTAAACGTTATACTTTAGAATATCTTCGCATCGAAAATTAAGAATTTTAAAAACTTTAGAAAAGAGGATGCAGCCTACCCGTTTGTAAGATAACATTGTATTGTATATAACACTTAAATTATCTGCAAGTCAATACTAAGCTACTGCTTTCAACATATGCATTTTGTAAATATAGTTAAGAATATATAGCTAGTCGATCTACTTGTTAATCGCGAGTAAAAAAATGTACTTATTTCTATAAAATAAGAGGCAAATACTAAGAATCTAAGAATATGTTTGAATCTACATTTCTAAATAAAATAACGATTACATTTATTTATGCTGATATATTTATTTCTTAATGATAAATGCCACAATATATTAACTGAGACTGATAGCTATTTATATGTAACAATAATCGCAGACCACTGATCTGAGACCAAACAGCTTTACTGTATAAGTTCGGTTAGGCAACTTAAGGGATTCTCGTGACTCATTCACATAGCAGCCGGAAAGACTCCGACTAAGGATGGGCCATTGTCAGTCTGCCTCCATGGAACGAAATGGAACGAGAATTGGTGGTCATCTAGTCCTCAGCTCTTGATACCCTACATCTTCACAGGTGCGTAGCTTCTCAAGGAAACCACTGTTTACAGCCTATCTTGCACTAAGTTGAGCAGACACGCAAATAGTGTCCGCTGGAATAGCGAGAATAATGGCTAATGGCCTCGTTTCCAATCCATCAGATGTCAGTCAGAAGGAGAGAACGTAATGGCGAAATACACCCATGCACTCCCTTAATTCCGACTGATTGCGTGAGAGCGATAAACAGAGCTGAATGAACCCTACCACTCTCTCTCTCTATTTCTTTGGCAGCTCGTCTATCGGGAGAATATATCTGAAACACCACGGCAGAATTCACGATAATGCGAGAATAATGGCTAAATAAACGCATATTCGCTCTCCCGTAAATCTCTCAGGCAGACCTCACGTGATCTACCAGATATCTTGCACCTTTATACCCTTTTTTATACGCAGATGTTTCTTTTGATGATTTAATTGATGATAAATAAAATACCAAAATAGTTATAATTTATAACGAGTATACTTTATTTGTAATTTAATAAAATTTGTTTATACTGCCTTCCTATTTCATTCCTATACAATCCATGTTATTCCATTGAAGTAATCATTGTCTCACATTATATTATTTTAACTGTAATAATTTTATTAAAATCTTTGAAAATAAAAATAATTATTAAGCTTATGATGAGCGCCAAAATCGAAAACATGTAAAAAAATAACACTACTCAGAAATTAAAACTAAGTAAATAAACTGTGTTTTTTTTTAAGTAAATACATATGTATATCAAATATAATTTATAGTATATGTTGCTCACAGTAGTGTTTATGTACACACATAACTTTAAGAATAAACTTAAGCTAAATATATTCTTTTGTTCTTATATTTTACTTAAGCCAATATTTTTGTAAAGAGAACCCGCGCATTAATTCGGCTAAAATTTGCCTTCTGCTATACACGTACATACAAGTAACATGTAAAGTGCTGTAACTCGTGTTAGAAATAAATAATTTTCATGTCTGTGTGGTGTTGTTGGATGTTGTTATACAGTACATTTTTTTATATCGTTTTATTTTATTTTATTTCATTTAACGTTTAACTTTAAAGTTTTGAAGATGACGTCACAATAATTCATTCTCTACCGAACTACTTAAAAATAAGCTATTAACATATCTTTTTATTTGTATTGTTTTTCTGTTTCTTATCATTCTTAAAAAGTTAATACATATGCACGTATACATACATATGTACGTTACAACACTTATGTAGTTATTTTTCTATTACTCTTTTTTTAGTTCTTATTTATTGCATAAAATTTTATGTTTTTAGTTGTACAAATGAAATATAAAATAAACCGGCTTTACAATCATTAATTCTCTATCGAGTTGTTGGTCTGCTCAGTTTATTTTACAGCGCATCTGAACGCTGAAAAGAACAATTTTAAAATACAAATGAAGATTTATTTTAATATATTATTAAGTTGCAAATTATAATTATAACTGCTTAAATAAAATTTACTTTCAAATAGGATCACACATCAGATCGAATTGGAAAAAGCTTCCATCCATAAACGAAATTATTGCAAGTAGCTTTTCGTATCGTCTCTTTTTAGAACCATTCATCACAACTTAAAAAAAAAAAGTTTTTTAGTTCGAATTTTTAACTCAACTAGATTATCAAATCGAATCAAATAAAGCAAAAGATGAACAACAACAAAGTGACGCTTACATTTTCTGCCTCTGTTTGTGTTGTTGTTGCCGATGGTGGTGACGGTGACCGTGGTGGTGCTGGTGGTGGATGTTGATGGTGTTGATTTATTATTATTGATTTGTGCGACAACAGCGACGACTACATGTGATGCCACTGAGTAGTCACCACCGACGATGTGTCATTCAGACGTGCGATCTCCTCATGCAGTCCATGTGCCAGCCAGGTTAAATTTATTTTACTATATCGCGTCGGACACAAACGCAATGGATTGCCACGTCGCAAACCCTGATCCGTCTCGCCATATTCGTCCAGATAAGGCGGTTGAATGAAGCAGCCTTTATTTCGTCCCAAATATACAATCTGACAATCACGTATTCGCAGAAACGGAGCTATTTCGGCACCACAAAAGTGTGCATGATATGTGCAAGCACCAACATTACGTGCCGGCTCCAGCTCGGGCTGACAGCAGTACGCCTGACCGCACAAGATGTCGCCGCATATCAAGCACATAGTCGGCGATTTCATTTCCTCACGCTCATTGTTGGGACATATAAAATCGGAGACGCTGTTAATCAAGTCGCTGTAGTCCTCCGGCAGCTGTACCAGCGCAGGTACCGGCCTGGTGCATGGCACGAGCTCTAACGCTTCACCGTTGCGCTTCTTATTAGCTGCAAAGTCAAAGTAGACGATGTCAGGATGGGAGGCGAAGGTTTCTAGGATCGTAGCGTAACAGCTTTCATTGTCAAAATATGCCAGCAGACTGGTTTGCAGACCCAGATATTTACACATATTTTCATAAGTATCACTGCCAGAAACGCTAAACTCTTCGGGGAACTCAACATCAGTGATGAAGTGAAAAAGTATGCAGGAGCAACGTAAAAACTCCCGCATTTCCATTTTTATATACTCAAAGAGAGCGCCAATTGTTTGCAGAGAACAGGCCATTGAACTTGTTGAAGTTGGACTCTCCGCTATGTTAGAACCTTCCGCAGACCCTTCAACTTCGAATTTTTCTATAGGTTCGTCCTCATCAATGCTGGTGCCTTTTTGTGCTGCTATGAAAGCATTTCGTCTGGCAGCCATGTTATATTTACGATAAAACTCAGCGATGTTGTTTTGTATTTTTGGGGGCAAACTTCTGACTTCTTGTTCGTAGTCCTCATCAATATCCATTGAGTTGTCCGAAAGCTGCTCAGGTGCTTCGAAAAGGATGATTGCTTTCACAATGTTGGCCAGAAAGAGCAACTGCAAAGCATAGTACTCCATCATGCTGCCATTATTGATAATCGTTTTTGTAGCTGGGGGAGAAAAAATTAAATAATCTTCGTGTTAGGTTGACGTCGAAATTCGACGTCGTAAGAAAACTAAACTAAAAAATTTGTAGTAACTAAAATTGTGAGTTTATATTCTCATAATTTCTCAGATTTAATTTGCGTGACAACTTACGTGACAAGGCGAACAACATGTTAGGCACCATAAAAATCATTGACGACATTACGGTAAAACAGTTCCATTCCAGTACTGAAACACTCTTTTGCTTGAATATCATATCTAGCATGTCGGCAACAGGAACAACTAAGTTCTTGACATCCGTCTGCGACATGTTGGTAGCATACAAGCAACTGGCGCGAATGAGTCCACTTAAACAGCTCTTGTGACGAATGGACATTTCATTTTTGAACGGTTTGTCAATGGCCCGCAGGTACACTTCCAGCGTCTGCACCGTATAAATGCACGAGTGCCACATCCAGAGTAGAGCGTCATTCTCATTGGAGTCGAAGCGGTTTTTGGCACTCTTTGGCTTAGGTTCATATTGACTGACTGCTTTCATGTAGTGTTGAACGAAATGGGTCCATTGTGCGGTTATCTCAGGCTTTTTAACAGGCTGTGCTATTTTCTCAAACTGTGCGGTGTCCACAATAAGATTTGAATTCTTGAGGACAGTAGTCCAAGCGGGCAAATTGTAGAACCACACCTCGGCATCGGAATCACTGGCACCGCGTAACTTATTGAGCTCATCGACAAATGTTTTCATCACTTCGATCCAGAGATCGATGGGGAAGAGCTCATCACCGGCATGAATGACGTTGGGCATTGAATACTTCGAGAGAGGCGGTGTAAGCGGCAACACCGTGTTGCTCAGACAGCGACAGTAGGGACACTGAAAGTCCGTACTCTGTACCGCCGGCGGAAGGAGAGTGCGATGGCGGTGTGGTCGACGTTGCTCTTTAGTTTCCTCATTATTATAGTACTCCTGCCAGCAATTCACGTGCATAACGTGTCCACAGCTGCTGGTGTGAATGGATGAAGCATACTGCGCTGGGGGTCTTAAAACCTGAAATAAGGAAATAACAATAAAATATTCAAATATTTTCATAAGTTTTGTTTACTTTTGACTTCTGGACGAAGGCAGAATAAACCAACGTGGCTCCATCTTTGCTTACGGTACAATCTTCAAAACAAAGGATACACTTGAACTTTTGCTCTTCGGGCTGCTGTAGACGACGATCGACTCCCAGACAAGCTACTGAGTTGTACGCAACAGCACCCTCTTCACTATTATCCTCATCTTGCCCCTGCCATTCCATGCTTGTGCTCAAGCCGGTCTCACTCGATTGAGCCACCGCATTTGTGCTGGCAAACATTTCCGCATTCGATTTAATGAAATCCTTCTGCGCAGTTTGCATCTGAGCCATGATTTTGGCACGACGCTCGGATGCCAGACGTGCTCGTTCTTCCTTCTCCTCTCGCTCTTGTTCAGCAGTGGTTAGCGGCAGTGGCACCGAATCACCGGTACCAGTTTCCAGGCCATCATCACTTCGCATTTCAGCACTTCTATTATAATGCGTTACTTTAGATTGGATCTCTTTGAATTTTTTCACAGTCCATAAAATGAAATCACGATGAGCTTCAACCTGGACAAAGAATGCATGATGAAAAATTACTAACTATGAATTCAATTCATTCAAATTTATTGAAAAGATGCTTACTCGAGAGCTTCTCATTAACTCTTCCAATTTGGGCAAGAGTTTAAAATGTTGCGACCGCTCATAAAACGATAGGAAAGGATAGTTTTGTGATTCTTCTTCTTGAATCCCGCAACCAATGAGATGTAACACCTTTTTTATTAATACAGTTATTACCACAAAAAATAATTAGGAATGTATTATTCTCAGTTACTAACCTTTTGTAGGTGATTTTCCAGGAAGCTTTTCGATTTCAAATTCAACGCACGCTCCAACACAGTGGAAATGATGGTCATCATTACATCGCACTGCAGTAAATTTGCGATAGAGCTGAAAAAGTAAAAAAATAACCCATTAAAAAGAAAATTGAGAAAATATTCCATATTGTTTTTATATTTCTGCGGTTAATTTTGACCTGACACTTACATAAATCCATCCATTAATTTTGGCAACTTTGGTGGGGGACAACATACCAGTTGACCCTTGTTTTTGCGTCGCAAACGTTGAGCCTCTTCGGATTTTGACTTCTCTTCTTTAGTATAGTGATAGAAGTACATATTATAGTCTTCGAATAACTCTTCTTTGAGCTCATATACGCCTTTGGCATCCGACTTTTGAGGTTTCTTAAATTCGGCTACCGAATCGATGACATCCTCCAACACATTAACGTTGTTGGAGTCCGGCAGTGCACGATTAAGCTCCGAATGCGAATACGATTTGATGCATAACAGCTGAATTATTTCCTTCTTCGTGCGATCCTCTTCGGTGACATCCGCAATACCCGGTACATAACGCTCACATATAACGACAATTAAAAGTTCCAGAAATTCATCAATCATCGACAGCTGACGCACAAAGTCATCATCTGTGGTAGTAGTGGGTATCTTAGAATCATAGTCCGGTTGAACCCACTCGATTAAATTGAATTTATTCAAAATATGAATCAAGTACTGATTGCTTTCGATAAGAGAAGCGCCAATTTGCATAATAACAATATCACGATCCAGCATTTCAGAACGGCAACGAACATTTCGATAGAAGTAGAGTTGATGCAGCAGTGAGTACCCATTTCGACGCCACATGCCCGAGTGTACCTGATGATAAACATTTTCCTTTAATTATGTGTATATATTTTATAACAGTTATCATAATAAAATCATAATATATAATTGAATTAATAAATCATAAATTGGAATATTATTTGAATGAATTCTTACTTGTGCAATCATTGTCTGTGTACATAGTATGGGCTCTATTAATTCTTCCGGTGTTCGCTTGCTACTCGTCACAGAATTGTCGTAGGTCAATCCGTAGGTGCCTAGTTGCAGATAAATGCCGGCAAATATTCGAGACAATGGTAAATGTATCGAGACTGGACGTGATGCTACATCATACGTGATACAATTGGCAATATGACCAGCAACACTTTGTTCCTCCAACTTGGCCAGGTTGACAATAAAACCATTGTTCACCATATAACGCATGACCATCAGATAGAGCCTAACAAGTACATCTCTATCAGAAGCACACCATTCCAGCACCAGCGAAATCGTGTTCGCCAATTTAATGTGCAAATTAAAAGCACACTCCCATTCAGGCTCGTAGTCCATGTGTTGACCTGTTTGGCGCTGCACCGATTCCATGCCTTGCATTACATTCAGTAAACGCAATAAAGCTTTACACCCTGAGTAAATGCCAAGAAAAATCATGATGAAAAAGAAGTACGATAAATAAATTAGGAAATGAAAAATAATCTATAGTTTTGTATAATATAATAATTTATCATCATTATTTATAATTAATAAATTTATAAATGATAAATAGAAATTCTGAATTCAGGGTAACTGAAGATAAATTATATATGCAAAATATTCTATACACATTTATTACCTTCTAAGAATCCTTCGCGCAGGTCTTCATTCCAAGAATCTGGCCTAAAACTAAGAATGTATTTCAAATCATATAGTATATAAGCAGCTCGCTTAAAGAAGCCTAAACTTCCCATATTCTTAGCAAAGTGTAGCGTTTTATTTTGTATATATTTCTCGATCGATTCATGATAGAAAGTATGCAACAGCTTATAGAAGATACCTTCTTGAGCAATCAAGTAGTGCGCTATACTAGGTACTGTGAAAAGTTGTACACTCAACGAGACAATCGAAAATGAGTGCTCGTGATCGTCACGTATGAAATCCTGAACCACTGTCGCATAGTGACGTGAAAACTCCTGCGCCAATGCCATTTTATTATCATACTCCATCAGCATTCCAGAGATTAGAAGACGATGCCAACACGTACGCGCTGTTTTCCACAGCTTGACATCATATTCAAGTATATGACCAATGTTATACGGAGCTTTTTTATCCATTATGGCAGCGGCGAAAATTTTCCGGAAAGAAGAATGCCGCATTAGGAACTCCTGGAACCATATGAGCAGTTGCAAAGCAAACTGTTGACATGAAACCGCTCGTATGTGTAACACGGAGACACGTAACGATTGATTGGACCGGCCGGTAGGCATTGACGCGCCCACCGTGAAAGATTGTTTTTCGATCTGTTCCTTCAATTGTGTACACTCGTAAAAAGTATCGCACTTAACTACAGCACGTCCCTCGCGATCGATGCTCGCCACAATTTCCATAGCATCCTTGTTGCGGCACTTGGCAATCTTGGTCAGAGTCTGAATAACCTGATCGAAGGTGTGAGACTCGTCGTTATAGAGCACTGTACAGAAATAGTCATCGCCGTCCCCATCGCCATCGAGACATTCCAAACTAGCATTCGATTCAATTTCCAAAAATTTCACACAAAATGTTAGAATCGCGTCGAAGGCAATTTTACAGCGTTCCTTGATGGCATCTGTTATGATGGTACTGTTGGAGGGATTCTCTTTGCCACGCTAAAAATAGATTAAGTAAAAGAATAAACTGTAGATAAATTTTTCAAATGTCAATTAATCCGTTTAATTTTGTTCAATGTTTTGAAGTTATTAAATGTAAGTAAAACTTACCAAATGTTCTTCACAATATTGATCTTTTTTCCAGGCTTCTTCATCACCACAATCGCAGCAGCCACCACCTCCAGAGGTGGACATTTTATACTTGTGATAACGATGTGCTGACTGTTTAAAGCAGTTCACACACAACACGCAAGTCGGATCCATTCCGCACTCACGACAACTGTAAGTGGGTTCACCGGTTTTAAACACTTTGCCACAAACCGCCGCCGTGTTACCCTCCAAACGAAGCTTGTCCAAAACCGTTTCCGGATTGTCACCGAGTATGAATTCGAGTAGGACATCAATGATGCCAGCTTTTGCGCCAGCCTCTTTGAACATACAACGTACTATAAAAAAAATATATAAAAAAAGTAGTTTATTAATAGTTATTTTCTTGGTTTTAACTGAATGAACAGGAATTGAATAAGTTAGTAAAGCACAAATTTATACTCTAAATAGTTTAGATTTACAAATTTAGTTTCAAATGAATTTAAAATAAAAGTTTACAAAACTAAATTACAAAAAAAATACCGAGAAAAGTAAAAAGTAATTACAAATAATAATTGAATTTTGAAAAACATAAAAATAAACTTACAGGAACCCTGACATCGGCCTTTACTTTTAAGATCGGTTAGCACAATTGACCCTTTAATTAAAAATGATATTAATATTATGAGAAAAAAGATTTTCTTAAACATAAAAGACTTTTGAATACTGAATGAAACGGGGTCGCAGCATGTTGAACCATGTTTTATACTCAACACTCATCATTTTGTATTTTTTTTTGTATTGAAAAACAATATATAGTATAAGATTAGAATTATAAAAACCAGAACAATTATTTTCTAGAACTCTTATTTTCTAAAATTTTAATGTGTTATAATTTTATAAGGTGTCTAGAGAGTTGTTAAAAACAACTAGAAATAAATTGAGAGGCACCATAAATTTAGAATCATTTACCGAAGGAGATGGCATGCATTTTTTATCCTCTTGAAACTCCGCTCGTTCGTCGATCACATTGAAATTCTTAACCCTTTCCGAGTAATTATTTCTCTGCATGTGTATATTCCAGATAAACCTATAATTATCATTGATTTTCTGGAGAAACTCAACAAATGTCAAGGTTTAAAGTACATAACTTTTCTAGATGTCTACCGAATTATTGTAGTTTATATGAATGTCCTTTATACATACATATGTATGGACTCTATATGGTAATCTTTTATGATTCCGATCAGTACCTCATGGTTTTATGTACTCATCTGATCGGATTGATTGAATTCGGGATACTTTCTTATGCCATCTCACAATTCCAATTTACAAGTGCAGAATAAAAATCAATTTATACTTAAAAAGAAGTTTTTCGAGCAACAATAATAATAATAATTACTAAAATAATTTTAATGTACAAATAAATATAATGGAACAAATGTTAATACAATCTCGAGCCAAACAATTTAAAACAAGAGCCAAGGGATGGGAAGCATCAGTTACTTACAGGTAGTGGTTTCTGGAAAAAAAGAAATTAAAAATAATATAAAATAGTATTGTTTAAATCAAACTGTGATAACACGAAATAGTTATAGGAAATGTACATTTTCAATTATAACAGCTAAATAAAGAAGAATTAAATGTGCAAATACAGCTTTTTCTTAATAAATCCAAACCAGTATATTAAATAAGATTAATTAATACTCATGTTTACCTACAGGATATTCAAAAAATGCAAGTTTTTAAAAACGCTTTTATAAAAATATGTATACACAACTTTTTCTTTTCCAATTTAATAAAAACATAAATAATTAGAATATAAGAACCGCTTTGAAATTCTTGATGAAAAATACGAAGCAACATAACTAACCTTAAATTGAATGTTTATTTGTGATAAACTTTAAAAAATTTAATAACGAATGAAAGAATGAAATGTAATGTATAAGGAAATGCATAAATATATCCTAGTGTAATGCAACTAAGAAGAATAAACTAAGCGAAGATATGTAAAAGCTCACTACAATTAAAAGAACTGGTTTTCATAGATCAAAACGTGCCAAAACGATTATACTTGAAAGAAAAAACCATGTTTCCAAATCAAAACAACAACAGCTATACAGGGTGTGTACCTGAGCTAAAGAGATACATAACTTTATCTAAAATAAATGACACCATTAGAAATAACGACAGCAACAACAACGATAGGAGCAACAGCAACATAAACTGTTTCAAGAATCCATACACAAATGAAACCAAAATGCAAGCAGACGGACAGACAGTCACACGTTGTTTTTAAAGTCTTCATTTTGTTTGGATTCAGATTGCTTCACAGCAACATCGTGAACTTAGTCAGCAGCAGCAGTGGAGGAGGGAGAGTAAAAAACAAGTTTTGTCTTAGACTGAATTAAGCTGGGGATTCGATTATGCAGCCTTGCGACGCATAAAAGTGTCAACAATACGTTTTTAAATGTTTTGAGACAGTGCTTTTAGAGTATGAATAGTAAAAACTTAACCCGTTCGCTACCAGCGTCACATATATTCTTCTTTTCTTTCTCTTTTCTTCTATTCTTTTATCTAACGCTTTGGTAGTGTCACAAACATAGATGGTATATTGGTCGTTATCAATTCATCAGCATTACTTGCATCAAATGTTATGAAAAACAAGGTTAATTAATTATAAAAACAACCAAATATGTAACATATCAACTCTAATCATGTCTGATCTGTAGAATACGATTATTTTTTTCGAAACTCTTTGCATTGAAAAGGTTAAGCAAAGAAAGATTAACTTCTATGATTACTTTTATGTTTTTTTTAAACGGTTAAAATATTTAGTTCAAGGCCAACGATGAAGTGTGGGCTTTTGAGCTGTGATGAATTGAGCTGTGATGAAACTGTGATGAATTTGCCAATATAAATCCAAAGAAAACATTTTTATTACTCTTTGTAAGTTTTTTTTTTTGCTGTTTGAATCAATTTTTATAATCAAGTAGGATATATTTAAAAATATATGGAATTACCGCATATTTTAAAAATACAAAAAAAATGCATACACACAAAATATTCATGAGTGAAAGGAGTACCGGAAATCAACAACAGATGATCGTGCAATAAAGTTGCAAAAAAAAAAACCTTTGAAAACAATAACAAAGCTAACAAAATCGTCTAATTTTTGTTGCACACCGAATACACCGAACACAACGATTAGTTGTTGTTTCAACATTGTTGTGCGATCTCAGCGTCATCGCCGTCATCAAAATCATTTTCATAAGGTATTCATCATCTATTTATGGTTCCGGAAAATCCTTCAATGGCAAAACATGAAATCAATACCACAAACAATTCAAGATCAGAGGAAGAAAGACTAAAAGTAAACCGACAACCAGGTAACTGAAAAACAGAGTGTGCTATTGTACAAAATAAGGTTATTGTTGTTGTTCTTATTGTTGTGATTGTTGTTATTGTTGTTATTGTTGTTATTGTAGCTCGTATAGAATTACATGTCGAAGAAGGAGTAGCGGCTACTTCAACAACTGTTACTGACACCAATCTCAAGTGGTTCAAGTAACTAACTGCAACTGATTGAATGCTTAATCAATTGACTGACTTACTATATTTAGGGATTATATTACTGATTTCTACTTTCAAATAACTGTTATAATGTATTATGTAAAGTAGCTTTTATATAATTCTTTACTCACCTGCTACCGCAACGTATTCGAATTCGAAATATTTCCTTGATTCTTTTCGAAAGAATTCAATAAAGTCATTTTTTTGTATGGTGCCTGCTTGATACTTCAGACGCCAGTCTTTCAAAGGCGATATAATAACACTTGGCTCAATGGCCACAACATCCTCTAAATCAAATCTATCCATTGTTAATTGTTCTCGTTGCTAAAGCGTCCACACTTTCTGATGCTTTGAAATTTTGTTGCTAATGCTGCTAACGAGTATTCAGTTGACGACTATTAACGATTGATAAATTCAGAATGTGATGGCATTTATTAATGCTGTTTATGTCGTTGAATTGGCGCTTCTGGTGTCGTTGTTCTTAATGGAGTTGATTTTAATTTTGTTAAGTTCTATATTGTAACTTATTCGATTACCCGTTTACCAAACTGAAAGAAAAAGTATTTAATAAATGCAGCCTGAACTTTGTTTACAGCATATGAAACCAATTAATTATACGTATGAAAGATAAATTGAATTGTTTTCAAATGAAAAATTTAATATCTTTATCTTTAGTCAATCCATTAAGAATACACAGAAAGAATTCTAAAATACATTCGTCAGTTTTTAGGGATTTATAGAAACAAATCTAAAAAAATCCTTACTAATGTGAGAGAATACGCTCAGGCATAATCTAATGAAACGATTCTAAGTAAATTAGAGATTAGACATATACTAAATGGGATATATTTTAACGTAATTGTTTCTTGGTTTATTTAAACTATTTGTTCATTTATCAACTTTGTTAAAAGCTTAGCCTACGCTCTCTAGATGAATATATTTTATAGAATGAGTTCATCACCAATCTACTGATGTCAACACTAAAACATCTCAAGAGCATCTGCATCTTGGAACTTTTTAGGTGGATCTACATCGTAGTTTATCTCGATTTCTACCTGAAATCTTGGGGACCAAAATATTTCTTGGTGCCCCTTCCAACGTCTAAACTACCACAGACACTAAAACCTGCAACTTTTGAATTAAACATGTTTACAGTTTTAAGAGGGGTTTTAGTCAGTCTTCTATAGATTCTTTAAAAATTTCCAAGGAGTTCCATGTTGCTTGTTTTCTTTTTATTTGTCTACACTTGTAACTAGTTACTTGGCTATACCATAAAAACTGCAAAATAAGTTTAATGTTATTATAAAAATTGTCACAAAGTTTTTCTGCTAACTACTTCTCTTTTCAATTGTATTTCTTGGAGTTTCTTCTGTGACAGACGCCTACATGTCTCGGGAATGTTTATATTCCAGACCATAACTAAACCAGACTTCGGATGGGATGTGTACTAAAAGGCAATATTGTTCTAGTTCAGCTGCGCAGATACCAGAAGCAGCAGTGCTGCAGTAGTCAGTAACAAAAGAAGCAGCGCCATGGTGCAGTCATTGTTATAAAAGAGGAACAGAGACCACCACTGCATCACAGTTCGCGCAGAGAGGCAGCAAAGAGCCATCCTCTTTGTACTGCGAAGATCAGCCCCTTTGCAACCATGATGATATTAGATGATGTGTAAAGGTTTGGCAGGCTGGACGAGATATGATCCCCATAACGAAGGTAAAAATTTCCAACAAAACAGAATTCCCAAAGCAAGACCAATTTATTCTGAGGCTCAGCGTTCAAAGTTATTTCATAAGACACTAATTTTTAAAATCCGAATCAACTTTAAATATAAAGTTTTCAAAATGTTTAGAATCGAAAAATCAATTCTTATATATTTAAAATATTTTTTCATTTATCTACAAACGAATGAAATGTTCACATATCATTGCGCACATCCTGCTTCTTCTTCATTACGACAATTTTCGATTATCATTTACAAGGCAAAAGACATTTATCACACTTTTAATTTTGCTGCCAAATATACTATAATAGTTCCATATTATTTTTTAAAGCATTTCAAACAGCTCTGCCTGCTTTTTAGCAGAGAAAATTAATTAATTATACGCACTCACTTTAATAAATTGCAGAAAAAAGTTCACACGAAAAATTTTCTTTTGTTTTTCTTTAGTTTTTATTCCTCCTGTTTCTTCTTTGGTTCCCTGTCTTCCGTACTTTTCTTTCCAATTACTTCTTTCATAAAAATTGACAGAGCTCACAATTGTAGTCTCGAATTAAAACTAAACGATGAAGTTTATGAAATTCGTACAGATTTCTGTGAAGTTGTGTTATTTTTGTTATTCGTGACTCGTTGAAATTGGAATGATTGCTAAAGTTGCCACACGAAATAATACGAAATATAAATAATATTAACATTAGGAAAAATTTTAAGCACTTATAGACTTATTGAATCTAATTTTCACTCCGCAAAGAAATTTTTAAAAGTTTTTGGCAAGCTTTACTGTTGCGGATCATCCCAATATTCCTGTTGTTGTTTTAGTTTTTATGCTGATTACAACAACAACAGTTTTTTTACTGTTATAGCTTGTCGAAAGTTTAAATTCTTATCACTATAACTCTTAAACCATTAAAGATTTGGTATAAAAATCGTACAATAAATTATTTAACAATAGAGAAAATATACAAAAAGGAATACATGTAATACTTATACATGCATTAACAACAAGCAATGCTTGTGCTCTATATTTAGAAACACGATCTTTATCCCATGTATTCTAAATTTTTTGCTCTGAATATTCTAGTATTCAATTTAACAGAAGTGATATTTGGGAAATATGGCGGCAAAGGAATCATTAAAGGCAACTGTCAAATGGTTTCGTTAGCTTGCGAATGCATTGCGTAAAGAATTGGCAATGACAGAGAACAGCTGGCTGAGTGTTGTGTTGAGAAACATAATTTTAAATGCTGAAATGTTTACTGCAGACTTTTAGGATCATTTAAATCACACCTCAAACCTCTCGAAAAGAAAGTTTCTGACCGATTTGAATTAAACTAAAATTTTATTGAGCCTATTTTTTTACAATATTTTATATTAACACTTTAGTGTAAATTTAAGAACAAAATTGAATAATATAGTGCATTATCTTAAAAACTTAATAATAAAACAATGTTTAACTTGAATGGAAAAAACTTGAGATAAAGAACGCAAAGAATACGCAGTCACTCAATTGTTCACATTTTTAAGATATTTTAAACTGAAAAAATTAACAAAAAATATCATTTTTATGATTGAATATTAATATATTAACAAGCGAAAAAACCGTAGCTAAAAACTACATACATTTTATCCTTTTTTGTCTAAGGTTAGTATAGAATATGTATATAAAATAATTTTTATTATTAATGAATGTTCAACAAGTTCGATGTTTACGTATAACGAAACAACACAACAACGCCAAGCAGAACAAAACAAGAAACAGCTGATAACTGTTCTGTTGACGTTTAGAGAACACAAAATACAAAAAGGGGTTAAAAGCTTTTAGGGTTTTAAACGCTTACAAATACACCACAAAACATAAGGACAGTAGGATACAAATTTGTCTATCCAAGTGAGCTTCCAATATTTTCTACTATCTACCTGTCTTTTAGAAATCTTCTTTCGAGTTTTTGGTTTGCTGCATTCTTTTTATTAGTCACTCAGTAAAGTTAATTCATGAAAATACTTATACTATTCTATATTTAATAGACTTTTTAAAAGCCGACAAGAGACTGAAATATGCTCAGTTTTGCAATAATCGATTGGCATAATAATGGTCATTATGTAGAAAACAGTAATTTTCAAGTAGAACCTAATGAATTAGTGAAAAAACAATTAATAAAAAAAATTAAAATTAAAGCCAAATATCCTTCGTTTAATGTTAATTAATATTTGCAAATCAAAATCTTCAGTTATTTACTTGATTTATTTGCAGGAGTTATTCTCATACGTTCCTCGTAGGAGTGTCGCCAAGAAATTAAAACAACAAAAACAAGTCAAAATGTCCGCAACATCGAGTGAAAAAACAACACTCGAATTCACAGGAGCAGCAGTGATGAGCACAATAAAAACAAGGATGTCTGTAGAGGAACAGACAATATTAAGTGTGAAATCCACTGAGGACGTCACTACGGACACAACTCCGCAAGTGCTTAGAGAGCTTGTGATTGGACCAGAACAGTCAATATTACAACCACCGCCATCAAATCCGTGTGCATCCAGTGCGAGATCGGAGATCCAACAAGAGCCGCGTTGGGTATCCTCTCTTCACAGTGTTTTCCTAATCTTGACATGTGCGATGGGAGTTTTTATTGGCTTTCGAAATGTGTTAACTTGGTGAGTTTGAGTAGTGTTCCTTTAGTAATTGAAATTATTTAAAGTTGAGCTATAAAAAGTGTAATGAGTACGATGAATATGGTTATAATAACCATTCCCTTTTATGAATTAATGATATGAATCTCACCCAATACATGAACTCATATAATCAAGATTCTGGTGTAATTTGAAATGTGTTATTTAAAGTGACGGTTCATCAGCTCAAGTATCGAACTTTATTCTCTTTTATGATTTCATTGACGATATAAATATTGAACAATATACGAAACATGTATATAATTTCTTTAATCTTTCGTAGACCAAAAAAATCAGCAGACAAACACAACGTAACAGAGATAAATGAAAATTTAATCCTAAGCCCCTTTTCCCTTACATTTTCCTCATATCTAAAGCTTAATTTTCATATTGATTTACACATTGTTGGCTTCATTACATTTACATGTGTATAGGTATTCTAATTTCTGCAGTAATAAATAATTATTAATTTTATAATTATGTAATATTCATGATCATCATCCATGATTAATTCATTAATTTAATTCTTATTCTAATCATCAGAATTGATTTTTGAACTTATCCATTCCAAATGTGTACATATTATCCTATAACTTATCGAAAAAACGGTTCGTTTTGAACTCTCCTCTGTTAGCTTCTTAAACATGCACAGTAAGGAGATTAGATTATATAAAATTATAAATAATTTGTTCATTGTAAAACACGTACGTACGCTCTCCAGATACTTTCTTTCCCCCAACGAAATATTCGTTTAGTGGAGAAATTATTTATTATTGCTTTTTGCATTGAGTTAGCAGCGAAGAAAACTCAGTTTACAGTCGACGATCCAGACGACTGCATCGCGTTTCGAACTTGCTTTCTCTCTCTTTTTATCGCTCTCTTTTTCTCTCTCTCTTTGTCTGCGGTTCACTTTAGTAAACTTAAAATTATATTGCACAAACAAATATACATAATATCCGAACCGAAAATGTTGCCAGTGATAAATTTTCCAGAATATTTTATTCTAATTTTCAGGCATCTACAAAGTTTTTGGGGAGCTTCTGGAAACTTTTGGCAATTACTATGGGACTATTTTATCGATTGGACAGGTAAGTGCTGCAAGTATGTACAAGAACTAGAATTTAAACTCTGAACTGAGCAGTCAGCAATAATAAAAATCTTCATGAAAAGAATGAACAATAAATAAAGAATCAAACAAAATCATCAATTGCAATAATAGCGAATAACAAATAAAATGAAAAAAAGATAAACAAGGAAAATATATGCAGTGAATTACAAGCTATTATATGGACATATATAAATATATACAAGATATTTAGATATTTATGCAAGTATATACACACACATATATACGAGTAAATTTTTAGTATATACATATAACGATCACTTTGTAGCGAATACAAGTTTTATATCATCATCAAATAAACAAACCAAATTAACGATGGTCACGGTCGTATTTTGCACTTGACTAGAGGGAGTAAGAGCGATGCAAAAAGAGAGAGAGAGTGATAGGGAGAGAGCGAGAACGAGTTCAAGAAAAGAGCTTTAAAAAGATAAGAGTTTAAGAACAGAAGGAAGAAATATAGAAACATGAAAACAAAAGCCGATTGCGAAAGTAACACCAAGTAATTAGTTGACTCAAATCCAACAATAATAAAAAAACACAATAAATGGTTAGACAGAAAAACCAATTTTCAAAAGTGCAACAATAAATAAATGTACTTAAGACAAAGCAACGTATAGAAAAATAAAAAGAAAAACAACAGGTTACACAGATCATAACAAATAATGTAAACAGGTAGAGAGGAGGGAACTTATGTACTTTGAGCTTTGTAAATCGCCTCTCTCAATTGCTCAATGCAATATTTACCATATATGTACAGCAATTGATGTCAATGACACGATATCATTCTCATGGTCAACAGACATGGAGAAAATTAAGTTTTTCCAGATCATCATGGAAATTTTATTCAAAATCTTCGTTCACTCGATGGGGCATTTAACTACATTTATCACTACATGTACTATATATCACTCGTTGATCAACTTCTCCTTTGGTTTTGTCGACACTCTTAATCGCTTAAATATCTGTTTATATATCTACTCTTATGTGGTACATCTTAGCATGTAAATTATTTGTCATTTGAATGGAATAATACATGGTTTGTCGGTCATTATGACGTAGCGTGAATTTTTGCCACCCGGGGCCGGTTAGAAATATTCCGCCCCGCGCACACACCTTCTCGGGCAACGAAGATAGCTTTGCCGCCCGAGGGCGTTGGCCACCCCGCACCCCCACGCTACGCCACTGCGGTCATACTTAACCTCATACATAACTTTATGAACTTTTGTTACGAATGCATTTATTTTATATTGATCTTTATCACGTCGCTAGTCATTTCTCTCTACGTCTCTACCACTCTCTCTTTCTCTCTCTCTCTCTTTTTATCTCTTTCTCTCTCTTGCTCTATCTTTTTCTTTCCTTCTCTTCTATATATTATATATTATTCTTTAATTGTGTGCTTTCATTTTAGGTGAAAATCCTTTTATGCTTTGGGTATTCGGAACGACCATATTTACTATGATTGTCTACTGGGCGGTGGGTGGTATTTTCATATTCATGGATCTCACAAATCGTCCAGCTTTTCTACGTAAATATAAAATACAACCAGGTACAAATGAACCAGTCGATCATGGACGCCTAACAAAGGTATAAATTTTTAAAACCTTTCAAGTTAACTTTGTGATCTTTAAAAGAGTTTTCTTTATCTAAGAGAGACTATAGTAAAGTAGGGTTGAGTAAAATTAGAGTACAGAAATCTATTTTTATCTATGTACAATATGTTTGCATATCTATTAATCATTATTAATAATTATTTGATATGATTTTATTTGATTGTGTTGATTTTATTTCCATTTATTTAAGGTTATCAGCAGCGTTTTAATGAATCAAATTTTTGTCGGCATTCCATTTGCATTTCTCAGCTACAAATTAATGGAATTACGTGGTTTGAGTCCTATTCGAGAGTTACCCGATTTTCAATGGGTCTGCTTTGAGTTGATCGTTTGTGTTTTAATCGAGGAATTCGGTTTCTATTATTCACATAGATTGCTTCATTATAAATATTTCTACAAGATCATTCACAAACAACATCATGAATGGACTGCGCCCATTGCGTTTACCGCTATCTATTGTCATCCAATTGAACATGTTGTTAGCAATTTATTGCCACCCTTTTTGGGAGTTTTACTGCTGGGGTCTCATGTAGCCACCGCTTGGATGTGGTTCAGCATAGCCATATCCTCCACTCTCAATGCACATTCGGGATATCATTTGCCCTTTCTACCCAGTCCAGAGGCACATGATTTCCATCATTTAAAGTGAGTATAAAAAAAAAGAAATACAGAAACCAACATAATAATAATTATAGTATGAACAATTTATGGATTGATTATTGTACTTTCCTTAATATTTTCATTTTGTAGAGATTGATGCTCAGTTGATTGATTATATCTCTCTCTTTTCTAAAGATTCAACAATTGTTTTGGTGTTTTGGGTTTTCTGGATCATCTACATGGTACGAATGCTTTATTTAAAGCTAGTAAAGAGTATACACGTCATACTTGGATGTTAAATTTTGTACCTCCCCGTGAAGCTTATCCTGATTCCCGTTAGATCGTGATATCATATTATATCACGTTGGTTTCATTATGCTAAAAGTGGAAAAAATTAGTATCTATATTAAAAGAAGAAGGAGAGTGTGTATCCGTATCAGAAGGAAATTTATAATAATGATTTCCTATTTTGATAATTTAGAACCAAGGTCAGAACTTTTCTCATAAGAATAAATGTTTATACTAAGTATGTATGTATGTATGTACATCAGAGAAAGATCAGTAATATCAATGAAAAGTCATTCATAGAGGTTTCATCATATAGCGTAAAACTAAAGAAAAAGCTCTTTTAAGCTACTTTTTTATTTTGGTCTTTATTCTCTTGGTAAAAAAAAGGTATGAGGTAAATTTTATAATAAAACGAATTTTAATTAATTAATTACGATTAGTGTATTTATATAAAACGATATATAAGAAAGTTCAGTTCGAAAACGAAACATAAAATGTTTAAAAACTGAAAACAACTTTTAAGTATTAATTGTGATAGGATAAAAAAACTTTTTCTTAAAAAAACTAAATATAATTATAAAAGAACAAAAAATAACAATTTCTATAATTAATTAATTACAATATAATTTTTTAGTGATCTCTCCTTTTCCGTTACATGATGTTATTTTCATGTAAAAATGTATTATTTTATTGATTTAAATAAAAAACTAAGTGTTTTCACGTTTTTAACATTTCTTATACATTTTTTGTTTATAATTTTTTTTTAATTTTTCATATCACTCTGCAATATATAAATATAAATATCATTGTTGTTATTTGATTATTTCTAATCCCCACAAAGTGAAAAAATATACTGAAGGTGGAGGAGTTCATATTCTAGGCTCTCAAATAGAAACCGAAAAATCATAAGTCTGTTGATAATAAACACAGATTTAAGCCGCGGTTACTCGGATTAACACTTATGTGGCAAAAAACGAAGATTTAATCAACACAACATTCAGGTAATTTTCACATTCATGAACATTTATTCTTCTTCTGTTATTATTTTATTTATTATTTTATAAAAATAAATTCTAAAACCTTAAAAAATTGATAATTAAAATTATTAAAACGAAAAGTTATCAGCTGTGTTAAGGATAAGCATGTAAAAGCATGTTTTTTAAAAAGTATTATATAAACATATTTTTTGATATAATAAATATATGAGTTTTATAAATAAATAATAAATTTTGCGTGTGTAGTGAATTTCTAAGTGATAAGAGCCAAAGTAAGTTCAAATGCAGTATTATTTATTTTTACTCGAGTCTGCTGTGTGTGTTGCTCGTTTAGTGTTTTTCCCTTTGAAGTGAACAAACCGTGAAATAATGGAGCTCAATATTTTAAATCAGTTTAGTTTGATGTATTGTTGCTTTGGAGATTTTATGCAAGTGAACTGGAATCGTTTTCTAGATATCGTTGGTATGAGCATATAAAAATCACCTCAATCATAAATGCATTATTTCAATACATACGTTCTTATATATCATACAGGAGATGATCCTCAATTTCTTTGGATTGTAGGCACCAATGTGTTGACATTGATCACTTATTGGCTTTACGCCGTCACTTTTACTTTAATGGATCTAACTAATAAACCAAGATTCTTGCGGAAATATAAAATTCAACCCGGTCAAAATGAACCAGTTGGGCGTAAAAAACTTGCAAATGTGAGTGACTGTGAATATTGCATTAAATTTCATAAAATTCATTTTTCAAGTTTGAAGGCAATCAAAATGGTGCTTCTTAATCAGATCGTCGTTAGCTTGATTGCAACATCCGCATTTTATAGATTCACAAATAGGGATTCGTTACGTGTTTTGCCAACTTTTCGTATTTTATTTACCGATCTGGCAATAGCTATCCTGCTTGAGGAAATTATGTTCTACTACATGCATCGGTTGCTACATCATAGGAGGATTTACAAATATGTACACAAAAAGCATCACGAGTGGACGGCACCAATAGCTGCAATGACTTTTTATTGCCATCCAGTGGAACATGTGATGGGCAATCTCTTGCCCATCGCTGTCAGCATTGGTGTGAGTAGGGCGCACATTACTACCGCTTGGATCTTTATCATCATCGCTATATTAAATTCCATGACCGATCATTGCGGATATAGTTTCCCATTTTCAGCATCTTCAGTGCGCTTTCATGATTATCACCACTTAAAGTGAGTTTTTATACCAAACATTTTGAGTGTAATAATGCAACAAAAGATTAAGGCAATGTAAGCTCTTATTTATGTAATTTACTTTGCATTTAATTAATAGATTCAATAACAATTTCGGTGTGTTTGGTTGGTTGGATAAACTGCATGGAACTTTTGTGGAAACGGCAAACATCGCTGACAAAAGAGTGAAAGATAGAGAGCAAGAACAAATTGCAAACAAATTAAGTAACTCTGCAAACTGAACCATTATTACATTATGTCTACTTTTTTAATATATTCTAATTCTGTATAACACATTAAAAAACATTTGTAATAATAATATAATATAAATAAATACAACTCTATTAGAAAGATGTAATAATATTTACTCAAAGGTGATTAATGAGTTGCGGTGATTTCGTAATTTTCCTCTTTTCTGTTCTCTGATTTTGTTTCTTTTACTTAATTCTAGTTTATAAAATTCAAATTGTAGTAGATAATAATAATAATGAAGAACGAAGAACGAGAACGAAGAATGAATAATAATAATGAAGATTTTGTATAACCTTTATATTAGATATATGTAATATATATTCGATAATATTTCATTTGATATTCGATTATATATATATTAATGACATTGAAATTATTATATTATGAACTTTTTTATATTATTTTATTACATTCTAAATAATAAATTAATTTAAATATAGATATTATATTCATTTATATTTATTTATATTGTATATTAATATTTAAAAATACTCTGAATCGCCTTAAGAATCATTCATATACTTTTCAATATGAACGCTTTCAAAACTAGAGCCATTTAAGGAATATTGTATATCATTTTCAAAATCCCTACGCTTAATATTAGTTTTCATGAATGCGAGCTGCTTTCTGAACACTTCCAGAAGTGTTCACACAAACAAAAGCTGAAAAAACAGCTGATTGCGAAAGTTAAAAATAGCAACGTAGCCCATTCTTGTATTTTGTCTAATAAGTAAAAATGTTAAGTTGGACCAGTTAATTATGTTCACAAAATAATAAAAATACTAAATGACACACTAAATGAATAGTTTGGGAACTAAAGTGAAAATTAATTCAAAGAAAATGCTAGCACGAAATTTTTCTTTTGTGAACATAGCGTTTCTACTGCTGATGCAAAGCCAACTTATATACTGCAGCGAAACCAGCAACATAACCACGACTGGAAATACAATATCGAATAATGTCAGTAATGTCACAAACTTTGAAAAGAAAACAATTAAACCGGTGAATCTGTCTCAGATTCAACTCCAAGAGGAGGTTTTACAAGTAGCCGCAGCAGAAAAAAACAAGACAATGGTGGGTGACAGTAAAACAACGCGGATAAATTATGGTAACATGACTGCAACTGCTGACAAATCTCGCAGACGGAAAATAACGCCAACGGACAATGCAGAGGTAAAGTCACAAACTTCTAAGCAAACATTCGAATTGAATGATGCAGAAAATAAAAAAACGATTAGTATAAATAGTACCACTGTAACATCTTCATCAGATAGCCAGGAGAAACAAAAACAAGGCGTTGTTATTGTAGCTCAGAACGTTGCTTTAAGTAAAAGTGATATTGCGGGAAAATTAAATGCTTCTAAGATTGTTGCAGCTGCCTCTAACATTACCACAAAAGCTGCATTCAATTCAACAAATGCACGAAATTTAACTAACACAAAAATTCCCGATACAGTGCCAGCAACATCAGCACCGGACCACTTGAATAATACACGAAATGCAATCATTACTCTACCAGAATCTGGTGGTGATCGCAAAATGAACACAACCGATAAGATAACAGCCGGAGTTCTCACCAGCGCCAATGCCACTGCAGCTGGCAACAATGCAAGTATTAAGGCCACAATAACTACCGCACAAACAACTAGCACACCAAAAACAACCAAAGCTACAACATCAACAACGACCACCACCACAACAACTACCACTACAACTACAACACCTAAACCTAAGAAACCGCTCATAACTTATGGTGTTAAAGATTTTCCCGATTTGGATGCAAACATATTAAAACAATCCCTTGCCTCATCAAGCGCACCCTCTAAGTTTCCATTCTCTGTAATGGATAATCTACAAGAATCTCCGCACGCCCAACCATCGCAGGAGAATAGCTATTCACTTCCATATCATAACAATCGGGACTATATTTTGCCTATCGTAGCGATTATGTTTGTAGCACCACTTGTCATGGGTATTTTTATCACGGCCTATCGGCGTTTTCGTGATTTTTGGTCGACTCGTCATTACCGCCGCATGGATTTCCTAGTCGATGGCATGTACAACGATTGACGTCGTACAGCAGCATCAACTGCAGAACAACGTCTTTGCAGAAATAGCGAAAGTAGTAATTATCAATTGCATTTGAATGAATCTGATGAAGTTCTGAGTGAGTAAGAGTTGGTTGGAAAGAGATGGAGGAGGAGGGAAAGGCAGGGTTATTAGCAACTAATATAGATTGAGTGATTCCAGAGGCTGGAATAGAAATGGAGAGTGAGAGTAAAATTAGTCATAAGCATGTAAATAAACTAATAAGCTGTTTGCTCTGCATGTGAAAGATCAACTGTGTTATCAAAAAAAACATTGAATTTAATTTGTGATCGCAAAGCATAATAACATAATATTAACTGTGCCAAAATTACGAAAAAGTTTCTTTATTCTTCTGCATTCTATACACATGAATCAATAAGCAATAAGTAGTTATAATATTTGAAAAATATTTGATTTTGAGATTTCAATTTATTATTACTACAAAATACTAGATATATGCTGTTATATCTCGCGATTATCACAATAAAAAATCGAACTTTATTGCAGCTGCAGTTGTTGCCAAATTTTATAATGAAGTTTATCAAACATGTTTGTTTATTATAAACAATTTTATTACGCATAAAAGAAATTTAATTTAAAAACAAAGATTTTCATAAAGTTCACGATTCATATGATTTATTAAACAGTATGAAATAAATTTTAAGCACTATACATAAGTATGTCTCAAATGATTTAGAATGCCGGGTTATACAATTAAACAAGTTTACAGCATTTCTTAACATTATACTAAATATTGTATAAAAAAATTCTATAAAGTGGTACTATTTCGGTTCTTATTAATTTTTAATAACTCCTTACCAGTGACTAGAGCTTCAAATGATTCTTAACGTGGCCTAAAAATAAGTATTTTTAATAAAAGGAATTATATTTTTAAAACGAAAATCGTCGTAACTGTAGCTGAATTCAATGTGTTTTTAAATTATCATTCCAAAAGCAAAAACTCTTTTAAATACTTTAAGCTTTAAATATTCCTTGACTTTATTTATCTTCAATTCTTTCTTTTCCACTGAATTCTCTACATTAATTTTACAAATGTAATATTATTTCACCATTTAACCGACAATAAACCATTCGTAGATTAAATTGAAAGTAACGAATTGCATAAATACCGAATTGAAATTTTGCATAAATAAAATTAGTTGAAAGTGCCTTAATATGTATTGAAAAATTATACGGACAACAACCACGTTCATATAATTTATTCATTTGTTTATGAAATTGTGTAAAAATTAATCAGATTATCAATTACTGGAAAATCATACAAAAATTCATATCTAATTATAAGAAAGCACTTTAATATACTGATTTGTATGCTTAATAGTTAATAAACAAAGTTGCATACATAATTATTGTGGACATATTTATTATAAGGAAGAAAATATTCCCCTGCCTTTGTATTCAGAACTACTTATTACCTGGAGGATAAGAAATAAGACTTGGAAATCAATTTCTGCTGAAATATAATATCTGTAACCAATAGTTGGATCCTTCTAATTTCTACTTAACATCATCAGTTATATTTTACAATTTCTCCTCGGCATAACCTATTCTATATTAATTTATATAACCAGAAACCATAAAAATCGTTGTTTTCGCCCAAAAAATTCCCCAAAACAATAGATATTTGTCAATATGTCAAAATGTTTATGCTTCCGTCTTTAAATCAAAACAATCAGCATTGATTCTTTCCAAATAACCTACATACATAAATAATTTCGAACATGACCGGCAGCAACCCATCCCGAGCCTCATCTCGGTCTCCGCAAATTTTCAACGAACTAATTGTGGATGCTTTTGTTTCTGAGAACATTGGTTGGTAGAAAAGGAAGCACAAAGAAACAAGCAGACACGCGAGCTGGAACAACTCAATATAAATGCCTAAAATAAATTATGTTGTGTTACAATTTTTTTTCGCTTTTGGCTTCAGTTTTCGGACTGTATTTGAATAATATAAACAAACCAAAGAATAAAACTAAAAATGAGAATCCACTGGAACATATCATCGACACCTTCGCAGCGCAACAACCTGAAACTCAGCGCCAGCCATTTTACTGATCAGTTTTGCTTTTTGCTTCGGACTATTTAGAACGCTACTAATTGGGTGCTCTCTACGCTTGATGTGCATCTGAATTTGTGGTTAAGATTTTGCGAAATCTCTCTCTGTCTTTGTGTGTGTGTGCATGCGGTCGTGAATTTTGGCTGAACCATGCAACCACAACAACCACGCACTCGAAGCTCCACTGCTCCAGTGGAAGCGATTCGATACCCATCAACGGATATTCGAACACATACAATAACATTGGCTCCTCCTGGCTCAAGAACATATCAAGGATTAAAAACTTGTAGGTTGAAACAAATTTCATTTTAACTTTAGGACTGTAGGCCGAATCTGCATGACAATTAAGTTGAAACAATATTAAAAAGATCAACAAAAAGATTACTTATTTGTAAACTGAAAATATATCTTTGCTCATTAATAATAAACTAAAAAATTAATCAAACGCATGAAATACCTGTGGAATGTGTTTTAAAACGTCATGAAATACCTTTATGTTTTAAGACGTCAGGTTTTAAAATTGAAATTAACGACAAATGCCCGAAACAAACGTTTACATCCGTTTCCATATTTTGAAAGGGAAGTATTGAACGTGAAAAACTGTTCAGTTGCAAAAGTTCAGAAATTTCACGCGTTTAAGCAAATTTTAAGCACGCAATAAAAAATTTAATACACTACAATAGATTTAAATACAGCGTTGAAGAATTGAACAGATTGGAATACAGTTTAAATACCGATGTCAATTTAAACGTACCAGATAATTTTATCTTAGTCATCCACATTTTCTCCGGCACGAATTCAATGAAAAAACACCTTTAGTTCAAAATTCTTTATGAGACTGCAATGAGTTTTATCATTTAAATATTAACATGCGTTCATTATTTGTTTCGCTTTAGAACAATATAAAAGGATTGTATAAACTATAAAACGTATAGACTTTTATGTGGCCCCATAAAAATCTAAAAAATTAGTATTGTTCAGGATCGATGAATATCATAAAATCGATTTATGTATATTCATGCCCACCTATGAAGTTTTTTACCAGACTAAAAACAACAAAAAAAAAACAACGATTGTATACAAAACTTTTGTAACAAAAGTACGATATACACACAAAAGAAACACCCTACATTAAAATAATTTTACGAGATAATTTAATTTTAGACGATGTTAATGTTAAATCACAGATTATCTCTAGAACAAATCTAATTTATGAGGTGAGTTTTCCTTATTCGACGTCGCTAAGGAAAATGTAAATTGGGAACAAACACATGCAGTTTTTTAAAAATCTATTCTAGATCAATCTAAATCTGGGTGAATTCCAAAGCTAAATTTTTCAATTATTTTTTAATTCAACTTAATTTATTACTATGTCATTTGTTACAGGTCATGGCTGGGTAGTATATGCACTATCTTTAGCATGTCTCGTCATTTCAGTTTTATTTTTACACATTAAAATATATATTTACATAGACACCAGCTTATTCTGAAGTTTTATTAAGCTCACAAGCATTTCTTTAAAACTTTCATGCTGCTCTAATTCTAGAAATTCTATTAACTCAAACTCTTGAGTAATCATTTAAAGTTTCATTAAGATATTTTTAAAGAATTCATAATTTCTGCAATACGACACATTGTAGCGCATTTTTGGGAAATACTCGTAAAAAGTAAAAATAGTTTCGAATACGCATCTCTCGAATTTAGTAATTAAATCACTTAATCTCACTTAATCTTCAACCAATGTATGAATGAATCAGTGCATCGTTTACATGCAATTGATTTGTATTTTAAATAGAGGGTTTAAAGTATAAAATTATTCGCATTCGACAAATTAAAGATGTCAATTATAACATTTGATGATGAATTAAACAGAAAGTAATATTTATTATACTAAATAATAGTTTTATTATACTAATAATTATTGTTTTACAATATTTTTTACACAAGTATAATAATATTTTCCTAATTACAATTTCATTGGTTTCTTTAAAATAAAATCTTCAATTTTTCTACCAAAATCAAAATCGCCTAAAAATACTCAGATATTTTCAATGTCCAAAATGTACAAGTTCATTCAATTTAGAGGATATTTTTACGTGCACATTCTATTAACACTCTACTTATTAAGACATGAAAAATAATTACAGTATGTACATACAAATGTAGTTATTCTATTATTCTCTCATGTACTTATTTATATGCTTTGTTTTTTCTTTTTTTTAAATAGACTTAAAATAATTTTGTTGTTTTATAAAGGTGATTATTATTTATCTATTTGTTACTTATCATCTTTTACTCTTTTAATTTACTGAATTTTTGAATTTAACAATACATATATTAGTCCTTATATCAACAGTTATTTAAACAGTTTCCTTGTTATACACTGGTATCAAAAACCGCTCATAAGATTTTTTAAAAATGAATTGTTTTATCTCACTTCACTTTCAGCTGAAAATGATGACATGGGCTGTGTTGAAATTTTGGCCACTGCCATTGCGGTCCTATTTATGGTGCTTACATTTCCTATTTCGATATTCATCTGCTTCAAAGTAGTTTCTGAATATGAGCGGGCTGTCATCTTTCGGATGGGACGCCTGCGAAGTGGAGGCGCACGTGGCCCGGGCGTCTTCTTCGTACTGCCCTGCGTTGATGACTACTGCAAGGTTGATTTGCGTACGGTGTCATTTGATGTTCCACCGCAGGAAGTGCTCTCCAAGGATTCAGTTACCGTAACCGTGGACGCCGTAGTTTATTATCGCATCAGTGATCCCTTAAAAGCCGTTATCCAAGTGTCCAATTATAGCCATTCCACTCGTCTCTTGGCGGCGACCACTTTGCGAAATGTACTTGGTACCCGCAATCTTTCTGAACTGTTGACAGAACGCGAAACAATCTCGCATACGATGCAAGTTTCATTGGACGAGGCCACCGATCCGTGGGGAGTCAAAGTGGAACGTGTGGAAATGTAAGTTTGTAAATTTTATGTTTAGATTTGTTTACCTCTAAAATTCCTTCCTAAATTGTATGTCCCACAGTAAAGATGTTTCTCTGCCGACGGCTCTGCAACGCGCGATGGCAGCAGAAGCGGAAGCTGCTCGCGAGGCGCGTGCCAAAGTCATCGCCGCCGAGGGAGAGATGAAGGCTTCAAGAGCTCTAAAAGAAGCTTCTGAAATTATTTCTGCTAGTCCTTCGGCTCTGCAGGTCTGTATTTTTTACTTCCGTGCATTTAACCAATCAGAAAACAGTTCGCTTAATATGTAGTAATCATAAATTTTCTCTTAGTTGCGCTACTTGCAAACTCTTAACAGCATTTCGGGTGAAAAGAATTCCACCATAATATTTCCTCTTCCAATGGAGCTACTTACGCCTTTCCTGCCGAAATGTTCCCAGTGCAGCCACAGGCATCAGTGACAATTACCACTGCAGGAATATCTGGATGTTCTCGGTTTATATGATATTTCATGGAACAAAAATATTTAATGTTCTTTTGTCCTTTTATTTTATGATAAATTAAATATTTTTCTCGAAAAAAAATTTTTTTTAAAATTAATTCGCCCACAAGAATCGATACGTTATAAAATTGCACTATATTAATATGTACATTAATCTAAGATAACGAAAGAACTTGATAAACATGTAGAAAGCCTCCTTCAAATTTCGTTTTAATGACGTCTGTTATGTTCTATCCTTCATCGTGAACCAAAATTATGAACATAGCTAAAATTTATATATTTCTTCGTCCTTATCATTGATTTGCATAGCTTTAATTAATTCGGCTAACTGGTCTTGAAATTGTCTAGTGCCGCATAGCAGAAATCTTTTTTCTACTGCATTAGCATTTTGGCAAACATCTTCCAAATCTCTGATATCCAATCGATGTGCATACACTTGTTCTTTGTACCTCAACATCCTTCGAAACTCTTCGCATTGATCTGTGCATCCTTTCATTGCACAGGCAGGCGATCCACATTTTTGACGCGACAAATATACTCGGCTCTTAAAATTCCAATATTGATTATATTCCTGCAGGCGATCTCGAAACAACACATGTTTCAAATCCTGAAAACAAGCAAAGAGAAAAACTCGACTAACATCATTTTCATCAGCAAGAACTTCTTCAATCACTCTCACTGCCGGAGCAATTGCAACACCTTGCGTGATTATGAAGATGTTTTGTGTAACGTCTTCTTTACGGACATGCTCAAAATTTCCTATTAAGCCTCGAAATTCTACATCGTCACCTTCCCGCAAAGCATTTATGTACTTCGTCATTAATCCGTTAGGTTTCACGTTGACCAAAATTTTAAATTCCAAGTTTGTAATATCCACCCAAAATGGCGAATATGGACGTAACAAAGCTTTAGTTGCTTGATTTTCCTCAAAATCTGTCGTTGGCGAACGCATCATTATATGATGTCCAGCTGGTATGTCAAGAATATAATCAGCTGATTTTTCCTTGGAATACGAAATGAAATGCATTTCTAAAACATTTGTATTAGCCGAGTTGTGGGGGTGTTTAGTAATTAATTTATACTTGTTGTAATCAAGGATTATGTTTGTCTTGCCCGGTTTATGTTCTCTGTTGTTGTTTCCCGGCTTCACATCAAGAATGCAGTTTCTACATCCATTTCCACAACAGTCGCTATCAGTTATTTCAGTCGACAGCTGTTTACCGCAGCCCGATACCATTTCTAAACTACTAAGCAGAACTGCAAGCAAACAAATGGTTGATTGATGACAAATGATTCAAAGATTACACAACACAAGTCGTCGACTTCTTGACAACGACTTCTATTGTGTTTTTCCACTAAATTTTACACGATACGTTAAGTGTTCACGTTAAGAAAATATTGTATTTTTCAATATTTAAATGTATTCAAACTAAAAGGACCTGAGGAATCCACGGTTAATGATAATTCACAAAGTGGATTCAATTTTATTTACAGTTGTTGGTCACAGATTAAACGAATTCCGCTAGAGTGCGCTGACTCCATTAGAAAATACAGTTTTATCACTGCACTATAAAGATTTGACATTTGTTTTACTTACATATATATGCGTGAAAGTCGGGCAGAATTGTTTTGCATAAAAATGCATTTTTTAGCTTATAAAATGTAGTAAAAGAAATATTTGCCAAGACAATTGTGCAGTACAGAGTCATCTGTGAATAACCGAGTAATAATAACACGTAAATTAAATCCTATCAAGGAGAATCTTTGTAGAAATGAACTTGCAATCCTTGTTTCGAGATTTTAATCCAAGGTGGATATCTACAATTCGTCCCGTTATGGAATGCTTTGAAATTGTTAGCTTTTTCTTTCAGTAAATTTATTGTCCACTGCAGTCTATTTACCTTTGTTGCATTATTTGCCTTGCGTCTAGATGGCTTTATAGGTAATTATTTATTTGTAACATCAACTGGATTTTATAAGCAAAATTTTGTTACTCAGTATCGAGATTTAATTCCGTTTGTGTTTTGCAGATTGGCCGTACTGGGCAATTTTTACACCACTGTGGATATGGAAGGGAATTGCAGTCCTAGGTGCTACTATTGGTGCAGTTGTATGGTGTCGCTATCCACACTACAGGTACTCTTATTCTATTAGCCTAAATAACTAAATAACTCTCAACTACTTAAACTATATTTTAATTCACAGACTTGAGGGCGATTCGTACACACAGTTTAAGGCGATGCTTTTTTCTTTGTCCCTTCATTTGATTTTGCTTATGTTTGAACTACTAGCCTGTGACAACCTGACGACACAGCGTCAATTGTGGGTGCTCGTGTTCATTCCACTGATTTTCGGTTCGGTCGCCAGCGTGGGAGCTTGCGTTTGGGCGGTCAAGCATGATCGCTCTTTTGAACTGGAACTCTTTTTAGCTGTGAATGCGTTGCAGTTTGTATCGCTGCCATTGAAATTGGATAAATTTGTAATGTGGAGCTGGGAGGTGGTATTTGTACCAATGTGGATTGTAATATGCTTAAGTTTAGTTAGTAAGTTGAGCAATTCAGATATGCTATGATATAAAATATAACTATTTTATCGTAAATATTTCCAGGTGTCCTGTATAATATAATATTCTGTGGCATGATGATGCGAACGCCAGAGATATCATTACAACAAAAAAAAGCTGCACTGAATGCTGCAGTTGGTAATGTTTGCACTGTTCTACCTTTATTATGCTTCCAGGTATATTCATTACTTTTTTTTTATTTCATTGTTATTTGTTACCCGTAATTAACAAGAACTTTTGTCTTAAAGGTCGTTATATGTGACAAATTGGAGGGCGAATTGAAGTTCCCCTTCATCATCGTCTTCAGCCCGCTACTTGTTTCGATTTTTGCTCTGATTGTGCTCAGTTTTAGCGCAAAGGGTGGTAATAAATGGTGGTTTGGCATTCGCAAAAGCTTCAGTCAGTTTCTGCTCTCTGTAATGCCTTTTCTACAGGAATATGGAAACATATCCTATCATGTTGAACACAGCGTTGCTGCACAATCTGTTCCTCTGGACTCATCTTCAGGAGCGCATATGAGCGACTTCGATAAGCATAATAAAAAGAATAAAAAAGGCGCTAAAAATGATAGCATGAAACCGGTTGTACCAATCATTAGCATTGATCTGCCCGATTAATAGCACACTATTGAATAATAATTATAGTAATTATACTATAGAATTGTGTATATATACCTACTAAATTTAATTTAAATACTACATTTTCTACATTTTCATAAGATATTACATTCGTTTTATGTAGTAGCATCTCATTCTTAATTTATATAGCATCCATCAGCAGATTTTTTTGTACACACATTAAAAAAAATATCGATTGAATGTTTCCACACATTAAATAAAGCACCAATAGAAGATACTAAATGAATGTAAAATATTTCGTATTTAACTTGAAATATATGAAACTTGGACAGTAACAATTTATATTTCCACAAAGCATTAAAAAATGACACTTTATGATATCTGATCTAATTTGGTCTACGATAAAGGAATGATTGCCACTCCAGAAGCGACGTGTGTTGTCTACACCTTTTATATCAGTGCTACAGGGCCTTCTTAAATATCTCAAAGCGCCTTAGTTACCTTCAAGAAATTAATAAATGTGGAAAAACACCTCGCTTTAAGAGTGAGGTTACTATATCATGTTTAATAGCTGATCGTGTCGTCAAACTGAACCAGTAGCTTGCTCAATCGCCCGTGTGGGACTCAGGGCGCGTCTTCCACTTTGAACTTTTAATCACAATCTTAATCCAAGCTTTAAAACCAGTCTTCTATGGGTTAGCAGGCTTGGCACCTGCTGCCGACGTGGTATTGATGGCACAGATGGAGTAATATGTTTTTCTGTTATTAGTACAGTATACAAGATCTCTAGACCTTCTTTTGTACAACTCTTGTAATCAAATTGAATTGAATAAATGAATAAAAGAACTAAAATTATAAAATGTCGTTTTTCTCCAAAGGTAATGGTTTTTCGATAAACAGCAGCAAACTACTACAGCAAACTAAAACGAAAACAAAATTGGAGGGGCTCCACAATGGTAAAGTTGTTTTCTTTTACTTCTTCCAATTTTCTTTGGAGAACAACAACAATAGTCTCCAATTAGTCTCCTCAATATAAATTCGCCTTAACAATTATCGAAGCCATTACAAGAATGTTATCGAAACTTCAACCCTGTGGCATTTTCATTTAACAATTCTGTAGAAAACTAGCATTTTTCCGGGCTGTATTTCAAGTAATAATTATCGCATATACCGAAATTCGTTACCAGTTATATTATAAGTTTGGGAGTTTGAGTAGTTGAAGCAGCAAAGTATTTTTTACTTATAATATATTTCCATTATATTTTAAGGAATCGACCTTCAAACGAGGGGACGCGCTTCCCTCTTATATATAACATATATTTTAGTGTGTTTTCAGTATCATTGGTTGAAAAAAGCGGCAGAGTGAGAGGGAGATAGTGAAAGTGATTGTGTTAGAAAAGGAAAATGAATATCTTACCAGGAGAACCTGTACCGCCTGGCTTTGAAGATGAGGTTAATCGAGTAGCGGAAATTCAGCAAGCCATCGATCAGTACAAAGGTAATGCATTGGTGGGTCTCGAGTATACAGTAGAATTGTACGAGGAAGATCGAGAGCCTGGCTACGTATGCTTGCTTTGTGACAAGCGTGGTGATCCACGCACCATAATGCAGCACTGGACATCTTTCAATCATCGCATCAAGTACTTGGAAAAGCACTTCCCATCCGCCGTACGAGAGTTTAATCCGGTTAAATATAAACCGAATTCGCACAGCATTATGATCAGTATTGTACAAAGTTTATCGGAAGCAATTGAAGATCATCATGGTCGGCTAACTTTATCCGTGTGCAACAGTGATGAATTTAGACGCGATCGAAGCAGGATCCAGAAAGAAATAAATGAAAAGTTCCACATCGACGAACGAAATGGGCCTAACTTTTTAAACGTTATCGATCGTACTCTCTGGGAAACAAAGAAACAGTCTGGTAAGCCAATTGACCATACCTTACAGATCACTATCAAAGCACCCAAGCGTGCTGTCGAAGACCGCTCAAATCGTGATGAGCTGGATGAGATTTCTAGTGAAGATGAAAGTGGTGGTCATGATCCAAACAAGAAGTCCAAAGTGCGTGCGCAATCACCAGCGTACCGTGTGCTACCCAGAGTGAGACGCTCACCGCCGTTTGAGGAGGAGCGTGAAAATATGAATGATAAAAAACTGCCAACACCAAAGGAATTATCACTGCAGGCCTCGCACATTGCACAGGAGCGCTATAAGTGGGAAAAATACCGATGCATGCTTGAAATTCATTTGAAGCAAATGGAGAAAATTCAGCAGGATTACGAAAAGAATCCAGAGAAGCACCCACTTTATCCGGATGAATGGAAGAAGTTTTGGAATCGCCGCTATAAGGAGCTACAAGCCGAGAAGAAAATTGATCCTAACAAGTACGATTATAAACCAGAATGGATTAAATTCTGGACGAAACGTATGCAGGATCTATTCAAAGATGAGGTTGAGAAGAAAAAGAAGGAAATTAAATTAAAGTTGGGGCTGCCAGAGAACGCCGAGGAGAAAGTTGAACAATTGAAGGAAAAGTATAAGGTTCAGGTTTCGCGAAACGCTCCGAGTGGACCAGCATCACATTCCACCATTGAGCGGACCAAAAGTTTTGGATCGTCTAACAATTCAAAGGCGCCCAGCATGGCAATTATTGACATTAGTGATGACGACAGTATTGATTCCGATTGTGATAGATCAAATTCACGGAATAAATCACGACGTTCACGATCAATTTCACCGCGTTCGCGCCGTCACGAATCGAAACGAACGCGCCACCGCTCTGACAGCCGTTCACGAAGTCCCCACTCGGACGATTTTGACGCTGCCAGACGTCACTACAAGCAGCGCGAAGTTTACGAACGTCATATGCACCCGGTACCGCCAGTGCTGCGGGCATATCCTGGCGGTGATTACTATGTGGCACCGCCATCATTTGTCCGCTCTAGGTATCCAGTTCCACCACACTACAGCGCATCAATACCCAGTTATCGGATTATGGATTCACATCAGTATCCGAAATACGAGCGCTCACCAAGTCCATCGGGCAATAACAAAGATGAGTCTGCTTCAAAAGCTGAACCTGAACCAGAGGACGATGGCCCATTGACTGTGGTTGCCGTATTGCGTTTGCTAACAGCTCTCGAGGAGCATTTGGGTAGTTTAGGGCCAAAAGTGGTCGATATGTTAGGTAAAGCATTGGCCTTGGAAAAGGTCAAAGCTAACTCAGCAGACGAAATGTTAATTAATGAAGATAATTGTGTGTTCTTTGAAACGATAAAGGAAAAGTTAAAAGGCTTACTTATTGCCGATGTACTCGATGAAGTACAAAAAGTGAAGGCCGTAAAGAGAGCCGTTAAAAATATAGCCGCAATCGTACATCAAGTTAATGAAAAAGGTAAGCATATTATTAATAATGACGTAAGTATAAATTTATAAAATTTCTTTATGTTAATATACACATACATTCAAATATATATGGTTAACGTAAATAGTATTTATAAATATATATGTAGGTATGTACTAATGTATGTATTGGCTTATAAATACTTGTATCTTCTACTTCGTACGAATAGTTTTTTCGGTTGTTTTCAAAAGAAGTTATTTGTAGTGAAGTTAAAGTGAAGAAAGTAACAAAAAGCATCAAGTTTTTAAACTTGAAAATTTGGTGTTATATAAAAAAAACTGCGATGACGTCATTAGTTCCAAATACGTTTTAACCGAGTCGGTTTTTCCAACAGTATTTTGCGGAATATGTTGTCTTATTGTCGGAGAAGTTGATACAACCGATTCCAAGAAATAATGTTTTGATCGTCACATATAACGATTTAACTTTTGGAAAATTTGTTGAAACTATTCTATTAATGAATGGTTTATAATAATAGAATGAATGTCTTAAGTTAAGTATTAAATTTTTTTGGGGATGATAACGTTCGTTTTCGTGTTCTTTCCTTAAAACCTGAGTTACGTGTATGGTTTTTTATAGGTAGTCCTTAAATTATAAAACTATATGAAGAATTTTTTATACTTTCACGAAATTATTGAATACATAATTGTATCACGCTTTTAATTACTTGTTTTACTATGATTACATGTGCTATGGTACATTTATACAGTCTACATTTAAGTTGACTTAAATATTATTCTATATCTATATACGATATATAAAAATTCAGCCTGCCTATGTTCGTGGCCGCAAAGTCTAAAAGTAGTCGGTCGATTGATTTGACACACATTTTGACTCAACGTTGCATTCGAATGCGTGAGTGTTATTGTATAGTATTATTTTATAAAAAGTGTTTCTCTAAATAGGATAAAATGGGCGTTGAAAGGTTTTAAAGGCCATCATTTTGGAACTATAAGGCCTAGGAAGTTGATTTTGCATGCAGATTGGCTTCACTGAATAGATGTAGAGACTAAGATTCTTTTATTATAATTTAAGGATATGGAATTCGATAATTCGACTTGAAACGGCTGGCCGGCTTTAGCGGGTCTTATATAATTTTTTTCTATATCGTCTGAAAAAGTTTGCTTTAGGTTCTTTGAATATTAACCGTAAACTAGCCTGAATTTATTTCTGCATCATTTCAAACTACCCGGACATAGCGTATTCCATAAGCTGTATAAAAGTTTATTAGTTCCAATTTAATTTAAATAAAGCCTCTCTCATAAAGCCTTCTCTTTATATTTTAGGACACAAATAATATTTTTTTCTTATCTTTAAAATAAAAACCAATTTAAAATAAAAAAAACATGGCTTTTGTAAAAGTGGTTAGATTTAAGTTGCAAAAATACGATTTATAATAATTGTTACTTGAATTAATTGATGACATCCCGATTTTCAGAAATGTCAACAATTTCATTGCTAAAATATGTACCTCTATAGTACTTAATTAATGCAAATTGTACATTTACTTGAACATTTTAATCAAAAACTTCTATATTTATGCTGACAGCTTGTTTTGTAAGAACTGATAATCTCTGCATTTACATAACATTCGATGCAAATTATACTCTTTCTGCACGCATAACTCGTACAGCGGCTTTCTGTCTAAACATTCTGCTTCTGTATTCTTGACAATTATGATCTTTCGAATATTACCACGTCTTGAAATGAATTCAACAAAAAATGTGTTACTAATTTATTGTTAAAGAATGAAGGGCTCAATATTGCATCGCCGCCTCGACACTCAAACGATTTAACAATGGCTGTTTTGTTTTTAACAGCCTTGGATAAATGTTCAGTTTTTCGAGGCGGAGGTAGGAAAGTAACGTGACTTCTTCGTGGCGACGAAAGTAGAGCCAGTGTGTAAAAGAGCAATATAGTTATGGCGATCTATCCTATACCTTTTATATAGGAAGCAAGCTTGTTGAGGCTATATACAATGCTTTCATGAAAATACGTAAGATTTCGATAGGTGTGGACATTACCTCTGACACGCCACGTTACGCATCGACTAACTGATCCTTAATAATTGTAGTTGGTATTGATTTTTGAATGCGATCAAATTCATATTGAACGTTTTGTTCTCTTTTTAGATATAATTTTTGTATACTTAATAAAATAAGTTAAACAAATACACTGCTTTTTACTGGTACACAATATGCATAAAGAAATTTAGAAATACAATCTTCAAAAAAAAAAAAAAATATATAACAAAATCAACTTCAAGTTATTCTCAGTATTCTACTAATCTTAACATTATTACTATTTAGGTTTATATACCGACACATATAGTATGTATATACATACATATGAAGTATTAGTAAAGTACCCTTTATTTGCAAACATAAATTGTTCGCCAAGTCCAAGTTATATTTGAGTACCTTCTACTGATATAAACCACGCGTGTCACGTTTAAACGTTCCTTTTGAGTTAGTCAGTGTAAACGAGTTGTGTGAAAATAATAACATGTTGATCCTATATAGTGACGAAGAGGTCCGCACAACCAGCGACCACAATTGTAATGAGTAAACATTTCAAATTTTGAAAAAAATCTTGATTAAAAATTATCCCTTTAAAATTTTATTGACGTTAATTACTATTTTGTTCACATTCGTAGGAAAATCGGCATCGAATTCCACTGATGTAGATGATCATAAAGCTGACGAGGACGCTTTGAATAAGAAAAAACAAAATCAGATGCCTAAAGTAAAAGATCTACCTTTCGATCGGCAAGTTGTGGCTACTAAACTGGCTGCTGCTCTTGTTATGCAGGGTCGAGAGGATGTCTCAACAGAAGATATGGACAAACTGATTTATATATTCCTGCTAATGGCGAAATTAACTAAAGACAAAGTAGAAATTGATGATAGACCTCTTTACACGAAAGATATTTTACCCGAATTGGGTATTGTTGTGCCCAAGCCCGTACCAGTTCCAGTCCCCACCTTGAATCCAGCAATACCAACTCTGGTCGATGATTTCTTCGAGAACGAAGTCAATGCTTTGGTACAAGAGGTGGAAGAGGAAATGTCTAATGATACAAATGAAAAGAATAACAAGAGCGATGCGGCTAACGCCAGTATGTTGGAATCGCTTACAGATTCAGATTTGCAGACTCTGCTTCAGAACTTCAAACACTTGTCCACAGAAGAACAACATCATTTGATAGCACATCTGAAGAAATTGGAGACAGCAGATCCTGCACGTGTAGAAAAACTACGTAAGTTCGTTAATCTCGCGGATATGTCCGATGTTGCTGCTACTTCAAGCGCTGCTGCTGCTGCTGTTCAGTCAAAAAGCAATGATGATTCCTCTGAGTCCATCCATCGGCGTTCATCGTCAAAGCGTTACGATGACTCACCAATACAGACGAATGATGGCGATCGTATAAAATACTCAGCAGATGAAGTTGGCGAGCGGCGTGGTCGTGTAGTTAATGTAAGCAATCCGAATAAGTTCAGCCTCGACGATGAAGAAGAGGATGACGATTATAATTTTGAGGATGTGTTCAAAGCTGCTTCTACCAATGTTCAGAGTTTATCCGATGAACGTACTCACAAATCTAAGAGCGATTCGAAGTCGGCCGGCTCTAGTGTGTCCAATGGTGATGCCAACACTTCATCTGCCATACCCATCTCTTCGTCTTCAGCGACGAACGCATTAACTTTCAATCCAGCCGGTCTGAATATATCGCTTAATGACACGCAAAATTTAATCGCCAATTTAATGGGTTCACTTCAGCAAAGTAATTCCGGAACTAGTTCCTCTGGGGGTAACCCAATCAAAACGATTACACCAAAGTCTCAGCAGCAGCAACAGCATCATCATCAGCAACAGCAGCAGCAGCATCAACAGCAGCAACAGGCTATTGGTCAGAGTAACGTACCATTCTACCAGCAACAACAACCGCAGCAGGGTTTCGGAGACTTTAATCAAATGAACAATGCACATGCTGGATACTACAACTCAATGGCCGGCGGCTATAACAATGGGGGCGGCGGTGGGTACGCCGGCTATCAGCAGCAGTGGGGAAATGCACAACAAATGCAACAGCAGCCATTTGGTATGCAGAACTTCATGACGCCACAACAGCAACAACAACAACAAATGGGCTACAATATGTATGGACGTGGGGGCAACTAATGTATTTCTTCCTAGAAGACTCGAGATGATTTTAGAACATGTTAGATGTTGGAACATGTTAAAAAAAATGAGAAATATACATATATCATTTTCTAGTAATTATTTTAATTTACAGTCAACATATGAATTCATTTAAATACAAAATAAATACGACGCAAGACTTATGGACTCATTAATTCAATTGAATGCAATTCGAATTAGAATCCTTCTATTTTAGGTATTAAAAGCGACAAAAAGACAAAGCTTTTAAAATACTTAAAGCTTAAGTTTATGGTTTGTTTTTTCTATAAAAAGAAGATTATATTTTAATTAATACTAAATAATAAATGCAAATACTTGCTACTCTTAGAGGATTAAAAAATAAGTTTTAGAGGTTTTTTATAACCGCGAAGTTACTCGGTGCGACATTCAGAAATGCGACAGTATTTTCGAAATGCAAACTCGGACTTACATTATTAGTTTTTTACTTAAATTTATACAAAAATAAATAAAATGTATTTTATAATAGACTATTTTAATAAGCGATTTTAACCATTATACGCAACAAATTTATTTAAAGTTCGCTACATGATGAGACTGGAAATTTCGTCAAATTCAGATTATTTTTTTTTGCTGATATGTACTTTAATTAAATCGTTGCCGTTTTCTATCAATACTAAATGCGGTTTTACGAATAAGATCAGTCTCCGAATGAAAGAATTAATGGAACCCTATATCGAGATTTATAAGATGAGCGTTCGATCAGTCTGTATAAAGTATAAAACAATCATTTGGCAAGTCAGCCAAATATCAGAGTTTATAAATTTTTGAGAACTTATATTTTGCATTTGGTGAATAGGAAATGGATAAATAATTACGATAAATAGTGTCCCAAAATACTCGCAAGCTGGCCGTTTCAGGGTTATTAAAAATGGAGAAGCTAAACGAAAGTACAACGAGTAGTCATTTTTAGCGATATTTTAAAAATAATGGAGGGTCACAGCTACTGTTCGCTGTAGCGATGAGGCTCATTTTCATCTTCGTGGCTTCGTTAATCGAAAAAATTATCGCGTTACGGTTCAGAAAATACACGAGTGGTTGATGAGAAAGAAGTGCATCCACAATGTGTCACTATTTGGTGCGAGTTTTAGGCTAGATGCATCCTTCTTTTTCGAAAATGCGGCTTAACATGCAATAACAGTTGATGTAATGGTGTTATCGCGTCATGATAATCCAGTTTTTGTGCTTTGTTCGATGATCTGAATGTCTACGACAGCTATTTAAAGAAGTTGGATTTTTTCCTTTGGGGCTTTTCGTAGTCCAAGGTTTATGCTGCAAGTCAACGACCACATTCATCTCGAAGGAGGAAATTGAGCTCTGTATTAACGAAATTAGCTAAAAATGAGTGGCGGAATATTTTAAATAAATACATATAAATATAACAGAAATATTAATAAGATGTTTTTTGGTTCTTATATTTATTAATAATGGATCTTTATGTAGAAAGTGTAGAAAAATCTTTTTTGTAAAGGAAATTCTTTGAATTTTTTAGGTAAGCTTTCTTTTTTTAAATTTTCCAATGATTTGTTTCTTTTTACAGGTATTAAATTAATAAGTTTACCACAAAAATTTTAAATCAGTCAGTATCTAAAATCATTTGCAAAATAAACTATTACTACACTTAAAGATATGAGGAATGTTTGTTTTTAAAACAACTACAAATACAAACAATAATAGCAATGCGGAAAATATAGATAAATGCTTGCAAATGAATATTTAAAGATACTTAACAAAGCTTTGCAAGCTTAACAATTATAGATAACTGCTTGCAAATGAATATTTAAAGATACATAACATAACTTTGCCGAATAATAATTAATTTCGTATACTACATTAAAATATAAAATTCCTTTTCGAAGTCACATCACAAGACACAGGTAAAATAAATGGACGGTCATGCATTTATGGGTATTTATTTTCTTTATTTCTATGAGCTGCTGCTGTTCCTCCAAACGAAGCGCGGGTACTTAAACGAGTTGACTGAAAGATGTAAGAACAAAATCAAGTTAAAAGGATAAGCATTAAAATAAAATTATCATTAGCATAAACATTCATTGTAACATTAATTCTAACATATATCAATATGTCACCTTACCGTTTTCCCACAGACGGTTGGCGCTAATTTATTAGCTGTTCTCGAAGCAGTCTGTGGCTTTTTAATTGTGCCTTTGGTGGAATTGACTGTGCTTATGTGTGATATAGTTGCTTTGGATTCTGGCCCTCCAATGGAACTTAGGCGTGCTTTTATTGGAGATTTTACCTTGAAGTCATTCATGGTTCGTCTTCTTGCACTAGCTGCAGCTGTGGAGTGCGTAGATGGGTTATTACTGGGTGTAGGGGAAAGATACGAATAACGTGATTTGGCAATTGGACCGAATGTGGAACGTTTCAAAGGCGTGGTGCGAACGGTGGGTGTCGAACAAGCATTGGGAAAACCAGAGGAGACGTCCAGTACCCCTGCCAAATGTGGCAATGTCATCGGAGTGTTTGTATAGGTAATTCTACTAGGCTTTCCTTCGGCTAGTAGTTCCATCGATGTGTCCACAGATGCCGAAGTGGATGTCTTTGCTTTGTTTGCGGTAGTGACGCAATTCAATGGCGGTGTTTTTATCATTGGAGCAACTTTTTTCACTGGTATTGTAGCTTTCATCGGAGCAGATGATTTAAGGATGGAATCGGTAGAAATGCTACTTTTAATTCTCTTATTAGTTAATTGCGTATTTAGATTTAAATGTTGCATTGGACAAACAATGGCTGAGGCTATTGTACTCGAATTTTTACGTTCTCCTTGCTCGTGATGAGTCGCCAAAACACTGGAGGACGGTTTTTGCATATTGGAAATTCTATAAACGAAATGTTGAAAGGGGATGAAACAACATGATCTTTTCTGTTCACCCAATGGAGTTTAATCTATAATTTAAAGCTTACCCGCTGGCGCGTCTTTGAGCGATTGACCTATAATTCGAATATTTTGATGAACAGGGAGTAACATTCGAAAAGGAATTTCTACGCATCGTGCGTGATGGTGTTTTGAATTCATTCGTCTTTTTATCGAAAGAAGCTTTTGCTGAAGGTGAAATATCCACGTAAGTGGTTTGTGGAGCTTCTGTAGACACTGGCACAGCATTTGATTGTATCAGGGGTAATTGTACCACTTTGATTTTGTCATGGATCGATAGTGATTGTGAACGTCGTCGCATTGCCGTGTCCAAAGTTTTTATAAAGTCTGGAGAAGAGCCTTCATTGAAAGAGTTATCGACACCGGATCTTCGTTGGTGTGCTGTATTCATTGGTGATGTCAGAGTCGTTTGCGGTGTATTCATAACTACAATAAAGGTTGGGTTTATGGTGGTCGTATGTGCGGAGCCATCGACACCCTTCTCTGCCCCATGGATATTATTAAACTGATGTTGCTCTAAAATTTTTCCTAATTGTTCAACAATATCGTTGACGTCTAATTGTGGCGTTTGAGCTGGTGGTGGTGAAGGGGATTCTATTTGTATTTCCGGCAAATGTAAATCTTGTTTGTCTTCGGCAGTTTCACCATCGTATGTGGCTGCAGATTTTATCATAATATCAGGCATATCAAAGCAGGGGGCCAAAGGAATGGAATTTGGAGACGTAGTGGCGGCTGCATGAACAGGTGCCTCTTTTTCCTATAAAGTATCATTTGAATTAAATAGATTAAATAACATATAGAAAACTATTTTTAAAATATATTAGTAACCCACCTCTAATTGAATGTCAAACGTTTTCTGTCGAACAATTGGTTGTGGTCGGGGCGATGATGCGGACGGTTTTACTTCAGTTTCTGGCGTTTTGGTAGCAATTTTATCACTGGCCAGAGCAGAACTTAGCGCATCCAAGAGGCTTGTGGCCTGCTCTTTTTTATTTTTGTCGTCTACATCAATATCAGTAATTAAATGCTTAAGGCTTTCTATCAGCAACGATATATCTTGATTGTTATTGGACAAGTCACGCTTGACCTTCAGTTTGGCTCGAATCGCGGCTAAATCTGTTAGTGGCGCTGTTTGCTTCGGTTCCACGTTATCTTGCTTACTTTTCGACTCCACAAATAACTCTTTCGGAGCCAGTGGATCACCACCGACTGTCGTTGAAATTGTCTCTCTTACCTCAGGAATTTTTACTTTTAACATCTCCAGGTCGTCATCAAAATTTTGTTGAGAGTCATTCCAATTCGGCTCCACAGATATTAAATCATCTTCTACTAATTTAAGTGGTGACTCTTGAGCAATTAAATGTTCACCCATTTGTGCAGCCTCTGATAGAATCATCGACACGGTGCTGTTTTCATCGGCGAAGCCTTCATTTGCTGTTGGTGTGTACCGACTCACGGGGGAATTGAAAGTCGAATTTGAAAGACTCAGCTTAAGCAAGCGTTTGCGGTGTTCTACTGCCTTTTTAGTTTTTGCAGAAGTTGGCGACTCTGTACTGCTAGCAGAATCAAGACCAGTCTGAGAATCTGGCGTAGATTTGTTTTGCGTTGAAGTTGGCGTTTCTTCGCCACCAACTTTATTGCGTGATGTAACATCCAGCGCTTTAGCAGCATCCAACTCACTCGAAGGCTTTTGCACATCCTTCAGTATGTACTCGACACTATCATTGGGAAAGCTTTCGCTGCTTAAGGACAACAGTTTGCCTTCTTTTACCTCCACAGGCGCTAGCATTAAACGCGCCTAACAAAATGAAGAAAAATGCTCAATTTTGATATTGAATACATTTTTACATTTTTATACAATTTTACCTTTTGGCATGCTTCTTTCTCGACCATATCGAAAGGATCCGCAGGCCTGCACGCCAACTTTTGCGCAATATCAAACGGATTATTATCGAGACTATCTTCCTTTTCAAATATTGCCGAGGCACTTTTAGATATATTCGTACTGGACGGTACAAGATCTGTTGGAGTTTGTGGGTCCGCATTACTTTGCGGTGGTGTTCGAATTTGTATCAAATCTTCAGCGCTGAAGTCGATGAGATTCGCCGTCTCGGGTTCTGTCATGATCACTAACGGTACCACTGTATTATAATGTTTCCTATATTACACTAAATCGACTCCCAAGCATTCAAAAAACTTGTCTTGTTTTTTATTAAACCAGGTATAAGATTCCAGGTAAAAGAGGTAAAAATATTCCAGGGATGTTATCAATTCATGTGAAGCAATTATTTTCTAGCTGTTAAAGCAAAAGTAGAATTCACAGAATAACAAAAAATAAACGATTGTGTCAATTTCAATGAAACGTTTTTTATTTAAATTTAAGTATTGTACGTAAGTATGTATGTAAGTTTTACGTATATACAAAATCGTGGGTCATGGTGTTCATCGGTGGCTACACAGTTGTATATGAATGCAAAAATAAATCTGATTTATTTCCCTACAAAATTGCTTTGCACTTTAATTTCTGACGTTTTTTAGAATACGTGAAGTTGGCTACTTCGTAAAAGAGGGAAGTGTTAAAATTTCCCTATGACCCAATAGAGATCTGGGTAAAACCTGGGTAAGTCAGTTGTATGGTTTCACACAGAGTTTCCTGTCCAGTTTCGGATATGACCCATTATCAATTAATTTTTCGTTTATCTTTTTGATTAGTGTTCTTTAGGAAAGTTTTTATTTCTTGTGCTTTGTTATAAGTGCTCACTTTCATATCCTAAAGGTTTCTAATAAGTTTTTCGACCAGACTTTCAATTTTATAAACATTATCGTATAGTATGGCAACTTTGTCAGAACTGCTGATTTTGTAACTTTTGATATCGATGGAGAGTATTTTTATATCGATAGTGGAACATTTTTGCAACAGCTGGGCCTGAAAAACACTTGAGCTCAGTTGCAAATTTCTAAATTTGCAGACGTTTTCACTTCCCAAACCAGTTCAATTCAAGTCAAATATCTTCTAGTTGTATATAGCCTTTTAAGATAAAAACCATGGCGCTTTTTATGCAGGAATGTCCTGTAAAATATGCCTGCAGCTGTGGCAATTTAAATCCAATCAGCAAACTTTTCTTTTGCCGTCACTGTTTACAGATGAGGTGTGGTTTTTGCGTCTGCCATGAAGTGAGTAATCCACAATTTATAACTATGTTTTAGTTTTCCATCCGTAATCGTTATATTCTTCCATTAGGTTGATTCTCATTTCTGTTCGAATTGCTTGGAAAACATACCATCGTCGGAAGCGCGTCACAAGAAAAATTGCTGTGCGAACTGTTTCGATTGTCCATGCTGTGGACACACCCTGTCAGCTAGGGCCACCACCGTAGTGGTACCAAAGTAAATTGTCCAAAGTAAATTTGTTTTTTCAATAAAAAATATTTATGCTTAAATTCTCCAAAAGAAAATCGAATGAATCTACTCCGAAAGCAGGTGAAGGAGATGTGTCCAAGGTCGTCACAAGGAAGATGTATTACTTATCCTGTTTGGCTTGTCGTTGGACAACTCGTGATGTCGGCATCCCAGATCAAGCTGTTGGTCAGTTTGATGAATGCAATTTTATGATTATTATCTTTTGTTATTAATTTTGTTTTTCTTTTCAGCTACTGGAGCTTGGCCAGAGAAAGAGTGTCCGTACCAAACACGTTTCGAAAACTTGCTGGAATATTTTCAAGCTGTCGTTTTACAAGATAAACAGGAAAAACAAGAATTTATGCGTCGTAGGACACCAAAAGTGCACAAATTTCCCAATTTAACGGTAGGATTTGTAATCCTCTTATGAAATTATGTACTCTTTTTTTCGAATGTGTTGAATCTTCTAACAGGACCGCACTGGTTTGACCGTGTCTATGATACGTCGTCAGATTGGATGGCCAGATAAAAACCCTCCGAAGGTAAAACCAGCAACCATCGTTCCGGCTTTAGCAACTGAAGATGTTGGAGAGCTTCCGGAGAATATTTTTACACAGAAAATTAACCTATTAAATAGTTAGTGTGACTCAAATTAAATTCGTCAAATTAATTGATTTTTAATTTTGTTATTTAATTTTTATATAATTCATTAATTTTCAGTTACAACTATACAACAACGTCACGGTCAACCGGCTGAGCAACCGTTCTCGGTTAACAAACTTTACCCACAACGTCGTTTCTTATGGATAAAACGTTCGTTGCGCTGTCGCCACTGCGAGCATAATGTCATCAAACCCGAATATCATCCGACTTCAATTAAATATCGCATACAACTGTTTGCAAACTATCATGTGCCTGAAATTATTCTTATACGTTGTGAGCAACCACTGAAGGCAGGTCTTCCTTCCGCGGTTATTTTGAAATTAATCAATCCAACCATGCATGACATGACGATAACCATAATGGAATTGCCAACTATTCACGAAGAGCTGCAAATTATTGAGGAATTTAAGAATGCTGTCAACATTCGTGATATGTCGATATCCACGAGTGCGAACGATTCACTCAAATCACTGACGGGCGCTCCGGCTTTGAACACATCGTCAATTTCACGTCAGCCCACCTCTTTGATCGTGGAACCACGTATGGTGAATAAAGTGACCAACGCCCAGTTGGAAATGTTGGATTCTTCTTTTGTGCTAAATCAACGAGATGATTCTGCTGAATTCGATGAGGATGTGCAGGTTCAACGCGAGGAACCCAAGTGAGTATCTAATCTAAATACTCAAAAATATTACGAAAACATTATTTCATTGAAGTACGATTATTTATCAATATTTTTTACTCTCTAAGGTTCATTACATGGCGCAAAGCTAATAAGGTATCCATAAGGCTCAATTTTATGCCAGACTCTCACCTGCAACCAGGGGATGTGGTTACACTGGGATTAAGTATGCAGTATACATATGTTAATACTGTTACCAATACACCAGAGAAGAAGGAATTAACGCCACATGCGTTGACCTCACGTGTTTACATTAATGTTGGAACTATTTCTGATGCGCAGTAAAAAGCAGTTTCAATTCATAGAACATGTTCTATTAATTAAAGAAAATGCTTACTTATCATTAATGAAAAAAATCAGTATGCTTAGCATTTAAAACTCTAATAAAGTAATTAACACTAAAGTGAAATAAATAACATGAATAAAGTGAAATTTAATTACATGTCTATATATGGATTTTCTTCTCATAGATAAATATGTATGTATATGTTTAAAATATGTATATTAATTGGATCAGCGTCGATTATATTCATATTCAGGGTGTTTTTCTTGCGTTTTCTTCAAGTGACTTTTTCCTTAGGCCATTCTTTAACCTTTCTTTTCTTTTTGTCTGGTTTTTAGAATAACAACATATATGTATATGTATGTTGGTTAGGGGGCGAATGATCCCGTCAGGATCACGTCTACTGACGAGGCCAGGAGCTGCTCATTACTTTGATATGGTATGAGACAATGCATTAACCTGATCTGGCGTTTATCGCACTATCAACGGACCTCGATGATCAGGAGCCGCCTAAGTGCTCAGAATGAACTTCAGAAGACTTAATACTGGAAGCTCTGCCAAGTCTAACACTTATCTAAGAAACTCGACCCTACAACTTGAGAACGGCGTCGGATTGCCAGAGCAGATGGTGAATTATATCTTCCACCTCAACATCTACAGTAATCGGATTTGGCATTTACTTCCCATCTTGTTATCATGTGGCCGATGTCGCTTTGGTGCCCAATCCTCTACCCTGTTGGGGGTATCAGAAATCACTCCAAGAAATACCACGATTTTAGAAGGTCATTTAATTAATTAATACTATATTACACCATCACACATACTCACCATATATTGTAAGTCGTTTTCTTTATTACCAAAGCGCATTCTGCAGATTAACTAACAAGTACACAAAATTATCAAGCATGATAATTAAAACCTTTTACATGATATAGTATTTTATAAATTTAGGAATATAATGCATGAACGTATCAATTAATCAAACAAGCATTTTATTGCATTTAAAGTGCCATTTTTCTGCCTTCAATTGATATATCAACAGCTCGTCGGGATTCTTTCATTCGTTTCGCTTCCATAAATTTTTTCAGGTGTTTTTCATAACGATTTGGTTTACGTTTTGTTGCCTAGAAAAGTTCATAAGAAATGCAAAAATAATTGCACACATTTTTCTTCTTTCTATTCGAAGTTTACTTACTTTTGAAATTTCACCTTCGACTGTCGATTTGGGTCGCACCACATAATCTTTATTCGAAGGCATTGGTACACGTGCACGCCCCACCCAACCGGGATCACCTGGACCAAGTGTGTTCTCTTCAGTCGAACCGAACGTTGAATTGAGTCCTTTTTTCTTTTTCTGGCTTGTAGATGGCACTGGCTCTGGTGATTTACGTCGTGCTCGTGGCATTTGTGCCAAGTCACGTGCCTGACGTTCCTCCTTGCTCATTGCTTTAAAATCACAACTTAAATTGAAAATAGGACGCGCCCATTCCGATATTAATCGACCAGCACGATCACGATTTGGTTTCGTTTCCTTTGGGTGCTTATACAAATACATTACAGCTTTGCCGATGCCCGATTGTTTCAAATAACCTTTATCGATCGTGGGGAACTAAATCATCATAAGGAGGAGTATAAAACATAAAATGTGTAGTACATTTTTTATAATAATAATAAAGTGATTAAACATACATCGCTTAACAAACGCAGTATACTTTCACGTATTTGCAGGCAGGGTAAACTTTTATTTGGTAGCGGGGCCAACCAATCTGTTAAAACGTTGAGTATATTGTGCTCTAAAAATGCCAGCTGCAAATCCTTTTTGATCAATTGTGACATGACCTGCTTAAGCATTGATATCTTCTTTGTTGCCGGCTTACCTTCAAGATTCAGCTGACGATCTTCATCGGAGGCGGCTTTCATATTCATTATTAATTGATCGATGAGGTCGTCATTGTCGTTAATAAGGTCAATATCACGTTTCCGTCGACGCACCTTTTTTTCTTCTTTTTTACGTAGCAACATTGCATCGAAATCTGACATAAAATTGTCCCGTCTATGAACGCGAAAGACGAATGAGAAATGACAAAACTGTGATCCCTTTGTTAGAGTAACTCGTGTTGTTAATAAACTTACTCGTTATTATTGCTAACTGGTACATTTTCATCATCTGAACTGTCGGCTATTGTTTTCTGCTCTGCGACTGAATCGTCTGCAACTTCTTCCGTTGCATTACCTTCTGCCTTCTCATCGTCATCTTCATTGTCTGTGTCAGTGATCTTTGGTCGCTTGTTGAAGCTGGTTGCTGGTCTTTCCTCGTCTGTAATGAAGAGTTTTTTGAATCAGTTTGAAATGACATACAATTCATATTTTGCGTTACCTTCTGAATCACTTAAAACGTTACGTTTTTTGGCATTTTTTTCAACTGGAGAAGCTGACCCACTTCTTGAGCGAGAACGAGAACCTAATTTCGATTTTGAACGGCTTCTTGAACCACTTCGAGGCCGTTGGGAAATACTTCTTGATCTGGATCTACTACGTGACTTTTGTGAGATATGACTACGGCTACGCGAACGACTACCCAAGCCGCTTCGACTACGACGTGATCCAGAACGACTGCGACGGGAACCAGAACGACTGCGACGGGAACCAGAACGACTGCGACGTGAACCAGAACGACTACGACGCAATCCAGAACGGCTGCGTCGCGATCCAGATCTACTACGATGTGATCCCGAATGACTACGACGTGATCCCGAACGGCTGCGTCGCGATCCAGAATGGCTACGAGAGCCCGAATGACTACGACGTGATCCCGAACGGCTGCGTCGCGATCCAGATGGACTACGATGTGACCCCGAATAATTGCCAGGAGATCCACTTCTTGATCTACTGGAGTGACTGCGTGATCTGCTTCGACTTCCGGAACCGCTCCTTGATCTTCTAGAACCAGAACGGGACCTACGTGATCCACTATAACTGCGTTTGGAACCCGATCTGCCAGACTGCTGCGAACCACTTCTTGAATGTCGAGATTCAGTTTTAGAATGTCGGGAGCCACTTTTAGACCGTCGAGAACCACTTCTCGAAGTCCGAGAGACACTTCTTGAATGTCGAGAGGCACTTCTTGAATGTCGGGAACCACTTTTAGAATGTCGGGAACCACTTTTAGATTGCCGAGAACCGCTCCTAGATTGTCGAGATCCGCTTTTTAACTGCAACGAACCAAAACGAGAACCAGCTTTTGAACCTTCTGAACCACTCCTAGAACGACCCCCTTCACTTTTGGATTGCCGGGAAGCACTTCTTGAGTGCCTGGAACTGGGAGATTTCGAACGACTGTGATTAGAGCCAACTTCTGATTTACTTCTTGAACGGCTCCTTTTAGAATCCACAGGTGAAGGACTCCTGCTTGGACTCTTTTCCTGTGTAGTTTTATCAGTGCCTGCTATAGGACTTGGGCTACGACTTTTGACTCCTTCCACTATGACAAGACTTTTCTGGGAGGCATTGCTTCTAGAACGCGAACGGGACTTTTTACACAATTCTGAGTCTCTACTTTCACTTCGTTTACGGCTTTCTGCCTTGTCTTCATTCTGTATTTCCAATTCCTCGATGGAATTTGCTATTGCAATTGGAGCTGCTGGGGTGGAATTTAACTCAGGGGATGGCGGCCGTGGTAAAGACTTTTCTGAACATATTTCCTTGGACAATTCAGCTGCATTAACAGGGCTACCTGAATTACTCCGAGAGCGACTTCGACTAGGTCTCTCCTCTAGCGAAATTTGTTCCTTATATATTCCCTTTTCTTGGATTTCCTTGTCCTCCTCTTCATTTGTGTCCATATCAGCAAGGGATGTGTTGTTCTTCTCCGAGTTCTCTGAATTTATTTCATTCATAGTTAATGCTAAATGAAAAGAAAATTTATTAATAAAAATATTTTTGCTAAGAACCTAACCTATAATTATTATATTTCTGTAAAAAATATAGGAATCAGTCCTACCATTAGTGTTGTTTTCCATTACTGGATGCTTCGTTTTGTTGTGCCGGTATTACCCGGGTAACTTAAAATTGTACAGTTTTTGAAGTAGACTCGTGAAAATTATATATATAGGCCTTTTAAATAATATAAAAATGTTTTTACACAAACAATGAGCGTTTTTCCTCAAGTTCAATGCAGCAAACTTTGTTATTGCGCTGTCAAAATAGTAAAAAATATCGATAACGATAGAGGAATTATGGACACTAATGATGATTCAGACTGTCAATTTATTATATTATATTATGAATAGAACACAATGCCAGAGATTTTCAAAATATGTAGTATACAATTTACGATAATATATAAGAAATAAAGTGAATTATGAGCATAATTACACTTGTATATTACATACTAAAAATCCTCGAACATTCTTTCTTTCTTTTTTTGGGTGCCAGTGTGAAAGCGGTTTTGTGTATTATTACAAAATAGCGAATGTTTTTATTATGTATTATTATTATATTGTATTTTATTATATATATGTTAAATACTTAGTATTATGTGTGTATAGAACTATCTAAATAAGTAACTTATGTTGGGAACAGGTTCACTTTATGCATGATTTACATTTTACCACACATCATATGAATTCTGAACGCAATTGTCCGGATATGTACTACAATTGAGGAGATGTAGCTCCGAACTTTCCAAATTTCAAAGGGCTATAACTCCAAAACCATACGAGACCATGAAGAGGTTCTACGTGTAAAGCAACAACAACAACAATAACACACAGCCTTTGACCAACAATTGTCCGTGTCTCAACTAGATTTCATCCGAATACGTTATTATTTAATTACGATTAATACAAATATTATCAAATAAACGGCTAACGACAATAATTTCCGGCCATTGCATTTTTGACGTTTGTGTACTTTTCGTACAAAACAGGAACAGCGCAGTACTGACAAAGAAGGCAAAGAAATAAATTTTGTCTTTTAGTTTGATTCCAGTTTTTGTTGAGAATTGAATTTCGAGATTAAGCAATCGCAACAGTAAATAAAAAGGATAAACATACGTTAATTGATCAGTTCCGTATTTAGTTGAGCATGAGTAGGAAATACTGTGGTATTCCAGCTGGATATGAAGACGAATTATACGATGAGATGGATGGGGGCGACGACTCCATCTTGCGCACTTCACAGAATCTCAAAATCACGATCGTGCCAGACATAACCATGGGAGCTGGAATCAATGGTGAAGACTTTGATTGCAGCCTCAGTGTTGATATGGATAACTTTTTCGATACATTCCGGTTAATGTGGAACTCGTGTAAGAGAAGAATCGCCGCTGGCATTAGTTTTAATTACATCTCTTAATATGTACCTAATTGTATGTGTATTTATAACTGCATACTTAAACGAATTGTTACAGATAAAAAAACGCCCTCGGCACAACAAAGCTTGAAAGCTGTACTGATTAAGGATCCACAACCATTGTTGCTGGCACTAAAATTCTTTGCAAATTGTCCTGGTTGCAATAATCTGAAAAACAAAAACTTGGCGTTGTTCAGTAAGTAGATTTCAACCCTTTATCCTATTGACACAGGAGGTATAATAACGACGTCCATCCATACACAGTTCTGGAGGGACTCTGCGATCTCTATAAGCAACATCCCGAAATTGCTGCCAGTTGTGATGATAACACACGCATGGCAGCGTTTAACTTCATCAAGACTTGTGGCATCGTAGCGCTGTATAGGGGTGTTCTTGAGACTTTTGAATTGCATAAGATACGAGATCTGCTTGCACCAAAGATTGGGGAACTGATTGCACGACATCAATACAAGGATGTTAGTTTATAATTAAAGGCACCTTTGTTTTTTGAATAATTTAATATGTAACTTTCTCCTCAAGGCTGCCTACTGGGCTATGCTTCTCCAGGTCACACATTTGTTTGGTCTGTATGAAATCGTATTCCCCCTCATTATACAGGATAAAGTTTTTCTAGCTGAAGAGTACTTAAACATTGCGAAAGTACTGCAAATACCGACAGTACAGTTTTTGGATTCGTTACTCGATAAACAAAAGTCTGTATTCCAACATTGTGATCCAATAATAGCGTGAGTATATATAAGTAAACATAAATGAATTTCATTAAACCGATAAAATATCTTTTATGATAATCAGTTTAATTATTAATTGAAATAGTAAGTTTTGATTTTATTATTTTTAGTAAGTACAAATATGACGATATAAAACACAACGTCCTTAGTTACCGACCAATGTCTAAATTGGTAGCTCGACTTGCTAAAAAGTACAAAATCGGCTCCCATTTAACGCCTAATCTTAATTTCTCAAAAGCCTGTTCATACATGCATTATTTACATCGTAAATACCAGGATGGTGGCATGAGCTGCGACTCCTGGCGTGAACTCATTCGTGATGCTGCAAATACAAAAGCCCTACAAGTTGATCTGGTGAATAATGTGGCTACATATGGCGATATTGATGAAGCCATCTTCTGGGCCAAACACTTCAAGGTGCCATCAGACGAGTGTCCCTCTTATATGCAAGCGAAACTTGAGCAAAGCTACAAATTAATGTCTGAAGTTGATGAAGTTGATAACAGCACCGACAATGATGCCAGTAATATTCTCGATGACAATAATGTTAACTCGACCACAGGCGATCCATTGACAACACACAAGAATCCCTTCAGAGCACAAGAGTATTTGGAGTTAGAATTACCTACGGACCGTATTATTCTAGTCGATCGGCGACAAAAGTTTCTTGACATGATATCCTATCTGGAGAGACAGTCGCTGATTGCATTCGACTCGGAGTGGAAGCCTTCCGTGTGCAGCGACAATGTAGTTAGTCTATTGCAATTGGCTACATTTGATCGGGTCTATCTGTTGGATTGCTTGGAAACGTCACCGCTGAGCGAAGATTTGTGGCAATTGTTGGGTTGTAGAATATTCAATAACATGGAAATCATGAAAATGGGCTTCTCATTGAAGCAGGACCTACACATGCTTTATAAATCACTTCCCGCGCTGCAATTAAATCCACAGAATTGCAGTAGTTTTCTGGATTTACGTGATATCTGGCGTCGTTTGAAATATATGCAGGTGTTTACGGTAAATTTCGACAACGCTGCTACACAATCCGGCGAAAGTTTATGCGCTTTGGCTGAAGTATGTTTGGGCAAGAAGCTGGATAAATCGAATCAGTGTTCTAACTGGGCAAATAGACCATTGCGACGTGATCAAATCATTTACGCCGGTAAGTTAATGGGATTAAATTGTGTTGAATTGCGTTAAATAACACAATTAAATTTGTTTGGTAATTTTCTTCAGCTTTGGATGCACATTGTTTGCTGCAAATATATCAGGTTTTGGTGGAGCTGTTGTTGCGTATGGGTTTGGATATTGATCAGATAGTGGATGAGGTGACATCAGCTAAAAGCGGCTATTTTCTGAATGAAAAACGCTCCAATCCGTCGTCAAATATATTTGGTCCACTAGAAAAACTCAAGGGTACCAAAAAAATTATAGATGATGGTGCTCAAGGAGGTGGAGTTGGTGGTGGATGTGATGTCCAGGTTACGCCTCGGTAGAATTTGTTTATTATTTTCCTAACTAAATAATAGTAATAATTTTGAAACACTTCAATTTTTCTTGCAGTTGTAGTGAGTTTAAATTCATTTGTGATAAAATGCTTCTCGGGTTATCGAAGGAGTTGCGTAAGCTTGGTTTCGATTGCATTGAAATAGCAAATCTTGGCGTCGATGACTACATTGATTTGGCTAAAAAAGAGTGTCGCTATTTGCTTACAAGAGGTTCGCGATATATGCTCTTTTGCCATGAGTTACCCACATCACAATGCATGCAAATACCATCGGACTCGAATGCGGAGCAAGTAATCAATGTGGTTAACTATTTAAGAATAAATATACAAGAACGAGATCTTTTCACGCGTTGCATTCATTGCAACTGCAATGAGTTCATTTTGGCACTTCATCAAGACATGCAAATGCTACTTTTTGGGCAGGTCGAAGACAACTGTAGCTCGCAAACGACGACGCAGTTGCATGATATTTGTTCGAATATGGACCCCTTCGAGAAAACCTTTAAGCTATGTATGTATATGTGTGTTATATAATAGATGTTAAGTAATTAAATCGTAATTACATCTAAATTATCAAATCGAATAAATTCTTGATTCTATATATTAGAGAGTATAGAGAGAGTTGTATAATGATAGAATATCATAAATAAAATGGTATCACACTCTTTGAATTTCTATGCAATAACTAAACCTCTGATTAAAAATACTCATTTAATTATAAAGACCGATTGAATATCGACAAACGTCTTCGAGAAATTATCTACGTACTCATCTAAATCCATATCTTTTGCTTTTAGTGAAATTTAACGATGATATACTGGAAACTAAACGCACTCATCGCGGTACTAAAATTCAATTGGATCGAATAAAGCGTCATCTTTTTCATATAAAGGAATACATTTACATATGTGATGTAAGCTTTAAGAATGAATTCGTATTTAGGCCGTTGTTTTTTGGTTTTTGTTTTTATTTCAAATGATGTTTCTTTTTAGAATTGTGGAGAATGCTCTTGGGATGGAGCACAATCAATACCAAGCAGTATTCGAGAATATATTGCTATGACTCTAGACACTGCTAAGAATAAATAGCGTAGTTGTGTAGATTATTTTAGTTTAATATATGTATATTAAAAATTCGATTATAATATTTTTATCTCTAATATGCGATATTTTCTTAACCAATTAATTGGACATTCATATATCATTGTGTTAAACATATTATTGAACTTTATTATTATTGATTAAGAACAAAATAAAAATTTCTTTTGCGATTAAGTACAAATGCAACAAGGAAAAAAAAAACAAAAAGCATATACATACTTTACAAACAACAAATGCAATTACAAAGTACACAGAAATCAAAATACATACACAGAAATAAAAATATAACAAATTTGTATTAAAAAAACATTTTATATGTATGATTTACATAATATTGATATTAAACATTTGTAAATGTGAACTATATTGAGAAAGATATTGTACAAATATATTACTATGCGTGAAAATAAAAAAACCACTTATAAATATTATTTTATATACACACAACCACATTGATGAATAACGGATAACGACAAATTTTTATAGAAATTGAGAAATCATTATTTTACTTTATGCCGTTATATTTTTAGATGACTTCAATGGCGATCCTGTAGCGGAAAATTTTTGTCCCCGTCAATGTCAAGTGCAAAAGTGAGTACAGTGAATACCGTGAACTAATAAAAACTTGATTAGACTTCATTATCTTTTCACAGAGAGAAATCCTTTCAATATAAAAACACATGCATTTAAATCCTACATTTTATTCTTAAAGTGATAACTTATTGATCCGCCCTTCTACATCTATTCTAAAACCACAATGCAATGTAGGAAATAGACTCACTTTTATTAAAATAACCAAGGTAACTAACCTTGACTTGTACTCTCCACTCTGTGTTAAATGTGTTAAGAAGGGCTTAAAAATTATAACATTCTCAGTTCACAAGTTATGCACAGCTTGTACGAGTACATATAAATACATATATGTATGTATGTACATACATATGATCATCTCTCTTGACTAATCATTGCCAATGATCATATCTTCAGTACGTGCTTTGATGAACTTAATTAAAATTTTGAGTATTGCATATTCTTGAGATAAATATTAACGGTTTGTAGACATCTGTTGAACATAACAGAACACAAGAGAAATAAAAATCTCAATAGATAGAGAATTTATTTTTCTATAAAGCGACTATTCAGTAATGAAAAGTTGATCATTAGTGAAGAGTTACCTGATCAATAGCGAAGAGTTAGTGGATCATTAGTGAAGAGTTACTTGATCATTAGTGAAGAGTTATTGGACCATTAGTGAAGAGTTCCCCTATTAGGGAATAATGATTAAAAACTCTTGTTGCTGTTATTATTGTTGATTAGACACAAGCAAAAAGATATACGAAAGAAAAAAAAAAAAATAAATAAAAACATGAATTCATTTGCGTTAATTTTTCATGCTTTTATTGCTGTTGGATTTTTGAGTATCGCAACTGGAAAAGATTCCACGAATTATAATCAAATCAATATACGAGTACGATTTCGAAATCAAACTGATATGAAATCTCCAGTTATGGGATGATTATGAGACAATTAATATTTTTATTCCTTCAAAAACAAATGTAACAAAAACAACAAAAGTAGCTGAAAATAATAATACAATTCGTAAAGTTGTTTATGGGAAGGAGGGAAAAATTATTCCAACTATGAGTGTAGAACCATCATCATCAATACATGATGAAGCACACACAATGTTACGCAATTTATTTGGATTAAAACAAACATCACTAAAGGCATTAAAGTGATAACAACGCATTTGCAAGATGTCAATCACCTGATGGAATCAGATGTCGAAATCGCAGGACGTCTTATGAACATGCTAACAGTGTCGTGTTGTGAGAAAGAAACCCTTCTCAATACTCGTAGAAGACTATGTATAATAAAAGACTTTGCAGTAATAAAGGACTTTGTAGTAATAATCACAATGGTCAGATCACTGTTGATATATCACAGATCCCATCATGATAATGCAAACAGAGCATGTTGTGTACAATATAAGAGTTTCTGAAGACTACATCTGAAGAAAGTAAAGAGACAAAAGATGAGGATAAAAGATGTCCAGAAAGTCTTTAAATATCTTATATTATAAAGAACTTTAATTTAAGAGTTATAGATCTCATATTATACTTGTAACAGAACAAATATTGTAATTGGCATTGTATGAAATATCGTATATAATTAAAAAGAAACTATTGTAGATTTAATAGAAGGAAAAGGATTAAAGGACACTAGATCATAATGAAATATAATTAGAAAATAAATGAAAAATCAATTAATTAAAATCAATTAATTTTTCGCATCTGCAGAGTTTAATAATTTTATTACTTATATAATTTTAAATAATTGTAAATCCATAGATTAACTTTTAATTTTAATTAATTAATTTAAATAAATTTCTTAGACAGCTTCTTTTGAGACCTTTGGATAAAAGTTATAAAATCTGTTTGTAATATCTTATAATTTATGCATATTCAGTAAAGTGAACTTAATAATCAACATTGAATAGAATAATAGAATAACAACGTATTAAATAATTTAGTAAGTGAGTAAAAATGAATTCAACTATAAATAAGTACAAATACAAGTAACTTGAATTAGTTCCAGATTAGCTATCGTCCGCCTTGACACTTATCCAATCACAAAGCGCGGGAAATTTCTTGCTCATCCCATGCGGCCCACATTTCGAAGCTGTGCGCCCCGTTCGATATACCGGCTCATCGATGAGGTTATTGAAATCATAGTTGCATGTCATCAAAAATTTAAAAATCTTTGCTTGATTCGGATCGCGATAACGGATGGCAGCGCAGCCGACGTGGTGAGCCCGATCAGCGACCATCATTGTGAAGTGTTCGATTTTTTTGCTTTGGAGAAGAGATATAATATAAGTAAATATTATATAGTATATACTATCAACGAGTATGTGTGGATCCTCGGAGGGTGTTTTTAATAAGAATAGCTTCATTATAATTATAGTAAAAAGGATCATTGAGGATGCTTTGAGAATTTTTTCAATTAAAACTATTGTATTCGTTATTTCAGAATAAGGGGTAGAGGTTGAGGGGTTTTTAGTCCTTGCCAACCTCTTTACCTACCCTTCCGGATGTCGTTGAAACTGATCGATAAAAGTTTGATTTGCATCCTTATATTCTTTGAACCAATTCGCGATGAACGATTTCATGCGTTTCGAATGCGATATAAATGCGCGATTTATCCAAAAGAAACCGATATTTTGACCGCTATATCGAAAACGATGCGTGTTGTGACAGCGATCGTGATCGAAGTGACACATCTTGACATTCAATTCGGCCAAATACTCGAGTTCGTTGTTCCATTTTAGCAGCGGCATACGCGACGCAGGCGGATATCCGGGCACTTGACCCTCTGCGATTCGAGATCGGGCCAGATTATGCAACTCCACAATAAAGTTACGACGTCGTTCGCCCATCCGAATTAAATATGGTTGCGAGCCGCAGCTGGTCGCAAATTGATCACTATTTTGACAACCGATGTGGGGCTGCTGAACCATATGGGTACCATTGAAACGCAAGCATAACGATGGATCACAGTACAGGCGATCTGCAATTTTTCTCGTCTGTTCGGTGCTGCTCAGTGTTTGCTCGAAGTACGTATACAATAAGGCGATAAGAATAATGAACGCTTTGAGAAATCTCGTCATTTTGATTGTGGATCAAAGAAATTATCTATTCTTGCACAGGTTCACTTTTTTATCCAGAGATGTTGTTTCAGTTCATCTTAGAATTATTTTATTTTTAGTATTTAAACAATTTTAATTTTTCCCAATCTAACCGAACCGTTCGTTCTGAACTGAATGTTTAAACCAACTGATCGCGTCGATCTTCCGGTAGAGCTTTGTTATTTATCTACAGTTTTAACATTAATTAGTTTCTTAGCAACATACATTCATAGAGTGTTCTAGTAAACATGATGCTAAAGAAGCTGATAGTTTCTGAAGCTGTGCTCAGAGATGTGAATGCAGTTGATGATGGTGGTGATGATGATGTCACGAATGGTGATGATGATGTTGCTGACAATGATGATCAAGAGTTATACTTGTTCTTGGACTAAAGTTAAGCGCTCAAAGTTAAAGTTAGTGTTTCAAGTGGAAATTTTTGTTGAGAAGATTTTAATTTTAATATAATTTATAATCTATGAATTTTGATACGGTAGAATGAAAGAGGGAGAGAGAAAGACAGATTTCCAATCTACACTCTTCATCGTAGTTATCTAAGTTACAAGATCACTGATGGTTCTTGTAGATGATTTATGGTTATAATTTTTTTTGGTATAAAGTAAAAAAAATCAGATCATTTATTATATTCAGCTTTATCAAACTTATACTAACTACCGACATTTATAATGATTTTTTCAATTCATAATGAAGAAAAATCTTTAGAGGGAGCGTATAATAAATGTGAAAATCATATAAATCATATAAATAGTATATGTATGTATGGACTATATTTAAAAACAAATGATGGATAATACCTACTAATATATTTCCTTCTCTTTCTCGCCATCCACCGCCGAATATGTTTATTGTGCCGAATATGTTCAATATATAATATTAAAATATAATATTAGAATAGATAGATAGAAGATACAATGATGGATATTACAGGTTCTTTGGTTTTCTTCTGTTTTTATTTCTCTTTGTTGTTATGATTTACCATGAATCAATAATGTTAATAGTAGAGATCAATAAAAATGTTGCTGATTAACTTGATTGATGTTCAGTCGAGCAACAAATAAGTATTGCAACAAATATTGATGGAAAGCTTAATGAATCATCAAAGCGTAGTTAAATACTGCAAAAATGATTTATTATTAAATGATTATTTTTATTCACAGACATGTGTTAAATTTATTACTGTAATAATTAATAATCGATTGAAATATTTTGCTGCATGTTGTTGATAATCTATAAATTGATGTTATAATCAATAAATTAAATTAGAAAAAAATATTACTATTTTTATAGAGAATTTATTCATTTAAAAATGTTAATTTAAATATAAATACTATAATTATTTTTATTGTACAATATATTTGATTGTATTAAAATATGAATATAAAATATGTATACAAACATTAGATTATATTCATAGACTGTTTACAATGTTGTATATTTATTGTTTGTATATTATTATAGTTTTTGTACATTATTATTTATGTAGCATATTATTACTTAGCATCCAACAACAGCTGTATATACTTTGCCCTTTCTCTGTTTTCCTATTGTTGTTGTTGTTCAGTTTGCTTTTATCTTGTTTCTAGTTACAAGTGGTAATTATTTGGCGATATTTTAATTTACAGCTCACGTTTTTTATTCTGATTTCACGAGTTTCGTGAAGTTTTGGATTCAACATTTGCAAACTTTTGCAGTTGTTGATGTTTAGCTATTTAGTGGGTGTCGACAAAATATTTAATTATTATTATTATTATATTACGTTTAATAACACGTTTTACGTTTAACGTTCTTAATTAATTGGCTTTTGATTTTTTATTTAACGTATCATCGTGGAAGTAATAAAAAAAATAGAAGTCAATTAAAATATAAAATACTATTCTATATGTTGATATTATAAGGTTCTCTCTTCTGTTCTCCTCTGTTCTTTGGTTCTCTTGTTGCTTGTACTCCATACAGTTGGACACAAAAACAGATTTAAAATAATTTGAATAATTGCCAATGTTTTGTGTACACTTTAATTTAGATGCCTAATTTTATTGTTTTATTTGTAAAAATTTACATACGAATAGTTTTCTGATGTGAAAAACTGTTCCGCTATGAAAAGTTTTTTCTTAACAATTAATTATACGAATTATCAGATGATTTTCTTCAATGTTCTTGAATGAATGAACGCGTTGAAGGCGCAAAATTGCTCTTGAAAGTTTTATACAGGTGGGACCGTTGAGTGGTTTCTTTTTAATTATATGTTATTTGGACATTGACAATAATTATTTGTTTAAAATATATGGCAACGTCATTTGCCCACTAGACTAGTTACATTCCAAGATTTATCGGAAGGTTCACTCTTTTCAATAAAGTATCAAACTTTGAAACGGATTGAACAGAGTTTCTTTTGTAACACTTTTAAAAAGAAACCAGCCGATGGCCTACTCGTTGGTTTCAGTTGTCAACGAAATCTGTAAACACAGGAAAAATGTGGCAGTTCTTATTTTATTATTTTTGTGTGGTTTCTTGTTTTTTATAAATGATCATATAAAAAAATGTGGTTAGTACTCGTTTTAAGAAATAACAGAGGATTGGAAGCAAGGAAGAAGAAGAGGTAGATAAAAAAAAGAACATTTTTAACAACGAGTGATACGTGTGCATTCTGTGAAACACGTTGTCATAATCATGCAAGCGCACACTAAGCCACACACACACACACACACACATGCATACGCACATTCATACACACACATGCATAGACTCATATACACAACCGTATTGGAAACAGCAACCACTTATAATAATAAAAAACATTAAACGTTACTTTCACGCTTTCATCTCAAACGACGAAAATCTCTCTAGTTCTAATCTATCTCGCTCTCTCTCTATCTCTATATCTCTCTCTCTCTCACTCTCTTTTTTTGTTGACCATTCGATTTTCTTTTCCATCGCTGATTTTTTTGCCCGCTGGGCGGCGGTGGGCGGTAGCTATCAATGACGGACGTTGTCCATGCATTCGTTTGAGTCCGTTTATGGTTGTCTAAATAAATGTTCTCACGTTTCGAGCAAGGAAATGTTTTGATACGAAGCGTTGGCTGTTTTGAATGGCGCAGGAATGAAAGCAGGAACGTGGTTTGGATCAAAGCTTCAACTAAACCATCAACCAACACACATAGACATACGCAAAAAAACCCCCTTATATGTGTATGTCAGCATCATTATGTCAACACTTTATTTATTTATTTGATCATTCTTCATTTTCCAGTTGAAGGTGAGCATTTAATCGCACCTGATTTATTCGTTTAATTTAATTCGCAAACAATCGACAGTTTCAAATCCCTGGAGCGTGACAACTCCTGCAGATGATAATAAAATGCCCTATTTTTAGGAATTATTTTTAAAATTCATCTTAAATATATTAGTGAATAAGTTTTAATGAACATTTTTTTAGATTAGACATAAAATACTTGGAAGTTGATAATGTATGCAAAACTTTCAACATGCATTTCAGTTGCATTTAAGTTGGACTTTAAATTCGTAATTCGTGCTTTTCAAACATTTCATTCAAAGCTTTATTTGCTACTTTCATTTTTAAATAATACAATACTTTTGACTGCATCCACAAATGCAATATTTAAGTATAAAACAAATAATGAATAAAACTTATTTTGCTTTGTTTTTGCCTTTTCACCTGCTTGGCCACTGCTAATTATTTTTGTTTCTCCTGTTTTCACTTTTATAATATTTTATCACAAATTATGTATTTCTAATTAAAAGTTACAAATGAATGAGGGATCAGACAAGCAAACTGCAGGCGGATAAAAGCAGAACTACGGACAGACAGACGGACGGATGAAACGAATCACGTTCCTTGGCTTGGCTTGTGTACAGTATGCAGCATAGTTATAAAAATTAAAGCCATTCCGTTCCACTTTCCGACATACAGAATATCGTTGCCGAAATCCATATTTTAAGCTCTTTATGAATAAGGTACAAAGAAAGAATTCCATTAATTAAACAAACAAATAATGAAATAAACCGAACCACAATAACAACAAATTAAGTATAATATTATTATGAAAGCACAAAATATATATATTCATACAAAAGATATTTACATATATACATTTTGTTGTCCATTTTTAATTAGGAGGATAATAAATATGAAAGAACAAAAAAGATACTGATTATAATTTTCGGCAGAGTTCCGCAAAAACAAGAGTTCACTATAAAACGCAGAACTTCTATTAATTTTAGATATTTTCTTACATTTAATATTTATAATAGGATAAAAGAAGATATGAATTCGTGGATAGTTACAACGTGGATTTTTAATATAAATCGCAACGAAATCAATTGAGAATTCAAATTTTTTATATTGGTATCTAAAAGAGGCTAATCTATGAAACTACACTATTATAATAGACTTTATTGTATTGTATAAATTCATGACTAAAAAATATTCCAGTACCTTTAATAGTATACAACGTCTACTGTAATATCCATGTACATCCAGTTTGATGGCAGGATATATTATACCAAATACTGAATGTAATATTTTTGTTTAAATATTTGAAAGAAAACATTTTTTTGTCATTTGGAGCACGTCTTTTCTGTGGCACATTCGAACCTCAGACAGCATTTTTAACACCGCGTGGTTTGTTATAATTTGGTGTTGGTGCTGTTCAACCGCTGTTGCACATCACGTGACCGATGTTGGAAATGAAATCTAATAAACCACAGACATCGTAAATAAATCGTTACTGTCAGCTGTAAACTCTTGGTTTAAGCCAGTCTGTGGATTTCAATGGTGAAAGAATTCTCTTGGATCTCTTACGTGGGAGTTGGTGGGGCACTCAGTGGTTATTTATGGAAAAAGTGGGTATAAAAGAGTTATATAAGAAAGTTCAAGTTTCAGTTCAAGTTCAAAGTTAAAGTAGTAAAGTAAAAAAGAGTAAAAAGAGCGCAATGAAGGACTGTTATTTGTTAGGACCAAATTATTTGATTATTTTCAGTTATTAAGTTACTACATTTTATTCTTAAAAGATTCAATTTAACTATTATTAACTCCTAATAAAATCATCGTGTTCAATCGAACAATGGTTTTAATATAATATATAAAGGTAGACATGAACTTGCATTTTTGTAAAATAAATTTAAATGTATTTGAAATCGTATTCAATCAATGTGCAACTTGAAGTTTCTTTAAGGATAAATAACTTTTTAAATATGTACATACAATTGCCAATCAGAAACTTCATGTGGATGAATGAATTTTATGTGCATATATTTGTTCATTGCACATATTCTTTCCACACACATGCATATATACATATGTACATTTATACGGATGTGTGAATTCCTATGCTCGTGTGTAAATATAAAGTAATACAAATAAATACAAGATATTTCTTAGACACATAAATTTCATTGTTTATAACTATACTATTCTTTTCCCATATATTCTTTCTCAACAATTTTGCAAGTTGCAATATTTTGTGTAGAATTGATTGAATTTCTGAGTTTGAGTTGATTTCGTGAACCGGATGGATTCAATAAAATAATAAGAATGTTAAACTATTTGCTGATAGAGACATAGACAGAAATATAGAGAGAAATATTAAAGGGTGTATAAATCACTTGACAAATATTTTTATTGGTATTCATCAGCAAAAGGGGGTAAATATTTTGAGAAGAACTTGCAATAAAATTTGAGAATATAGAATTTCTGCAAATTTAAATCAAGAGAATATTTAATATTATTCTTGGAATATTAAGATTTGGACACCAACGTATGACATTTTTTCATTTATTTTTATATTATATCTGTTTGCACTTATTATTTATTTAACTACGATATTCATTATTTGTTTTATTTCAAGTTTTTTTCGTGCTCGGAGAAAAGTAAACGAAAAACTTATAAACCGGAATCAAGCTGAAAGTTCTGAAATGTAATATGATTTCTAATAATTTGCCATACTTTTTCGATATTAAACCTACGAAAATATTTTTTCCTAAAGGTACATACACAGTTTTATATTTAATAGCACTTTAAAAAGTTTTCTATTTGTAAGGTAAACATTTGAATTTTAATAAAGTACTGCAAATTGCACTAATAATCTCAAACATTCCAAATAACTTATCGAAATAATATCCAATTTTGTGTACTATTTCTTCTTTAATAAGAATTAATGGCTCTTCAATCAATGCATGGTTTATATTTCCTTTATCCTTATCAAAACTTTGAGGACCAGCTTGAAAGAACTCTCAACAATCAACCATCATCATCATCAACGTGAACAAAAAAAAAAAATAATAGACTCTTCTCTTCTTCTTCTTTTCACTACATTCTTTAGTAGCCTCTGACGATGGGCTGGTTTCCTGCTCTATTCGAGGGGATAGAAACTGAGTACTTACCAAAAACCAACAACAACAACAACAACAACAAAAAAACAAATCTGGATCGAGAAGAAATACTGCACTACGTTACCAGCAACAGACGAAATTAAGTTGCTCCACTGAACAATGTTGGCTGCATCTTGAATAATTGCCGACAAGAGTTTGAGTTTCGACTAATGGCAGTTTCGAGTTCAAGTCCTGGTCACTGAACTAAAAAACCAAACGAAAAACAAATAAAACAAAAACAAGAAAATATAAAAAGAAACAAAATAACAACAAGGGAAAAGCAACAACAAGATTGGTTAGAAGTAGAAGCAGCAATAGCCACATAAGAGTAACAACAGCAGATTAACGACAACTGACAGGCAAGCCTTTAGTCCTGGAAGAAGATTTTCCTAAAAAGTACTCTCTTTCAATAAATAAGCTTGTGCTTATATTTGTTTCGATTGATGCTGGGGGACGTCAAACATATTTTTGGCATGTTGAAATTAAAATTAATTTACTTTCTTAGCCCACTGTATTGGCTCATGGTTGATACTGCTGCTGCTTTTCGCACAATTCTAATACTGTTACTCTTTATTACTGTTGCTATTGCTATTGCTGTTACTGTTGCTATTGGTATTGCTGCAGATGCTGCTGTAATATTCGTTCGATGATTTGCTGCAACTGTGGTGCAGCAGGATGCACTCCAAGTTTTGTTTTTTGCTTTTTCTTGCTATGCAATGTGTTCCATTCTTCTCTTTTCTTTTGTATTGATACTGTTTTGTTGTTGTTCTTTCCATGCATTTGCTGAAAGCCATCTTCTCTGTAATGTTCCAAACATTTTCCTAAACGAAATACTCCTTCTCTTTCCCTCTGCAGCACTACGGCTTGGTCTTAACTGTCACTTTCTTCCTGCTTATACTATGTATGCATCGTATATGGTATTGATATAAAGTATTTGAAATTTTCTGCGCTCGATCCAGAGTTATGGTCAGATACGAAACTCATTATCTAATCCCACTTTCAGGGCCACTGCAAACACTGTTTCATTGGATTGGCGTAGTAGAATATGTGGCGAGGTCGTAGTGTGGTGAACCGACGAGAATAAAAAGATCCTTAGCATATCTCTAGCATCGCTTTATATGCTTCTTCACACAGCTTGGTCTTTGAACTAAACGCATTAGCAATAACAACAGGTTCCACAAACAACAACTGCAACGACGACAATAACCATAATGACCTCATAAGATTCTAGAAATGGGTACACACTGCCATTTTGTGGCAGTGTTATCGGAACCTTCTGACATGGTACGTAAGAGTCGTAACACACAAACACACGCAATGTACACACACACAATCACACTTATATAGAGAAAACATTACAAAAGTCGGTTGGCTTGAATGGGTTCTTCACATAAAAAACAAAATCATGTTTGAAAGTGTGTCATTCCTGCGTTACCCATCCTTCTTCCACAGCGTATCTTTTGCATATCTCTGCGTGTCTCTCTCGCACTTGGTAGTCTCTTGGTCTCTCTCGCACGATTGCATGCAGTTAAGTGCGACTGACAGACAGACAGCAGGCTCAGGGGCCTTACACTCGACTCACCTGCTGCTGCACCGTGCAGATTTCATAACAACTTTCTACTTGATACTTGTATGTTGCCAGCATGTTGATATACTGTGTGTGCACAGATGTGTGTGTGTAAGTTATTGTGTGTGTGTCTGTCTAAATTTTCATATGTGTGCGTTTGCATCTTGGAAATTCATGAAGGACGTGTACTCTCCTCGGTGCTCAGTTCAGTTTTCGTCTCAAAAAATACTTGTTTGCAGATTTATTGTGAAATTTGCATAAATCAAAAATAAATTCTTTCGAATGCCATCTTCAAAGGTGAAGATGAACGCATTCTGACAATACTATAATGCAGAAAAACTAATGCAGTTCAGTTGAATGTGACACGCAAAGAGACAGAATACGGAAGATCTTTGAAGAAAATATGAAGCAGGAATAATTTTATATGAGAAGTATACATTATATGAACTTTGTATGTATGTATATGTATATGATATATACATCAGATCCACAAACGTATTAGAATTATAATTTGAATTTATGTTATTTGAATTTCAATTTATAAAACTAGCAAACAATTTAAAAAAATCTCATCAAATCCTTTTTTCTGCTCGCTACGTTTCACCATCTGACTATTTAATATTTTATAATTTTTTTCCATTCATTTTATTTGCATATTAATTATTGGTTATTATTCGCCTGTATATTAATGCAAATCGTATTTGTTTAAAAGTGTTTTTCCATATTTAATCGGCAATGATTTTAGCAGCATTTGTGTAGATGATTAAATGTTCACCTTGAATTTAGGTTAATTTAATTAGTAAGCCGTAAATTGCGACCACGTTTTAAAGGATATATAATAAATTATTTCATATGATGAAAATTGAAGTAATTTAATTGAAGCAATTTTTTAAATAACTATAATAAATTAAATATTAATTCCATCAATACACTTATTTCCTTCAATGCTTTAACGTTAGTTGAACGCATACAATAATCGCACACAATCGCTTTATTAAATACGTTTGACATCTCATTTATAGTAAATAAACAACTTGGCATCTCTTGAGTTGTTTGTTGTTGCGTGGAACTGTATTTGAACATTTCACTGATCTACTTTTTAATAATTAAAAACCATGTTTGTGTGGTTTTAAATGGGAAAACTATAACAATCGAAAATAATCGATTATAAATATTTATAATAAATACATTTAAAAATAAATATTAATTTTCAGCGGTTCCATTTAGTTTTTGAATTATTGACAGTTCTTTTTTTTTTTAAATTAACGAACTAAATACAATATTTTTTTTGAAAAGAAAGAATTGAATAACAACAACAACAGCAGCAGTGAACTAAAGATAACGAGGTATGTAGATTGAGTAAATTGTCTCTAATGGACTTGAATTGAAAGGACAATGAAATTCAATTGCGAATTCAGATGCTAACAACTGAATTGCATGCAAAATGCTGCTGCTGCTGTTGATTGCTTTCGAATTTTCGCCAATCGAAGATGAATGGCAAGGAACTGCATTAAGCAAACAAAGCATTAACAAAAGCCACCAAGCAAGCAACTGTTGGAGTCTGTCTGCAACCGTCAAGTTGCGAGAGGGGATCAAAGCGCAGGAGGCAGCAGTGTCCAGAACGGTGAAGTCAACCAGCGACGTTATGCAAATTTTCTAATATTTCTTGACACTGCAAATTTGATGAACGGCTGATTAGTTCGGTGTTGTCGGGTGATGGTATAAGTGTGTGTAAATGTGTGTGTATGGGTGAGCTTCTAAATATATGCAGTGAATTCGCAATGGCGCCGTGCTTAATTGCTTGCAGAACGAAGTGACTGAACGAAGGAAAGGATGAATAAAAGTGGCAGTTACTCGTTCGGAAAGTGCTTGCAAATTGAAGATATGCAACAGCAGATGCAGCATCCAGCAGATGACGAGGGTGTCCGAAAGCAAAAAAACGCCACTCGAATGTTTCTGTATTTCCGAAAGATTCGTATTCCCAAAATGAATCAACAACACTTCTGTTCTAAATTCAAAAACCGTCGATTTTTCTTACTTGTCGCTAAACCTGCATGGCACTCTTATGTGTGTATTCCGTGTGCTTCCTTCATGAATCCATTTCGAAGCATTTACATAAACCAATAAAATCATTCAATCGCGAATTTCTGCAATGTTATCTCAGGTCTTTGAACGTTCTCCGGGAGTGCAGTGAATTTCTGCAGGCTACCAACCGCAGATCGTGTATGAGCACCAGCACCAACACTTACACTGCAACACCTAACAGCATGATAACAACAACAACAACAACAACAGCAACAACAACATGCAACACTTAAACCGTGCTTCTCTGATGGGTTGCAGGCAGGTTGCAGGTTGTTGTAACCGCAGTCGGTGCTGTTTACACTCGTTCAGCGGACTACCAGCAGCAACTAGGCGCCAAAACAATAACAACGAACGACGACAATAAAGTGCAAAACAACAACAACAACAGCGAAAAATGCAACCAAGGTTCCAATAGAGGTCAATACAAATTACAACAATTCTCCTGACTACATGCGATAATAGAGGGACATGCTACACATGCATGAAGATATAATATGTGTATGGTTCTAGAGTTGGAAAAACTATTGTCAGCCTTTCTAAACATATTGTATTTCTAAGATTTAAAAATTTATATTTCTATAAGAAAACATGCTTGATATCTTCTGAAAAGAGATTCAAATGAAAATCAAAACTATGTATAAATGCTTACACAGTTTTCACTTATTATCAAGGACCGAGACAGGCTGAAAATATAGGATGATCTAGATCAGATGATAGATCTGTATACTGTTTCCGATAATATTTCGAATTTTCAATATCTATCCATACCTCTACCGAATGTAGTTATTAATATCCTGACAACAGCAGAATATCATCAGAGTTCCTGCATCGCATTTAAAACATTTCAGTTGAATTAACTTTCATTGTTAGCAGCACCATGTTTAAACAGTTACAAGCTGCAATACAATTTTTAATTCGTTAGGAATTCGGCAATAATTGAATCCACGGGATACTCCGGTTTCCGTTAGCGGTGGTTGCCGTGAGTATCGCGCTCCTGCTTTCGTATCCAGCTTGTACAAAATCGTGTGATGTGATGTGATGTCGCCATGGAAAAAGTGTCAATAGTAATCACTAATGTGGGCCGCCTTCATTTCGAAAGCACGTCAGCCGGGCCACCAGTGATTGCTGGTTACTAATAGTGAAGTGTGGGTGCATGTCACGTTTTAGAGAAGTGCAACAGTGTTTCATGTATCTAAGGTTTTCAATGGACTTGTTTAATGGATTGTACAAATTTACAAGAAATTTCCGCATCAGTATAGAGTATCATCAATTATAGTTAAGAGTGGTCGGTCAAGTGAGATCCTCTCCAACCGAGACTATATAAAGTTCAGCTTAAGTAAAGTTGTACGTTTCTAAGGACAGATCAGAGCTAAGTTACTAATAGAATATAAAATTCCAAGAGGTTTTCAAATACTTAATTTCAAATAAGTCGGAGTTAACTATGTATAACGATCTATTATAAGGCAGTCGACTATAAATGATAACACGTTATAAATGATAACACTCCATTTAATAAAAGTGAAACTTATATCGATAGATGCTTAAATTGGTTGCCTTTATTCTTTTCAGCTTTCGTATTTCTTTCGCAAATGTTCCAAAGTATAAACTTCTGTTTTCTATCCTATCATATCGGAAATCAGTGCATTGATCACTGAATTACAAATAGAAATATTCGTCCCATTTTTCCTTTATATATGCTTCATGCTATTATTCATCCATCCACTCAATTCGAATTATGCCAAGTTTACACATTGCAACACGAACTAAAGCCTAATTATATCCCTCGGTTGGCTGCACTTGCAAATCAAATCAAATCAATCTTCGCAAAAAAAGGATTTCAACCAGACTAACGACTATGGATGGAGATGATGTCTAGATTGTATGTTTCCCCCCGCCCTCGCAGCACTGGTATGTAGGGTGTCAGTTCTGTTTTAGGAATTCATTATGTATGCTTGCATTCGGAGTAATACAGCTAATTTAGTAAGTTTAGTTTACGGCTTCAAGTGCACGAGTTCGCAACGCACTCATTATGTTTCAATTTAGCATGGTTTGGCGTAGTGTCAGTTAACTCCATTCAATTTAGTCAGTTAGTTGGCTTTGGCGGCTTCCTACGCTGATTCCGTTCATAGTCGTAGCTTCGTGTTCTCCTGAATTATGTACATGGGCTCATTAAAAGTTGCAGGTGTGGTTGGATCGTTAATTGTAACTGGATTACAATGTTTGTGTTAAGTTCGTATTTACCTAAGTTCGCATGTGTTCAGTTTGTTTCCTATAATTTGATATATCCCGAAAACATTTTAACAACTTAACAGAATTATGAATGGGATAAAATTTGCTAATATTTAGAAGTAATAGAAGTATTATAATGGATTCGAGAAAACTATAATATAATATAATAATATAATATAATAATATAATATAATATTCTTGGTTTATATACAGACAGAGTTCCTCTTATAAGAATAAACAGTAATCGAATTTCCCGAGAACTTTCGTTTTTAACTTGACTTTACATCAAAAAAATCGGCATTGATTCAGACATGCATATATTCGTATTGTATCATAGATATATGTATATATAGTATATATTGTCGTATTGTATTCGGAGTACGTAGAATGCTGGATCCATGATATTTATGAATGATTACAAGAGCATTACAACAAGTTAAGTGATTTACAGTTTTAAGTGATAATTACGTGTTATTATGTCAAGCTTGGTCTTTATAAGACGGACGTGAAGAGGAAGAGACACAAAAAGAATAACAAGAAGAGAACAAGACAGAAAGACACAAGCAACACACGAGTAACAACCGGAAGTGTAGCAACAACATTTTGCTGCTATGTTGACATTAAATTCGTTGTACTAGATTGCAATTTTGGTCTCCTTGTTTCCGTTGTACATCGTTGGTTCAATATTGTACATTTTTGCTTTTGTTTTAACGTTGTTAACTACTTGTTAGTAGATTACTCTTTTTGTTGTCGCCGTTACTGTTATTCGTGATTTTTACAGTGTTTGATTTTTTTGTGCGGTTGTAATTTCTCTTGTGTCTTGTTTTTGTCACTTTTGTTGCTGATGTTAATGTTGTCTTGTCGGTTGTTGTAAATAATTTAGTTGTTGTCGTCGTTGTAGAGACTTTTGTGGTTGTCGTTGTTGTAGAGACTTTTGTTTAGATTGAGTTGAGTTGACAACAGAAATATTTAATTTTAAAAAGCACATTTTTAATGAAATGGAATAAAATGGAACGATATAAAATGAAACTGAATGGAACCATGGATGGAACGGAATGGAACACATTCATAAACTTTCATTCATAAATTCAGTTCTTCTGCGGAGAGCCTGCGTTGTGCTTCAAAAAAGAGCTTCACAAAAGCTCGCATCGTATTTATGAACGCTCTCTTCTCTGATGATTCTGACCTACAGGGTCCTGCACACATGTCAGTTATACGAAATGCATGCGCAACTATGTATGTGTGTGAGTACGCAGTGTGACATCTTCCGCTCTCGCGCGTCAAACGTCAGACGTCGGGAGCGCGACAGGAGCTGAGCTGTTGTCTCAGGAGTTCCGGCCACTTCGCCTTCGTGAGCCGTCGTCGCCCTCGTCCTCGCCTTCGTTGTATCGAGCACACAAGGCACGGCAAAAGCTCCGAAAGCGCCGATCAAGTCGCTTGTCGCTTGTGCTCGTTTAGTTTCGTTAAGGATATCAACGCTTACGGTCTAACATAACGTCAACGTAGCACCCCGGATGGCGTATGGCGTAAGTGAATAATAACGAGCGCGACGACGGTTATTTCGGTGTATTTGTTGTTATTGTGTTCTTATTTTATTGGTTTTTAAGGACGGATGTACATTTTTGTTTTTTTTGTTTTTAACCCGCAATGCAAATACGACGACGGAATAACATTGCGTAAGGTTGGCTGACATACTTTCAGGCGGTGGCGGTGGTCGTCGTCAATATCTGTGCTTTTCGGAACGCGTGCATGCGTTCGGATTGATTAACGCAGCAGGATAATGAAGTGCGATACGATATAGAAATCTAACAAGGAATTCTAACTAGATTAAGGAAGTGTATTAAAATAGAAAAAACAAAAAATCTGGAAAGGAATAGACTTAAAGTACAATCAAAATCGAAAACTGTCACCCACAAAATCCACTCAATTCAAATGTGTTTGAAAACGTGTTTATTACTTATTCCTACGGATATTTTTTCTCCTCTAAATTCTTCTTTAATTTTAAGTTTTCAAAACGAAGGGATAAAAAATAGCATTTTTTAAGGTGGCTGTTGACACATTCTTATATCGAGAGGGTAACACGTCCTTACAACGCGTCCCGAACACAACGTAGGCAATTTCTGATGACTAAAGTTTTTAAAGTTCCAGGTTAATCTTATAGTTAAACATCTAAAATTTTAACTTATTACTAAATGATGATAGATCCGATTTTGTGAGATGTTTCTTTTTTGTGATGATAACTAAACTATTGAATTTAATTAGAATTGAATTCACTTTAGAAGTAGATTTAGAAGTAGCATTTAAAGGTTTGATTTATTAAAATATCAGACTTTTGAGAGTCTATACAATGTAATAATATTAATATTTAATCATATAAAAATTCATTTATCTGAAGTTTTGGTTTTAGACGAATTTCTAATCGTAGGACAGAATTTTAAATGATGAGAAATCCAAGCTTATTACAAGACAGACTCTTGACTTTCGCTACAATTGATCTTAATTACAGCTGGTAAATAAAACCATAAAACCACATCTAATCGATTCGCTAATCACAAATGAGTGCATAATTTTTTGTTTTGTATTAAAACTAAAACTTAACTCTTGTGCATCAAATCATCATTCACCAACATTCATCATTCAGTCGTCATCATTGACTTAATAATAATCTAATCGATATCGAAACAGTGACATCCGGACAACACGTAACAATATTTTAGAGCAAAAGAAAGACAGAAAGTAAAAGAAAACAAAATACAGCAGCAATTATAAAGAGAAATTAAAGTGGTCCATTCGTCGTCAGTGAACGAAACGAAGTACGAATTTAAATATGAAAAAATGGAGCCACAAAATATTAAAAAAAAAAAATTACCATGTAAATAGGCGACAATGAAGAAAAATGTCGAACTGAAATAGAATAAATGTACAAAAACCAAAACAGGAGAGTGTTTAAAGTGCTAACGTGAGTATCGTTCAAAACAAAAAAGCAGAAAAGAAACCAATAAAAATAAAAACAAAATAAAAACTAAAAGAAAAAAAAAACAAACCAATAATCTTTATTTTACGAATAAAGAAATGGAAATGAAAAAGTGAAAATATATGCACATGTCATAATAATAATACAAATAATAATAATAAAGTCATTTGTTAGCAACTGTTTTTTTTATAAAGTGTTCGAATGAGTATCGAATCATTCGAAGTGTATCGAATGACGTGCAATCAAGTAGCGTCTGCAAAAGCGTGTTAGTGCGACTTAAAATTCAATACTTTCGCTTCACGTTTGAGCCAGTTTTTACGGTACGAGAAGAGCAGAAGTACATATAATATGTGCGAGTAGAAACTTAGACAGCATTCTTCGTTAACAGGTACGTACATAGTATATAAGGCATTTACCATGTATTCGATATATGTAAATACATCGGTTTTATAGTCTACAAGATTTATACTTTTAAATAAAAGGATCAAAACTTACCTTAAACCAATGAAGGTATCTCTTTTATTTATAGTATACAATATACAATAAAACACAAAAATTTGTATCTTCGGAATTTCCGAATTTTTGAATATTGTCCATATATTCATCATGTAAATATATTATTAAAATCAATTGTAAATGGTCTTCAATTCAATTTGTTTTTAATTTTGTCGTGATTACACATTCCTTTGTTGGGTTACGCATAAATTCGTATAAGTTGTATGTCTACGGTATTTTGGAGGTGTACAACCGTCTCCTGGCGTTTTACTTTTCACATATATGGGTTCGCCCTCGACTCTGTCATAATCACAGGCGCAGACGAGCATATATATATTGATATTATCTTCCCGAAGGTAACGAATGCCAGCACAACCCAATTGTGAAACTTTATCTTTCATCATCAACGCAAAGTGTCTACGTGTCCTAATTAAAAAGCAACACAAATAATTAGTAAAAACATTATGAAAAGTTAAAAACTAAGAATTATAAACTGGAAAAATAGGAATTGGAGGCAGAAATGCCTACATACATATATATTGGAATGGTATACTGGAATGATGTTCAGTTATTGCTCTGTATTGTCTGTGAAGGGGACCTTCACATTCAGCGGATCAAATTCAAAACCGGTTCAGATTCATGATCAGAATAACGATCAAGAACAGGACCAGAACAACGTGGTAGTGCTTAATACTATCATTCAGGATATAGTGTTAATCTTAAAATTGTAATACTAGCTGCTCAAATTTTGTGTGTTTATATGGTATCTTTAAATTTGTATGATCGCGGTGACTGATCTGTTTAAAGTTATATCCAAGTCCAACATATTCACCATATATGGTTTCTTTCGATCTAAATTCAATGGACGGACAGACATTCAACATGGGCAGATGCACCGTCGATTAAAATACGAAAAAATTATACGTATATACTTATTTTTGTAAACTTCATAACTTACTCACTAATAATACTTACGAGAATTTCTTGTACTCATATTTATCGATATCTCCCGCTTTATAATTATGATACTCCGACAAATAACCCTCCAGAATATCCCTTACAAATTGAAATTTATCAATTGTGGTCTTATTCTCTAGTCGCATAAATGAAACGACCTGGCCGACGTGAGGTAAAGTTTTGGTATTGGTACATCCACTTAGCCGGGTGATACAATTTCTGGCGGCTCTTTCAGCTAAATCAGCAAGTTCATTGCTCCATGTCAAATGAAGCATTTTATGAGCGCCCGGGAAGATGCCAAATTTCCCAGTAGCAATTGTTTGACGGGCGCTATTGAGCGTGACCCTTATTTCATCCGTAAATGTTTTGTTATTCTTATAAACAAATAATTCACGGTCTGCTGGGCAACTTGTTCCGAAAGACTGCAATATTAAGGTTTGATTGTATTTATAGGTTACACATACATATATTGTGCATTCATTGTACTCATAGGTATTGCATAAATAATTACGTCTTTGGTAGGAACTTCACAATGAATATGTTCATATTCGCATGATGATAATTTGCCACAGTAGTTCTCATCAACGTCTTCCTTTGCGGCAAAACTCGTCGTTAATATTATTAAAATTATATAAATGCAAAACAGTTGCATGGTTTTCATGTTGCCCAAGAAAAATAAAAACTTTGATATGAAATGAGTTCTAAGCCACAAAATTCGATTCTTGAATGACTGCATTTCTAATTGTGAAGTCTGTTTAAATAGTTGAAATGATTCCTTAATGAATTCACGTTCAATGCGAGAGAAATTGAATCACAATCAATGAAGAGATATTCTCTTCTATTGTATTTCGATAAGAGCCATAAAGCATAAAAAAAGTAATTTCGCAAAGCGGAAAAATTATTAGTTTCGGTTTCACTGGAACTAAAATATACAAACTTTGTATTGTTTCTAAGACTTTAAGGACAGAGAGACGGACGGGCAGCGGCTCTCTAAAAACTGATGATAACTAAGTTATTTTTCGCTATATCTGGACCATATGGTGGATGCATCAAAACTTCCCAATTAAACTCTTGCACTTTTTGACGGGTCATCAAATGAGATGATGATGAAATAGGCATAAACTGGTGACCAAAAGAATTCAGGAAGGAAGGACGAAAGAAAGAAGTATTGAAAGTAGTAAGCCACCAATGTCAGTAACTCAAAAAGTACAATTGCAGCAAACTCTGATATAAACGGAAGGATCCTTGCTCCCCGTGAAATCTTACCATCCGATTTAACAGACACAGATAATTTGACAACAATTAATTTACTATTCATTTCGTAACTTTCTAATATAGAATAATAATGTATTTTATATATAAATATGTGAAATACATATAGAAGAAATATGAAAAAGCTTGTTGAAATTCGTGAATATTGTTTGTGACTATCTTTTAACAATCTTTGTTGCAATCTTTGTAACAATTAATATAATTAAATTATTCAGCGTAACATGAGCACTAATCATCTACATTCACTATAGTTGGTGTTGTTTTTTTTGTTGTTGGTGTTTTTCCTGGAGTTGTTTTTGTTTCTGGATTTGGGTATGATGCCGTTTCACATAAGTGTTTATAAGTATCATGTGATTTGGTACAACCATCTCCGGGATTTGAACTTGTTGTATAAACGGGCTGTCCGATCGTATTGTTGACACTATAGTTGCATGTGAAGAGAAACATTTTGAATCCATTTCTCAAAAAAGCGATGCCAGAACAACCAAATGCTGTGACGTCTTCCTGGACCATTAGCGTGAATTGACGTATGGGTGGTCTATCAAAATATTAAATATATTGTATTATTTTAAACTGCATGAATGTACGATAGTTTGCAATAAAATACCCACTTTGCAACTCTCTGAAACTTAGTGATATACTTCGGGTTACAGCCCTTGTGCTCATCAAACCAATAACCCATTAGAGCCAATATCATGTTCCTTAAATGGTACTCCATTACGGGCGGATATTTGTACTCGCCCAAGTTCTGGCCGACCATTGAGAATTTTCGTGTATTGCTACATTTGTCACGCTTGAGTACACACTGTCTAACGTTTCTCTCCGCTGTGTTGGCCAGCAATTCGTCCCACTCTAAATAATGCATCTTAGCAGCAGCAGGAAAGGGATGGAGCTCGCCACTTGCAATCTTATTTCGAAACGTATTATGAACTTGAATGATCTCATTCCGAAGAGATTCATTCTTATTAAGCTTAAGTACATCTGTTCTAACAGGACATTCTCTCGCGAAGCCCTAAACACGAATCCAGGAGAGATTATTTTTTTTGGTTGGTTTCTGGATTTCATTAAACTTCCGCAAAATCGAATACATCATACATACATTTTCGCGAGGAATGTCGCAGTGAATGTGACGCATGCAGTTGCATGATGGCAGGCCACACAAGTCATCATGGTTAATATCACTGCACTTCGTTGTTGCCAATAGAGTAAAACAAATACAAAGCATTTGCATCCTCATGATGTGCACATTATTTTTTTTAAATTATACGAGCGGTTTTAGTTTTATAATTATAAAATAATTATAATTTTTTATAATTATATTTATACGATTTTCGCACTACAAGAAACAATACGTTGAACTGCTAAGTGAATGACTGAATGACCGACTGGGCCGCCGCTTGTAGCGAGTGCTTCTTAAATAGTTAATTTCTTCAATGAACCGAGAAAGCCAAGCTAGTTTTCTTTTGTTTTCAAAACATATGGATATCTAAGAACAGAAGGAGAATGCAAATCATACACTTGCTCGAGTATAACAATAAAGCTTTTCTATTTTCTGTTGTTTCTGGATATGGTTTAAATTACGACACACATTTTTTATATGGCATCGCTTACTTGTCAAGAGCTCTGTCAATATTTGTTTTTCTTTTTTGCTTCTTTATGACAGCAGTTTTGCTGTTTAACGTAATTGAATTGAATTGCTTTATTTATATTTTAAAGATTTATGGTGCCTTTTAATTATAGTTTTAAATTGAAAGTTATAGTTTACAGTAGTTTGAAACGGAATGGAGAGGAAATACCATCAAGTCCAACGATGACCTATAAAAATAGATATACATATATACACAAATAGACTGTCTCCTTTCTTTATTCTTCTTCCTCGCCTTTTCTTTCTTCATTGTTTTGCTCTTTCCTTGTTATTTTCCTCATTTTTCTGCCCTACACCATATTTTCTATTTCATTTCCTATAACTTCCTTCCTTCTGACTCTGTTCTTTTTTATACTTTCCCTTCATTCTCCGTTCGTTCCGTTCATAATTCGTGTAGGTAACATTTATCACAAAATATACTGTATTAAATATGATTTAATACAGTAATAAATACAATAATTTAAATACAAAGGACCTTAGGAGAGAACCGTTTTGGAGGAGTCCGTGTATTATGAAATTATTAGTTCAGTTACCAAATTCAATGAAATTATACCATAAAATGTGAATGAATAAATACAATATTAATGTTGCAAAATCGACAACATTATCAAGAAGAAAACAAGCTTGTGTGTGTGTCACTAACATGAATGGGTTTTGTAACATCGTCGACACCACGTCTGTTTTGATAAAAGCTACGCGACAGAATAACGCTAAGAAGCATTTGAATTTTCTATCATGTTTCACTCCAGTTGCACTCCAATTAAATGCTCGTATGTTTTTATTAATATTACTAACATACTATAATAATATAATAATTACCATATTACTATTATTATTATTATTATTCCAGTTGAATTTGTTGGTTTTTCTTGATACTGAATTTGTGTGGTTCACTTTCTGGCTGTGGTACAAATTTTATTGAATTAGTTTATCGAAATTGAGTTCACAAACTTGATTGTGTAAATATTAGAAGAAGGCTCCATCCATTAATCAATGAGTTTTTGCGTTCTAAATAGTAGAGTATATAATACTTTCCATCCTTGTTAATATATTAATAATATTTATTCCTTCTACTTTCTGAAAGTAACTGATAGGTTCAAAAATATTACAGTAGGACTTGAACAACCGAGATTATTAATATCACTAATAATAACATACATGAGTATTAAATACATACAATAATTCATGGTGTTGAAAACTGCGTGTAGGGACATGAACTGGCAAGATTGGGGACTTGCAAGGATGGGGTTCCAGGTCCCAATCCGGATGATGCGAGGAACATTAAGTCTACGTAAATTTAGGGAGCTCGTCCCTATCCTTAGATATGGAATTTTGATTTGCTTGCTTGGTAGGAATGCGTAGGAAGTGAGTAGGAGACCATCAGTCATCATATATTCGCAAATATATGCTCGTTGTTCAAAGCGTGTGTGTTTCGTAACTGGGTCGTGCATGGGTTTGGTTTTAATAGTGGTTTTATAATGAAGAATAGTGGGTTTACACCTGAAGATCCTGAACCTTAAGAGCCCCAAAACCCTGAATACCAACTTGTCGTCTTTTATAAATCCTTCAGTCAACCAAACAACTATAAAATCTTAACAATCATAATAATGATGGACTATAAACTTTATCAGCTGCTTTTAATTTCGATCGTGTTGTTTTTCCTTTTCAACTACGAAGTTTTAAATATCATCGGTTAACATTTTTCTTTCCTTGAATTAAATTTATTGAATTTATTGTATAATAAAAAGATCTTGAACTGAAACCTTCCAACAAATGTTTATAAAAAGGCAAGGGCTGTTCCTTGGTGGGGGATGGATGGTTGCTGGAAAACCAATAACAATAATAAATATCGCCAGTAATAAAAATAATAATAACAAACAACAGTAACCATAACAGCAGAAACTTTGTGTAGTACTTTCTTATCCAATACACTAAAAAAAATGGTATTCTTTGAAAAAAAAATCTTCTCGAGAGACAACAAAAATAATCCGCTTCTTTATGAAAAAATTGTCCCCCTCTAAGAGGATATCCGGTTCGTTCTAATCTCAGTTTTTATAGCTTTTGAAGGAATGCCTATCAAAATATCTCTCCGTAGAAGCAGCAACAACACTGAGTTGAATTTACGAGTGTCGAAAACTATGAAATTGGTTCTTTTTTCCGAAAGCCTATTTTATTGGCTTTTATTTGGTTTTTTGTACTTTCCTTGTTCGGCAAGCTTTGGAAATTCTGTGTCAGTCCCCAGATTCTACTCTCCCTTTTTTAAGTTGTTGCTTATCTTGATTTGTGATAAAATATTCAACATTTTCAGAGAAATGTTTGCTGTTCGAATTCGAAAAACATCTAATTTTTTTCTCCAATTTCTCTCTCTCTTTCACTCTCTCTATCTGTCTCTTTATCTATCTCTGTCTCTGCCCAGTTCTCTTTACATTTCCGTTTATCCACATTGACATTTATGGAGCTCTTCGATGTTGCACCCCCAATTCTTGTTGTTGTTGTTGTTTTGAACACTTAATATTGCCAGCCGTCAATAAACAAACCAACATCAAAAAGCAAATCCAAACCGTGCCAGAGTATCATTTGGAAGACTCTGTATTAGAAGCTATAAGAGTTGACTGCAGACAGACGTGAAACTGTCCCTAACTTTAAGGGAGAAAATTCTTAACAGAACCCTTTCGATTCCCAGCTTTAAGCATTTCACGTGCATGATGGATGTATGGATACATGTACATATGTACAGGCATGTACTATATGGGAATTTTAAGTGAAGACATTTCCACGTTAAGCACAGTTTGCCGATGATGTGGATGCGGTCACACAAGTTGTAAGAGTGAGAGAGGAGTGAGGAGAGGAGTTTTCGTAGGAGTGAGATAGTCGTAAAATACGAATTTCTCTAAAATTATATGTTGAACATTTGTTGTAATCAACATTTCCAAAACAGATGTTGCAAAAACATGTTGCCAAAACATGTATGTATTAAGTATAAATGAATAAGAACACATGAATTAACTACGAAGTGATTAGTTTTTGTTGCTCGTTCAGGCATAAAATATTTCATAAAATTCTTGCTAAATATCATTAAATAATGTTGCAAAAAAAGCAAAAAACCAGAGCTATTAATTAAAAACGAAAACCAAGCATAACAACAATGATTTTATAATAATTATAATTTTAATTAAATTGTAAATAAGTAAAATTTTTAAAATATATTTAATAATAACTATTTGATTAAATAGAATTAAATTTTAATTAAGTTTTAAAAAGCAAGAACAAAAAAATAATAATAAAACTGTCAATAAATTCTTAATTGCTTGTGAAATCTTTAATGAACAACAGAATAAAAATAATGTGAACAAATGTGAACGAATGATATATGATAAACATGTCTAAATGAAAGTTACTCGCGATAGCCTTAAAAACATTCCCGAAAAAGAAATGAAAGATGATTACAATCTAATTTAAAATACATAGTTTTAAATCGATTCAATAAATATTTTAAATCTATTCAAGCAATAAATTTGGAGACAATAAAGTGGAAGTCAAAAGTCAAAAAAAGTCACGAAGCCTGTGTATCACGAGGACTATGATAAGCTACGGTTGATCCGGTTGACTTCCTAGTGGGTGGTGATGCTCAATGGTGCTCATTACTTAACCTACCACCCTCAGTGTCCGCCATCTTGTGTCAATTGAATTTAATTGAACACCGCAAAAACCCGTGTAATTTCACATACTTACCTCACAGAATGACTTACTTATTGATTGACTAACTAATTGATTAACTAACTGACCGAAAAACTAACTGACTAACTGATGAGTTGACTTACTTAATATATTTATTATCGTCGACATTTATTTATACATAAATGTCAAATGTTACTATTGTAAATTAAGGTTTGCTTAATTAAATAAGTGGTTCGGGTTGCTTACTAATTGTCATCCGATTGTCACATCACATCAGCAGGAATATACTATGTATACATCAAAAATTAATTATGTGGTTAATTAAGTAATCGGTGATGAAATTATGGACATGAAGTGTAAACATACGATGTCAACCAGCCAGTTCACAAAAGTTTCCCAGAGGACATCTTTATTTGGCATCACTACGATTGTTGTCGTCGCTTTTGTTTTTAATATTTTATGATTTAACTAATGACACTGAATTTTAAACTCGCAATCGCATGGGAATTTTTTAATTCTTGTGTATATTGTGTATAATATTATATTTCCAATTCGTAGATACAATATTTTTTGTTTATTATCAACGATTTGTTATTAATGACGCATTATTATTATTATTCTTATAATTAGTGTGGGTATTTCTATCTATAAGTTTATTTTAGTTTATACTTTTTGTTTACTGTGCAATATTGTTAATCATTTAAAAAACTGAAATTGCAAGAAATGACGACATCATTTATTCGAGTAGTTATAAAAGGTTGGAGTGAAAATTGAAGTAGTTTTTGAATATATTTATATCATAAGTGGCTCAGATGCTTTTATTGAGCAGCATCTGTGAGGGGGTAAACGGGGTACAAATTACCCCTTCCTTTCATGATTGTGTGTCCTACAAACACACACACACACCCTCCCTCGATTACATCTATCACCACTATATACCTGTATCAAACCTACATACATATACTTCTATAGTCTTCACTAATTTTTTACCTGTTGTGCTCAATTAATGACAGCTGAAAGTTACTTCTATGACTCGATCTCAAGTTTTTACCACATGAGCGTTATAAACACAATCTCTTGCAGTATTTATGTAGTTACCCCAATACATATAGATTCGAATACTCTCAACACTTTAGCTACATTAAGGTTTCGCATTATTTTCGCATAAATAATGCACTATTTAATGCGATGTCGGTAACGCCTTAAGTACCCGATGTTCCAAACCACTAAGCACCACATCGAGATCACACACACAACAACACACAGAAGCACACCATCAAGATACCACATACTCGTACATACAAGCATACGACATACGAGTACTTGTACCATGTTATTTATTCCCTCATCGCCGATCCCTGGAACGACTCAGAAGGACTTCCGGCTGCGCCTTGAGTCATTAGTACGCTATTATATAAAATTTCCCATGACGCTGCATAAACCAGTGAGCGCATATAGCGATGAGTATGTAGCCACTTTCTCGTTGCCAACTATTGTAAATAATGAATGCATTGGCGACATCAGTACGGAGATGTTTTTTATAATAAATGTAAATGTATATAGTATACGTATACAGATCAAAATATATCAGTAAAGAGCGTGTATGCGTCGCGTCGTGAGGGCGTCAGGTTGGGCGTTGTGTATGCACTGATGGAAGGCGAGGGTTTCGAACGTGCCGCCGTTAAATATTTATAATACGATGACAGCTCAAATTGTTGTGGTGGTTGTTGTTTCTGTTGGTGTTGTTTCTGGTGTTGTTTCTGTTGGTGTTGTTTCTGGTGTTGTTTCTGTTGGTGTTGTTTCTGGTGTTGTTTCTGTTGGTGTTGTTTCTGGTGTTGTTTCTGTTGGTGTTGTTTCTGGTGTTGTTTCTGTGGGTGTTGTTTCTGGTTTTGTTTCTGGTGTTGTTTCTGTTGTTGGTGGTTTTATTGGTATTTCTTTTGTTGTTGGTAGTATAGTTTCTGTTGTTGGTGTTGTTTCTGTATTTGAGTATGATGCCGTTTCACATAAGTGTTTATAAGTATCATGGGATTTGGTACAACCATCTCCGGGATTTGAACTTGTTGTATAAACGGGCTGTCCGATCGTATTGTTGACACTATAGTTGCATGTGAAGAGAAAAATGCTGAATTCATCTCTCAAAAAAGTGATGCCAGAACAACCAAATGCTGTGACGTCTTCCTGGACCATCAGCGTGAATTGACGTATGGGTGGTCTATCAAAAATATTAAAAATATTGTATTATTTTAAATGGACTGGATGAAAGTACGATAGTTTTCAACAAAATACCCACTTTGCAATTCTCTGAAACTTAGTGATGTACTTCGGGTCACAGTCCTTGTGCTCATCAAACCAATAACCCATTAGAGCCAATATCATGTTCCTTAAATGGTACTCCATTACGGGCGGATATTTGTACTCGCCCAAGTTCTGGCCGACCATTGAGAATTTTCGTGTATTGCTACATTTGTCACGCTTGAGTACACACTGTCTAACGTTTCTCTCCGCTGTGTTGGCCAGCAATTCGTCCCACTCTAAATAATGCATCTTAGCAGCAGCAGGAAAGGGATGGAGCTCGCCACTTGCAATCTTATTTCGAAACGTATTATGAACTTGAATGATCTCATTCCGAAGAGATTCATTCTTATTAAGCTTAAGTACATCTGTTCTAACAGGACAGCCTCTCGCGAATCCCTAAACACGAATCCAGGAGAGATTATTTTTTTTTGGTTGGTTTCATCATTGGAATACATCATACATACACTTTCACGAGGAATGTCGCAGTGAATGTGCCGCTTGCAGTTGCATGATGGCAGGCCACACAAGTCATCATGGTTAATATCACTGCACTTCGTTGTTGCCAATAGAGTAAAACAAATACAAAGCATTTGCATCCTCATGATGTGCACATTATATTTTTAAATTATACGAGGGGTTTTAGTTTTAATATAATTACGATTTGCGCACTACAAGGAACAATACGTTGAACTGCTAAGTGAATGACTGAATGACCGACTGGGCCGCCGTTCGTAGCGAGTGCTTCTTAAATAGTTAATTTCTTCAATGAACCGAGAAAGCCCAGCTAGTTTTCTTTTGTTTTCAAAACATATGGATATCTAAGAACAGAAGGAGAGTGCAAATCATACACTTGCTCGAGTATAAAAATAAAGCTTTTCTATTTTCTGATGTTTCTGGATATGGTTTAAATTACAACATAAACAGACGTCAGGTTGGGCGTTATGTATGAACTGATGGAAGGCGAGGGTTTTGAGCGTGCAGCTGTTAAATATTTATAATACGATGACAGCTCAAATTGATGTTGTTGAGTTGGATGAGGGATTAAGGGGTTACAAAACGGGTGTATGGGGCTATGAGGCGGGTGTACATGTATGCGTGTTGATGGTATAACAGACCAAGCCCTGCGTACATCGTGTGCATACGTTAACGATGATTTAACAGCGTTCAAAGTGCTTCAGAATGTCAGCTTATCATAAAAAGAAAACCACAATAAAAAAAAAATAAATTAAAAAAAAATTTGATGAAAACCAAACACGAGGAATAACAACAGCCAAGAGTCACGCCAACAAATACTTATATTTGTATATTATAGTGAAAAGTCAAATGATTTGAGCGAAAAAGAAAGTCTTATGTGAAGTCGACTCCTGCGTTACGTCAATGATGTTAGGAAGCCAAAAGTTGCCTTCAAAAATCTGTAGATGTGTAAAATCCAAATAAATTAATAGGCAATTCTATAAATTATGATTATGATCTATATTAATTATATGAGTATGGGTATGAAAAAAAGGGTTTCATAGTTTCGTGAACTGAGGAGGTTGTGGTTGTCACTTGCTTACGTCTTACATACAATTCTGACATACAAATCTTTAAAATACGTATTTACAAAATTTATTTCTGTCTGGCGAGGGTTTATTTCTGTTCACACTCAGATGCAAATCTTGAGTGTGTGTGTTTAGACGTGTGCATGTGTGCTTATAAGTGTGAGTTTCTTGAAGTGAGTGTGTATTTAAGTATGTGTTTGAGTGTGTATTTGAATGTTTGTGTGTGTTTGATAGCTGTAAATGTGGTTGCGCGTAAGAGCGGAAATAATTTTTCATTTCATTTTCCATTCTTTTCCTTCCATATTCTGCTTTTATTTATTTCTTTACAATAAATTTGTCATATTTTGCTTATTTCCTCTATTCGTCTTCCTATTTGTTTATTTTTGTGTGTTTAACAAAGGAATATGAAGTATTTATGTATATACAATCTGATATCGTAGATGCACCTTATGAACAAAAAGTATCCAGAATTTCTCGTTTAAACAAATGAACCTTAAGTGGAACCTTAATGGAACCTTAATGGAACCTTAAGTAGCACTTTTGCAAGTTGTCAAATTTCTGTCAGATAGCCTTGATATACAATTATATATGTTGCAGGGAAAAGATACTTCCATGTTGAGCAATATTGTGTCTATCGCCATTTTAGGCATCATTACATCTGATTGACAAAATTGTTTCCGATCTTCGTTCTTTTATTGCTCACGAGTTCTTGAGCGTGAATATTAATCAACAAAAAAGAAACAAAGGCGAAGTAAGAAACTCAAATGAGGAGAACATCTTAAATATTATTAATTTTTCTTTCTATTTCATTTGTTTTCCTTTTGCTTTTGCCACCTTTTTACTTTTCCTGTTATACTTTTTCATTTTTTTATTCATAATTAAGCCCCCTCTTTCGTTTCCGTCGTCACTTTTCTCACTTTTCTCACTTTTTCTTTTTCTCTGCTTCTTTTGTTTTTGCTAGAAAATTGATTTCGTTCTAGAAGTCATTTATTTAAATTTCGCTCTTTTGTTTGGCCCTTTATATTCCTTGTATTCGTTACTTTTGTTCCTTTCCTTTTCTTGCTCTCTTTGTTTTCTGTACTTCCGTGAAATGCGTAATCACTTAAAAGCGGGAAAAAAAGTCTGTAGTCGTTAACGTTGGTAATCGACACAAAATGGCGATGTAATCGTTGCGTTTAACAGAAACTGTTTCTACGCTTGTTGTTGGTGTTGTTACAATATTATTATTGTTGTTGTTGTGAAATGAGTTGTTCTTGTTATTTATTGTCTTTTTTTGTGCCTCGTTTTTTCTTTTAAAAGCTTTCATTCATCTTCATTCAAGATTTTGCTGAATCAATTGTTGCTGAATACAGTTTCATTGAGTTTTATTGCTTTGGATTTATATTATATTTATTTAAGAGTATTTTTACTGTATACTATATTTACAATAATAAAATAATTGCTTTTCTCGGAAACGAATTTCTTTGTTTGGATTGTTTTTTCCCTTGCTAATCCTTTAATATTTACATTTAACATTAATTGTATTCTTTTTCTTCTTTATACATCTTTAGAACTTTAAAGTTCTCTTGTGTAATTTCTTCTGTATTTCATTATATTTCTATGAATTTTATATTGAAGAAGATCGGAGAATTAAAATAATTTTTCTAAGCACTGTTTTCAAATTTTTCTAAAGGTTTTTTACTTCTCTTCCTCTGTATTCGTATAATAAAATACTTTTCCCGTCAAAAGTTTTCATATACATACATTTTCACCAAAGAAATTTTGCCAAGTTTCGCGGCCGGCAACTTTGTAGTAGTGCGAGTAGTTTTAAAGTAAAAATTTATTGCGTACGCTGTTAAAAGGAAAAGTTTTCAGAATCTTCGAAGTATGGCAGCACCGCGCTTTCTTCTCCGTACAGCTTCTGATGCTCTTCTCTTTTGCGGCTCTTCTTCTGCTGCTGTTGCTCTTTTGTTTAACATTTTTATTAACCTTTATCAATTTAACTCCTAAAGAAACGTTCTTTTATTTTCCGTTTACTCTTATGGAGGAAATACATCCATACACCTACATACATACCTCAATATAAACATACTTTATATATGTATAAGTATTTTAAAATATAAAATTAGAATTGGAAATGAAAATTTGAACTGAAAATGAACAATTTTTAATTAAATGAAAATTTCAACACATTTCAGTTGCATATTAAAAAACAAACGAAAGACGAAGAAAGAAAAAATTTTCTTTTATTTTACGAAGGAATAAATACTAAAAGAAAGAGAGAGCGAGAGAGAGAGAGACAGAGAGGCATTGCTACCTGACCTCATTAAGTGCTGTCCTTGAATTTAGAAGCCAAGCAATGAATTATTAATTTACTTTAAAAATGTTTTTAAGTGAAAAGAAACTTCGGCGTATAAGTTATGAAGTGAAGAAATGATTAAAGTACATCGTAGTTTCAGCTGAGGTCCGGGAATCGATCGTCCAGGCTCGACTCCTGAGAAGTCTCTAGAAGATCTGCTTTCAACTAATCAACCACAATGGACACATTTTCTGATGTTGAAACAGAAACAAAATCAACCGCGATTTAATTAAACCAAAAACAATAGTTTTCACATATTTCAGAAAAAGGCTCCTTCTTCTTTGTATTCTTCTTCATTTTCTTGCTCCTTTTATTCTTTTTATTCTGTTTGTTTTTCCTTCTTCTTCGCGTTTCTGAGGTTTTAATTATTTGAAAACTGAAAAAACCAAATACAAATTTGACGTTTAAATAGTGTTTGTTTTTGGCATTTCCCCAAGTTTCCACCTCTTCCAGCCGCTCCATTCCCCACCCACCCCACCCCAACCTCATCCACTCCATTCTCGTCGAAAGTTGACAGATTTTTTGTTTACAATGAATTTAAAATGTAAAGAAAAATGAAGACAGCAAAAAACGGAGGGAAAGAAATATTTAAATGAATTTACCATTAAATGTTACTTTACGAAGTGATGGATGACGGGTAGGGACGAGGGGAGGAAGCGTCGCCTCCGCCGGAAGGGGGAGCTGAATGTGTGTGACAGCAGTGACAAAAAAGGTAGCTAGCTAGTGAAAGCCATCACTCGGCAGCGTGCTTGACATATTTTCTGTATTCAGTAGGTTTCCGCTTTCGTGTTTCCAGAGGGGAGATTTTGTGCCCTTGGGGACTTTAAAGAGGTTCGGCGGTGGGGAGGGGGAGGTGAGGGTGAGAAGCGGACGGTTTGATGGGGGAATCTTTGTGTTTTCTTTCCCACAAACGGTTTTGTTAACAAAAACATTGGTTAAGTTGTTCAAAATGGCGGCAGCTGCCATGCCATAAAAAATCATTTTCTTTTGAGATGAATACACAGCGGAATAATAGTTTTCTTTTTCATTAATAAAAATTTAATGAAGGGTGGCATGAGGTGGGGTGTTGGGGTAGTTCATTTGTGGAACGAAGAGCAGTTTTGAAACTGTTCTGAAACCGTTTAAGGTCAAGTGTGGATAACATCCTCAAGAGATGAACACATTCTGTGTTAAGAGTTTCAAGAGAGAGAGAGAAAGAGAATGAGAGGGAGAGAGTAGAGATTAGAGAATCAAAATATAAAGAAAACATAAAAAAGGAGACTCATGTTGGTAAATAAAATGAAGAGTTACATTTTTGTGGATTAGAATATTTTTACTTTTAACTATTAGCTTCAAGTCAAACTTCTTCGCACTTCTTCCATCTTATCTTATGTTCTTATTTCTTATTTTCTTCCTGTTGGAGGCGACGAAACTTTTCAGACGACCCTTGTACATGTCACAACTCATGTTTGTGTCTATAATATCCTCAGCTCGAAGATCTCATCTTGTAAGTTTACAGAATCATCATCCATTCGTCGAATCTTCGACAGAACTCTTTCATCCTTCACTTCGTCCTCTTCTTCAGCCCACCGGCGTTACACTTCCATCTGCTCGTTGAAGTCATTCGGTCAACAAACGGTCACTTTGTAAACTTTGTAAACTCATGTTTCCCAAGCTCTTGAAACTTCTCAAACGCAAATGGTTCGAACTGTTCATTTAAAGACCCACTTCAAGCAACCCATTTAATTAAATTTTCAAAGTACAACGACAAAAAATGCCTTCTTAAAGGATTCCGTTTTATAGGAGAGAAAGAGGAAGTGGAAGAAGGAGGGAGATGCGAAAGGAAACCCATTTAATGAAAACGCCATTTTTTATGCTTACTTAAATGATTTAAAGTGAGAGAGTATCGCTTCAACTTAATTCGTTGTATACTTTTTCCGTTCTCCTTTTTTGCACTCTTTACTTTTGACTCCCTTTTTTACCGTCCCTTTTTCTTTTAGGTTTTTGTTTTAATATATTTTATCGACATCCTTCTATACGGCGTTTTTTGTTTTCACAACTTTTTTGTTCTCTCGCGAGCGACTTTTAATTATACTCAATTCATCTCGAAGCAGTTTTGGGTGCTTTTACGAGTTTATGATGGTCAAGAGGAGGTTGATAAAGATCCTAAAGAAGAAGGAGTGAAGCGGAAGAAGAAGAAGTTTTAAGCCATCGTTAAACGGATGTTTTTAATTTAAATATTTATGATGGGATAAAGGATGATGTGTTCCTCTTCTTCATCAGTTTGAACCCTTTAAAGAATGATAGTAAAAATGCTCTATGAAATGTAGGTTTCTATTATAATATAATAAATAGTTTCTGGGTGGGGGGAAGAGAGTCCATTAATTAAAATTTAAATGAAATTTAAATAAAATAAAAAATTCACGGAAAAGTAATGCAAGTTTTAAACTGAAATGAAAATATTAAATATTATTGTTCAACTCTTACCGTAAAATGGTTTTTCCATTCTTCTGAATCTCTCTCCCTGTCTCCCTTGCGCCTCACTCTCACTCTCTCCCTATCTCTCTCTCCCTCTCCCCCTGTTTGACTCCTCTCTTTTTCCATCATCATCATCCACACTTATGTTATCTCATTATAACCAGCTGTTTATAACACTTTCAGCTGTTATTCTTATATTACGTTCTTTTTGCCTTCCTCTGTTTTTGTTGTTGTTGCATTATTATAAAAAAAAAAATGCGTGCAATTTTTGCTCATTTGTTCAACAAGTGCTTTTGTTGTTGTTGTTGTTGTTGTTGTTGTTATTCTCATTAAGTCATCAGCTGCACGCGCTGTACGAGTATCAACGCTATAAATTATTACAGGGTGTGTATTAATATCTTTGCCCTGATGTACGATAGTACGGCGGCATTCACGGGCGGCATTATTTATATGTATGTATGTATGTAGAACGGTTGCGTGCATCCTGTGAAGTGATTAAAATGTTAACAGAAAAGAAAACAAACATGTTCAAAATAAATGCGAAAAATAAAATACAAAAAAAAACGGCAATTCATTTCGTCCTGGCCGAAGCTGATGTACTCTACACCCGTAGTATGAAATTTTAGTTGAATTCAGTTGGCGAATCACGCCCAGTTTTGTGGGCCAATTTGCTCTGATGCATTAAATCCGGGAAGAGAAATTCAACTTTAGCCCTCAAATCGTATGTATTGATATTTACTTAAGAAGTAGGTGTGGCAGTGCTCCGATTTTCTCCATTCCATTCTCCTGTAATCGAGATTTCCACAGACGGTCGTAGAGACACGCCTCCTTTAATGCTCTATCCCTCCGGGTGTACAGTGTAATTAATACCAAACTTATAATATAATGGAAACATCTGAAAGTTGGATTAAGTTGAGTTGCTTTAAAATCGTTTTCGGTTTTAAGCATTTATTCTTTATAAATACATGAGTATAAAAGCATATGTATGTATGGAGTGTTCGGTGCAGAGCCTTTTTGAGCACCGATTTGAGGTTAAATCGGATTTAAAATACACATTTTTTTGAACTTCATCTTTATTTATGAACTTCATCTTTATTATTTATCTTTATTTATGTTTTGATGTTTTAATTTAACTATTTAATACATTTGAATTCATTTAATATTTTCCTGAGTTTCTTTATTCCATTGCAATTTTATAAATTTTTATCCACTGTATTGTGACAAAATAATCTTTAAAAATTCATAGACGGCATTTCAATGATGTGTCGAGTATCGTTTTCACTGTCGCTTTAGTTTTTGTTGAACTCTCAGTTTTAATTTTAATTATGTGTGTCCACACTTTCTTTTCCTTTCTCTTCTTATTCTTGTTCTTGTTCTTCTTCCTTTTCTTTTCTTTCTTAGTACTAAATTCATGGATTAAAATGCCTTGAATTTGGACCCCAAAAAAAGTGTCGCTTTGCTTTTAATTTCTTGCTAAATGTTCATGATGTCAGCGACGTGCTCGCGTTTGTTTTCATTGTTATCCTTGAAAGCGTTGTCCTCGCTGTTTTTTCTTTATTCTATCATCTTCTTCTTTACTCGGTTGTTGTTATTTTTATTATTATTTTATTATTATTATTTGATTTTGTTTCGGGGTTTCTTCGTCTTTTGTCTTTTGCCGCATTATTCGCATGTGAAACGACGAACGGTTTTTCGTTTAAAATTCTACTAAATGAGAGTTTGTAGTAAGTCAGCAAGTGACAACAGGAACAATAACAAGGACAACAACAATGTCATTGATGATGATGCTGCTCTTTGGTGTGGAGCATCCTTGACAACTTCATGGAAGGATGTACTTATGCACTAGCACACACACATACACTGTTCTATATAATATGGTGTCATCGCAATGATGATTCGCTTTTGGTCTTTGGAAGCCGTTGTGGGCCCCTTGTCACTTTGTGGGCCCCTTGTCACTTTGCGGGCAAACGTCACTTTGTGGCCGTTCAATGATGGTGCTTCGATGCGCTTCCGAAAAAGATTACAAAATGTTTTCGTGTTTCTTTTTTGTTTGTTTTTTCTTTTGGGTCTTTTTTGATGCTTGTTGTTCTTGTTATTGTTGTTGTTAGTGTTATTGTATCACGATATCACGTGTTGTTGCTTTGATGATTCTCGCTTTCATTGCTGCTGCTGTTGTTCGTTTGTGTCTTCGTTTTTGTGGCTGTGGTTTAGTAATTTCTGGCTTTCAAGTGCATAGTATTTGTTATTCTTCTTGTTGTAGTAATAAAAGTTCCTGATGGAGTTGTTCTTATCATAGATTTATTTTGCATTTTCGGGTTTAATTTTGTGTTTACTTTGTTCTTGTAAAGTTGAGCATGTAAGTCAGCATGTAACATGCATAGACATGTAAATGTATCCTGTTTGTCTTGAGATGAGATTCTATTCTTTTATCATAAATATATCGTTTATCAGTCCATTACTTTATTTATCATTCAATCTTTAACATGATTGACGTTTATATCTTTTGTCTTTCTTTTTTTTATTGTTCTTGTAATATTTTTTTTAAATGTTTGATCCCTGGGCTTTTCCCACTAAAATTGTTGTGTTTTCAACTGAAACCGATTGCCATTAAATACAAGAATTTACGACAAATTTACGACTTCTCTGCGCATTTCGCCTGCAATTTGATGAAATCGTAAAGAATATTATTATTATTACGGTCGGATTATATTTAATAATGTTGCTATTTCGTAAAAACTTGAGGATAAGGTTCGAAGCTCAACATGACAGCCATTTGATAGTTATAACGAGGGGAATAAAATTTCCTCAAGAGAGAGAGAGTGGTTATATTCTCTCTAGAAGTATTTACTCGTAGATATTTTGTAAAAGATTATTATTTAAATTTATATCTTAATTCTTATTTATAAGAACTGTTTTCAGTAACTGAGAGTATCGTTCTTTCGGGGCTCGATTAACTCATTGACTCAGTGACAGTGACCCGTGATTACCTTAATTGGTTTTCCTTCATTTCCTTCATTTCTTGGATCCTTCATTGGTTCCTTGGATCCTTCATTGGTTCCTTGGATCCATAATTGGTTAAAACTGATATCGTTCCCGATTTTTCATTTCCAAAGGACTAGAAGAATTTTTTATAAGAATTTTAGAATTAACGGTATCAACATTGCAAGAATTACAACAAAACAAATACTATAATAACAACAACAATTGTAAACACCACTACCACCACCACAGCCACAACAACAACAATCTTACAGCGTAATAATGTTAAACTTTATTTGGCAAGAAACGATAAATTCTCAACACTCAACTTAATTGTTGCGCACTTTAATTCAAAACAACTTGAAGCAAAAAGTTGTTTTTCTGTTTTTCTGGAGTTTCTTTGTTTGCTTCCGACGACGCGTTTTCATTCAATGAAAATTTAGCGAATTTTCTCCACAACAACGAAGAAAAGTTTAGAACATGCTTTTAAAATGAAAAACCTGGGAAAAACTTGCTGTCGCTGTCGCTGTCACAGTCACCGTCGCAGTCACCGTCGCAGTCGCCGCTACTGCTGCTTTTGAGTAGTGGCGGAAGCGTGGAAAAAACAAACACATAAATTTTCACCTTTCCGCCCGCATAAATGCACGAAAAGCAGCTACTGACAGTGACCGTAAAAGAAACCTCCTCCTCCTCCTCTCCGCGCTTCATTCCAAACGATTTCGGCTGCTTTTTGTTGTGAACATTTGAAATTTTTCGACAGCTTCTAAAAGTGTGAGTTGGTGTTTTTCGGTCTTCTAATAAATGCAGCTCACTTCTAGGAACATACACACACACACATGCGCGAGCAGAAATAACGCAGAATAGCGTGTTCAAATTTCAGCTAATGCATCTCCTTGTATATGTGTGTGTGTGTGTGCGATTGTGTTTTTGTGCGTTTGTAAAGTTATGAAGTAGTTAAGTTTAAGTGGCCCATAAAAATAACTGTTATTGCCAAAATAAGAAGCATTGTTTTTAATGCACTCAAGCACACACAAACCTATGAAGACAATCACATACACACACGCATTCTCACTTACACATACTATTAGTGGCATTTTATATGCGGCAATTCATGCAGAAGCGAATGTAACAATGCTTCATAATCTTTTCCCCTTTTCGAACAACGTCATCATTATAATTCACACTCAGTTCAGCAATAATTATACATAAAAGACGGTAGCAAATCAAAGCTATATAAAGACTTACTGAGTTTTCTCAGGAGCCCAGGGCTGGAGTATTCACTGTAACTCACAGTGAATTATTATTAATAATAATAATAGTAATAATAGTAATAACAACTAAGAAATTAGAAAATAATTTTGAAAAGTTATTGCTCCGAACAGAGAAATATACGTACGAATACATGCTTACACTTGGCTAATATTAGACGCAAAATATGGCAACCCTTTTGAATTTAAACGCGGAGCACTCTCGGGACTGAAGCGAGATCCGCAACTTTTAATCACTTGTAACAGTTGTGAGGGCGTTGAATCTCCTAACGTGTTGAATAGAGCGGAGTCATAGTACCCCACAAAGTAGTCAACAAAACGGTAAGCGAAGCCCGTTAAACGGAGGATGTACCATAAGGAATTCAGTCGATAAACATCGACTATACATTCAGACAGACAGGAGTATATGTAAAAAAATACCCGAAAGAGAAATAAATCCATGTCGCGATTCATTCGAATACACTGATAAAGTTTAAAGTAAAATTTCTCCTAAAAACAACGATTACTTCAATTTTTTTAATTCCTGTACAGTCGGAAGAAACAAGTAAGGTACTTTCTCCTGTAAAGTGAGAAAGAAAATTTTTTTAAGAGAATCTTTGAATAAAAGAAATGACCATGTTGCCAGCTTTACGGATGCTGCAGCTGCGGATACAAGGCCCTCTGGGGCATAGATTATTTTAATAGATCACTCTCTATTAAACGAATAGATAAAACAAGTCAGAATATAAAAGAATATTCATATTCATAATTTATCTTCATATAAAAATATCAGTGAGTGTTATAAAAACGAATGCATTCAAGAGGGACCAGGACATTGCGCAATGAAGTGCAGATGGAGAGAGCGCAATGTGGACAACATTTTACGCTACACACAGTTAATCTGCTTCCTTCCTCACAGTACAGAGTCGAACGATAAAGATTATTCAAAGCGTATCCTGTATCCATTCCGTTTTACTAACTTTGATGAAGGAGGAAGAGAAACACTGAGAAAGAGAGAAAGGAGAGCAGCGCAGATGAGATCAGTGGCAATGCAGCAACAACAACGAGTGTATCAACAGTTGCTGTGTATGGTAAACTGTCAATTTCGCCAAATTTATGAAGCGATTTTATTAAACTATTATACATATAAAGACATATAAACTCAGCGTTGTTCAGATGTTGTATAAAAAATGGCACCTGAAGAAATTGCGAACGTATTTTACTCATATTCACTCATTTGTTCGCTCATGTTTAACGTACTATAGTGAACCTCAAGTATTTCAATAGACCCTCCTTCACACCCCAGAATCACCCTGTATTCTCGCCCATTATGGATTAACCGGTGTAATGAATGAATGAATGAATAAACAAACATTTCTGGGAGGGAGAGAGAAGGACCGACACAGTTTTACACGAATTTTTCTCAGCAATTTTTCAAAAGTTCCCTCGCTCTTTTTTTGTAATTTCCCCCGTGTAATTTTGCCCCATTTTTTGGTGATTCTTTCCACACATTCAGCATTTTTGCACGAATACATTTTCGTTGAGCATCGTTAAGCGTGTAACATGAACAAAACCCAAGCTGCTGCTGCTGATGATGGTGAGAAAAAAGAGATCGATCGGAAAGAGCGAACAAGGGATGAGTACAAGGGCGAGGACGGGGATGAGTACTCGGTTAAACGGCTTAAAAAGTTGGTTCAAAAAGGATGCAAGCAATGCCAGGGCAGCGAATCTCATTGAAGGGGAGGAGGGGGGGGGCTGGGTTTGGTGGGTTAAAAAAACAGGTTCAAAGGTGAAAATCGTCTCAATATTTTTAAGTCAGCGAAATTTTACTCAATATTTGCAGTCAAAATGCAGGATTATTTCGTTGGAAGAATATTTTTTGTTTGTTTGAGGAATTAAAATATTTAAAAGAAGAATAAAAACAGTAGAAAAGTAAACCCAATCAATTTAAAGAGAAAATGATGATGAAAGAAGACAAAGAAAACGAAAAGCAACTGCAAGCAACTTCAGAGTGTTTTTTCAGTCTTTTTTTGCTCCACTCTTATTTCGACATAAATAAAAACCAAGTGCAGCAGAAAGGAATTAAAAACAATGATTTGTGAAAGACATGCAAAAGAGCGACAATGAGAAAACAACAACGACAACAACTACAACAAAAAACGACAAAAAACGTGTTCCATTTTACGGCAAGGACATCATAAATGCATACAACCGCAGTGACGGCAGCAACAGTGACAACAACAACAACAACAACAGTGATAACAACAGCAAGAATAAGAACAAGAGAACTTCATCTTTAAAAAAAACTCAGCGATGAAAACCAAAAACAACAATGGTTTTTACACTAGGCAACAAAAAGTGTTCTTCATAAAATGAATTTTCAATTTTATACTTTAGGTTATTTTTTAGAAAGAGTTGCATGTCTTAAATCTAAATATATGTAAATACATATAATGGGGGAAAATAAAAGAGTAGTAGAAATAACTGTAAAAAGATTTGTTTGACTTACATAAATAATTTGCAATTGTTTTTTCAGGACTTCATTAAAGTTTGATGATTCAAAGATTGAAGAAAGGGCTCACCTCGTGAATATTTAATGACTGAATATTTTTATGGAATCATTTACATAACCTTAACAACATTTAACCGACCTTTTAATCCATTTTGAAGACATAACGACTTCAACTTCTGGAAGGTGTTTTAAGCAATTAAAAAGTCACTTTCAGTGATGAGGTTCAACCATTTAGACAAACATAACCAACAAAACCCACAAGAAAACTTTACAAAAACAAGAAACAAATCTGTTTTCCATTCGAAAAACAAAAATCCAACCCAAATAAAATTGGCGTATAAAAACCCAAAAAATCCAGCCTAACAATTAAAATGCTCAACAAATATACCACTAAACCGACCCCAACCCACCTCCCTCCAACATAACGGATTTTCTAGTGCTTTTTTGTAACCTCACCAAAGTTTTGTTGAACTTGTTTAAGAACAAAAACTGGTTGGATTATTAATTAAAACAAAACTGAGTTTATTTTTTAATTTGCGGTGGCTCTAAATAAGCACAAAATGATTATGAATTTTTGAGAAAGACGGAAAAATATTTATTTTATGTTGTGTAGTTCAAAAGCAAAGACAATAATGAAATGTAAAAACCAAAAGCAAGTACTGTAAACATGAAGGAATTCCTGCTGCGCCTTCAGAAGTTCAAAGAACTGAAATGAAGTGGAAAAACTAAAGACTGAAAATATAACATGAAGCGGATTAAAAGTAACCCGGACAATTGAAAGAAAACTCAACCAAAAGAATAACAATGAAAAGGAAAAACATACAGAAAATAAAAAAAAAACAGAATAAACAACCAGAGTAGCTACAAAAAGATCTAAAAAAAAGTGTCTACGAAAAGAGTTTCCAGAAAAATTAAGCAACTTCAATGCAAGACGAAGAGGAATGAGTGTGAGAGACGAAAAGACAGAGGGAGATAGGAGAAAGAGAGAGAGAGAGAGAGAGAGAGTGAGAAAGAGAGAATGAGAAAGAGAAGAAAAAGTAAAATGATGCTGAAATGGTGTAAATGTCTGGAACAGCTTGATTCTCTCGAACAAGAAAATCAGTAAAATACCCACCCACACAAACACACAGACACACACGTATTAACTCACTCACACAAGTAAACAAAATTACATGAAAGGGTCGTGTACACTACTTTTAACCACATTCTGGAAGAGTTGCACGAATGCTGTGAAAACGAACGAAGAAACCGCGATGAAGAACCGCAAAACCTGAGGGAAATAACAACAACGACTCCACGGATTATCTTTTCAATTAACATAACACAATAAGTAGACTATGTACACTATATAAATAAAGTTCTTTTTCCGTTCTATTAACGTATTTTATTTCTTTGCAAATAATGTTAAATTTAATGCTCTTTTTGTAAATTTCTATGAAGAATCTTTAAAGTTTGTTCAAAAATTTTAAAATCTTTAAAAAGAATCCTAAAGACTTGTATTATTCCGTTCATTTAAATATGTTTTCTCTTTCTGAGAAATCAAATACGCTGGAAATGAGTTAGTTTGTAATTTTCTAGAAAGAGAAAAATGGAATGCAAACGGAAGAAATTGAATAAAAGGAAAGAAGAAACCGACATTTCAACTTAACAAGGATAAGAAGAACATCCTTCAATGTACAGGATGTGGCGAGTCTCAGAAGCTGCAGCTGCTGCTGACGTTAAGAGAATTATTGTAGATATCCTCAAGAAATAAAGATGGGGATAGTCTTTTAAGGAGACCAGTTGCATGCTGGTGTTATTGAAGGGGAAGGAAATGGTTAATAAACTTCATAGAAAAGAAAAATTGACGCTTGCTTAGCTTCAACTTTTTGTGCTTACTTAAATTAAATTGTGACGGTTCTTTTGGTGACTTCTCGTAACTTCTTTTGAGACCGTTTCCTTGACAAAAAGGTGGAAAAAATATAGTAAACTAGGTGATAATTAAAGCGGATTTAAAGAAAATTTTAATTCAATCACTTTTTATAGACTACTTATTTAATATAAGTAATATTTCAATAATATTTGAAATTTTCCAAACTTTTTATACTCACATGTTCGAACTTTCATTATATCCATTCTTTGTTGTTGTTGCTGCTTAAAAACCGACTTAATGATTGACTCTGATTGACAGCAAGAGAATGCGCTGTAATTAATATTATTTTTTCCCGCTAAATGAAGCTCTTCATTTATGCAGTTTATTCTGCGTGTTTGTTTATTAATTCAACCCAGTAGAAAATAAAGTTGAGTATTTTTAGGAGTTCTTTCCAGTTCATATTGAAATATAAATTGATATTTTCTGATCCTTCTTGACCTTTGCATGAAGATCATTTACTGTAAATTGGCTTGAATGATGAATTTATTAGAAGTCAACATGAAAGTCATTAAACGATGAATTTATTGTGAGTTTTTTAAGGTTTTTAAGTCTGGCATTCATAACCGATGCTTATAATTGCCGTTCATAACGGTCGCTCATCACTGACGTTCATAACGGTCCCTCATCACTGACGTTCATCTGTCATAAGTGACGTTTATAGCTCATGTCCGTATCTGACATTTATAGCTCTCGTTCATAACTGACGTTCATAACTCTGGGCCATAACTGTAGTTCACGACTGATGTTCATAACTGATGATAATGATTGGCTCACATCAAATCACTTGAGTTTCGACTGGGATCTATTTTAATGGGTTCCGTGTACTTCTGTGCATGGTCGTGATCTTTAAACTCTGAAGTACAACAATAATTTTGCATACTTAAAATACAGACGTAAATATGTACACACACATGCACCAACACACATACACTTCTTCATAAGTATGTGTAACGTGACGGCGGAGTCATGTAAATTGAGTGAATGAGTTTTGATTCAAAGCTGCACGTTTGCGTGAAAACCGCTTGTAAGCGATTTATTTTTACTCCTACTTGTATAGCTGCTGCTGGTGTTGTTGTTGTTGTTATTAGTATTGTAATTAATTATTAATTGTTGACCAAACAATGCTGCGTTTTTAATTGCAGTTTTAATGAAAATTACTTTAATGCAGTAACATGAGCATTCACGCCACTAAATTGAAATGTTTACATATAAAATGAATGAATTTCATTCGAAGCTGTTTGTTCTTCGATTCGCTCACAAAATGTCATCAAAGGATTCCATTTTGTTTGTGTTTTCATTTTAATTTTGTTAAGTTTTACACATTAATTTATGATGTGAGTTTATGGATTAAAGAGAATAAAAAAGGGTTAAAAAAATGTACAGAGTATGAATAATCGTATTCTAGCATCTCTGTTGAATATAGCTATAAAGTTGATCATATTTCCTCTGTGAATTTTGATGATTCATGGACTCATTTATATGAAAGTCGATATTCGATAAAAATAATTACTGGATACGTACATGTTTCCCGTGGGAAAGTCTGAAGAGTAGAAGCAATAACGAACATCAGCAACATCAACAGCAACAAAAACAGTGGACAAACTTTTCAAAATCAATATTTTGATTGCAACGATACACGATAATGATGATGCTGTCTATATTCACGATGATGATGGACGTGATGTTACTCCTAAAAACAACAACAAATCTGCGTACAATGTATGCATGCTTTATGAAGGTTCTCTGACATCTCCTCCTCTCGCACTCTCGCCCTCTCTTTCGCACACAATCATATTCATATATCCTTTGTTAAAATTCTGAAATATTTCTACACATTTAGGCACGTTTATTGACCTTAATTTAAACCCGTTCATTAAACGGACGTGTTGTCCAACCAACTGACTGTCCAACCTGGAAAATCCTGGACATCATCTACCGAATTGAAACAGTCAACCTTCTCTAAAAAGACGAAAAACGTCCCTGACTGAAGAAAGCCGAAAGTGTTGAGAAATAAGGAAGGAGATGGAAAAGCGAGCGGTCACAAAGGGATGGAGGTGGGGTGGGTGGAAATGCATCCAAGCATTTCAAGGAATTGGAGCTCCACGCCAACTTGTAACACTTCGGGTGCATTTTCATTCAATGCTAAATAATCACTTGGCGAAGTTATTTTTTATAAATTACTGGCTCATGTACTCGCAATTTACCACGAATGAAAAATCCGACTTTTCGTGGGATTTTTTGAGGGTGCCACAAAACTACGAGTACGTGCCGATTGCTGGTTTTTGTTACTTATTTTATTGTTTTTTTTTGCTACTGCATCGAATTTATTTAACTTTATTCTGAGTTCAAAATGGAATTCAAATATTATTTTCGCATTCGATCGATTAAATACACTTTCAGAGTGTAGGATGAGGAAAAATTTCACGATGGTGGTGAGTTGTACCCTTTTGACCATTATTTTGGACCAATAATGATGATATTTTGACCAATAATGATGCACGATTAATGATGAAATGCGTCAGATGTATGAATTTACTATTAATTTCTTTATCCTTAATTTAATTTATATACACATTTAAAGTTGATTTTAAGAAATATAAAATAAACCCTAGAAAATTATAAAATGCGATATAGTGATGGCGTATATCTATCTGTAATATATTATAATAATAATTCTACATTATTATCTACAATTTTACCGGCAATCTTATCTACAATCTTATCTACAACCTTATCTATAAACTTACCCTAGAATACTTTGAGTGCGTGAATCAATATTGAGTAAATCTGAATTGTAAATGCCTTAAAAGATCAGTAAATGTATTAAAAGATAAGTACAGAAGTCATTAACAAAATGCGAAAAAGAAATCTCCATCTTCTTCTCCTTCATCCTTTAAGTCATTCCGATTCGCTACACTTTTTCTCATTTCAATCTCAGTGATTTTCTTGACAGGCAAAAAGTAACCGGAAGTATTTTTATACTTGAAAACACCCAGTTTTCAATGACTTCCGCTGCTAAGCCATTATTTGCAGGATTCTTTCTCTCTTGTTGTTGTTTTCGCATATAATCGTGCTAACGGTAACTTGATGGCGCTGTCGCTGCCAGACGTCGTTGAAGCACACTGTTGATAAGTAGAGAAAAGAAAATAAGCGAATAATTTTTTATCATTGTCACCTTCCTGTTGTTGAGTCATTTAAAAGGTTAAAAACGCGAACGCTGCAGGAGCTTCATTTTGTGTGTGTAGACGTCCAAGGACCCTCTCCTCGGCACCTCCTCCTGAGCTTAGATAAGTTCTTAGCTCTTATCTCCTTATCACAACTTCCCTACACCCTCTCTACCGCCCGTTGTGCTAGCTTAATGCTAGCATTTATGCGATATTAAATTTCATCAATCAGCACGAGTTCCAAAGAGTCGTTGCTGCTACCCAAATGAGGACGAGGAGGGCGGTGGACGAGGGAAGAGGGAGGAGACTTGATTTCAATCAGTAGTGCAGGATTTGAAAGAGATTACATGGGAGAAGCAAACAACAACAACAACAGCAGAAGCAGCAATGGAAGCAGGACAGGCAGAAGGAGAGACGGACCAACACATCGACAAACAGACTGACAGACAGACCAACAGACCGACAAACAGACAGACAGACGGATCAATAGACAGACAAACAGACGCCGGATAGGACAGACCCGGGTTATGCTCACGAACAAATGCAAATTACCGAAACCAGAGAGGAGAAAAGATAGAAGAGTCACCCGAATTGGGTTTGGTACAAAACGGAACGGAGCAAACTGAAAACAAATTGTTGCATTACGATATTTCTGTGTGTTTTTCTCGCCCTTCCTGAGCCCGTAACAATGTACACAACAAAGATTGATGGATGATACAAAGCATTCCTTTAAATTGAAATAAATGGAGATAATGCAAGTGATTTCGCGAATGACTTTTATAATGAGAAAGAGAAAAAACACGAGAAAACTGAATGATCTGTGAACCGAAAATAATAGATGAATGGGTCGAGGAAAATGGGTGAAGGTAATTCATTAAAAGCTAATCCATTTGACGAAAGACTATCGTCGAAAAAGTCACGAGGATTAGAGCAGTGAAATGAATTCTAATTTGAGTGATTATATCAAAGATAAGTTAATAAATGATAAATGATGAACGATAAATGATGAACGATAAATAAAATAATAATGTACTTGAACGATGAATGAATCGTAAGTGATTAGTGATAAATTGTAATAATGGACTATGAAGAACAAATGAAGATGAGATATGCATTTATTTAATAACATATTTAATTAATAATGGAATAATAATGGGCATAAATTCGAATGATGAAGGAAGAGTGATGAAAAAATTGAACTTATCTTAAAAACTCGATGCAGAACTTCGATATATCCATGAAGAAGTATCTATTGAGATCGGATTGCAATAAGAGACAGAAGAAGAGATTGCAATAAGAGAAGAAACATAAATTCCTTTAACAGTCCGGTCATTCAGCCATTCAGCTATTCAGCTATTACCAGCTTACAGTGAAGCTCACGTCCGGCGTAACTAATTTTCCCAGAATGTTGCAGTAAAAGAAAAACGAAACGTGGCAACACTGACAAAAACTTCAGTATAAAACTGGAAGAAGCAACATTACAAGTAACTGGGCAAATAAAATGCTTGCTATACGTTGGATAATGTTATAAACGTGCTTCAACTAATACGAGGACCGGACTACGTTAGATAACTATTAAAACACACACACACACACTCGTCTATAGGAACTTAAAGACACTTTCGAGAGTAATATCGAATGCGACTACGACAACATCGACAACAACAACAACAACAACAAGAACAGTTACAATGTTACGACAACAAAAACGTGGCAATTTTGCTGACTCTAGAATTTATGTTAGTAAATCTAGATGTTTTACTAACCCAGAAACATAGACACCGTAGAAAAGCACACAAAGCAAACACAGTTGTAATACACACATACACACACACACACACACTCAAGTATCCCGACTTGTTCCCCAAACTACTGTTTGTGTGCTGAATATCGTTAACTCAGCAGAAAATGGAGTTTCCTGCCGTAGCTGAATCTCTGAGTTTATAAAATCATATCTGCCTGTGTGTATGTATATGTGATTGTGTGTCTGTTTGTTTGTATCTATGTGTGTTTGAATAAATGTTTATTTGGATGTATGTATCTTTGCGTTTGTAATGAAAAACATAAAATGAGACGGAGATTTTAGTTCACAACCGGAGCGAAGGATCTTTTTATTCCTCTACACTGAGACACTGAGTTTTTAGACACTGATCGAAATTAGTTCCGTTGTATTAACTGTTGATCTATAAAAATTAACAAGTTTTTGTTTGATTTCAATGTTTATCTTTAATAAATGTTTCTATTTATAGAAAAGACTGGCAAGATTGAACTCTGTTGAGTTAAAAGGCAAAACCTTAGGTTATGAGTGATATTATAGTAGTTATTTAACTTTGCTTTATATATATTTTCCAGAATATTTCGTATTTTGCTGAGTATATCATAATTTGCTGAATATATCATATTTTGCTGAATATCTTTTGCTGTATTGGAAAGGTTAAGCATTTTCTTTGTCTTTCTTTTTGTGATGAATGTATGGGGAATTCAACATTATATTTATTATATTTAACATATGTGGATTTGACAACTCTGTGTATATAATATATTCCACATACATATGTAGGTATGCAAAAAAGGACAGTATGTATAAGCATATATTGTACTATTGTACGTATCTTAATACTCACTGTCACTCTCCCTACCATGCGATCCAGTCTAACTACCGTCTCACTTCCAAATCGCTTTCACTCTCGTTTCTGAGCTCCATGAAATTATCGCTTACTTTTCTCCGAATGTTATTTACACTATTTATTTTTTTCTGATATTGTTTTGTCTGTTTCAATATTTGTGCACCGCCTGTCTGTCTATCTGCCTGTGGTTCTGCCTGTTTGTCTGGCTGCTGTTGCTTAATGCTATTTAAGCATCTACATGAAAGTACATACTTCAAGCTTCATCCAATATGTGAGAGAAAAATATTTTTATGGTCTCATTTCTGTTGGTAGTATCAAAGAAACACAGACTTTGCATTAGAATAGAAATGAGAAGAGAGAAAGAAAGGGAGAGAGAGAGAGAGAGAGAGAGAGAGGAAGATAGAATGAAACTCAGTGAACTACAATAAGAGAAGAAACGAAAAAAATAATGAAGCAATATTTTCTAAAACGTAGAGTTCTGAAACACAGATCCACTAAAAGTAAAGAAATAAAGATCTATACTGTAACAAAAAATAAGATAGCTTAAATCAAAAACATTAGAAATTATGTACATTTGCTCTAAAAATATTACTTTAAATTTTATATTAAAAAATTACATTAAAATTTACATTACAAAAGAGAGAGATAGATAGAGAGAAAGAGAGAGGAACTGAAACATTGGTTAAGAAATTTCATTAAGTGTTAATTAATGATGATGTTATAATAAAAGCTAGCAATTTAATAATGTAACTAAAATCTTAATTGAATATTTAGTTCATAAATAGAATTGAATGTGATGTGTGGGATGGTAATACTCAGAGATATGTGTACAGAGATGAAACCGGAAATCTCAAAATTCAAATACAAAAAAGTTTTCTAAACAATACAAATAAAAATCTCCTGAAGATGGTAACTTAAAGCATATTTAATTACGTTAATAATACGTTCATCTTTAAAAAGTTTCTAAATAAAGTTTATATGCAATGTACACATAAATACATATCCGTGTATTATATATTGTGTTTTATTATTGTGTTTAACACTGATCAAGGATATTTTTTTGTGCTCATGAGGAAATGATAGTGATGCTCCCTTAAGTAGATGCTCCAGTAAGGTCCCCTAACTTATTCAAGGCTTTACGTATGTATATAATGCGAACCTAAACTAATATAGAACTTTTATGGATATTAAATTGTATGTCAATCACTACGAACGACGTAAGTGAAAGGACAATAATAAGAACCAATATATTACCATTCGGCCTATTTTTTTTTCCTGTCTTCTTTTCACTCTTCCCTTCCCCTCCTTTTACCACTCTTCTCTTCACAATTTATTTAATATAAAAATCTAAAGGTATTTATTAATGTTTACTTAGGCTTCGTTCAACAAAATTTGACTTCCATCAAATTTGACATTAGATATAATATTAGGTATAATATATATAAAAGAAAAATTATGCTGTGTAAATCACAGGCACGTGCGACATCATGATAGGATGGCTTATACTCGTATGTCCTCAAATTCAAAAAAAGCACGTCTTTGAATTGACGACAAATGACGAGAGCAGATTGAAGGTGGCAGCTGTGAAAGAGGGCAGTAAAAAACCAATATATTTTAACATGTGTGCAAAGTATGATTGACGATTTTGAATATTTAATCATGATATTTGTATTATGATATTTAAATTATGATGTGTAAATTATGATGTGTAAATTATGATTGTTTAAATCATGATATTTCAATCATGATATTTAAGTAACGTCATTCGATTTTCAGAGAACTTTTGATAAATTTGATATGGTTAGAGTAGAGTGTTAGCCATAATAGTATTCGATTTCAAAGGATTAAGCAATATTGTTAGAAAATTCAAGGGGTCTAAACGCCCACTGAAAGTTAAAAGCTCGGAGGTCGAATTTCTAATGTATGAAATGGTGATTGGCAAAACATCGCAGATATCGGGGACAACGCGAGTTACTATCATAAGGATAGAAATATCTTTTTTAATATTTTACTGGAAATTCTCCATATTCAAACAATTTTACAAGAGAAATATACCCAAATCCTGTTTAAAAATTGCTTTTATTCTTAGTTGTGGGAATTACATACCACTCAAGCCTCAACAAATAGAAATGACATAAAATATATTTTCTTTCTTAGTCGCTCTCTGCTTTCTCATCATTATTTAGTTCCCTTTGGAGTAACGACGCTTTAATGTGCTAAATTAAGAAAGTAAGACTATTCGTAGGTAGGTTAAACTTTGTTATGATACTGAAACAAGAAACTTTGAGTAACACCACGAAACACCGTCTAACGATATTCTTCTAAGTTGTCTCAACACACATACATCATGTTACACTTGCTTTGATCTCAGATGGCGGTTGCGTTGTCTTCATTATAATGATTACAATCATTAATTATTGTTGAAGTTTAAAATTTGTGGGTGGAGAAAGTGGAGAAAGTGTCAAACTTTGGTAAATAAGTTTGAACACTTGAGTTGAGCAGATGTGCGTATATCTAACTCTATGCTTGAAGACGGTAGACATCTTTTCGTACATCTAATTCCACATACGTACAGATAGAGATCAATAAAAGTCAAGTAAAGTAATAAGTCAAAAAGAATAAAAAAACACTTTTTGAAGCCTCAATTTGAATTCTCACTCAAGATCTATCAAGATATGTAGATAGACATTAGTTTTCTTTTATTTCTAAGAGTTGATTGTATATTATATAAAAACAGAAGCCAATACAAGAACAAAAATAAAGGGTAGCAAAATAGTTACAAAACTTTGGATATTAGTTTCGGTAAACTAAAGTTTATAGCTAAATTTTTACCCCATAAACCTTCATGCAAAATAAATGATTCGTATTTCTCATCGACTTTTCCCGCTCTCATCATTTGAACTCATCCAAGAATAATCCTCAGTGATTTTAGTCTCTATCATTTATATGACTATCATTTCAGTTCCATTAATTTACATGGATAACTTGAAGTAACAATTTGTTAAGCCTGCTTCTGCAACCCTACATTAATCATTCCAACATGAGTGATGATATTTCCTGATCCGCCCCTCGCCCATCCTAAAGAACCAACGAATTCCAGAGAACTAACATTGGGTTCTGTGGGTTAGAAGAAGAACTGTGAGAAACACCTACAGGCAAGGTACTTAAGAGCTTAGAATGTGGAGGAATAAAGAAGAACTTTCAGGACGATAGGCAGAATTTTTAAAATTGGACTTCAATGAGAGAGTATTGAAATACTAACTAATAATATGTACTTTGATTAAGTTACAAGAAACATAAACAGGAATAAATAAGTAAAACTTCAGCATGTAACAATGTGAATAATCAGATGTCCTTTATACACCTAAAGAAAAGGTGTATTTAAGGGTGTATTAAGCTTTGACCAAGACTAGAAAATAGTTCAAGAAGAATGGTGCTGGTTGTTTGGTTCCTTTTTTGATATTAAAACAGAGGAAGAGAAAGAGTGGCCATAAAAAACCAATTAAATATAAGTAAGATTACTAAACATACGTTTTTCAGTTAATTGGAGCTTTGGACAACTAATTAGGTTGCCCCAGAATTTCGTCCCGAATCATAGGAGGGGAAAATCGATTTATCTTCATTTAAAACGTCAAGCCCCCGCCATAAAACTTCAAGGCTTTCGGTTATACGCGAATGTTAGCCAAACCGAACCGCAGCTGTCAAAAATGGGTCGCCTCCTCAACGAGAAAAGCTACAAATAATTGTTGCTAGCTAGATATTATTGGCTATACAATATTGTAGTAATGCAGATGTTTGGTTTGTGGTTGAGCAGAGCGATTTAATTGTGGGGTGAAGCGTTTAATCGATTGGTGGAATTTTGATGGAAAGGATTTGTTGGTTCATTTGCTTTATTGTTCAAAACGCCTGAAAATATTATTAATTAATTAAATAATGGATACACAATACATTAAGTGTGTATGTTTACTTACCCATTGCAGGTTTGGGCGTGTGGTTGTTTATTTGAGTGCCGTGGTTTGCCTAATTACTATATTCGATTATGCTTTGGTTGAAATCTTGAAAGCTATCATTTATCATTTCAGGGGTTACGAAAGAAAGCAGTTTCTCTTCTATTTTAGAAACAATTTTAGTGCTCATGCCTTGCTATAGTATTTGTAATGAATATTATACTTAATAACGTGAGAACAATACTCAAATTAATGGGTTTTTTCTATTGATTTTTTCTTTTGTGGTTTAGCTTTCAATGCTACACAATTTTTTTAAATATTTATATTTTATATCAGTTTTTGGAATGTTTATTCCTGTTATTAAAAATATAAATAATACCCAAAATAATGAAAGCTTATTCTGTAGTTTTTCTTAAGAGTCACCTTTCTTTCGCCTTGAATATCCTGCAACACATTTGACAAGTTTTAAACGTTTCCACTTCTTCAAATTTTCAAATACTCCATTTTTTCATCCTCCACTTTCACTGAATTCTCTTTCCTCTGAAGAATTCATCTCATCTTCCTCTTCTAAGCTCATAAGTAAGCTTATTTGTGTTTTTGTTTTTATTTCTTTGTATCTTTGAAGTGAGTTCTGGATGGTGAAAATAATCCTGGTGTGTTGTTAGTGAAATTAATGATTGTTTGAGGAAAGAGACTTAACAAATTGTTGCTTAAGGTTGCTCTGAGTGTAGATGAATAATATGAAATAAATGGCGAAGAATAAGATAGAGAATATAGGCCCTTATTCGTGCAAATGCATTTTATGGAGAAACGAATAAAATAGGAGAAAGGAGAGGAGAGGAAAGGAGAGAGGAGAAGAAAATAAAAGATGTTACAATAATGTTGTACTCAAAAGTGTAATAAATAATAAAAACTTCATATAGATTCGATATATCCAGAAGTTTTACGAGCATCACAATTATTATTATTACATTGGATAGATCTTTATTCTTAGTCTTTATTAAAACCACGTATTAAATTCGATATTATTTTAAGTACGAGTATATTGAAGCTCTTTAAACGTGGCTGTTTGTGGCTCTTTAAATTTAAGGACCTGTTATACATACTATATATAGTATATATTTTAAAACATACTCTTGACGCTTCTCTGCTCGCGTGGTACACAAGTTCGGAGCCTTTACAACGCGGAATCGTGCAATGAGTTGCTGTGATTTTAATGCCAATCGCTAAATCGTTTTTCTTCTGTGTTTTTTTATCATAGAGAAAAAACTAGTATGTAGTGTAAAAACCTTTTAACAGGTCGAAAACGGAACGACCGAGTGAATATTTTTTTGCGAGCGTGTTTTTGGTCAGCACTTCAAAAGTGGGTGGCGTTGGTCATGGATACTTTCCAAGCTTCTGGTTTTTATTTTCATATTTTGTTTAAAATGTTTTTTTTGGATTGTTAAATAAAATGAATGTTTGAGGCTTGATTTATGTGGAAAAAGTTTTCCTATTGAAGCACGTATTTTATTTATGTATGTCCGAAGTGGCGAAGCTTTCAGACTCATTCTATTAATTGTGTTATTGTTGGGCGGTAATTTTCGATATTCGCACCAAGAAAAAAAAAAAAAATAAAAAAACACTCAAAGCTTCGGAAGGAAAGGGTTTTTATATATTCTTCTTAATTCAGTTTCCACGGAAAACACTCACGAATTTGTGGCTTTTATTATGGTCCGGTTTTTAGCTTGCAACGATTGCCACTTAATTGAGACCATCTCCTGGTTTTGTGTTGTTTTGGTTTCAATGACAAGTTGTTAAAACCGCATAATTTCTTTACACTTTCAAAGTGTACGAAACTCTTACGGAGATTACTAGAAGAAGAGAGAAGAAGAAGAGAGAAGAAGAAGGGAGGAGAAGAGGAAGAATCAACCGCAGAAAACCCATTACAGACCATAAATGGAAAATAATACAATATTTGTGGGTCACTACTGTGGAGTATATCTCTCCATTACTATCTCTCTTATTCTATCGCTCTCTCTCCCTCTCTCTCTCTCTCTCTCTTTCTCTCTCTGTCACTCTCTGTATCTTTCTACAACTCTTCATTTTGGTATCTCTCTCTTTTCTTTGTGTTCCCCATCATTTTACTCTATTTGCTTTCTCTCTCTTCACTTTCTTCTCGTTCTCTTTTTCGGTTTGGCTTTTAAGCCAATTGACTTGATTAAATTTTGAGGACAATTTTCCGCAAGATAAAATTGCAAAGCTTGTCAGCAAGCAATTATCCTTTATGACCCGACATTCCGCATCAATAATGAGAGTAGCTTCTAAAAGTTCAGGACTTCGGTAGGAGAAGAAGAAGAATAGAAAGAAGAAGAAGCTTTACTGTGGACATTTTCGGAAGAAGGTAAATCGGAGGTCCTTTTTTCGGTGTAGAAAATTAACTCACTGTTACAAAATCCCATGAAATTAAGACATTTTGTGTTCACGTACGTATTAAATTTTATGGTGAAAAGGAGTGAGCGAGAGAGAGTGGGAGAGAGATAATATAATCTATTTATATATAGTATGTGTATTACTTGCAATCAGTAAAACTTTATTAAGATATTCGTTTCTAGGTTAAAGTTTTTTGCTAAGAACCTTAATACTCAATCACGTACGATACAGTCTTTTGATGTGATATGTTTTGTGATGTAAGAGTTGTCTTCTTCCTTTGGAGACGACGAAGAAGAAGAAGAAGAAGATACCAATAGATTATTTGGAATTTTGTATTATATTCATTTCATCCTTCAGTCCTTCAACCATAAAATCTATTTGCTTCATCTGCCATAGTGCTTTATTATTGTATATTTGAAGATCCTTTCATGTATTTTAGTACACATTTTATTTAATACAATACATATATGTATAAATAAAGCCTTGGAATGTCTAAGAGATTAGGTTAATCTTATTTCTTTTAAATTCAATTAAATTTCAAAGAATATTGAATCGAAAACCTCCAAATAGATGGCTGACATATTTTAGGCACACACATACACACACACATACAGTCATGTGTCAATCATTTCGTGCCAGTGTGCGAGTGACATGATGTGGTATCATGTGTTATGTGGTTATCATGGTTTTCAAAAATGGAACAACATGCTGCGTGCAGTGAAAATATTTGACAACAATAACAACAACAACAACGCCATCACACACAGACACACACACACATACACACACATTTTAAATTGGAAATAAATTGTAGTTGGTTAATTAAATTTATAGAGTTTTAAGCATCTACCACGGAAGTGTGGTGAAATTTTGCAACCTTCGGATAGCACGCAAAATAATAACAACAACAACAATAACAGTAACAGAACGTAGCTACAACGCCACCACCAAAAACAAAAACAACAACAACAACACCCACCAGCAGCAGCAGGTTAGGATTTCCATTGAAAAGTAACGAACGCAACGCAAGGTGGTAATTTTTAACCATTCGTTTTCACCCTTCACTTGAACTACAACAACACAGCAACAACAACACAAGTACATCAAATTACCCGGCTCTAGAGACAGAGAGAGAGAGATAGAGAGACAGGACGAAAGAGAGCGCGAGAGAGAGAAAGAGAGTGAGAGGAAAAAAGCAAAGCAAATGTTACAAATTCATGCCGAACGCCATTTTGAGAACGTCACTTCCGCTGGCTAGCTATTTCATTTGATTTTCGTTGGTTTGATTTTCTTCTCATTCATACCTCTCTCTCTGCCTCTCTCTCCACCTCTCTTCCCCTCTCTCTCCCCCCTAACACTCACATTTATTGCTCCATAACATGCAATTCGAATCGAATTCGTATTATTTTTTAGAGCGTGTGAAATAAAAATTACTCTCTTGGTACTCATAGCCTTATGGTCGGTCATAGTTAACGGTCCTCCCCGTACAACCGGCAGCACGTGTATTTGTGGCGATGTACTTTAGTTGAAATATCAAAAGTTGGCATCGGCGAACCTGTTAAAAAGCACTTTTGAAGCACTTTGTAATCGCCTAAATCGATCACAAAGTCACTCTATACGAGTACAGTGGCTCTGGCGTCGGGTCGATGTAACTCTAAGTGATTATTAGTGTGAAAATAGATTGTTAGCATTAAAGGTGGTGGTGAATTCTACGTACCGACACGTTACGTAATCAATGCCACACGCTATATGGATGTGGGTAGAGGAAGAGGGTGTGGGTGATGGTGGGGCTGTGAGTGAATGATTGGGTGAGTAATTGGGTGAGTGAGTAATTGAGTTGGTGATGAAAACAAGCTCCATTATTAGTTCTACATATTTTAGACATGTAAATCGAGGTGAATGAGTTTAAATTATCATAATAACAGCGTACCGACTGGGAGTGGCGTGTCACCGTAGTCACTGATATATTGCAAATCAATAGAACGCCTTGAAATTTCCAGCTGACGTTGTTTAAGGTTGGTCTGTCAAAGGATTTCATTAATAACCATGCATTTCAATAAAATGGGTCTCTCCATGGATTGGGAGCTCTTGGAAGTTGAAGATATCGAAGAATTTTGATGATTTGAATCACAGGTTTTAAAAAAATCTGAAAAACAATTCAAAATTAAGTGAAAGCTCATTAAATTCGATGCCATATAATGCGTTATTCTGCGTCGGTTCAGGAAACGTGCTGATTGTGTGAAAGAGAGATTATGTCCGAAAAGCCTCTGAAAATTTAATGGAATTTTCAATTTCAGTTGGCTTTAAATTTACCAAAATAACCAGAGCAAAATAGATGCTGAAAGCAGCGAGGACGGGACGAAGGTGATAAAATATGATAATCGAAAAAAAGAGAGAAACAGGCGAATATTGAAAGAGCAGAGGATGGAACACGCCCGATAATCAACCAAAAGCAAAATTTAAACATTAGAATCGCTATGATTTTTCCGTTTTCCGTTGTCCAAAGTTGACCTAAATTATATTTCCACCAGATGTGAAATATTTTTCACCCCCCCCCCCCCTCCCTCAACAAATATTTAAATATTTATAAGCGAATTGCTATTATTCGATTCATATTCTCTATTTGTTCCGGAAAATTGAGTCCCTATAAAGCTCCAATAACTTTTCTATTCAATTTCGGTCGCCATTGGAATCAAAGACCACTTCTTACCACTTCATTCACCACCCAAGCTTAACTTTCCTCACACTACTTACTCTATTTATTTATCATAAGGACTCCTTGCTTCTTCACCTCACACTTTTTTCTATTCCCTCTTCTTATCGCTGTCACTTATCTTTTCACCCTTCAAATCTTCTAAATTTTCATTATTCTCTACTCATACTATTCAATATCCTAGCTCACCTTCCCGTCATCGACATCCTCCTGTCGAATCTCCTCTCTTCACGCCTTTTCATCTTTTCTCTTCCTTTCGGTTATCTCTCTTCATATCCTCCCATTTCCCCATTGATTTTCAGCCTCATTTGCATTCGCTTCTTATTTGTATTCCATTCGAATGCTTCCGCTTGGATTCTTGGACCCTTCAAATAGACACTCCAGCATTTTCGTAGCATACAAAAATCAAGTAGCCGATTAAATGGTATCTACAAAATGGTAACTTTGTATGGAGCTCTCATCATTAGCCTAGCTTCCATCTACTCTCAGATCTTAAGTTGATTGCCCCTTCTCGGTCCCTTCCACACTTCTCCATATTCTCTTCTGTTTCTTGTTATTATTTCTTTCTTCTTGTCTTGCTTTTGTTCTTCCTTCGTCTGTTCAAATATCGTTTTTTTTATTACATTATTTCCAAGTGAATCTTATGTCTATATTGGAACTAATAAATTTATTTTTAAACTAAGACAATATTTCGCCAGGATTTTCAATCGACCAGTAACGTCTACATAACAAAGCACATCGAATTCTATCTATAAAGAAGTTTTGGGGATTAAGTCTCTCTTCGGTATTTTATTGTATTTTTTGAGGAATGAGTAATAAAGGAATTTGAGGAATGAGGAATAAACAGATGGGTCTTTTATTTTTGCCCTTAGAAATCATTTTAAGATTCTGCGTATGTTGCTGAATATCCATAATCTAATAATAATAATATAATAATAATAATAAATTAAAATTCAGTGCGAAGATATCAAAGTTTAATATTTCGACTGATTGAATAACTATAATTGATTTCGTTCTCATAACAGTTTCGCAATCAATTTTATTCTAAGAGGTTATTAAAGAATTCCATAAATTCAATATTATACTCGAATATTTTTCAATATTTCAGATATATTCACCAGAATATATTCTGGCCGAATTCATGTGATTAGAATTGCTTTGAAGTCTCAATTATTAAACTTTCAAAGGAATTTTTGTAGCGCAAATGAATGGTTTAGAAATATTTAAAGCATTCTGTTGATTCGATTTGTTCATTGAATCTGAAGATCTTCATTGTATCTAAAGAGCTGTATTTTATCCTATATAGTAATTGTTTGATATTTGTTTATTTGTATATTTATTTTATGATTGAACAATCCAGTTTGAGGTGGATATCAGAATATATATATGTACATACGTGTATAATATACACTGTATATAGATGTGTGTATGTGTGTGTGTGTGTGTGAAGGTATGTGAAGCTGCAGCTGTGCACTTTATATTTACATTAGAATTCTACTGATCCTTCCATTATTCACGATATGTGTTTATTTTATATTCAGTTTGCTTTGAAGTGGTTTTGTAGCTTTCATTTAAAATAGCTTGAGAACCAAGCAGATATACCATATACATACATACACAGATGGTTTTTCCTGTTGTTTTTGTTATAAACTGCATATTTTGCACATAAATTTTCCATATTTCACTTTAGGTTATTATGTTCCAGAAAGAGAGAAGGAGAGGGACAGGGACAGATAGAGAGAGAGAGAGACACGTAATTCTTTTTAACAACTTTCTTTTCGTATCTAATATTTTTATTATTATTATTCATTCTTTTGATCCAATGGCTTAGAATTCTGTAGGAAACGCAGGTGTTGTATAAATATTGTTTTTGCTTTTAACTGAATTATTTAAAATACCATTTCAATGGCTTGAATGCACTCTTTTAGAATGAAACTCCACTCCTCCTTTCTCTTCCCTTCTTTTCTTTTCTTTACTCTTCTCTCATCTCGTCAACTGTACAATCACTTGCATGCAATCATAAAATTAACAATGTTTCCATTTCCATTTCTCTTCCGTACTTTTTGCTATTTTAAATACAATATTTATTTATCAAATTTTGTTGAATATGTTTTCAATGCAATATAAAAACAATTTTGATTTCAGATTTTTGCGCTTTAGAAGAATGGATATGAATCTCATTCGAATTAAATCAATATTCGAGAAGTATGTTTTTTTACAGGTTTTATACAGGTCTGTCCGTTTGCCTTCTATATAATTTAACCATCGGGTGTAGGGTACAAAAACAATGAAATTCTCGTGAATTTAATCATGAGGACGATATTTGGTTATAATTTCGTGTTTATTTATCCATTTCGTATTCGCATTATACACGGAGATAGAGAAATGAAGAGAGAGAGGGAGAAAGAGAGTGAGAGAGACAGACAGAGTGCGAGAAATGGTCATGCTGATGTTGAACCAGCCACGCGATTTTCCCCTCGTTTTCGTTCACGTTCGTGCATCGTTCATGTTTCATTCTTCCGCCACAAACCGCGGTACCTGCTCCAGGTCCAACGTGTGTCATGGCCGTTGGCCGCCGTCATCAGGTGTGTCCGCAAAATGTTGGTTATCCTGGTTCCGTTGGTTGCATTTATTGTTATGCATGTTTGGGAAAATATTTGGCTGATGTGGTCCAGCAGCTTCACCTGATCCTGTTCGCTTCCCTTCCTACCACATCGATATCTAATTTTCATGTCCTTCCTGCGGTTGATATCACGGAATTGATATTTATTAAAAATAAATAAAGTTTTTAATTTTTCAAAATTCAAAAATTATTTCACTGTAATACTGATAACGGTGATAAAGAGAGAGAAAGAGAAGGAATAGCGTTTCATTTCCGGAATTTAGTCTGAAAAAACTTCTGGTCGGTTCCTGGAATCCGTTCCTGGCATTTAATGGCCAAAATCACGATAGGGATATTTTGAGTCAGCAAAAATCACCAAAATTCACCTTGATTCATGTTAAAATCGTCGAATAGATTCATTAATCGGGTTTTGAAATCGAAATTTCAAACCGTGAAATTCTTCTACAGGAAAATAGTCAAGGAAATGGAGAGATTAATAGTTCAACTAATTCACTATACCATACGTGGATGGCGGGGGGGGGGAGGGGAAGAGGAAGTATTTTTTTACTGTTGTTTCGTCACTGTGTGGTAAAAAACAATAACTATCGAGAGTCTATGATTTGGCGGATAAAATGTTGTAATGAAAGATTTCAATACAAACACACAGCAAACAAGAGCGTACACAGCACACAAACCGGCGGAAAAACCGACAAATAAACAAATAAATGAAGCACAAAGAAGAAGAAGAAAAAAGAAACAAAAGCATAAAAACAATCACAACAACAAATTCACATACACACATATAAACAATTGAGGGCAACAGAAACGAGAAGCCAAAAACTAATACATACAAACACAATACATGAGTGCAACAAAAACAACTTTCTATTTCATGTGGACTTGCAGCAGTTGTTGGAGAAAAAGGATGACAATAACAACAAAGAAAAACAAAAACTATTTTCACTTTTCTGTTTCTGTACGAATATAAAAGCAACAACAAGAATTACAACATAAAACAACAAACACAACAAACAACTAAACGTGCATGACCCAGTTTGTGGAATGTTGAGTTGTGGAGACGGCGCTGAGGGAGTGAAAGAGAAGACTGGCAACGGCAAATTGTGTGCAAAAAATGCACACGTTATAAGCACGTAGAGAGTAGAACCGTGACTTTGTTTTCCAATTAAATTCAAAGCGAAAAGGACATCCGCCGCGAATGGAACGAGTTACTTTATGAGCGAGACCTGGTTACACAAACGACAACAATAACAATAACAAAACAATAGCAAAAAAAAGGAACCGCCACCATCACCACCAACGACAAGTGCAGCAGTAATAAGAGCAACAAAAACAACAGCAACAACAGCAACATTAACATCAAAAAAGCCAAGAAATACTATAACAAAAATGTAGAATTTATAGAAAGGTCTAATGGTGGGTAGATAACGCCCATTATTTTCTAGGGGAATCGTATTTATACTCCATACAACTTGTGTATTTATCTGTATTTATTCAAGGTAATCTATTCAACATAACTGTGAAGAACTCAAAGTAACCTTTATAGAATTATGTGAAAATGCACACATTACGCCTATAATTGGCATTCCATACTTAATAATAACATTAGAACATCGTCTACTATATGGTACACTATATACTACTATTTATAGATGGTCATTCATTCCTCCTTCGCTTGTATATTGTATATAATTAACTAGAATCAAAAAGGAAATCTTTTATAAGTATAAATTTTGTAAATTCTACACTGCCTTCGTTTGAAAACATACCGTTATTTAAGTACCTGTTCTCCTCTAACCTCATAAAGGAGATGTGAACAAAAAAGCCTTTTCAGTCCTCTCTGGGTTTTAGTCCCTGAAATGCGACTGCGTCGGTCCATTTAAAATTTTTCCTGTTCACTGAGTAAATGATTAAAGTAATCCTTCCTCTTTTGGATTTCAGTTTTTTTTTCTTAGTTTTTTTCGTGTTTATTTATGTTATTTATGTTGTTTTTGTTTTTAATCGACATTAATTTGTCTCACCTGAGTGAACTTTGAGCCATAAAATAATTTGGAGTACAGGGTTGACTTTTTTCATTTATGAAGAAAAAATGGTAGCTGTTGTTGTTGTTCTTGCTGTTATTGCAAGTGTTGTTGTTGGTTGTTTTAGTGTTTTTGTGAGCTATTTAGACCGCTGTTTATGCTTTTATGCATCTAAATTAAGGAAAAACTGGCGATAGAGGAAGGGAAAGAAGGTGAGAGGAAGGGAAAGAGAAAGAAGAAGAGTGAATATATATAGATAGAGGTTCCATAGAGAGCGCATTTCCAGGACTAAAGAAATCGTTGAAACTCAAAGCTGATGACTAAAATTAGTCAAGCGAGTTTAGAAAGTTGCCTGTTTTCCTGTTTATCCAACCAGCGATTGTCCATAATTTGTCATTGTTGTAGGTTTTGCTTTGTTTTGTTGGTTTATTTGTGCTGAAAATGCAAATATTTCACTTTACAATTATACTAATTATACTGTATACAATAATATATACTTTTATATAATAAGATATTGTATTTCCTCTCTTCGCTGTTTATTCAATGCTCTTGAAAGTTCTCTCTTCGCAGATTATTTTAAATAAGCACCGGAGACACACAGCTGAGAGTATTTTTTGTTGTTATTGCTTTTTTCCATAAGTGTCTGTGCTCTTTTTTATGCTGAAAAATCATACGAGAACAGCTGTGCACCATTTTATGAGAAACGCACACTGATATTCACACAACATGCATGACTGACTCACACCAACAAAGTGCATGTATCTCCGTCTGTCTGTGAGAGTGGGCGTGGTTGTGTGAGTGGCTTTTCGAATGCGAATGCGAGGCTTCACTTTTTAGCTTCAACTCCTACAGAAGCACAGTGGGGAGGGCGGCAAGAAGGGTGGATGAGCGGAAGGAAGGAAGGACGGAAGGAAGGAAAGCGGAAATGCTCATCAGAAACATCATAGTCACATATGGTGTACTATGTGTGTGTGCATCAGTGTGTGTGTGTGTGGCATTGATAGCAGTTGATGCTGCTATCACAAGCGTCATCATCGGCATGATCATAAGTCTCATCTTCATCATGATTAGCTTTATGCCCAGACTCAGATTTAACGTCTTTAGATTTTATTCTCATCTTCTTTCGCTTTTCTGATTCTAAAGCTAAACTTCGCCGGAATCAGCATCATCATCATCTAACATCTTCCATCATCTCTACTTTCTAAACACAATAATCATTTTCAGCTTCTTTATCATCACTCAACTGAATCTTTCCCAGTTTCTTTATCACCAGCATCATTATTCTGAGCATCATCGTTAGCTTCAAAGTCATCATCTTCATAGTCAACACTATCATCATCATCATGGTGATGTACCTCGCCATCCGTCCTTTTTCCTTTGCATCGCCACTCGTCTTGTCATCGTCATCAGGACGACAGGCTTCTTGTCCTCGGCTTCACTTTAATATTAGCGTCTTCAACTCTTGTCGCTGATGTCTTTTTACATCCTTCTAAATTGAAATAACTTTGCTTTAAGAATGTTTCTTGAACTCCGCCTTCAGCTCAGACACAAGTTCTCAACTACAAGATGTTTAAATTAAGCTTATAACGGCAAATCATTTTTATCATGCACCTGATGTACCATTTTAGGAGCATATCAAAACGTTACACGACGGAAATCTTTCTCCAGATATTCAAAGGTGATGGAAGAATCATATGTTGGAACATGTTGGAATGATGAACGATAGAATGGAAGATAGAATGGATTATAGAAAGGATCAGACTCTGAGAATGGATGATAGAATGGATGATAGAATGGATGATAGAATGGATGATAGAATGGATGAAAGAATGGATGATAGAATGGATGATAGAATGGAAGATAGAATGGAAGATAGAATGGATTATAGAATGGATCGTAGAATGGATGATAGAATGAATGAAAGAATGGATGATAGAAGGACTGATAGAATGGATTATAGACTGGATGAATAGATTATAGAATGGATGAAAGAATGAATTCTTTAATGTATTGTATTTAATATATATTATTATAAAAGTAATCATGTATCATGTTACACCAAAAATAGATGATGTTGACTTTGATCTTCTTCCTCCTTCATTCATCTAATCACCGCTTTTTGCTTGTCCTCTTGTAGAATGCATTCTCGAGTAAGCTTCTACAAAAAACAGGGTTTATAAGGTTTTCTTATCCGATTTCATCTGTCATCAACATGAAGTCAATATTATTTATAAACAACGAAGAGATCGACCACCACAAGAGACTTTTAAATCATGTGGCAACACTGTTGGGATGATGGTTAAAATTTCAGCAAAAGCTGAAATGCAACGCGGTGAATAAATTCCAAGAGTTTCAACGATGAAACGTCATAAATTGGTATCTAGTAGCTCTGTGTGCACTAGAATGGCACCGAAGAGGGGGGAGGGGGATGTAGTGTCGGTAGCGTATGATTATGAATTCTGTCATCCGATAGGAGGCAATTCGCTTTGTGTGTGTGTGTGAATCTTTCTTGGTGAGTAATCGTGCTCCATTTCGAGTGCACTAAACTAATCCGTTCGTCTCTTCCTCTCACGTCTCTCCATCTCTCTCATTCAAGTAATTAGAGGGTGGCGGGTGCGTATATGGCACATTTTGATGGCTGGTGTTTGCTTTGGAGTACGCCATCATTCGGAGTCTTTAGGGACATTTTAATTAACTCTGCGCCTAGGATGTTGCACGCTAAGAGCATAGCTGAATCGGCTGGTTGCGAAGACCGCTAATGGTGGTTGTTTTTGTTGTTGTTGGTGTTGCTACTTCTGCTGATTGCGAAAACGTTTTGATTTATTGGTTCGCTTTTAGTAGTTGAAGCAGCTGCTCTAGTCACGAGACGAGTCGCTCTGACGTTGCAAAAAGCGTATCTTCAGTGATGGCAACATGTGAATAAATTCGCGTAAAGTTGGAAACACTTCCACACACACACACACACACTCAAATCCCTCATGTGCTCATTTCAAGTAACCACGTAACTCTGCTTAATTTATTTATATGTCCATAGAAACGTTAGGCGTAGAGTTCTTTGAGATGAGGTCTGTTCTGTGTCGCTCTTTCTCTCCGCAGGCTCGGCATCCCTTTCTCTCGAGTTTCATATCACTCTCTCCGTCCGTCCTTCTCTCCTTCTATTCTTCTGTCCTTATCTCCCGATCTCCTCTACTGTTCTGCCCTCCCTTCTTTTGGTTTCTTCGTCTTTCACGCTTCTTCTTCGCTCGCTCTCTCTCTCTGTTTTAATATCGGTCTCTCCTCTTCTGCTCTCCACCACACCATCTGTTATTCTGTTCTCCGCCATTTTTCCCGCCTTCCTTTACACATATGTCTCCCCTTTCATTGGCCCCATCATCTCTCACGCTTTTTTTTGTTCACTTAAGCTCTCTCTCTTTCTCTCTCTGTCTCTCTGTCCTGGATTATTGCGCTCTATCTTTCTTATTCTCTTTACCACTCCTCCTCTTTCTCCGCTCACAGTCCTCTCTCTCTCTCTCTCTCTCTCTCTGAATTCGTGTGTGGTCTCGTGTGTGTGTGGTCCTTTTAACCTTTTGCTAAGTGCAAAGTTCCGGCTGAATAATTAAAAACTTAACGTGTTAGTCGTGTGCTTTTAATGGGATTTTATAGCCGCCTGCCGGAAAGTTTAACAGTGAAACCTCCGTCGTACGTGTGGAGTTGTTGCATCATTAAATTAAATTTTAAGTTTAAACCGAATTCTTTTTTCCTCACTTCCGCGGAGGCTCAGAGATATCACTCTCCTAGGGATAAATAAACGCACAGAAAAAGAGAGAGGAATTTACAGAGAGAGAGAGAGAGAGATGTAGAGAAGAAGAGAGGGACGGATCATATGTGCATAGCTTAAATTATAATGACTCATAAAAACCAATTAAGCGAAGAAGCTTTTATGAGTTTCTTTGGATTAAGACTTCAATAATGAATGTTAATCGTCCTGACAGACTGACGATTCCTTTTATGGTTCTCGAATTCTTCTGACAACGTTTCACTTGAATTATCAACGCCTTAAAAGCAGCTCATGAGAATACTTTTTATTAGAACTCAGAGAAGAGTGACAGAGAGGACGATAGGCAGGACAAGAGATGAAGATAGTGAGTAAGAGAGAAGAAGGAATTTACTCTAAATTCTCATGCATGTCTACAAAATCAGATGAAGGGTGAAAATTAAATAAATTATTTAATTGTGTAAATCAATTAAAATATTACAACTTTATATTATTATTATTATTTATTATTATAATATTTTATTATTTATTATTATTTACTATTATAATATTATTATTATTAAGTAATATAAAGTCCAAAGATGCACACAGAAGCAATTAGTTTTGCTATGAAAGCCAGCGGCGAAAATAGACAAAAACTAACAGAGAAACCCTGAAGGCCTTCCCCCTTTCTTCTGCTTCTTCTTTCCTCTTTTCACACACCTCCAACTAATGAATTAATTTTCACTCCTGCTGCGTCGTAGCTGCTGAAAATAAGGAAACTAAAAAATTATGGGAAAAGAAAATAAAAATAAAACCAGTTGAAGTTTCGCTGTCCAAAAGAGGCAAACTTCCAGTAGAAATGAGCACAAAAAGGGGAAACATTAGGAGGGGAATTCGGGGCGGGAGGCACTCCACAAGCAACTGCGGCACATGAAAAAGCAATGGAGAGCAGAGAGTTGCTTGGAGATGTTGCAGCATCGAAGGAGGAGGGAGAGAGCAGGAGGCAGCATCACATGAATCTTCAGCATGAAGCCTCAGCATGCAAGAAGCAGTTAATTTTAACTTCAGCTTCATTTCAGCGCCACTGAAGCGCCCTCTAAGCAAAAATTAACAAACTAACGAACGTCCAAATAAACGAACGATTCACGGTCGCTGAAATTCTTTGATATTCACCAAAGCATCTTTACTCAGATGCTTTCAGCGGAGAGGAGCGCGTCAGAGTCCGGAGCGCTCCCTCCGCAAAAGGAGCCCTGATCAAATGAAGCCCTCCAGCGGCGGAAAAGTGAAGCAGCTGGCAGCGCTTATTAGCACACAGAGTGTAGAGCTGCTGCTGCTCATGCTGCTTGGCATTGATGCAGCTTTTCTTCATTAAGCCAGGGTCTTGAGGAAGACCCTCTTGTTGTTATTGTAGTTATTGTTGTTGATTCACAGATGTTGCTTGCTTTGCGTTTTCTATTATATAAAATAGAAGCAGACGAAATTAGGACTGGAAACGGGGAAAATTTAAAACTATAACAGCAACAAAGACTTTAAGCAAAACTGTTATGTCAAGAAACGGCTTCTGTAGTGACTCTTCTCCTCTCCTCCATACGTCCTTTCTTCGATTCAACTCTTCTTCTTTGTCAACTCTTCTCTTGTCTGTCAACAACCTTGAGCTCTTTATTTTAGTTTTCATTGCTGTTGCTTTTGGTGCTCTTTTCTGAGCTTTTCAGATGCTTTTCGCCCCTCTTCATCACACTCTCTCGCCGAATCGCTTTCTGCTTTTCTTGTTGTTCTTTGTTGCATTCATTCATTTTAAATTCGAATTCGATTTCCGATTTCATTACATTGAAATGCAATGAAGATGTTGCTTCGTTCCTTCCTTTTGTTTGTTTTTCCTTTTTCGAGTATTTCTGGAATCACGAATCTTTGCCATTGAATGAAATTCAAAGCGTGTCCTCTGTTTATGGTACTGGCGTGTGTGACGCGGGCTTGGAGGCTTCTGCCCCCATAACAACACAATTAAAACCGAAAACAAAAATAACAGCAGACAACAAAAATAATAACAACAAAACTAACAACAACAACATGCAAAAGTAGCAATAAAAAAGTTAAAAGCTATTCTTAAACCCTGAGAGCGAAACACAACTCTATCGTCGTCCTCGTCCTCGTCGTTGTCGTCATCAGCGTCCTCGGTTTTAACGGCTCAATCAGAATGGGAATAGCGAGCATACTCTGTGTGTGTTGACAGCCACGTTTAATGTCATTATAACTTCGGCATGACTTGGCACATATCCAAAGTGATGCCAAAGTGGCGGAAATGGATACCGAGATACCGAGATGATGTTTGCAGAACATACAGATTGTGAATAAAAACGACATTGAGTCGGTTGGATGAGTGTGGCAACGCCTCTATTTTCGGAATCGATTTTTTGTGTAGTTCTTTTACGATCCTGCTTCGAAGAGTGGTGTTCTTATTTTAAGCTAGAAATTTGAACTTTAAGACTTGTATAAGAATCACAATTACTTAGCTTAATGTAGTGAAGTAGGAAATCCTTAAAAGATGGGAATCAAAGTGAAATCCACACTCAAATTCTCTCGAAAGTTATATCGAAAAGTGATACATTAATTAATATAACTTAAAGAATACAGAAAGTAAGGATAAAGAAAGTTTTGTGACTTATACAAGGTCATCTGGACATTGAAATATGATTATTTTCTTATTTAAAAAAATTTGTATTGAAAGGCACTTCAGTGTTGAACATACATTTATGTATATTAACACTTCAAGAAATTTTCATAATTATTACACTTTTACAATTTGTCAACAGATTTTCACACGATCGCGTATACTAAAATCGTATACAGAATCGTAAACAGAATCGTACACGGAATCGTACACAGAATCGTACACAGAATCGTACACCGAATCGTACACTGAATCGTACACCAAATTATAACCGAATCGTACACAGCTTCGTACACAGAATCATACGCCGGATCGTACACGGAATCGTACACAGAATCGTGCACGGAATCGTACACAGAATCGTACACAGAATCGTACACAGAATCCTACACCGAATCGTACACAGAATCGTGCTCGGAATCGTACACGGAATCGTACACAGAATCGTACACGGAATCGTACACAGAATCGTACACCGAATCGTACACTGAATCGTACACCAAATTATAACCGAATCGTACACAGCTTCGTACACAGAATCATACGCCGGATCGTATACGGAATCGTACACAGAATCGTGCACGGAATCGTACACCGAATCGTGCACAGAATCGTACACCGAATCGTACACAGAATCGTACATAAAGTCATGTTGATTTTCGTCTTTAATTATTATTTTATTATTATTTACTTCACAAATACAGTATTTTACATTAATTGTTGTGATTCTAAAGCTAAGCTTGTACAAATACTCATACAGATGAACCCATACCCACATATGTACTATACAATACATACATAAACAATACTTGCCACATCAATATTTGCCATGTTCTTTTCTTAATTGGATATTAATAGAAACGTTTGTCGTTGATAGGTTTTTGTAACCGAAAACTGTCATATGCCGTTGTTGCCTTTTTTTTTATCATGTGTATTTTTATTTATTTTAGTTTATTTGCGGTTTGGTCCTGTCTTTGGCGTATTTGTGGTCTACATACTTTGGTGGTGTTCTTGTGATTGTTGTTGTTGTTATCATAGTTGTTGTCCTTATTTTATACTGATTCCTGAAAGTGTTTTTAGTAAATTTTTTTATGTCTTGCGGTAACACTTACAAATATGTGCATTTTAGTATGTTCGACAGTGCGTTTATACTTGTGTGTGTGTGTGTGTCTGTCCGTTTAATGAAATGAAAATGTACTCTTTTCCTTCTACTTCTCGCTCTATTTTCTCCTCCGTTTGCTTATTTGATTTCACTTTAATTGGCTTCGTTGATGGTAGAATTTGTACTTCTGCGGTTTCGTTGGTTTGTGACGCGTTCGCGCGCTACACCAGGAAAAGTTTGTGTAGTTGTATTTCTATAATCATGCTGTTGTTGTTTTCGTATTGGCTTTTTTTGGCAATTTTTGTTCTCCTTCTTCTACTGGAATTTTTAATTGGCATAGAAAATGCTACATTTGACTATAAATTAGTTCCTATGAATTTAAAAAATAAATAAAAACGAAAAAAAGAGAGATGGAGAGAGAGAACGACAGAGTAAGAGACAAAGGGAGAGAGAGAGAGAGCGGAGAAAAACTCATTATTTTTTTCATACATTTTTCTTGGTTGTTTGTTTGCATTTTTTTTGTACTGAAAGAATTTTATTTAATTTTCTTTTGATATTTTATTTAATTATAAAGAACCACAATCACTTTGCACGTGCACAAAATAAAGTAATAATAATAAATAAAAAAAACAACCTGGTTTGCATGGTGCACTCGGGCGTATGATGAACATTAATTAGCTTGGAGCACTTTTTATAACCCAAATAATATTAAAGCTATGTACTAATGGGGTAAAATGTTCATAATTATAGTACAATTTAATTGTTGGTCAAACTTAATAAACTCGATTCGCAAAGATGGATGCATCACTTCCGGTTGATCTCATCGCTGTGCTTAACGTAGGTTAAAAGTTAAGTTCATGAAAATGAATCCATTTCATCATAGCGATTATTTTTAATTGCGTGTTTTATTGGTGTGTTCTTTCATGATTTGAAATCGTATTCCAAAAAATAAATTTAGTTTTCTATGAATTTTTAATTTTTTTCCTAATAAAAGCGAAATTGCATTGAACTCTATTCAAATATGAGTAATTTGAGGATTTTAGATTTTCCGCCTGTGAATTTAATTGTAGGCGAATCGTTTTGGGAACTGCGAAATTATTTACAGCTAAAGCGACCGCTCAACGAACCTTCCACAAACGCACATCCACAACCTCCAGTTTCCCTACCCGGGCCCCTTCCCTTCACTACTTTTTGCTTGTTGGCGAATCGTTCGAGTTCGTGCCATTATTTGACGTAAATCCGGGCACATTATAGCAATTAAATCGCTGGAAATGCATTACTATTGCGAAATATCCATGGACAAAATACTGAAATGTCGAATTTAATTCTATTAAAATCTAATTTTATTCTTAGCACAGTAAATTCAATGTTTATTAAATTAGTATTTAGATTTAGATTTGCAATGAATGGAATTAAGTCGAAAATCGTATTAAAGTATTAATATATACATATGGATGTGTTTATTTATATGTGTATGTATGTGTATATATATGTACTACGTGCACATGTATAGAATGAAATCGTCTATATCAATAACTCGATAAATAGTAAAACAGAAATCTGAACACGTGCTGAATGCATCGAAAATTAAGTAACAATTAAATCTAATGTCGTATTTTCAATTTATTTCCATCCTGGTGAAAAAATGCTCTTATTTAATTAAACTAATAATAGTAATAAATAAAAACCACACACAAGAACGTGTAATAGTGAAATTACACAGATTATAAACGTATTAAATAATATTGATTAAAAAAAACTATTTTCGGTTTACATTTAATAATTTATCGCTTTTATTAAATGAAAACAAATATGAAAGAAAAGAATACATTAAATAACTTAAATACTACAGTAAATGAAGAAAAATAAGAACAAGTAAAATTTTAGAAAAATACAGAAATTAAGAAAACAACAATTAATGAATTTTCAAGTCTTAAATTAATTACAATATTTTCGAAACAGCACTTAATTAAGAAAAATAATAATTTTGAATTTATTTTAGAAAAGAATTGTTTCCCCTTCCTTTTTTTCGTCCTGTTTGCAATTAATTCTCATGTCCTATTTCCAATATAAGCCCCCAACACCCTCCCCGACCCTGAAACCTTTCGCTAAAACTTCCCGACTTTAAGTAGGCGAAACTTAGTTTTACTTTATTTGACTCCTTTAGTTTCTCACTTCTTTTTCATTTCTTTTAACTTCTCTAAGTTTAGTGAAGTTTTTAGCTTGTGTTTTAGAAGCGGTGCAGGAAACTTTCAGCTTTCATTAGAGCCAACGCAAAGTAAGCAGCGTGTCACTTTACGCTACGCTCCGGCATGCATGACTTATTTGTTGTTTCTCACCGATTGTCACACGAACGTGGTGAGAGTGAGGGGGACGATGGAAACAGGAGGGGGGAGCAGGAAGTGTCAGTTCGAAAGTCAGAAGAGTGTCGGATGAAAGTTGAGGGTTGCGACTTGAGGGCAACCACAACGCTGTTCGGTTGTGGTTACCGTTATTTTCGGTGGCTTCAAAGACGCAGCAAGAAAATTGAAATACTGATTATAAATTTCTTGTTGAAATTAATTGAAAACATTTGAAAGAAGAGGGACTTATTTTTGCTGCTACAATGAAAGTTGCCAAGAAAGGGAACGAAATTTTTGAGCAATTATTTGAGGATCTTCGTTGTGAGTTGGTGAGGGGTGGGGAGGAGGAGGAGAGGGAAGAGAAGAGGCTGTTTATTCGGTGGGTTGTTTAAAGTCTTAACTCAGACTAAAGTTTCAATCTTTCGATTGGGGTTTAAGTTTTCTTAAGTCTGTCGCAATCACGCAATCTTTACGCAAAGAATTTGTTGAGGTTTTTCTTTCAGTTGTGGCTTTCTTGCACTTTGTTATATTTACGTTTTATTAAATTCAATGCAATTGAAATTAGAATGAAGTAAAATCATTTCAATTGCTTTGAACTGAAAGAGTTGTGATTTTCTAAACATTTTCAGCAGTTTATATTGTTTGAAGTGCATTAATAGATATTGAAAGTGCATTGATAGACATTGAAAGTGCATTAATAGTCATTGAAAGTGCATTAATAGTCAATTTAATGCGTTTTAAAGGCATTAATAGTCAAGGACTTTCTAAAATGTTGCAATTCTCGTTTATTAAGTTTCACTTAACAGTTGAATTCAGTTATAGTAACAAGTTTCTGGCTGAAAAACCGAAAACAAGGCTGAGACCAACTTCGGGTCCTTCCACTAAAGAAACTCCTTAAAGAAAAGGACACAGAGCATCTCTGTGTCACTGACACTCTCTAGCCTCAGTATCTCCTCCTTTGAAACATTCGAGCGAACCTTTTCTCTCAGGTGAAAATCTTGAATCCATTTTAATTTATTTAGTGTCTGGCCCAAAAACAGATTTAATTATAAACTTGGAATACTTTTAAATGAACACAGAAACTCTCTCTTCGCTTCGGCTGTCTCTTTCTCCACCACTCTCTCTCTCACTTTCTCTCTCTCCCACATTATAACTGGGTCATGGAGTCACCATGACGTATGCGTAACTTTTAATACTCTTGTCGACTGTTGGTGACATAAAATCTCATTTTAAAATAAAAAAAAACGAAAATGCTTCTCACGCGATTTCATTTAAATCTTTTGTAAAATCAAAAATTACATTCATAAAAAAATTATTGATCGAAGTGTTAAAAAAACTGAAAAAAGTAGACAACAAAAAAATGCAATTTTTGGCACAAGAACTCAAAGAATTGTGAAATGTTTTTTATAATGGTTAAAAAAAATGCCAACCCGCCGCAGCCGTAATGTTCTTCATGCTATTTCATAAATTCACACGAATGCACAAATTTTCACGTACGTACACACACTCACAGACACATATAAACATACACACACAAACACATATTCACATGTACGCTCACCAACACGGAAAAGCAATTTCATTTGAAATTTTCCAACAATGATGGCAATTTTTAAATTAAATACCAACAAAAAAACGGCGGAGTGAGCTTCCCAGCTTACACACGCTCTCACAAACCCTCACACCAACTCACACACGGTCTTATTCATAGACATACATACACATATTTACACTATACAAAACTTCAGTGATGATTGTAACTACAGAGCGGAAAAATATTGCAAAAATATACAAAAAAACATGAAAAAAGAAGAAAAAAACATGGCAAAACCAAAAAAAAAAGAAGACCTGAAACTTAAATAAATTTGAACTAAAAGCATTTTAATGGTTCTCCAAATTCACTGTAAATCCGCAAACTTTTCAGCAAATACTGTAGGTAGACCTCCCACTTCACCGCCCACCGACGTCCCCCTTCCCGTCAATCAACAACCTTCCCTTCTAGCAACCGCAAGCCTCCCACCCCCTCCCACCCCCTCCCCCCATCAGACCACAGAATATGAAATGCTAAAAAAAGTAACTTGTGCGTAGAAGAAGAAAATAAACCAAAAAAAAATGTTAAAAAAAAACAGGAACGAAGAAGTTTTCCAAAGAAATTCAACTTTAGTTAAATTGTGGCAAGTTTGTGAATGCGTAAGTTTTTAAGTTTTACCAGAAGCTGTGAAATTTGAGGGGAGGAACGAACAATTCGAGTTTATCGTGAACTTGGGAATATGACGGTCTATAGTATGTGTGTGTGTATGTGTGTGTTTGTGTGTAAAATGTAAAAAATGTAAAATGTTTTCAATGCGTACAACGCCATCAACGCATTTGCGCTGTGTGGGTAGCAGCTGCTGTCGCGGTACACGTAACGATGACAAGTAACGGTAGATGCCACACAAAACGGAAGTGGGGAAAACGAAAAAACAACAACAACGATGCAGATTAAAAATGGCAACAGGAACAAAATGACGACTTCTCTCTCGTAGTTCCTTTCAGTCTTTCTTCTTAGTCGATTTTTTGGTCGTCACTTAACGGATGTCCTCCTCATTGCCCTCCACCTCGTCTTCCTCCTCCTCGTGCTCTTCCTCCTCCTCCACCTCCTTCTCCATCTCCTTCGCTTTCTCTCGACTGACGAATGGTCGGTTTGTCTCCGTGCTCGGTTCCGCTGCGTCGCCCGTGAAGAGCTCCGGTGCAGGGGATCTGGTGAACCGCGCCGTTGAAAAATTCAACAAAGTCATCGCTTGGAGGTCTCCTGGGCTGCCGGGATATCCGCCGGGATGTGAGACAAAGTGGAAACCTTGGCAGCACAGCTTTTTGATGTCGTCTCAATTATAAACTTCGCTCAAAGCGATGATAATGAGATGAGATCAACTGATGCTGTTGTTCTTGGTGATGTTTTTCGCTTTCCATTATGTTGCTTTCATTCTGTCTTTTGATAAGCGGAATGAGACGAAAAAAGAATCAGGTTTCCACAAACATGAAGCACTCAGTGAAAAGGAAAGAAGAATGAGAGTAAAGTCAGGTGCGTGTCACGTCATCGCTAATTGGGTATCGGATTACTTGAACACCTCATAAAGATAAAGTTTTTAAATTGCTTATGATACCAAAATGCTTATGATAGTTGGCACACTTATTATCCAAAAATTACTGCGTTTTATTTGTTTTTTTATTTATTTTAAAGAGCTTTTTTAGTCCATTACAATGCTTTTAAAACTATCAACCTACTTTGTTTTAAATTAATTTAGGATTTGAGTTTAATTTGAGTTGTTGCAATATTTACAAAAGTGTTTTTAATGAAGTTAATATTAAATCTTGTTCATGAACACAGTGTGAATTATATCGAGTTTTGCTTCGATATGGATATCCAGTGCTTCACATGGATACGCTACTCCAGTGCTTTTCACACTACACTCCAGCGGCTTTCAAGCTTCGGGAGATTTTTCTTTAGTTTTTTATTTCCTTTTTTAGCTCCTACTCCAACACAACACAACTCATGTGTTGCCACACAATCAGATTAACTTTTTAATAAATAGATTAACCTGTTGTAAATTAAATGTTCCAACTTTGTGACGTCCTTTAAATGGTTTTCTCGCTCATTCTTTCACATTACAATTGTACTTCCCATTTTGCCCTATCTGCCCCTCGCTGTTTTTCGCTTTTTCACCTCCATTTTTATCCCTTTAAAATCCCTTTCATAGAATATTAAAAGCCTTTTTACCAAGTGTCACTTTTAGTACTTTTGTAAATTACACACGACGCTCTCTGAATTCATTGTATTCATTGCATTAAAAAATATTTTTAGCCTGACCTGAATTCTTTTAAATCTACATGAATTATTTGTAAAGCTTTTTGACTGCAGTGAAAATAATTCAAGTTTTTTGTCATGTGTTAAGAAAAAAAATTGCACTAAACCTGTACTCCGATTCCAGAGGATTGTGGACATTATGGAGAAAAATTTGTACCTTTAAAACTTTTATGGTAGCAACTGAAAAATATTGTAGTAGAAAACACAGTAGTAGAAAACATATTAACCGAAAAAATAGTAAAAGAAAGAATTGTATTAGGAGACAAAAGGAAAAGTAATTAATTTAATTAATTAATGCTTTTTAATCGGTAGAAATTTAGGCAAGATCCGTCCAAGTTTTTGAAAAATTTACAAATAAACAAAAAAGAGTGTTTTTAAAAAATAGGCCACTCTTGTGAATGACAGAAACGAGCTGAGGTACAGATAAAAGCATTCGAATTTCTACAAAACAAAACATTTACGAAAACGTACAAATTCTCTCTCCTGACAGATATCCAATACTTTTGACATATTTCTATATACACACATAGGAGTATATTTACACATATTATAACCTCTTCTCCACCTCTTTGTTGCTTTCAAAAAATTGTATAAAAAATCGTCCCAAAACTTTGGTTCTACATTCAATCAATCACCCCTGCCGCCTCCCCCCCCCTCTACACTGCTGCCCTCTGCCCCACAAAAGAAATATAATAGAATTATGATATGCGAGCGTTTATATGTCAAAATTTAGACATCATGCATGAGAGAGCGCTGCAGGAATTCTTGCAGCTGATAGCACCCTTCAGAACTGTAAAACGCAGTAGATTGATGGCGTAGCTTGCTGTCGAGTGTTGCCAACTACGTACTTCCGGGATTATAAAAGGATTATTATGTGAGCTTCAAACTATGAATGATCTTTGGTCTAAACTTTAAGCAACAAGCTTGAAAAATGCATGGAGTTTTTTCATATTTCTTCACTTAAAATAAAGAAGTGCCATGAAGAAATTCTTTAAGGGTAAAAGGGTAACAAGGGACTTCATTTAACTTCTTAAGAACTCTTAAGTCGAAGTCCTTAAGTGTCCTCAAAGAGGTTTCAAAGTCACGTCAGAGACTCAATAAAATTTCATGAATGTTTCAAGGATCAGGGTTAAAATCGGAAGAGACTAAATTAAGGCTTAATGAGAAAAGGATCGTAAACAACTTTTCATTTGACTCTATAAGGACTCTTAAGGATTCCGCGGTGTGTCTGAGAGAGAGAGCCTTCTTTGATGAATATTTAATGAAACTCTAGAAAAGTTCCTTTCCTTTAAAAGATGTCTTTGTTGTGCTTACAGTGGCACATTTTTTAATACCTTTTAATACAACCTCTTAACAATTCCTGTGCGGATGAGTTCATGCAGAAAAGGAGAAAAACAAATACAGAGAAAAGGAAGAAATGTAAACCAATAACAACTTATAACTGCAAATATTAAAGAATTTTCTTGCTGACAACGTAACTGTGACAAGTTTGCGCATTTTTCAGCATCACAATTTATTTCTTCTTTCTTCTTTCTTCTTCTTTACTCTGTTCGTATTGTTGTTCGCTTAACCTGCATTTTGTTGTTGTTATTCTGTTGGTCCTTTTAATGGTAACTATTCTCTTCGCTCGTGTTGTTGTTGTTGCTACCACTGTTGTTGCAATTTTTACTGCAGCGTTAAAAGATTTTTATGCTGCTTCTTCTTCTCCTTTTATTCGCGTTCAGCGAGAAACGGAATGCGTGTCTGTACATCGAAATGAAGCCAGATAAAATGGAAATCAGGCCTGGTGGACTACTGAAAGAGAGAGACACACACGGGAGAGGGAGAGAGAGAGGGAGGGAGAGAGGAGGATGCGGTGTACCGATTGCTGCCGGGGTTCGTGGTTTCTTAAATGCAAAAATGGTAACCAGGTGAAAAAAGCACGCTGGTCGCAGGTTGCACTGAAAATTATGAGTGTTTCTCTGTTGTGGTTGAGCCACATATGAGTCTGTGTGTGTATGTGTGTATGTGTTTGTGTGTGCATATTTGTGAGTGACATATCGCGGTGAAAAGCAGTGCAGATGCTTGTCATACACTCTCTACTGTTGATCTTTTTTTATATCCTCGAAAACATAACCAATGCATGTCCTAAATTTACTCTTTCTTCTTAAAGCTCTCTTTCTCTCACTCACTCTTTGAAAATGTTCACGATTTCCAATAAATAATTTATATCAACTCAATTTTTAATTTTTTATAATATTTCTTTAATATTTTATTTGTTATGCTATGTTTTAGAATTATATACATTAATTCAGAGGCAATGAGAGAGAGAATGAGACAGAAATATAGCGAGGATAACGATGAGAATGAGAAAATAATGAGGTTTTACTTTTTACTGAAACTTACTACGTATTTGTAACTTTGACACAGGTTTTGGGGGTCTTTAAAGAAGAATTTACTACCATGAGTATCTATGCGATAGCTGCTCATGGATGCTGTACCATCGAAAAGTCGAGAAGGAAGGAAAGGAGTAGAAAGAGAAGAAAGACAAACGGACAGAAGGATTCACAAAACGATTAAAATATTGTGCAAAACAGTAACACAGAAGAATAGAGGAGTACTTCAGAGGGTCAGAAGGAGAGGGAGAGAGAGAGCCGCTGAAGAGCGTGAGAGGGAGAGAGTGAGCGATGGACAACGTGAGAGGGAGAGAGAGAGTGCGCCATATCAACACTGTGATCTCTCGAATAGCCAAAAAGCTGCATTTTGACTGCAGTGCGGTATATTAAACAAAAAGGCAGGGAAACGAATTTTTGACCAACCTGAAAACAACCACGTGACAACCACCTGGTGTGTGTGTGTGTGTGTGTGTCTGTGTGTGCTTAATTGTATTTAAGTTACCTTTATTCAAGGATTACTCAAGATTTCCATTATTTTTCTATATAATTTAACTTTCAAGGTCTATAGAGAAATCTTTGAAGTACTTTCGCAGAGTTTTCAGAGCGTGGCGAATTTAATTAAATAAATGAAGAGAAAAACTAAGTTAATGGCACCTGCAAGTGCACAGGAATCACATCACAGCTGCAGTCAAGGGTTTTTATGACCCAGTAAACTCAAGAGAGAGAGAGAGAGATAGAGAGAGAGAGATAGAGAGAGAGAGAGATAGAGAGAGAAATTCATATGAGGCTGGCGAAAAGAAATCTCCAGCGAAAGTTTTGCAAAATTCTGAGATGAAGAAAGTTAAGATAGAGCATTAAATAAATTTACTATATCCAAATGAACACACACACACACAACCACAAAAGAGGGGGAAATAAGGAGGGGGAGAAAGAGAGAGAGACTCGGATGCACGGAAAACAATAAACTATTTCAATGCAGAAACGGTGCTTCACTCAGAGTCGGCGAAAAGCATCAATACACACATAAACACGCTCCACTCATCTCCCTCACGCACTCGTCACACACGATGCTCTGCTCGGCTCAGCTGCATGCAACCTCATGAAAGTTTTTCAATTAAGTGCGCTGTCCTACTTATGCACAGCAGAGCCGAGCGGCGCGGCGAGCGAACGACTGCATCGGAATCCGAATCCGAAGCGAAAATCACGAACAAAACTCAACTAAAATAAAAGCCGAATGCAACGAAAAAAAAAGAATTTAAATTGGTGCGGAAAACTGGTTCCCGTAACCACATGAAATGCTTGCGATGGCAGCTGAGCCTCGGCTCGGCTCGGGTCGGGTCGGGTCGGGTACTCGTTCAGTGCTGCTGCTCGCTGTTGATAGTAGCCTTGGGGCGGCGGCAGAGGGAGGGCGTAGGGCGTGGGCGTGGTAGTTGCAGTGATTCAGTTTTCATTTCGATGAAGCGACGTTGGCATTAAATGAGAAAAGTTATCAGGTCGCCGCCGTCATCATCGTCATCACCGTCGCACGTTTTTGTTGTCATCAGCATCACCATGGCGCGCAATCAGGATGCTTCGAAATAGACTGCTCATTAAACGAGCGAATTTATAAGCGTTTAAGGGGGGGGGGGGGGCGACTATAGACCAACTTGAGCTTTGGCTTGACGAGATACCTTCTGGCATCGTTTTTAATAGCTTCTCCCCATCCAGCGGATCGAAAGAGCGACAATTATTTGCACGCCTCCGGCTGCAAATCTTTCAGGGGACGCAAATCAAACTTCAGCTGAAGTATGAACGAACAAGCGATCAACAGATCGACCGACCGAACGACCGAACGACCGACTTCGAGAGACAAGAGACCCGATACCTTAAAATTGCTTTTCCGCTTCTTAATTGCTTTGGAAATTCATCTCACTTTGGAACTTTCAAGTTATTCAAAGAGCAGTAAAATTTATGATCTGCATGATTTTTATTATTATTATAATATTATTATCAATATTTTTATAGATAAATAAAATATGAATAAATAAATGTTGTGTATCGAAGTTTGTTTTTTTGTTTGCTGTTGTTCTTTGATATTCTGTGGTTTTAATAACAAAAACAAATTAACAACAATATTGACATAAGCAACATTGTATTCTTTGTTCTCAGTGTGGTCGACTAAAAAGTGTAAAAACTGAGAAAAAAACTAAAAAAAAGCACGACAACAAACACGAAAACAAGCAAAAATGAGTTCAACACTCTCCCAACACACGAAACATGATACATGAAACCACAATAATAAAAACAACAAAAAACGGCGCAGAAGGACGGTGAAAAAAATCGCAAAAATAACCAAAAATCGCCAAAATCGCGTTTAAATGTTGTTGACCACAAATAAACTTCAGTTGGAAAACAGTTTATCCATCACTTAGCCAACAAATGAAGCCACACGACGGCAGACACACATGCACACATGCACACACACACCCACACAAAGCCATAGCCACGTACGCACATACAAACTGACTCTAAGCATGCGGTGAACAAAAGCATCGAACCGAATCCATCAAATGTATCGAACCATCCAGCGAATCATTCAACCAAACAACCATCCAATCATCGAACCATCCAATCATCGAACCATCCAAGCTTCACACAACACAAACTCAAACAAACCAACCCACACTCGCATACATAAATAGCAATACACATGCACATATTTACAGGCACAGACACATACACACGCAACACATTCATGTTTGGAATTTTCAACATGTTCACAAATGATGGTGCAAAAATGTTGTAAATAAATGCATCTAAATTCAAACACGGCATATTTCGGTGTTCATAATTTTAATTTCCGTTCATCTCTCTCTCTCTCTCTCTCTCTCTCTCTTTCTATCCCTTTAATCTCGCTCTGCCATTAAAGCACTCTTTTATCGTTATCATTGCTGAAGTTGTTTGTATTTCATATTTTCTCTTTATTTTTGTTTCCTACACATTGTTTATTATGATGTACTTGTATTCATGTTTTTGTTCTTGTAGTAGTTGTTCTTGTTCTTCTTTCTGTTTTTGTTTCACTCACAAAATGGCATCACGTTTCAGCTGTTTCATTAAATGTCGGTTATGCAGTGCACGTTGTTGTCACCGTACATGGTTGTCAACGCTGTGAGAAAAACGAAACAACAACAAGAATGAAAGAAAGAAATTCTCAAGTAGATCGCGCATTTGATGGAGATGTTTAAGTAGTTGTAATTTTTGTTGTTGCATCTCTCTCTCTCTCCATCTCTATCTCTCTCTCTCTATCTCTCTCTCGTATAACTCTTACGTAATTCATTATATAATGTTGACGTTTTTAGTGCTGCTCATCGCTGCTGTGAACGAACGGGAAAGAGCAACAGTTGTCAAGTGGAACTCAATACAGATCCACCGTTACGTGGAGAGAGAGAGACAGATGGAGTGAGAGCGACAGAGGGGATCGTGGAGCGAGTTTAATTGGCCTGTCAGGAAGTTTATTTAATTTCCGCCTAAAATTCAACACGTCAACAGTACAGAAGCTACTCCAGTGCTTCAAATGATGGTTGGATGGTTGTTAGGTTGTTTGGTTGACTGATTTGGGGATTGCATCCGTCTTTCTTCATTTTCCTATCGCCTCTCGCAGTTTGTCTCTCTCTGTTGTTTGTTGATAGCTTATTTACAGTTAGCTACTTTTTCAATTTTGACATTTTAATTCCAAAATACGTGGCATGTGAAGATTTGCGATCCGTTGAAGGAATTCACTCAGCCAGTCACTCATTCACTCATTCATTCGTTGGCTCGTTCATTCATTCTTGTCACTTCATGCGGAGTGATCTGTGAGCGCGCTTCTGTTTGTTGGATGGATTCATGCATGAACACAGCAGCTGCTTCTTCGCGATGATGTCCTTGTTTCTTCTTCTTTTCCCATACACTGCAGAAATATTTCCTTTCGAACACTTGAAGTATTTACGTTTGATTGAAGAATTTTTATTCTCTTCTCTTCTCTTCTCCTCGCCTCGATTCGACTCTTCTTCTTCTTCTGGTAGTTTTCTTTCTTCGAGTGTAAAACTTTAAACATTATGAAGCAAGATTTAAAGGGTTTTCTTTGCAGTGTCGTCATCTAAATACAAAAACCGTGTTTGTTTCTGTTGGTTGCTGGGTTTTTTACTCTTTTTTGTTGTTTCTCTTTAACTGCACACAACATGGTTGGTGCATTTTATGAGCTCCATTTTTTTACTGCTTGTTATAAATTTCTCTGTTTGTGTTGCTGTTGTTTTTCTTGTTGCACGCTTTCAATCAGCGGCTACAAACCAAGCACACTTAAGCACATCACATGACATGCGATTTTAACAATTTAATGCGTTTTTTCAGCCACTTGTTTGTTTTTTCGGGGCCTTTTTTATTCACTGTTCTTTTGTCGTTGTCAGTTTTTATTTGCTTGTTTCGTTGGTTGGTTGTTTCTAAACAACAGACTAGACTCAGTTGACCCACTCAAAAACACACACACACACACACACACACACAAGGATTTATTATTATTGCTGTTGTGTTTGTTTTGCTGTTGTTGTTACTGTTCTATGGACAATAGTTCCAACCGTTACAGTTGTTGTTGCTGTTGTTGGCATAACGAAATTGTTGTCGTACGACTGGTTGTTGTTGTATACGAAGTTCATACGAAGTGTTAGAAGAGGACATTCGCTATAAAATTCTGGGAAAAAACAAGTGTAGTAGAAACGATACGAGACAACAACGAAATGTAACGAGAAGGAGAGACAGAAATGAAGAGAGGAGGAGAGAAGCATCTGTTTATTTAGACACTGATTCTTGACGCGCTTTTAAGCTTCTTCCTTCGGATGTTTTTCCAGCTGCTTCGAAATGAATGTCATTTTTTGTGCGTTCGACTTCTCAACTTATTGACACTCGACTCTGCACAACTTGAAGAATGACGTTGACTGGACTCCAAAAGACTGGAAGATTTAAAAAAGAAGAAATCTAAATCTATATAGATTTCCTAATAAAAAATCTATATAGAATAGTTAAGCTTTCAAACAAAAGTATTGAAAAGCGCTGTATAGTTTCTTTTACCTCTTCTTCCCTCACCTACCCAACCCCCTTGCCATCAAACAGTCAAAGTGTATGAAGTCTTAAATGATTGATTGGCTGAATAACTGATAAATATCGATCCATCATCATCATCTCCATCATCATCATCTCCATCATCATCATCTACTTCATTGATTCTCTTTTATAATCACAAAGTCAATCGCAGCAAGTAATTGAATCGCAATGATTGAATGAATGATTGATTAAATGAATTTAAATGCTTCTTCAAATGTTGAAGTGTGGAACTCAAAAATTCCTTTCATTCATAATCACCTTTTCTCCTTTTCCTCATTCATTGTTTTCATGTACAATATAAATGAAAGCCATTAAATTCTGCACTCCGCATTCACAGCATAATTTTTATTTTAGCAGCATAAAAACAGCTTCGCATTTATTCATTTTATCATTGTTGATGCAGCGGTTTAATTAAATTTCCCTCTTCTAAAATTTATTGGCTAGTTTTGAGTGGAAATCGCACTGAAATGCAGATGAAAGGCTTTTCTATGGTATACGAATATGAGATGAGTGCGATAGATGTTTTAGGAGAGGGAGAAAGGGTGAAAGAGAGGGTGTGAGAGGGTAAAAGAGAGGGTGTGAGAGGGAGAAGGAGAGATAGAGAGAGAGAGAGAGGGAGAAGGGCGAGAGACAGACAGGGAGACAGAATAGAAGAGTAGAGCTCATAGAAGCAGTACAGAGTAGAGAAAAATTCCTTCATTTATTGTATCCATGTAATCTATTATAATATGTCTATAACAATCTTTCGGCAGAACCTGCTACTATTTATAAATCAAAGTTAAAAAGAGAAGCGTCATTTTGTCATTTCGCTTGAAGTCCTTTTTAACACATTTCTTTCGGACATGACTATAAACAGACTATTATATCAGTTCCTGCTGTAATCTTATCTATACTCAGTTTTTAATATTCCATTGTTAATTTTTACTAGATCTTTATATAAATTTAATAACCGCATAAAGTATTGCTTCTGAATGAGGAAGTAAGTAGAAAAGAGAATTCTTAAGGAACACAACCTGTTTAGAATCACAACCTCCTAACAAGCTATTAAGAACTGTTTAGAACATATTTAGACCCTATTTAGACCCTATTTAGAGCCCATTTTTAACCCATTTATAAGGCGTTTGTAGACAATAATGCACATCAAATTCTGAATGTCAAATGAAGCGGTCCCTTTAACACCTTTTCGGAAACTAGTGATGTAAATAAACGTTTTATGTTCGATTTACTCGTATAATGTTCCTAAAATCACTGGTTTTGTTATTCGAAACTTTTCTCACCTGACATGTGATGATATCCGTACCTGAACCCGGTTTAACAACAACATTTAGCATTAAGCATTTATATTTTCATTATATTTCCTTTCAGTTCGCGTCATTATCCTGTATTCAGTCTTCTCTTTGCTTATCCTTTCTCAGGATTTTTTCATACCGTTTAAATCCGTTTATTATCTAAAAAATTAGAATCTTTTTTATTTTTCATGTTTGTTAGTTTGCTTGTAGTTTGTGACGTTTTTCGGTACTACGATTTTTTTTTAGAATATAATTTTATCAGTGGTATCCTTCATTGCATACCAGCGATTAATGTTCCGGTAGAAAGAGTACAAGAAGGAGGGAGAGAGAGAGAGAGAGAGAGAGTCGTAGCTTGAGCTTTAGCTGAGCCCACAAAAAACGGAAAGTGTGAAAGATGTAGAAAAGCGCTTAAGTAGGTGGGAGGCGGAGGGGGGGAGAGGGGAGTTGATGGTTATCGTGATGGGTGGGTCGATGTGTAGGCGAGAAAGCATTAAAAATACATTTTTATTAGATTAGCCTCAGGCAGTTTTCGACGAACTGACATACGAACCACAGGAATCTACGTTTTTTAGATAATGTAGACTACGTAGTAGAGCAACGATGTAGAGCAACGATGTAGAGCAACGATTTATTGGAAATAATATTTCAAGGATTCCTACAAGGGCTACAAATGCAAATCACGATCCTTTCTTTTTCATACAATGACGTTAGATGGACTTTTAGATGGACCACCATTAAATAGAATATTCAGTGTAGATTTTTTATCTTTATAACCATAAGTTGATTTAAAAAATGTAATACATTTGCCCCAGATATCCATACTTGCCCCATCAATTCACATCATTCATCCTAGATCCATATCCATAGTTTTTTATGGCTTTAGAGTAGGTTTTTGCGGAGTTTTTGTCCGCAGATTTCCTTAAATCACGATAAGTAATTCATTCGATCTCTCTCTCTCTCTCTTTTTCTCTCTGTCTCCTTCAGTCCTCTCTTTTCTTTTTAGTATATTTATAAAGTTATTATAAATTTACGATTTAGTTCTACATTTATATTTATTTTTATTATACATTTACACGATTTACTTTATACTATAGTATATACTTGGACTCAGGATAGTTTTCCTTGGACATTCAACATAATCCAGATAAATTTCTAAAGCTTCTTACTGATTTTTCTCTCTGGTTAAATTTTACTTCGTTATAAGTCTTTTATTGGTTCTTCTCGTCTCTTCGCCTCACTCGTATGTGTTCATATCAAAGTTTTTACTGTTTCCGGATTTTTTTTTTGAATTTTTCTTTCTCATATACTATAAATTTAATTTCAGACAGGTGCAGGTCCACACACACATAAACACTTACTTCAGGATAAGAGAGCAAAAAATCTTTCTTGTCTACTCACTTGTGTCTGTCTCCGGCTCCCGCTCCGTCGTTTTCTCTCTCCTTCTCTGTGCCTCTGTCCGGCGTGGTTTTCACAGACCAGATCCATCCATCCGTTCGTTAGTAGTTCCTTTGTTTTGCGCTACTTCGGTATCTTTCCGGTTGACTGACGGACACGTTGAGCAGCAAATAAAATTGTCTCCAGTGTGATAAAAAGTTGTAGCTTCACAGCAACAAAACACTTGAAGTCCTGCCAACAACAACAGCAACAACAGCTTCCGTGTGGATGTAGAATAACATAGCATCCTGGAGTTTCTCGATTGTGTCCTCGGTGAGGAGCGACTGGAGTGGGGTGGGCGGGTAGTTGGTCGGTTTGGGTGTTGAGGTTGAGGTTCAGCTTGAATAAACTGGTCACAGTGCCGCTGGGCCCACAAGAAATGTCAGATGAGGTTATGTAACAAAAAAATCGACAATTTGCATATCTGTCGGTGTGTTTTTGATAGCATTTCGTTAAAACAACACAATCGATTGATCAAGAAAGAGGAAACTAAAACAAAAAAAAGAAGAAAATACTAGTATATGTTTTTTTCAAAGAAGTTTTTAGAGTTTCGCCTTTTTTTTAACCGGAATACATGCCGGAATTGTTTGTGTCTTGAAATTAATTATCAGAAAATCGATCGGAAGCGAAAGCAATGAAAAAGGATATTTACTAAACATTTTAAGTCGATTTACAATTCTTTCGGCGACCGATCTACAAATGTTTGGAACTGTTTCCGAAATGGGGCAGCTCCAATCTCTGTCGAAATTGATTGTTTCTACAAAAAGCTTTCTGCTTTCACTGTGAAGTAAAATTTAATCATCCAGTGGACTATAAAGCTTCTGCAGTCACAATGTGTCAAAGGTCACAGAAGTACGCACACACACACACTCATGTACGTAGAGGTAGCATTATTTTCACTTGACAAATTGTGGCAAGTAGAACTTCAAGTGTGACACAAGGGACAGAGATTATATAATATATAAAAAAATTAAAACAAAAAAACGATGAAAAACCCGGCATCAAAAGTGAAGCACTACGCAGATTAATAAAGGGCATACTTATGTTATATAACAATAACAACAACAAAAGCAACAACAACATTGCTGGCAACATTACTAGTAACAACACCAAAAACAACAACAGCAGCACACTTAAAGTCAAGCCGCAGGGATACCAACGGCTACATTTTAAAATTAATGTTCTTGAGCCCGATCATAACTCAAGCATGTGGCCACATCTGGGCGTCAGGCCGGAGAGGTGGCAACAATAGCGACTCCATGCAGGCATGTGTGCCAAACCGTTACGCTGGTCACTTTGTAATAAGTTGTTGTTTTTGGTGTTCGTACCTGTTGTTGTTGTTGTTGTTCACTCTTTTTAGTAATGTTAAGTACAGTGCTCGTATCTGAGGAGCTGGAAACGAAAAGAAAAGCGAGAGAGAGAGAAAAAGGAATGAGAAAACTTCCGAGAGGGAGAGAGAATGCGTTATATAATAAATATTGTATAATAAAGAGTGATATGAAAGGGTGACGTGAAAGTGCTGGTGAGAGGAGGGCATGGAGAGGCATTGAAATGAATTAAAAACCCAAACAACCACACAAAGTAAATAAAAATTAAGGCAAACAACTTAGTTGTTAGTTGTTTAAATATTTAAGCACATTACGAAAGTGTTTGCTACTCACTAATGTTGTTCTCCTCACCTTTTATCACATTTTTTTATCGTTTCAGATCGTAACGGTAGCGAGTACCGTTGTACCGAGTTTCCGTGCAGTGAACGAGTGTGAAGAGCATAAATAAATACATACAAGGAACATTTAATGCTGCGAACTTATTAAGCGGAGGGGAAAAAAACGCGACAACAACAACGCCACCAACCGTGATGAGAACAACAACAACAACAACAACGCCGGTTCAGCACGTGACCAATGAAGGCGTGTCAAGCAGCGCTGTTTAAACGCTGTGCACATGACACGCTCGCAGAAGCACCCAACCAACTGAACTAAACTAAAGCCGAATGCCGGCTGAAACAACAACAACAACAACATCAACGTAAATATAACGGTAATATCTTGACAGCTTAAAATGGTACTAACAGGGTTGCCGCGTCACGCGGTGTTGCGAACAGCTTGCGCGAATAGTGAACAACTGAATCACTGAACACAGCGACACGATAGATTGCAAAGGAAGAGAGCGAAGGGAAAACGAAAGACAGAGATAGGGGAAGAAAAAGAGAGGGCGATTGAGAGAGACACGGAGAGGGAGAGAGAAAGAGAGAAGTGATTGCGTGAAACATAGTGAAAAAGGAAGAATTAAAGATTGTAACGCGATTTAGAAGAAAAATATTATTTTTTAAAGCTTTATTACCAGCCATTTAAAGCAACACTACGTTACCTTAAATTAACAGGTAGTAAGGACTTTAGGAACAATAAAAACAACAAAAATAAGAAAAACGACGACGCCATTTCAAAGGATTGCTTAAGGTTTTTTTCAGCATTTGTTTGTAGAATGTAGAAAATGCGGACTACATAAACACCAACAAAAAAATAACTACAACAACAACTACAACAACAACAGCAACTACATCAACCAACAACTACAATAACAACAGAGTCGAGTAACTGCAGAGTTGAGCTTTTAAATAACGTCTGACCCAGAAGCAACAACAACAACAGCAACAACGAAAAATAGCAACACGGTCACCGAGCAGAATATATGCATGAGCTGTTTAACAACAAGAACAACAACGACAGCAATAAAAGGAATAAGAAGAAGAAGAACAACAACGACAACTACACGACAATATGTTGTTGCTGTCAAAGAAGGTGTAAAGCTTGTGCTGTTGCTGAACAAAGTTTTATTAAATTTTTTAATATTATTAAAATGCCAACAATGAGTTTACGGTATTAAGCACAGTAATGCAAATAACAACAACAAAAACCAGAGAATAAAAACTACAAAAGTATAAATAAATAAAATAACAATAACAAGAAAAACAGGAATAATAACAAGAGAAACATAAATAAGAGCGAGAGCAGCAACAACAAGCATAATATATGCGGATATAACAACAAAAACTAATGGAACAACAACATGAATAATAAAAACAACAACAACAACAAGTGAAACGATAAAAGAGTACCAACAACAGCTGAAGCAATTTTCCCCCAAAAGTTGGCAACATTGAACGTGTAGCTGTGGCAGCTGCTCTTTAAAATTGTCAACAACATGACGCAACAACGGGTGCTAATTTTATGGGCCCTCCTGATGTACGCCGGTGAGTAATCTTTTTATAAATTATACGAGTACACCGTTGTTCTTATTATTGTTGTCAAATTATAATAATAATGGCTAAAGTGAAGAGTTTGTATAACTTTGAAGTACTGAAATTAAGACCAAGCCAATCAAAACAACAAATAATACAGATATACGATAGGTCCATAAAATATTCCAAAACTTTGGAAACCTTCCTAACTATTGACGCTGTGACCCTTATATCCCTAAGGAAGTAGAGAAGAAAGTAGGTTAGGAAGGAAAGAAGGAAGGAAGGAAGGATTTTCCAAATAGTATTTACTGAATGTCTGTGAACCTTTGGATAAGTTGTTAGTTTGTCTGTTAGTTTGTCTGTTTGGCCACTCAATATTCAACACAGCGATGTCCTTTCGTAATACAAGTGAGGAAACAGAAATAATTGTATAGCTATTAAGGAATGAACTGAGATGAGAAAAGATGAAGTCGAGAGCAGAGTAAATCCTAAATGGTTTATGGTTACAGCAGTGAATACTGGGAGCTTTTATTTCATTAACAATCTCGAAATTGATATGAAAACCAAATCGAAAACAGAATTCAACACGTTTATAATCTCTCTCATCCACCGCTCTCATCACCTCGCTCTCTCTCTTTCTGCATCTCTCTGATCCTCCTATCCTTTTCCAACAAATCCATGATCCTGATCCGATCCTTATTCGTTCGCGGTTTATTCGTGTCACAATAAAACTTGTCATTATTTTACACAAATCAAATATTGCCTTCATCTGTGTGTCTGTCTATTTATCTGCACATCCGTCCTTCATTCCTCCGAATATCTACCGTTGCAGGTCCCATACTGAAACCCGAAATGAGCAGCAGTTGATATCCTTGTCGTGGCCGTTGTCAACCACGTGACATCATGTCCCTCGTTGCTGCTTCTGTTTTTCCGTACACGACGCTCTGAACAACTGACATTCCAATTATTCTTATCGCATCACTGACACGAGAATATACTATGTATGGAGTGGAATGTATGTGGATATTTACACTTGTATGTGCGTCTGTTTGTCCTACTGTCCTGTAATGCTTACTATCCTTGTCCTGTTTATTCTCCGTATCCCAGCTTTATAGTTTATGAGTTGCTGGCTTTGCTTTGCCGGCTTTCTTAGTTTTTCATTCCTTTTGCAGTGAAGAGATGCGCAACAACATTACTTGTTACCCGTCTTCCCCTACTTCCTCCCATCCATACCCACCTGTCCCCAGTCAGAATCGCCTTTTTAGATCAGCTGCTGATGACTGCTGTCAGACTGCAAATTATACCAGATTCCTTTACCGAGTTCTGAGATCATTTCTCAAATTCTTTTATCTTCTCAAATACGGTTAATGCAAGTGGCACTCCGAGTGCTCCTTTTAATTACGATACACATACACGTATACCGAAAGAGTCCGCTTCGTGCCATGCTCAAGGATGAATAGTTGCATGAGTTCCAGTGCTTTACATTCTTCCGATTCATCCATTTCGCCATTTTCGCATTCGATTAGGCAAGAATTCCTGGGTTCTGGTGGTGCTCTTTCTGTATGCTTCGTTTTCTATTATATTTTCCTAAATTTATCGTCATTCTTTGTACATATATTGTAGTTTAGAAGTCGTATAAGAAGTATTTTTATTAGAGAATAACATTGAAATGAGTCCCAATTAAATGTGTCTAACTTTGGATTAGCAAAAAGGATGAGAATTTGTTTTCTTTTCAGTTTCCTATTTTTCAAATCCTAAATATCCCCTCTAATCACCCTATTTTCACCCACTCTCCCATCTCTCTCTTTCTCGTTCTCTGCATTCATTCTCTGAGCTCATTTTAATCTAATCTTTAAAAGTTTTCAACAGATTTGATTGGACTTTTATGTAGAAATTTGAAAATAATTTAGAAACAAACCATAATTTTGTCTTCCTCTTTCATTCATTTATCCTATATTCAAAAAGTTGACTGATTGAAAACCCTTAAAACCCATTTTTAATCGGACGAGTTCCATCCAATCCTTTGATATACAGCGTGTTTGCATGTTTTGAATCCTCGGTGAAATGTCAACTTTCGGTATTATTGAGGTATACGATAGCGATTTAGATAACGAAGAGTTACCGATGCGATACCATTCAACTACACTCGCAATGATGAGGTATAAAGTCCAAAATAATGAAATTATACTCCGTTATTGAAGTACATTTGAACATTCGAATTCGTTTGTGGTTTCGCTGCTACGATCGCAATAGCAGAAACTTCATTATTTTCGGCTTTTAATGTCAGATACAAACAAAGAGAGAGAGAGAGAAAGAGAGTGCTGGAGAGTGCGAGAGAGAGAGAGAAGAACTTCTATAGGCAATGTACGATGCAGTGTCTCTGAATATTTTGATTATTTGTTTGTCTGCCAAATTTTCGGAGCACATAAAATCAAATGATTTCCTTCGCTTTCATGAGCAGAGCGAGAGTGAGAGCGAGAGAAGAGAGAGAGAGAGAGAGGGAGAGGATAACTTTTGAACTTCGTTAACCCTGTAAACATCATTATGTAAATCGTGTGGATTGTACAGAATAGTTCTCAGAACTGAAGAGTACAGAGAAATAAAGGACAACATTCTAAAGTCAAAAGAACTCAAATTGTCGACAATACAATCGACAATACAATACAATAATATGTATCTATGGGTCCAGGTTGGGTACTTCCAGGAATGTACTGTACTGTAATTAAGACCGATACTACTCACATTGGAAATTCATCCTGAAATTCATTCAATGAAGATGGTGCATTCAAATCGCATTGGATTTCGTTTTCTAATGATGACCAGTTCCGTTTAGACTGACCAGATGTGAAATCTGAGAACGTGTCAACATGGAGCTGACATAAACAGATGGTTATCGAAGATAATGGAAAACACATCATATTGACTAAGTTGCGTGCATCATTTATAAGGAATACTTCAGCTGCAACGTGATATGTTGACAAAGTCGACGATGAACCCACACATCATATTATATCAACTTACAAAACACAAACACACACACACATGCACACACACATGGATGCTCAACTTTATAAATCAACAGCTTAAAGCTGCATTAGAAGCTACAGCTTCGCAAACACACTCTCCAGCATACATTTTTTCCAGGGGCAGCAGAAAAGGAGCGGAACTTAACGACGAGGCCCTCACATAACATGCTCACCACGAACACATGAATACACACACGCTACACGTCCGCCCCCCCCCCCTCCTCCCATCATGGCGTTAAAAGAGACACTTGTATTTGCATACATAAACACTTAGAGTTAGAAATAAAAACGTCTGCTTTGAATGGCGCCTTGTTTCCTGATTCCGACTCAAGGATTTGTGGAGAGTCACACGCCAGGCAGACAACCTCTTCACACCCACACAATCGCCCCCTTCCTCCCTTTAGTCGCTCTTTTCACTCCACTGTTTCGTTAGTTCACTGATAGTTTCTATGGCTTTTTTTGTTGTTGAAGAATTCAAAATTTGAAAGTGCAACCAGTCCTTTTTTTTTAATGGTTTTGAGGTTTTTGTTGTTTTGCTTTTACCGTTAAAGATCTGTACCTAAAGAGGGACAACAGCAGCAGCATCTCTTCAAAATTTAGTCATTGCTTTAGGATATGTTTTGCTGCTTCTGACTTTGCTACTGCTTGAAATTTTTATCTTGTTAAAACTTATAAAAAAAAATGCCGTTGCTTAAAAGTTTGTCTGTATTTTGTTTTTTCTACTCCTCCCCCTCACCGCCGTCGCCCCCTCTTCCGCCACGTAAATGATACTCGTGTGAAGTTCGTAAAGTTTGTGAATGATGTACGATTGCAGTCGTAAAATTATGGTTCTATCTATGGGTATGATCTAAAATTGTTGGCATTTGTGAGTATGAGTGTGTGTGTGAAAGCATGTGGGTGTATGTGTGTGTGTGTGTGCTTATACTTGTATAGGTTTTTAGGTAGTTATTTCGATACGCATTTATATTTTATTCATAGTCTCAAAGTTTGTTCTAAAAATGGAGTTTGTTCTAAAATGTTACCTGTTAAACCTCTGATTTACCACAACCACAAAAACGCTTTTTAAAAGCAAGTACAACAATAACAGCAATAACAACACCAACAACACAGATACTAACTTTAAATTTAGATTAAAACGAAACTTAACTTCAAATTTAAGATTAAAGTTAGAACTCAATTCAAACTTAAGATTAGAATTCGGATTCCAAATCAATCATTTGATTTTAAATTTAACGAGTTTTAATTTACTAAAAAAAGGGGGCAACATCACTATTTATCCCACCCCAACTGAGGTGACTTTAGGCCCGAGAGTGATCCAAAAGTACACTCCGTAATCCTTCGTGGTCCTTCGTGCGTGGCACCTAATTAACACTTGACACTAAAAGCTTATAAGCTTGATTTTGTGTGAAGTCTCTGAAGACTTTTCACATGTGTTGAGATACGAAATGTTCTAATAACAACAATAACTATAAATTATTTGTGTGGATCATCGGTGAGCGCAGCATCAACTGGAAGTGATGCCAATTATTTTTTTCCCTCCTTAACTATTGAGGTATAAATTTCAAGGCACAAAACAGAGGCAAACATTAAAAATTGGAACACTACCACCTCCAACACATACACACACCCACACGCACACGAACACTTAACCCAGATTTACGTAGTATGAGTTATGTACATACATATGTGTATGTGTGTGTAGGTTGGTTGATGTCTATCTGTGTCAGTGTTAATTTAAGTGAAAAGGTTTTAAAAGCATTGAAAAAAGTATTTTATGAACTTGAGACATTATCATTGCCGTGAATTAGAAGGATAAATTAAAAGAGGAAGAGAGATAGCCAGAGTGAGTGAGAGAGAGAGGGTGTAAGAGAGCGTGGAAGAGAGACGACATACAGAATACGATAACATTTTGTGAGTGTTTGTTTTGTGAAATTTGTTTCAGTTGCAATGCAGTTAAATTTTTATTCACAGTATTCAAGAGATTTCGAAATAAAAAATATATTGCATATATGTTCGTACATACTACATACATATACTATACTCATATATACTATATTGTAGTTAACTAAACACTTTGTTATAAAAGCTGTTATTTTCACACTCTCCGCTATTTTTATTTCGTTTTGAGTACTAAAATGTATTTGCTGGAGATGAAAAAAAGGATGAAAAATGGTTTAAGTGCAATTTTCACTTATATATTGTACAATGTGTGTGTCTCTTTCTATTTGAAGTAGCCTCGAATAGCCATAAAATAGCCTAGGTTCCATTAAAACAACAAACAGAAACAACGCAGAACTCGCTTTGTTTCATAACAAATCCGCCAGATGCCATAAATTTGCGATGAGGTTCTGCTGTAAGATAGCGTAATGGTATCTGCTGCTGCAACAATTCTGATTGCGAGAATAGAGTAAAATGAAATTCCTGGAATATACTCAGGATGGGAGAACCAAGTCATGTGTTCCTCATATATACGTAAAGATGAATACAAGAAGTAAATATAACGAGTGCGAAAAGACGAACACAAGAAGTATAACGAGTACGAAAAGACGAAAGTGTAACTAGTGCTAGAAGAATAACGAGTGCGGAAAGATGAATACAAGAAGTATAACGAGTGCGAAAAGACGAAAGTGTAACTAGTGCTAGAAGAATAACGAGTGAGGAAAGATGAATACAAGAAGTATAACGAGTGCGAAAAGACGAAAGTGTAACTAGTGCTAGAAGAATAACGAGTGCGGAAAGATGAATACAAGAAGTATAACGAGTGCGAAAAGACGAAAGTGTAACTAGTGCTAAAAGTATAACGAGTGCGAAAAGACGAAAGTGTAACTTGTGCTAGAAGTATAACGAGTGCAGAAAGATGAATACAAGAAGTATACCGAGTGCAGAAAGATAAAATATACGGAAATGTACTAAAATAAATAACGTAAATACACGTACTATAATGTTAGCATTGTCAAGAGGAATATGGAGAACGGAAAAAGGACGAGTAGTTCTTCCATACACATTACACACGCGCTCCTTCAGCGAATGAATGTGTGAATGTATGAGAAATAGTGATAGAAATAGTGTGAATTCGAATGCTAAAAGCAGTTTAAGTGCGAGCAAAATTTCCGCTCACGTCACTGTAGCAAGAAAGAGTCATGGAAGAGGTAAGAAGGAGGCAAGGAAGATGTTTCTCTCATTCACTAAGAAACACATTCGAGAGTCTGTACGAATGTGTAAGACACAGAAGTGTGCGAGTATGTCATGTAAGAGTGTGGGTGCGAGAAGGAATGCCAACTGAGTAGAGGTACCAGCATACGATTTCGGTTCGAGTTTTCCGCTATTCGATTTCGCATTCCTGCCGCTGTCTGGTCGTAAAAATTTTAGGAATGCCAGTTTACGTTCCACTTTATGGACACAGATTCACGCGGCTTGGAGTAGGACGTCATGGAGTATGCACATCTACAATGACACTGGCAGTGGATCTGGCTGTGGATTGCGGTTCATCTGACGCCACCTTCAGCCAGCCAGCCGGCCAGCTATCCATGGATTATAGTGTGTCTGGTATCTGGTAGCGAGGAGCCAGAAACAACCTCGTATGTTGGAATATCTCGTGCTAGCCAGGAACAACACCGCATGTGACGATGGCGGCGATAATGGTTCTCTGAGTGTTGATGATAGTTCGCTATGTATGTTTGGTGATGCTTGGTTCAAGGATTTCATTGGATTTAGCAAATGGAATTCTTGCTTACTGATTGTTGTTGTTGTTGTTGTTGTTGTTGCGGTTCTATTTGATGGTAATACGTACATAGCATCCATGCATGGAGTATTATTATATTTTGTTGTAGTTGTTGTTGCTGTACTAGAAATTTTCTGCAGAAAAATGCAATTTCTTTGATATTTGTACAACTTAAAATTTGACAACGGAAGAAAAATTTCATAAAACTGGTTCTATTAAAGTACATAGAATCCTTGTATCTTTGTATGTGAAAATCGAAGAAACTTGGCTTGGGTGGACAGGATCTTCCTCTACTCTTTCTATTAACAGTTTTAATGATATCGTTTACTGGTATTTCAGTTCTGAACTTCTTCTTAACATTATTCCGGCTGCATATCTTCATTCCTTCAGTCTCCATTTCGATTAAGAAAGCGATTCTATTGACTGCGCATTCTTTCGTTAAAAAAAGCCTTCTTCATTGAACTGAACTGAACCATTAACCATTAGTTTGGCCAACATGCTTTGGTAAGGCACAGTAAACACTATGTAACAACAACAACAACGAGAAGAACAATGATAAGAATAGACTCGAAACTCTTTATAGATAGATCAGACCTTCAACTGAAACGGTGACTCGACTCGACTTGAGTCGTAAAGAACCGCAGTCCCTGTCAAGAGGATACAATGACACCGACGACCTGCTTAACCGGAACCCAAACAACACAATGTCTATCCATTTCAGCTTATTTGACGGTGGGCAGGAATGTCAAGGAGACCGAAGACGATGACGACGACGACGACTCGTAGACCGGGCACTTAACTAGCTTCATGGGCCGGGTGCGCCTGTGAGCAGCTGATTAAACGGTGCGATGTGTACTCATTGGATAACTTTACTTAAAATTCCCCCAGGAGTGAGATAGACAGAGGAAAAAGAGAGAGAGAGAGTGTGAGTGTGAGTGACGAAAGGAGACGGAGAGAAAAAGATAAAACGAAGATAGAAGAGGTGCTTGGAGGGACGTAGACAAAGGATTAAAAGGACTACGTGGTGTTGCTGGCTGCATTAGCAGAGATGACACACCCGTGAGAAGGTAGAAAGGCAGCCGGCTGCCTGACGAGAGCGAGTCTAGCGACGGGAATTAAAAATGCCCGACCACCGGCACCCAGCAGGAATGTCAACGACATTTGTTTTAAAAAAAATATACACCATGACACAACGCTAGTCTGACATCAACCTCAGAGCTGCGCTATTGTCGGTCTGGTGTTGTTGTTGTTGTTCATGGTACTGTTGCTGGTGGTGGCGTTGGGAATGCGGACAACTTCGGGGCTGGCGGTGTTGCTGCTATTGTTACTCGGTGCTGATGGAAATTTTAAATTTACTGAAGCACTCAGCAAACGTAACATGGCAACGTTACGTTTTTAAGTGAGAATTTCTGGTGCTGGTATTTTTTTGGTATTTGTTTTTGTTTTCAAAGGAAATTTTAAACCTTTACTGTATGAGAGCTCATTTAAAATTGCACTTCATCAAAGATTATGTTCTACGGGTAAGTTTGAGAGCATGGAAAGAGGAAGCATAAAGGAGGAAGGGTGGAGAAAGGGAAGAGGAAGGGTACGTTATGGGGGCTTTGGTTGACAAGCCTTATCATATGTCTGCTAGAGACTTGGCTCGAGTGGAATTTAATTTGGCCTCCGCCTTTGTATTTTATGAGGGCTTCAGTTACAATTAATTTTTTACTCACTTCACTTCACTTCACTTCACTTTTTATCATACAATACTTTTTCTCTTTTCAAATGTAACTGAAGTGAAAGAAGAAAGTGAGGTTACTCAGACCAAGTTGTGAGTTGAGAGATAATTTAAGCTGTCATTTATTTGAAATTTACGGAGAATTATTCATGTATTTAGTTATTAAATTTATCATAAAACATACTCGAAATAAAAGCTAATATAAGGAAGATTTATTATTAGTTTAGAGAAATAGAGGTTTCAATGTCATCCTTGAATACTTTCAATATAGAGCCAAGATAGGTTAGATACAAGTTAGGATAGTGAAAGATGATATACGCTGGGTTCATTGGCTCTTTAACCAAGAAAAACCTCTTGAGGACAAATCTCTCTCTTCATAAAAAATCTTATTCTGTTTAATCGAAAAAACGTCCTGTCATAAAATTTAACGTCGACCTTAAAAAAATGGAGGATTTTTAAAAAGTATGATTATAATCTGAGGGTCATTTGAGCGAAACTCTTGCGCTCTGTTTTTTTCTTTCTCCTTTCCTCTATTTTCATCTCTTTGTGTCTGTTGTATTCCAAGCTCTGTATACCTCTCTTCAGTGCCATTTAACAAAATTGCCGATCCACTTAGTTAAGCATATTTTATGGGTTGTTCCAAGGTTTTGGTTGCTCCTGCTTAATTTTTGTACCCTACACCCGAAGGTGAAAGACATATAGTGCGGTTTCATCGTCGTATAGTGACTTTTTATATGGCAACAAAAATTATATTATATTTTACTGTTGTTCGGTGCAGTTTTTATTCACATCTTTAGGCGAAAATAAAATAATTTATGAACATGCAAAGATATGCGGGTGCATATATATTTGTATGTGTGTATATATCATAGATATGAGGGTTTATAGTTGTGAAAGAGTTCCAGATTGCGTTGTGTTCATGTTCTCATACTTTTGTAGTTTTTATATATACAACATAATATGCAGGTGAAAAGCAGTATTTTTGCTGTCACTGGATTTTATGCAGACCGGGATTTTTCGGCTTTGGAAATTTGTTCAAATGCTCAAGAAATAACAGTGCGAATCTTTGAATTTATAAAATACTTTTGGAAAAAAGGATAGAAGTAGAAAAGCCTCTAGAAAGAGACACAATGAGAATAAGAAGAGTGAACTGTTATGAAACAGCAGTTATAAAAAAAATATAAAAAGCTCAAACTCGGCGGCATTCACAATAATAAACAAATAAACCTACATAATCTGTGTATAATGGTTATCTACTCTGGAATCTACACTGATGCTTATCCTCTCTGGAATGCAAATTGGTAAGGATCGAGACTGAGAATCAGGGAACCAGGGAGAGTCAGCACCGAACCTGGGTTCATATGTTGGGAAGAAAACTACCAGAGAGAGAGAGGGAGAGAGATTTATATAAGCAACCACTATTTCTATCTTTCACTGATTCTCTCCCTCTCTCTGTCTTTCTCTTTCCAAGAGAGAAACTCTTCACGTTTCGTCTCTTTCTCTTATGAAAAACCTTCTGTTCATTTTAATGGACCTTTCAGCTAGATACTTAAGAGTCATGGAAGATGTGATGACCCCTTGCTTCCTCACACAGAGAGAGGGGTCACATACACACACACACACACACACACACACACACACACAGCTTGACTCCATTCATTGAGGTTAGCAAAAAAGGCGATGAAAAACACTCCCGGAGAGGGAGAAGAAAAAATGTTGGTTTAATTCGAACAAAGCAACCAGCCTAACGTAAAACACATTACGTTACGTGGCGGCAACAACGTAATTATTTTTTTCCCTTGTTTTATGTTTGTACCCGTCCACAAGAATGGAGGAAGAAGAGGAAAAGGATATGAAGAAGTTTTCAAGCCTCGAAAAGTCGGGTTGTTTTGCAAACAGGCATGAACGGATTTCGTGGCAACGTGGTCAGCAGACGCAGCTTCTAAAATCCACGCTCTCCATCTTCCTTACTCTATCTTTCTCTCCCTTTCTCTCTCTCTCTCTCCTTCTCTTTGTCTATGGACGGGCTCTATCTAGCTGACAGTTACGAGATACGGTGTACCGACCAGCAGATCCGGCACGTCGTGGAACAATTAACCGGCTAATGGCTTTTTAAGTCTTATTTGCATGTTGACCCGGTTGTTGTTGCTGTTGTTGTTTGGGTCTGTGTTTTTGTAATTGTTTTTTCTTTTTTTTTGGTTTTTAATTTCCTTTTTTTTGCCGAAGATCTTTAAATATCCATTCCAGCATCAGCGTTGACTTCTTTTGAGTTTCACCACCGCTTTTGGTCACGTTTTCAGAGATGATGATGATGATGATGATGATGATGATGATGATGATGATGATGATGATGATGATGATGTTGTGTTGCCGATGAATGTTGAAAGGGAAGAAAGACGTATCGTAGTAGAAATACCGACGGAATCCATTAAATGTGATTTATGTAGAAGAATTTCTCACACAGAGCAGTTTTCACTCATCTATATGATGTATTTAATTACCTTAAAGTTGCCCTCAAAATTGTAACAGTTAAAAAGAGTCTTTAGAAAGAAAAAACAGGTCTCAGGTGCCAATTTCATGACTATTAATAGGTTCTAATAGATGACTTTCTCATTGGTTTAGAGCTGGAGACTATTCGCTCTGTGAATCACAACTCCTCGCCACTACCGACGTGATTCCAAGATTAAGAGCTCTGAGAAGTTCCTGGTTACTAGATAGAAATGTCCCAATGGAGGGTATGGAGTCCACGAAAGCTGCATTGAGAGCGATGGAGAGCTTTTAAACGCAATCTCTCTCGATTTTTAAATAAATACTTCTAACTTCTAAAAGATGGAATAATATTTCTGAACTTGAAGCAATTAAAATAGTTCAATGACAATAAAACTATAAATTGTGATCAGTTCAGTGAATCAGTATTTGTTCATTGAGAGCTCAGTGATAACTCAGTGATTCGAGTTCAGTGATGATATTAAAGATGTATTGCAATATTTTAATTATCATTTTTAATGGAAGTTTAAATTTTGCCAAACATACTATTAATGAGGGTTCGAATTGTAATACAGAAAAATACCGATTTACTTAATTGGTTGAAAAACGGTGAGGGTCAAAAATAGGTTTCCACTAATTGCAGTAATTAAGTGGAATTTAAAAGCGATTATGATTGTTTCTCACACTTTTGCAGGGTTTTTTTTTTACTTCTCCACTTGTTTGTGTTTGTGTGCGTCTGTGTGTATTAGTTACAAATACAGAAGCAAAAACAAACATTGAATTTTTGTAATTTTCACTGCGCAATCATAAATCAAAGATGAGCACACAAACATTAATACACACATACATTAATACACACAAACATTAATACACACATACATTAATACACATACAATCATCGAGAAAATGAAACAAAAATTACAATTACAGTTAATTATTTTGTGCAACATTTTGCAGTATTTTGTAAACTACGATTTGTTGTTGTTGCTCTCATTTGGTTTCATGTTGTGAATCAACCAGAAAAATAAGAAGAAAAAATTCACACTCTAATTACTAAAAAAAAACACTTCGCGGTGGTGGTGGTGAACAACGTTGAGAACAGTAAAAAGTACAACAACGATTATTGAAAAAAAAGAAGAACGCACATTTAATTTTTTCATTTTTTTTTTCTTTGCTAACAGCCTGCAAAAGAGTCAAAGTTTAATTATAGCAGCTTTGTTGAGCGCCCCTGTTTTTATGAGGCCGCTCGCATGCTTCGTACTCTCGGCGCAGTGGGTGGGGGGGGGGGGGGTCGGTGTGAGAAAGGGGAAAAGGGGTGATATCGCTGTGACCAATGCGAGAGTGAGTGAGAGGCGCGACAACAATTCGTCGTTTTTCGTTGCTGCTTTTCATGTTGTTGCTATTATTATTATTGTTGTTTTTTTGTTATTATTGCTGTTTTAATTGTTGCTTTTGTTGTTATTGTTGTTGTGTGATTATAGCCTTTAAATTGCGAACACGATTTAATTATCGACACATGACGTTATCAACGCATCAAATGTTATTTTTAGTATTTGCCACTTTTGTTGCTGCTGCTACTGCGTGTTGTGTAGAAAGCTGTTTGCGCAATAGAAATTGTTGGTGTTGTTGTAATTTCCGTTGTTGTTGTTGTGCGCGCTAAATGATGCAGAAAAAATTGAGTACAAAGTGTTTGCAACGCGCAGCAGAAGCGCCTAAAACATTGTGTTTAACTTTATAATTGGAGACGTTAAACAAGTTGAATGAAAAATAGAGCGAAAGGGAGAGAGAGAGGGAGAGAGAGAGAGAGAAGAGGCGAAGACTAGAAACATGTATTCCTCAGCTTTTGTGTGCAAAATTTAATGACTTTTCTTGTTGCTTGTTTTCATGTGTTTCCCTTCTGTACACGTATGAACACGTAAAATAGTTTTTGTTGTTGTTTATGTTTGCTCGCTTTTCCTTTGCGTTTATAATTAAAATTGTTAACGCTTTTAGGCAATTGAACAGCGTATGAAAGGATTAAATGTCCGGAATTCTGTCGGAAAAATTAACAGATTTAATAGATTTAATAGATCATATAATTCTAGAGATAATTAAAGAAAAGAAAAGAAAAGAAAAGAAAAGAAAAGAAAAGAAAAGAAAAGAAAAGAAAAGAAAAGAAAAGAAAGGAAACGAAAAGAAAAGAAAAGAAAAGAAAAGGAAGGAATAGAAAAGAAAAGAAAAGAAAAGAAAGGAAACGAAAAGAAAAGAAAAGAAAAGAAAAGAAAAGAAAATAAAAGAAAAGGAAGGAAAATAGAGTAAAAGAAAGGAAACTAAAAGAAAAGAAAAGAAAAGAAAAGAAAAGAAAAAAAAATAAAAGAAAAGAAAAGGAAAGAAAAGAAAAGAAAAGAAAAGAAAAGAAAAGAAAAGAAAAGAAAAGAAAAGAAAAGAAAAGAAAAGGAAGGAAAATAGAGGAAAAGAGAGACAATGTGTAGTATTTAAAAAAAAGTTTAAGGTACCAGTACCTTGCGATTAAAATATTTCTAAAATACAGTTTTTTGTTCAGGAGAATATTTTTGGAAATCCTTTAATTATAAACAAACAAATTAACTTATTCTATAAAATAACTACGACTGTTTTTGCCGCTCACATGACACAAGAAAGGACAGAAAATAAATTTCGACATTCTCAAAAGTTATTCAATTAACAACAACAACCAGATTATTTAAATTATATTAACTGTTCTTTACAAAAGTATTCGTACAAAATATTTTCGAACTAAAATATTTTTATTTTCATTTAAAAACAGTCAGCTGTAAGTTTTAAAGTGCTGTAGATAGTAAGAGGAAAAGAGAGAGAGAGAGAGAGAGAGAGAGAGAGAGAGGGGTCTATAGTCACACTGTGTGCGTGTGTGAGCATGTATGAGTTTATTTCATTCCGCTCTATGGCATGTTTTGTTGTCTTGTTTATTTCGAAATTTTTATTTATGAGTTCCTAGAAGTTGTGGATAAGCGTATGTCTGTGTATGTGTGTGTATATATGCTCGTACTTCTGTGTGTGTGTGTTTGTGTGAGTTCTTTGTATGCGTAAGTGAATGATAAAATTGCATGTTTCACTCAATACTAATAAAACTCCATTAAAAGCGACTAACAACAGAACCAACGACAACAACAACAACAGAACCAACAACAACAACAACAACAACAATAACTATAAAACAACTATGAGCAACAACAACGACAGTAACAGCAACCACAATAGAGTACAGTACCGTATACAATATGAATACACAACAAAAGAGCATTTATTGCACCAACAACAATAACAACAACCACAAGAATAACAAAGACAATAAGAAAGAAGAATGGATAGAAAAGTGGGTTAGGTGCGGTCCCGGTGGGGTGGGAGGGAAGGGGGTAAAGTAGGAACTTTGTCGTTATCCTCGCCGTTCCTATTTTGCACACAGAAGAGTCCCATTAAACGGATTAATTTATTAGTAGTTGTGTTGTTACTTTTTATTGTTTTTGTTGTTGTTGTTGTTGTCATTATTGTTCCACCTTCTGTCATAAATTATTTTTCTTTGTTTTCTTTTTTTGTCATACGAAACTTTTTGCTGCAATTGACATTTGTTGGGTTTTACCTCTTTACATATATTATTTTACAATACATATACACTTTCTCACTTTCAGACACCCCCTCTCTCCCTCTTCCTCTCCCTTCCCATCCCTTTTTTTATTAGTCTGACAATTTATTATGTTTGCATAACAACAACACTTAAAACAGAATCTACAAATTATACAGCAATGAAACAACATCTACAAATATACATATATACATATACGATATTGCTTGATTCTCATTACTCTAATCTTGAGTGGGTAATAATTAATTTTTTGCCCCCTGCAAATGACATGATGAACAACCGGGCAGTGAACGTAACGTGACAATAAAACATCCTTTCATATCAAATGGCTTCTTCTTATCCCCCAAAACTGCTTAAAAACATGCGAAGAGGTAACGCAAGAGGAAAGATGAAGCTTTCATAAAGGTTAAGACCGAGGAACGCCCCTGAACACTAATAAAGGAGAATTAAAAACACCAGAGCACTTTCAATCTCTGAAGTATCCTTATCAACTTAAACATAAGCAACTTCAATAACATGCAAGAGTCAAGAAAAGAGCCTTTAAAACACTATAAATCTAAAAACCTTTTCGATATTCTTTGTTATATTATAATATATTACCTATTATATTATATTATATTATATTATATTATATTATATTATTATTATATATTGTATTATATGATTCTAATATACATTATTATATTCTACATTATTATATTGTATATTATTTGATATTTATTTAATGATTATCGGATTGTTCTCATGCGATAATATTATTACAAAATTCAATCTTTGATTGTCATCTGATTACTCTATTTCAGGTTCTCTTGAGGGTGCCTCAAAACGTTTCTTTACGGACTTCCTGCAAGAGATACCCACACCTGGTACGGGTGGCCCGACCTTCGATACCAGTGTATCGACCAATATAACAGGTCTGGTTGGCAAAACCGTAAAATTGACGTGCCGTGTTAAAAATTTGGGTAATCGAACGGTAAGTAAACACTGCAAATATTTTCACTTCAATGAGACGGGGATTTCAGAATTCGAAATCCTTCTTGAGTTTAACACGAAAAACCCATCATGTTTCCTCTGTTTTATTCACAAATATCTATTAGACAAGTTAACAATATGTATAGCATTTTTCATTCTTCCTTCGATAATGTGCCCAAGACTGACCTAATATCTTCATAGTATTTAGTCGAAAGCGCATTATATATTTAGTAATTATGACCTCAGCCTCTAAAGTCTCTTTCCTTCAGCGAAATTCTCCTGACCTCTCTTTCGGGGTCTCCAGTTTCCTTTAATATTCTGTTGGTTAGTATATCATCCATCTTTCAAGGCGTGTTACTGTCTTCAGAGTGTCATACTTTCTCCTACTTAAAGTTAAGGATCTTAAGAAAATATATAATAATTGTTTATAAATTTTATTATATCATAAATGACCTTAATTTGAAGGAGAGTCACTTCACGTGAAATGTGCAACAGTAACAAGAAGATTAACACTCTTTAAGTGTTGGCCGAATTTGTTTTCTCTTATCTTCTCTACGCTTTCGCTCTCTCTTCTGGCCTTCCTTCCTTCCATTCTTCCATCCCTCCATCCCACTCTGCGCTTCCTTCTGTCAAACTGTAGCATCCGTTGAGATGGCCAGCTGGCAAATTGCACACACTTTGAACATCAAGTGTTGTGTTGTTGTTCTTGTTTAATTTTGCTCTTTTCTTTTGCTAAAAAGAAAGTTTCAACGGTTATCAACAATTTTCAAGAGCCTTCGCGAATTTGTGTCAAACAGCTGCAACATCAACAGAACTCAACTTAAAGTTCAAACTTTCAACATCTCTTCAAGTGAAATTCAAGTGTTTTTCCCGACAACCAGAAAATTGTTTTTTCCGGGCACTCGCTCGTCATACTTTCTGGGTACTCAAACCCACCTCAAATTGGCTCTCCTCACTGATCCTTAGTTTAGCCACTTATCCTTAGTGTCTGTTTCCCTCTCTCTCTCTCTCTCTCTCTCTCTCTCTATTTTTCGCTGTGTTTTTTCTATCTGTTTTCTCCCTTTTTCCCCTTTTGTTTTATAACTTTTTTCAGTCCCAAGTGAATCCACTATAAATATAGTTTAAATGAACCTCAAATGCATTTATTTATGGTATCAAAGGGAAGCAGGGAAAAAGTGTGAAGGGTTGAGAGATTGATGGAGGGTGGAGAAAAAAAGTACAACAAAATTGGCAACTCATGATAGCAAATACAAAAGTTATCCAAAATAATTAGCAAAAAGTACGCACGATGACGATGATGTTATTGTGACAATCCTGACGATGATGTAGACGACGACGGCGGTGATCGGGTTGGGGAGCAAAAGAAGAACAACAGGAGTGGCACTAGTCTCTCTGCGGTAGGAGTGGCCACAGTCTCTAGTGCTAGCAGTAGTTCGACGACAGAAAGTGGCGCCCTCTGTTGTTTGGCAATTAAGTAATTACGTTGCCGCCATGTTGCTGGAGGCGAGCATTTAAGCGGAAAAACAGGAAACAGCCGAAGTTAGGAGCCGCGCAGAGGGCACAAACGCAGAACTAACAGCGAAGTTAAGTTAGTTTCAAATGTTATCCTTACGCTTGAGTGTCACGCTGCGCAGGATGCTGTTGCAAACAACAACATGACAGCGCAGAAAGGAAAACAATTTAAATTCAGCTGGTTTTTCAGTGGATGCGGAAGTGATTTCGGTAAAAATTTGAAAATGTTGCTTCTGATTTGGTTTAGCATGAAAATTGATAATCCTAAAAGAATTTCTAGCCAAACAACTAATTGGGTTGTGTAATTCTGGGACTATTATCGTGTATAGAATCGTAATTCTACAATCACCCAAAACCAATTCGCGTATTAATTCCAATATAAAAGAAATAAAAAATGGTTTTATTATGCTTATCTTAAGATCTAGGATATGATTCCCTTTCTAAAGGTCATCTTTCCCTCAAAGGATGTGAAAAATACTCCTAAAATTGCTGTTTGTAATTATTAAGCAAATCTGTTGGAACCTCATTACGACTTTTACATCTAATTAAGCGTTGTATGCCCAAATAAAAGTAGACCAAGAAACCCGCAGAGACTAGAGACCGAAATCTAATTAAAGAGTCCTGCAGCAGGAAGTCGACAGCGAATCGCCAAGTAATAAGTTCATTTTGAATACGATAAAATAACTAAGAGGAAACATTAGTTACATGTTAGAAAGAAAAAAGTGAACTAACTCATACGCATGCCACCCAATGATGGCATCAACGGGGAAGACGGGGAAGACGGAGAAGGAGAGGGCAACTAATGTGGACAAGGAGACAAAAAAGCATTTACTATGGCTTGTTAAGTACGAGTTGCTGATTGAGCAGAAAAACGTCGTCCATACAAAGAGAAATGAAATGTAATGAAATGAATAACTCTCGTTGTTAGTGAGTTACTAAAACACAGCGAAAAAGTGCTGACTCAAGTGGGTCACGTATACAACCAACCCCCGAACCCCTTCCCCCCTCTCCAACAGTGCAAAAACCACTAATCACTGCGCCAGGCGCTTGTTGCGTAGAGTAGTTGATGCTCCTCGGAGTCGGTATATTAATTGTGGAAACTTTGTTGGACACCATGCACACATTTTCATGTTAATGAGTTTGAACTAAAAAGAAAAGCGTTTGCAGTAAATGAGGGAAGACTTGGAAGTAAATGGGTGAAAAGTTTTAAGTAAAGGAGAGAGGAAGTTGAAGTAATGCCAATAAGAGGGTGAAGTAAGTTAAAGAAGAGGTCGAGGTAATGGAGATGAGAAGAAAATGAAGGAACACTTCACATGAAATGAGAGAAGTAGTTGAAGTTAAGCAGAGAAGAGTCTAGAATTGAGAGAATAGTTTGGAGTATGATTCCCTCTCAACTCAGTGATGAGTAGAGAAGCAATACTCATTACATAATCGTGGTTATATATAGTGTACAATACATATGTAGGTTACCAAGGAGTGACGTAAAATTTTTTGAATTCACATCATAAATATGATGGATTCGATCTACAGACGATGGTTATAACTTCCAATTATGATTTAAAGCTTTTAGTAAGTCTACCTTATAAGATAGTAAAAATATGTGGTTCTCTTTCTCTTTCTCTAACGAGATAGACTCTTTCTCTCTCCATCTCTTTCTCTACTTTTCAAAGATAGATTATAATTCAATACTTTATCTACGTAACCATTAAGAAATCTCTATTAAATGAATATAAAATATTCTAACCGTCACAATAACTATTCTGAGATCCCTAAACGAGTATATATACAGATATACACATTCGAATATGTCATATGATAGAAGATTCGTCAATAAATTGGCATGGATCAAATGGTCTTGCGTATCGAAATTGATTTGTACCAGGACGATAGAGAGAGGGAGAGAAAAAATCATGAAGCAGTAAAAATAAGCCAATAAAAGCAGCCCTAGAAAAATAAGCAAAAATGGCAGCCTTGGGAAAATAAGCGAAATGGCAGCAAAAAATAAAAATGGAACAGTATATTTATTATATACAATAGAATGTTATTGTAGACAAACATTATGACAAACGAATTCGGATTACCCTCAACAAGATGATTCGAGTAGATGCTTTTATCAGCAGACGGATGTCCCATGAGAAACTCTGACGAGACGATGACAGACGAAGAAAACTAGAGGCGAATAAAGTGCAGACGAAGAGGATTTGCCACAGAACACATAAAGACTTGGACTCTGACATATTTATCGTTGATGTCTGTTACGTACAGACAGCAAACACACGAGATACAGATACATACATATGTATATATTTATATATATTGGTTTCGACAGCATCAGAAGGTTGAACAGATAAATTGGAGAAGAGAATCGCCTAAAATCGGAGTGGAAATCGTTGGCTTTCAAAAGCAAATAATGTAAAATGTATCCACAAAATCCTGTACGATCTGAAATGACAAATTTCATCAATTCAATTTCTAAAGTGATCTAAATCGAAAGTTCTTACATCAGTTCGACATTGAATTGAAATTGATTTGGGTGGGAAAGGGGGTGGTGGTAAAAGTGGCTGTCGAGGTTACATTAAGCATTACTTGTGACATTTCCAAATACGTGCAAATACCCTTTTGAACTCATATTCATCACCTGGAATTAGGAAGACTTAACTGAAAGATTTAGAAAATTTATGAAACACAAGACACAAGAAATAACTACTGAAAATTAATCTTACTGAGTAAATGAGTGAAGTACTCGTATCGTAGCATATTCTTTGATAGATCTGGGTTTTTAAGGATCACACGATCCTAACATTTGAGCCGAACATTTGCGGTAATACATCCCAACCCTTGAAGTAAATCAATTAACAATGATAACCAGTTTCCCGAATTGCGAGCGAATCATAGATGTTTCACAGAAGAATTTCCGACGTCAACAAGCAAAACTTTCCACTAATTTCACTCACCCTGCTTTTCCTTTCCCTGGATGGGTTTCCACTCGATTATCATCAAAGTGCAAAGGATATCGAAGGACTTCAATTGCAGTTGAAGCCAACCGCGAAGAAAAAGGAGAAGAAAACATGAGTCGCTAACAAAACTCGCTCGTTTTAAGCGCTCGCTCTTGACGTTGTACCAAACTAATAAAGACTCTTCACTTCGGTTTCCGTTCCGCCCCTCAGTGGTTACAAATACGAAAAGGAAATAAACTTAGTCGTAAATCACTCGATGGAGGGCATCCGTGGTTCAGTATCGCGCAATGTTTGTCTACTTAAAGAAATCATGTCGTGCTCTCAATTTGCTCCTAATGTTCATCGCCGTCGCATCCTCCTCCTCTGCATCGTGTTCCTAATCATCCTCCTCAGCGTCCTGCTTCCTGTCCGCCACATCCCTCACCCTACGATGAGTTCCTCAGGATACGTGGATCTGACACACTCAGTTGGCAACCACAGACAGCTGCTCGGTGAAATTAGCAAAACACTTTGACGTCAAAAGTGCGGAAATGCGATTCGTTTATTGCATGTCCTGCAGCAGCAAAGCAACAGCATCCAATTCATCGAACATCCTGCTGGATGAGTCGGTTGAACGGTTACGACGGACGGATAGTCGGTTGGTCGGTCAGCTGATTCATCAAATTGCTTGAATTGGCAACGAGGCACAGTGGGACGGAAGTAAATGTTTAGCAACATCGATCGACTTGAGGATGCCGCTGTCAATGCTTTTTCCACATTTAAAGTGGCTTCATGTATTCTTTGGTCCCTCTGTCCCTTTCACCCGCCCTCTCCTCTGCCTACCCCTCGCTTCCACTCCTGATAAAAACCTTCTGAAACCGATAATTGCTCTCGGTATTGAGAAGATGTTCGCTTAGTTGTGGCTTCTCTTTGTAAATAAAAAACTTATAAAATATCCAAAAGAAATACAAATAAATAAAGGGATATTCTTAGAGAATCCTTTAAGAAAACATCCGCAACAGCAAGAAACCGGAATCATTATAGTCCACTTCCTTGCTTTCTATTTTTGAGTTATTATTTCTTCAAATGTCAGTGGCTGAAGGAGACTCTATTCACTCTTTCTCCCTCTCTATCTATCATTGATGCGGATCGATCAGATGCTGTTACTCAATCGTTAGTAAATAATTGAATTTAATAAAAATTATAATTAATTAGATGTGGGACTTAAAAAGCTGTTTTTCTAGTTTAATTTGCCTCGTAAAAAACTTCCTAAAAGGTTTTTTATTTCACGCAGGAAAGAAGAACAAGTCAGAATGGAAGAAGTGAGAATCAAGCTGTGTCCCCATCGTCATTCTCTCTCTCTCTTATCCTGCTCTCCTTATCGTCCAGCACCGACCGCAAATTTCGATTTGCAGCTGGAGAGGTTCTCAATAAATTTTCAATTTCAAATTGTTGGTGGTTCCAAAACAAACTAAAAACAAAACCGTTCTTCACTCGTCCCAGACCAACAACATGCAAGGCACCACACGTGCATTGTCGTCGTTCACCTGGGACACGATACGTCATTCCTTCGGATGGACCCGGTTCACACTGGTTCACCGGCAATGGTGTCAATTGCGGTTAAAGAAAAAGTTTTGAAATATAGTAGAAAGAGAAAAGTTTCTCTTGAACATGGCTTGGTAGTTGAACTCTTTCGATTCCGTTTCCGGTACCCGGCGGGAGAAGAATAACGAAAGACGACTGACAGGTTGGTCGCGCCGTTCTGCTATTGTTTTTGTTGTTATTGTTGTTATTGTTGCTGGCGGTGGCGCTGGTGTGGCGCTGGTTTGCGGTTCGGGTGCAAAAAAATGCGGTTGACAAGATTCACTGGAGAAGTATTCACTGTGGCAGAGTATGCCGCAGGCACATGAACTCTTCTCCCCATTCCAACTATCGCACATGCATGCACTCATGCATGAACCACATACGTATGTGCACAAAATGCATGAACTACATGCATGCATATTTGTGAATGTAATTATGTGCATTTAAGAACAATGAAGTGTTGCTGTTCTCGTTGCTGTTGTCGTCACATGCAGCAAGTCGTTCATCTGTGTGAGAGAGTGGTTTGTGGCTGTGTGTGTGTGTGTGTGTGCCTTTTTGTGTGTATGATAATTCAAATCGCTGCGGTTAAAGCCAGATGCAAATTGCAAGTGTTGCCAACTGCAATTTTCTGCATTTTTACCACCGCTTTACTTCCGTATCGTTATCGCAGCTTTTCATCGTTGCTTCCTTTAGTATCTGCCTCTCTCCCCCTCTCTCTCTCACTCAGTCACTCCATCTCAGCTTCTCTTCATCTGTACGCCTCTCTGTCTGTCGCTCTGTCTGTCCATCGTCTATCGTCTGCTTCGTTGCACTCCGCTGAGTGTTTCGGGAAATAGTAGAAGCACATTTGGGTCACATTCGCATTTGGTTTTGCGGTGGCAGCATCATCAGGCTCCGAAGGATCTCTCAAGCACATACATGTACACATGCTCAGACACAGCCATAGACACACACACACACACACACACACACACACACACACGCACATTCTCTAAGCCTCTCAAGTACTTCCAATAATGAAATGCTAAAGTATGCGAATACGTTTAATATTTAAAATGCTGACGGTCTCTTCGGACAGGAGTATCTTCATACCAACGGGAATATGGAAGGGGAGGGGGAGGTGGGTTGGTGTGGAATATTTTATGACTCAAAAGTAAATAGAAACTAAATTGTAGTCGAGTGAGAGAGCGATAAGAAACGCTGTACGGAACATTAAAGTATTTATGAAGATAAGTGAAATCGGTTTCATTAAATAAGAAAGGAGTTTTTTGTTTTCTGAAAGATATAGAAATTAAGTCTTCTTTTTTAACTGACTATCTTGCTTTGGCTCTAATTTATAGTGGACCAAATAAGTTTTTTTTAATCATGACCTTTTGTACATCCTTCGCTGGAGCACAGTTTTTGCTGACCTTTGTGCTGATGCTTCTGTAGAAGGGTGAAGAGAGACAGAGACAGAGAAAGAGAAGGAGAGAGAGAGCGAGAGAGAGAGGGATGAACAGGGATAGAAAAGATAGAGAGAAAGAGAGAGTTATGCTAAACAGTTTGCTTCTTCTCTTTGAATCTTTTCTTCTCTTTAAATAACAATGTTGTATATAAATATATATAAATAAATACATATGTATGTATATGGGTAAATAAATATATATCTCATTATACTTTCCTTCGACATTCAAATGTAAATGAACTTAATTATAAAAATGCAAACGACTTTATAAAAATAAGAACGACGACCAGCAACAACAAAAGCAAAAACAACAAAGTATGCAGTATCTATGCGGCAAAAGTTTTTACTACTTATCTTGTATGTGTAGTCCTTTGTAGTGTTGTTGTTGTTGTTGTTGTTTTTCATCTCATTTATACTGAGAACAAAAACTTCGTTGTTCGATGAGTTTTTTGCTATTTTCATTGTGTATATCTTTGAAATAAAAAACTTCCTTTAAATTGTAAGTTTCCGGTACACTTTCTCTTTTGTGTTGTTATTGTTGTTCTTGCTCTTCTTTTTCATCTTTTTATTTTTAGTTTTTCTGTTGTTTTTATTTTCTTAAAGATAACGTAACAAAAACACAGCGCAAAAGGAAGAACTCAACTTTTAGCGAGCAGATTTCTTGAACACCTTTTTTCTAGGTCACAAGTTTGATCGTGTTTTCATTCTTCTTCTTCTTCTTCTTCTTCTTTTTCTTGTTCTTCTTCTTCTTGTTCTTGTTCTTTATCTCCTTCTTCTTGTTCTTTATCTTTTCTTCACCTTTATTTTCATATATTATGTTTTTCTTTTTTTCCAAATAAGATTTGGTTTTCGAAATTCATTTTTCTCATGAATGCAGTGTTAAATGAATACAATATTTTCAATATTTACCAGCTTTTGAATTTTGCAGAACAAGAAGAAAAGTAAGAAGAACAAGAGTTTTACCTATAGAATTCTACAAAGCCTTAAATATTTTTCCAATTTAATTTTAATTCAAACTTTGTACATTTTCTGGTGAATAGAAAGCATAACATAATAAAAGTAATTTTCGTAGTATGTTCAAAGTATAAAAACACCACGAAAAGTGTAAAAAACGAGTACTGGAATATATAAATTTAATTAACTTTGTGTTCTTTGCATTTTTCTAAACACTCAGAAACCCGCTAGCCCCACTCCCCTCCCCTCCCGCTTCCTGTTCCCCATCCACATATTTCAATAAACAATAAACCTCAGAGTCACAAAAGACAATAAAAAAGTCAAATAAAATTTGCATGTTGCCAACAATGCGTTCTTTCAAGCATATCCTCATCCACATCCGCATCCTCATCCGCAGGCGTACATTTGTACTTCCGGCCTCCTTTCTATGAACCAGCAGCAGCTTTATTGTAGGCAAAACAACAACAACAAATAATTGCACTCTTCAGCAGCAACCAATTGACAACAGCAACAACAACTGCAGAAGGCTTGAAATTACAATAGAAATAGAAACAAAAAGCTACTGAGTCTCTTGCTGGAGGCTTCTACAGGCTCCATTCATTGTTTTATTGGTCTAAGTGCCCCGGATGTGTAGACGAAGGACACCGGATTAACCCGGGCAGGTAGAAACAGTAAATTTTTTGCTTAAAGTGAGTTCAAATACGAATTCAGTGTCTGCAGCAAAAAAAGAAGGAAAGCAATTAGTTTGGATTTCATTTCTTTGTGGGTTTTCAGTTGGTTTCGGGTTGTTTCGTCTTCTGATAGGCACCAAATATGCACTAAAATAAACCGCTTAGCAGACTCACTCAAGTGCACTCCACTCCATTCCAATCCATGACATCTACATGAACATTTCCAACATTTCCTTTTGTATAAAGTAGTCAAATACAGAGACAAACTGAATCGAATCAGTAGATACTGTATGAATACTGTATCAATTTCCTGTATTATACTCGTAAATTCCCATTTTAAGGTCCCCAAATAGTTTAAAGTAACCTAATCCTCGTGTGACACTTTAGCCAGCTATTTCATAAATCAATCCTGCTCAAAAATTTGCATTTCATTGCATTTTGATTTGCATTTTCAATTTCTAAATATTAATTTTGTCTTTTCTGCAACAGTAGCACAGCTGTACAATTATCGGTGCAGTCGCCGAATTCTGATGCCCAAAAGTCTTTGATTTGAACTTCGATTTTCTTTTCGTTTCGTTTTTATTGCTTTAACATTTGCATTCGCGATTCATTTAATTTAATTCATGCAGCCATACGAATGAGCAACATCGGCTTGAGATTTTGTTGTTGTTGTTGCTGTTTTTCTTTGGTTGTTTCGTGGTTTCATTGGTTGTCATGGAACTAGACAATATCTGGAAGCCAACAAAGAGGTGATGTTGGTGAAATAAAACTGGGTTGGCTTCAAGTAGGACCCTCTTCTTAACCGTTTTGAAGTAATTCCTCTCCTTCATGAATGGCGATGAAATTCCTTATCCTTCTCACAGTCTTTACTTGATATACTCAACTTGAAAAGTCGCTGCAACACTTTTTTGAAAGTTCTACAGAAATCTTTTAGCACCTTTCAGGCGCCTCGGGCAACCGCTTCAGACTCTAGTTGACTTAAGTTGACTTGCATTTTATTTCACTTTATTTTTCTTACGATAAAGAATCCATTTTTCTCTCTGGAAACTTCCAACATCAAACTTAAAATCCCTGACATTAATCATTGCGTCCGGACAAAGCTCTTGAAAATGTAGCAAAAAAATATTAGACTGGTTTCACTTCAGAGAGGCTCAATGGAAGATGATGGTGGAGATTTTGATGAGGAAGAAGAGTATATCGACATGTCGCTGAACAGACGAGGAATGCTCTTGGCCTTCCATCCATTTTGGCCGGACACCACCCATGTAATCTTTAAGGTCTTCAAGGCTGTAGAGGGTGTAGAGGTTGTAGAGGGTGTAGAGGTTGTAGGGGGTGTAGAGGTTGTAGAGGGTGTAGGGTTTGGAGGTTTTGGAAGTTTAAAGGGTGAGGAGGTTGTAAGCTTAGACACATTTCTTTTACTTTTCTCTATGACTGACTTAATGATGGAAAAGAAAAGAGAAAACAGAAAGAAAACTAAGCGATAATAAGTGAAGAAGAAGATGGAAGGGAGAAAAGGTGGGTGGGTGGCTGTATGGCTGAAAGACTGGGCTTTGGCTGTTTTTGTGATGACTGAACAGAAAAAGAAGTGAGAAGTAAGTAAAAAGATTTCTTTTGAATAAATTTCTCTCCGTGAAAACTTACAAAAACTTGAGAAACAGTTTTTGCAACAGAGAAGCTGACAAACGTCACAGCGAGGCTTTTTTTTGTATTTCTTTGTTGAATAAAATGAAGGCCACGCAAATGATGGGGCGTTTGTGATGGCGGCTGTCGTTGGCTTTGTTTAGACGGCGTCAGTTGCTATTTTTAGAATATATTTTCATTTATGTATAATGTACTTACATATAAGTATGTATGTACATAAAAACTATGTGATTTCGTTTCATTTAAAGTATTGAGGAATTGTTACTTGAATAAAATACATAAAAACCATTTAAGTGACGTGAACTCATGAGCTTATTTAAACTTCCTTTCTCTCTTTACTAAGTTTACTTAGTACTTTTCTCTCTTTACTTACTTTCGTTCAGTACTAAATCCAAGAAGGAAGCAAGGGGAGGAACGTAATTCAGGATGGAAGAAAGATATAATAACGGGTTTATGTACGTCAAAAACTTTTCAAGTTTCGTAGTAGCCGGAACCAAACTAAAACCATTCTTGTAACACGAGTAATCTTGGTAAATCCTCGTAATAATCACGCAGAATACCTTTTGACAGCTGCTGAAACATCGACAGTTGTTGCATCTGATAGGTTGAAAGTTTGAGAGACGACGGCCCTCGGCGACGGTCATGCAGTCGTGAAGGTGACTCAGACAGGTGTTTGGCAAATAAGCAATCAGTGTCGGGCAGAGTATCCATAAAAAGACTCGTACTACTTTTAAATCCTCGTACTAGCCTTAAATTGATGAAGATATATGATGCCAGATGATGCCAGTTGATGCCAGACGCGATAACATTGTAGATGACGTGACATTAAATGCGGTTAGCATCAGCGGGAACTGTCTTTAATGTAATGTTTATTTGCGTCTGATTTTTGACTTGGACAATGATTCAATTAAGATAAGGAGACCTTATTAAGTGTCCTGCGGAGTACTTAATAGAGTACTTTATAAAACTTATTCATGGTTGATAATACTAAAATATATACTTTGAAATAAGAATCTTATATATGTAAAAGTATCTATTTTCCTTCATTCCTTCTTTTATTCCTTCATCCAATTCTTCCTTACTTTATTCGTTCTTTCATTTATTCCTTCATTCCCTCTTTCTTTCGTTTTCTTTCACAAACGAATGCCAAGAATTGTCGATTTAATTAAAAGTCCTATCCTATTACATTTCGATTATTCTAACAACAACAATACCAAAAACAAAATAAGTAGATGTCTTGACAAGCAAAAGAAATTTTTATCTGAACATTCTTGGCTGTCAATAGAAAGCTATTTCGCTCAAATATACTCCACTCTAAGATCGAAAGAAACTCGATAAGCAATCAAAATATAATACGATTCAGTAAATTCGACAGCTTAAGAAATAACAAAGCGTTCTTTTAGGCATCAAACTATACCTTTGGTAAGGAGGAAGTGGAGGGAGGGGGAATTAAATATGAAACATACTCGTAGAAGAAGATGTTTAATAAAAGAATGCCAATGATATTCTTTCTCCAGGAGTATTTGATATCGTGAGTTAATTGCTTTTAGGTATGTTTTAATATAATAAACAATGAACTAAAAGATAATTAAATAAAAGATGAGGTAAAAACAATATTTTCGGAATCTCGCATGAAGCAGCGGCGAGCAACAAGAAAAGCTTTTAATAGTGTTCTATTATCTGAACGATATAAGAGAATGACGTGATACGTAATACGGAGATTAAAAAAAAAGGAAACACAGGCTCTTATTTCCTAATTACATTTATAAAAGTAGTAAAACAGATTACAGTTTCGAATACAGAGTTAATTAGAGGCTAACGCAAGAATGAGTTAAGGAGCAAGAAACTTAGTAAATAATAGATCAGGAATCCTATAATTTGAGTTGTAGACTTCATATATTGAGTTGTAGTAAAAATATTGTGTTTATACATATATTGTAGTGTATATAAAAATCGAACGTTTTTCCCTCTATAGAGCTTTATATTTATATCTCAAATCGAGTTACTGAGGCTTTTGTGAGTATATATACAGAATGGAATTATTTTTAGCCTGTTCTGATACTTTTTTTTCTTGTTGAGGGAAGCATTTTTTCTCGTTTTTGTCTTTTTTTGGCGCAATGAAAACCATTCCCAAGATTATAATGATGATTATGATGATGATGGGGTCAGATTCTATCTGATGTTGTTTTTCTTGTTTCGTGTTGCACTTCAATTTGTCTTCCTTTCAAATTCCTTCCTTTTCTCTCCTTCTTTGCTCACTGGAGGTACTCGTGTACGGTTTCTCAACAACGCCTGCCAACTAATTTAGCCACGTGTGTTAATTTCCAGCTGAGTTAACTGAGATAAAATAAAAAAAATCAAACGTTGAATGTAGAAAACTAAGTAAAATTTAAAAAATTAGTTCCAATTTTTTCCTGTCATCTGACTTGACCATAGAAAAGATAAAATATACAATACAAAATTCTTCATATTCAAGATTAATCTTAATTGAAAGGTGTACAAGAAAACAACATCGAGTATTTAATTGGATAGATTAGTTTGTATATACATACATACTCGTATATACCACCAACAGTCTAAAAAGAAGAATAAGAAGAATCGAATATATTGGCCACTAACGTTATTTTTTCCATTATTTTAGTCTAAAGAAACGTCACTTAAGAATTTAATTGACAAAATGACTGACATCTGAAAGTCTTTAAGGATAGACAAGTACATAAATCTTTGTCTGTTTCTGTGTCCACAAACACAGCTTTGTTTAGCTTTGTTATTTTTCTTTCACAGAAGTGAAGTGTTTGTTGTTGTTGTTCGTCTTCTTATTTTTGAATGCTCTGGAGCGAATTGGATTTATTTCCTTTTTTACTTTAACTCATACTCGCACATCTTTGATACTTCTTAGTCGCATATTCTTAAATGGGATGAAATATTTGTTGGAACCACTTTACGTAGACATCTTTTTATCCAGCCTTCGTCTATGCAGACAAATAAAGATTTATTGTCATTTCTGTCTCATAGTTCAAAGTTAATGGTTAATGGATTTGTGAATTCACCTCTTTAAATAGATTAAATGGGCAAAATATACCAATGCATATCTCTCAGGCGTCGTTTAGTTCAATCATCTAACGAAATTACACCCATAATCCACATCATGCTTGTAAAATAAAGAAATAACCACAGACGAGTATATTAAATGTTCGAAATGTATACACATGTTCGAAGTTCTGCGATCTGATAACAGCTTCAATCTTAATCCAGAATAATTTTTGTTTTGAAAAAGCCTTTGAAACTCGAGTAGTGACGCTGAGAGATGAGGCTTTAATATTTCATTATATACATGTTTATATTATACTCAGAAATTCTGAAACCTATCCTGTAAAACCTGGAGTACTTGACAATTCAAGGAGAGGACCTTCTGATGTCATCTAAAAGCTTAGACAACAGAAGAGAACCTAAAAAATAGGAGGAGTTTCTAGTGGACATATTTTACAGAAAACAGTTCGTTGTGTATTGTTATTGAACAAGTAAGTGAGTGAGAGAATGAATGAAGGAGTGGGTGAAAGTCAATCTTCCTTCCGTGTGAAATGCTGCTCATCTTAATATTTCTCCTGTTCTTAATTCTTTCTCTGTCTTTGCCTACAGGTTTTTGTTGTTTAAAAATAATTGATAGGAAGCGTTCTGAAATTGTCCTTGCTCATTGAGCTACAATCTTAAAGTAAGAAAATGAAAAAATATAAAACAAATGACAGACAAAGAACTAGGCAAAAATGGAAGAAGACAATTCCCGAGGCTAGGAAAACGAAATCGTTAAGGGAAGGACATTGAAACAATCCTTAGGAATATTTTGCATCACATCACATCAGCTAAAGTGAGAAGGAAGAGAGCGAGAGAGGGTTACGAAGAAATCGTGAAACGTGTTAAATAACTGAGATAGAAGAGTGAAAGAGGTTAGCGAGAAGAGGAGATAGAAGACCCTCAGGTGTCAGACATTTCGAAGGTGACTGAAACAGAATTTCAGCAGAAGAACATCAGGAATGATAACTAAAACAACAATAAACAGAAAGAGTGCGGGTTCGACTTGTCCGAAGCTGAAACACCATACACCATCATAATCTCCGATGAAAGATTATTTAACTGAGAGCCTGCCACGCCTTCTTCTGTGCGCTACAGATGGACAGACATATCCACATCCTTTCCCTTCTGGTGTATGGGATAAAAATTATAAAAGCAACTAATCTTTCAATAATCTTTAATCCTTAAAATAGTAAGGACTTTGAATCCACTTAGATATATTGTATATTATATTCTTATCTTCCTACACTAGTCTGTTCCCTATCATGTCGTATCAAATGCTATAGAGTTCGTACTAATATAAGATTGAGTCTATATAAAAATAATATTATGACGAGAGATATTCTTTTTTTTTTGGTGTTTAGTTAATTTATCATGTGTGCTTTTTTAAAGTTAATAAATTGGAAAACTTTTTTCAATAACAAACTTCTGTAACAAACTGTGTTTTTTCAATAACACGTGTCACTTAACACATCTTTCTTGTCATTACTCATTGCTTTTCTGAACCATCTGATCCCAGGAATCTTTGCTTGTTTTACCAACCATGTTTAACATGATTCTAGGGTTTGTTAAGTAAAAAAATGATGAGGTTAATTTTGTTGTTATATAAAGTTATCTCCTTTGGTGTCTGTTTCATCGTTTATTTTTTTATCAATTCATTTTTTACTATTGATCATAAATAAATAAATGTTTTCATATTTCTTTCAGCCAAGTTTTAGCAACAATTTAAAGAGTGAAAAAAGAAAACCAGACAAAACCATGATTACATAAGAAAAAATAATAAAAGCGGCGCCTTAAAGAAGCCAGTTAAAAAAATTCAAGATCCTTCATGTTAGGCTAACAAACAAAAAAACAAATCAGTAACTTTGCACGCCTCCCTCCTAAATGAAGGCCCTCCTGGTAGTTGCCACAGAAGGTTTCGTCTTTCAATCCAGCTACTGTTAAGTTGTTGAAGAAACTTTGTTCGTTCTCACTATGAGTCTCTCCTTCTCTCTCTCTCTCTTCTCTTTTCTCTCCCTCTCTTTGCTGAGAGTTCTGCTCCGGTTCATTGTTTGGAATTTTGTTTGTTTTTTGTCCACACCCAATTTTTGGAGGAAACTTAAATTTGTTGACTTTCTAAATTAGTTTGTGTGTTTGTTCGACTTTTTCCCCCTTTCATGTCTTACTTTTGGTATTGTTTCTTTTCTTTTCTCATCCAAAACTTGTAGTCATGTTTGTTATACAACAACAACGGTTCATCTCATACTATTCTATCTCGTACTATTCTATCACTCTTTCTTTCTCCCACCAACTCACTAATTTGCTCAATATTTACAGTGTAGATTTCTTTTTCTTTACTCTCCTCGCCACATTATTCTGCGGTTTAACGCAGGAATGTCGAAGAATATTTCAGCTGCGAAGCTGAGAAGTAAGCCAATTTAAACATCTTTGAAAATTTTATTAGATGCATAAATATTTACTGAGCTCTTGTCAACATAAACATATATATATATATACATATGTATATGAACATGTATGCCTTATGGTAAAAATGCACAGATGGTTAAAGAAACTTATTTAAGGATGATTTTCCCGTACAAAGCATGATATGATGAATGAAGGAGTTGGGTGGGTGGTGAAGAGTTCCTCCCTGTATGACAACATGAGGTTAAAAGCAACAAAACTTTGCTTCACGAAAAGATGACAAGAATTAAGCTGTTTAAAGATAACCAGAGCATTATTAAACACCAGAAAAGTATTGGCAGCATTATTTAAAATTTCATTCTGATGAAATACTTGTTTAATGCATGTTGAAATAACATTATTTTATGTGCTTTATATGTATTTTTCTCTTCTAAATTAGTATATATTCTACCTTTATTTCTTATGTATTTCAATTAGTTGATTAAAGGGTTTTTTATAAAGTTTTAATGTTATTTTAGTAGTTGTTTTATGTTATTGAAGAGTTCAATTAATAAGAATCAGTTCTTGATGATTAAATTATTTTATATTGATAATTGATGGATGATTTATTACTCTGTTTACCCCACTCGTATGTAGTTATAATTCTTGGATTATTCTGAGAGGTTATTCCAATGCTTAATAAACTAAATTACTGAAAAATCACTCATACGACGTGTTGTGCTCAAATAGTATTTATTTGAGAAAAATAATTAAAAAATGACCCAGTTTGTTATTTTAGCAATTTTTAAAAATTATACAACAACCTGCATTAAATAATAATAAAATTTAATCATGATTTAATATTCTATATACAATAATTTATATTAATTTTTAATAATATTTTTCATAATATTTGGAGTAATTTTTGGCGAAAAATATCAACAAATATCAACATTGAATAAAGGAAAAATCTAAAGAAGAATACAATGTTGAAACAAAGACTGTTAAAATTAATAAAATGTTGAGGAAAAGCAACAAAAAAATAATGGATTTCCATTTTAGTTGAATTTCATATTTTTTATACGAAAATTCATCGTATGCTTTTATTACAGGAAAGAGCTGCATTTAGCTCTTTGTTTATTTTACCATTTATTTGTTTTTTATATCATCATCATCTCCATTATAATAACCATCATCATCCTCTGCATTATCCTCTACAACTTCAGCAACTACAACACCGTCACCATCTCCATCGTCCTTTTCATCGTCCTTTTCATCATCATCTCCATCGTTCTCTCCATCATCACCGTTCTCTCTGACATCATCGTTATAGTCCTTTCGTATCGCATTCGTATTCTCATCGGTTGGATTCTCTCCAACATCCTGCTCCCTTTCGTCCTCTCCACCTCCACATCATCGTCGTCAGCGTTCACAATTAGATAATTAGGACCAAAAAATATATGTACACAGCTTCACCTCAAACGGTGAAAAAAATAAATAGCTGGAAATTAATTATACAGAGCAACAGAGCAGCAAACTCACTGAGTCCGAGTTTCCGACTGTGAAAAGTTGTGAAATATTTGAACTGTAAACAAGCAGAAAAATTAGCAGAAATTCACTAAAAACCAAAAGTAAAAAACAGTAAAATAAATAAAATGGAAAGCAAAAAGTCGAATTTGTTAAGATGGCGAAAGCTGCCCGGTCACAGAAACGTCAAATATTAAATGCAAAGTAAAAACAAACCGGGACAAATCTGGGTTACAGAAAAAAGGTGGACGCAAATTAATGCAAAAACAATTCAGATGCAATTTAATGGTAGAACTGACTTTGATCATGAATGCGCAAAAAATTCAAACATAATTAGATATATTTTTACGTTATTCATTTTAGTAAAACTAAAATACGCTTGAAATACAATTCGCGTTAAAAAACGTAGAACTGAACTAAAAAACTACGAGTTGAAATAAATTATTCCACGTTCGTCATTCGACTCGTTTGCTGAGAGTTCTTATGTACATGTCTCTCTACGATATTCTTAGTCTCTTCTCTTAGTCTTTTCTCTTGTCTTTGAAGCGTTTATCGTCTACAAAATATCTCAGCTTTTGTGCCTTTCGAGCCTCTCTTTTCTCTGCCTTTCAATTTTTTCTTTCACTTGTAGGTTTATCTGACCTTCGCCGTCTAAACTTTCTATTCAGTTTACACCTAATTCAAGTTCTGTCTAAACTCCTTTCAATTGCAATCTCTCGTTTCAGGTTTCGTGGGTGCGCCACCGAGATATCCATCTGCTGACAGTCGGACGCTATACTTACACATCCGATCAGCGCTTCGAAGCGATGCACTCGCCGCACGCCGAAGACTGGACGTTGCGCATACGCTACGCTCAGCGAAAGGACTCCGGCATCTATGAGTGCCAGATATCAACAACGCCGCCGATAGGGCATTCGGTGTACCTAAATGTTGTGGGTAAGTGTGTGTATCTAAGTACAAAACATACCTGTAGATAGGAGGGGAAGTATAGGAAGGGGAATCGGTGGAACGGGGGGCGGGAAGAAGAGGAGAGCGGGGAAGTTTGTCAGTATCTGTTCATCTGCAGAGTTTGCTTCCGGTGTTTTGAGTTGACTGTAATTCGAAAAGTTTCTGCGAGAACCGGAGCTCAGTGCATGTTGACGGTGCTGATTTAACTGATGGATGGATGGATGGATGGATGAATGGATGGGTAGATGGGTAGATGGGTGTATCGGTGGATGAATGAATGGGTGGATAGATGAATGGGTGGTTGGATGATTGGAGCAATGAATGAATGGATGTACCCAGCTATGTGGTTAAATTTTGAATAGCTTTGGGACTCATTCGCTCATGCGTGAGACTGAGTGACGTTTGTTGTATTATATTTATGTGTTGACGTGTGTGTGTCTGTGTGTGGGTGTGTATGTCTGTAGGTGTGTATGTGTGTGGGTGCGTATAAATGGGAATACGCTGCAGTATTTCTTGCTTGTGTGAATTTGTCAGCTTTTGCGTGTGATTTCCGGTGATTTCATGCTATGTTGCATACACTCGCAACGTACACTCACACATACGCAGCCACACACACACAAACAGAGAACTATAGATTGGTCCCGACAACATTTCCGTTATAAATACACACACACAGACACTCAGTATCGTGTGATGGAAATTGCATGTTTTTTGTTGTTGCTTGTTGATGAATGTGGTTACTTTTCGATTGATGAATATTGTTGTTGTGGTTGTAGATTGCTATCGGTGTTGGGTTTTTTTGAAACGAATTTTTTTAATGTTCGTTGTTTTTGTTAAATGTTAAATGTTGATGATCATTTATGACTCTCAAATAATGTCGACCATCTCGCTCTCGCCCTCTGAAACTCGTCTATTCTCTTTGACATTATCTCTAAATTTATGACTCGATTCTCTTTCTCTTTCTCACTATCTACCAGTTTATGTGTCACTCTTTTTCTTTCCAATTTTATTGGTTTATCGTTGATTGTAGATCTCTTATCTTTCATTCACTTTTTCAGCCTTTCTGTCCGTCACTCTTTCAGTTGTTTTAAGGGAGTTTTTATCGAATTTTTTCTATACACATTTGATCCACATCCATTTATTATTTCATGCATCAATTTGCCCATCGATTCATTCATTCGTTTAAAGGTTATTTTTATGGAATTTCGGCTCTCGATTTGTCTAGCATTTCGATTCAGTGATTCCCTGTCGAACGATTTGCCATTTATAATAAATGGTGTTGTTGCACCAAAAACAATAACAACAACTGCTCGGAAAAACAAATTACTCACCATTTTATGACCTGCCTGAAATTCTTTATGACGAACATGATTCTCTTTTCTGTTTCTCTCTCTGTCACTGAGTCCATAGACGTTATATTACTGAATTATATTTCAGTTCGATTGATGGCAGAGAAAGAGGACTTGCTTTTTATGAAAAGTTACACTTCTCGACATATTTTTGCAGTATCATGAAATCTTTTTCTCGAAGGAGGATAACCTCAAGTGAACCCTTTTTAAATTGATTGAGAAATTGAGTGCTTAAGTAGTACTCAAATCGAATATGTTCAAGAGATTTAAGAGGCAGCTAAGAAGTTGAGTACTAAATTTGCATAAAATGTGGTTTGGTCCCCATAACTGTTTGTCGTCATAGGATTTTATGACTTTCTTCCTTTCAGAGGGAAAGCAGAAGAAAATAAAAATTCAATTCAACACGTTTGAAACACGAGAGCTTCTGTGTTTTCTGGTTAGGGTCTTCTTTCTTCTTTATCTTTATAAAATAAAGTGGTAAATCCTCACCCACCCATACTTCCCCCTCAAAAACTTCTTCATTCTTTAGAGATCCTGAATATCAATCATACAAAAATATGTGGCTTATTTTTCCACGGAAATAAAGTCAATTTATCAGTTCTCTCTCTCTCTCTCTCTCTCTCTTTCTCTCTCTACGTTCCTTCCACTTTTCTGTCACTTGTTTCCCCTTGAAACAGCTCTCTTTATTTACCTGTCAAAGACACTTAATAAGCTTGTTCATATTCAGTACTTTTCATTGCAATCGCTTCTCTTTTAAAGTAAGTCTTTCAATTAAGTTTTGAATTGAAAAGCGACATCGAAAATGAAGCTATACTGTAATAAATAAAGCATTCTATAAAGTACTTATAAATCTCCGAAAAAATTACCCAAAAACAGATATTAAAAAGAGATACATGTAAGAAAAGTATCTCAAGTATTCGAAGAAATACTCTGTTATTGAAGCGTACCGATAAAGCTTTGGAAGGTCAAAGGGCGGGGAGGATAGTTAGACAAGGAAGGAGCAACGGAAGCAACAGTAAGTAGAGCGGAAATTCCTCAGTGGATGTCTGTGGACAGGTTCAAGACGGGTGGTTGTGGGTGACACTCATAAGCGCACTGAAACGGATTTCCTTTGACATGAAAAAGAAACACTAAACAACGAATACTATACATGAAGTGTTAATGTTGAGCACGTTAAGAGTGTATATTCCTCTCTCTTTCGCATTCTCTCTATCTCTTTCTCTTTATGTCATTATTTTTCTTTGTCATTCTTCCCAAAAGACATCCAGTTGTAGAAAGCCATCACTGCATATGCTCTTAATAAGGACTACACAAAGCTGCTAACCCAAAAAAGCCATTCAAAGCTATTTCGTAAATGAAACTCGAAAGGATGCTCGACTTGATGACACAGCTTTGACTCGTGCAGAGGCGGCGGCTGTGAGGGAACATGAGCACATCAGATGAGTGCTTAAAGTGAACCACGGAGATAGAGAAAGGCTAGCATTTGGCTTCTTTCATGAGTTGTTTTTTGTTCTGTCCTCTTCTGTGTATCCCAGCAAACAGCCTGATTTGAGGATTTTTGTATTTTTCCTAAGATTCTTCCATTGTTTTTGACTTCGTAAATCTTCTTAAATTTGATTGTTTCATTTTTCTCTGCTTCTGTAAGCTCTCACTGTCTTTGAAGGCTCTTAATTACACTGAGAAATCTTCTTGACACTTTCAATAACTTCTATAATACTGAAGGCCCATTCTATAACTCTTATATTAACTGTAGACAACTTTGAATAACCTCAATGATACTGTCAATACTCTTATACTATCTGTGGCGCTTTTATAGAAAAAAAATTTGTTTTTATTAATCTGAAGAGTCTTTTTCTGACTTTATGAAGCTGTAAGAACCTTGAAGACCTCTTCTCCAAGTCTATATAAAGAAAAATGTCCGAAAAAGAAGAGTTAAAAACTGAAGATATTCGTTGACTGGGCTAATCTTGCGTTGTTTTCTTCTTTTGACTTGTATTTAGTTTTATTTTTTATTTTACTCCACTTCTTACACTTCTTCCTATGTGTTTAGATAGGTTTGAAATAATCTCTGCTTCTTCGTATTCACACTCCTGTGGTTGACTTTCATGAAGCTAACCCTAAATTGACTTCTTGGTTCTATTATCTTGTTCCTTGCTGCGTTCTGAACAGCCAGCTGATTGTCTGTCTGTCTAACTGCCAGTCTGTCTGTTTGCCTGTCTGTCTTTCTTTATGTCAGTTTCAGATTTTCACATTTTTCATTTTGACAAATGCAAAAACTGTATACATACAATATATATATTATTATAATATATATCAGTGTGTGTGCACTTGTGTGCGTGTGACTATTTGTGTGTATTTTTGTGAGTGTTTTTGTTAAAATTTGTTTCATTTCTGTTGACATAAAAATAATATTTTATTTTCTACTATGTTTTGATTACTCTGTTCATTTTGATTGTGTTGCAGACCTGCCAACAGCGACCTCAAAACCAACAACAACTAAACCAAAAACAAAAAAACAAAAAACAAACCAACTAAGCCAAATAACAACCATAAATTTCAAAACATAAACCCACCAAAAATATATAAAAAACTAAACAAATAAACAAAAATAAGTAAAAAGGAGAAACAATTTTATTTATTTTACTGCAGAAAAGAATAAATTCAACAAATCATTAGATATTTTTTGGGATACACATATACATATACCTATAGAATATATCTCTTGACATATAGAGCAAAATATCTATAGATATTTAGAATAGAAAAAATCCAGTCGATTTGCGATTCCTTTCCACGATGTTGCGGAATTGAAATGAATTTTCAACAATAAATATCAATAAAAATCTGATAGAATTTGCCAATAAAGTCTCCCCAAAACCCTAAAATTTTTCAGTAAATAACTTTTTTTTCATTGTTTTTCCGGCGTTTGCGATAAGATACAATACTCAAAATCGAATCTCATGCAAATGTTTAGAAACGAACAAACGTGGAACAAATTTTTATTTCTCAAAGGACATTTCGATAATGTTTCATTGTTGCTGTTGTAGATTAACCTTTCTCTTCATCTCTTCTCTGCTCTTTCGATTCCGATTCGATGGTTCCCGTATTTTGTTACCCGTTCTTTCAAAAAGGTACCCTAAAAAGCAGTTAGAAAATCATATCAACGCACAGAATGAAAAGTTCACAGAATGAAATTTGAGTCCTTTGAATCCTTGATTTGATCGCTTTTTCGTGATGTTGATGTCTATACTGTTTATCGGCAATAAATACAGACAAATAGATGTGTATAGTACGAGTGTTTGTATGTATCTTTGTATGTAAATATGTATGTATGCAGAAGTACTTGAGACATGTTAATCTATGCAAATTTTCAGTTGTCATAACACGATATAGAAACATGTCATAACATCACATAATATCACACAACATCTCACAACATATGACATGAGTAAATTATGCAAAACAAATAACTTCGTAAAAAATAAACGTTAACAAATTTAATACAATTTTTAAATTTTCAAAGGACTCAAGTTTAGTTCAGTAAAGAAGTCATTGAAAGGGAAGCAATCTCAAGAGATAGAAAAATGAAGAGAGAGAGAGGGAAAGAGGCGGAGAGAGAGGGAGTGATAGAGAACGATTTTGTATAAAATACATAGCAAGTCTCTGTTATTCACAGAATGGAAACTACCCAAGCAATACAAGAGAAAAATACGGCAAAAGATACAACAAATAAATATGACAAAAAAATGCGATAAAAAATACTCCCCAAAAAATATATGTACACAAAATAAACTCGAGTATAGTATAGTATAAAGTACAAGAAGACTACGAACCACAACAACAAAACAGATGAATAAACATGCATTTAAAATTCATGATCCGTTGCTCAAAAGACGAATTAGGTTTGCTTTTTATTCGCAAATTTATACAAATGTCATCACACAGCATTCAAACTGTTTAAATGTAAATGAAGGAAAAATGAGAAGTTTTAAAATACTACAGAAAAACATTCACATTAAGAAAAATTCAACTTCTTGTGTAAATTTAAATAATGAGCGTCATTTATTTATTCATTTCTTTTTCCGGCGAGGCTTAAGTTCACGTTTTAGAAGGTTTACTATAAAAAGTACGCATATTATTTAAAAATTTACAGAATACTTCAAATGAAATGTTCTGGAATCTGGAAAATCTTGCAATAAATTTCTCTGGAATTTTCTTAAATCGCAAAAATAAATGTCTGCATTTCATTTCTTCTTAATAATAAATTAAACTCGAATTATTTAGCTTAATTAACCTTTATAACGATTTCATTATTCAGACGTTCATTTAAAAGCTCGAATTAATATCTTCTTCCGATTTTCGTTTACTTCTGTGGATTACTTTTCTGGACTTCAATTCAATACAATTCAATGTTTAAATCTGATTATTCATCACATCACATCATATCGCGCTTCAACTTCTTCCTTCCTTCCTTCTTCGTATTTCCTTCTTCACTTCCTCTCTTCGGTCCACTCTTTTTCGCACTTTCATTAATTTACTTGTGCGCTTTAATTAATATGTACGCATGAGTATTTAAACTTAACACAATGAGGTCAAAGTTTGACCTGTTTCTTGTTTGGATATATTATACACATATCAAACAATATATATATATATATGTTCATTTATATGTATGGTATATAATCTCCATCGATCCATCCATACGTACGTACATACTATAAGATTGTGGTTTGGTGTGTGTACCATATAATGGTTAACTGATTGTAGAGCGTTCGTATATGTGTACATGTGTGTGAATGTATGGGTATGTCCCTGTGTGTGTAAATGTATGGGTATCTCCCTGTGTGTGTGTGTGTGTGTATATAAGTTCACCATCCGTTGATTCAATTTCTGCAAATGTTTCCACTCCTTTTTCAATACTCATGAGAGAAGCTTTAATTAATGAATGGCTCTTGATTATGTGACATTTTATTTGGTCACTTAATCTGAATGCAAAAGAAATAACAGCAACAAAAGACAACAACAACAATGAAATCATACTTGCTGTCATTGTTGTTTTTGTTGTCCTTTTTATTGTTATTGTTATTGTTCATTATAATAAAGCTATTGTGGGTGCAGCTCGTTTTAATTAATATTCCCATAATAATGTGATGCCCACTTCAAACGTAATCATGTAGTAATTATAACAAAACATTATGACTTTCTTTCATGACCTTTACGAAGGTTAAATTGGGGTTTTAAAATAATCAAAAATAAAAGAAAAAAAGTACTTTATTGAATTTGTTTATGGTCAGTGTTGCCACACTGTTGCGCCATAATATTGCTTTTATCCCCAATTAAGTTAATTTCACTCAATTACACACATGATATTCTAATAATTAGTAACGTTTAGAGTCAAGTCGAGCACATCATCGTATAGCCCAAGTCTAGCCTCCTCCATTCCCATCCAGCCCAGCTGATCTCAGTCCAACTCTGTTCCGTTCCAGGTCAAGTCAGTGGATTTCAGTTGAAGCCAGTTTAGTTAAAAATACCAACTAAACTATAGTAACTAATTTAACAGTATCAATTTGCATGCATAATGAAGCAGTTTGCTAAACAGTCCCTCTGCGTTTCCATTACAGAGCCCATCACTGACGTAATCGGAGGTCCAGAGCTACACATAAACATGGGTTCCACCATCAACTTGACGTGCGTTGTGAAATTCGCACCGGAGCCACCGCCCACAATTACTTGGTCACACAATCGTGAGGTAAGCTTAACGCAATGCTATGTTACTCATTTGAATCATGTCACTCAGGGATAGAAATGGATCAAAGTCAGTTGGTTCGGTAAAAATGATCTCAAAGAATCTTATCTTCATCTGTATTCAATTTGTCAAAGCTTAATCAATCAAAACTGGTTGCTGCTTCGTAATCACAATTAAAGTACCATCATTAATTAAAACATATTAGACAGTAATTAATTTATGTCTAAAACTATGCAACAATGAATCTGTCAAAATTAAATCTAATATCAACTTAAACTTGGATTTTATTTCCTTTTCTTCTCCTTTAATTGCTGTATGTTTTTACGAAATTTAATACCCATTCATTTGTCTCAAGGATTTGTCCATCTTATGTCTGAAGACATTAAAGAGATGTCCGAAGACTTCCTGTCAAACTTCATCTGTCAAATTAAGCAGCATTTAAATGAATAGATTTAAATTTTTGACAAGGGTTCGCATAGCTTTTCGTTTGGTTTGTGACAAGCTGCTCAAATGTCATTTAATAAAAGTAAATGACATGACAGAAGGAAAAACCCAACAACAACCACAACATCGAACTGAAGAAATGACAGTTCTATGAGTTGTATGAGTTCTATGGGTTCTGTAACCACGGACTAACTTTGTTAAACCATTAATGAAAATTCCATAAATATTCTCACATTCTATTATGGTCTATACATTATTTTCATTTCTCTCACTCTCTCCCTCTCTTTATATTTCTTTCTTTCTTTGCCTTTTTCTTGGATATTCTGCTCCGTTGGATTCAATTGCGTCTCATCAATTCAGGTCATAAATTTCGATTCACCCCGGGGCGGCATATCTTTGGTTACAGAAAAAGGTATCCTTACAACAAGTCGTCTCTTGGTACAGAAAGCCATCCAGCAGGACTCAGGACTCTATACATGCACACCATCGAATGCAAATCCAACCACGGTTCGAGTACATATCGTTGATGGTAAGTAAGATACGACAAGAGTAGAGTAGAGTGCGGGAGGAGGAGAAAAGAGAAGAGGACGGGACGAAGACGGGGAAGGTTTATGATGCAGAAGAACGAAGTTCAGGTTGCTTCTGCTCGTTGATCGGGCGAGTGTGTAGAAGTACATAGTGGAATGAGGAGTGAGTGGGAGTCCCTTCATTCAGGTTGTGAAGCGAGATGGTATTAAATTAATTATTCTACGAAGTATTCAAATTAAATGAATGATCATAAATACTCGCAAATGAGAATGAGAGGTGTATGTATAAAAAAAGGCTCACGCTTACGGTTTTCATTCGAGTTTTCTTCTACTTCTTCGTCTTCTTCTGCTTCTTCTCCTTGCTTTTCTGTATTTATATGAATTTTAGTATTAAAGTGAGTGAATGAATGCCTTTTAAATTCATACCATGTCCCTTACTCAACACAATCAAACTGACTAGCAATCAAATGGAAATTTTTTTCACCGCAATCAGTCAATCAATCATTCAATCAACAACTGAGTATTTAGCATATATGAAGTGAGCCCGGGTGTGAATGAGATGAAGAAATTTTGACCGATTTGAGGTGGGTTTTTATCTTTCCTTGAAGCTCGTTTAAATTTATTTGACACACGTCTTGTAGACATGATTTTTCCACTTTGATAGACTCACCCGAACTTGTTAACTGACAGAAGGTTGGGTTTGCCTCCTGCTTTCGGCGGCAGATAAAACTTCCTCACATACCTTTTTCCCATATTTTTCTCTCATGGATTCTAAATCAAAGTTTCCAAAAATGGATGCCAAAAACATTGATGTGTGTTTGCGAGGGTCTCATATATACACACAAATAGCTAGTTACTAATACCAACAATAGCAACACCAGCAACAACAACAACACCAACACCGCCTAAACGCACCAACAACAATAATAACGATAACAACTTTAGAATAACATTAGAACTTTAGTAATATACAAAACAAAAGTTACTGAATAACTTCTTCGGAAGCTGGGTCAAAGTTACCCACAATGTTACTGTGCTTGTTCGAACACGTCTATGGATGAGTAACAGGTCGTAAAAATACTCATTTCATGTGGGTGTCTTTGTGTTCAGACAGAAGATTTTTTGCTATGTATTCAACGAGAAGATGGGGAGAAAATGAGAACGGGAAGGAGATAAAAATGGAATGTATATTAGATGAATTTTAATGAAATTTTGTAGAGTGCTTCAAATCAACCACAGAAGCAATTCAAAATGTGATAGGAACTTGTGTATATCTTATAATACCGTAAATAGAAGCATAAAATATCACTTTAAGAACATTACTGAAACTTATAGTAGATGAGTATAGAAAGTATCTGTGATTCTCTGTTTTCTTGAGCAAGCAGATAGTAAATTTCTCCATCACTGTCTCTTAGTACCGCTACAAATATTTTTTCCCCCTGTACATTCACAAAGATCATTCGTGACTTTGATTCTATCATCATCTTCAATGAAAGCACCATCATCTTCATAACAATGATATACCCACAAACCATCTCCCCTTCCTTCACAATCATCAACCATCTGTCACCAACCACATCCATCATCAACAACACTGTAATCATCATCATCGTCGTCACCACCACCATTCTTCATCGACAGCTATTAAGGAGTACCGAGGAGTGTAAAAAATGGCACGAGAGATGAACGCGAGAGTCACAACACCATCGAAAGTCCATCATCTCGAGTCAGCAGACTCAGCTTATGAACACTCAACGGCATGGAACGAAATTGAGCGGAATGAAATGGAATGAAACAGGTCGGAATGGAATGAAATGAATCGGAATGGTATGGAGTGAAACAAAATGGAATGGAATGCAACGGAATCTTATCGACTAGCAGTCGGATTCACTTTTATAATCATAGGATTACAAACGAAGTTTAGCCACAGCAGGACCAGAAGCGTGATTTTATTGTCCCCCTTTATTAATCAATGTTTTTTCCTTTTTTGCTTTAGTTTTGCTGTCAGTAATGTTGTTGTTGTCACTTCTATTTCTCATCGCTGTCACTGTCACTGTCATTGTCAGTGTTACTGTTAATATTACAGTGCCAGTTATACTCTGGACAATTAAAAGACCAATTGACTTGAGTTCGTTTAACAGAGAGAGAGAAAAAGAAGGAAAGAGAAGGCAACGGCAGCATCGTCTTTTAAATGATTAATTTATTCGTACAATAAGTGACTTGTCTATGATAAACTTGTCTACTGTATAAAGTAGGTTGCAGAAAAGGTTGAGAGAAGCTCCAAGTACTTGAGTTTGAAGAGACTTTAGATGAAATCTGAATCTTAATCTTAAATCTTAATAGAAATCTCAGTTTCTAGTGTTTAGTAAGTATTTAAACGTTCTTATAATAAATGTACCATATTTCAAGGACTTGCACTCACTTAAACCTAATCACTCTCTCTGCCTCTCTCTTTCTTTCTCTCTCTCACACTCCCTCGCCTTCTCTCCGAACACAATATTAAATATTATTTAAAGATTTCTTCTACTGACTGCATTTAATTACTGCCTTAATGCCGTAGTTATGTACTTCTAATTACTACACCCCATTTAAATATTAACTATGATTTGAGTGGGCTTATTTAAGTACATATTAAATGCTGATGGAAGGGCTTTTATAGTGAACAAGGTTAGTAAAACACTTCGAAGAAGGACCGCAGAACGCAACGAAGTTCAAGAGTTCATTAGAATTTACGATTCGAACACGAAGCAGAGCAAAGAAACCACTTCCATGATCCAGAAGGGTTAAAATACAAAGTAGAAGAAGGAAAAAATAAACAACTTATTTAATAATGATGATGATATTACAATTGTACAAATTATATGGAAATTTTTCCTACTTTTGCTAAATAAAACTTAAATACTTTAAGTATACAACTGAGAAGCTTATTTTAGTTTTGTATAGAACCTTCATTAAAGTTTACATCGAGATATTTGAATACTTTGATGAGAGTTGAATATGCTTTGATAATGAGTTTAGTAGTGTTTAAGTTGAACATATTAATGTACTTAAAATGGGATAATTTTAGTTAAACATTTTTTCTTCTGTCTTCTTCTTCTTCTTGGCAACAACAGGTGAGCATCCAGCCGCCATGCATCACGGACATGCAACATGTTGTTCAGAAATGTCGAAAATGTTGCTGATGCTGTTGACGTCCCTGCTGTTGATGTTGCAGAGACACAACAAACGACGACAACGTATACGCTGCAAATTTACTATGCAACAAGAGATGTCCCCACGCATAACTACACAAACAACAACAACAACAACAACCAGAGAAGAGTTCGATGGTCGATCGAGGGCCGAAACAGGGTTGCCATCAACATAACCAGCGATTAGTATAAGCGAACTCATGTAAATATACGGTAAATAGCAGTTAAGCATAAATAAGTTAGCGTCTATTTAAGAAAAGGAGGTGCGTATGTATGTGTTATAAACTGTTATCACTGTAAATCTCACTGTTACGGTAAAAAAGAAAGAAAAAGGGGCGAAAAACAATAGCAGCACAGTTAAAATGAAATATATAATATTTAAGATTGAAATTTTTATTAAAAACTAAAAGAATTAAATATAAAATTATTAAATTAGTTTTAATCAAATTATAATATAATTAAATGTAATACAAATGAAATACAAATGAAGCAATAATTCACAAAAAATAAACTATACCCAAAGTTAAATAAAAACAATTAAAAAAATTACAAAATTAGATTCAAATAAACAAGTTAATTGAATTAAATAAAAACAAATTTAAATTACATCCAACTCAAGTTATGAATATAAAAAATGCAGATGAAGAAAATTAAAAATAAAAATCAAAACAAATAAAAATAAAATAAAATCCAAATTAAACAACAAAATTGAAATTATAATGAAATACATTTTATAATATACAATAAAATAAATCAGAGAAACCAAAATTTAAATTAAATAAGAATTAATAGAAAAATTAAATAATACAAGTATAAAAAAAATTAAGTAAAAATTAGAAAAAGCACATTAAAAATAAACTCGTTGTTATTTAATTTTTTTATTTAAATAATTAAAACCAAAAATCCCTATCACAAAAAAAACAAAGTTAATTAATATAATTTAATATTGAAGGAGAAAAAAAACAGAAACCAAAACCACTTCAAATTTAAACAAAAAAAAAAATGTCCCTTGATGTATGTACAACTCGTTTTTATCAATCTAGTAACCGACGCCCATCTTTCAACAAAACCAATAAATATTTCAATTATAAATACATAAATATATCATTATTAACGTAGTTACTAAGTGCATAAAAAAAGGAAGAGACAAACAAAAAAAACGACGAAAAACTCAGAAAATTTTCCATTTCACAAAAAGTATTCAAGTAGTTTTAACCTAATAACCAATAATAGATCAGATCAAATTGTTGTTAAATTATGAACTCTATATTATAACATAATATGACATAATATTGGCATAGATTTAATAGAAACCTCTTATATTATTCACTTATTATTTAGATTGTTTAGATTATTATTTAGATTATTTATGTAAATATTTATATTTATCACGTTTTTAATTTTTATTAATAATGACCATTATTTGAGAAAGTTTCACTTCTAATTTAATTCTACATAGCATATGTATATATATAAAATATATCTACATATATGTATCTCATACATACTAAATTTATGAATAAAATTACAGTAAAAATAAAAATGTGAGTAGGATTTCTTATAAAAGGGCAAGGATAAGATTTTCCTTCATTCAAAGACAAAAAAGGAATCAGTTTCAAACTGCTAGAAAAGTTGATTATAAATTAACACATAGAAAAAAATATGCAGAAAATATATTTAATATATTTAATATATTGTGTATTTACGTAATAATCGTAATCGTAATCGTAATCGTAATCGTAATCATTCCAACTACATTCATGTCTGTTTTCACAAATACTCTCTCTGCACCGTATCTGATCATAATAAATACGTATGTATATAATATAATATACAATTCTAATTATCAACTCTATTTATCAATTTTATTAATATTGTTTGATTTCCTCAAATTCACGACTAAATGACACGCCTTTTAGAAGTTTTATTCGAGTTCGCATTCCTTCCTTAAACGATAATTTTTCTCTTATAGAATAACTAAATAAAAAATTATTTTTCTTTCCATTATTATTATGTTATATAGTGTTATAAAGTGTTCTATTGTAATTTCTAGTAGATATTAAAAATTATCTTCTAAATTTCACTCAGTATTTATTTTGAATTCTTTCGACTTGAAGGGACTTTAAAAGAAGCTGTCATTCTTCATTAACAACACCTGTACCATCTATAGGTCACATTTAATATTGTCATAATCAGATGTTCATCTAGTATTATCTATCCGATATGGTTTATTATTGTTTATAAAAAACTCAAGATAAACTATAAATCTAATAATTTTGAATGAATGCGTGTAATGAGTACATTGTATTATTAATTTGTAATTTGTAAATGTAAGAAAAACAAAACTCGTTACAACAATAATTTGTAAATGTGATCATTTAGCATTAAATAATTATGCAGCTAATTAAAGCTGTCTGTATGTAGAAAATAACTATAATAATGATTTCTATAAATACGATATTAAAACCAACTGCTAACCATTCAGAAGCTGACCAAAATAACTTTTAATTGAATGCAAAACATGTCTTTTCTTTTAAGTATTTTCAAATAAATTGAAAAAGAAAAGAAAAGCTCTTAGTCTAAAGAAAGAAGAAGAAAACAGGAGAAGAGGAAAAAGAATAAGAAGAATGGTACTTGTATTTGGAATAATTTAACAATTAATTTAAACCACTCTCTAAAATTAATGCAACAAAGAAAATACAAAATAGTTCAGTAAGAAAACTCTTTTCAACTCTTTCAATCTATCAAGTGTTTATCTTAAAGAAGCGCCTATTCAAGGAAATTGAAAAAAATACTTAATTATAAAAAAATACACCTACGTATTTACGAATAAAGATTTAAAGCAAAAGAAAATAAGGGGGAAAAAAGAAGAGAAAAAAGAAGAGGGAAAAAAGAAAGAAAACAAAATAAAATAAAATAAAAGAAAAGAAAATAAAACTATAGATTGAAGTAATTTTTTATTAAATGTTTATAGTAAATTCAAAGATAAAATTAAACAGAACGAAAAAGAAAACAACAATAATTTTAGTTTATAATTAAATAAAAATTACAGTTAAAGTAATTTAATAGGTTTAGTAATCTGATTAAACTTCAACGTTAAAATATGTTAATATTTAAGGAAGAAACCTCAATGCTAAGGATCAAGGATAGGAAGCAAAAGAAGAATCGGAGGAGGCGAAGAATCGAAGCACTAAAAATTAATGTATGTATGTCTGTGACATGTACTCGTGAGTATGTATAGTAAATGTGTTTAATTAAAAAGCTGCTGGCAAATGAACACGATTCAAAGTTAATAACTTGCTGTTTTTAAATTAACTCAACAATGTGGCGAAAAGAACAAATAGTTTTAATTTTAAAACATTAAAATTAAACTAGCGAACGTACATTAAAAGTAGCAAAGCGAACAATGAAAAAAGCGAGAATTAAAACATGAAAAATGAGTTCAAGTGAAGCAAAATAAATTAAATAATACGATATTAAAAAAGTTGTTGTATTTTCTTTAATTAAAAATATCGAAGCGGAGAGGGAGTGGGAGGGGTTAGAGTTGGGGTTGGAGTTGGGGTCGTACTTTTTCCACAGTCATTGACAGTTCTCAAGGATGTCTAGATCACGTGTATTTGAAAGACGTCGTCAAGAGATCATCTATTGACAAAGGATCTCGCCAAACGTAAGCCGGACAGTAAGTAAGGCTGCTGTTTCTAGCCGTCACTTAACCTAACCTAACCTGATACTTTACGAACATATTTTAATATTTTCTGTGTTTTCTCTTCAATTATTTTCATCTTTTCCTGGATAAAAAATGAAAAATCTTTGTATATTATTCAATACGTAATTACGAATATTGTAGTCATATGTGTTTAATAATAATTATTCAATATATTAAAATTACTGTGATCTTTCATTAATTGATTGATTAATTAATGTTAAATAAATAATAACAAATCAATACTAATTTATTAGATTTATTAGATTAGAATATGTGAGTTTTTATAAAAAAAAATCCGATATATGAATGGTTATATTTTTATTTGGAAAGATTAATTTTTAGCTCAAACGTTTGTTAAATTGTTTATTAAATGTGCTTCCCGAAGGCGAAAATAAACAAATTCAACCACAAGAATCGTAAATTATGTTTTATTATTATTTTTTAAAAAATGCATGAAAACAACAACATGGAGTGCATTTTGCACCATAGATTGTGCGATGGTGTTTTATCACGTTGTGCAGCAGTGCGATTTGGACGCCAATAAAAAAAAATAGCGTAACAGCGAAAATAGCCGCTGCATGCATTCATAATTAATTTTCGCCATTTTAGTGAAACTACTGCAGAGTTCGGCAGAGTGTTCGTTGTTGTTGCTATTGCTGTGCTTCTGTTGTTGTGTTTTTGTTGTTGTTGCTGATGTTATTGCTGTTATTGCTTCTGTTGTTGTTGCTGTTGGTCGCTCCGTTATTCGGATAATCATAATTGAGTGTTAAGTGAGGCTTTTTTGCGGCCTCAATCCGAATGCAGCTCATAATTTTGTTATTGTTATCGCTGCGGGCAAACATGACACTACGAGTGCTTATACACACATACTAATATACACACACATTCACACACACACACACATATAATTAATGCTGAACAGAGATTTGCTGTGAAATTACAATAAATGCTGTTGTTTTTCACTGCTACTCAGATTTTAGGGTGGACACAAATTTAGGGAAAGCCTAAAGTGAAGGACACAGTCATCGGACACATATTCAGAGGACACACAATCAGCGGACACACAATCAGCGGACACACAATCAGCGGACACACAATCAGCAGACACACAATCAGCGGACGAAAATTCTACGGACACAAAATCCGTGGACACATATTCAAAGGACACACGAAAAGTCAAGCCTACAAATGAGACAATGAGTATTAAGCGTACTCAAATAATTTACTCTCCCTCCTTCCTTCGTGAGTCTCCGGGAATAAATACGCAACCCAGATACTCAATGTTGCTGTCACATTACTTTGCTGGCACGTATTTCGGCCTCGAAGCACTATTTATGGGCCAGTCAATAAATTCCGAAATTAGTGCGGCCCCCCGGCTGTCGCTGAGCATTTTAATTATGACGCTTTGGTGACCCATTTAACCCGCAACCACGTTCAACATTCAACGCGATTTTCAACAAATAACGACTGCACCGAACCGAACTCGAGTGGATTCCAATCAATGCCTGGAATTAAATTCGGTTTACAGATTGCCGGCGATGAGATAAGCGATGTTTAGTTATCTAATTTTTTGGGCATGATCGATGGGAGCTCAGGGAAATGTCACGAGTTATGCGACTACATATGAACATATTCTCGTTGGTCATTTTAATGTTGTTTCCTGCAGTCACATCAAAATATTAAACAAAATTGAAGGATAATAAAAGAATGTCCGCAATGAGTTTCTTTTTCAGTTACATCGGTCCAGGACGTAGGTCGGTCCAACCCAAGAGACAAGAGAGTGACCCATCTTAGAATAGTTCTCGGTTTAGATTGATCTCGAGTTTTACTCATTCAAAAAAAGTGAACTATACTCCTCATAAAACAACTCCAAGGATGTGCTTCGTAATTAATTTCGTTTCTACGGATATCCGTTTGCGCTTAGTACTGATATCAGTTGCAGGTTTCCAGAGTAATCTTTCAGAGAATCTCGCTACACTTGTTTAGACAAATAAAATCACGCCATAACATTGTATTATAAATGTGAGTGTTTCGCTCTGAGATTATTTTCCGCCAAACTCCAACCCAGATGCATTTATTTTCGCTCCACACAAACCCACTTAATAGCAGCTCCTCACTCTCATTGCCCCTTCTTCACTGCGCACTTTTTCCCAGCTCCTGCTCTATCTAAGATTTATTTCTACATGGTTCTCTCCCTCCTCTCGTTATACCCCTCCTTCTCGCCCCTTCGCGAAATCCCTCTCGACGAACTGAAAAACAGAAACATTTTATAAAGAACCAAATCCCAGCTGAAACGTGCAGCTCTTGTATTTTATTCGCCGAATTTGTTCTCGATGCGTGGCTTTACATTGTTTCTTGGCATCCTTTTCGCTTTTCCATTCTATAAAATTTCATCTTGAATGTTGTTGGGATTTCTTTATTTGCTTTGGTTTTTATCTAGTTTATTTAGTTGTTGCTGCTATCTTCTCGTTGAGGTTGTTTTATCAGTGCCGTGGTTGCTTATGATATTCATTTATCCTTTCCTCCTGCTCCTCCGCTTCGCTCCTTCACATGCTTCAGAAAAAACACATCATACAGCATGCAGCATGCAGCTTCTTCCATACAGTATTCACTCTGCAGAAAGTGTATCTTTTTTTTTCAATGCCAATTTGCAATTTTATCCTTTCGCGTTCTTTTTTCTTCGCTGTTTGTTTTCTTATCTTTGCCATTTTAAGCTCAACGGAAATGTTAAATTTTATTACTATTATTTGTGAGTTTCTTGAGTGTTGTTTGTTGATCGTTTTTATTGTTGCATTGTTTTGTGCTAATTTTACTTAGAAAAATTACCATCTGAAGAGTTGCAATTTGTTCCAATCACGCTCAACATTTGTCATTTTTTCCTCTAAATATTTGTTTCAGCTTCCGTGGTTTTTGCTCATTAAAATCTTTCGCGTTAGAAGTTGAACAGTTGATTATTACCATAAGAAGGACCCAGCTAAATCTATGCATATATAGACTCATATACGTCACCGTTTTATTAATAGATTTTATTATTTATAGAGAAAACTTTACTCTGCTTAAAGTTTTGTTTAAAATGAACAAAGATTAATTAAAGTAAATGTATTACATACAAGCAAATGAAAATCAGATATTATTTCAGTCAATATCAGAGCTTTTCTGGGTAATAATTTTTGGAGAAACAAATAGTAGGCAATACAAGAAACACACACACACAAAAAGCGACAACAACAATAACAACAATCGAGCATTGTTTCCATGTTTTACATAAATAAATAGTTTCCCGTATCTCGATGGCGGAGTGAATAATGAGCTGTGTATAAATCGTGCAGCAGTCGGAGTTGATTGCAGATATTAAATGCACTGGCACAGTAAAGTGTTTAACTTAACCCTCCCTGCCGCCCTCCTCCGGCCCTCCCCCTTCCACCCTCCTCCCTTCCAGCATTCATTGCAATACGTGAACCTGCGTTTTTCATCAGTAAGAGAAAAAAAGCCTCTTAGTTTCATTAAAAATTAAGTTGTTTTTCATATTTTATACATCGAATAGCGTTCAACTATGTGCCACGAATATATATCATTCATATCGTGTTATATATCATGAATATATATCATTTACCTGATTTCAATCTATGCAGCAACATGATTAAAACACATCACATCGCATGACATCGCTTCGAATTCATTCATATTCACTGTGTAGCAAATGAATACATGGAATAATTTATTTATTCAATGTTTAAATAAAAGAATTATTGATATTTTGATAAATACTCCTTTAAATACTGACAGAGGGAGTGAGACAGAGACAAAGAGACAAACTGCGTGGTTGATAAATGATATAAAACGATTCAATGAGGGAAAAAGAGAGGGAGAGAGAAAGATTAAAGAATTTAATGAATTAAAGAAATGAACATAATGAATCTTTGTATTGTTTTTCCTTTTTTTTTCAAATGAAATGAACCGAATAACAAATGAGTCAGAATTTATTCGAGATTCAATCAACTCAATTTATCGATACTCTACAACAACAACAATTCTACAAGAATTCATGCAAATTAATAAATACTATTGTGAATATCGTTTTTTAATTATTATCCTTAAATGATGCATTGTCCGCTGTCATGTCATGTCATGTCATGTCATGTCATGTGCTTAACCTGTCCTGATGTATTGCAGATTTGTTGAGATTCCATCAGCGACAGAAAAGGATCAATTAATTTTCTGTGTAAATTGATATTTAAATTGAATTTCATTTACACTTTAGTTAATAGCAATGAAGAAAAAATTAGCAAACGATATCGTAATTAAACAATTAAAATGTTAAACACAATAATATTCCTTTTTAAAGATATACTAAATACAATAATTAAAATTTCATCTCTTCGAATTTATTAAAGAAAATAAAATAAACAAAACGAAAACGAAAAGCGAAATGAAATTCAAAAAGAAGAAAAAAAAACACGAGAAAAATAAAAAATTCCTCCATAAAATAAATAAATGGTTGGTATTAATAACATAAAACATTCTTTGGAAGGTCATTAAAAAAAATGTTGAGAAGGTAATAAAAACAAACGCCGAAAAGTACGCAATGTTTTATGAGCACGAAAAACATTTAATTTTCTGAAACCCTCTTGTAACAGAAAACAAGAGAAAGAAGCAACCAAAAACACACAAAAGGCGAGAGAACGAAGAGAATGAGAGACGGAAAGAAAGAAAGAGAGAGAGAGATGTGAAGAAGGAGAGCGAGAGACATATATTGAGATAGGCGGGGACAAAACAAACAACAAAAGCACAACAAGCGTTCGAAGAGAGGAAGAATATAAAGAAAGAGAGAGAAAAAGGTAGAGTGGAAGGGAGGGGAAAGATTTATAGAAAGTGGGAGCAAGAATAGGAACCTCTAAAAGGAGAGGATGCAAAAAAAACGAAAGATTAATTAAGGACTGGCAAGGAGCTGGTAAGAAGCTTATACTAAACGCTTAATTAGCCATTTAAACGAAGACCCTCTTAGCGGCAATTACAATAACAATAAAAATAATAATTTCAATGAGGTTTCTCTGTATTGTAATGGTTTTTATTGCATGTTTGTCACATACAACATACACACTTCTTAAATGAATGTTCCACATACGTCCCGGTGTGTCAGACATTCGAGAGTCTGAGAGTTTATTGAGAACATCGGCAATGTTTCTCTCTTGACTTTTAACGAAGCAGGAGAAATGAGGGAAGGAGAAAGGAAAATAGACACTGAATCCATTTTTGGCCAGAATAAATAATCACTCTACGCTACAACACCATCCATCCATCATAACCATGATCCATCATAAGAACTGTGAGTGAGTACCCATGAGGAGGAATGGCTAAGCTAACGAAGAGAGCGAGTGACAGAGAGAGAGAGAGAGAAAGAGAGAGAGAGAGAAGGAGAGAGTATCGCCTGTAAAAAACATGTTCTGCAACACTTGGCTTAAAGGACGCTCATTAAGAGCTCATCGACATGTCGTTGGCTCGGTTGATAGCAATGAGATTTCGAATAACCATGATAAACCATGTGACCCAGTGTCGTCCATGTGGTCTGTGTTATTAGAATCCATTTCACGTTGTTAGAATCCAAGTGAGTGTCTGTATTTTCAACATTTCCAATATTTATCAGATCAGTCCCTGTTGCTTTCAAGGATGTTGTAAATTACAAGCATGTCGACGTCTCATAAAAACAAATGATAAGAAAATGGCTACCAATTCGTGTTGACATGGCCAATAACTCAAGTGTGAAATGCTTCGTCGTCTTCTTGGTCCAGAGCACAATGAGTCCTTAATTAGTTGTAAGTGCAGAAACGTGTTCGTCGTTCGTTCGTTCACTTGTTTGACCAACAACAGCAACAACAACACTAACAACAGCAACACTACCAACAACAATACACCAACAATAACCACATTAAATGCAAACACTAACAATTTATTATATTATTTCCTAACTGATGCTTAGTCAGATGATGTGAATTTATTTACCACTTAATTTGGTTTATTTATTTTTTTTTGTGCACTTTTCATAACATGGTTTTAACATAAGTTGCGAAGAAGAGAGAGAATCCGAGGAAGTACAGAATCAAGCGGATAATAACGAAATAGTAAATGATTGCTCTTGTATTCAACTATATTAATATTTATGTAATCATAAACGCATCATTATAGCCATGTGCGAAATTAAAAACTTAAGAAGAGAAGAAGAAAGAAGAGGGACAGCAAAAGAAGAGTGACGACGTGAGGATTACTACAAGTGACAAGTGACTAGAATAATCAGTTTCCTCGTTTGTGGATTTGAGATGATTTCGTAAACTATTTAAGCTACGTAAGCTACGTGAACTACGGAAGCTTACGAAAGATTTACGCTATGCAGGCAATAATTAGCGAAATCATTCACAAAAGGCGTGGCTGGGATTATGATTAAAATCAGCGCTTGAGCGAGTGCGAAGCGAAAGTGTTGTTGTGTTCGGCTTGTACTCTCTCTGCGATTGTACTCGTATGTGTGTGTGTGCATGAGTGAGTGTCTGCGATAGAGTGTGAATGTAAGTGTTGGTGTGTAACTGTTAGAAAGTTTCATGACGACACTTTATTGTTCACATGCAATGGCACACAAAAGACACACATGACACACATGACACTCTCACACATGACGTGATTTTTGTTGTTGTTGTTTTCTTCATTAGCTGTTTATGTCGATGTGATTCTATAGCTTTTGCTGTTCGTCCTCCTTGTCCTCCTCTTCATCACCTTATGCTACGTTTCTCTTCTCACCATGATTATCATGATCATCATAATTATCAACAATTTCTTCAAATTCTGCTTCATCAGATTTGTTCACACTTTCTTCTTCGATCTCCTGTTTCTACTTCGTCCTCGTTATGTTCCTTCTTCTTTATCGTCACCATTCTTTTCGTCATCATTGTTGCTGCCCTTATTTGCAAGTATCGCCCTAATTAACAGGTTGCCAAGACTTGTTTTTAGGGCAAGGGGCAAAGGGAAGGAGGATTTACGGGTCTGCGGCATAATAGATGAGGATATATTATTTAAGCAAATAAAATAAAGAAAGATTTTGTTGTAATTTCGAGATAACAGCTGAGTTCGGGCGAAATAACAACTAAAATTGGGGGCACCCTGAAAAAAGACCACTCTTTGGAGTTGAACTCTGGCCAGAAAAGTTTTAACCAAAACATTTGAGTGAAGATTCATTGTGAGCTAATCTTCAAAACATATCCTTGAAATAAAGCGAATTTTAGATCCCGAACAATTTGAACAATGAAACAACAACAATAGACAAACAAAGATCAATTTTGAAATCAGTTCAAATCAATTAAAATCACTTAAAATAAGAAAACCGAACATTTTTAAATTCTATCCGATTTTATTTATGATTCATGATAGGAATGGATTAAAAACTTTCATAAAAACTATTAAATTTCTGGTTCCCAGTTAAAAGCTTTTTAGTATAGCATCTTTGCGACAGTACAGCATGCTAAAGAATCACGAAGGACTCAACGAAGTCAGGAATCCGATGGTCGACAATCCTTAAATTGAATCCCACGAATTGAATTAATTTTTGCCCTCTTTTTTTGGGAATATTTTCGAAAGAGTCAAAAAGTTTCACACAGCAACAGCATATGTTGTTATTGTTGTTCTTGTTATTGTTCTTGTTATTGTTCTTGTTGTTTTTATTGTTATTTTTGCTACTCCTGGTTCATCCTCCACGGAGTGTATAGCGTCCAATCCAATCCGGTCAGCTGCGTGTACTTCGCTGACGGTTGCTCGGCTGCCTGCAGCATTTCATTTAATAGTTTCGGCCAGGATGCTATTAGCCAGGAACCGCTTTACGGCCAGCGCAATGTTTCGGTTTTATCGCTCCGAGCAGTCGCTGTTGTAAAGTTTGCAGAGCCGCTGCCGAAAGCGTCAACTTCAACTTCAAGTGCAACAACAAAAACAAAACAACATCGCCAGCAGCACCAGCAGCTTCGGTGCACTTCGGTGGGATCGACTTGATGACTCGTGCGTCGCTGGTCGATTACGGAAGTGAAAGTAACTTGATTTTTGGTTGCTTCCCCATTTTTGTTGTTGGCTTGATTCACTCTTCCCATCCTCTCACTCTCTCCCTCTCTCTGTCTCTCTCTCGCTCTCTCCCACTCACTCTGTGAGCAAACATGAATCATATTAGTGAGAGATGGTGGTTGCTTTTGTTGTAGTAAGCAAACATGCTCGAAAGGAAATCGAATGAGGAAGGAAGGAATCAAGGAAGGACGACGGAAGGATGGAAGGAGTGCAGCGCAACACGGTCCTTCCATAGTTTTCATTGAGTTAAAGGAGCTTTTTTTCGTGGGCTATTTTTAATAGCATATTTTTTGCGAAACTGAAAACATTCTCAGCAGTTTAACAGCAAACCGACAAACATTTGCACACCCTGTAAATCAACAACGACGTAAATCGAACAGAAACAGAAAAAAAAAGTAGCAAACAGTTTGTTTTTTAATTCAATATCATGGTTTTTTGTATTGTTGTTGTTGCTGTTGATTGTTTGTTTTACGGAATGATATGGGAACAGTTTGAAAATAAAGATGATTGCTTACTTTTAGGCTGACTTCAATCTCTTGAACGTTCCGGTGGTGTACCGAACGCATCAAAAGTTTGAGTAAAGTACAAAAACTGATCTATGAAACAAAATGCAGTGAAATACTATTGCAGCAGAACAAAACCAAAAAAGATTTCATTTTAAAACTCATTAATCATTGAATTCATATTTATTCATATTCAATGGAATTTTTTCTATATAATAAATGCAATTCTTTTCTAAAATATTTAATTGAAATTGTTTATTATGAATTATTAGTTATTAAAATTTCTTAATTATATTTTCGATTATTTCGCAATCGTTGAAATCTTAACAGATTTTACGAAAAGTAACAAGAAAAAATATTCTGAATGTAATTAAAAGAATTTATTGTTAAAACAGAACTTTCTATATTGTATTTAATTAATTAAATATTAATAAACGTGGCATTTGAAGCGTGTTTATTGCTATTAATACACCATTTAAAGGATAGAAAGAAAGAGAAAGAAAAGTTATAACAACAGTCATAAATAAAATGATTAACTTTCTTTTTATCTGTAATAAAATAAATAAAATATCAACATAAAAACACAGAATCAATTATTCCTGAAATTACATAAGAGAGAGATGAAAGATAGAAATCGATTTAAGGCGGAATGGATTAACACAAAAAATAGAGAAAGAGTAAAAAATAATCCGCAAACAAACTCGTAAATATTTCTGTATTCTGCAATGAAAAAAAATAGACACCAAAATTTGGGTAAACAACAACATCAACAATAATAATAACAACATCAATAACGATAAATAAAAATATGCTAATTTTATTCATAAAACTTTTTTAACTATCGATAGATTAAGCATTCAAACGGAGCATCAAAAAATCCGATTTCACTTCTTTTTTTCACAATTCAATCTGCAGAGAGATTTATTATGTAACAATGAAGCAGAAAAAATTGAACCTAAGTTAGTCTCTGGCTATTTACGTGGTACTTAAATGATCCTGTCTCCGGTTCGAAAGGATTTAGAAGATTTGCCATATAAAAAGATGGGGTTTAAAGGAGAACCGGTTGAATGCGCTTTTTAATGTGTCTCAAAAAATAGAAGTGAGAAAGCGATATGAGGAGAGAGAGAGCGAGAGAGAGAGAGAGAGAGTAAAAGTGTTGTATTTTATTGCTCAAAGTTAACGCAACTTCAAACGACGCAGACGCTATTAAAATAAACTTTTTACGGCAAAACTTTGTACTTTAAGTGCATCAATAAATCATTCAAACACTCGAACATTATAGACAATATATTGTGCATCGATGATTGACTGATAGCATGATTCAAAGAATTGTGTTGCATGATAGAAATAAATAGATTTAAATTATTAGGGTTTATGAATTTATACGGTTAATTTAAAATCTTTTCTCTCTTCTTTTGTTTCCCCTTCTCTTGTTTTCTCTTTTTTTAACTCTTCTCTTGACTCTTCTCTTGATTTTTCTCTTGTTTTCTCTCTTCTTGTCACTTCTCTTGACTATTCTCTTGTGTCTTCTTTTGGCTCTTGTCTCTTCTCTTGTCTCTTCTTTTGTTTCCCCTTCTCTTGTTTTTTCTTTTTTTAACTCTTCTCTTGACTCTTCTCTTGATTTTTCTCTTGTTTTCTCTCTTCTTGTCACTTCTCTTGACTATTCTCTTGTGTCTTCTTTTGTCTCTTGTCTCTTCTCTTGTCGCTTGTCTTGTTTTCTCTTCTCTTGTTTTCCCTTCCCTTCTCTTTTATTCCCTTTACATTCTGACCACTTTAATCCACTTCTTTTAACAACATTTTAAGCCTACTTTTTTTTATTGCGGTTCTCGTTATTGAAAAATTAAAATAATTTATTTTCTTTAAATTATAAAGCGCCCTGCGATAATACAGAAAAGCTAATCGGCTTAACTGTGATAATTACAATGATTAAATCCGGGCACGGAAATTGCGTCAAACGAACAAGAGTCATAGTAAGCTATGGAAGCAACAACAACAACAACAACAACAACAACAACAGCAGAAGCAATCAAATCGAATTCCTCGTCGCCGTCGCTGCTGCTACTGCTTCTTCTGCTTCTGCTGCGGCTCCATGCTGAGAGTGGATCATTTTTAATACCCACGACGCAAAACACACACGCTCACAATTCGAAATCATATAATTAAATACTAGTAAATACTTAAATAAATTAAAATACATTTTAAACATTTACTTAGAGTAGTCGTCGAATGGACGACATCATCACATTCAAAGGACTTAATAAGGATTTATTTCTGGCAGCAGCAGTTTTTCAGCAGCGAGTATTCGAAGCACGACTTCGCGTAGAGCAGCGTGCAATCGGCGAATAAACACTGCGGCGGCTTAAAGGGAGTGCCTGCAAAAAAACAACAACAACAACAACAACAACAATGAGTAAAATAACAGTAAATGCAACAAACAACTACAACATATACAATAACAACAACAGCAACAACAACATTATTTGCATAAAATGCAGTCAATAAAAACAAATTTTATTATTATTGTTATTATTGCAGTCAACGTCAACGATTGTTGTTAGTGTTGTTGTTGTTGTTGTTAGTGTTGTTGTTGTTGTTGTTAGTATTGTTGTTGTTGTTGTTGTAATAACGACTAAACGATTATTACCGAGGAAATCACAACAACACGAATCGTGCACCATTTTATACGAACAATAACTGTAAACGGATGCATCACAGAGAGGACAACCATCATCAATTGAGCCGAGACCCGGGATGGATCCGAGGCCGGGGATGGAGGCGATGCCAGAGCTGCCATATTGTGGCGGAAATTGTCGTGTTATGACAGGCAGGAAGTCATCATCGCTCACTGATTGTAGCTCTGTAAAGAAAAATCATTCATTTGGCATTCAGCAGTCGACATTCAGCATTCGGCAGTGAGCATTCAACACTGAGTATTCAGCATTCAACACTCAGCATTCAGCATTCAACACTCAGCATTCAGCATTCATCACTCAGCATTCATCACTCAGCATTCAGCATTCAAAATTCTGCATTTCCGAACGACAGAGATGCTATTCAGCCATTCAGCTATTCAGGAATATAATACTTACCCAGCGTATTCGCAACACCGTCATGATGCACCTTTTCCGCGCCCTCCTCAACCTGCGTGGCGGAGGAACAGACCACATTCAAGGATAATCCAACAAAAGTCACCAACAACAGCAACAACACTTTGATTTGTAATCTTTCCATTGCGCCAATAAAAATATTCTTTTCGGATGTCAAACGCGAGAGAAGCAGTAACAAGCGTCTGGTTGAAAGACCAGAAAAACGTTGGACTCCGCGCTTTTATCGCTTTCTAGTAGAGCGGCTTTCGAAAGGCTGACGATGGAAGGCGACGGATCGCAAAAAACAGAAGAAAGTTCAATCCATGGCATGTCGCTTTAGTCATTATGTAACATATTATAATTTTTTTATATCTGAGACAAACGATTTATTTTACTCGTATTTATGGTAACAGATTTGATCAACAGAGTTTATGTAGGGACCTCGAAAAAACCTATTTCACTCTATACGAACGTGAATAACCAATTTTCTTCATAATGACTCGTTACTGTGGTCATAATGAAGCTTAATTCATTGTTCTAAAATTCGAAAATATACAAAAAAGAAAAAACATAAAGAAAAAGTAATTTCTGTGTACTCAATAAGATTCTTTTCCACGAAAAGAAAATAAATGCAAAACAGCAAAATGTTTCCATCAAATATTAAATTAAGACAAAACAAAAGAAAACTCCAATAAAATATGTTAATAAAAGTAAAAGAAAAACAAAACAAACATTATTTAATCAAAGAAACATCAAAATAATCAAATAAACACAAAAACCACAAGAAAAGTAGATAAGTTGGTCAAATAATACGATTGCGAGGGGAGACGGAGGGATAAAGAAAGGAAGAAAGAGAGGGGTGAGGGGCGAGGAAGGTGGTGAGAAAGTGGAGAAAAAGAAAGAAGAATTGGGACTACTATTAAGAGAGACGGGGCAGATCGTCTCTTGGAAACTATTTCGAAAGGTGGAAATGGAAGCGGAAGAAGGAGAAGGAGAAGGAGAAGAATGGGCAAATCAAGATAACGAAGACAAGCTGCCGGATCTGCGGCCATCACCTGCTTATGACGCAACAGTTGTGCGTGCGCATCTGCATTCCAATTAGACGCGGCTGACTTAACGGGTTTTTTATTCATTATATACTCTCTTCCCCACACTGGAGCTAACTTTCGATTTCATTTCGATGGTGGTCAAGATGAAGCGTGAAACAAAAATACAACAACAACAAAAATACAACAACAACAACAACAACATTGACATAACATAACAGCATACGAATACACTTCACATTATTTACTCGGCACGTCTGATCTGTGATAAATACTATATTTGTTGCCAACAACAACAAACAACTTTCATTTTCACTTGTCTCACACACGAGAAGAGTTGAACGAGGAAGAAGAACAAGCATCGCGGCCGATCTCATCTCATCGCGTCGCATTTCACATCTGGGTTGGGCAGAGAAACAACAACAAAGTACCCAAAAAAAACCAACCAACACTAACACTAAATTGTTTTCTTAAATAACAAAACCGTTGCTTTTTTTTTCATTGCTCTTGTGTTTTTGTTGTCTTGTTTTTTTTTATGAGCAACGCATTTTGATTTCATGCGAGTTTTTCAGGTGCTGCTGCTGAAAACAACGAGGCACAAAAAATTTTGGGGCGCGTAGCAGAAAAGAAATGTTCGAAGAATAACTACTGCTTTCCCTTTTCTTCTTCGTTATGATTTATTTTTTTACAGTCAGTCTTTTATCTGAAGGGGGTCCGGGGGAAAGGGGGGTCTGACTCAGAATTTCTCTGTTTCAAAGGTCATTCAAGGTCACGCCGAGTAATTGTATTATTGCACCATCCTGGGCTTTAGTCTCTTGCATTTTGATCTCTTGAACTTTAACCTAGACTTGGACCCGGCTCTGGAGTTCAACTGAAGTCCATAGAATCGCGCTTAGAAGAAGTTTGTATGTGGTTTTCTTAAAACTTTCTAAACAACTGTGATTCAGTTAGTTGCTAGTTCAGATTCTTAGACATTGTACGATATATTTCTCATACTCGTATCTCTTCATACATTTTTGAAGACATTCCTTCTTCTATCCTCTCTTCATTCTTTCTCTTCATCTTTCATTTATGATAAAATTTCTTATAATAGCGAACAAAAACCAGCGGAAAAATACTAAAGCCTTAAGATTTGTTCCTGATTTTAGTTTCTACTCGTTTGCAAAGTGTTCACAGTGGAAACGTGCGAGTTCTACGAATCCTTGTAAATGCGCAGTTTTGTAACCACGTCCGGAGGCGAGGCTCGAACGTAATGCCGACGAACAGACACGAAGAAGTGTTTTTGAGTCCATGCCTAAGTAATGCAATTACTGCGGTAGAACTGAGTGCAAAGGAAAGAAAGAATAGAGAGAATAGGAAAGAAAGAGAGAGTGATGGAGTCAAAAACAAACGAAGATGCTGCTGGCGAACTGTACAACTGACTGTAGAGCTTCATTGTGTGGTTGAAAGGGTCCCGAACTCGGTGACTATTCGATGGTACTCTTTGTCTGTCTCTTTCTGTGTCATTCTGTGCCTGTCTGTTAGTTTGTCTGCCTTCCCTCCTTGCTTCCCTCTCTGTTTGCTAACTTTTCTCACGCAGAAAGTGCAAGTTGTAAGCTTTTTCTTCATAATCATCTTCGTCTTGCGTTTCTTTTTGTGCGATCGATGAACCACCGAATACGCCAGGACATTCTTTTCTCCGGGACACGTTGCATAAACTTGTTAACACAGTAAACACAACAACAACAACAACCACATCGCCGGGGCAATCAAACATTTTTTTATGTTTGTAAGATGTATGCTCTTTCTCTCTCTCACACACGTTGTCTCTCTCTCTCTCTCTCTCTCTCTCTCTCTCTCTCTCTCTCTCTCTCTCTCTCACTGTGTCGTCACTCCATCGGAATGCAATTTCACTACTTTTTAAATATTTCTTCATTGTTTTCTGCCGGCTCAACACTGTATATTGCCCTTTTTTTAAATTTTTCTCTCATCACGACCATGATGATGATTTCTCTCTGTCTGTCTGCGTCGACGATCGGTCTGTCTGTCTGTCCCTCACGGTGTTTACATCTGTTTCGCTGCCTGCATTTAATATTGAAGAATATTTTATTTACCGCTTATTGTCTTTGTTTCTGTTGTTGTTGTTGTTTTCTCATTTACTCGGTTTTCGACTAACAAACTTCTCCCCATCTCTTCCCCCCCTTTCTGCCCTTCCCTTCACCTACTTTTTCTCGCTGTTCCACTATAAAAATTTTTGAAAATCGAAAGTTTTGCAAGCAACTCGAACCCTTTCAACTCTGATATAACAGCGTCGGCTGTATGCACGTTGTTGTTGGAATGATGAAAAGGAGAAACCCACAAAAATTAAAAAGAAGAAGCAGAGACACTGGTTGTTGTGGCGGTAAAGGAACTGATGCTGGTCGGGAGGGGTGAAGGGGGGGAGGGGGGAGGGAGGTCGTCTTCACTTCGAACCTCGACAAGCGTTGCTGTGAATACACTTGAAGGCGGAAGAAAACGTTTCAATGCATTGAATAACAAAAACAACAACGACAACAACAACAACAATACCAATACCACTTTGACTTACACACGGAGTTGTTGTTGTTGTTATAACTGTTAATGTTGTTGTTGTTGTAATTGTTAATGTTGTTGTTGTCCGCCATGCATTGAATTCATACAAATTAAATAGTTTTTTCATTTCTACATCAAACATAACATAATTTAATATTTTGAGGAATATTTTAACGAATTATTCACTCGATTAGTATTATTATTCAACTTTACTTCACTTCACGTTTAAAACTGTTTATAACTGTAAGAGAATATAACTGTTTTTAACTGTTTTATAAATTGAAAGCTCATTGAGTTCAATAATTAATCAATGGATGTGCGAATATGTGTGCGTCTATGTGTGTGTGTGTGTGTGTGTGTGTGCGAGTGTCAGTGTTGCCGTCGAAAACTTTGTATCAGTCTATCAGTTTTCAAGCCGCAAAATCTGTTTACGCAGAGCAACTAATTTTAATAAATTACTGAAGCCTCTCAATTAGAAAACCACTCGCCTGTGAATAGAGTGTGAAATCGAGTGTAAAATTTTACAAAATTACTAATTTTACAGTTATTTAATAATGTTCAAATAAACAATGAATAAATCAAATGAAATTATTTAAAATTAGAAAGGCATTTCAAACAACAACAACAGAGACTGTAGATAGAACTCTCAATAATGATGAATTAACAGTATACAGTGATTTGGAGAACCTTTTAAGTACATTTTTGAAGATTAAAATTGACCACTCTTGAATAACGACTTCGATCGATATTTTCTTCAGTACAACAAAAACATTTTAATATACTGTACTTATATAAACTTTACTTTTCCTTTAACTTGAAGAATAATAGTCTGTAATTTAATCATTCGTCACTCCTTCAAACCATTAATTGAGTGATTCATTAACACTCATTATTTATTTCTTCATTTATTAAAAATCATTCATCACACAAAAAATTACAAAAAACAACTCATTTGTTTATTTATTTCTAATGTTTCCACAACTCATACTCAAGGAACTCCTTTGTAGATCCTTCTTTTGTTTCGAATTCACTGAATATTCGAAAGTCAAATTAAACTTTGTTAAAATAGGAATTTCGCAAAAGTAATTTTACGTGAAGTCCGTAAATTAGACTTAGAAACTTGAGGGCAACGTATGCACTTTCAATTAAGAACAAAAACAATGACGGTATAGAAGACCACAGAAGACAAAGAAGAAGAAGAAGAGAACGAAGAACCAAGAAGTCAGAAATAAAGTTGGACCTTAGAATGGACCTCAGAACCAGAAAACTTCATGGAACAAGAAAATAAGATGTTTGAGTAAAAAGTAGTATAAGAAAATAAAGTAGTATAAGAAAAAGAAGATACATAGTAGAAGATGAAGAAAATATTACGAAGGAAAAGAAGCAAAGGATAGGAACAAAGAAAAGAAGAAGAAATTGTTCAAGGAAAAGGACTTCAGGCAGAAGAAATAGAATGCAAAATAATTCAAGATAAATTGCAGATTGCAGTAAAAGAAGCAGAAGAAAAAGTCAAAGAAGGGAAACAACAAGAAGAAGAAAAGCAAACAGGAATAATATTAAGAAGAAGAAGAAGAGACAGCTCACAAAAATGAACCCATGCAGATGCAGAGAAAGAGAGGAAAAAAGTAAGTATAAAAAAGTAAGTAAGAAAAGCAAGTAAAAGAAGTAATACCATAGAATGGCCGGTGTCAGACGAGCCATCACGATGCGGGCATCACTCACGCTGATTGCCAAACAACCAACGTGAGTGATGCACGCATCGTGATGACTCGTCTGGCCCCGGCCAATGAGTAGAAGAGAATGTAAAGAAAACTACGAAAGAGAAGATGAATAATGAATGGATCGAAGAAGAAGAACACAAACTGGAAAATTCTAAAATATTCAAATTTGGTATAATTTTGTAGCCAGTGGCCAAGAAAAGCTTATTATTAAGCAGCTCGTATTTCAAGCAATAAAACTTTATTTTTGAACTACAAACGGAATGAATTGTTTTTTTTTTGTTTAATTTATAAAGCAATGGAGATGTGTGCATATGTATATAAATATGTATATAGACATATGTAAGTGTGTTTGTATGTGTGTGTGATTTTGTGTTTTTAAGGAAGGTCCTTAAATTGAGATGAGTATAAATTCGCTGTTCACTCTTTAAGGCCAGGGTTGTTGTCACAATGACAGCCACTGTCACTGTCACTGTCACCGTCACTGTCACTGTCACTGTCACTGTCACTGTCACCGTCACCGTCACCATCGTTGTCACCGTCGTTGTCACCGTCGTCATCACTAATTGAGGACTCCAAGGAACGGGTTTCCATGAAGGAATGATTTGATGCCCCATCCTTCAATCTTTCCTCCTCCTGCTCTTTGTTGTTGTTCTTGTTTTTGTGGTTTGCTATTATTGTTGTTGTTGTTATTTATTATTGTTGTTATTTTCATTTCTTAATATTTCAGTGTAAAGATTTGACTCAAAAATTACAGATTGTGACAAACACACGTCAACAGTAACACAGACACGCACTCACACACACACACATACGTACATATATTATTATACTCATACATTCACACACACAAAGACACACACACACACACACACACATTCACACATTATTCCTCGTGTGAGAGAATGTTTGATGGAGCAAAAGAAGAATATAATAAAAATTCTTACAACTTTTAGTTGAGCAATAAAAATGTTGATGCACACAAAATCGTCGGGTTGAGACGAGAAGAAGAAGAAGATGATAGCAGAGAGAATGAAGGATGAAAAGGAAGACACAGACATATACATGCATATGTTCGTCGGTGTGTGTGTGGCATTCAAGTGTTCAAATGTCCGGTGGCTAAAAAGTGGATGGCTGTGAATATTCTCCAAAGTTTCAGCTTAGTTTGGATGACTTTGTTTGGAGATTGCGAATGATAATGGATCATGTGTGTGCAGGTGTGTGTGTGTGTGTGTGTGTGTGAGTGTGCGTTGATGTAGTAGTTTATACGTGTGTGTGTGTGTATGTCAGTTTCAGTGGGTCTCTTCGGTGCTCGGATAAAATTATGCTAATCCTTTGCCAGCAACTTAAGTGAAACGAAATTTGTTGTGTAAAGTATTAAAGCAACAACAACAACAAGTAAAACATATGAAGAGGCACACACACACACACACACATACATATAAAATACAGAGGCACGCATTTGTTTATCAAGATTTTATGTGGCTTCATCAAAATTTGCCGGAAACGACGCGTCATCATTTTTATCGTCTTCTCTCCCTTTTTGAAGCTTGTATAAACACACCCACAGAACACACACACACACCCACAGAACACAAACTGACTCCTTTATCCTTCCACTCACATCTACAATCATATACCCATGTATGTGTTTATAACAACAACAATAAACTACTCGCTTAGACGATAGCATGCAAAAGACATCAACTAAAGAAAAACAACAACAAAAATACGAAATAAACAATAAAAACAACAACAACAGCATTATACAACAACTACAACTACAACAGCGAATCCTTTCTTCGACGAAAATTCCTTTTGAAAATCCTTATCGTCGCTCTTATTTCCCGAGTGACCTGAAAGAAATCATTTTTTGCCCAAATAAAACAACAACGGCTGAAAGTAGAATAAAAAAGGAGAAGAAACACGAAGAGAAAACAAAACAAAATGAAAAATCGACGATAAGAAGGAAAATTCTAAATAAAGATAAAGTAGGAAAAACAGAAAGGAAAAGAAAAAACTACATTCTGAATCACAGAAAATGAACAGCGATAAACTTCTTCAGTTTAATTTTTTATGAGTCAGGAATCCTTTTCGATTTACAAATCATAAAACTGAGCATTAAACAGATGCACACATTATATGCATATTGTACATATATTCACACTTAAGTGTGCTTAGTGAGCTTCACTAATTTTATTATAACGACGATCTTAATCATCTTCAACTCTTAGCTCATGTTTAATGAGCCTATGCTCTTAAATCCGCTTAAATACAGTTCTTAAGCTAGGTTTAAAGGTTCCATGCGTTTAAATTCGATTTCTAAGTCAAGTCTGATGTCTCAACGCTCTAAAATCCATTCTAAAGGGAACTAAAGGGGGTTTATGGGACTCAGTTAAATTTTTAGCCTAAATTTAAAGGTTCAGTGCTCAAAAAACACCGATTAGTCTAAATTCTACAAGGGTCTCGCCTTTTTCAAAACTATTTCCGAAACTTTCAATTGATTTTGTTACTAAATTACTTAAAACTTAGTTTAAAACTGAGATTAATAAGAATCTACAGGTATTTGAATTTTAGTTTGTTTTTATTTCTAAACAAATCTAATCGAGTATACAAAAACACAGACACACACAGACAACCACACACATTTATAGCCTCAATAATTCCTACCATGAGTTCTCTTGTCCTCTTCCTTCCGTCTCTTGTGCTCCATCTTCTTCCCCATCTTGGACGATTCTCACCTGGTCTTTTATTTGCTTTTGTTCCATGGAGTCAATTTTACTGTACAGAGGAAAGCTGAGTATAACGTTCAATCTGCGATTTCAGACCTAATCTCTGTGTTTTAAGTGTATTGAGACGTCTGTATACACCCTCTTACTATACATACGCAGATGTTAGTGTGTGTGTATGTGTGTGTGTGTGTGTGTGTGTGTGTGTGTTCATCTGGTGTGGCAGTGTGTATTTCTAATTCAATCTTTCGGTTTACTAATAAATTTTATTATTTTCGGTTTTGGTTTTGGTTCACTCAGTCTCTCGTCCTCTCTCTCTCTCACTATATGCCCTCCCCACTCACTCTCTCTTTCTCTCTATCCTCCCTCTCCCTCTAATTCTGTGTGTTTCTCTATTTTTTTCTACTTTTCTTCACCTCAACCAAATTCTAAGCAGTGAAGGTTCTTCCTTCGCTCCTCACCGACATCTGAGCAGAGAGAAAGTGAGAAGAGAGAAAAGAGAGGGGCACAACGTATAGAAAAGCCTGAATTCCTTGTATTTATTAATGCTTAGCTTAAAGTTAAAATTTCATGTTTTTTAAAATGATCAAAAAGAATGAAAGAGACGATTCACCTGAAAAGTATTACAGAGCAGGAGAAATAAATCTTAGAAAATTAATTAAACAATTGAAACTGTTTTGAAATTCATATCAGCGTTGAACTTTTTCCCTTTTTCTTGCATTTCATTCTTTTACATGCATTTTTTTATGGCTTTGCGTTGTCCCTTTTTTGCATTTGAAGAGAAGCATTTGAAGCAGTATTTATTTCAACACATGCTGCTGCATAGAAACCGTAAAACTTCTCTGTCCGTCTGTCTGTCGGACTGTCTGTCGGTCTGTCTGTTTAACTGGCTCACTGACGGAGCGACTGGATGACTGCTTGTCTCCACAGAGGAACCGCCTTCTGTAATTTCTTGGCCAGCACGTAATCCGGGCAGCGCGGAAGTCGGAAGTGAACATGTTCCGGGTGCTAAAGAACAAAATGGTCAGTTTCCGGTGCTTGATACTCATGCATAGCGAATGTGGTGAAAAAGAAAGAAAAGCGGAAAGAAAGACAGGGATTTTTAAAACATACCATTTGCTGCCTTGAGTGATTCTGTAGTTTTTTCACGCTTCTTTCTATTCTTTTCAGGCACTTTTATTGCCATCACCAGCAACACTCACTGCGTCGTGCATTTTTAATTAATATTTAATGATTTTAACAATTTAGCACACGTTGTGCCACAGCAATTTAGCTGATGCTCCAAGCTGCCGTTGCTGTTGTTGCTGTTGTTGTTGTCGACTCTGCCTTGCTTTCGTTCTCAACCTCTCTGCCTTTGACACTCTCAAACTGCCCTTTCGCACGGTAATTATTATTCTAATGATGATGACAATCATTATGACGATGTCGATGATAACATGTGCAGATGTGAATGTATAAAAAAGAAGGGAGTGTGTGATTAAATATGTGTAAGCAGCATTTAGTACGAGTGCGAAACGCAATGAAATCCTAACGATGCAGAAAACACTCCTGCAATCTCACAAAAACACACACGCACACACAGGTAGGCACACGCACACACTTACACACACATACACATACAATACACTGAGAAACTTATTGAAGAACTCATTAACAACGCTGCCGCATTCATCATTAACTCCACGCGAATTTCATCATCACCATTCAATTGCTGTTGAATTTATCGATTTCCTTGGATTTCACCAGCTCCAGTGTCCCTTCGGACAAATGTTTTTCGCACTTTTCTAATTTCCTTTTGTCTAAATTGGATTCTTAGCATCTTCAACAAATCCGTGGCACGAGACGGACGAGAAACGCTGAGAGCCGGAACTTTAACGGATCTAAAGTCTGACCTTCTCTACTCCACTCTGCGCTGGGCCACTCTACTCTTCTTCTGCCCCCCCTCCCTCCCTCTTCTCTTCTTCCGCTTCTGTTCTGCTCCTGTTCCTGCTCTGAAGTGCGTTTTTTAATTCTTACTGTCGTCCCCTGTGAAATAATATCTACGTGAGCATTAATTCCGGAAATTGTCCACCAAACACAGACTAACACACCAGCACTCACCGATACACACACTCACCGCTACATACACAATTACCAGTACACACACAACTCAAGAAACAGACGACTATAGAGCAGTTTTATTATTATTATCGTACTTCCAATAAAAAGGGACGAAAATAGATTGGTTTCTTGAGAGTATCATTTGTGCAATTTTTCTAATTAACTTTATGTGAATGTCATTAAGTACAACAACAACAACAATAACTAGGACAACCATCAAAAAGAAGAGGAATGAAAATCGAAAGAGTAACAACAACAACAACAACAACAACAGCCACAACAACAGCAACAGCAAACATTAAAGAGGCCACAAATTATTACGCTCCATTAGGTCCACGCATTTCCCCCCTTCGTTCCCCTTCCCCATCGCCCTAACCTTCACCACGAACGTGTTGAAAGACACACATGCATCTCTCTCCTTCCCCCTCACCTCTCTATCCCTCCCTCTCTCTCTCTCCCTCTCTCTCTCTCACTCTATTAGCAAATACCTTCTATTAGCGCACGATTCTACTCCACCAACCACTTGTACTCACCTCCAACACCCTCCTCCCCCTCTCCGACCCCTAACAGATGGAATCGAAATATTTACAAATAAAATTGTGGCATGGAGGGAGGTAGGGTGGGTGGAGGGGGTGGTAAGAAGAGAAACGTAAAAGCTTTTAACAAGGTAACAAAATTAAATGAAATCATTTCGTTCGTTCGTTCGTTCTTTTTTTGTTGTTTTTGCTTCCGTTGTTGTTGTTTACACTTTCATTGTTTCTCATTCTTCTGGGATTTTCTTTTTCGGTTTATTTTCTTTTTTACCGTTATTCTATCATCAATAAATCCGTAGAATTAGCGTTGATTCCCAAAAAAGATTCTGGTTTAAGGAGCTTAGATTAAGTCACACATTGTATGTGTGTGTGTGCGTGCGGGGAGGATGGGTGCTACGGGAGGGTACCCACCTGAGCTATTTTTGTATTGGATTCTATTCGATTCGAATCTCTTCAACAATAGATTAAAATTTCGATAGAGAGATAGACAGAGAAGCTCTCTGTTGTTGTTCCCTACTGAGACATGACCATGACAACAACAAAAAATGGGCAAAAGGTATAAATTCATGTGTAAAACCTTGGGCAATATTTCTCAAGTGTTTTCAGAGTTCGAAAGTAGCACCGAAGCAAACCAAACAATTGACCAACCAAAAGCAGGTCACACACGCCGAGTTTGAAGTGGACAAAAGTCGTGGATGGGCGGAGGAGTTCTACTCTCGAAATCCCGAACTGATGACCTCTGCAGCTGATACGATTGAAGGATTTGAAACTCAAGAACAACAACAACATCGCCATCGTCATCGTCAACAGCTTCAGAGTTGATCTAAAACCGGGACCAGACAAAAGGTTGACCATCCGCTTCGACACACGACAGACTTTCGCACAAACAGGCGACGCACAGAGTTGGCTCAGGAATAAAATAATGATGTGGCAACACTGGCACTTGACTGCACCTGGACCACAAATAAATTTCACGAAGTATGCCGCAGCCAGCCAGGAGTTGATGGAGCGCAGAGGCCGAACCTGAGGATTAGAAGACGCCGATGTGAAGGAGGAAGTCGAAGAAGAGGTGGAAGAGGTGGAAGGGGAAGAAGAAGATACTATAAACGTTTTATACATACAAACATATGCAATATATTATCTGTACATCGTAGTCTGGAGTTGTTTTTGTTCAACTCGTTTCTTTGATGACTTCATTTCAGTGCTTCATGGATGATAACCTTCAATCTGCTGCCATTTCTTTGCTTGTTCGGATTCCTCTTCAATTGCTTCACCTCCTATTCTATTCTTCTTCTTCTTTCTCCTCTTCGTCTGCGTTTTGGTTTTTATATAAAATAATGACCATGAGACAACAAATTGATAGAAATTGAAAGCTCAACCATGAGTATGGGGACGTCTCAGGCATCAAGGACATCAGTGACATCAAGGACATCAGTGACATCAAGGACATGAAGGATATCAAGGACATGAAGGACATCGGTTCTGGTCGAAAGCAGCAGCAACAGAGACAAGTTGCCGGCAATGATTCGAAAGTGACCAACATGGTTTTGCGTTGTGTTGTATTTGTTGTTTTCTGTGGTCGTTCTTTGTTGTTGTTTTTGTTGTTTTCTTTTTAATTGGAACTCGTTTATTTAGTGACCATTGGGATCGTTCAGTATTGGACACTCAACGGCTTTCCACAAATGTTCTTGCTCCTTTATTCATTTCTCTTTTAATAGAAGTCTCATCGATCCTTGACTAAGGAAAGAAAGAATTACTCGCTTTTTAATACTCTAAAAAATTACAAACTAATGACTGAAGTAAGGACAATAAAATTCAGGGGGCTGGTGCAAGGAGTGGGGGGGGGGCTCGCGGAGTTCTGGTCCTGTTGAATTCCGATTCAGGTTGGCAAAACATCATAACTCAAAACTTATGACAAAAAGACTGCTCGTCGCCGCAATTCTTTTGCAACACTTCAAACACAAAACGAACTGTCATAAAAACTTCAAAACGATGGAGAAGAACAAGAGGAAGAATAAGCATTGAAAGGATACGAAGAACAAGCACACAACTCATACGTATTCCACTCGCTTACAATCGGGAAAGCGTTCACGTTCACAAAACGTTGTGCGCAGAATTTATTAAAACCGCTGCGAGTCGCTTCGAAAACAATTCGTATCGCATGGAAATTCTGCGAGGGTTGCCACCTGCACATGACTCATAGAGAACACAGACGACTGTCGTGTAGGAGATGAATTATCGTTGTTCTTCTTCCAGTTCTTGCTTTCTTTTTTCGCAGCTTGTTTTCCGTTTCTTAGGAAGTCACACATGCTGCAGAGAAACGTGACACTCTGTCCAGCTGTCACTTTGACACTCTGACACGTTGCCATATTCACTTAAAATGCTTAAATGCCACCATTTTTTGTTGTGCTTTTTAAACATGCTGCTACTTTAATCACGCGGTTGCGTTGCGGACAAAGCGTAGCAAACAACAGCCGCTACACAGCAGAAGAGAGAGAAAAATGAAGAAGAAGAAAGAGAAGAGAAAGAAGAAGAGAAGAAGACGCATTAAGCTAGGTGACACTCCGTTGAGTCCCAGCGCTGGACGACGCTTCTTAGAATCTGACAGAATCTGATGTTGATTAAGTTTGGGAGTTGCTCGCCCCCCCCCCACCCCCTCTTTTATGTATGTGCATATATAATATATGTATATATACAATATATGGCCGTGTATGCGTGTGCTTTTGCATAGTATATCTACAGACGGATGTTCATCTAATGCACTCGTTTAGAGAGAAAACAAACACGCAGAAAACACTAAAATATGAGAAAATCCGTCGAAATTGTTTGGATCTCGACGATTCTAGAGATGATTTCCCACGATTTCTTCAAGCTTTCGAGGATTCGAGGCTGCGAAATGAAATTCCAAGCACAATACATAAATCTTTGAGCAGCAGCAAATTTGTTTCCATGTCCTTCTGTGTTTTGTTTCTGTTTTAGCTCAAAGTCACGTGCTACACGGAGTCACACACACACACATCCACTCACACGCACAGTCACACTCGCACTCACAATAATTGAAAAATAAGCAGCGTTCTATGAAATCTTTATACGTGGTCAAAATGCACCTCAAAACAAGCCATTAAATATTAATTTACGCCGCATTAGGTTCAACATTTCTCGTGGCTGGGTTGAATATTCGAGTGAAGACTGTGTACAAAAAATTCAATTCTTATGGATTGAAATTGAAGCCGAAGAAGCTGGAAACTGAGCAGAAAATTTCATCAATTTTTTAGACACATTTTATACACATTTAATAAAAATGTTAACTATATTAAAAAATTCATTTCATTTCAATGTTAGTACTATTATTGTTATTATTATTACAAAGTATTTATATTTTTTAAATTAATTCTAAAGTAAAATAAAAATGAAGCACTAAAAACTTTCAACAGAATTTTTTAAAATTATGGAAGCTTTCAAGGAAAGTTTTTTACTTTTATAATTAAATATAATGACAGTGTTTTAATCGAGTTTCCCAACCATACGTTAATTGAATTTAACGAGCCTCTCTTCTCTGTGAGCCTTTTAAACAAATCAAAAAATTTATAAACTATTCGGCTATTTTAACAAAATTCCAAAGCATTCAAACTAACTTCGGTGAAGAGTTTACGATGAGTCAATAATTAAGTTTATTAGAAGCAAAGCTCCAGATCAAAAATTAAAACAGAAACCGAGCTCGTAACTCTGCTGGGCGTAAAACTGTTCGCTTCGGTGTGGTTAAAATACAATGTTGCATGCAACATTTTGTCAAGTGAAGCACAGACAACGAAACATCAGACAAACTTCGCTCAGTCGCTCTCTCTCTCTAACCACATTTTCGCACAAGTCGTCCCAGCTCTTTCTCCCTCTTCTCTCTCCGAACGTCGCACTCGCTCGTTATCCTTGACAAGGATTTAACTCGCTTGGAACTTTTGAGTTCTCACGAGATTTTCTAGGAGCGTCCATCATGAGCTTGTTGCCGACATGTGCGACCAGTGGCGGTGCGGAGGGCGGGGGGCTGCTTGAGATGCTTTCAGAAGGCAGATCAAATGTTGTCACGACTGCGTTGCATTTCCTCGTCCTTTCGACTGCTGCTGCTGCGGCTGCAAGGACCACCATTTTAATAGATGTCCCTTGCATGGCTGCAACTTGAGCATTCGCAAGAAAAATGTAGATATTAAAAAGCATTTGAAATATTTGCGTAATGCATTTAATGGCTCTCCAACAGAAGCACAGCAGCAGCGGCAGCAGCGACATCTTGTTCGCCATCTTGTGGAACCATTTACGTGGCTAATTCTTCAAAATTCTTCGGTCAGCCAGCTGAATCCTTCAGCCAGCTTCCGACGATGGATGGATGGCGAAATAAAATTAAATTAAGTCGTAAAATAGTCAAATAAGAGAATAAAACGACTCAAATGTTGCCGTTGTTATCGTTGTTGTAACAAGAATTATTTATCCGTTTCTATTTTTGTTTTCTTGTTGTTTCGGTTTGCTTCTTTTTATTTCTGTTTGCTTCTGTTTGCTTCTTTTGGTTCTTTGTGCTTCTTTTTCTTTCTTTTTGCTTGTGTTTGCTTCTGTTCTTCTGTTTGTTGTAAGCTATTAGCGACAAGAATTATTACATGAACATGGATTTATAGTTAACCACAACAACAGCAACAAAGAAGCACTCATTTCGCATGTGATTTTCTTGTTTGTTTGTTTGTTTGTTTATTTGTTTGTTTGTTTCTTCATGACATCCATTTGAAGCGCGTTAATAATTCATCCCGGGAATTTAATTTCCTTTCTTTTTACCGGTTTGCATTTTTAACGATTCGCTGTTTAATCGGTTGACAGTTTTATTGAATGTCCATTTTTTATTACGTTTGCGGATGCGGATGTGGCAACGTTAATTGCAGAAATTCCTCTGGCAAAATATGAATATTAAAACATCCAACAACAGCAACAACAACTTTACAACAACCACTACAGTTGCTGTAAATACTTGAATTGATTACTCATGAGGTCAGAATCGAAATTGATTTCATAAAAACGATTCGTTCTGATAATTTTTTTTTGTTTTTTCTTTCCAGTTCGAAAGAATGTTTTAATGAAATTTTTCACATATTTACCATAATTCTGAGGTGCATATTTTTAATATATCCACTAAGAAGAAGAAGAAGAAGAAGAAGATGAAGCTATAAATAACCGCAACTGAATTTCATTCGAATCGCTAGCTGAACTTTTTACAGTTTTCCGCTTTTTGATGATTCGGCACAGCAGAAGTCGGAAAATTCAAATAATTTAAAAAAATAGAAAAAAAGCAAACTTCAAAAAATTACACACACACACACTTATACATGCATACATTTGCATCTGTGTGTAAATATTTATGTAGGTCAACAAGCTCATGCTGCTTGCACCAAAACACACGCCTGGCATGCAAAAGCGTCAAGTTAAATAATCCTGGCACACGAACCTTCGGTAGCTGCAAGTTTACTTAACTAATTAAGACGCATGCGGAGGCAGAATTCTTCTCTGCCGATCCGTCCTGACAGCGGCGCGACAGCGACAACAACAACGAGACCGGCAGAGAGGCAGTGAGGCAGTGAGACTATGAAAGTACATATAAGGAAGCCAAAGGAAATCTTCTAAGACCAAGTTTAAGGATATGAATTAAAAGAAACAACTGCAAGCTCATGAACAGCATCAAAGTGTGATGAAGACAGAAAAAGAGGGAGAGAAATAGAGAGATAGAAAGGGAGAGAGAGAGAGAGAGATAGAAAGGGAGAGAGAGAGAGAGAGAGAGAGAGAGATGGAAGAACAAAAGGCTTTCAAAGACAGAGAAAACACCTTCAAGGCAACAGAAATCCATGACGCATATACAGTCTCTCTCCGTCTCCCTCTACCTCGCCCTCTCTGTCTGTCTCCCTCTATCTCCCCCCCCCCCCTTCTCACTCTAACACACAAGATATTTAATAGTCACAGACTTAACTTGCACAGAAGCTTAATTAGTTTTTTCGTTGTTGTTTGCATCGAGCGCCCGAAACCGCAACCGAGCGCTAGCAGAAAAACAAGAAGAAGCAAATCTTGCCTTAATGTGTCTTCTTCATCTTCTTTAATTGGATGATTCTCGGTTGCGGCATCTTCTTCACGCTCTTCATAAAGTTTCCTTAAGCATCCTGGAACAGTGGATGAAGTTCGATGGTTTTGATTGTTGTTGTTCTTACGATTATAATTGCATCTGTTTTAGCTTCATGGTTCCTCAGTTTTCTTTTATATACTGCAATAAAAATGTTGTAATAAAGTTTTATTTGTTAGTTGAAATGTGTGTGGCGAATTTGTTTTTAAGGGTCCCTCTTTACAAAAGAATCAACAACTAAAACATCTCTAGGAACAGATACGAGTATCACCGAATTAGGGCCGTATTTGGCATATAAACTGACATTAATCTTCGACATGCCACAATCTGTCATCGATGTGATTTAATCTCCTCCAGTCTATCGATTGACAGTCTCCAGTCGGATACGTTTTGACAGATGTTAATTGAGTACCGAAAGACGACTCTTCATGAACTTAAATGGGTCTGTAATGAACATTGAACGACCGCCGGAAGACATGAAGCACTCTTCGAAAGAAACACACCAAAATAGTTGTTGATAAACGTCTGTCAACTGGCTACACATTCAATCGATTGTTCATCGAATATCATCAAATGGTTATCGATTTCCTTGCATTTTTTGCTTAAAATCAATCTGTCATCGATCTGTTATCAGCCAGTCATCGGTCTGTCAACACTGTTATCGGTTATCGATCAATCTCCGTAGACTCACCCACAGAACTCTATCCATCCTCTGTACATATCATCTCTCGGTTAACCTACCATTAACTAAAATATAACCGGTCAAATAAATGTATTAGAATGTGTAGAAAACTAGTATTTGGAAGAGCAACTGATTCTCATCAAGCGGCAATCTTTTCAAAATGTACCGAATCATTCTATCGACCACGCTGGTCCACATGGCGATACAAGGTTCTCACTTAACCGAGAATAGTTGGTTGACAATTGCTGTAGTCATTGAGAGTTACTTAAGACAAGAATTACGTGAGTATAAAGAGCATAAACCATTTGATGCAAGTACCTACATATGCCAAAACATCTTCAAAGTTCAACATTAGATCCAGAATAAAAGAAAAGAATCTAAGGAAAGTTAGTGAATCTAAAGTATCCTAGAGTCCTGGGGAAGCAAGTTCGATACTTCAAACTCCTGTCAAGATGAAGTACATATATTTAGCACCTGATGGCGAATTCAAGAGCCCAAAAATACTCGAACACGAACACACTATTTAAAGAACACTACCACTTAAGCAACCAACCATCGTAATAACGAACTCAACATGATTGGCTTTCTAATTATTATTGTAGTAAAGTGGGTGGTGGGTGGTGGGTGGTTGTGTCGGTGTTCGAGGGAAGTAGAAGAGATGAAAACAGGTGGCAACACGAAACTAAGTTTGTTTGTCTATCTTCTTCGATTCCTTTTCTTCTGTTCATCTTCACATCTGCTGCTGCTTCTTGTACAACTAAATTTATGTCAATAAACGAGGTTGTAGGATGTTCAAATACTGGACTTAGAGGAGGGATGGGGCGGGGTGGGGGAACCAAGAGACAAACAAGAAAAGAGCCCGAAAAACACCTGAAGAGATAAGTTTTTATTTGTCGAAAATTCGATAAGTTGCAAGAATAGAAACGTATACAGAAAGAAGCGGCAAAGAAAATGGAAGCAAAAATTAAAGAAAAGAACTAATCACAGAAAATAAATAAGAGAAGAAAATAAGTAAGAAAAGAAAATAAAAACAAGAAAGAAAGCGAAAGAAAATAAAGGAAAATTGCATCCAAAACTTAAGGGAAAAACAATTCAGACAGACAAAATAAACTGTGAAATATCAATGTTTTTAGAATGAAAGAACGCAAGAAAGGAAGAGAGGCATTTCAAAAATAGCCGGAGGAAAATTGAAATAAAAATGTGAACATAATTGAGAATTTATTCAGTCTCCAGAACAGAATCAGGATCAGAATTCTTTTGGGAAAATCCATCCATCTCCATCAAAAGAAGCATCGAGGGATGAGGTTTGTGGCATGGATAAGTGGAAGAGAGCTTAAAGGAGAAGGACATTGGAGAGAGGCAAGAGAGAGATTTTCCTAAAATATAGACTTAAGAATGGTTAAATAATTGTTGATGAATGTAATCGTTCTGAATGTTTTGGAAAACCATCCAAGAATGTTTCAGAGTAAAATTTGATGGCATACTTAAAACTCCATCTTCTTTTATTGTAATTAGCAGTACTTAGCGTTGATTAGAAAATTAAAAATGAATTTCCAAGTGATAAAGGATATTTTAGCAAAATGACATAAATTAATGTTAACGGGAATTTCAATTTATCCCGTTAGAACCATAAGCACAACAGTATTGCCCTCAGTATCGTTCCCTTCACACAAAAGTTATCTCAGTTTTCGTTTCAGATTTCGTTATTGTATCATTTCCCCCCCCCCCCTCCCTCCTCCCGCCTTCGCCGTGATTTTCAACCACAGAATCTACCAGAAGCGATTTTTTAATTCTCCAGAAATCGAAGGAGTTTCGGTAATTAAAGCTTAATTTATTCTAGTTGTATGCCTTTCGTCTGTAATTCGCAATTAGCATTTACAATAAATGCTAAGCGACAGCGGCTGCAGCCATCAACTTCAGAGAGACGACGGCTTCATTGGCTACACTTAAAAGCAATAAAGCGTTCTGTGCTTCAGTACCGCAACCCCAACACCCCCAACCGCCACCCCTCCGCCCCTTCAGTTCGCCACCGCTGCGTTCATCTGGTGAGCCGCGGAATCGGAAACAGCAACGCCCACAACGCTCGAGCATAATTTGCCAACAACTTGTGTTTTCGCGCCTACAAAAGAGATGCTCGTCCACTTGAACTGAAGCATCCGCGCCCATCCAGCCACTCATACACCGCGCCAGCCACCGCGATTCATCCTGCCATCCGTAGAGTCATTTTACTTAAGGCAGCCTCCCTGTAAACCCAGTTTTCGTGGGCTGCTTGTTTGTTTGTGTGTTTAGAGGACGTTATTGTTTACGCTGGCGACTGTTGTTTGCAGGACAAAGTACAACAACAACAGAAGCCAGAAAGATGCCGACGGATGAAGGTTTGGGTTTAGGTCCCAACCACGGCCATACTTATCATCAGGATTAGTCCACAAAGCACACTTATCGCCTCCATCCACTCAGGGCCCCATTAAGTGGTCCACCACCCACCATCATCATCATCATCATCATTAGCATCAGCATCTTGTTCTTCTTCCTGTGCACATATGAATGTAGTAGAACGCAAACCTCGAAATCTCGCGGTTTTAATCTGCATCGATAATGATTTGCATTGCTTTCGAAAGGCTCTCGTTAATAATCCTGGCAGTTTTTTTATTTCCTGTTGTTGTCATTAAAGTTGAGTTCGCTTTAAGTTTGGAAGGAGACAATCTTTGCTGTTTATGGTATCAAAATAAGAACTTCTTTCAAACAGATTTTCTCTATATTCCTCCCATATTTGCGGGTGCTTTTCTTGGATAAATGAAATCTTGGTAAGCTTTCAATAACAAACTCTACACCTCTACAAACGAGGACTTTCTGAGAATGGCTTCTTATGTAATTAAGTTCGCATTCACATTGAAAAGTATGGCGGCACTGTATAACGGTAGCTCGTAGTTACAGTCATCAGGCTAGCGTAATGTTCCAAATGATGCAAAACCAGTATTGAGAAACTTTTTGGCCAGATTTACGAAAGACTTTTCTGGAAGAGAAAGTTCCATTTCCGGAAACCGTTGGCAGAACGAAAGAAGAAGACGCAGACTGCCAGAAAGACACAGAAGACGAAGAAGATGATAATTAAGTAGAGAAGCGAACAATTTTCCAACTCCGTAGAAGCAAAGAAATTTAATCAAAAGCAATAACAACAGCGCAGAATGCAACGAAGAATGAAATTAAGGAATAAAAATAAAAACTAAACAAAAGTTGCCAAAACTTTTCGGATATCTTAATAATAGCAGTAAACCTCAACCTCACCGCTCCACTCCGATTAACCCCGCTCCACACCTTCAACCTGCCACCACCCACCGCCCTCTCACGCCCATACTAAACACCGCAGCACACTTGCTGCCTGCCATTCATGTATTTTGCTTGTTTTCATTTTAATTTGCATCTCTGAAAATTCTAGATACAATATTTGACGGGATTTGTTGTTCTTGTTTGTGTTTTTCCTTTAAAGTACCATTTTATGTTTCCTAAAATACTCGTAAACGAAGTAATTTCAAGTTTGGAGTCGTGCTCTGCATGCGAATCGCATCCGTCCTCGGCGCACGAACAGCACCATGCTGAAAGGATAATTAAAAACTTCTTCCTCATGCAGTTCGTTTATGGAAACCGACATATTTTTCGAATATTTCGAAAATGTGCAAATAGCATTTGCAGCATTTACGGCATCAACAATGAGCATGCAATTAAATTTATGTATGTCCTTAGCATCCTTGGACGTATTTAGCATAGACTAGATACGGAGAATTAAGACACAGACACATACAATACTTGAAAGATAGATACTAGACTATATAGAATCATCAGATTCGACGGATATCTTGGCTTGGACACTCAAAGCTTTTCATGAAGGACACATAAGAAGTTCTGAAGCAATGGAGAACTGTACAGTAATATACAATAATTCTCCAATCTAAGAAAACGAAGTTTCCACATTCTTTTTTCTGGTTAATTTTCTGGAATTACTTAAGAAGGTACGCCGTCATCTTCTCTTTAAAAAAAGATTTATTTATCCTCCTCCTCGAACAGGTTTCACATTTTAACTTATTTATATGCTAAAGTCGAATTATTCCCCTTCTGACTGTAAGCAGTTTAAACCTTTGACTCAAATCGTATTCCCAATTCAATCTCAGGAAAAGCCATCTCCTCAGTTTCACCATCTCATCCACTTCCCCCTCATTCCCCCTTTCGCCTTCTTGCCATTTGCTCTTCACCCGATTTTCCCATTTCCCCAAGTAATTAGTTTCAATGGTAGTTTTAACTTTTTAACTTTTGTTTACGCACTCGTAGTACGTAGTTGGAAAATGACTACGACATCGTCTTCTGCTTAATTAAGTTCCACCAACAAATTAGCAAACATCTCGTATACAACACAATACAATATAATAACAATATCATGGATATTAATTAAAAACAAAAACTACAACGACATCAAACACTAAAAGGACAAAAATCAACAAAAGCAATGAGCACACGCGCGACCCCAAGCGAAGGCAGTCAACAGTTGGACATTTAGTGGCAAAAGTCTTTACAGTTCTCCACAGAGGATGAACCACAGAAGGACAACTTTTGATTTGTTGCGATGTTACTGGAAGAAGTGATGAAATTAAATCCTTTGTCGATGGGTAGTGATGACTACGACTTTGTTTTCCAATCACGTTCCAGATGTCGTAGCATTCTGAATAAATAGTATACACGGCTTTAGTTTAGAGTAACTATTGAATTTTCTTGAAAACTGTAGATATATCGGCCGGCGATTCAATCGATGGTTGCCTATGGTTTTTGACTATCTTACAGTATTGCCTCTGGTTGGTCGGATTTGGTTCTGGTTGGATCCAGAAGGGATATGAATGCATCCATCCACTTCAGAGAGTTTATTATGCCAAAACGGCTCTATTTACTATTTTTTTGGTATTTGAAAAGAAGATGGTGATGATGACTGTTGTTGTTGTGATGCTCATCTCTGTCAGCTACGAGTAGATAATCCAATTCCTGACCAAGAGAGTGAATTTGCGTCCCTAAAGTGTAGTGTGGTCGATGATTGCTGGGAGAGAACTTCTGAGAGAACTGAAGTCTCGTCTTCTTTGTGCTTTCGACGAAAAATCATAATTAACAACTTTCTTTTTCTTTGGTGTTTAACTTTAAGCAAACGTTGCTAATTAATTGCAAAGCTTACAATTTGGAAGCTAATAAAGAATGTTATTAGTTTAGAATCTTAACAACATCTTAATTAACATCGCCTTTAATAAGTTGTTGAAAATGTTCAGGCTCTAGAAAAGTGCAACATGAAACTTTCAACTTTAAAAAACGCCCATTTTCACTCATTCAAATCATATTCGCATTTGAACGAGTTGTGAGTTGAAGTCAATTTAGCATCAAATGAAATTGAAAAACTCGTGCCAGAAAGATCGCTGCCCCGCACACTTCAGCCCATTTCAACCCACTTTTCAGCCGCCGCACTCAAAACTTTCTCGGGCTTCTGACTGACTGCATTTTCAGCACCACAAAAGGCTGTAGTCTTCAATTTTTTTTTCTTTTTTCCACCCGCGATGGTTTAAAAATATCGCTTTTTGTGAAAGTCCTTCCATTCTGGGTTTTTTCGCGTGCATCCAGTTTTTCGCCCTCATCGTTGCTCTACTCGATGTGGTTTTTGCATCAACTCCAAACGCGTAGAGGCGGATACTCGCATGTAGTCGTAGATAAAATCTAGCCTATAAACACCCACAATCAACCGCGTGATGCGGTTAACTTAACCGCTTGGATTTCCATGTGTTTTTGATGTAGCTTTTGTAGGTTTCGTCAGTATTCCTTCGAGCCAGCAGTCGTGCCTAACGTAGTGTTAGTAACTGGTTAAGGCGATTAAATTTCAGAGGCTGCTTTTCGAAACCCCTCTTCGAAGTGGCGGTGTCGAATATGAAAACTCGGCTAATTTAGCTCGTTGTTAGAAGAATTTAAATGGGTTTTGGGCATTTCATTGTTTCGGGAAAAGGAGAAATAAAAATAGGTTTGAAATAATAGACTGAATTTAGGTTGAGTGGCAGCTTGAAGATTACTTAGACCTGGAAATTTATCCATTTTGCTGTTTACTCTTTAGCTGTTCACAGAAATTAGTCAAACTCAAAGATATTGAGAGAGGCGGAGAGAGGACAGAAAGAGGTCGAGAGTGGGAGAGATGGCAAAAGAAGAGGGAGATAGAAAAGGGAAAGGGCAGTGGCGATAGAGAAAGAATGAGAAAGGGCGACAGAGATGACGAGAGAGAAGTCTTTATTCATACCATTCTGTATATTTTTATACCATTTATTTATTTTATACCATTCTGTATATTTTTATACCTTTTATTTATTTTATTCCATTTTTCTACAAGGTTTTTTTTACCGAAACTTGTATTTAAGTGCTGGTGTGTGTTTATAATACGAATTCTTTGCCTTATACGATATTTTCAGGGAAATGTTACGAAAATTAAGAGCTCTCTATTATATTCATAAGTACAGAATGTTTTTACGAAAATATTTTACGCTATGATTTTTTACATTTATCGTAAAATAATATTTGATATAATGCAATATAATAAAACACAATAGAAAATGAAAATACAAAAATTGCATTTTTTATACACTACGTTTTGCATTTCTTATTTGACATTTTTATGCAATACTTCTTCACATACATACGTACATATACTATATATTTATGGATGTGTACCATATATACTTATGGATATATGTACATACATATATATTTCGTTGAGTTCAAAAGATTTTTATGCATTTCTGCATGCATCCCTGAATTCGTCTCTAAAGTTTCTTGTTATAAGCATTGCTCGCTCTCTTCTCTCTCTCTCTCTCTCTCTCGCTCACTGCATTTAATCTGAAATCACTGCAAGCATCGCTCATCGCTACTCAACTGTCAAGCAATAAGAACAACAACAACAACGAGGATTTTGCCATGCATACTGCATCACAAGGAAGTTTAAAAAAAAATAGAAAAAAATTCCATACATATTCCCAAATCGCTAATAAATCATTCGAATAAATGACAAAAGTACTTGAGTTTCACTGTGAGTGAACAAAAATAGAGAAAGAAAGAAAGAGCACGATAGAGAGAGGGGGAGGGGGAGGGGCATGGGCATGGGAAAGATAACCCCAAAGCGAAAGCATCCAAACTAAAGACAAAAGTGCAGAGAATGGAGCATGAAAAGGATATGAAGAGGAGGAGGGGGGGGGGGGGGGAATTGCAATTTTAAAGAAGAAGAAGAGGAACAGAATATCAGAACCAAATGGTTTGGAACAAATGCATAAAATAAATATTCAATGCCAAATTCTGGTATCAGTATTCCACCTACGTATGTGTGTATGTGTGTGTGTGTATGTATGTGTGTGTGTATGTCTGTGTGTGTGTGTGATCTAGCTGGATGGAAAGAGGGGAGGGGGGGGTGAGAGGGCGGCTTGGATGTCTTCTGAGCTTCTAACGAGTATCAGTGGAGATATCGATTTGTGTGCCGCGCTGCTTGCAATTGCGACTTCATCGGAACTACACACACACACACACCCACAACAACATCAGCATTTCCCACAGCAACACTTACTCACTCACTTGCACACTTCCTTATGCACACACACACACACACACACACACACACACACTCATAAGAGTGGCTCTCTGTGACACTCTTCTGTTGCACTCCAAATGAGAGCAACATTACTCATTGTCGCTTACGAAGCACGCTGCTATTGTTGGCCGTCATGTTGTTGTTGTTGCAATTGAACTTCCTCTGAAATCGAAATTCCTTGATGATGATAAATCAAGCCATCACTCAGTTGTGGCCCAAGGAAAGGTCGTGGGGATGGCGGTGGACTCGAAGGAGAGGACGAGAAACAAAGAATAGAAGCGAAACAAAGACACTAAAAATAAATATCCTAACAAGTCCTTGGCCACCAAAAACGTACTCCTGTAAATAATCATCGCGGTTCCGTTCGACATCCGGTTTTCTTTTGCCATCAATAAAAACTTTAGATGGCTCTAACTTCTAAACTGAGCAGCGCAATACAACAAAATTTCAATGGAATTCAATTTTGTCCGAATTCCAATTCCTTGCAAATAACAAACAAATATTTGTTGGTGGGTATTTTTTCCCCCCTTTTTTGGGTTATTAAAAAGGAAAGAAAAATGGGATTTGATTATCATAAATTAAGCTCAGCTGCAGCGGCCAGTTTTTATATTCAATGCATAAATTATTTATATTAAAGTTTTTTAAGCGTGCGTATGAAATCCGACTTAAATATCGCGCCCATCGTCGGAGTTGCCGCCTCTTGTCACTTGGATGCCATCGTCTGACCATCGCAGACACTCTGAGTGAAAAGCGTAGCTAAGTGAACGTCGCAGCTCCTGAGGGATGTCCAAGTTCCTTAAAATCATTTCAGAAAGCATTTAAAGCCAACGCAGCATTTAATGCTAAACGTCATTTACAGTAACAGCATCGTCACTGAACATCTGTGAACTTTATGATCATCATCGTCATTGTCGTCGCTTCTGTCATCAAAACGCGCAAGAAGCTGAAAAGCACGAGCTTTTAAATTGCTAGTGTAGAAAACGCATCCTTCACGCGGTGCGCTGAAAGCCAACTCAGCAGTAACACAACCAAAAATCAGAACTCTCCGTCCGTCCCCGCAGCACCACCTTCCCCCCTCCCCCACAAATGCAAATAATGGAGGTTCAGCTGCTGCTTTCGTTGCTGTTCCTGCTGTTAGTTCGAGTAATTTTGACAAAAATGATGCTGCATAACATCGTAACATGTGGACAGATAGCAGCAGTGTGTGGACAGATAGCAGCAGTGTGTGGACAGTTAGCAGTAGTGTGTGGACAGATAGCAGTAGTGTGTGGAAAAGTATGACGCAGAGTTCAGTGCCCAACCGTGACTTAGTGATCCTCGCTGTTGTTGTTGGTAGCTGCTGTCGATGTTGAATGTCGTCGCCGATGTCGTTGTCGATGTTTTGTTGCCTTAATGAACACTGCAGTTTTAATGACATTTCATTGGAACATCGTTCGAGGGACAGGAGGAGACAGAAGTAGAGAGCGTTGCAGCAACATGGCAACACTGCTCGGCTGACACAAGTTGCTGCACCGTAGAGTTCCTTGCTGCAGATTTATGCAAATTTTTGCTGACTATTGCTGTCATTACGATTGATGTGGTTGCACTCTCTCTGAGAGTGTCCGGAGAGCGAGGAAAGGAAAGAACGGCCATCCTGAAGCTTCTTCCTTGTCTCTTGTATTCTTCGATCAGTTGTTGTGTTGATTTTTCGGCCGATTGCTGAAGTTCGAAGTGAAAATTCTTAGTTGATTGCTTTTCAGATGCTGACTGAAAGAAACTGACTTCAAATTGTGTTGTTGTTGTTGTTGTTGTTGTTATGTCCCACATATTTGAATACAATACGATTAAAAATGCAATCGACTTGAATTCATTCATTTTGTTTAAAATTGCGTAAATATTGCGAAACAACTACAAAACATGCAGTTGAGCAGTTGACTGTTATGCCAAAAATGACAGCTGCCAAAACAATAACAACAACAACAACAACAACAACAACAACAACAACAACAACAATATCACAATAAATATTGTACTCGTTTGTGTTGTACTCGTCAAATAACAACAACAACAGCAACAACGATGGTTGTTGTGCGTTGCAAGTGGAAAATAGTGCCATTTTCTGAAGTTGCTCTTGTTTATTTGTGTATTTGTTTATTTGTTTGTCTGTTGTACATTTTGTTATTGCTATCGTTGTTATCGTTCTTGTCTCTGTTCTGGCCTCATAAAAGCAACATAAATTTCCAGAATTTCAAACGAATTGTACAGAGTGAAGCACGATAGTTCATTTGTAGTGACTCTTTTGACTCTTCAAATTAAACACAACTTCTCTTCTTCTTCTTCTTCCGAAGCTGTCCATTTCGTTCAGTCGTGAATCGTTTGACGACCGACGTTTCTCAGTTGTCTCATTTCTTTGTCGTTAATAATATTGCGCTTGTATTAGTCACTCGTTGAGATCTGTTGTTGTTTTTGTTGTGATTGCTGTTGCTTAAAAATCGACGGAATTTCAAACATATTTTCGGTCGTCATTGCACTCTCTCTCTCTCTCTCTCCCTCACTTTCTCTCTCTCTCTCTCTCAAATGCTCTGCAGTTTGATTGCAGTTTTAATGACAGCAGATTAAAATTAAAGCTCAAAAGTAGAGCAACATAAAATCTTCAAAATCGATGAACTTCAAAATAAGATAAAGTAAAATAAACACAGAAAAAGAAAAGAAAAAACATAAGAAAATAATAAAAGATAAATAAAGATAATAGTTATGATTATTTTCTATAACACCCTCTAAATGAGGGAGGAAGAATTAATTTCGTACAAAACTTCTTAATTGAAGTATACGAAAGACTTTAGTTGACATTCTAGTAAGCTAAGCATACACACAAGCAAATTTGGCAAACACACACACGCACACACACACACACACACACATGAACTTAAACACAAGTGTACCGAAATAAATAGACGATGCCGTGCCCAATAATTTGCATACATTCGGGAGATAATGTTCTAAAGATAATCTTAGATCTTAGAATGAGTTTGATATCGTGACATCATTAAATAGAGTAACTATCAAAAATAAGTTCACTTTTAATTACTCTAAACTAAAAGATGACGATACTAATTTAATAATAAATCATGAGAGTGATTAATTTTGGCGGAAGTTCGACGTTAACTGATTAGATAATATATATTATATTATAGTTTGCGTAAATACCGTTTATAAACAAATTGTACCCACTTAAGTATAAACGAGAGTTTGATGAGTTTGCTTAGATAATAATTTAAACACGCAATAATTTAAGTGATGTTAAATTAAACGTAAATAAAGAGCTTAAATCCACTAACTTGCTAAAGCTGGTAAATTTCGAATCTGATTTTGATTGCTGATCTGTCGAAACTGTTTCAAAAGATGGCCAGCAGATAATCAGAAGAGACAACAAGCTCCAGGTACAAATTGGAGATGACATGCCATGTATTTTCAAATACAACATGTACGCTGTGATGTAAGAGTGTAAATGAAATCTGTGATGTGCTCGTAGCTGACAAATTCCGTTTATTGCGTAGGTGCCAAATAAATAAACCAGAGAGTATTACGTAAAAACCACAAGAAAAGGTTTCACCTGTCCATCGAATGGACGCGGACTTGAATATTAAATCAGTGTACAATGGACTGTACATGTATTTGTGGTCCATGCATGTGGTGGATTTTCAGGTGTAGTGCTTTTAATTGATGTCTTTTTATTCATTCGTGATTCAATAATCAATTTTTCTCGCACTTGATTCAAATATCTAGAGTTTTTACAAAATATCTTCAAATACCTCTCTAAACCCGAAACCTCTCACTGTCACTGTTTTCTCACTTCTATACAATGACATAATGATGTGTTGTTTTTGTATTTACATCCATTGCGTGTTAAGGTTTGTAGATTCCCTTTCAATAGTGAATACTGTAATCCGGATACGAGTTGGTATAAAAGCGCTGATTGTTAAATACTTCATCTCATCTCGAAATCATTGAAATATGCCAACAATAGAAAAAAAGAGAAAAGAAATTCCACAAAACATATTAATTACATAAGTACATATGTATGTATATTTATTTATTACACATACGTATGTATGTGAGTTTTTTATGATCTTCTTTTTTCAACTGAATTTAGCATGTCATTAATATGTTGTAAAACATAACTTGTTGCTGTAATTAGTTGTTTACTATACAAACTCGATATTTATTCAAATCAGTGCCCAGCGTTTCTTTGATTTCTTATTCATTTCATTACAATATTTTTAATCAACTATAGTATGTATGTGAAGCTTTTTTTGTTTGCCTTTTTCTAGGTTTGCATCGTAGACTTTCATTGATTTAATTTGTATTTAATAGAGAAAACGTATATTTCTACACCATGAAACCCCTATGATGAAAGGAGGTATGTTTGCTTGAGTTTCTTCACTTGTAATACACTCAAAGAGGCGTGGCAGGTATAGAAATGTCGATATAAGTACCTTCCAAGTCGATTTAGAGTTGAAAACGGTTTCGATTTAAAGCTAATCGAATGGTAATTAGTGTAAGCTTTAAGACTCTTAGGAAAAAAGCATTATCTTTCAATTTGTTAAGATCGCTTCACCTAATTATATAAAAGTAACCGTTTGTCGGCAATTTTTCACTTACCACTTTTTACCTTAATTGAAATCTCTTCAAATGATGCAATAATGAAGAAATGGCCAGTTTCGCAACACTGGCCGTGGCCACACTCGTCGTCACGAGGCGTGCATCACTCGCGCTGCTTGTTGGTTGATTTCGGAAAGTGAAACAGCTTTCGGTCCACATCGTCATCATCACTTTTGAGGCAAAAATTGTTGAGGGTTTCGCGTAAAAACCCTCTAAAATCGCTGCTAAAATCGAGTTGATATCGAAAAGCAATTGATTTTTCCGCACTCGGAAAACTATTAAAGAAGAAAGTAAAATCCAAAAATAAATTACAACGAAAAGAAGAAGAAGAAGCAGAAGGAGAGCCGGCAACGCATCTTTAACTTTAGTTGAAATGCGATGAAAAAACAGCGGAGTATAAAATAAGAGTCAATCAACCAAGCAACAACAACCGGCAACCAACATAATTTGCACCCAAAAAACGATGGGAAAAACCAGAAACCACTAAAAAAACCCCCAAAAAAAAAACCATAAAAACACCTACCGAAAAATAAATCATTGGAGGTTCATTGGAAGGTTTTGATGAGGCAGGGAAGAGGAGAGGAGAGGAGGAAACTCAGTCACATCAACCACTTGAATTGTTGGTTGTTATGAACAAACAAGAAAATCGAGAGAGGCAAAAAAAATGGCAGCTTGAGATGGAAAAATGTATGTAATCTCATCGTTTATTACAGTGATGTTGCTGTTGTTGTTGCTGTTGCTGTTGCTGTTGTTGTTGTTGTCATTGTTGTGTTGTTGAGGAGCCACAGCAACATTGCAGCAATTTCAACATTTAATAACATTTAAGTACTGTACAATAAGGAAGGCGAAGAAGGTTATAGACAGAGAAAGAGAAAGAAACAAAGCGGCCGATGAAGTGCGAGTGAGAGGCAGTCCCTGAAAATGAGGGAAAACAGGAAAAGCAGGAAAATGAAGTGACCTCAACTCTTTCGAACCACGAACTCGACTTCCACGAATGGAAGATTCATGAGGAAGGACTTTGTGAAGATCAAAGGAAACAGAGCCATCGTTTGGTCTGGAAAATAAATAAGGATAACAAAGGATACGCTATCCGATAACCGCCATCCTCCCTCGTTTAAACTCCAACAGTAACGAGTACCAGAATCACGGTTTTCATGGGCCATAAAGATATCGTCTCTTAGAGTAGATTTAGAAAGTATGCACCTCAGTCTGTTTTTACGCGAATTATTTTAACGCGAGTTTGATTTAACGCGATTTTTGGAATAAAAGAAAAGAGAAGCAAATTAAAATGAACTTCAAATGAAAATAATTCAAAACTAAAAGATATTGAAATTAAATAGAAATCAAATTAACATGAAATTAAACTCAAACTGAAATTAATTTGAAATTGAAGCAGTTTGTAATTAATTGAAACTAAAATTAAATTGAAACTGAAATGGAATTAAAATTTTCTCAGAATGGAAATTTTTCTCATCGTTTTATTGATGCAACCTACAAGTTTGATGAATCTACAAGTTTTCGATGGGAATGAATTGAATTTCCGATGCATCAAAATCGATTACATCCTCAACGGGAAAAATTAATTAAAATTAATTGCATCGCTTCATGGAAATCAAAGAAATTGCAAAAAAATTCTACACATGTTCATCGATTTGTGGAGTAGATGCTCAGTGATGATGCTCTAGTGATGTGTTTACTGTTTTCATTAAAATTAATTAAAAATTAATACTCTTTTTGATCAGAGTGCTTAATTAATAACTAATTTAAAGCAAGGAAAGCTTGAATTTTAATCGATTACTCATGCTTATTATTACGTCAATAAAATAAAACAGGTGAAGAAATCATCATGAAGTGAAGAATTATTAATGTTTTTAAGGTTTGCTTTATATTCAATAAAAGCTGTTGGTTTTCAGTTGTTGTTGTTGTTGTTGCACTTGTTAGTACTGTTGTTGTTGTTACTGTTACTCTTAACACCAGTTAGCCAGAAAAAAGATGAGGAGTGTCAAATAAAAGAGCCAAAGAAACCCGACCCGAAAGCGAAAGAGGAGAAAATTTCAAAAATTTGTGGAATTTTGTTGGTTTTTTTCCGGAACCGAGAAGCTGATGGTTGTAAAGCTGAGAGATCAGCTTGTGAGTAGATCCGCCAGCAGCAGCAGCAGCAACACGATGACTCAAGCAAATGAAAGCGAAATTTTAGTCGAATAGTCGATTGGATGGTTTTTTCAAGCTCTTCTTCTTGGTTTTGTCTCTACTTTTTTGGGTTTTTCGTCCCTTTTTTTTACATCCTTGACTTTTTTCCTCCTCTTCATCTTTCTTCTTCTTTTTTTACTTCTTCTTCTTCTTTTTGCCTTCGCCTGTATTAACAACAGATGTGGATGGACGCATGTCTCCAGTTTCTTGTCTACTCACGACCGCAGCGAAGAAGAAGCAGCACCAAATATTTGCATGTTCACGCAATCGTTTCGGAGAAAAGTTGCTTAACTGGTAACAGTGAAGGAGAGGATGACAACAACAACAACAAGAACAGCAGCGACAGCAGCTCACACTGAGTCGTGGTTACAACTTGCTTAAAGTTGTTGTTGTTGTTGTTCCTACAATATTTCACTTTGACTTTCAACTTGGTCATGTTTTAAGCTCGCTGTGTCATTGGCAATGATTAAAAAAAAAACCACTGACACACACTCTCACTTTTACGGAGCACACGATCTCGTCTTCGTCTTCGTCGTCGTCGTCGTCGTTCGTCTTCTTCTTTTTCTGATGCTGTTGCTGGGGCTGCTGCTGCTGCCGTTGTTGTTGTTGTTGTTGCTCTGGCGATCTTTTGTAATCTGGTGCGTTGGTGCGTTTTTATGTCTGTGCGTTTTACTCTGTACCTCGGATCTTAAAAATATTTCGGCGGATGTTGTTGTTGTTATTTGTGTTGTTGTTACTTCTCCAACACACTCCAAGTGCGGCAGATGCACCGCCGCGTCTCTCTTTCTTTACACTTCTTTGTAAATGTCTGTTGTTGTTGTTGATCATCCACCAAAAAGGTACCTGTTTATTGTTGTTGTTGCCTCTGTACTGCTGCTCAACATTATATTAGCAAGTGATATCATCTGGTTGCCAGCATTTTTAATTTGAAAGTGACAAGCGACGGTCGTCGGCTACAAAAGCTTGTCGCGTTGTTCAACAAACGGTTGAAGGAAAAAAAAAACACTTCAAAAAATTTGCCCCTTTTTTTTAATTAAAAAGTTCAACAATTAAAAGTGAAGAAACGTGTGCGTGTGTGTGTTCGTGTATCATAAAAGTAAAAGCTGAATTCCTTCTTTACAACAACACAAAGTGAACGCATTTTTACAACAACAACAACGATAATTGGTTCGTTTCCAACCGAATACAAGGTTTAAAGTCGAGGATTTAAAAGCCGAACCATATTCTACTCAACACTTTTCCAAATGGTAGGCAAAAAACGAAAGAAATGAGAGAAAAGAATGTGTAAAATAAAAAAGTAACTACAAAAATGTAAATTGAAATCATTAAAAAACAAAAAAAAAAACAAAAATTAAAAAAAAAAATACATATAAATAAAAAAACAATTTTTTAAATTTAAAGATTTAAACAACCAAAGAATAACCACTATTAATCTCTCGAGCCAGAAGAACCTTAAAAATGCACTTCTTTTGGAACGCATGATTTTATACCATTTTAAGGACATTCTATATATTTATACGTATAAAGTTCCTTTAGAGAGCAACATTGAAACACTAAAAATTGTGTGTCTATTCACACTCAAGCTTGTTGTTAGTGGGAATGAATGAATAAATGAACGAATGAATGAACAAACGAATGAACGAGTGAACGAATGAACGAGTGAATGAACGAAAGAAAGTATGAATGAACGAAGGGATGAATAAAACTAAAAATAAAAATAAATAAAAATTTCATTCCACTCAAAAGAAGAAGAAGATGAAGAAGGAGAAGAAGAGGAAGAACGACAACTGAAAAAGAACGTCCGCAATCCAATCGAATGATATTGAAATATGATATGCCACCGAATAACTGAGAATTCCGGGTTTTATTAAAAATTGATGTTCTTCTTCTTCTTTTGGTTTGCGAAAATTTAAAACACCGCCCGAAAAAAGTCGGATAGCATTTAAAATGCAATTAAATCGGGGCGACATTTAAATGAACGCTTCTGAAAAACCGCTAATGAAAGCCACATCCGGAAAAAACCCCCTCCCTCCCTCCCTTTTTTCGTAGTCAGTTTTTTTTTGGGTATCGAGAATAATATTTAATAATAAAATTTCACCCATGACACTTTTTTCATCCACTCGTCAATAAAAATAAATAGCATGCAACTTCGATGGGATTGAAGCGTGTGCAGAAAGAGAGACCAAAAGAGAGAAAGCGGGAGAGAGAGAGAGAAAGAGAGAGAGCAGGAGTGAGAGAGAGAGATCATATTAAAGCACTGTTGTTGTGTTGTTGCTACAGGAATAACGAGGATCCTTTCGAATCCTTTTCACTATTCTTTAAACAACGTTGTCAATAGTATTGCATTATTTTTGTTGTTGTTTCCTGGGTTTTGCCTGAGTTTTTCCGGTTTTTTTTTGTATATTGTTTATTATTTTTGTGTTTTATATTGTTTTGTTGCTGTTGCTGCTTTTGTTGTTGCCATTTTCTGTGGATTTCTGTTTGACTCTTGTTTTTGACATTTTTTCCACTTCAATAACTCAGATCATAAAATATACAAAATTGCGAAATGTGTGAGTACCACAACAACAGCAACAACAACGAAATCGACAAGAACCACAACACAACCGATATCAATCCGTAAAACAACAGCAACAACAGCAACAACAACAATGCTAACACTAACAATGCTGACAACAATTTTTCACGAACTGTTCACAGCGCAAAAAAAACCGAAAAATAACTCAAAAAAACCGAGAAAAGGTGGACAAAAAGTACAAAAAAATATCGGAAAAACTTCTCTTTATTTTTCCTGCATAAATAAAGAGATCACAAGCAAACATGAACAAAAAAAAAACAAATAAAAAAATGAACAACAAACGCAAAAAAGGCAGCAACTTGATTTTGCTGCTGATGGTGAGAACAATTAATGCAACAACAACAAAAGAATTCACATCACATGAATTACAATACATGCATAAATTGTACGCCAGTGTGTGTGAGTGCATGTGTGTGTGTGTGTTAGTCAAGGGAGAAGAAGAACGGAGAGAAGGATTTCGCGTGGATTACAAATGTTTGATATTGATTGATGATATTTATTAAAATTTATTAAATCGATAGAAACAACAACAACACGAGTAGGAGCAATACAACAACAGTAACGGCCATAACAACAACAAAAAATAACGACAATAATAACAATAAAAATAATAATAATAACAACAACAGCAATCAAACGTGGATCAAACGTGAAAAAAACATTCGCAAAGAGCGGCAGTCATCGCCGATTGATGATTTCTAGAGAGGGGAGAAGAGAACGAGAGAGAGAGCGAGAGAGAGAAAGAGAGAGAGAGAGAGAGTGTGAATGAGAGTGAGACAGATAGAGACAGAGAAATAGAGTGAGAGAGCCTCATTAAATGCATCATTTTTCAATGAAATTACAATAAGTTTTTCATTTCATTCGCTTTCTTAATTCTTCTTAACTTCCCTCATTAAGAAAGTGAGGCGCCTGTTATTGTTGTTGTTGTTGCTATTGTATTGTCCTTTTAATTTTTATTTCCACTTATTTTAATGCTTAACTTTTATTCTCATCTCATTAGTATTAAGAAATTCTTATAATTGTTATCCGAGCGGGGAAAAAACCATCTCCGGATGACTGGAGATTGGTAAATGAGGGAGGAATGGCGGGAGGAAGTGAGGGAGGAATTGAGGAAAAATAAATGAGAGAGATGAAGTAATGAAAAGTAGGAGACAAGAGAAGATCCTTCGTTTCAGGTATCATTTTTGTCTTGAAAAAATGTGTCGAAAGAAGCAAGATTCAGATGATTCTAGCAACATTTTGCCGTCTTCAGACAACAAGCAGCAGTTAGCAGTTCAACAGATGACTGTACATTCCTCTGAACCCTTTCGAATCCCCTTCACTATCCTCTCCCTCCCCTCTCTCACCCTCCCAAAAAGTTACAAAAGAAGTGTTATCAGAGGATTACAATTTTAGACAAAAGAAAACACAAAAGAAAACGAAAATAACAGTAGTTAGTTTGCCAAAAGAGGATGTCAGGATAGCAAGCGGCAGAGTGTAGAAAGAAGGGAGGAGGGCAGGGTAGAGAGGGTGTGGAAGTGGGTGCTCAGTCAGATGCTTAACACTTAATCGCTCTGTAAATAGTTTGGCGTAAAAACAAAGTTGCTGCAATTAAAACTCGAAAAGAAGCTGCTGCTGCTGCTGAGCGCGAAATACGCCGGAAACGTAGTAAACAACAACAACCACACTAACTACAGCGACACAACGACAACAATAACAACTACAACGACAACAATAACAACTACAATAACAACAACAACAACAACAACACCAACAACAACAAAAACATCCAGTGCTAAGCACCGAGAAAAGATTCCAGACGAGACGCTTTTCTTAATCTAAAAAAAAACTGGCGCTCGAACGCGTTCGAAAATGTTCAGATTGTTTGTTGTTGTTATTGTTTCCGTTCATTTTATTGTTGTAAAAATTGAAGAAGTAATTCTTAAAAGTTTTTAATTGAAATTAATTTTCGTGCTCATCCATCTTTTAGTTGATAGCAGAAAAGAGTAAACAAAAGGAAGGAAAAAACTGTAAAACAGCTAAGGAAAAGTGCAAAAAATGGGAAAAATGTAACGAGAAAATACAAATAAACGAAGTTAATAAAAATAGAAAAGAAGGAATGACAACAAAAAAAAAAGGGAGACTATTGAAAAAAGTGCAGCAAAAGAAAACACACATTATTTTTGGCACAAACACAGAGCATAAACGAATGATTCGACCAAAAATGGAGAAACTATTTAAGTAGTAGAAAAGAAACAAGAACAAGAAAATAAAAGGAAATAAAAAAATAAAAAACCCAACAGAAGAACAAAAGAATATCCACCGAAAACATGGCGAATTTGTTAACGTAATCACTTAAAATGTTTGTTTGGCAAAAGGAATGTAGAAGAAATGAATTGAAAAATAAAACAAAAAAGAGGAGTAAAACTCCTGCAAATTCAGCAGCAGAACAGTTGTTTTATTTACGAGTCCATCAACTATTAAATTGCATTGAATTCAAGAGAGAAACTGTTTAGGAACAACGAAGGAAAAATGAAATAAATAATAGTAATAAAAATACAAAGTAGTAATAATAGAAGAAATAGCAGTAAGAATAGGATTATGAATCCTATTGAAATACGTTCATCATCCATACTGTGCTGTAATCCAAAGAATCCCACTTTTCTATAACAAACCTAGTTTATTTTGGATTTTATTGTTATTTTTCTATAATTATTTCCATAATTTCTGAATAATTGTTGCTTTGTATTTATATTCTTTTTAAATTTGCTGTTCTTGTGTTTTAACTCGAAATAATGAATTTTTTAATAATTAATTTTATTTTATTAATTTTTATTTATTCTTTTTATTTACTTAATTAATGAACTAATAATAATTATGTTTTTAGTTTACGAGTGCGTTCAATTTAAGGTCATAGTCTGTGATTATAATTGTTTTTTGGTTTTTCTCTTCTATAATATTGATGTTTTTTTATTTTTCTTTTTTATTCTGGTCTTTTTAATGTTGTTTTTCATTCTGATCTCTTTATTGTTGTTCTTTATTCTGCACTGTTTTATCCATCACATATTTTTGTTCATTGTTATAAATTTTTAATTTAATTTATTGCTCCGTAAATATTTTATAGTGATTAAATATAATGAAAACGAGATTGAGTGAGTGAGACTAAGAGAGGAAAGAGTGAATGAGAGAGAGAGTGAATCAGTAAGAGAGACTGAGTGAGAATGAGAGAATGAGAGAGAGTGAATGAGAACAATACAATTATTCTACGCAAATTCATTAATTAAGCGTATATTAAAGTTTAACGACTTAATTACAATAAAATAAAGCAGCAAATTAATCACCTTACGGAATTCTTATTAATTAATTATTAAAGCATTCAATGGAAGGAATAACTTTTGGATAAACACTGCCAACAACAACAGTTTTTAGCCTACAAAACTACAACATCTTCAATATTAAGCTATAGATTTTCTCTGATTTGGATTCATAATCATTTAGAGAAAATGGAAAGACTCTGAAATTTAAAAAAATTATTTAAAAACCTTTATTTTAGTTTCGGTTCAAAAACACTTTCAGTTTCACTTTCAGAAAAACTAAAAATTGATGTGCGAAAATACGGCGTCCCCTTAAAGCACCCATGAGCGAATTCGGGTTAAAAGGGAGCCCTAAAGGAAAGCTGTTTTGCAACGCAGAAAGATGTACATACTTGTATTTACTTATACATATATACAGATGAGCACATGGTATGTGAATCTTCGTGTTCGTGCGCTTGTTTGTCGATTTGCTTTCACTCTCGTTTGACGGTGACTCGCCGAAGTCACACAGATATGCTAATCGACCCCAGTTACACAAGCGTCAAAGGCACGCCAGTGACGCCGAGCGAAGGGGGCCCATAGAGACCTCTTTCACTCTCTCTCGCGCTGTGTTTGTTTCTCCCTGTCATTCGTGCTCACGTCTGAAGAGGTGAATAAATACAAACTTTTTTTGCATTTTGTTGGTCAATAACAAAAAAATACAGCAAAAGCAATAAATAAAAAACCCCTCCTTAAAATCTTCAAATAAAATCTTCATGCAAAATTTCTTTTCTTCGATCTGAAGTGATTATGTAAACATTTTAAAATTCAGTCAACAAGAACAACAAAAGCAACAACAACAAATGGCATGGGGAAAACCCGAATCAATAAACAAGAAAAACAAAAACATTTGGAAATTTTAATGCAATGTTTTGCAATGCGTTTTTATTGCAATAATAAAATTATTAAAAGAAAATAATGAATAATAAAAACAAAATAATGAATAATAAAAGATAATATTTTTAACATTTTTATTACCGTTATTGAACTCATGTGGATTTATGAATTTTTTACAATTTTTGTTTTATTGTTAATTTTACAAGCTAAATACTTTTAAAGAAAAAACAAGAAAGACAAAAAATTAATTTAGAAATCACGTTGAAAATGCACCTTATAATGAAGTTGAACGTGATGATGATGATGGTGAAGATGTTGAAGAAGAAAGTTAATGATAAAGTGGATAATAATAGTTCATGATGATGATAGAAGTTCAAGAAAAATGAAAAGAAACTGAAGAATTCGTTGAAGATGTTTAATTTGATGATGAAGATGGTCATGATGTTGATGATGATTTTGTCACCGTTCAATTTTATTTTGATCTGCGATTTTTTACTCAACTTTTGGTTTTAATTTTTCGCATTTAGTACCATTTTTCTTTATAACATTCTTTTTTTTTGAAAAAATGTAGCTTCTTTTCTTTATTTTATTGTATTATTATCATTATTATTGCCATCACGTCTGCTATGAAATTGTGTTGTTGTTTTATTGTGGTTGTTGTTGTTTTATTATGGTTTTTGTTGTTGTTAGTGTTGATATTTTAAAGTAGACTCAACGAATATTCAATAAAGTGTCAATGAAATGAAATTTCAATGAATTGGAAAGGAATTTAAAAGGGGAAAAAGAATGTTGGTGGGTTATGCAGGGGCAAAGGGGGGTAGGTACTGGTGCGGGAGTGGGATGCTAGTGGGCGTGAGAGAGGAATAGAAAACACGTTGAACGAATTCAGAGAAATCGATAAATACTTGAAATTACTTGAAAATCACCTTACTGATCATATTACGGAGTTATTTCTTCAAAATTCAGCTAAAGTTTAGTTTTCAATAAAGTTTCAAAGTTTCCACGCTCAAAGAAGAAACAGCAAACAAGTGACATGATCATGACAAAGAAAAAACAGAGCAGAGCAGACCGAAAACTGACAAAAAAACGAGCAAACAAACAAAGAAACTTTCTCCAAACCGTGTGTAGATTCGTGGATTATTTAAATACTCTACTCTACTTTGTTGTTGTGGTTTTTTATTGTTGTTGTGGTTTTTATTGTTGTTGTTGTCATTGTGGTTGTTGTTGTTGTTATTGTTGTAGTTATTGTGCATGGCTTCAGCATAATTTTTTAATGTTTGTTTGATTATTCAATTTTATTATCTACTCGAAGTTCAAATCTCTTCACACACAACAAACTTTAGACTTCAGACACATCAACATTTCAACAGACTTTACATTTTGTTGTTGTTGTTGTTGTTGTTGTTGTTGTTGTTCATAATTAAGTTTTCTCAGATTTAATTAGTGGAGATGCTGACGGAGTTGAAGATCGGGTACCCAGACCCGAGTGGACGGTGTTGTTGTCTTAAACGAATTAAAAACTTTTTTAAACTTTCATCTAATCTAACATTTTTTTACAATTCTTTCCATTTTTACTTCAATTTATTGAGTCTTCTTAAACAAAGCTTTTGTATAAAGCTTTATTTATAATTGAAATACACTTTGTATAACATTTTTAAATGTCAAAACATGAACTACAAAAAAGCATTCAAATGATTAATCGCAAAACTCAAATGTCATCAAAAAAGGATCACGTTTTTAATGAGATCTCTTGTTAGCGATCCAGCAGGGGGAAAACAACAACAACATAAAATATAACAACAACATAATAACAACATCGTACAACAACTAAACTATTATTCAATTAGTTGTGCTTCTTTTGCAGCCAAATCAATTATAAAAAACGTGCCATTTGACGAAAGCCGCTTTTTGCACTCGAGTGTAATCGACTCAATTAAACACACTTAACTTGTTACCAACGAAGTGCTTCCCAAAGAAGTGCTGCTGGCAGACGTGAGATTACAGCAGCAGATCAACGCACATGTTAGCCATTTAAAGAAAGTGCAGCTGTAGCTTTAATTGAATGCGGCTTAAACCAGTTTTTGACTTTAGGCCAACGACGAATGGTGATGATATGTTGGCGCACGATAACTATAATTGCCGTCGTTTTTTTGTTGTTGTCTTTCATCGTTTTCCTACTCTTCTTTTGTTTTTTTCGTCGTCGTCTTCGTCGTCGCCGCCGTTGTTGTAGTTACTCTTGTCTGTTGCGTTTTTACACTCATTCAATGGGTGCTTTCTTAACAACAGCTGCTGCTTTTGTTTACGTTACCAGGTCCCAATACAGTGGGCGATAAAGCGTTAGTTTTAAGCAAAAAATAAGAGAAACTCTTCACGATGTTTAAGAATCTCTCATTTGGCCTTTAAGAGTCTCTCTCTCTCTCTTCAGCTCTCTCTTTTTCCCTTAAAGAGTACCTTCCTAATCATGAGTCTTCCTCTTTCAATATTTCTAGCCCTCTTTCTCTCTCGCTTTCTCTCTCTCTCTCTTTAGGACTCTCTGTCTCTCTTGTGTATGTTTTTTTCTTATATTTCAATCTTCACTTATAATTCATAAGAAATTTTTTATATCCTAATAAATTTGCATCACAGAAATCCGCTGTAGTGAGAACTGTCATAAAATTCTTCATCTAATGTCATCTGTGACCTGATTACGAACCTTTATCGTTGTCAATTTGAAAGAAAGATTATTAAAATAATACTTAGTTATTTATGTGGTTTATTATTATTATTTTCGCCAAATTTAATACCCTGTCGTGAATTTTTTATTTTACGGCATGACTTATGAACCTGTTACCGACGACTCATGTTGTCATCATGTCTTCACTCTCCAACTCTTTTTATTCCCAACATCAATCATTTCTCTGTTCAAAATAACCAAAAGAAAAACCAAACTTCACCTGAACATGAGGATGTGGATGAATAATGTTGACAATAACAACAGCAACCACAACAACAGTGTTCGTTCAAAAAGTTGCCTAAAAGTATATTTTTCGGCTCAGCTTTCACCAACATCCCCACGAAATTCGAATACATGAAAAATTCAAATTGCAACTGCAAAATTTATTCAATTCAATTGAGGTAGTGATCTGAATTCGCTCGCTATTCAGAAAACAACAACAATAACCTGGTCAATCAATGAATTGAATGAATTTTTACACTGACATCTCTCTACGTTTTTCAGGCTCGTTAGCTGGCGCGTGGACGGGTTTTTGGGTTCGCGAGCAGGTTCGTGGGCTGTTTTTTGAACAGGAGTGGTTCGTGAGCACGTTCGTGAGCTTGTTCGTGGACATGTTTATGGGCTGAGCGTACGCTTATCCATGGGCAGATTATGGACCGGTTGATGAATTTATTCAGGCTCAGATTCAGTGGCAGGTTCGTGGACAATTTCGTAGTGACCGTTAGCAGGTTCCATGGACTGGTTCGTGTACGTTTATGGGCATTTGCGTGACCTACTTCACTGACATACTCACTGGCTGTTCTTCGAGCCAGTTGAACCTTTATAACGGATTCCACTGTTGACTCGTGGGTGAAAAACGAGTGAAATTTCTCTGTAGTACACCTCAATGTCTCTCTTTCTCTCTCTCTCTCTCTCTCTCTCTCTCTCTCTCTCTCTCTCTCTCTCTCTATCAATTCCACAGTTTTGAATATTTTTGCTTTTAATTGTTTATTCCTTTTAATATTTCTGAAATTTTTACAGTTTAATATTCTTTTATTTATTGTTTAACTATTTACTGTTGCTTTAAAACGTTTGTAGGTGTTTTTTTTATATGTATTTTATACCTCATTTTTTATATTTTTATGCCTCTCACTTTTTTCTCCTTTTTAATTCATGTGGTTTTTTGCTTTACTTCTCTCTTTTTTTAATTCTCATTCAGGCCACTTTAAAGCCGTATGACATAAAATACGGAGGTATTGTTTTTTTATGGCTTTTGTTTTGTCGTTGTTGCTGTTGTTGTTGTTGCTTTTATAGATATTGTGCGGGCGGCGCTTCGCATTTTTTGTGGGAATCCGGCAACTTAACTGGAACGAGTGAAAGTGTTCCATCGTTGGCAACACTATTTTTTTATAATCATAATTAAAAAATTTTGAATGGTTTTCGTTTGGTTTTGTTATAGTTTTAAGAGAATACAAATAAAAGGGGGCGAAAATCACAAAGGAACCAATTAATCAATTAAATCGTTTTGAATGAATTTCATTTCGGTTTCGAAATAATTTACCATAAATTTGAACACTCTTCTTTTTTCTCAATAACAGTTGAATATCTTTTACTGTTTTATTTTTTCAATCGAAAAGTAATTCGATTTTTCGATTGCTTAACATTTGTATGGATTTCATGGAATGTTTAATATAAATTCTTCCCCCAAAAAAGTGGTTAACATCTGTGAAAAGTTTTGTATGAGAACGTGTCTGTATAAATACCTGTGTGTGTGTTTGTGTGTGTGTGTGTGTGTGTGTGTGTATGCGTTTGGCTACTGTCAGTACACAGAAAGAACTACGCACGTCAATTCGCTGTCGTATAACCGCATGTACAACAACAACATGCTAACATGGCTTACCAACTGACAGCTTCACCCTGCTCTTTACCCCTGAGCATGAGCGTCAGAAGCGCGAGACTGTCGGACTGCCAGCGGGTCAGACTGACGGTGTAACAAGTGCACCAGGTGACAATGTGTGAACCTGACATCCTTCATTTCGAGCGATTTTCACCTACTTTTGCCGCAGGAGTTGAAGCTGCTCCTTCCTTCTCTGCCCTGTTAAAGCCACAATAATGCCAACTCACTCATAAACTTCTCACCCTCTCTAAGTCCTAACTAACAACAATAACAACGATAACAACAACAACAAGAGACGAACTCAAATTAAATTGAGGTGGCAAAAGCAGGGCGAACCGAATTTTACTGAGCGCAACTCATGAACACTTAATGTTGAGCTTACGTGAGAGTAAAAAAGAGCCGCGGGCACTCTGAATACTAATCGAGTCGTCATCGTTGCTGTTGTTGTTGTTGTTGTTGTTGTTGTCGCTGTTTTTGATGGTACACGGCAGGAGGAACCATCAGTTAGCCTGCAGGTGCTGGTTGCCCCAAATGGCTTGATGCTCCACTTTTATCATGTCATATTTTACTGAGCCACACTTGAGAGAGAAAGAGGGGGTAATAGAGGAGGAGAGAGAGAGGGGGGGTGACTCGAAGTTAGTCACGATGTACTGCCACGTAAAGTTTATCAGGGGCTTCAAGGTGTCAGCGCTACAAACTGAAGATGTGAGTTACTGGCGACACGTATTCGGCACCCTTCGTTTCACCCCTCCCCCCCACGCTCGCCACATGTTTTGCCCCACTGAAGTTTCTTATTTTTCTCACTAATTAACTGACATTTGATATCCTTTTCGCCTATTAACAAACTTTTTACTTACTTCCATCCTTTCAGGTGATACTCCGGTCCACTTTGTTGGCAGTGCTGCTGGCCTGTTCGGCTCACGCTGTCTTGAACAAGGAGTTCCAGAATTACGGTCCACCGCCATCATCGGGGCTGCACCGGGAGCCGCATCGAGAGTATGGAGTGCCACAACAGATACCGTTCCGGGAATATGGGCCGCCGTCCCTGAAACAGGGGTCATCTAAACTGAATTATCTTATCGGTGTGGGGCAGGGTGGTTCCGGAGGCTTGCAAGAGCAAATTAAGAGCTACTTCGGCGTCCCGAAACCTTTCTATGGTCCTCCTCATCTGCAGCACCATCCATCGGCTAGCTATGGTCCACCAAAACTTCAATTTGGACCACCAGCAGCAAGACCACAAGCTCAATATGGACCACCGCCAACGCAGCAGCAGCAGCATCGGCCTCCTCAGAATTACGGACCACCCCCGAGACCCAACTATGGCCCTCCACCACAAGCACTGCCTTTATCTCAGCCTGGTGCCATCTTTAAGCCTCCTTACCATCCCGCCTCTTCATACGGACCACCGCCGTCTGGCCCACTCAATCAGTCGCCTCAGAATAACTATGGACCTCCGCCGTTGCCCCTCAGCTTACCCCACACACAGCAGCCCGGTCACAGCCATGGAGTTCCAGAGACTACCATCATCGTGACCGGTGTCGGCCCGCACCATCACCACGGCGCTGGTTTCGTTGCTGGTGCTGGAGGCGGTCTGGGATCTGGTTCACTCAAACAGCTGCAGATTCAGATCGACTCCGCTGGCCACAGCCACAGCGTCAGCGGCTCTCAGGCCCCCTTCCACACCTCTTGCGACGGTTGGAAGCCGATACCTACGCCCGGCGGTGTTCATGTCGAGAGCAATCACATCGAAAGCCAGTCTGGCTACAGCCAAGTGGCGCAGAACGCAATTTCTCAGTACCGCGGTGGTGCCACTTCCGGCGTCTCTGGTCCATCTGGTCCATCTGCAAGTGGAGGTGGCAGCATTGTTGATGGACTCACCGATGAACAGTTGGTGGCCGTAGCTCTCCAGGCGGAATCCTTGGATGGATCGAACACCCTCCATCTGCCAGCACAACCCCTGCCGCCCACTGGGCCCGCTGGGGACTTCAAACAGCACACTCATACCCAGAACTCCATTGAGTCAGACGATTTACAGGTGAGTACCTACTGAAAATGCTATTCTGCACGACTTACCTGAAAAACTTCAACCCTTTTCCAGCTTCTGGGAGCCATCGGAGACTCCTACTCTCGACCACCAGCCGATTCCTATGCACCGGGCTCGCCTCATGCTCAGCAATACAACATCATCACTGGCGGAAGCGGCCCCAATGTCCATGGCTTGACACCGCCCAATGCTAACTATGGCCCTCCACTACCACCAACTGCAGAACTCGTACAGCACCACCAGCACCATCATTCAGCTGGATCGGCTCAGTTTTCCAGTGCTGCCATTCGGAACGGTCTTCAAGCTGGTAACCAACACTCAATCCCCACGCGTGGCGGCTCACAGCCCAGCAAGCCGGTCTCCTTCCGCCCCCCCGTGCCGCAAGGACTGCTCGAATCGATCGGCGCCACGGTGCAGCATTTCGACCAGTTCGGCGTGAAGCCGCAGAACCAACCGCCCACCTATATACCGCCCCCTACCAACGAATTCGCCCAGAGCGGGCCGGGAAACCTGGGACCCGAGTATGGGGCACCGCAAGCAGCACAAGGTCACATCTTCGAACAACAGCTGCCGCAGCCGCAGACAACTCAAACCTTCATCCAGGTAAATCATCAAAACAGTCACTCTCAGCAGCATCAGCAAAATCAGTTCCAACAACAACAACAGCATCATCATCATCAATATCAACAACAACAACGTCCGCCTAGACCCCAATCCAACCAGTTCCTTGTTTTGCAGCAACAACATGGCCCAGAAGCAACCGCACCAGAACTGCGTGAGCCCAGTGCACCGCAGCAGCAGTATCTGGCTCCACCACCACCGCCGCCGCCATCTCAGGGTCAACTACAAATTCCGACCCATCTCTTTGTGCCACCTCCGCCTCTACAGCAACAACAACAACAGCAACCGAACTCCGGCGCCTATCAACATTCGGCCAGCAGCAGTCAGTCCAACTACGAGAACTCATTCAGCTCCTCGCAACATAACGAGCAGTTTGTTCACGCTCAAGGATTGCCAGTGCAGCAGCAGGACGCGCGCTTCAATCAGGTGCATGATTGTGGCCATGGTCCCAATCTAGTCGGTGCTGGTTACCAGTTCCAGCAGCAGCAGCAATACCAACAACAGCAGCAGCAACAGCACCAGTACGCCGCAGCCTCTTCGGCGTCGTCATACAACGCGATCGCCCCAAGTATTCCCCTGGCTGAGCAACACACCCACTTCGTCACTGGCCCCGCAGAGAACTACGAGCCATCGGCCTCGGGCAATGCTCCGGACCACATCGGATATGCTTCCCAGAAGAATGCAGTGGCGACCCTGCCAGACGGAACCGATCCCCAGCAGTTGCCAGGACTCGATGGCTTGAATGTGATTTCGGCCCAGAAATCACAATCTATTCAAATCAGTCCGGAAGAAGCAGCAGCAAACCAGCAACAGGCCTCGGGCACCAGATATCAACTGCAATTTAACAGTGAAACCGCGGGCAGCCAGCATTTGAATGGCCAACAGAGTGCGAACCACGAGGAAATCCTGTCCGATGGTCTGCTTCAGTCCATTCTCACGGCAATAGAAAAACCGGATACGAAAGACAAACAACAACAACAACAACAACAGCAACATCAGTATCATCACCAGCAGCAGCAGCAACAACAACACGAGGAACACCAACAACAACAACAACAACAACTAATCGAGCCCAGGCATAATTATGAAGCTCAGAGTCGTTCCGACATCAGTCCAAATGATGACGCCATCGATGAGGAATCAAATCAGGTGGCCACAAAGTTGCATGCTGTCAGCGATGGCGAAGAGGTGGCGAGGGTAACGGAACTGAAAGCCATCGTCCCCGAAGAAGTGGAAGCGGATAGCAAATCCTCCGATGAAGTCAGCGATCAATAAATCAACGTCCCACGCTTCACCAGTCATCAGTCACCAAAAGTCACGTGAACGAACGAATGAACGAACGAAAGAACGAACCGACCTGAAGTTCGGGTTATTTATTTTCATCTCCCTTTAAATTAATTAATTTATTATTTAAAAAGCATTACGATTAACATAACAAACAAATGAAACCAAGAAGTAGACTTAATTAACGACGGTTTAATTAAAGAAAAACCAACTTCATAACGATGAAGTGAGAGAAGCTGCTCTCTTCACAAGGCAAGGCTCTCCAGCATTCGCTCTCGCTTTTAATTTTTCTACTTCATACTATAGAAACTAAGATTCATCGCTTCATCTTTCTCGATTCACGATCATTGATATATAATGAATGATATTTATATTTTTTTTAAGTTGCCATAATTTAAATTCTTCTGCTACATTAAACAAAAAGAAGGCCAAATTTAATTTTAAGGACCTCTTTCAAGTGACAACGGGAAAAAATGTGAAGCTAGAAGGCATTGCTCTGTAAGCTTTTATGAATGTAATAATTTTGAAACGTATAGAAAAAAGTTTATAATTAAAATAGAAATGAATAAAAAATTTAAAAAATCAATAAAAGAAAAAAAAATAATCTTTTGAACTTAAGAGAACTCAGATTGTAACAGATTTTATAAGAAAAGATGTGTGATAGTGATATCGGATGTGATATATCAATTTTCTGCAATTTAGAACACAACAAGGGTGCATATTGGGAAAAGTGTGTAAAAAGAGTGAGTGAATATGGACCATTATGGGTTGATATCGATCGATGGCTGTTATTTCAACGTCTTTGTTAAAAATTGGACAGAGACAATTGATTGGACCTAAATTCCTTTAGTTTAAGTACCCGATTTTACTTCTTTGGGTATACTTTATCTATGTACTTCTAAATGTATATCTATTGTATCTATCTGCCATAATTCAATCTTGTGACATTTCTTACGAGTACATCTCTTTTACCAACAACAACAGCAGTAGCACTGGCAGAAAATGAAAACCTTGTCACCATTAAAACCGTTCAACTAGGATCCGCATCATCGACATCAACATCATCCACTAACTCAATAAATATTAACAAACTAAATCGAGTGAAGCTAAGCAAATGAAAGGAAAAAAAAAACATTAATTCAATGGAATAAACAACATTTTAATGCAGAACGAAACAAATATTATACAAACAGATATACAAACGTACAAACAAACAAAATGGCTGTTAAAGAAATGAAAACGAATAAGAATTGGAAACGAATTCGAAGAAGAATTTCAGAATGAATTTTAAATGAAGATAAATAAAAAATTTCCTTATTTTCTGCAGAGAAGCGCCGCAAAAGTACAAACGAAAGATCTGAAAAAGAAGTCGTAAATAAAAATAACAAATCTCCATTAAAAAACACTCTCAATGGCTCAGTACAGTCGGTCTGTGCGGCTCTCAGATACTTTAAAGTCTAAGGGTACTTTTTGATACAAGAGTATTTAAATTTAAGTAGCTTTTGTTTGTTGCTGTTCGGAACTAAAGTCGAAAATAGATGTTGTAGTAAAATCTGACTAAATTCTTGCTAAATTCTGACTGTATTCTGGCTAAATTCGAACTAAATTCTGATCAAAACATATTCGGATTTCTTTTTTTCGCATTTGCATTTTTGTTCGAATTTTTGTGTACTTTAAGGCAAAACTTTTTGCACTAAAGAGTTTCAGTTATCTCTCTTTACCACAACATCCTCGCGTCTTAAAGTTAAGAATAGTTCCATAAATTTAGTATAAAATATGCATATAGAAAACAAAATGTTCGCAGGGAGGGACTTCAGACAAGTATAAAGGATCGGCGTAGCGACGGAGGATGGCAATGTAAAAAAGTGTGGAAAGAAATAAGAAAACAAATGTAATTTATCCCGAGGACAAACTAAACAAACTGCACTCAGAACTACAGAACACTGCAGGGAAGCAACTCGAATCCTTTGCTATTAGTTTACAAGGATTTAATGCCCCCTGCTCCATGCTTCATGCTCCATGCTCCATGCTCCCGTGTTGCTATCTTTGGTGTCAGTCATTCTTATGCTTTACACGTAACCGGAAAGCGTATCCGAAGAGGATAGTTTATACGTGTGAACGTCATCTTCGTGTGACTCAAATATTTCATCCCAAGTATATCAAAAAACATAAGAGAAAATGTAGACAATGTATGTAGATGATGTGGACAATTAAGAAAATTTCGATAATGTAGACAATGTAGACAATATATAAAAGTAATATAGACAATGTAGATAATGTAGACCATGTGTAATATGAACATTAAGTGGACACTATAGAAAATGTTTGTGAATAATGAAGATAATGTAGACATTGTATGAGCACAATCAAGATAATTTAAATAATGGCGACAATTAAGATAATGTAGACAACAAATAAATAGTACTCCTCAATATACTCCCCAAACCCTTCATTCTCAATATTAAAGTAAACGGACCCCGTCTATTTTCAGCACAGCTTAGTCTATACTCGTACATTGTATATACTCGTATTTGAATATCCGCTTGCATTTCAGCTTCTGGGCATTTCTTTCTACGAACAAATTGCTTCCCATTTGTCTGGGTTTCATTCTTCAACTCCTACTTCCTTCCATTATCAAAGGATTTTATTGATTAATGAAGCAACCCGATCTGCGTAACAACGTATCAGTCATATTTCTTTACCAACTTCGCACTTCATACACTCGCCTGCGTCGAATGGACACCACGAGGGCACGCGTTGGTGGTTATGATGTGACAGCGTCGTAAAATGGCCATTTGTTCCCAGACCGTAAGATGGCCAAAGCTACCCGAAGGAGACTGGATCGGAAAAGCAATCAACATGTGTTAGCAACAAATGTGCAAAGCGCGGATAACAAGAAATGGAGAATGGACCCGACCGGCCCAAGGAATGGATGGTTGTTCATCTTTTTCTGTTTATGTAACGATGAGTGAATATAAATAAATATTTACTACGTACATACTAGTATATGAATAAGAGATTTTTTTGTGATCACTTTTAAAAGTCTGAAGAATCTTTCAGATGGTATATAAAGCATTTATTATTGAACGAGTTGATGATGAAGATGGTGATTATATGGAAACCTTTTTTGATAGGATTTTTTCGTTTATTTTATTTGTTTTATTATTCATTTCATTATGCATTCATTCATTTTCTCATTTCATAGAGGAAATTTCATTAAGAGTCTTAATATTCATATTCTTTATGAAAATCTAAAAGCGAACCAAACCAAAACAATACTTTCGCCTAATTACCGCATATATATGTATGAATGTCCTCGTATATAACCTTTGAAAAATTCAAAACCACACTATAAAGAATCCATATACTACTATATACAATAACAACATTATACCATACAACATTACAATATATTATATCCCATTTGGCCCCGCCAAACAAGCAAACTTATGGAAGTTATGCAATCTTATCGAGAGATATACAGAGCAAGTGTTTAGATATAAATACAGGGCAAACTTGATGATAAAGTAAAAACAAGAGATAGAAAAACTCTCTTCTAACAGTTTAAATATTCTTCTGGGAGAAAAAACAGAGATGAAAGCAGACAGATAACACATGCCACCTGCACCATTAGGCTGGTCGACGGCTCCCCCGGCGATGACCGCTCCCCATCGCCCATCGCCCATCACCCATCGATTTAGGAAAGTTTGCCAAAGTAGCTTCGTGGAGGAACGTTCAAAAAAACGATTTAGAAAAATGTCATGATTCACAGAACTCCGATGGGAAAACTTTACAATCGCATCTGAGCCGACTTTTGGAATCTTCGTTGGCACAACAAAAGTGCCAGTCGCCCACACGGTTGCACGTGGGCCCAATTTGCCCACCCCACAATAATGATTGTTTTTGTTTTTCCCCCCTCCCCGCATCTGATTTTATTTGTCGTTATGAGGCTGCTATTCTGGTAATTCTGTTGATGTTGTTAGTATTGTTGTTGGTATTGTTGTTGGTTTTGATGTTGTTGTTGATATGGTTGCTGTTGTTGTTGTTGTGCTTATTCTTGTTGCTGTTAGTATTGATATTTTGTTGTTTTATTCTGTAACATATGAAAAATTCCTCGAATAGCAGCAAAACTTTGTAACTGAAATAAATGGAGAGATTTTATACGGTACCCTACAATTGAGGGAACCATCTGTTTGAACCCGCACAAGGAACAACATCGTTGAAGAATCAAGAAGTATGACTCAAGAAGTATGACTCAAGAAGTATGACTCCAGAAATATGACTCAAGAAGTAAGACTCAAGAAGTAAGACTCAAGAATGATCCAAGTCATAGCTTCTCACCAGCCGATCCTCACAGAGTGTAGCTCTCAACGAGTTTCTTTCCTGTCTTCATCGATAGTCTGCAACTCTTTCATGGCACAGACATAAATTCCTTTAGAGACAGAAAATTTGCTTTGGTATTTCTTTGAACCGAATGAAAGAAGGACACAAAAATATTTTTTCCAAGCAACAAATCTCTCGACAGTTATGTTCACAGAGAATCCTTAGAATCCTTTGAAATGCAACATCTCAGTGAAACTTTGAGAAAGTTATTCAAGTTGCCAGGATTTCAAATATTTCTCTTCTTCATCTTGTCTGGATTTGGATGTAGATTTGTAGGCCGAAGGATAGAGCTATTCCCCTCCCCTTCGATCCTTCCACCGACCGAGCGAAGGGTGAATCAAGGAGAGTCAATTTTATGACTTCGGAGAAAATGATTCTGGCTCTCCAGTCTACACTCTTGTATCATGTGTTTCGAAAAGATTCCTTCTCCTCATCTTCCGGAGTGAACAATCGTCATTCGGATCAATCATCAAGTTGATTGATTCATTGGTGATTCAAGTCGAGAGGTCGTTAAGGCCTTCTTATTTGATGTTGATTTCAATGTTGAAGATGATGATGTGCCGGTGTTGTTGTTGTTGAGAGAATGCATTTCATTCTCATTCACATGTAGTGATGTAATTTTATAAATTCAATGGTCAAGATTTCATTTGTATGACCTGACATGACTTTGAATAGACAACATGAGTCAACTTTTAACGATTCTCTTTTTGAACTCTTTACGCATTCATGCTTCAACATGAATATGATATTCTTACCCATAAAGAGAGAGACAGAACGAGAGATAGACCCACTCGTAGCTCTGAAGGGTTTCTTATTCTTCATTCTGGTGTCTTCAGGTATCTTAGCGAGAAGATTTCTTTTATAATTCTTAAAAACTTTCTCTGGAGTTTCGCAAAACTTCGAAGGAGAACAAAATTCTCGAAGGCTTAAAAGACAATCGGTTAAAAAAATCAGAATAAAAATTTGCATGAAATCTGCGCCATTCGAAATTATAATAAGTGTGTAGAGGGAAGGTTTGGGGTTGTGAAGGGTCTCTACATCAACGATTCCCTTCCTCGTTTTTCCCCCTCCACTACGTTTTATTGGTCAAACTTATTTTCGAACATTTTTTTGACAAAAGCAACAACTTTTCATCCCACCAAAAAAAATTCAACAGCTGAAGACAATTAAATGAAATTTCGTGACGTGCATCGTGATAGAAAAATGAGAACGTGCAATAATAACATCAACAACAATAACAACAACAACAATAGCAATAATAAAAGCAGAAACTATTTCAGGAGGTGTCAAAAAGTTTTCTCTGGTGTAGATGAGACGATGAGAGGTGGCAGAGTGGGTGGGAGAGAGAGAGAGAGAGAGAAAGAGAGAGAGTGTGTCTACTATCGCTGCCGCCGCTGCTGCAATATTCATGAGCTTTAACTCATTCAACTCGTGCGCAAGCTGAGGAAATCCTCGGAGGTGGCTCGACGCAACGCAAGTGAAGACAATAAAGTTTGGTGCTGCATCCGTGCAGGGTCGGCGCTATGTCACGTTACGTTCCATAAACGCGGAGCGCCACCATTCAATGTGCCGCGGGAAGCTGAATAAAAGTTTTCCGAACATGAGAAAGCAAGTGAATCATCATCATCAGCCATGCAGCCGATGCTCCCCATCGATGGAGCGGATAACAAGGAGGATAACAAGCAGCACGACGAAGAGAAGTTAATTGCTACACTTGCTGTTGCTGAGTTCCGTGAGAGAAGCGCGACTTCCCAGGCGACTGATTATTGACGCCACCAGAGATGCCACAAGCGACACTTCGCAAATATCGAAGCGTGACTTCGAACTCAGTCTCATACTCTCCCTCTTTCTCTCTCTCTCCCTCTCTCTTAGTTGCAGCTAAACGTCGTTTAATAAAAAAATTTAGAGAAAGAGAGGGAGAGAAAAAGACTTAAAACTTTTCTTTGCAGATGGATAACTTAGATAATTTAAGTAAACTACTCAAAACTACTCGTAAAACTTTTAAAACCGAGAGCGTGGCTTCGTTACAATTCTTGCCTTGAAGTTCAAGTGACCAAATAATTGGTGCCTAGAAATATGCAACAAAAAACTGTCTTTAATTACATCCAAGTCGCAAATTTAATGCATGCTTCAAAGCAGATAGAAAAAATACCATCCACATTTAACACTTGTCAAATATTTTATAGCAACATCGCTCAACACTCCTTCACACACACACACACACGCACACATATTCGCACCCACACACCTGAAAACATCATCGTATACATGCTATAATTCCGCGGTTACACTTGTCTGTCATGTTTGGGTTGGAAAATAGCTGGTGCAATTAATTTCTACAGGTATTTCATCCGTGTGACGCTGCTACGTGTTTACTCTACACACACACACACACACACACGCACATACATACAGTCACAAATGCTCACCACACCTTCAGCAAACACAATCGCACGTATAAAGAAACACGTGTTTTTATGTAAGTGCTTCTCGCTTTCTTCCCCTCTCTCCCTCTCTCCGTCTCTTTCTTTCTGTTTCTACAGTTTTCCACATAAATCCAGAAATTCCTCTGAATGAAAAAAAACTCACACTTTTATTTGTAACACACGCAAACATCGTGCGAAAAATAGCTCTTAAATACAACTTAAAATGGTTTCCTTGAGACTCGGAGAATGTTTAAAAAACGATGTATTGTTAGTTGAAAACTTATAATATAAAGTCCTTCGTCTTCTCCTTTTATTCCCTTTTCCCAATCTTCAGCTACTCCTGCCTCTTCTCTTGACTCTTTTTCCATGTTTAATTATTTGCATGTTTATATTGCTTTAAATCTTGAAGACAGTAAACTTAAAATAAACAAAAGACTTAAATTCAAGATCAAATTAAATTCAAGTTACATCAAATACCAAGGTCACAAATGTCAAGCAGAAGAAATCCTGTCAAACAGTCAACCAGGTCCTTGATTTATGGCCTTTAAATTTAGTTAAAGAAAACAATAACAACAGGTTTTGAAGGAGATTTTCGAGGCTCCTTTTGGACCCCTTGGAAATTCCACAGGAAGGTCAAATTCAGGGTTTACGAGGTCACGAATAACAGTAAAGCAACTCGTAGCTCTGAAGGTCGAAAAGGTTCTTGATTTATGACATTTAAGTGAATGGGTTGATGGGAATGTGGATTTTGGTTTTTCTTCTACTTGTTGTATTGAAGATTAACCTTTAACCTCGATACACTATAGCATAAGAAATCCTTTATACAAAAAATTAACAACCCTGAGATTCTGTTTTCTTTACACTTCTTTACACTAAACATTATCTGCGAGACTTCAAAAGATTTGCTTCGCAATGTGATTTTGATTTTATGAAATCTTTTATTAACTTAATAAGCTAGGTCCTGAATCCTTCTGCTTCCTTGGGAGCCGCTGCGAAACCGCTTCCATGACATTTCATATGCTACGCGTTCGATTTTCAGCCACAAACGCTTATCTTCTGTTTTTCTGGCAACGCTGCTGCATAACAGAACAGTTAATCATCGTGCGGCATTCTTGGGCTGGCATCGCTTTACTTCACTTTACTCCTGAATCCAAGGCTACCCAATCGGCGTCGAGCCGCATCGCTTCGATTCACTTATCGATGTGTATAAAAGCAATCGATGCGATGGTTTGCAGCTTTACAATCGACGATTTATTTGCAGCAATGCAGCTGCGAGTTGGCTTTAAATCTGCGTTCTCCTTAATCTTCCCTAACACCCTCCCATTCGCCCTTCCTCCCTTCACCCCTTCCCCCTACCTTAACTCCGTGGCTTCACTTATCACTAGACTGCCATAAGCTCTCTTTTAACCGCAGTGAAATGCAACGCATTGCTTTGGATGACTTTGCATCGAAACGCACTCAATGCATACCGGCGTTGCCTTCGTCGTCGTTGTTACTTCTACTGCCGCTGTAGCTGTCTCTGTCCTTCCTCTGCTTATGAGCCAAGCAACGCGATGCGATGCGGTGCGGTGCGATGGCATTTATGCCGAGCCGGAAATGTGGCCAAATGCATGTAGAATGCGCAATAAAACTGTCAGTGGTTCCGTGGAGCCGTGCAAGAAAATTCGAGAATTTATTGTGTGCCCAAAGTAGCCCCAAAACCAATAACAACAACAACAAAAACAACAACAACAGCAAATAATATGTATGTATGTGTGTAATTGCAAGCATTTTAGTGCAAAAGATTTGCAAAACTTTGCAGAAAAGCATAGAAGATTGATGACGTTGTGAATTTAAGCAGAGCAAGCAAAGCAAAGGTTTCTGTTCAAATAATGCAAAGCAGAAGCAGATGCACGGATGTAGGAGAAGCAGAAGCAGAATCAGAGAAGAAGAAGAAGACCAACAAGTAACAGATTGCTGCCAAATTAGTTGGCAACTCGGTCGGTCGGTTGGTCGGTCGGTCGGTCGGTCGGTCGGTTTGACATTGAAACTTCACCAATCAAGCGCTAAAGTTTCACAGTCAGCGGAATCAGATTCGGCCAAGGATTTTAAATAGAAGCCTTAATTAGAAACGAAAAAAGCGAAATGATGTGGAAAGATAATAAAATAAAAAGCGACATGAAATGAAAAGCGAAATGAAATGAAAAGCGACATGAAATGAAAAGCGACATGAAATGAAAAGCGAAATAAAGTGGAAAAGCTAACGAAATGGACAGAGAATGCAATTTTAAGTTCCCGAATATGAAAAACAGTTTAATTACTGAATTCGAAACTTGATTTGAGAAGAACACGAAACAACGCGGAATGTTTTCAAAGTCAAAGCAACATTTTCTCCTATTTTGAGTTAAAAAAATGGATTTAATATCCGGTTGTTGAGAGTTCACATCATTTCTACGATGATGTGGAGGTCGCTTTTTTCTTGAGGTCAGTGAAAAAACGACCGAAAAAGTATAACATCCAAAAAAACATGCAAATTTACTAAATTGAATTGAATCGCTGGCTGTTGTTATTGTGTCTAATGTTCTGTTTTTATGAAAGAACTACAAAAGCATAAAACAACAGCACAAAGCATTTGATTTGTCGCTTGGTTTACGTTTGAACGTGCAAAAAAAGAAAGAAGAAGAAGAAACAAGAACAGCGCGATACAGAAAACTAACAACTGAATAACGGTATCTGTTTATTTATTCCACACCCGTTTTTTCTATTCTTTCCTTTGATCGAGTGCACTCAATATATTTTGCCGCACTTCACTTAACGTTACGCAGTAAATCATGATGCCCGGGCGACGTCGGTGTCGGTGTCGGTGTTGGTGTCGCCGTTGACGTCACCACGAATCTAACGCCATCGACGTCGAAATCCGTGGCAACGCCGACGCCAACGCAGCGACGTTTCCATAGCAGCAAACTATGCAATAAACTTCAATGCATCCGGCGACTAATTGAATGTGCAGAATTGCACGTGCTACAGGAGTACAACAACAACAACAACAACAACAATAATAATAATAACAATAACAACAATAATGATAATAACAACAACAACACAAGAAGAAGACAACAACAAAGCACATTCGCATCACTCGCATCGAAACACATGCACAAGTTGTTGTTGTTTTTCTTGCACTTTGAAGCACCGAGCTACGCATGTGCTGTGGCCCTGCGTTTTGCGAGAAGAAGAACAGGAAGACAAAGGGGGATGATTGGGTGATAAAACAGCGATGTTCAGTCATTGTTTTTCGATCCATCGATCGTTCGAACGGCGTTGATTGATGTGCGTCGTTAACAACAACACATAAAAAAACAAAAACAATAAAAGCAACAACAATAAAAACAACAACAAAGGAATATCAACAACAAATACAAGACAAACAACAACAAAACACAAAGAAAAACAGACATGATGGCTATCGAAACAACGGAAAAAACAACAACAGTATTCAACAAATGTGTGTGAATGTGTGTTCGGTCCAGTTGAATTTCTCCCCACGATGGCAGCCAAAAGTCACCTTCACCATGCCCACAGCAACCACTGCAGGTGACGCATAAAAGTGTCACGCAACATGTAACGCTGAGGAATTGCATTTCAACAACAGGACGAAAAAGAAGAAGCAGCAGCAACAGAAGAAGAACAAGATTTATAGCATTCAATATGTGACGATGGCATCTGCCAGTGTTGCCAGTGCCAAAAGATGGACGCCTACGCGTTGCCAACACATGCGATGTGGGATGAATGCTTACAAAAACAACAACAACAACAACAACAACAACAAAAACTAGGAACAACAAAAACAGCAACAACAACAAAACCATGAACAACAAAACAACAGGGGAAAACAAAAACAGGAAACAACAAAAACCAAAGCAACAACAACGATACTGAAAATGCAACAACAGTAATATTAAAATAAACACAACTGCAACAACAATACAACAACAACAAATATGTCCTTCGTTTGTTCATTCGATGTCGATGTCGATGTCGATACAAGCGAATGCGTTGCACGAGTGCGACGAGGATTGCTTCATTTATCGCCTTGATAAACACTATAAACAAGAGCAACAGCACTAGAGAAGGGCAACAACACTAGAGAAGGGCAACAACACTGGAGAAGGGCAACAACACTGGAAGAGCAACAAAAAAGACCACCGCCAACAACAACAGCAACAATAACCACAACCATGAGGAACAAACGAAACACACAGCAACATGTTCGGTCACATTCGCCGACTTCAGCAGCAGCAGCAGCGACGAAGGCTTCGGTTTGGCTCTCAACAGGATTCGATGCACATGAATGCATCCTTCCACAGGATTTAACCTTTAAAGAAAATTCTATAGAAACGGTACTGTGCATCTATCGCACTCTCTCTCACAGAGTCACTCTGTTAGTGGAGGTGGAAGTCTCTCAGTAGAAGTACAATAGTAGTAGAAGTAATAGTATTAGTAGTAGTAGTTGTTGTAGTTGTTGTAGTATTAGTAGTTGTTGTAGTATTAATAGTTGTTATAGTGTTTGTGTTGTTGTTCTTGTTATTCCTTTATTGTGGCTTAAATCTCTGTCTGTGTTTCACTCATAAATTGTGTTAATATAAAAACGCAATTCAAAACGATTTTTTAATATAATTTTTTTATTAAGCGGCTATTTTTTCATTTCCTTTTTTAATTTGTTGGCTAGTCTTTTTCCCTCTTCCCTCCCCTTTCTTCGCCCTTTTCCGACCCGCCTTTTTATCTCTTTCTTGCTATTTTCTTTCGCTTTTTCTTCATCACTGAATAATTTCAAAAAAATTTTACGTTGTCAACGTACTCGTATATTTTATTGGGCAAAAGGATTCAGCCATTGAATTGGCCAAAAAGCTTTTAGCCTTTTAAACATAACGGTACGAGGCAGTTTACAGTATATCCCATGGATGTATAGGTGAGTGTTTGCATATGTATGTATGTGTGTATTTTTGTTTGTGTTTTTTCTGTAGTCATGCATTAATTAATGTTTGTTTTTATGAATAAGTATGTGTGTTTGTTATATGTGTTTGTGTATGTATTTGTTTTATGTGTTTATGAGCACTTGTTTATGTATTTATGAACACTTGTTTAGGTTGGCTTAAATGTGGTCCGGCAAATTTGCTTGCTTTACATCAAATCAAAACAAATTAAATTACATTTGTGGCGAAAAATAAACAATTCATGGATTTAATTAGGGTTTCATGCGAAATTAAATCAACATAAAAAAAGCTTTGATTAACATTTAAGAGGTCAATCAAATACTGTGGATTGTAGTAAAATAACGACAACAGATATATAAAAAACATCACTAAATTTTGACGCAGAGTCACTATACTATCACGTCACTATACTTCAAAGCAAGAATACTCTTTGCATAACCCTGCAAAACCTAGTATAGAAACAATATTATTTAAAAACGATATAAAAGCGATTTATTTAGCAAATCAAAAATAAAAGATGTGTCCTCTATTTTGACCCTCCATTTTGAGCAGAGTGATTTGATCGGAACAATCTTTAGCTTTCAATTGAAGATGTTCTTTCAAACATCTAAACATCTAATAATAATAAATTTCATTTGTATTTCAATAATAAATCAATTTGCTGCTGTTCAGAGTGTGTGTAGAGGGTTCCGCTCGCTCATGTTTCCCTCGCTTCATTCGCCCCTCTTTTCTATCTTCACATCTTTTCACACTCTTGTATTTGTAATGCTTTGCCCTCCCGCAACCCACTAAATGATGAAGATTTACTCTTATACTGTATATTAACGAGAAACAGTATTCTTAGACGACAAGATGTCATTTGAAATGTCGGTTGATGTTCGGTCAATTGTGTCCATCTTCTGGGCCAACAGGGCTACGACTAGACAGTTTTCACCTTCCGCCCCTCCCCCTCCCATGGAACCACTCTTGTATAGGGTCCCATTTGTGTTGATTGTTTTAAAAACAACAACGAATTAATAGGATCTCAAGTGTGTGGACCAGATTTCAAGTGACTATAAATTATGAATGAAAGTCAATCAAAAGCTGACTTCATACCTGTGCTGAATACATGCGCACAGGCATACATACAGAAGTTAAGAAGAGCTCAAGATATAAAAAAAAAACGAAAAAGAAACTAAATAAACAAACATCCAGAGAAAATAATCGAAAACACTTTCGATCGTCATCCCGAAGGAAAATGAAGTCATTCGTATTCACAGAAATCGGCTTAAATCTGAAAATCAAATCATTGAATGACACAAGATTGACACGAGGACAGAATCCTAGAAGAACACACAACCGAAAACCATCATCAACAACTGAAGATACACCCGCCTCTCTCACTCTTTCTCTCTTACTCACTCTTCTTATTTCCCTTTTACTCGCTAACTCTGTCTCTTTCTTTGTATTCTCTCTTCTCTGAATAGGAAATTAAAACAAGTGTTACGATTCCCACGTGAAGTCGGTCACACTGAGAAGAAGCCTCTTGAAAAAGTGAGTCTTTGCGTCATTATGATGTCGTCTTCTTTCGATTTGCTTCCCAATTGTAAGGATATCGTAACAGTTCTCTAGAAAATTTCGTGGTAGTACACAAATACAACAAATGCAGCAATGATTTGAATCGGATGTCATCCACCGTCATCGAATGTCATCGAGTGTGGCAAATAAAAGAAACTCAACCACTCGATGGAAGAGCAGAAGATGATGAGATGGAGTGGAGGTGGAGAAGGACTATGGTTAGATTTACATACTTACAACGTGTCAGAGATCAGGTTCCACTTGATGCTCTCTCTCACCCTTCTCCTGGCCTCACCATCTCGGTCACTCTTCACCTCCCCCGGTACCCAACCACTCCTTCCTTATCTTCTATCAATGAAACCCGAGAAGTTGGGATTTCTTATATGACCCAGCTCTCTCTCCCTCTAGTACTCTATACCGCTCTCCCTCTCTTTTTCACTCTCTACCGTTCAAACCCGAATCGATGAGATTTCTTATGTCAATTGGAGAAAATATTGATACTGTCATGGAAATTGGCTGCATTCGTCGACTTCCTCGCGGGGAGAGAAGAAGACGGGGAGGAGACATCGAGCTGAGTTCAAGAGGTGTATCGAATAATTGGAACTGAAAAATATACTTGAACGACTTCAACGAAATGGGAAATCGTAACATGAAGGAATGTCGGATGTTGAGTGGAACCATAGAGAAAGAATAACAAGAGGGCGAATCTTGAACAAAAATATTTTCCATGGTCGATCCAGTACTGGATCGAGTTTTTACTCAATGCTGAGTGTTTCGCGCTCTTCTCTTTTGCTATTGGCTGCTCTGAGCATTTGTTTCCTATCCACTACTGAATCGTTGATACATTACTCAATGCTTCGCTCTCTTGCCTTTGTTTACCTTCGTTTGTGTGTTTGCACTGATGCTCTCAGAATTCGTTCGTTCGTAAGAAGAGTTGAGCGATGGAATCTTGTATGTCAAAGGAGGTGAGAATGAATCGGTTGATCAATTTCTGGATAAAACCAGGGGTTGAGGGAACAAGGGAATTTGACTTCTTTACGTCTGTCGGTCTATTAAGCTTGGATTTTTTTCGCCCTATTATTCTTAGCTTATTAAAGGAATTTTGTTTTTTTATAACATTTTGCCTTAATCAACTGGCTTAATCAACTGTTTAGTATTTTAAATTAGGTCTGTTATTAAATTAGATTATTGTTAATTGTTATTTTGTATATTTAAGATTATAATATAATTGTTGCACCAATATTTCGTTTTATTGACAGCCCATAGGCAATGCTTCCTTAATAGAACTGAAATCATAAATATTAAAAATTTTAGTGTTTAATAATTTTAATAATGGTTTTGGACACTACAATAACAAGGTAAATTCATACATGATACAGAAGCACTTCAGTTGTTAGTACAAAATAACAAACACAAAGTCGATCTTCGGATTCCTTCGTTTAACGTGTTCAATTTGTTGATATGCCGACTAAATAAATCTGCTGCCCATACAAATTCTTCAACAGCACACTATGCTCGGAACGTAGATCATGCCAGCGCGTTACAAAGCTTGGGCATCGAACAAGAAGCAGAATAAAGCTTCGAAAAGCAAAATTTCTTTCAAAAACCATAAATTGCAAATTTTAAAACGATTTCAGGCGGACGGACGGCTGCACATGGTTTGTTTGTGTAAGAGAAGCAAAAGAAGACGAATCGCACCGTTCTTCTCATCGCCCGCTGTACTCCACAAATTGATCGATTCTTTCTTTCACACTTTACTTGGCATACGAGAGTTGGATCGATCTCTTCTTACGCATGTTCGCTTGCATTGTTAGTGCAAAATAACAGAAGCCAAGACGATTTTCCGCTCCCTTCATACTCATTAAAATGATCTTTCGAACCCCTCACTCATTAGAAGATCATTAAATTTTGCTTTGTTATCAGCGCTGAGAAAATTACACACTGACTCACAAAACAATGCATAGTAGATCCGAATAATGAGAGAAAGACACAAAGCAAAAATTGAGAAACTGAAATCGCGTGCTCTCTGATTGTTGATTCATTTCGCACTCATTGCGCTTCTTCGTTTCCCTTGCGGACCGACCGCTTCCATGTCGCCGATGAGTACATTTGGCTGATTCGGCCTCTTGTTATTCTTTCTCTATGGTGGAACCTACGGTAAACCCAGGACCTGGTTAAATTATACTTTGACTGGAGAATGATGAGGAATAGAATCTTGTTGACAGCAAATTGGTTGTAACACGAAACATACACATAAATGAAACACGTGACTGGAAACGTTTCCGGATTTGGAAACGTGATCATGTGAGAGATTATTAAAGAGAACTTTTATCTTTGTGGACAGTAAGAAGGAGAAAGAACCTAAGAGAGACAGGTAAGGGCAATTGAGAGATAAGAGGACAGCGACATAGAGTGATAAACAGAGAGGATAAAAAGATAAGACAGAGTACAGAGCTTGTAAAAAAGGAGGGTCAGATTTAGTAATACAATTTTTATCCCAGCAACCCATTTAACCATTAATTATGAGACCATCAGCTGTCAGTATGATTCATTTCAATATATCACACTACTATGGAGAATAAAAGAGAAGGAAACAAAGAGAGAGAGAGAAAAAGAGAGAGGGGAGGAGAATACATAGGTGATGACGGTGCATGGTATTCCACCGCAGGTTAAAAATTCGCATTGAAATTCAAATTCAAATGGAATCAATACACGAACACACAGACTTGGTCCCAATTCGAAACGATGGACCAACCAAACCAACCAACCAACCAAACCAAATGGACCCACCAAGTAACCAACTAACCTGTGTACCATTCGTTGCAAAGACAATACCTCGGAGAGGAATTAATTAAAAGTGAACGGTAAATAAAATATGTGTGTCTGTATGTTCGTCTGCTTCTATCGAAATACATAGACTGTAAATATACATACCATGGACTTTGGAGAATGGGTCAGAATGACCCCAACTTAGAACACCGCCCCCATTGGCCCCGTCTACCGCTCTATCTATCTATCTCTCTCTCTCTTTACCTCTCTATAACCTACTAACATACCTTATTATCTACATATAAGCAATTATTCTTATATTAGTAGTTATATTTGTTGGTTTTATTGTTGTTGTTGTGGTTTTTGTTGCTGCTGCTGCTGTTGGTCACTCCCCGATGTACTCCGAATTGTAGCTTTGTACTAAATTAATGGCACTGACAGCCACTGTTTGTGACATTAAAAGGTTAACAATAATGAATGGATAATCAGCTGTAGTTACGACGTTTCTGACAGCAGAGAGTTCGGTCAGATGTCATTTTCCACATACGATTCTTTCAGTTGGAATCAGTGTGGGAGGGGGTGAGTGGGGGGAGGAAGAGAGAGAGAGAGAGAGAGGTACTGGACTCCTATTTACAATGCAATGGAACGGAAGCAGCTTTTAAAGGTGAACCGACTAAAACATATTGCTTAATGTTCGTATCAGTAATCGTTGTTGTTGTTATTATTGGTGTTGTTGTTGTTGGCATTGCCCTGAGCTGGGAAAGCAAACGATATGGTTGAGAAATTATTATGACAGTCATTAATTATTATTCTTATATTCGTTCTCATCTTCGTGCCCATGTTTGTGTCCGTGTTCATGTTCGTGCTCATGCTCGTGTACTTGAACTCGCACTCGCTTGGAGTTATTATGGAGGTTAAGAAGTGTCACACACACACACGCACACAGACACATGTGTGTTTTCGAACAAAACGTGTTTCAATACACTGCACTCGGTATACATTTTGACCAAGTACTGGAGTGTCCATCATTAGAATCATGCGACTCACTCCGAACATCGTTGAACATGAACTCCGTGGCCCCGTTTTTAACTCATACTCGTACCTGAGAGTATGTGTGAACATCAAAGAATTGCTCACTGGGAAAATTAATAAAAGTTGCCCGTGTGCCAGGACATGACCGTGTTCTTGGTCATTATCCTGGTCAAAGAACTGGTAAAAACAAAATATAGCAGGTTGCTTTCTTCGCTCAGTTTTCATTCCGTGGAGAAGTTTTGGTGTCTGTATGAATTTCATTAATTCACACATTGAACCACGCCCATGTTGTTATTGTTGTTGTAACTAGCATGCATATCAAGTCAGGAATGGCACACAATAATGACAAATAACAATGACACACAACAACCATAATAATAACAATAATAAAAAATAAAAACAAGAAGAAGAAAGCGAAGAAGAAGAAAAACTTCTGATGTGAGTTTTTTTATTGTGCTGTCCGCTTCATCCACTCCCTGAGATGTCCAAACAATTTTGATGAAAATTCATTGTCAAAACGTGAGAATTCGTTGGAAGTATTATAAAAAGTTCCTTGCCAGCGCATACCTGCACATCATCATTATCATCAACATCATCAACATCATCAACATCATCATCAACATCATCATTATCATCATCACTACCATCATCCTCATTATTACCATAAAGAGAAGGGTCCGAGATGATCAGGTTTTTGTTCGAACTCCAATGAAAATATTTTTCATTCCGGAACAAAAGACGAATAACTACATCATTGCAAGTTGATCAGCTTGCTGATGTCTATATTAAATATATACTCATATATGCAGTATATACATACTTGTATGACATACGTGTATGTGTGTACGTGTATGTGTGTACGTAGCTATACATGCAGGAATTTGGCAAACTTTTGTTGATGGTTGATGGTCGATGGTTGTATAAAAATTACTGATAGATAAATTCTACGGATGCTCTGGAATATTAAACAGGTCCGGAGATTAGAAAACAATTCGTGGGAGGATTGTGGTTCAGGGGAGGATGGGGTGCAACAATTTTGAACACTCTGAACGCTTGCACAGCCAACAGAAGTGCAGCATGATTAATAATATTTTTTGATATTGTATAAATAAAGGTTCATTTAGTTCAGTTTTTTTAAGATAGAATTTTTAATATTTTGTAATTCATTTTTAATTATTAATTAATTTTTATTATTTTAATTTTTATATCAATTGTTACTATGGTTTTGTATTAATTTTATTATTTTGATGGCGTTTTTATTTGAATTTTGATGCTCATTTCTAATTTTTCAATTGCTAAAAAGTACATTTAATGATTTGCATCATATAATTTTTATATATAATTTTAATTTTATTATTCTATATGCTAGTTATCATTGTTGTTGTAAAATCTTGTTGTCGCAGATGTTGCAAGATTTCTGAAGAATTCCATACAACAAACGCTTTTATAGCTGTTACGAGTCCTCGAAGAACTTCACTACCACTTCCACTGCTACTCCTTCTATTCTACTTAGTACTCCTATTATTTCTGCTACTATTTGAGCTACTATTAATCATACCCTCTCTGCTACTTTTACTACTATGCTTCCGGTTTTTTACACTGCTTTTTTACAATGCTTTTACTACTTTTTTACACTGATTCTGTACCGTTTTACCCCTAGAATTTATTGAGTAGGATTTTCTTTTGTTTTTCTTTTTTTCTTATAATCCTCGCAGGGATTTTTTGAAATTTGTTCTTCCGAGTGCGTGCAACAGGAAGAGGAACACAACAACTACAGCAACCACAACAACAACAACACTTCTTAGATGCTGCAGCTCACTTTTAAAAACTTCATCGTCTTTTTTATGCTGTTCCTGTTGCTGCTGATGTCACTATTTATTATTTCATATTTTTTATAGTTTTTCTTTTTTGCTGTTATTTTTTCTTTTTTCTTATAGTTTTCTTTTTTTTTTGTTATTGTTGTTGTTGTAAATATTTTATTCTGTTTCATAATCTGCTCTCGTTGCAACGTGGAATTGAACAATATTTCGCCATTTTGCAATCTTTTTTCACTTGCTTCTCATGTTCGTTGTTGTTGTCAACATTATTGCTGGTGTTGGCGTTGCTGTTGCTGTTGTTGTTGCTGTTGCTGATGTTCGGAATAATGGCAAAGTTGTTTTTTAGTAGGTCGCGGATGCAACACGATGCAATTCTAATCATTGGCGTCATCGTTGATGCGACATCCAAGCAACGCAAGTAGATTAGTTGCTGGTTCCGCGAAGGATGCCGAAGAGGAGTGGGGCGGGGCGGGGCAGGGGGCTAAGTGGTAGTACCAAAGTAAAGCAGTAGTAAAAAGTCTGAAGTTTTCCAAGCCCTCGAGTGAAATTATGAAGTGCGACAAAATATGTTGCAATACGTCGTTGCTTTTGTTGGTACTGTTGTCGTTGTTGTTGTTGTTGGTGGTGATGGTGATGGTGATGGTGATGGTGATGGTGATGGTACTCTTGTTAGTAATGCTGCAGGCTGAATTCTGTTCAGTTTTTAAAATGTTTTCCTTTCCTTTTTTTTAGTTTTGCAGACGTTTCTAGAAACTGCGATGGACCTTGGATTTTTATTTATTTTACTGTATTTTTTCCATTTAATTTTTACATATTTTATAGTTTTCCCCCCTTTTACTCCATTTTCTATATCATTTTATTTTTTATTCAATTCGTTTGTTTTTCTTTCTCTTCTTTTTGGTGTTTCTCTTTGCGGCTCTTCTTCTTCTTCTTCTTTTGAATGTTTGTGCTGCGGAAAAAACTTAGCAAAAGTATAGCAACTTTTCATGTTGCTTAGCAGAACAGTTTTTTTAATTCACTTGCGCAACTTTTTATCTATCTTTCAATGGTGCTAAAATGTGTCCATCGCCGCTGGAACTGAACGTGGACTCTTGACATCGTCTGCTTCTCCTCATCTTTGTAGCTCTTTCTTTTTCTTTCTTTTTCTTTTATGCAGCTTAGTTAAGGAAAAAAGTTCGCCGTTGTTGAAGAATTTATGCACCAAAACTTTTGCTGCTGAAACATGTTGATGAATTGAAAGTGAGCTCTGTTTTTACTTTGTTTCCATTTGAATTTTCCTCTCAATCAAAATGAAAACTTTTGAACTCAAATTTGTGACTATACTCACAATTGATGTTAGTCGTCAAATGTTAGATGTTTTAGATTTATATTATATTTATTTTTATCTAATAATAATACAAGAATGTCATTCCTTTTTAAGAACTATCAACAAAGGTATTCATTAAGCTTCATTAAGCTCTGTCTAAATAAAGCCGGTTCTCTACCTTATTTAATGCCTAAGCTAAATACAAGTCCTTTGAATACCCACTAAAAACAGTTACCGGAGCTCAACGAGACTCGAAGCTGAGCCGCTCAACAAACCAACGAATTGAGCTCAAAGTCGGTTGCTCTCTTTCGGCTCATGAGCTAATCTTCTTTTAGTGCAGCTGCAGAATTAAGCTGTTGACATTAAAATTGTTGCCAGTTGCTTAAGTACAAAAGTAAGAGATACTTACACAGCTACGCTACGTAATTATATAGTGTATGTATGTACACGCGTATGTATATAAGCACGAAATCTGTGTCGCTTAGATATCATGTCATTTTATTATCATATCCACTCGTAGTCATGCGTTCCCGGTACAACACACAACACACATCATGGAACAACCTACCTCACACACCTCTTCGTGGCTTTTTCTGGTTCCCTTTTACCGACACGTAAATTAAATTAATTTTTTAATATATATGCGCGATATGTTGCTCCAGATCTCGCCTTCTCTTCCCTTCCCTTCCCTTCTCTTGTCTTCTTTCGGTATACGTCGAATATTAAATTTAACGCATAGGATTATGCTGCAGAATGTACAGCATTAGCGACTTATTTCTCTTGTTTCCTTCCTTGCGGAAAGGGGGAGGGAGGAGGGAGGTTGATGAGTGCGGAGTTCTTACTTTTATATTGAACTCGTATCTATATTTTTGCACAAGCTTCATAGAGATTAAAACCAGGATGTCGTAAGAGAATATAAATTGCTTAATTAGACTTATTCTCTGATTATATTCAGCATTTAATTAACTAAATTGAATTATATTTACAGCAACTGTTCCTTAGCGGTACAGAGGATCACTTCCAACCACATGAGGGAATGAGGACAGAGGACAGCATGTCAAGAAATGACATAAAAGTGACGCAACTTATGAAAGTGGAATAATGATGGCGTATACTGCCTAGAAACAGACTAAAAGAAGAACAAGAACCACCGTGATGGCCAACAAGAAGAGAAAAAGGACCAAGACCAGAACCAGACCTGAACCAGACCTGAACCGGGTCAGAATCAATCCAAAACCAGACCAGAAACAAACTGATTCACCGATCTTCAATCTAACAGATGACACTATATATACGAATATACAGCCGATGATTTCTCGATCTCATTCATTACAATATATGGTAAGAAAATTATTACTTCTACTAATAATATTAATAAATAAAAGAATATACAGCGAATATTTCAAATTTTGTCATTATTATTCCAAAGATCATAAAGGAGCCCTTCTACTATATGGTCGTCGTCTTTTTGTTATTCTTCTTCTTCTTGTTAGTCTCCTTCTTCTTCTTCTTCTTCTTGTTCTTCTTCTTCTTTCTCTTCTTCTTCTTCTTCTTCTTATACTGCATCCGTAATGCACTCGTCGTCATCGTACACCCGTCGGTTTTTAGCCTTAACCTCCATAACTGGCCAAGTGGAAATGTCAGATGTCGAAATGTCACTTGAGAAATTCTCATCTGGCAACGACCGCAGTTTTTATCATTAGCTTTGAATCATTTTTTATGATTTCACTAAAGCTTTCATTTGGTACACTTTCGGTACATATAAAGTCTAAAAAAATAAAGAGAAAGATAAAAGTAGAGAATAGAAAGGAAAAGAGGTAAAAGAGAATAAAAGAAAAAAAACATTTTGTTGGCAAATTTCTTCAATTTTGTGCCACTATAATTGGCAACGCTAACAAAATTAGGTGACTTTCGCTCTGTGAATCTATTCTCGGCTATCTAGGAGAGAGACAGAGAAAGATAGAGAGAGAAAGAGAGAGACAGAGAAAGAGAAAGAGACAGAGAGAGAGAGAATGAGTGAAAAAGCGACAGAGAGCAGATTCGCTTTGCTTTTTTCGCTTCGCTTCGCAGTCCTCAAATTGACTCCATTGATTTTTCATGTACAATTAAATTCGAATAAGCTTCAGCTTTTGGCTTCTCCTTGTTGCTGTGACTTTAATGGCCCCCTATTAAAATTTACCGCCCTCAACGAAGCGAACTGCTTGAACGGAGAACAGAACCAGGAAAAAAAATGATCAACGTTGCAGCAAAATATTGCGACAATGGTTTATATTTTTATGATTTTCGAAAAGTTGACCTGATTTCTTTCTATAAAGAAAAAGCATATAGAAAGATCTCTCGCCAGATTTAATAAATGTAAAATAAATACATAAAATTATAAAACTACAATATAAAATTTTATATAGACAATAGATGTGTAGACAACGATTTTATTATAGAGAACGTTTTTATTAGAATAATTTTATAGTTTTTACCATATTTTACAACAAAAATAAGAAAATATAATTTTATAATTTAAAAATAGTATATTTATAACAAAATTTAATATGTTTTAGCGACATTTCAGTGTAGCAACTTTTTAACTTTCGTATCTTTCAGTAGTTTTTAAACTTTAAAACAAAATGCGTCCATCACCACGGGAACTACACGTGGACTCTGGACATCGTCTGCTTCTCCTCATCTTTGTAGCTCTTTCTTTGTCTTTCTTTTTCTTTTCTTTTCTGCAGCTTAGTTAAGGAAAAAAGTTCTCTAACATCATCCGTTGTTGAAAAATTTATGCACCAAAACTTTTGCTGCTGAAACATGTTGATGAATTGAAAGTGAGCTCTGTTTTTACTTTGTTTCCATTTGAATTTTCTTCTCAATCAAAATGAAAACTTTTCAACTCAAATTTGTGACTATACACAAAGCGATCTTTAGAGAAATCGAAATATTAGAGGCTAATAAATAAAAGTATTCATGCAAATTTCCTTTATTTTATAATAGATATTTAAATAAATATTTCAATTAATTTTGGTTTTCTCGGTTCTTCAGATTTATCAGTTTTATTGTAATTATAGAGGCAACAAAACATCAACAACAACAGTCAACGGAAGCTGAAGATTGAATTTTGAAAGTTAATAAATTATTTTATATTCACACTCAGTCAGAAAAGTAAATAAGCACACACACACACATTTACACAAACACACAATTAAGTTCCTATACATATTCATAAATGAATGGAATGAATGAATGAAAAAATAAATGAATGAACTCAGACATGATTTTTCTCTGCATTCGTTTCTTTTACGATAGCAGATTGTGTTTGAGTTCATAGATTCTTCCAAAAATATACATCGTTGTTGTTGGTTTCTAGGTTGCTTGCTTTTAAGTTGTTGTTTTGTTTTTTATTGTTCTTTTCATTGTTGAAAAAAGATTGCAGTTCAACTGAACAACTTTTTGCCTGGACACCAGAAACAGACACAGAAACAAACACATTCAAGTGAGTTTATTTAAGGACCAAGTATGGTCTTGTTTGTGTGTTTGTTCTTATTCTTCTTCTTCTTCTTCTTCTTCTTCTTCTTCTTCTTCTTCTTATTGTACGATTCTCGATGGCGAAAGGACGACGTGAGACTGAGTCTCTTGAGGCAGGACTCACTCGTGCTGCTTGGTTGATTTGTGGCATGTGACGTGAGCCAACCAAGAAAAGCGATTGAGTTCGGCCTCAAGCGGCTTAGTGTGACATCGGCCAAAGTCCAATTTGGGGGCCACACAATCGACACAAGCGAATGTCCAATCAGTTGAAATTCTTTGCTACATTTATTGTTGTTCTTGTTGTGTTTGTTGTTCTTCGTAGTGTGTATTGTAGTTATTTTTGCTGATGCTTCTGCTGGGACTCTTGATTTGTTTTGTTGTTGTTGGTGGGTTTGTTTGCTGTTGTTTTCATTGGCACACAACGGAAGTCAAGTGAACATCTCCTCAGAGGGAATGAAAATTTGTGAATTTCAAGTGTTAACTTTGATTTGACTGCAAGTGAACAAGAAAACAGCACTCATGTGCAATTCCCTCTTTCACTCACCCTCTCTCACTCATCCTCCTCCTCTTCTTCTTTCTCTACAGTTGCAAAAGTTTATATTTTCAATATGTTGCTTCTTCACTAAACGAAAAACTTTAACTGAGTGTAAAAGTGTTCAAAAGCGTTATTCGAAGTGTCTAAAAAAGTAGCACAAAAAGTAGCTGAGAGTCTGAAAGACCATCGAAGATGATGTGAAGCCATCCGTCGCCATGGCCAACAACGTGTGTGTTGTTGTACGGATGACACAACCTCGTGATGTGATCGTTTCTTTATATCAACGCATAATAAATGGAACATCTCAAGCATCGAATCGGTCGGTCAGTCAGTTTATAATATGGCTCATTTATAATGATTGTTTTTACTGTTCTCTCCCGCTCTCTTTCCTTCTCCCTCTCTCCTTCTCTCTCTATCTCACTCGTGGTTGTTTACGTTGCGAGTTGCTAAGAAAGTTTAATTAAACGATAACACAGCAACTCGAATCGAGAAGTTTTACATGAATAAACGTCAGCAGTTAAATGATGATGATGAGAGTGTTGATTATGAGAGTGATGATGATGAGAGTGATGATGATGAGAGTGATGATGATGAGAGTGATGATGATGAGAGTGATGATTATGAGAGTGATGATTATGAGAGTGATGTTGACAAGAGTGATGATTATGAGAGTGATGTTGATAAGAGTGATAATTATATTTGATAGTCTCTCGTAGAAGCAATCGTCCACAATTGATCCATTTTCTATCTCAGTTAATAATCTCTATCTTTGGAACATTCTCTTTCCACTTACATCTGTTTTTGTTCTCTCTCTCTCCGTCCCTCTCTCTCTGTCAGTCTCCTTCTATCCCTCTCTTTCTCACTCTGCTTCTTCAACACTTTGTTTACCGTAATCACAGCTCTATCATCAAATGCATTGTAATTCCTTCACAGCAACACCGACAACAGCGGATGCCGTATTCGATGACGCGTGCCTTCGGTGGATTGATGCATAAACTGATGACATTAAATCAGAATCAAGGACGGCGCTCTCAACTCACCGCAAACACGGCAAACAGCCGCAGATCTCCATCGACAACATCGACTTCGTGGGCATTCGAAGAGCGTTTCCAATGAACTCCGCCAATCTAATCGAAGCTCAGGATTTGATGAGGGCTACAAACATCATCATCACCAGCATCAACGTCGTCATTGTTATTATCAACATCGTCATCATCGTCATCACAGTGATCGTCGTCGTCATTCAAAACGCGGGAAATCGTTTGTTCATTCGAAACTCGAGCTGCGAAATCATTACAAATGCAAGTAAGAAGCAAGCAAACACTGAGAAAAATAAGAAGATAAGATAAACAGATAAAATAAAAACATCGAATTTAATAAAGTATGGATTTCAAATAAAAACATGGAATTTAAGTGAATAAATGTTCAGATTCGGCTGAGACAGAGACAGAAGCAAAGATTGTTGTGAAGGACGATATAAACAATGTTGCAAAGAGTCACACTTTTTTTAGCAGTGTTTTGTTGTTGTGATTAGACGAGATTTGTTGTTGTTGTTATTGATAGAGGAGTGTCAATGAATGTGGATGTAGTGGAAATGCTGATGGCGATGTTGATGTGATTCACGCATGCGAAACATCCGCATCCGCCTCTCGATGGCGATTGTATTGTGTGCGGACTTTTTTTTGCACCTCTCACCCAACAACTCACACAAACACTTACACATACACAACTACAATTTAACAAACAAAGCTACAATATTTGCATCATTTACACTAAAGCTGATGATTATACTAACCACGTGGATGATCACGATTATGATGATAATGATCGGACGTGTGATAAAAGCATTTGAATGCATTCGAAAATCAACTCCTTCATTTTGAATAATTGAGGTAGAAACCGAGGGTGAGCCTTTAAATGATCCTTCAAATGAGCCTTTAAATGAGTCTTTAAATGAGCCTTCAAATGAGCCTTTAATGAACCTTTAAATGAGCCTTTAAGTGAGCCTTCAAATGAACCTTTAAATGAACCTTTAAGTGAGTCTTTAATGAGTCTTTATATGAGCCTTTAAATGAGCCTTTAAATGAGTCTTTAATGAAACTTTAAATGAGCCTTTAAGTGAGCCTTTAAATGAACCTTTAAATGAACCTTTAAGTGAGTCTTTAAATGAGCCTTCAAATGAAATCCTAGAAGTCGGAAATTTAAACAACCTACCAGTTATTTTTGTTGTTTTTTCTTCAACCAAAAAAAGGTATCAATCATGTGTAAAAAATTGAAAATATTTCCTGCGAAATGAAAAACCTGAGAAGATTAAAGAAACCATTTGAAATCCAACAACAAAAACAACAACAAATCTCTTCCACTCAACTATTGCAGTAATCCAATAATTGAAAGAGTGAAAAAAGACAACAACAACAGCAGCAGAATGATACAATAACAAGAAGCAGAAGAATAGGAAGGAGAAGCAGTGAGACCAACGTGAAGAAAACAAAAAGGATAGCAACAGAAGCTAGCAAAAACCTGGTGCGAAAACGAAAAACGAAACCTCAGAAAAATCATGAAATAGCGTCATCATCACAGCAACGAAATTGCATAAAAAAATGTGCGGCGCAAATGTTGCATGAAATCAAAGCAAACGATGCTGCAGACTCGGCAGACTCTTACATCGCACACTAAATTAGAGAGAGGAATCTAAATAAAAACGCTGGAAAAAAGAACGGAGAAAAATAGCAACACCACCACAACGAACGCGAAATGAATGGATTCGAAAATCAGAGCCAAGCTCGTTTTTTTGGCTTCGAATTAATCAAATCAGCAAGATTTGTAGCGTGTTTCTGCACTTTCGAGCAACGAACGTCGTCGTCATCGTCGCATCCACAAAATGCTGGATGTGGTGGATAATGCAATTAAATTAATTGCATTTAAGTGCATCGGCAAGGCAAATGAATCACTGAGTGAATGAATGAGTGAATGAATGAGTGAATGAAGAAACGAATGAATGAATGAACGACTGAATGAATTAACGAACGAATGAATGAACGAGTGATTGAATTAATAAAGTTTGGATGCAATGAAGTTTCTCAACAGCAGCCTCACTTCAGATAATTAATTATATTCGTTGTGTATACTCGTTCTTTATTTATACTCGTTGCTTATACTCGTTGTTTATATCCTTTGTTTATACTCTTTGTATGTACTCGTTGTTTATTATCGTTGTTTGTACTCGTTGTTTAATATCGTTGTTTGTACTCGTTGTTTCGAATCTTATTTATACTCGTTGTTTATACTCGTTAGTAGTTGAGTAGTTCTGTTCTATCTGTCTTGTTCACTAAAGTAAATTTCTGAAATTTTCACTGTTTGTATCCGTATTTCTGGTTTGTGTCGATGTTGCTTATGTTGTGGTTATTGTTGTTGTTGTTGATGGTGGTTGTGGTGGTAGTGTATGTTGTTGCTTTATCCATCCGTCGTCCTTTTATTCTATTTTCTTAGTCCTTTTTATCGCTTAAGGCCATCATTGCCAGTGAGAGATTCAGACTCTTGTGTCTCGCTCTATTCCGCAAGTCCTTCCGTTATGTTTTTAGGCACATTTTCGCACTTCTTTATTTGTTCGCACTACACAAAACACACTCAGTGAAATGGATTGAATTTAGACAGAATCCTTTATATGAATCTTCTAACAGAACCACAACCAACTAAAAAAACAACCAAGCAACATTGTGTAGCTTCTGTCCTCCAGCTGGTTAACGCTTCGTCAACAATATTTACTCAATTTACACACTTCATTTATGTTTGTGTTTTCTTTTTCCTTTCTCTCCCCCTCCCCCCTCCAACCCTTTTAATTGTTTTTCGAATTATGAGCAGAAGATGAACTTTTTTGTAGACTATTTTACTGCATTTCTCTCTCTTTTCTTATTGACCACTCCAACAAGCCACAACTCATAATTCAATCCTTATGATGCTTCTTCTTCTTCTTCAACCTTGGACCTCAGCTTGTAATCAATCTTTTCTTTTTGCAAACCTTTCCGAAGTTACTCAACTTTTTCTTTGGTTTTTCTTCCTTCATCAACTTGTCATCATTTTATGAAGCTTTTAAAGTTTTCACCACCATCATCAAGTAAGGTTCAACCTGGAGTCTTGTAAACGTTTGCATAAAAAAATGCGTGACTCAGTACCTCACTTTACCCGCATCTCCTTCTTCTGACCTCCTTAAGCCCCCCTCCCCCTGAAGGAACCCCCTTCCAGCCGTTATGCAGCACCTGGAATACGTAAATGAATTATAGTCCTGTCACTCTCAAGGTTACTCGAATCCAGAAGCAGTGAGCTGAACATCCTTACGTACTTTCGTAGCTACGCAAACATCTTTAAGGTAGGAATAAAAGCATGTTCACTCTGTCTCTCTCTCTCTTTCTCTCTCTCTGTCCTATCTTTTTTATTCCTCACTTACAACTCTTGAATTTTTTTCCACTTTTTCACATTCTGCTCTTTTGTAGGACGGACATTTATAACGGTGCCTTTGATGCTCGTTGAGTTCCGAGATGTTCACCGCTAATAAGCGACTTTATAATGATCGTCTTAGAAGAAGAAGAAGAAGACGACGATTTTTTACACTCCGCTCTGACTTTGACTCTGATTTATATCCATATCTTTTATAGTTTTTATGTAGTGTAGTCCAACACTTTATGGCAACCTTTTATAGCAACATTTCATGGCAATCTTTTTAGCAATTTGTTAGCAACATTTTATAGCAACATTTCATTGCAACATTTCCTGGTTTTTCTTCTTTTGCGAACTCTTCTTATATTTAATAGCATCTCTTGACTCTGACCAACATCAGCATAAATCAAATTAACGTCCGGTTTTGATATCCGATGATTTAGTAGATGATGGTAACTGATAATTTTTTAAGGTAACTCGGTTAACTTAACTAACGAGTGGGTTTAGTTACCTGCTAAGCAAGTAAAAAAAGGTTTTATCAACGCTCTTTAAACAGATTTTATGACTCTACTTGAAAGTGTAATTTGCAAGCTTTGAGCTAATTTTAGTGTTCGGTTAAACTGATTAAAAGTGCTTTCAAGATTACTTTTCAAGGGTTTTAAACCAATTTAAGACCCATTGAATTAAGTCTCAGTTTCTCTCCTCTTCAAATAATCTTGATTTATTTATTCTTTTTCATTGATTTATTCTTCTTCATTGATTTATTCTTCTTCATTGATTTATTCTTCTTCATTGATTTATTATTATTTCTTTCTTATAGCTTTAATAAACTACTTAAGCAATTAATTCAAATCAATTGAAGTCGTATTTTGAGAAAATATTGATGACAAATTGATTAAATTACTGATTTTATCTTGATTTTGAACATTTTAAAATAACAAATGGCACTGATACTCAACACTGTTTTGAAACTCCATTAACTCCCCCCCCCCTCCTTCACCTCCTCCACCCACCACAAACACACACACACACACACACACAGCAATCGAATTGCATTTCCGCCCAATTGAACTCGAATTCACTTTCAATAATAAATCAAATGAATTTTCTTATGCAGCAGGAGAAAAAACAAAAGACAACAACAACAGCAACAACCAATGTACTAGTATAAAGTGTCAGAAAATAAAAAGTCACTTTTCAAAGCATGACTCCGGCGTCGTTCGTTCGTTCGTTCGTTCGTTCGTTCGTTCGTTCGTCCTGCGACACGCAACAAAACAGATTCAAGGAAAAACAGCTGCTACAGTGGCGCCTCCTGCTGCGTGAGTAACAAACTCAATTCCTAAACTTTTTCACTGATTTAATTTCAAAAGCGAACAACAACAACAACCAACAGCAGTCAACACAAAATAGAATATTCTAAAAGTGAGTAGAAGAAAAGTTACTCATACGACTACTAATACTACTAGTGCTATTGTTGTTGTTGTTGTTGTTGTTGTAGTGCTAGTTGTTTTTGTTATTGTTGTTGTTGTATTTGTTGTTTTCTCACTCTTATTTTTTGGTAGTCCACACTTGTTACAACTGCTCGACTCTGTTTAAGTTGAAGAAGTTAACATGACAACAACAGTGAAAAGTGTAAATTGTCGTCGCTGGTCGACGGCTTCGTTGCTGCAATCGAAGAGGACAAGAACAATAACAAGAAGAAGAAGAACAAGAACAACAATAAGAAAAACAACAACAACAACAACAACAAAAAGACAACCCAAACCAACAAAAACTACGGGTAACTAACGGAATAATCGCAGTGGAATTGAATTGCTGCTGTGTTGTGTTTCGCTGCGTTTCGCTGTGTTGATTCTTTTATATTCCAGTCAGATTCACTTAGTTTTGAATACGTGAAGTAATAAAATACACAGTTTGACAAGCTCTGGACTTCGGAGCAAAAGATGCCACGCCGCTGAATCAAACTGCGAGCTCAGAGGAAGAATGGGAAGCGGTGAGAATGAAACGAAGCAATCGAATTCCGATTCTTTACGTTCGCAGTTAATTTAAACTTTAAATATTAAAGCATAACCTAAAAACTCAACTGAAACTGAATGTCAAAAAAAGAAAGCATTCCCATTATTTTTGTTGTTGTTTCTTTTCATTATTTTTAGCATACTTTTTTGTAGAATTAAAAAGCTAACTAGAACGTTTAAGGCAACCCCCTTCCCTACTCTCCTCTCTCCCGTTAATAGACCACACAAAAACAACAACAACAACAACAACAACAACCCCAATAACAACAAAATTGCTTCATTTTCTCTACTCGCAAATAAATAATTAAAAATCTCGCTTCATTGTTTTCATTTTATTGTGAATATTTACATGACTTTTCTACTCCCTCGCCGAACATTAAAATGATTACTCTACTCTTTTCATTTCATATAAAAAAAATTAAAAAAATAATAAAAACTAAAAAAGCTCGAAATTAACATTTTGTAAAAGGGGGGAAAAAAGAAAACGCACACAAAAGAAATCAAATTCATTTCCATTCAAATCGACTGCATTCGAGTCCAAATTTCCACGAGTTTGTTTCAGCGCAATTAATTCAAATGCAACACATCAAAATTAATTGCGCACAGCGAATTAATTAACGCAAGCAGAATGCGTCGCTGTGGCAACATCGCATCGCAAAAGCGCGAATGTGTTCTTTTTCTTCTTTTGTTGCTGCCATCGTTGTTGTTGTTGTTGTTGTTGTTGATGATGATGATGAGGTTCGTTTCTGTTTTTGCCAATTTCATGTTTTGTTCTAATTTTAATTCTTGATTTTGTTTCGGTTTCTGATTTTGTTTTGGTTTTTATTTGATGTTTGAGCACGCAGCGAACTTTAAACATTACGAATTCATGGAAAAATACACAAACAAGGAAACATAAAAATAAGAGCAAAAGCAAAAGCAAAAGCAAAAGCATACGAAAAGAAAGTGCATTAAAAACGCTGCTCAACTCAACTCTATTTGAAATTTTAAATACCTACTTTTTTAGAGAGTACTTTTTTCTACACATTTCAGTATTTTTTCCTTTTTTTTGCCTCTTGCTTCAACTTCTACTTAGAAGAGTGCGCTCTCAGTGGCAACTCAGCAACTTGTTAATTTAACTAACACACAAAAACAATTCCAACAAAACAACAACCCAAAAAAGTTTTGATTTTTTTCTTCACGTTTTCCAAACCGCCATTTTGTATTTGTATTGAGTACGAGCAGCAACAGGAATTCGCCGCTATGTGCATTTGTTAAGCAACCCTGATTAAATGGAACTGTTAATCGGTAACGGGTTTCGATTGACTGTATGCTTCATCAGGATGTAACTTTATCTGAAGAGAGCACGCTTAACAGGCTCTTTGAAGGAGCCTAAGCACCCTACAGTTTTAAGAGCAGTGGGAAAGTAGTACTCAACTGTGTATTAGGCTACCTTTGGTTCTGCCTCACTATAAACCCCGGTTATCCATGACTAATTATAGTTTTTTACTGCTTATTTTGAGGTATTTGAGTACTTTTGATATTTGTAGGGGCTAAAGAAGTAGTCTAAACTGTTGCATTATATAAGCACAAAGGGTGCTATCATCGACCTGGCCGAAGCTTCAGATTCCGATTCAAAACACCGACATTTTTTGAGTGACATTTGACATTTCAATAGCATTTCGAACAATGACAGTTGCGCTCTCTCTTAAGTTGCTCTCAGCTTCTTCTATGCTTCTATTTAAGTGTGTTATTTTATTATTTCTGTCCCACAACGATGATGATTTAAGGCCATTTTGCCCCATGAAACAGACCAAATCAGTGCCAATAACGGTCGTGCTTAGCAAACAACCGTTAAAGCCACTCATCGAGACCATCGTAAGGAATGGTCTCAGTGGCACAATTTGCTCGCCAAAGTGACAGCTTCGTGAGGGGTGTCTGAGCCTCTTAGAGCTTCACTACACTTCATCCTCCTTCTGTTGCCCTTCCTAACGCTCTGTTTCCCTTCCTTTCTCTCCCTCTCTCTCTCTCTCTCTCTCTGAGTGCATGTGCTCACTGTTTTTCCAGTACCACTTCAAGAAACAGCTTGACGCCGCCGCGCCTTCTCCTAGCATCCCCCCTCCAACCCGCCTCTTGAACTCGCACACAATAAAAAAATATTCATTTTTAGGTTAATGTAAGTTTTTTCATGTTTTTTTGCTGTTTTCTTCTGTCTCACTATTTCAGTCTCTCTCTTTCTCCCTCTCCCTCTATCCTTCTCTCTCTCTCCCTCTCTCTCATCGCTTTTCTCGCAGTGTTTTCCTTCGAAGGTTGCCAACATTCAAATATGTTGCATCGACATGTGTATTTTTTTCTCTAAATCATCTCAGTACATATGATTTGTGTGTGTGTTGGTTTTGTATGTGTACATGTGTGTGTGTGTGTGTGTGTGTGTGTGTGTTTGTGTTTGGCTTCTTGTTCATATCACTTGAAAGCTGCCTTGTGACTGCCTGCAAGGATCAACTAATAGGACATTGAACAGTTGCTTAGATGGCACTAGAATTGCCTGTTTCCCAAAACGAGCCTCGTGAAACCGGGACATCGAAGTCAGTATGTTCAAGGAAAAAACACAGAGACGACTAAAAAAATGCGGCGAAAGTGCAAAAAGAAAAACCCGGATTTTTTCGCTTTTTGCGCTTGATTTTTCTCAGCGAGAAAATAACGGTTGTTTGAATTTCTGCTTAGATTTGCAGAAAAACTTCCTTCGCTTGCAGTAATAACGACAATTTACAGATTTTATTTGCTCGCCCCCCCATAACCTCGTCCCCCCTCCCCACATCACCACTGTCCAGAGTCTTATGCACCTCTTTCACTGTATTTCGGTCCTTCCGTTCCTCCGTGTTTTTTCTCTGCACTTTTTTATGCATCGGAAATCGCATTTACGGATAGATCAATATTTTCTGCACGAAATTCAATTTTCAGATTCAATTTCTATTCGCTTATAATATCTTTAAATCAAGAATAATATTCAACGAGTTGGGTGTTGGGGTTGCATGCCCCCCTTCCCCCGAGTAGAGCGAGTCTCTTCCTCTCTCCTCTTATGTGCCTATAGATTTAAACACAGCGTGAATTCTATTTTGTGTAAGCGGGAAATAATCAGTCAAGCACTCACTTGTTCTATAATCAGAATGTAATTTGTTTTAGAGAGAGTCAATACGTGTATTAATGTATGTGTGTATGAATGTGTATATGTGCATATGTATATCAATCTCTATGTATTAATGAATGCTTAAGCTTTTCAGCAGAATTAATTTACTGAAACCTCAAAAACTCGATTGAATTGCAGAGATTTATTAAGATGGATTTTCTTAAGCATGTCACATGCATGTACGAGTTTGCTTAAAAGCGCATATGTGTGTGTGTGTGCGTGTGTATGTGTGGTTCTGATTGTTTATGTGCTTTTATACCGCAGTCTAGACGAATCGATCAATATAATCATTCAAACTCTCTCGCAACATAATTAATTAAGCTATATTTTTCTTTTCAATCAAGAAAATTAAATTTTCTTAAATCTGGTGACCTTGATATTTAAGCTTTCGGTATTTATTCATCATTCTGCAGAATTTCACAGCTGTTCATACATAAAAGAATCACATAAAAAAAGTGACAACATCAGCACCTGTTTCCTTCACTTCATTTCATGGTGTCATCAAAAATTCACTCGTCTCTTCAATCCACATCCATTGAAAGGTTGCTTGCTGCATCCAACCCAAAAAAAAATCATAAAATAATGCAAATCTGTGGAAAATTCTTGCGAAACTTTCATGCAACTAAAAATGTTGAAAACTATTTCTTCAACTGGTTGAAAAATGCCAAAAAACGAAAAAACCAAAAACACAATTCAAAGAAAGTTAGCACTAAAAACAGCTGAAGCAAAACGCTTGCCACACCCGCGGGGAGGCCAAACAACCATTCAAATGACGAACCAGTCAACCAACGAGTCAACCAAACTGTCAAGCAAAATGTCAACCATCCATCCAAACAATCCCACCAACACAGCAGCAATGCAAGCCACCAAACTCACCAAACCCACCAACCATCTCGATCTTTTTACTCCTCTCCAACCTCTCGCATTCGCTCCCTCTCTCTCTCTCTCTCTCTCTCTCTCTCTCTCTCTTAATTTGGTTTCTACTGCTAACCAGCACCTGAAACTGTTCTTTTTCAAAAAAACAAGAACAAAAACAGTTAACAGCATTGAAAACTTCTGCCAAATCTTCAACTCAACTGAAACTCGAACGAATTCTTAGTCTTCACCTTCACTCTCTGCTTTTTTCTAAATTATTCTGCCTTCTTCTTCACTCTGTCTTGTTTTCAGACGCCCTCCCCTACCTCCCTTCTCCCTTTCTTCATCCCTCTATCCTGCTTTTCTTCGACTTTCTTAACAATTATCGTTCAGAAAGGTGAAATCGTAGAAAGTTGTATGACAAAGTTTTGTGGGTTTCAGAAAAGCGCAGTCATGACGTTTTCCCCGTGGTTCTTTGCTTGTTTTTGTTTTCTTGTCAACCCGAAATTCTGTTAAATAATAAAGAATGTTAAAGTTTTCTTTTGTAGTGTAACATTTTCTACCTGAAACTTGTGAAGGAGAAAAGGACGAAAGTGAAGTTGACGAAAGAAGTGTGATGATAATGATAACTATAATAACAATGACAATAATGATAATGATAATAATATGATAATAAGAATAATGATAATAATAATGATAATGATAATAATAATAATAATGGTAATAAGAATAATAATGATAATAAAATCTAAATTTAATAGATATCATCACAAAACATCCAAAAAGTATCAGATTTTTAGAAATCTTTGATAGAGTGAACAAACTTGGGCCATTTTTCATTAATTTTTTATATTCACAGTTGAATTTGATAGCTTCTTGTGGCTCTCACAAAACTTTCGCCTAATGCGGAGTATAATATCCGGAAATTATCACTGTATATACTCTGCATTAATAGATGGTCTATTGAGACATCACACAACATCCAAAAGATATCAGATTTGTATGTCACATCACGTGTTTCATTCGAAATGCTTCCTAATTCTGAAGTAGTTTCTAAAACTGGAACTCGACATCATATCGTGCATATCGACAGAAGGATCCTGTGCATTCTTTTCTTTTCCTCTTCTTTTCCTATCTTTTTTTTTTGTCCTAATCCTTGGCCGTAATACGCACAAATTTTCTAAACTTATTCAGCTGTTAAAAGAATATCAATTCTTCTGAGAATGAGTGGGTGAAAAAAAGAAACTAAATAAATTCACTCCACTTTAAGATTGATTGATACGCTGTCGTTGAGCGATATACTTACTCCTTGACCAATATAAACACATATCGGCACACACTGTGGGTATGTATGTACATGTCCTGACCCACACAAAGAAACACACACATACACACACACAATCACACGTACAGCTCTAGAAATCCTAGCAGTCATGCAGTAAAATTATTTTCTCTGACGAACTTAACACCATTCACTGTGGAAACCCAAAGAAACTATCGAACAGAGAGAGCCGCAGACAGGCTGATGAGGGGCGTTTGGGGCCTCTCAACCTCTTTAAAATATATAGTATTCGATTTCATTTTTTAGGATTTGAAGGCCCCCCTGTGACTGAGTGTTTAGACTAAGCCACTTTTAGAACACTTCTTTTCTTTATTTATTTTTTTTCTAATTTTTTTCTTTATCTAGAAACGGTTCAACGCCCTTCCAGTTGTTTGTTTGTTTGTTCTTCGCGTTTGTGCATGAGTTAGTGAGTAAAGAAATCCTTTCGTGAAGCAACAAAGAAGTGGAGAGAATGAAACACAACAGATTTGAAAAACAAAGCTGATCCTTTCTTTTAATTTTCCAGGCTTTTGGAGAACTTTGCACACACAATGGTTCATTGAATTTAGCTTTCATTATGTATGTAGATCCAGATGTTTGCCGACGACAGCATCATCAACTCACCTACTCAACTACAAACACATAAACTGGCACAGAAACACACACACACACATAAACATTTTAACACACACACACACATACATACACACACACTTAGACAGTCGTGTCACGGGTGTGAAGAAGCACTTCTTATGCTTATTATTGTCCGTATTCTTATTCCTTTCTATCTTTATTATTCTTCGGTTGCTTTTTCTTCTTCTATTCTTCTTCTTCTACTTTTTCTGTACTTATCCTTCTTTTTGTTCGTACTCTTCTGATTCTTGTAGTGTTTTCTTCTTAATCAGTAGATTAATTTTGTTGTTGTCTCATACACGATTCATAGGAACGTGCTTTGTATTGATAACTTAAACTTTGTGGCAACGCTTTTTAACCCATCTTGTGTTGAATCTAAAGCTTATTTGAAAATCCTTCTTCTTGCTTCTTTTTCTACATAAATTGGGTGAGTTTAGTGAACTCTTCTGTGCGATTCGTACTGTATTCGATTTTCTTTCTATAGAAAATAATTGTATTCTATTTAATTCAATTTGAATTTACAATCCAAAAAAAAAATTTAATTGTTTTTACAAAATAATAAATTAATTACAATATTTATTTCAAAAGGAAGCCAACCGATGGCCCACCCTTTAAATTGGTTGTTATATTTTTTTGGATACAATTTGACATCAGTTTGAGTAACAATTTAATAGTTATTCGAATTTTTTACATTTACATTTTTTTAAATAATCTTTAATCATGGTAACAATTAGCAAAAATATGAAACCAAACTAAGTGAACATGTTTTGAATATCAGAGGAAAAACAATACTGTGGCAACCTTCTGTCGCGTTCTTAAAGCTGAAAATTAATTGTTATCATTTCAGTGATAGTTAAATCTGGTCATTAAATATTCATTGGATAGGATGATTATTCAATTAGTCAGACTTTTGACAGTTCTCCGGACACGTGACATATTCTCTCAGGAGAAACGAGAATGTTTCTGCATATACAAACAATATATTTAAATAACTTTTGTAATAAATAATGGAGTGAAGCCTTAAAAATTGAATGGAGATTGTTTAACCTCAAATTAATGAGCTTTAGTTGGACTTCGAAGGAACTTTTTAATTACAATCTGCGTACATTCCTATTTGAGCGATATTCGTGGGGTCAAATTATCCTTAAAAACACTTAAATTTATTGTATAAGACTTTAGTATATGTACTCGTATATACATATTTGTATCACAACAACAGCTGATGTATTAGACTTCGATTTCGAGAGCTGGGAGAAGTTTTATCATTTTGTGTTCGTCGCTATCGAAAGGAGTTTACAAGAAGTTCTCTCAAAGGATTTTCGTGTTGAAGAGATGATGACGGCTTAAATGAAGCAGCGTGTGATTAAAGGAAATTCAAGAAAACCCTTTCCAGGCGTGCCATCAGCCTCATCAGCGGCCCCTTCTGATAAACTTCACAAGTGTATAGAACTCTATACTATAGAAGCATCACATGTGATGTACATATGTACGTCCTTATGTATTCCTTGTACATAAACGACTGCATACATGTTTACACAGAAGTGTATTCGTTGGCTTTGTTATTGTTGCAAGAAGCGGCGGCTCCTGTTGTCAACAGTCCCCGATCTACACACACATCAGGAGTGAAGGACTTCCATCGTAGATAGATAACAGGTTGGCTGAGTACACACGGATAGGTAGATATACAGACATACTTATGTACATACATACATCTGAAAGTAAGCCGCACCGACTCAAGTGTGTTTGCATGGATGTGAGCCAATTAATTTTATGCAAAATATAGCAAAACAAACCCACACAACATAAATAGGCACAACGTAACGCAACGCAACAACAGCACATCATCACACAACACACACGTAGCATAACACAACACAACACACACGTAACATAACACAACACAACACACGCGTAACATAACACAACACAACACACGCGTAACACAACACAACACAACGTACACGTAGCATAACACAACACAACACACACGTAACACAACGCATTACAAAATAATATGCAGGACATGAAGCATCACCAACACGTTCAACATGTTGGACTTATTAACCGAATGATGGAGGAAGATGAGGAGAAAGCGGAGGACTGTCATCTGTGCTGTCTGATTGTCTGAATCTGCTGCTGCGTCAAATCCTTCTACAAGTAATTTTTAATGTAATCACACTTTGAGTAGATTGTTAATCATTTCAATGGATTCTCTCTTTGCACATTCGGCTTTCTACTCGTAGTCATCTCCGAGTCAGTCACCGAGCGACCTTTGAACACGATTAAATGAGTCCCGATGAACCTTCATACACGCAGCGAGAGCTGAGAACAGCGAAAGGCTTCAAACAAGACTTTAAGTAGGATTTCTGTTGGGTACGACTTTAAGTGGAACCTAGGAAGAGGTTTCGAAAGGACTTGAAACGGCACGAAGTCAGAGAAGGAAGCAATATATACTTGAGTTTGAGTTGGGCGAATAGTTGGGTGAAGTGAAGGAAGACATGCAGAGTTAAAGAGATGACGAGATGAGGTGAGGAGAAGATGATCATCACTTCAACCATGAATCCATAAACAGTTACACACAATTACAAAGAATAAAACCGTGTAGTTGATTACATCACGATATCCGTGCCTGTGTGTGTATGTACCTCAATATATCATTTATTCTCTATTCGCTAAAAGCCACCAGATAATCCTCAAGATTATTCTGATTGTACTGCAATTCGGCTTCAATTTGTTCTTCTCCTGTAATCACATCACAATCACAGATGACATTAAATTGATCATTAGTAGCATTATAAATGATTCTAAATTAATGTTGATTGTACGCATCTACTGTCTTAAAGGAATAAAATGCAATTTAAACACATTTGAAACAAAATTCGTAGATGCCTAAAAATATGCAACATTTTTATTTACCATACTTTAAACGTTGCTAAAACTACGACTTTTGTTATTATAATTTATGTACCTCTCCGCTTTTTTATTTCCTCTTCTTCTGTCTCTCTCTCTCTCTCTCTCTCTCTCTCCCTCCCTCTCTCATCGTCTCTGGTTTCGCTGCTCTTATAATGGAAATTTTCGATTTTCTTTAATGTTAACCGTTGAGTTAACAACAGCCACTTGCTTGGTACCAGCAAAAGCAATCACTTAGACTGACAGCAATACACATGAAGAGGCCGAAGAAGAGGAAGAACGATTACTAGGCTAAGTGAGTATAGAAAGCATACAAACAGACACACACACACACACACATACTCCCACAAAGCGAGTACTTGACTGACTTTCATGCTGAAAACCACAAGCGAATCCTAATTAGTGAAGAGAAATTCAAGAATATTAATGAACGCACTTTATATGCGCGTCACCACAGCAGCCGACAAGTTTAGACAGACAGAATTCTACACGGACAGACACACACATACACGCACAGAGCGATTCACACTCTCAGTTGTACACCTTCCAATACAAACACTTTCAATTAAACCTTAAAAACAATTACAACTGCTATTCGAGCAACAACAATCGAAGATTGGAAGCAGTGTTTTCAAAGGCATAAATATGCATTAGCTATACTCGTACAACCACACACACACACACGCCCACGTAGATGACACACATACAAACGTACATTCATAGAGAAGCGTGCGTGTGTCGTATGAGTGAGTCAGGTTAATGATTAAATCGGCGATTAGAATTCGGACGCACTGCTCACTCGCTTGTATGTGACACCATCTGCAATACACTCGCATAAGTGGACATCCTTAGATGTGGTAAAAGGATTGTGTGGCAGTGTGTGTCTATTCTTATATACAGGAAAAAGGATTCTCTTTCTTTTCACTATCCTCTTTTCAAGTATAGACAATTCAAAGTTCTGCACTTCTTTTCTAGGGTTCTCTTTTGACTGATATCCTTATTTACTCCTGTCATGCACTCTACAATGCTCGCTGTCACACATCCTGCCATACAAGCCCCGATTTCCTGCTGGGTATCTATGCGTTTGTGTGTATGTACGTTGAACATTCAGCTTATCCACCGAAAGCACGCGAACATTTCAGTTTATTCCGGAAATCTGCACGTCCGCAACCGCACGCGCAAATTAACAGGGAAGCACACGAACACACACACACTAACAGACTAACACACACAAATACAAACACTATTTCATACCTCTAAGCGAACATACATCCATACATTCCTGTGTAAGTGCAAATGTTAATTTATACTCATTGAATCGTACTGTATTCTGCAATCCTTTAGGTTTTGCAGACATTACGAATAATTTATCCTGCTTTACAAATTATTAGCAATTTGATCGTGTTTAATAGTCATCACAACCATAAAAGCCTGAAATAAATCAATGAAATGATGTATAAAATAATATTAAATACATTTAAAATACATGCACACTCAATTTATTCGAAATATCCACTCTGTTGTGATGGTGAAAAACTGATGGTGACACTTAAACGATTATCCAAAAGATCCTTTGGGATGTTGAATGAGAATATCCATCAATCGTCATGTTTGTTTCTTGACATTCTCTTTTATTTCTAACCTAGAATAATAGACAATTTTAAGGCAGTAGCCGATAATTAAATCAAACAATTAATACAATTTTAAAGAGTGTTTCTTTGTTTTAAAAAAACTTCGTACAGTTCATTTTGGATAATCGTGAATGATCTCCATTATCAAAAACAGAGAATCTTTTCTTCTTTTTGATTCTCTTTTGTTGGCCACTCTTCAATCAATTTTTATTTCATTTCAGTTTTAAGTTCATTCATCCGCCTCTCGACTGTTTACCGTAGAATGAGTACACAAATTTTTACGATCAATTCTTTTATTATTTTTTAATAATTCAATGACTTTGAGAGAGTCAATTAAATTCAATTTAATGAACTCCTTCCTTACTTTTCGTGTATGTGTGTGTTTGTGTGTGTATGTGTGTGTATATGGTATCAATTCAGCCACCGTCGCTGTTACCAAGAAAGTTGTCACTTCCGAGTTCCTGTCAGAGTTTTCTTTCTCCACTGCTTTTATTACGATTTTCTGCTATTCTTCTTCATCCTCGTCTTTGGTTTCACTTTTTGGCTTATCGTAAATGAGTCTTTTATCACTCAGGATTTTACGAGATTTTTTATGCGACTGTCGCTGCCTCCGTCGATGCTTCTGCTTCTGTTTCTGCTTCTGGTTTGTCTTCTGCTGTCGATGTTGTCATGCCGACGACGCATACTCCCCTCACCCTCCTCCCCGACGATGGGGTGATCTCACACGACGAATATATTCGTTGATGTTCGTACAGTTGTTGTTGTTAGATGTGCAGCGTTGCCACCGCTACGTGCAAAGATACCGTTACGAAAGCATCGCATCATAAACGCCTGTGAGTACATTTGAACGAGTTTCATTAAGTATCGAGTGAATTTAATAACTACAACAGAGTAACAGAGTCAAGCTCCCTCTCCCCCCCCCCCTTTCTTTTCCAATCTCTTTCCTCCTCTCATTTCTTGTCCACATAAAATCGTTCCCTGCAATGGATTACATTTTTCGCATTTAAAATTGATTTATAGTCTTTGTTCTTTCTTCGATTTTCCGCGTGTAGCAGCATTCCCATCATTCCCAGCATTCACCATCTGAAACCCAACACCGCCGGGTTGAATTCTCACCAGGATTTTAATTTTCTTCAATTTGATTGCGGCTTTTATTTTCCTCCACTTCTTTTGATTTTGCCTTCTTTAGCTTTCTCACTTCTACTGATTGACTACCATTGAAATGTTAAGTAAATCAATATTCTTACTTTCCCAGCTTCCTGCAGCTTCCTGCAGCTTCCACTCTGTTGCTGTTGCTCCTCGCTTGCCGCTCGGGTCGCCATCGAGGCGCTCTCAAGCATGCATCCTGTTGCCGCCAGAAGAAGGATTTCCAGGCCAAATCAAATGAAAATAAATAGTTTTGCTCTTCTGTATAATGTATTTGCTTTCGTTTTGTATCCTTCCCCGAAGGGTGAAGAACAGAACTTTTCAAGAATGCTCCTTCGAAGGGCGGACGATGTTTCAAGAGCAGCTTTTCACTCGCCTGTATTTTTAATCCCGGGATTCTTTCTTTTGCATAAAACGAAAAGTAAACGAACCATGGAATATATCTATAAGAATATACTACATAATGTATGTCTGTATATATGTGTGTATATTTAGGTGTTGTATATCCGGATAGACGCACACACACATGCACACATGTAGGAGTATTTCGTCCACACTCGATGGTGTTGCTCCTGCTGCCATGATACTGCTGCCCTAGACTTCAAGGACTCATCCCACGTGTCCTTTCGCTTAAAGTGTTTTTGTATCGTTTGCCGGACGTGATTGGTGGCGAATAAACACGATGTCCACCACCGATGGACCGTACTCACCACACTGCTTGATAATCCTAACTGACACGAGCAGGATTCACGCAAACTTGTTCGTCACTCACCAGGATGACTTTCTTCAGAGCCTCTCCTTGTTTTTCATGAGTACGTGACTCTTTACGTGCCCTCTTTTTTATTATTTGTAAGATTTTCTCCTTGTTTTTTGCTTTGTTTTCCTTTAACTTTTACCATTAGTAAGATTTTTCGCATTCAACATTGTTTATGGATGAGTTTGATCTTTTTTCTGCTACTTCTTCTTGAGTAAACAAATGAAGTCAATAAAACAGACCAAAAAAGTCAGAAAAAAGCGGCTTATCGGCCACAATACCCTCATTATCACTTTTCATTATCAAGAAAGATGTCTTGCTTGAATTTAAAACATTTAGAAGACAGTATACAGTCTGTATATCGTCTTTATAGTAGATTTTTGGCACCAGTCTCTTTAATTTTGAGTATTTTTGCTATAAAAGGACTTCTGTTCGTAGTGCAAATCCACAAATCAAAATATCTATGGAAGTATAAAAAAGTCTTGCTTAAAATACACGTGTTTAAATCCTTTCCGAACACTTTCGATTCGACTTTAATAGACTTTCTGCTTTAAAATCGGCGCAGGTTTGTCGGCGTCCCAGCAAAGATTGCGACACCGATTTTCATCTCTCTTTTCAGCCACTTAACAAAGTTTCCTCAGTCAATGCTTCCGTTACTCATTGTTTCAATCTAATGACAAATTTACGCAAAGCAAAAGTTTATCCTTGAGTATATTCTTTGAGCGATACGATTTGACTTCAGTTTCGTTGTTGTTATTGTTGTTGTTGTTTATTTTGTTGTTGTACCAGCGTTGGCAGCGATGGCAAGAGAATCAATCGCTCGTTCGTTCGTTGTAACAAACCAACAACAAAAACAACAAACAACAACAACATTAGCAAGTGGAATATTTAAAATGATTCCACTACTTTTTCTGTGTTGCAGTTGCTGCTGTTGTTCTTGTTGTTGTTGTTGTAGTTGCCGTTTCTTGCAACAAAATACATCCCGTTGTAGCTACTCTACTTTGTTGCCACGACAAACTTTAAAGCGAAAAGCTTTCAATAAGACAAATACAAGTATATACAAAAACAAGTAAATACACACACACACAGACAGAACCCCACAAATACACACACAAAAAAACAGGTTGAGATGTCAACACAACCAGCGAAAAAGCGAAAAGAACACAGCAACAAAATGCTTGTACTTTGAAAAAAGGTACAAAAATCCAAAAACAAGAGCGGATTTTTTCACTTTCAAAGTGATTTCACAAATGTTGAAGTTAGAAAGATTAATCTTTTGATAATTTATTTACTAAGAACTTTAACTTTAAGTACATACTTTGCAACAATCTGAAATAATGTATTCTTTCTCATCACAGCAAAAGATTTCTTGAAGGGATATAAAAGGTTAACAACAATAAATGAGCAATTAGTAGAAACAAGAAACGGAGTAAAGATTAACAAACATTCGCAAAAAACTAAAAGTGACCATAAATCTTTAGTTTTTAGAGAGCATTTTTAACCTGCTCTTAAATGATATTTTTAATAGACAGCAGGAGAGAAGAAGAAGAAGAAAATGAAGAGTCAAGACAACAACAATTGAAAGAAGAAGATTAAGAAAGGCAACAACACTAAAGACACCAAAAACAACAAATAAAACTACTAAAGATGGTGGAAAAAACAAAAAAACAGCTGTTAATAGCTTCAATGAGCGTAGAAAAAAACAGTAACTAAAATAAAGTAGCGCGGTGAGTACTTAAATTAAATGGCGTTGGAAGCAGAAGAAGCAGAAGCATCACAGCAGCTTGTTAGTTAATCTCACTTTAGAACGCATCTTAGAAGAAAACATGCACCAGAAAATTAATTTAACGGAAAAGCAAAAAAAGTGCCAGAGAAAGAAAAAGTAGTCAAAGTAAAGGTGAAAATGTTTAAAAGAAGAAGAGAAGAATAGAATAAATAAGAGCGGAGCGGATGGTGGGAGAGGATGGAAGAGAAATCGGCAGAAAGCGAGGAAGGGAGAAGGACAGGGCGGGAGAGAGACTGTGAGATAGGAAGAGTACAAAGGTTGAGTATGAAAAGAAGATTGAAAACACTCGACACTAAAACCATTTACGTGACTTATTGAGTGCCTTACCACCCTGTGAAGTGGTAAGCAGGTGGACAGATTATGCTCAAGCTCAGGTAAGAAGAGCACCCACTTCAGTGACCTCCTGCTAAACATCGCCGGTGTACCCAAAAGTTAGCCGTCCAACCTCCACGCAACACTCGCCAGTCACTCAGCTAAAATGCCAAACTGCCATCCTATCGTCCTTCAATCCTGCCACCCTTCAGTCCTGCCATCATTCCAGCCGCTCTCCATTTAATTTAATTAAGCTGAGAAGGACGCAATTAGTGCGTGGATTACGCAGGACCTGCTTCTATTCATCACATGGCCACAGCAAGCGGCTAAAAGCACTGCCTTCCAGTTTGTACCCTACGAGCATAGTGCTGGTCAGATGTCCTTCTCATATCCTTCATCTCGTCGTTGTTGTTGTTTCCATTAAAATGCAACACGTGAAGGTTTCTCCGAACAACGCAAAGTACTCGTATCGCAGGGACATCGACAAGGATGCTCTACATAATCGTAAGCAGAGGTTTCATCCTGCTTCGTAGAGCGGAATGGGGCAGCCACTGGAGCAGCATCTGTCATTTCAAATGGACTGCATCAGTCTTTAAAGCTTCGGTGGTTTACTCTGCTATCTACGCACGCAAGCCAACATCAGGTCAACATGTGCAAATAATCGCAGAGGTTGCTGCGAAAATACCAGAGAGGTTCAATCAATAGACAGGACTGGGCAGGGCAGGATCACATCTCGTCCTCGACCATGAAATCGTAATTAAATCAACTTGCGAAACATAGCGAAGAGAGTGACGGGGGTTGAAGAGGAGGAGGGGGGGATACGAGAAGCGGAGGAAGACTGGAGTAATATCATGTACATTCTGATAGTCAAAGTCAAAGTTGATATTCAAATGCGAACAGAAAATTAGACAATGGAGAACCACGATTCATTTACCAACAACGTCCAATTTACATAAAATCAAATTTAATTCAACTCAAACACAACATGATTGAAATATTATCATATTTAAAAATGATAATTGAGAAGATGCTGAATTAATTGGTAAATCTTTAAAAGTTCATTAAATTGACAAAAAATATAGACTCTTTTGCAGTCTTCCTGGCGCATCATCGCACTCTGTTAAGCTTCTAAACTGGAGCTAAAAACCTCCTCCGACTTCACCCCAAGCACAATACCGACATATCTACCCTATTTAACCACCAATTCACCAAAAATACGTTGTAGCAAATGGCAAAAGCTGTTAGAAAGAAAGAAACTATTAAAGAATGAAGAAAAAACCGTTCAATTCAATTCAAAGTTCAAAGGTTCCGACGTCGATGCAATTTTCAAGTGTTAAATAAATGCACTGCTCTAGAGTGAGTGCCGCAACGGAATCAATCCGTTTTTTATCAATTGTCGTCGTCGATATTTCTACAAACTGAAAACACACCACTTAATTGATAGCGAAGAGTGCTCGGATGGAAAGCATGCATGTAAGATCGGTTGGTTGAGAGGTGAGGGGGGGGGGGGGTTGAATGCGTGGACGTTTGTGGGTGATGGTAACTGTCAAATATTGACACATCAATTGGATTTAATTGATGATTTAATTGCTTACCCTGAGTTGGCAGCCAGACACTCAGCGTGTCAGTCAGTCAACCAAGCACTATATCAGTCAATCACGCTGTCAGTCTCTTCAACTCAGTAACTTGGCGAAAACCCACTAAATGAAAAGTAAACACTTTAATCTTGGCGAATTTCAAGCACTTAAAATTCAATTACTTTTCCTTTATATTTCATAGAACGTAAAATGTTCAGATAACACGTAACAGGTTCACAATAAAGTGTTAAGATTTATCGTTATACTTTATTATTGGTGCTTTCATCTTCCGTCGATTGAAAGGGGAGGAGAGGGGGGGTGTCTCTTCGGTCATCCGAGAGAAACAGATTCATAGTACTGGATTCATAGACACAGAGAAGTCATAATAATGAGTGATTCACTTAGATTCATTAAGCTTCACTTGGATTCACTTAGATTCATTGGCCTTGGATTCACTTAGACTCACTGGACACCTTTCAAGTTTTTGGGAGAGAGAAAAGGAAGAGTGCAGACTTAATCTCCTCTTCCTCTCTCTCTCTCCTAAAACTTGAAAGAATCTCCTCCAAAGCCAAAGGAACCTACCTGTTGCAAGGGTCAATAAGATTCACTTCCATTCACGAATACGAAACGAAAACGAATAAAACTCACGAAGATTCATTAAGATTCACAAAGATTCATTTAGGTTCACTATAACGATTCATATGAATGATATTATTATCCATTATTAATGGGAAAAAATTAATGTTAAATGTTGAAAGTTAAAAAAACACAGGAAATAATTTTCACCTATTATTTAATTTATTTTTTTTTTCTTCCAGTGATTTCACTACATTCACTAAAAATTCTCATTCTCATATCACAAAAACAACATTATCAGATCAATAAAAATAACAAGGAAACAGAAGAAGAAGACGAAGAAGAAGAAGAAAAGCAGAACACCAACAGAAACACGGCCGTGATTATTTCCAGCGGGTTCCATACGTTTTCCCTGGATTCTTTTGTTGCGTGGGTCCCTCCTCTTGGGCGGCCAACTCTTCATCGAGCAGGACTTCAAAGTTACCCAAATCCTCAAAAGAGGGTACTTTATTCCAGCGAACACTAAAAGAAATAGGAACCAAATTGAATTAAAAATACGAATGACGGAATCGATTGAAAAATTGCCGTCCTACTCTGGTATTCCAGTGGGTGGCAGCACCACCGACAAAATATTATCGATCAACTTGTATTTGAGGATGCGATCCGTCACCGTGGTCGAGGTCAACGAAGGCGATGAGTTCACCTCCACCAGCCACGGCTTCAGATTGTTGTCGACGATGATGTCGTAGCCGTAACATTCGAAGCAATGGCGATCGTTGGCCATGACGGGAGCGACGGCGCGTAGCGAATGCACGATCAGCCACGAGATGGCGCCAAACAGACGATCGGTGACTTCTTTGCCGCGTGTGCCCTCGAGATAAAGAGCGAGATTCTGTAGGGACCATTTGCCGCCATGCAGGTTATTGTATTCACCCTGGCAAAGTGAGAGAGAGAGAGAGGAAGAATGAAGAGAAGGATTTAAAGTAGGAGCGATGACCCGTGCTTACGCCATGCTTTTGCACGCTAACGTTGGTCAGATGGACATACATGTTGTCCAGCTCGGTGACACTTGTGTCATATTTGACGGTGCAGAAGCGACAGAATCCCTGCTTGAAGAGGTACGCTTTGAGGGGTCGAAAGGAGGTGACCAAAACATAGAGCCGCAAATCGAACTTTTTGCCTCCAATCAAGAGGGGATTGTCGATGTAGCTGAATGAGAGAGAAGAGAGAGCAGAGTTGTTATTGGAATCTAAAGTACTATACTAAATATTGGAACCCGTTGCAGATGGAATCGCGTTTAATTACCGCGATATGACGTAGCTTTCCTTGCCGATCTGCGTGTGGAAGGGTCCCTTCGCCTCGCGTGACCACTTCTTCAGCTTGGACAGTTTGTTTATGAGGAAGATTCCGGTGCCTTGACTTTTGCTGGAGGGTTTCATGATCCACGTGCTCTGCGGATTTTTACGGTACTCCTCGACAAACATGTTATAATCTGAAAGAGAGAGATTCTTAACGATTTAAAGGAGGAGGAGGAAATCTGGTTAACCACTTCTTCTCCACACCAAATAAACAACATTGCGTATGAGTTACTTTTTCTGTTTATTTAGGAGTTATTTGAATGTTAGTGACCACTTCCCACATTCCCCTCACCTGCTGGCAACACAAACGTCACCGGTACAAAATCCAAATGAACGTAGCGAGCACTACAACCCAAATGAGCGTCTACTTTCTCGCTGAGTGGGTTGCCCTCGCGCTCCATGTCCTTGCGATATCTCTTGATGTTCTTCACCAGCAGGTCCTTTCGCGAGAGCTCGTAATGATTGGGGAAATGATTAAACAATCTGTAGGCCAAAACAAAAACAAGTCACCCAGGGGTCAAAAGAGAGTGCCCCGGTGCTCACTTACTGATCGTCGCGCATCCGGTAGCCGCTGTCCACGCTGAATATGTTGCGACACGTCAGCACGTTGGCCCAGTAGACATTCCACTCGTCGTCGGCGCTCACCTGCACCCAGTGGCGCTTTTCGAAGTTGTTTATTAGCACCGATTTGTCGATGTCCGTGCAGTAACTGATATACTGGCGCTCCTGTTGAGCTGCGTTGTTGACTCTGAGCGGGTGACAAAGGAAGAGTTTCACCGAACGAAAACCGAGAATCATTGGAAAAAAAGCGCGACTCACCTGCCGTAGTTCAGACTCGTGTTGACGCGTTTCGGTTGCTCGGCCGCCATTTTAGTGGCGCTCTCTTCTGCTTTCTTCTCAATCGCTGCTTCTGTCTGCTATGTTGTTTGATATTTTCTTGTGTCTTGTTTCGTTTGTTGTTTTTGCTGGATTTTGTTCCTTCTTTTATTTATACTTCTCTTATTTTGAAAATGAATTTATTTTCACTTCAACTGATTTCTAATTTACACAATTCCCAATTTTTAACAGCTTTATTTACTTCGTAATAAATTTCCCTCCCTTTCCGAATTTGATTTCCCAAACCTTGAATTCCACTTTGACATCACATTTCAGTGGAAGTCCTTTTCTTTTTATTGACTAAACAACATTCGATTGGTTGGTTGATAGACCCCACAATAACAACAACTACAAACACCACAATGTTTGTGTTACTAAGAAATTTACTCGTTACTCACAAAGTTACGTTTCGCTGTTGACTGACTACGAGAATTTGAGAAACAAAATTGTCAAGATTGAAAAAGTAACATAAAACATCAAGTTTCATTTGAATTTGTTTCAGTGCACCTTAAAGCATTACCTTATAGTAGTACTTTACTACTTACTACGATACAGTTCCCGTATATATGTACTTCTTTTAGTACTATATGTATACATATTATAATCATTTCCATCCCCATTTATGCTTTGTTATTTCGTTTTCCTTACGTTGGAAAAAGCAACAAATAGCAAAAATAGCAAAGCGAAAAGTACATCGGAAATGAGGCTGTCTTGACCTCTGATGTAACTCATCAAATCTTGGTTCTGATGGCTCCGTATTAGTACAGTGAAGGACCTCCACTTAGTAATGACGTATCCGTTCTGAGGCTGCGTACATCACAAATAACACGAACTCAAGTAGATGCCTATTTATTTATGAAAATACTTGGAACCGGACAGGAAACTCCATTCGACTCCGTGTAACTCAAAAGACTGTTGCAATTTGAAAGAAACCCAAACAGAATTTGCCTAAACGCAAAATTTGCCTATATTGAATTTTCGTAATAATAATACAAGTTCTATATATATTTCGATTCAGGATTTTATTAAATTGTATTAATTTATTCATTACTTTGTTGCGTATTTAATTCTATATAAAAAAATCTAAATAAATAATGTTACTAAAATGCAAATTACATTATTTACAAAAAGAGAGAGGGATACTGGTAGAGAAAGATGGAAACATTCGTAGAGAGAGAGGGAGATACTCGTAGAGAGAGATACTCGTAGATACAGAGAGATAGAGAAAACGAATGAAAATAATCCTTGTTAAATAAATAATTTAAATTTTTAACGGAAAATTAGGTTTATTTGTTAATAACATACATAAATTCGTACAAATCGTAAAATTTTAAAATTTTACATTTAAACATTCAAGAAGCAGATTAGAAATGGTTCTTCATTTAATACGAGACGCTAAAGTATTATTATAGTATTAGTATTATTAAAAACTGAGTTTACTCAAAACTCAAGCCATAATTTTTATTTTTAAATCATTTGAGAAAAATATATTTTAAAGTTTTCAAATTTCCGAAAATGATTGTTCAAAACAGAGTTGCTTTGAGCCATTTCTATTACATGAAGCTCTGTTTTAATGAAAGTTCAGTTTTGTTTTTTCACTCCTAAACGCATGTACGATGTTTATGTTCACCAGACTAGAAAAACGTATTTTACTTCAAAACTTCAAAATTAAGTCATAAAGTATTTGTGCTCGATTCCTGATTCATACAAATTACAGCAAATTGCGTTCAAGATGGATATAGATGGCAGTTAATTTATTTCACTCCGCTTATGCGTATCATTTACGCTTGAATATGTGGCTTAAACGTCTGCGATTCGGTGAAGTATTCTGAGAAGTGAGAAAAATAAAGTTATTATTAAGAGATTTTTCATTTAAGAATTAATTATTGCAGTTTAAGCAAAAAGTTTCAAAATACATTTTTAATAATAATTACTAAAGTAATACAGTTCTCCGTTGAAATTTGTAGTTATAAATTCCTGAAAAAATAATCTAAAATAAAATTCAACCGGATTTATGTATGTTCTTATCCAACGAATTCTATGGCCTGAAGCTTTAGACTTGAAGCAGAAGATCTGAAGCAGTTCACAATAGCAATATGGGATCATTCAGCTCCATATTAAATGGGTGGACAGCGTCTCTCCTGCAGGTGCAGGAAAGTGTTACCTAAGGGATTTCTACATGTTTACTCTCTGAAATTTATTCAGAGCATATAGCGATTTTTAGATCCCTTACCTGAACACAAGATAAGACGGATCTAATGCTGGCTTCTTCGGATCTTTATTCCACGAACAGTTTTCTCTTAAAAGCGAACACCGTGGGCCGCAAACTCACTTGAGTGGAAGTGTTGGCTCTCATCTTGTAGCCATCACAAGCCTTCTTAATCTAACCGAATCTCTGGCACTGATATTAAATATACAAATAAACATATGTAGATAAATTCTTAGATTAAAGCTACCCTTAATATAATGGATACAAATCGTTGGATACAATCCTCTATCTTTGTTGAAGGATGGAACCGTAAACTTAAAGTTCTTCTAAAAAAAGTGTTACTTCTTTAGTTTGTAGAAATGTTTGTATTTATTTTCGATCTTATCTTCTCTCATATCTTCTCTTACGCTATGCGGACAGCGGCATAGTATACAAAGTTACAGAAATAATTTAGTCACATATGTGTATGTTTATAAATATCACGAGAATATATTTTATAAATCGAAACTGAAGAGGTTCAAAGATGCAAAATCAAAAACGATACCAATGTATATAGAACAAGAAGTCATCATCATCATAGAGTCACAGGGTATGTCATCTTCTTGTTCTGTTTCCTACTGAAATCGAAATTGTTTTTGCAACGACATCTTCCACTCAACAATTTGGAACTGAAATCTTATGCATGGACTATAAATTTTTAACAAAGAAAAACAAACTGCAGACCTTCAATAATAGATTCGCGTACAATACATTCGCGTCACCAGCAAAAAAGAAATAATGAATAATTGAACAAAGAATTTTTCGATTATTAATTTTAAATTCTATGTGTAGAGATCCGTGGTATTAATTAATAAAGTTCTGCAATTTAAGGCCGCATAAACATTTTACACATGGGAATGAATATCTATAGAAACAAGAAATTTAAACTTAAAGGAACAACAACAAGAACGAAAAAGTGGCACTTCACTTTATGATATTCTAACCGATCGTTCGCTCACAATACTCGACAAACGATCGATCGCTGGATTTACGCTACTATCGTTTATAAAAAAGGGTAAACGCTACACCGAAGACTGTGGTAAATGAAGCCAGAAGAACGAAACTCAGAACGAGACGAGTAGCGTTGTCCATTTGCGTCCACATGCGAGCCAGATCCATTAAGGTGATCGTTTGATTGGTTACTAAAATTATATCTTCGTCGGGATCTTTTTGCTTGATATATATCGATGACTTTCGTGCATAAGTTGTATTGACGTTCGGTATCTTCCGATTATAGATGACGCTAGCACCGTAGATGGTTCGTGAATTGTAAATGGATGAATTATTGGAAGGCGAATTTTGTACGCCGACAGACGCAGATACGCGTTCCGCCATAAAAGAAGTAGCTGCTGCCGATGTTGTTACAACCGTTGTTGTTGGTTTTGCTGATGTTGTTGCAGCCGTTGTTGTTGGTTTTGCTGATGTTGTTTTTGGTACTGATGTTATTGTCTTCACCTCAAATTGCAGCTTCTTCACTTCGAATGGTGCATGCGAGTCCGTTTGAGTCAACAGTTTTTCGAAATATTCACTATTTGCTAAAGCTGTTGATTGCTGATGGTCCTGCTCAGCTGATGGTATTAAAGCATTACGTTCGTCAAATTCCAAGAGATCCAAAGTTGTCACCAGTGGCCTGTTCTCAACTTGAATTGTACAGTTTTGTGTTGCTGCACTGGCATTCTCCACATCATCACCATCATCGTCAGCAAGCTCATTAAAATCGTCATCATCATTATCGTCGCCATCCCCGAAAACTGCGTCTTCATCATCCAAGTAATCGGTTTCCTCTAGATGATCATCGCCATCTTCTACATCAACAAAGTAGTCGTCGTCTTTCACAAAAGTGGCACCTTCATCGAATTTCTGCAGCGGCTCTTTCTTTACAATAACCATTGTAGTGCCCAGCGGATTGTGATTGCAATCCGTGTTTGTATAGTTGTTGTTGTTGTTGATACTGTCTCTGCTTTGCACATCTTCACCGCCCTCATCACGACTTCGCTGCTCTTGCTTCGAATTCACTTTCAACATCCGCAAATTGTTAAAGTTTTCCAAGCGTTGGTGTCGCGCTTTCTTCCGAATAACATCGCGATAGAGAGCCGCATAACCACGACTGGGTGTACGGTGTTTAGTGAAAATGTTCCCACGCATTGAGAGTGATGGTCGGGCACCACGTTCACGTTTGGAGCGCCGCTGCAATCGACGCTGCATGAGGGATGCCGATGGACATTCGGAACTGGTTGTGCCGGAGGAGCAGCAGCACAACAGCTCAAGCGGGTGTGGAGAGGCAGCTGTCCCCACCTCTTTTGTTGCGTCAGCGACGTATTTATTTGGTGGCTGGCAACGACGATTGTTCTTGAAAATAGAACTTCGTCTGCGTTGGCGCATACTTTGTTGATGTTGACGTCGAGTTTTAGCCAACGGATTCTCTTTTCTCTCAGTGGGGTTCTCTGGCTTTGACACTAAAGGTGATAGAATAATCGCCGATGAGGGTGATGGAGATGATTTTAGAATATGATCGAGGAGACGCCGCTGATCGAAATGTGCTTTGCTTTTGCGTGGTGTTGATGTACAAACAGCTCCAGCGCTAGATTTTTTAACTAATTGAATATTCTTCGCGTGCAATGCTTTGCGTAAATCCAAACGAACTGACTGATGTAATAATTATTGGGACCAAAGCAAAAAGGAGAAAGAAAGATATTAAAAGGAAGCAAAAGTTTAAAAATTATAACATGTGAAGACGAAAACGACCAACAAAGGAATAAAGTAAACAGCTCAGCTGCACAACAACACACCATCCAACAGGATAATCGAAGAAGATATTCAAAAGCAAGGATTCATCTCTAGTAACAACATGAATAAATAACAATAACAGAAACGACAACATCAGCACAACAACATGAATGGGAAACAAAACCAACAAGAAACATTTCAACGTTAAAAGCAAACAACACAACAAAACACAAGCCTACAAAAGTTTTGTAATTGTATCCTTAAATTCGGCATGACATAGAATACCAAAAATTTATTCCAGCAGACAAAAAAGGATTAACAATCATGTTTTCAAGCTCATCTAAGAATGGACTGGACTCATTTGAAGTCTTTTAATTCTTGGTATTCTTGTACACTTACTTATCTAACTTATTTGTTTGTTTATATAATTTTTACAATATATATTACATTATGAACAATATATATGTAAACTACGTACTTGTATTTATAATTATATTCAATAGTTACTCTAAAAGAAATCGTATTACTCTATTAAAAACCTTTTAAACAGTAACACAGACACATTAAACAATATCACTTAAAACGAATTTAAAAAGATTACAATAAAAATTAAGAAAAAGCCTTAAAATATATAGAATAAAAATTTAACTATTTATATCAATAAACATAGAGCTATAATGTTATTAACCAAACATTAAACTATTACATTTATTTCAACAGAAAATTAAAACTTACCTCATCCTTGGTACAATTATTGCCCATGCTAAATCTGGAGGAGAACATTTTGAAACGAGCTGGCGTTTTCGCTGACGAGGATGATGTCACAGCGGCCAAATTGGTTTCATATTCCTTAAGTATTTCACGAGGTGGCTCTGAGTTGCCACCGAATGACAGACGACCACCGTTTTTACTTGGCGTTGGTGGACCTGGACGTTTATATAAAGTGGCGCCAGAGATTTTTTTGCGTGTACCTCCAACAGTGCTACTAAGCAAAGCGCTCATGCTATCATCCAAACTATGAGGACCATCCTGAAGAGAGAAAAATTAGGAAAAAGGGGGCAAAAGGGAAAAAGATTAATCGAATATATTAATGAATAAAAAATCCAATAAAAATTAAAATAATATAATACAAAATTATTGAGTAGCAAAAAGCAAAACAAATTCAATCACGATTCCACGAAACGGAAAATATTTTATATACACTATAACAACAACAATAACAACACCAAGCAAACACATTTATTAAAATCTTAGCTGGACAGGACTTTAAATAGATGACAATAACGACAGTGACAATGACGACAACGAAATGAAATTGAAAACATAAACGAGTTTAGTTAAAATAAACCAAAGAAACATTTCGTCAAAAAAATATTGATATTAAATATTGTAAAAAAGAAATTGCAATTTTAATATATGTATGTATATAAAAAAAATATAATACACATTTGTTTACAATATAATGGGGGAAAAATTATACAAGTTTCATAAAAAATTCTTTATAGTCATCAAATTTAGAATAATTCTAATAATAACTCTATAACTTGACTCATCATCATTGTCTTTGAGTCTTGTCACAATTTGGTCCACCAGATCCCTTTCGATTACTTGCGTAATCACGTTAAAACTTTGTAACTGCAGTGGTTGCTTTTGGTTTGCTGCTGTTGTTGTTATTGTTATTGATATGTTTTCGTCTAGATGGGGATGTTGCTATTTTCGTTGACGTTTGAAATTCTTGTGTAAGATTTTCACTACTTTTACTTTCGTGCTGTTGCTGATTACTGTTGTTGATGTTATTATTTCTTACTTTTAAATCATCATCCATTAAACCATGATCGTACTGAGCTGCGTAGGTACTCTGAAGATGTGGTGGAAGCAATGAGTTACGATACTGTAACTCCTCCGGACTGTTGGGGAAAATATATCAAATTAAATCATAATAAATTAGTATTATTATTATTACATATTCTATTAAATATAAATGCTAACCAAAGGAAAGTGTATAAGACAATCAATCATCAGGCTTAAGTCTTAATTCCTTTGACCCTTTATATATAATTTCTTTGATCTTCAAAATAGGTTTGAAATTCCAATTTAACTTGTTTTAATTTAAAATTTCATTTTAAAGAAATCTTAAAGTAAGTATTTACAAGTAATCAAGAATCATATAAATTGCATTGAAGCATTAAATAACACAATCTTTATTTTATGCGCATATAATCTTTCATATAATTATCAACTTTCAAATTAAATTTATTTTATTAAAAACAAACGCGCCAAATATTAATAGCATTCAACAACAACTCACCAAACATCTCTGTTCATAAAATCTGCCATGCGCCCAGTTTTCAAATCCGTTAAATAAGTATTATTAAACACTTCACCCTCTTCATCTTCCATCGCTAAATTAGAGCCCGTATTTGTAGATGATGATGTAGCAGCGGTTGGGGCGGAAATTAGTGAAGAGGATGTTGCAACATGTACTGAACTTGGTCTCTTAAATTCACGTTCTTCCTGCATATGTTTCAATTTTGAATTGAGAATTGCATTTTGTTTTTGATATTCTAAGATGTTATCATTGAGACGGACTATTTGACTGGCAAGTTTACGTATATGTTCCTCATAGTTTTTATTCTTTTATGAGAGAATGCCAAAAAATTGATGAGAAGAATACCATAAAATTGATGAGAGAAATGCCAAAAAAATAAAGAACAGAAAAGTTACAATATATCATTGAATGTAAATCATGTACTATTAATCAAGATATGTAAATAAAAAACGATGCAAGTATTAACATTTCAATTTAATTTAAGTTTACATCATTTAATTACCTGAGCTTTTAATATTTCGAATTCTGATTTTATTCCAGCGTTTTCTCGTTCTTGTTTCGCTTTCATTTTGGCAATTTCTTCTGTATACAGAGATTTCTATAAACGTTGGATTGATTGATGAATAAATCACATTCATTGATAGATTAGGTTTTGTTTTTTTAAAATTTTATTTAATTTGGTTGATAATGTTGTCGTTGTTGTTGATGATAATGATGTTGATTGTGAGGAATGTTGATGCGTTAGATTGATATATGGAAAAAATCGATGAATAGAAGAAAAGTTTGAAATGACATTAAATGAAAAGAGAAGTTATATTAAATTCTTATTTTTCTTTTTTTGTTCTGAAACAAGTAGTGAATGATACTTTTGGGATCAATTAAAATAACCAAATATATAGTAAATATATTTCTTATTCCTCAATAGAAAGAAATGCAAGTTTATGTTGTTAAGTACATATATGTATGTATGTATGTAGAAAAAAGATTACAGTTTATATTTACATTATATATTATGTAAATAAACAAATACTTATATAATTATGTATAATGAAAGTACAGTACAAACAATATACAAAAGTTTATAAAAAGTATGATAGTAAATCAAGAACATAGGACATCACAGCTACACACGTGAAATTTAGATTTATATTCGACATTTAGTTCCGTTAGGTAAGGATATAGTACATATGTATTTAAAATTTAATCTGTCTAAACATAGCATTAATAATTTAAAGGTTTAGCAAAGCATTCATTCCAATTATTATTATAAAAGTATGTATGTAAGAAAAAGCCGTACATGCATATATATCTCTTTATATAATGGTAATATCAATTATCAATTTTGGTTTCTTTTGACCAAAGTGTAACGAGGTTTGATAGTTGATTGTTTTGATAGTTTGAGAATGAAGACAAGAATGGATGATGAATATTTGCTTGTTTGTTTGATTGATTTTTGTTCTGAGGTATTTCATTTTAATATATAGCGGGATTATTACTCTTGAATATCAATTCCAAATTATGATTGCTCATAAAGCAATTAAGTAATATTACAAAAAAAACTTGTGACACAACTATTATAAAGAAATATTTAAAACAGGAACTAAGACGACCTTTCCACTTGTTTCCGGTTCCATAGTTTTCAAAGATTCGACACTGCGTCTTTATTGTGGAAGAGAAGAGAAAATAAAACGTTGGTCAGACAAAAGTCAAAACTAACTTTAAAGAGAGGAAACAAAAAAGAGTAGCTATGAAGTAAGTAGCAAAAATGTCCGTGTCTGTTCGACCGATCGAAATGTGGATTAAAATTATCAAATCGAAATGTGGATCAGATGATGAATTTGATGGTGAAGGAATGTATAATGTAATGTTGTTGGTGTAACGGAGAACACGACATACATACATACGAGATTCTATTGGTGTTGGTGTTGTTTTTGTTGTAGTAATTAACAATGTTGTGGTATCAATAATGTTGTAGAAGCAGGTGATTGATTAAGTTCAATGGATTATTTCCTTTTAATAACAAACTAAAATTACTGCCAAGGTATACCCTTTCTTTTTCTTTCTCTCTCTCCTCTCTCCTTCTTCCATTCCCTACCCGCCACCCACCCTCCCCAAACACTTTCTCTATAAATCAATAAATACTATAATCAATAGTAATCCAAGAAAGGATTTCCCCGAATCCGATTTGGTGAGAATCAGATTTTCTAACCGAAAACTCTGGGGAGTCTAACTTTTTTTATATTCGTATATAAGTAAATTTACAGTCTACCGCCTACGAGTACTATCAGCCATTTATACGGATGGTTATATTCTAAAGATCATAAGGATATTATAACCTAACTATTTATTAATGGAAGGTACTATTTATGAAAGAGTACACCTCGGCAGTTACAGTTATATAAAAATGCAATTATGTTTAAAATACAAAAACCATTATTAAAAAATGTACACAACAAAAGCACCAAAAGCATTACTTTACTTGAATAACGTACAGACACAAACACAAAAATATACTCGTACATAATAAACTACTACTAATACAACGTTTGACTAATTATTTGAAATTAATTGTTAGTGTGATGCCCTACTTCTTAAAGAGTAACATTTAAAATTTAACCAAACCAAATTCGATAAATGCTTGAATGCTGTGACAAGACTCACCATTTTATTCTTCATTTTCTCCAGTTTTCCTTCCAACTCCAAACGATTCTCCTTGATACGATCTTCACCCGCTTTATTCTCATCGATAAGCCGTTGCTTGGCTTCTTTGTACTTGGCCTGCAATATTTGATTATCTGTACGCAACTGCGCCGTCGTGTTTAACTCCTTCTCCAGCAGCGCTTCAGCGACAGAAAGTCGCGTTCGAAGGCTCTCCACTTCTTCATTCATCTGCTGCATCTCTGATTGAGATTCACGTAGATGCGACACTTCTGCTTCGATTTCAACAAAGTTAGCACACTTTTCATCCAATTCCGTTTGCATTTCTGCCACTTTCGCTTTCAGCTCAACGACAAGAGCTTGCTGCTCAGCTAACTGATTTTTTTGGCATGCTTCCTGCTGCTTTAGAGCAGCGCTGTGTTTCAAATTCAAACGCTCTTTTGCTGCACGCAACTCTTCTAGATCCTCACGTAGCTGATGCATTTCTTTGGAAAGCGAGTCACACTTCTCTTTGGTTATTTGCAGCGACAACGATACTTTCGAAAGCTGATCTGAAACATTTGAGTTTTCAGCACGCAGCTCTTCTGCTTGATCCTCCAACTGCAGACAGCGCTTCTCGTATTCACGCGCCTGCTCTTCAGCTTGAAGGAGTTTTTTTTTTACTTCTTCCGTTTTTGCCAGCCGCTCCTCACTGGCCATACGTCGTACTTCGCTGAGCTCTGAGTTGAGTCCGCCAATTTCTAAATTTAGACGTACGTTAGATTGTTCGCAGCTGTTGAGAGCGTAATTTAGTTTACGTATCTTCTCCTCGTTTGTATCACGCATTTTTTCAAGTTTCGACAATTTCGTTTTGACTTCTAACTCAGCGGCTTCTAGTTTAATTTTCTTCGCTTCTAGATCAACATTTGTTTTCTCTAGTATTTGAAGCCTGATTGTCAACTGTTCATGAGAGCTGTCGGAGCGCGAGAGACGCTCTATGAGTGATTTATTTTCGCTTTGCAGAACCTCCTTTTCGCGCTGTAAAGCTTCCAACGAAGTATTGTTAGCTTCATTAATTTTCGTGAGTTTATCAAAGTCGCGTTCCAATTTGGAGCTGCGAGCTTGAGCATCTCCTAATTTCACAGCTAGCTTCTCGATACGTTTTGTAGCGGCTTCATGTGCCTCACGCAATTTGTTGTTATTCTGCATAAGTTTCTCTGACTCCTGCTCACATTTCTCCAAATTCGCTTTGGTTGATTTGAGATCATTTTCTGCGGTCAACAAGGCGAGCTCAAGCGACTGCGAACGTTCGAGGATGGACTTATGTTTATATTCCGAATTGCTTTGGCATTTGCCGTTTTCATCGAGCTGCTTGCGCAGGAGCTGGTTCTCTTCGATGAGGACTTCCTTTTCTAAGCGTATGGAAGCTATTTGTTGTATCAGCTCGGTAACGTTATCCAAGACGCGCTGCACTTCACGCTTAGCTTCTTTGATCTCGTCATTAAAAACTTCTTTTTCGCAACGCAACGTTTCAACTTCATAGGCGAGCTTCTCCTGCTCATCCAACGTTGCTTGCAGTTGTTGTTCCTTGAGATAGTAGTCCCTCTGTAGCTGTTGCATTTTTGAGTTCAATTCATCGTACTTGCTATCGCTGGCGAGACGGTTTTCAATGGCTTCATCTAAGCGTTCGCCTTCTGCGCGACACTGATCTTCAAGCCGAGAGCATTCAATAGACGCTTCTTGCATTTTTGTTTGCATTGAAGCGAATTCAAGCTTGTTTAGGTTACACTCAACTTCCATAGCATCAGTTTTTTCCTGTAAAGAGTGCAATTTCTCCCTCAACTCTTGACTTTCATTGATAGCGATCGATGATTGCTGTTGGAATTTGTTGGCTTCCTCCTTCATGTTGTTTATGGAATCATTGGCAACTTGCAGCTCTTCTTTCAGACTGCAGATCATTTTTGTCTTCTCTTCAATTTCATTTTTGTACAAGGATTGAGAGTGCTGTGTGTTAGTTTTTCTCCGCAACTTCTTCTGTTCTTCTGTTAGAATATCAATGGTCAGTTTGGCGTTGCACAACTCTTCGTCCATACTGGTTAGGTTGTACTGCAATTCAGCATTATCGTTCGCCAGTTTCCCGTTAATACAACCAATACTTTTAATATCTTCTTTGAGACGCTTTACTTCCGTACTTAGCTTAGATTCTTCAGACTTGGTTTCGCCCGTCAAGAGACCGTGTAAATTGTCAATCTCAGACTTGTTGCGTTTTAGCTGAGCGTTTTGCTTTCCATTGGCTTTTGTTAGCTCCTCAACATAGTCGACAGCTTCTTTGCGCTTACGCTCTGCTTCGTCCGCTTGTCGTTGTAGCTGTCCTAACTGACGCATGAACTTATTAAGCAACAGCTTGAGCTGATTGAAATGCGGTGTGTCATCGCCCCCATCGGAAGCAGGGAAAATATTTGGCTCAGTTACAAGTCTTTCCAGATTTTTGTTGCCAATATTTTCGAGCACCGTAATAGTTTCGATCAGAGTCAAGTTACTGGCTTCTTGTTGTTCTGCTTGTTCAGCAATCTTGCGCATCAATTTGCTTTGCATATCTGCGCGTTCGACTTCGATTTCATCTAGCTGCAGAGTCCACTCCGTTTCTTTGGATGCCATTTCACTTTGCAGGCGTTCATTTAGTTTGGATGCTTTGTTATATTGAGATTCAAGTTCAGTACAGCGCTGTTCGAGAAGCTTCGTTTGTTTGGCCTTCTCATCTGTTATTTTCAGCTGATCGGCAGTTTTTTCAAACGATCGGAGAAGCGCGGCCTTGTCTGCTTGTTCTTTTTCGACTTCCTGGCAAATCCTTGCGTATGTTTCTTGGTGATATTCGTTTTCTTCCGTGAGTTTCTTCACCTGTAGCTTGAGATCTTTGACTTGCTCTGCTTGAGCATTCTTAAGTTGCCTAAGTTGTTCGATTTTCTTAGTGGCATTCTTAAAAGATTCCATCTGTTCTTCATAAGTAGACTGTAGCTTATCCAAAGATGACGATTTCTCTTCCAAGACGCTCTGTAGTTTCTTTTCAGTTTCATGCATGTGCTCCTCATTTCGCTGCAGTTTCAAACTGAGCTCGCTCTTGCTGCTTGATTCCATTGTTAATTGGCTAGACATTTCCTCCAGTGCTGCGTTGGCTTTCTCTAGAAGACTTTCAACGCGGCCGTGCTCTTTCTTGAAATTGTTTATATCCGCCAGCAGCTCTAAATTCTCTTTTTCCAGCACCTGCATCTTTTCGGAGAGCTCATTTATTTTTTCAGCATGTTCAATCTTAATTACGTATCTATCTTCTTGCAACTGGGTTATTTCCTTTTCAGCTTCCAGCAATTGCATCTTGATGCTATTGTGTTCGCCTATAACTAAAATGAGCTGCTTTTCCAGGCGCACATAATCTGCAGTTTCAGCCTTGCGTTCTTCTTCCAGCTGAAGTAACTGCTCCTGCTTCTGCAATTCTTCTTCCTCCTTTTGCGTGTTATATACCTGTAGCTGTTTATCCATATTTTGAATGAATGTCTTTTGCTGTTGCTTCAGTTCTTCCATCGTAGTTTCGTAACTTAGAATCCGTTGTTCTGCCAGTTGTAATTCGGTCTTACATTCCATAATAGTATTGTCGTGTTTCTCCATAATCTCTTCCTTCTCACACGTAGCCTTCCGTAGGGTCTCCTCGGAGTCGCGGAGTTGAGTTTTAAGCTGCACGATTTCAGCTTCCAAAAACTCAATCCTAGTAGCATAATTAGTTTTCACTTGCAACACTTGCTTTACTCGCTCGATAGCTTCATCCAAGCCACTCATGTTCTCAGTTTGTTGACTTTCCTCTTCGCTGGTTTCTCCTTCGACTTCTGACTTAAGCAACATTTGAAGTGAAGCCACCTTGTATATCGCCTCTTGCAATTCCTTCTCAATTTGTTCAGTTTCCATCCGATTCAGCGAATGCAATTTTTTCACATCTTCTAGTTGTTGCTTCAGTGTACTATTTTCTCGATTCATACGTTGAAGCATCTCTTCCTTCTTATTAATCGCGTCATCAGAGGTCTGCAACTCATGCTTATGACTCTGCAGGAGAGTATCGAGGCGTTCCTCAAGTTCGGCGTTCATTTTATGCAGATCAGTTATTTCTACACCCAACTTTTTCATTTCCATTTCCTTGGCATCGAATTCGTTTCGCATGGTTTTCAGATGTTCATCTGCCTCGCGTGAACTGCGTTTCATTTCTTCATACGAGATAAGAAGCTTTTCATATTTATCCTTAACCAACACTTCTGTAGAGACGTGAGTTTTTAACTTTTCTTCTTTACTATCGAGTCTTTCTTTCAATGATTCCACTTCCAATTCATAATCTCTGGTTATGGACTTTAGGTTCTCGTACATAGCATCAAGTTTTGATTGGAAGTCAGAATTCATTTGCTCCAACTTTTGGTTACGCCCTTCCAAAGTTTCCCTATGTTGCGTTTGCGACAAGAGCTCGCTTCTCATCGTGCTCAAGTGATTGTTGAACTCGTTTTCAGTGAGTTGACAGGTAATTCTGTGAGCTTCATATTCCTTGCATATGCTATTCAATTTATCTATTGTTTCTAATCTTTGTTGATTTACCATTTTGAGTTCTTCTTCGCAAGCAACAAGATTCTCCTTTAGTTCTTTCTTAGCCTTATCCAACTCTTTATTAAGTTTGTCGGCACTCTGAATGCACGCTTTCATTTCGCCGACATCCTTTTCAAACTGTTGCACACGCTGATACGTCGTTGCATTTTGTTTTTGCATAATTAATGCATCGTGTTGCATTTTCTGTACTGTATTCTGTTCGTTTTTGTAGCGTTTGGTCATTTTGTCTACACAATCGGAAAATAGAACAAAGTGTTCCGCAGGATCGACACAGTCATCATCGTTCACTGGGATATTTTCAACATTCAGCTGCCACTCCTCCGCATGTCGTTGAACCGTTTGTTGTATATGTTTAGCAAGCCGATTGTTACCCACGCGGAGGTTCGCAAGTGTTTCTCTTAATTGCAGATTTTCACATTCTTTTTCTCGTAGCTGCACATCAATGACAGAGCGAGCTAAATTCTCTGGACTACTTTGACTGCCGGAGCTATTTGACGCACGCGAAAAGGACGAATCAAGACCATCAAAAGAAGCACTCATATTAGCACGTGCACTATTTCCAGCTGCTCTTGTTTCTGCTATAAACTGTTCCAGTTCAAGTTTATTGTTAGTGAGATATTCGATGGTGCCATTCTTTTGCTAAAATGTGTAACAAAACAAAAATAAAACATAAGATCAAGATTATGGATATACCACATAATTTCACATACTTCTAACTCTGCATTCAGTTCATCCAATTTATAATCGAGTTCCTTAATGCGATTCATGCAAATAACAATTTGTTTCTCTGCATAGGTTAGCTTTAATTTAAAATAATAAATGCAATATTTAAATTATTTAATATATCAATACACAATTATAAATTTAATATAATTGTTACCTTGTCTTGCAACAAACTCTTCTCTTCCCGAAGGCTGTTCACAACGTCCGTCAGTTTAGAGATCTCCTGTTCCTTTTGTGAAATTTCTTTACACAGACGTCTCTTAATCTAAAAATATATAATAAATTACTTAAAACGTGAATAACTTAAACGTAATCACGGATAGACGGACAGATCTAAATCGACTCAGGATATGAAACTGATCAAGAATACATATATACTTTTATATATCTGCCACGGCTCCATTAATGATTTACACAAAGTGAATATACCCTCATCACTTCGTGTGTAGAGTATAGTAATGCGTCGAATATTTAAATGCTAAACAATATATTATTTATAATATTTATACATAAATATTCAGCTCCACTTTTTTCAAAATTCTTTTTTTCTCTTTTAAGCTATCCTTTGTAATAAAATTAATATTTTAAGACTGAAAAACTTACCTGCTCATCACCATCTTTCTTTGGAGTATCATTATTTTCCGTATTCTTTGTTAGAATATCGTTTTTCAGTTCTTGAATTTGTAGTTGCAATTTCCTATGATCATGATCTGTAAAATTGGAACTTTTATAGTTGTTTTCTTTTACAGACATCACTTGCTCAACACTTACTTAATTTCAGGATCTTTTCTTCATTTTGTTTGATTTGTACTTCAAGGAGACCCTTTTCGTAACGTTCCGTTTCAAGTAGAGCCTGTTGAAAATATCATACACATCATTTTCAGCTACCTGCATACACATTCGGAATTAAAGTTAAAACCACTCACTCTCAAGTTGTACAATTCACGGGTGCGTTCCTGCAGTAGAAAGGATTTTGGTGTCGATGGCGAGGTACGTCGCGCAGAAGGTGGACGTTTTGGTGTCTTCATAACAGCCTCCGCACCAAAACTTGGCGATTGCAAACTGGTACATCCACTGCTAAAACTCTCATTTCCACTGTTTGGACTGCCCTGTGTAATCTCAGCGATAGCATGACGGATAGTTTCCTTTGAAATTTTATTACAATCAATCAGCAATTTAAAAAAGCCCGCTATACTGCGTTGAGATTGTTCTGACAGTTTCTGGCAAATGTCATGAAAATATTCTTCAGGATATTTTACGCAGGAAAAATGCAAAAGCAATGAATAAACGTAAACATAATCAGCAGAACTTAGCGCATAATTATCATCGAAATGTGGCGTGAATTCGGGATAATGTTCTGGACAGCAATAAAGAATGAAGGAATACAATTAAGAAAGTTGGAGTTATTAATACTGAAATGGCTCACCCTGTAAAAATGTCGCCAAATCAACGCATCCATGCGCCAAATCAGTAGCAACACCTTTATAGTGAAGATGTTGGCAGTAGTTCTGGAAGAATGTCTCAATGTCCGTCTGCTCGACATTGAAGTAGTTGTGTTCCATGAAGCCGCACTCTGTGACCCATTGCAACAACACCTTTTTCCATTTTCGTGTGTCCATTTTACTTTTTTCTATCTTGCGTTTGCTCCTTTACGAATTTATGTGCGTTTTATTTTTGCACTGGTTTGTTTTTATTTACATGAACACAACGCTTTAAACGCGTATAATTTTTAGTTTTCTTTTTATTTCCAACTCTTATATTTTAATATTTACATTTATTTCGTCTTTTAAATTATCAACAGTTATTTAATTGCGTTTTTTTATTTATTCTAAATCCTAAATTCGAACCGTATTATTCGAAGCTTAATTCTATTTCCCCATAAATTTATTAACAATTTTAATAGAAGCTCTGCAGTTCAAGAAAAAAACGCAACTGCCGTTAATATTTTTTCGAATTTATTTTGACAGTTGGCAGTAGACGCTCGGCTTCTTCGTTCTTTGCACCAAGTACTTAACGAAAAATTTTAAACTATGTTCAGTGAAAAGAATCTTAGACACGTTCGCATGTTTTACTTTTTAGTATAAAAATAATTTAAATATTATCTTTAGGATTATTGCTTTATATGAAGTTTAGAAGCCTTTTAATGGATCAACATAATTTTCGTTTTTCACTGGCTTTGTTTTGTCCTTTTCATAGTTGTTTATATATTTGACAATACAAATAAACAAAATATCAACAAAATACGATACAAAAAAAACGTTTGAAAAAAGAAAATGCCTTTATTAATTATATGGCTGTAAATACAAGTTTGGCATGTGTCAGGGACGCAGGCTGACCTCCGATATTGTTGTTGCTTCTGTCGTTGCTTCTGACGGAGACTCCAACAACAACATCAGTTTTAGTTGCTCTCGTCTGGTTTCGGAGTTATAACCCTTCTGAATCTCAATTAATTTTTTTAAAATGTACCTACATGTTATCGCAAACGCATTCTCTCCTAAAATCCTGCACTGATACAGATGATATGTATGTATATGCATAGAAAGGTAAGAAACTCTACTCCTTTAGTATCGAGATAACTATATATAGTTAATTAAACCTCTTAATTAAAGCCCCTTTACACTATCCGATATATCATATGACTTTCCTATCTCTCAAACGAGTTCGTATGAAAAATCATAGCACTCTTTTGGCATTTGATCTCATCTTATTTTCGTAAAACAAGCAATAGAGTTTTATTGAATTACAATTTTTCTTAAAGTTTAAATAATAATTTTTTAACAAAATGACAGATAATATGTACACCATTCCAACGATACCCATAACATTTGGTCCCACGTATAGTTTCGGAGATATAGGTCTGCAATTTTTCAAATTCAAAGGACTATAACTCGGGCACCAGGCGAGAACGATTAAATCAGATGATTTTGGAGTCTCCGTAAAAAACCAAATTCGGAAGTCAGCCTGCACTCCCGACATGTTCCAAAAATATGAGACAGGGTTGGTGCTTTCGAGCATCCAAAGTATACATTTAAAAACCCGGAATTATTTTTCAGCTTTATACAACTATGTAGAGAAGTGTGCTGTTTTAAACAGTTTTGTGTTTCCATGCAGAGTTTTGTGCATGTTTTGTTGCAATAATAGTCTATTATTTTTGGGGTAGACTATTATTATGTACCATTTTTAACTCTTTCTACCACATTAGCTGAAGAAAGAGATAAAGCTAGGTAACGCGGAATTCGAACTTCGAAACAGGGTTGTGAACTGGTAAAACCAGAAGCATTCACGTTTTCCGACTCTCACATTTTCAATACAGTTCCAGGTTTTCAGAGCAAAAACCAGTTCAGCGATAAAACAAAGCAAAACTGTTTTATAGAAACACCACATTTAACTGGAATTATACTTTTGTGGAAATACCATAAAAAATTATATGGAGTATTAGATTTCAACTTAATCATCTAGCATAATAGATAATATAAGCTATTATTTTCATGTATTTATTTAATTTTAGTCTATTTCTACTATCATTACCACAAATAATTGAAGTCTAAATAATAATTAATTTTATTAAACTTAGTTGTTTTTGATTTTTAAATTCTTTTATTTTCTTCATTTTACGAGTATATTGTAGATGATTTGTTTTTAATTTCAGTTTCATAACTTAAATCATTCCTTCAAAACTTTTCAATTCCTCAATGATGACCTTTCCAAAATCGTGAAAGCAAACCATCATCTTGTCGGATTCAAAGTTTATACAACCCTTGGAATGCGGCATCTTTTTGAAGAACTCTAGCATGTTAAACAGCATCTGAACCGCCTGGTTTAGTTGTATCATTCTTTTCTCCTCGTTTTCGCGCATTATCAAAGCTATATCTTGAAGTTTCCGCACTTTTTCCTGCTCAATCCAGATCTTTTTGGCATGCTGTACGGCAATTTTATTCATATGTCTGGCAAGTCTATAGTTGTCAAGGCGCATATCATCGAGTGATTTGCGTAGCTGCTTGGTTTCGATTTCTTTTTCACGCAACTGAACATCAATGACGGAACAAGCTAGATTATTGTCAATACGTTCAGACTGGAAGGAAAGATTTTCAAAGGACGAAGATATCTCCAAAAAATCACCAAGAGATACATTCAGATTAGACTGTGATTCTGCTGCATTGGCTCGCAGCTCGGCAATAAACTGTTCGAGTTCTGACCTGTTTTCGGTTAGTAATTCGATTGTTCCATTTTTGTTCTACAATGTATTATATTTAGTTGTCATTTATTTATTTTCAATACTTCGTCAATAAGGTCGATATTCAGATTACCTTTAATTCTTCACTCAGCTCATCCACCTTGTGTTCAAGTTCATTAATGTGATCCAAGCAAACAAAAATTTTTTTCTCTGCAGAATTCAACTAAATAAATATATTTAAAATATATGTAGAAGGAATATAATGATGAAAAGGTACCTGTTCTTGTAGCAAGTCTTTTTCGTCCTTGGACGTATTTATACTGCCTCTGAGGTTGGAAATTTCTTCCTCTTTTTGTGAAATTATTTTGTAATATTTTTTTTTATTCTGAAATATGTATTTAAATTACGAGATTAAATAATATTATTTAATAAGAGATTAATGAAAACATCTTTAAATGTTATATTTTCAAAAAAGGTTAACATGTGTCTAATAAAATAAAAATGTATTTCGAAGTTATTGGTAATGAAACATTATAGAAGTATACAAAAAATAATCATAATCGCAGAAAAAATTAAGGAATAAATTATATAAATAACATTAATAAACAGTATTATTACTATAATAAACGTAACTTAAACAAAAATTAAATAATGTCGAAAAGATAAAAAAAGCCTTACCTGCTCATCATGAACCTGCTTATCGTCATTATATTTTTTCATAGAAATAATATCATTCTTCAAATCTTGCATTTGTTGTTGTAAATTTTCATAATCTTTATCTATGTAAATGAAATGCAAAATATTCATATTTGTATACATATTTCTAATAAAATAATTACGTACGTAACTGCAGAGTTTTTTCTTCACTCTGATTGATTTGTTTCTCAAGGATTTCATTTTGGTAGCGCTCTGTTTCAAGTAGAGCCTGTTGCAAGGAAACAAACAATTCAATTTATGTTTATTTTAAAAGTTAATCAGTGAGTTTGTCAAAAATAAACTCACTTTAAAACTGTACAATTCACGTGTGCGATCCTCGAGCAATGAATGTTCTAGAGATGATACAGATGGATTCAGTGCCAATGCTCGGGACTGAATCTGCTTAGAAGCTGGAGACCAATATTCCAAACTTGGCGAAGACAAAATGCAGGAGCTATTGACTTCAATGATGATGTGATGGATAGTTTCTTTTGTGATGTCGATGCAATCGAGCAGAAGTTTAAAGAATGCAACTATGCATTGTTGTGATTGAACCGGTAGTTTTTGACAGATATCATGGAAATATTTGTCCGGATATTTTACGCATGAAAAATGCAACAAGAGTGAGTAAACATAAACGTAATCTGTAGAACACAAAACACGTTCAACACTAAAGTGTGGTTGGAATCTCGGATATTGTTCTGTAGAAAAAAGTAATTTATTTCATACTACTCTTTATATACGTATCTACATGTATATACATTTGTAGATGTTATATATATTATAGAATACATTATCTATTACATATATCTATTATATATAACTACTATTATATATATCTATAATATATTAACTACCTTTTAAGAAGGTCATCAAGTCGATGCTTTTGTTTTTAAGGTGCCCAAATCCGGAGAATTTCTGGAAAAATGTCTCAACGTTACACTGAGCAATATTTAGGTGGCTTCCGCATTCCACGAAGCCACACTCCGCAATCCAACGAAGTAAAATCGTTTCCCATTTTTTTGTATCCATGTTTTTGTTTATTTAAAAACAAAATATATGTAGTTAATTAAACAATGATTAAGTACGTAATACGTTTTCCGTTTCACTTTTTAATATTCAATTAAAAATCTCAGGACCACACATCAAAGTTAAATTAATAATCTGAAGAAATTCGTTCTTATGAATTTGGCGCTTCTGGGAAAATACATATCAACCAATTGTATTATCAGTTCAAATTAAAATCTCAACAGTTTCAGAGTTGTGTTTAATTAGTGATTAAAAAACTAGGTCATACTATTAATTCCAATTCCCAATAGTAATTGAAATACTAACTAATCCGACACACAATATTTATAGATACCACATAAAATGTCTTGTCTTATTGGAAAGCTGATCATATTTATTCATCCTCTATATTTATATAACAAAGTAATAAAAAATATGTATTGAAATCATTGCAAAAGTATTTTGGAATTCCAACAACAACTTCAGTTGCGTGGGGTCTCGTCTGATGTCCTAGTTATGGTCCTTCGAAGTTTGAAAATTTCAGAACTGTATCTGCTGAACTGTATAAGATAGCTACATGTTATTGTTGTCCTTGGAAAGGCATTCAAATTGTTTTTCATTCAAGTGACAACAACATTATTAAACCCTTTTACTTTTTGAGAAAAATGAAATTTTAGATTTTTAGTAACCATTTTTTTTCATTCATTAATTTTTGTAAGTAAAATATATACTTCACCAATATATTTATCACAATATTAGGAAAGTAGAGTCCCTTACCTTTTTATAGAGATAAATATAAGCTGAATCGGTTCAGGAATTTAGGAAAAAATGCATTTTCAAACTATTCACTAACTATTCACGTAAGTATAACAACGGTTTCTTGAATATTCCATCCACGCTTTTCTGGTGAGGAAATTTTTTTATTGCGGCGAAAACTTGTTTCCAATAATCTCTAAATTGTTTTCTATAGTTGTTTACGAGATATAGTTCTAAACTTTTGAAACTTTAAAGGGCCATAACTGGTAAACCATACACCGCACGCAAATGATGTTGTTGTTGGAGTTCAAACGACAAACAACAAAAACAAAAAAGGCAACAAAGTCGGAGTTATGCCACTGTGGTATATATATGCCATTTTTAGTATTTTATACACTCTTCTTTCTCTTAAACCACTTTAAACATTTCATTGTTAGAATAAGTGTTTAAATTGGCAACGCCAGGTGGTTTGATCGCTCATACTTTAAGGTACGGTCAAACAGAACGCGTAAATAATCGCCGCCACGCGTAGATTATACGCGGAGGCAGTCAAACATAACGCGGCACTACTTTCATTTACACAAATCAGCTGTTCGTGTCTGTGAATAGTAGAATGCCATATTGATAGTAATTGAATTTATTGCATGGGATTTGTCACTTTCTCTGGGGAATTTGGTTGTGTGATATGAAAAATTTCTCAGGGAAACAGTATTTCATATTTGCACGGCCATATGTTGTGAGACACAAATATTTCATCGAAACATTAGTGTGTTGCAAAAATTTTCGTCTTTATATTAAAAATAAATTGAAGTGTACCTTCAAAGAAGTGTGTCAAATATGTCTTCCGATGAAGAACTACTGTTGCTGCTAATTGCGAAGAGAAGAGTTAAGCGAAGGCGTCCCTGGGTAAGCCAAATAAATGAAGCGCGGGAGCAGTTCGGCGAGTTCCACCATCTATACAGAGATTTAGAAAATAATGATGAAAAATTTTGGACATATTTCCGAATGACGCGATGCAAGTTTGAAGAGCTTCATGAGCTGGTGAAGCCACAAATTGAGAGTCCGGATCTATTGTATTATATATGCATGGATTTTTTCTAACCAATTCAATTAGCATGTCTAGCATTTTTAAAGAAATGAAGAAATAACAAAACCACGAAAAACAGAAAATTTAACAGCACCACGAAAAAAATAGATCTGAATAACACAGCAGATGGCAACGCAGTGAATTGCAGTTCTAACCATTTTTCTACTCACACTCCTAAAATACACACATACTTATACAAGATTTTGCAAAATTTTCTAACGCGCTACTCCGATCTTTTTTGCCGCTCTACTACGCGTCAGTTTTTACGCCGAGTAGCGCGTTTCTGTTTGACTACCTCCATAAGAACCTGTGTAATGCAACTGCCTTCGCGGCAATCGCCGCGGGGCGGCGATTATTTACGCGTTCTGTTTGACCGTACCTTTAGTGTCAAATAAATCAGCTGTTCTTCGTTTACGTTTTGCCAACATCGTGTATGTAGATTACTACATGGAGTTTTTCAATGATTTATTAATTAAAATAAAATGGCAAATGAAACCACGGAAAAATTTGTTGAACCCGAAACTAAAAAACCTAAATGTGACTCAAACAATGGTATAAAAGATGACGGCGTAATAACGACCGAAACAATAACCAAAAATCCCGGCGAAACTCCACCAAATCCGCTGTCCAAAAATCAAACGAAAAAGCTAAAGAAATTGCAAAATTTTGATCGAATCAAGAAGGAAAGGCGATTGCGAGAACGTGAAAAAATGAAACAAAAGCGTCTAGAAGCTGCTGAAAAAGGGCTGCCCATACACACAGGACCAAGTCGCAAAGAGCTGAAAAGGAAACAGCAGTCGATTTCAGAGAATGCGCTGAGAGTTGTCATCGACTTGGATTTCGACGATCTAATGCATGATCGAGATGTGGCGAAGTGTGTTAAACAATGTTTGCGCATTTATACTGTCAATAGAAGGGCAGAACGGTCAAGTCGTTTATACTTCACGGGCATCAAGACAGATGGACGCATACATTCGGCATTCAAGAAAAACGATGGCTACAAGAACTGGAAAGTGGAGTACCACTTCGGTACATCATACATTAATCTCTTTAATAAGAATGAGGTGATCTACTTGACTAGTGATTCGGATGTAGTCCTTGGAAGTCTGCAGCCTGATAACGTATACATTATTGGTGGTTTGGTGGATCACAATCATCAGAAAGGTTTGTGTCATGAACGGGCGGTGAAACTGGGCGTTCGAACAGCACGATTGCCGCTTAACGAAAATGTAGATATGAAGACCCGCACCGTGCTGACCACTTTTCACGGTAAAGTATCATAAGTTTTCATATTTCATGAAATTTAATAAATTGTTACAAATATTTCGACAGTTTTTGAATTGCTTATGCGAGTTAGTGAAGGCAAAAACTGGACGGACGCTATACTAGAAACAATTCCATTGCGTAAAGGTGCAAAACACAAGAAAACAGAAACTGAAGATAAAAGAGCAGAAGCAGCCGTTAATTCTCATTACACAGAGACAAGTTATTTGAAACCAGTTGAACACATTATTTTAAAAACCGAGGAATCCAAGCATAGTTAACATCAATCTAGAAAATATTTAGCAAATAAACATTTAAAAGAAATGCTCAATATTTTTGGTTTTATTATATATCATTAAATTTATACTGCAGTTTATAACTTTCGGTTTTTAATTCATTATAATATTTCGTAGTTTTGTAAACTCACGTTTATTAATAGTTTTTGTTTTCCTTTAGTTTATACAATTAGTTGAGATTAGTAAATTTTTTATTATTATACAAAACTATAAGTTTTATAAAAAAAGGAAAACAGTCGGACTTAAAAGATACTAAACATTTTACAATAAATACTCTAAATGTATAGAAATCATATATAAAACGATACAAAATGAAAATGAATTATTGCAATATTTTAAAAATTGAGCTCATAGCGTCAAGCTATACATCTTAGATATTACTGATAGTATATATTTATATTTTGTTTACATTTTAAATTGAAATTATTTAAAATAAGTAAAATTAAAGTTTTTACCGATTTCAGTAAAGATAATATTTTTATATTATAAATTAGCAACATTTAGCAATTCAAGTGAACCAATGTATAAAAACGAAGTTCGCGAGTTGATTAAATGATTCGAAGAGCTGCTTAGATTTGTGAATAAAAAGAATATGAAATATTTTTTGAAAAATTACATTTTTGTAAAAAGATTTTATTCTTTAAATTGCTGTTTTTTATAAAATATATAAACTGGTCATTTTTTTAATGAATAAATTGAATTTCAACCAATTTTTCAGAATGATAGAATTTAATTGCTTAACCTTAAATTCAATTCAGAATTTAATAAAATAAAACTTTAATAAATGGAAACTTTAATTAAATAAAAAACATGTCAACTCAATTTAATAATAAGCATTCGTTGAGATCGTTCTTTGATTTCAAAAAGAAGATAAAAAATTTTTAAATGCATTTCAATGTCGGAATTTTCATGCACAAAAGGAAATAAATAAACACGTAAGAATACATATATTTACAAATTAAACATTTAAGCAGCTCTCACGAAGCGTTGGGACATACCATGTACAACCATGTCGCTTCTACTCTCCCCCTCCCCCCGGCACTTTTGAGTTTCTAACCAACCTTTTCTTTGTTTCAACTTTTATTGGAAATCATCACTTTCCAATATTTCAAAATCACTCTCATCCGAAGAGTCCAAAGCAGTCACCACGCGCTTATCCCCAAGCAGAGAACTTATAATCCCGCTACCACTACTTCCTTCCACACCTCCTCCACCGACAGCACCACCACCCATAACTAGCCCCAGGCCCGACAATAGACTAGGTATCAATTTATTGTTGCTGCCCAGCAGAGCTTGTGACTGAGATTTCATTGCTAAAGCAACCAGATCGGTAGCATTGGCATTTGACGGCGCTGGTGGCATCAACTGGCGATGGAGGCCACCACCATCGACCGCTGTGTGATCAGGAAATTGGAGTCCTTTAGAGAGGCTCTCCTCATCGGAGGAAGACGATGTCGTGGATAGCGAGGAGTCTCGTTTAAAATGACGTTTTTTGAATTCCATTTGATAAGCAGCCTCATTGGCATTGCTAAATATATCTGTGCTGGTGGTGCCGGGGGCAAGTGCTGGTTGGTAGTTGGCAGCAATAGCTTCAGTAGAAATATTTTTGTTTAGAATTGGCACCAAATCTTCGACGTCATCGTCGTCATTGTCTGAGTAGTTTTCATCGATCTCTGGTATTGTGTCGGGTATTAACAACTCTGAAGGTATCTCATCGCTTTTATCTTCTTCCAGCTCGTCGGCATCTTCAGGCGCTGAGCTGAGTGTGGAAAAATCACTGGCGCGTTCCAGCACACAAAGATTCCTTTCATTCACTTCGGGTAAAAATTCGTCATCAATGTCGGTCTCATTGAAGGATGATTTCTCAGGTAAGGTAAAAACTGTGGAGAGAAAGATAAAGACATAGTTGAGAATAAATAGATAGAGATGATGAGAAATTAACAAATTTCAAAACAAATACAAAATGAGAGAAAGTAGTAGAAAGTATGACAGAAAAGTAGTAAGTGTGGGCTTACCTCTGGGTTCAGTTTTAATAATTGTGAAGCGGTATTTCACCATGAGTAGTGAGGACACAAGCGTGCCCACCACAATCACCGTCATGTCCGATAAATAATGCCCCAGTACGGCCAGCAGACATAGGCTGCTGGTAGAGTAGAGATAAAACCGTTTCGGTTTTGTTTGTCGTATGTTTTGTATGCCAAGTTTTAGTTGCTCCAGCTTTATGATCAACTCTGGCGGCGGTAGAATTCGTAGATTACACTGAGTGATGAAAATCCATACCGTAAGAATTGCCAGAAAGAAGACGCCGAGTGGACGCATGATTAACCTGCAAGTGTTAAAATGTATCATGTCAGTTGAGAAGATGACAAAAATTTGAGTTCTCCCGACTTGCAATAATATAACCTAGAAAATTATACACATACATATTTCTGATCAATTTTTGATTATTTATTATATTGATAATTGATTTTAATCTAACAAAAATGAATTGCTGTGTTTGTCATCGCATCACTTGAGAAAGGCTAGACAAATATGGACATTTTTTTCTAGATATGTTCTTAACAGTCCGATGAGGTTCGTACGAAAAGAAACCTAAAAAAATGTAAAAGGGGCTTGGCAATGTCTTAAGTGGCCATAATTTGGAAACTACTATGAGGACCACGAAGCTGAAATTTGACAGGATGATTGCATTTGAAATGCAGATACAATCCGTCATAAGTGTCCGAAATGGAAATAATTTTAAAACTACATGGGCTAGGGAGCATATTTTTGTACGGTAATAATGTTAATACGTAAAAACATTAAGCTGTATGGATTTTTCTAGGCTAAAGCATTTTAAAGAGGGAAGATGGAAGGGTGTAGAGGAATGATATAAAAAGATGTTTAGTATTTTTTTTATTGTTATTCATCGTCAAAAAAACTCACCACAACAAAAATCAAGAATTGAGATTTTTTCACTAATTTAAAACACAATCAACCATTTTTTGGATAAGAAAAACTAATAAAGATCTTTGTTGTGATCACATAAATCGAACTATTCTTGTCTAGCCACAAATCTGGTTCAAGGTAGGTCAGTCGGTTGGATGATCGATCGAACGCAATCGCTTGATTGGTGCCGATAACAGCTCAATACAAATTAACAATTTTTTGTTAATACTAACGAATGGAATCGTTTCGATTGCCATTTAAAGTGAGGAACTTCGATTCCTCCCAAAAACAAAGTAAATATCAGACAAATAAAACATAAAATATATATGTAAATAGCCAAATATAAAAAACTGCTTACATTGGAAAGAAACGAATGTTGTAATTTTCGACACAGGGTCAAATAAACAATCAAAATTATACCATTTATTGTGTGTTCAATTTTTATGGCATATGTATACATTTTTATCTATTTTTTCTGTATACACACTTGTCTTATATTTATACTTAAAAATCGTAGGTGTTTTTATAATTTTATTTTATCCTTTTTTTATCTTTTCTATTTATCTAATTTAAAATGTTTCGATTCATTAAATACACTATCGCTCAAACCATTTAAAAGCTTCGTTAAGTTCTTCCTTTCTGTTCTGTTCTGCAACGGTGCGCTTCTGTAAAGGGCAACACTTATTTATAAATAAATTATATTCGCCCGATATTTTATATTTAACACATGTTCATTCATCTTGTAAAAATGCAAATATGCACAAACAAGAATATTAAATTTTTTTTCGCCGTCAAGCAAGAATAGAAAATAAATCAATTATATATCGTACATATAATGGATATTAGACAATATTTTTTACATGAAACACAAAGAGCAAAACAACAGCAGACATTTGTTTAAAATCATTAATCTATTATTGTTTATTTATATTTGACTATTAATTTATATTACCGATATTATTATGTTACTATCGATATTATATTTAATCGGTTTTATGAATTACTTCGATATATGAACTCTTATCCTTCACTGATTTCTTCCTCAAAATTTTCTGTTTTTTCTATACTCAATTTAAGAATTTTATTTAGTTTTAGTAATTTAAGCCATTCATATGTATATTGTTTAATTTTTACTTTCAATTTTTATTAAAAATGAGTTATTGAAAGTAGTACAATAAAAGAAAGTGTTTTATTATTGTATTGTTGAATTGAATTAATGTGATTCATTTATATGTATTTTGTTAAAAACTAAAAATTTTTATTTTTTTTGTTTAAATGACATTAAATTCTGAAAGAATTCTAAATTTATATAACCAATGAATATAAACATTAACACACATATTTACAAGCATTTTATATAAATAAATATAATGCTTGAATTATTTCTTCAATGAAATTCTTTGAACTTCTTGAATGTTTCTATTTCAACGTCAACACGAAATCTGGTGAACTATTTATTTATTTTCTTAACACTATAAACAAACATGTCTTGGCAAATAAAATGCATTATAAACTGTGCAATGCTAACATTGCATACATACTTATATAGACAAGTTGTTTATACATACAATTTATGGTTAAATATAGCATAATATGAATAATGATAGCAATATGATCATAAAGTGTATATATTATACATACTCTACATATGTATATTAGGTGTGTATATGAGTTACTTATTTATAATATATTAGAAAAGATGGAAGTCTTATTTATTTGTTTTAATTATCTGTTCATTTATGTAAACACCAGAATCACAGAAAACAAGTTGAAGGTTAAACTAGTTAAAATATCTAAAAAATAAAACGTAATTCGTAGTTAATAAAATATATCATCTCATTTCATGGCTCTTAATTAGTAAGTTCTTTCTTTAGTTTAGTTTAGTTATATTAACATTAACATTCATTTACATAAGATTTACATAAGTTTTATTATGACGTAATTTTCACATCAATATCATTATTATTAGCAGCAGCAGCTCATCATCTTAATCTTACAACAACCACACAGCACACTATACTTGAAACAACTTTAATGTGTCAAAATTTAGTCACCAGATAGAAGCAAGTCAAATGAACAGGATGATGAATAAATTAAAAACATTTTATCAAAACAAAAATCAAAAAAATCTATGTAAATGAGTAACTAACACGATTTTGAGTAAATATTGTCTGCTTCTAGCAAATTTATAAATAAACTGTTTATCATAATAATATTCGTATATCAATAAAAAATACCATTTAATTAAGAAAATTACTTCAGAGAGGAAACAAAAATGTCGTCATCTTTTTTGAATTTGAAGTATTTGCGCTTTATTTAAAGAACGTTGTTCGTCCACCTTCTAAAAACGTGTTCGCCTAAACGGGGTCTCTTTTTTTGGTTAGTAGAACACTTAAGTTAATAAAGAAGAATTGAAAGAACTTTAGTTGAGTTTAATTTCTGCTATCTGACAAAATTATTGATTCAATCAAATTTTTCTTGAAATTTGATCAGCTCAATCCTATGATCAACACACAATCACCAAGTATGTATGGATCATTGTATTAAAGAGTTTATTGTGAGTATATATCAGTGATTGTATGATGAGGAGTACGATGAACGTTTGCATATGTGTACGGTATTTAAACTGCGACCAAGCCAAGCCAAATCAAAACCAGACTAAGCAATCATTGCCATGTACTCGTATATAATAACAGCAACAGACAAGTTTCCTTCTCTTGCAGACAATCGGCAATACTACGATACAATATTTTTATCAGAGTTTGTTTTCAACAAAGTAACGCAAGTAGTTGGCATAAAAAATTGTCCTCGGCTTCGATTTATTGATGTGAGTAAATAAATATTTAAAATAGAACAAAAACAGAAGAAGCAAATTATATTTACGACAAACACAATGTAAGTGATAATTTATATGTAGGTCGTAAATTTGTTGAGTATTCAGACAGAGTTACACAAGCAAGAGGTTTATCGACCCTGGCAAAAATGCAAGGAAAATTTTGTAAAGTGGCCAAGTGAATAAATAAATTAAATGCTATTCGTGTAATTTCCACGCATGCAGTGGAAACAAAATGAAATGGTAACTAAATCTTGACATTTTTATGCACATTTTAAGGTCAGAATCCTTGAAACCGCAAGAAACGACTATAAAAATACGTCAATGAAAAATCAAAACAAACCAAATAAATGAATACATATCAAGAAGTGTAAACGTAGTATAAACACCAGTTCTTAATTAGGCCCTGAATGAAAAAAAGAGTGATCGCTGTCACGAAGAAGATTTTGAAAGCAGCAACAATAGCAGAAGCAGCAGCAACAACAACAGCACCTGCAGATCATGATGGTCTGGAAGCTGATTATCACCCTTGTGATTTATTTACATTATTTGTTATGGCTTACTGAATAGTCCGCACTAGCGAGGTCCTACTGTACACACATTTAGCAATAATCATTTGTTCTTGATTACGCATACGAGAATAACAACTAAACTCTGATTAAATAACTAGAGCTCATCGTTTATTTCAACACTTTTAAAATTGAACTTAAATTCTGAACACACAAATTTTTTTTAAACTTTTTTACTATTTCTAATTAGTGATTTGATAATTTTAATAACTGATAAATAATAATTGTAATAACATTATTTTAACTATAGAAATATAACTGATTGAAATTGTTTTAACTGTTTTTAGATACAGACGTAAATATATATAAATATAAAATATGTTATATTTCATTATTATAATGATAATTCTAAAGTTTTAGTTAGTTAGTTTTTATGTTTCGTTTAACAGTTTTGCGAATTTTCACAAAAAGACATACAATTGAGAAAGCAATTAATTAAATAATGTTTCTGAAAATAGTTTTCGTTTTATATAGCAATTAAAAAAGAATTGAAAAAATCGGCTTTAAATAAAATGGTCGTTTAAAAAAACTGGCATCAGAGTTTTGCGAATTTTCACAAAAAGACATACAATTGAGAAAGCAATTAATTAAATAATGTTTCTGAAAATAGTTTTCGTTTTATATAGCAATTAAAAAAGAATTGAAAAAATCGGCTTTAAATAAAATGGTCGTTTAAAAAAACTGGCATCAGAGAGTCTTTTAAACGAAGAAACTTGGCAGAGTATCTATGTTAAAATTCAATTACACAATATATAATACATATATGTATATTGATATATTGAATATCCTTAATATATGTATGTATTGTATAAGAAATAAATAAAAAAAAACAAACAAATACTTCTAACTATTTATTGTTATTTTGCTTTGTATACATAAATGTACGAAGAATTACATTTACGAAGGATTTCCTTCCCTGTCGATAGGAAAAATTGTATTATTATTAACTTATCGTCTAAAGAATAATTAAATGAGTAATAATTAAGTGAAGTGAAAACAAAATAAAGATAATAACCTTGCACACAACATGTTTGTGAAAGAATGCTGGTTTTGCTTTGTTGTTGTTGTGAAATTCCTTTTATTAAGATTAGAAGAAATCAAGCAACAAATTAAGTGTGAATGACATAAGCAGCGATTAAAGTATATACATCAATAAATTGACATTACTTCGTAATAACTAACAATTAAAACAATGCAGCTAACTGTTAACTGCAAATTTTAATCAGTTAAGCATTCAGTTTCAGGAAAAGTGCAATTAATCCAGGAACTTACATGATTCATTAATGCAGTTTAAAAATTAATTGAATTTACTTGCTTATTTTTGTTTAGAAGTTTTTGTTTTAGTGCAAATCATCGACGAATTTATTAAGTCACTTTCAGTCGATGAGTACGTAGTAAATTTTTATGAATTACGTTATTTCATGAAATACTATTCTATACAAACTATTAAATACAATACATGGAATATATACAAACTCATATATAAATACAATGTGAAGAAATTTAGACCGTGATGTGTTAAAAAAAAAAAAACAAAACAACACTCGTAAATAAATATTTCTGTAGAGTCTAGTTATTAAAAGAAAATTTGTTTTCCTCACAAGTGCAAATTTAAATACAAAACAAAACCGAACAAAACAGAAAAAAATCTCATTAATAACGCGCCATTTTTAGTGGGTAAACACTCAACACACTCTCCTAACGTAATGTAAACAGCATTCATATAAACACTTACTAATCATCTGATATAAGCGTCATTTAGTTCATAATGATAACATTAATAACATCATGTTATTTAGGTTTTTAATTAATATTGTGCTATGAATATTGTATTTGTATATGGAAGTATATAGTCTCTATGTTGTTTTTTGCGTCTAAAACATTGTTTTTTTGAATTGTAATAAAGGCGTAATAATAATAAAAAACATCGTTATTATCGCTTCAATTTAATGTGTAGCAAAATCGCAGATCAACACAACTTCAATTAATTCATCAGCTGTTACAAATTTACACAACAACAACAACAAAAATAATGTACTGGACTTTTACAAAACTGTTGTTTTTTTTTGAACAAATATTTTTTTAGTTTCTTTTACTGATTAATAAAGGATTGATAAAAGTAATTTTATGATCACATCAAAAGCAATATTTTATTTCGTTTCTTTTTTTATATGATTAATTTTTTAAAATATATGAATTGAATAAAAATATAAATGTAAATGAATTGAATATATAAAGTTCATATAATCGAGATTGTAGTGCATTCAATAATTTTTTATTATCTAATTTCAATTGATATTAATTTTTATGTTGAAAAGTGACATTAAGTTATTTATTTTTTCATTTTTATTTACAATATTTTATTTTATTTTTTTTATTATTTATTTTTTTATTTTTTATATTATTTGTTTTTCTTAAACAAAATATATACTGTTTCTGCCGCATATTTATTTTACACCCTCCTCTGTTATTTTGGCGTTTAATGTTACGCTCAAGTGATTCATTAATTGATGAAGCGTGCCAAAAACAATTTAATTTATAGAGAAAAATTGTATAATAATAATTTATAGAGAAAATACATACCAATAAATATATATTTACAGTTCACTCACGATAACGTGAACATGGAATAAGTTTTTCCATTGACTACTGAAAAAACCAAAGTATTTAACTTTTAATGATAAAGTTGACATCTTAAAAGTGGTTGCAGTGTTACAGGTTCATTAAAAGTATGGCGTGGCGAAATCCACAAACTATGGAACTCTTTATTTGCATTCTGGAGGGAAAAATTAATTTCTGTTAGTCTTTCATTGATTTCAATGATTTCAGCAACAAAATGTGTCTTTTTAAATGAATTAATATGTTTTTATATTCAAAACATTCCTTTCTGAAGCAAGATAATAAAGTTTCCATAATAGTTTTCCACAAGCTCAACGCAAACGTTCGCGGTTTTTATTAGTTCACGGTATCGCGACTACTGTCTATATACAATACAATATATACATATATCTAATATACTAAGACATGACATGTATGTGTAGGTAAGTTTTGTAAAAAATACGAATATACAACGCCAATGAATATAAAAACTTGTGTATTGTATTTACTCGCCCATAACATGTGGTATGTACATATGTATGTATATAAATACTTATGTTACAATACTCGAATGTTATTGAATTCTATTTCTGATATTTTACATTTAAAATTATTTTTCAACTTGAATGACAAACTGTCGCCAAACCATTTATGTTTGTCATTCATTTAATCTGGTGGTGTTGAAGTGTGGCCAAGTTTACGCAGATAAGCTTTGAGTTTTATTTGGTTTATTTTTATTTAGGTGTTTTTTTCTGTATTGTTTAATCGATTGTAACAAAAATAAGTAGCAGAAGTATGAGTACTCAAATTCAACAGGCACTGAATTGCGTCAACTTCAGAATTACTTACATATATTTAAGTATGTCTTAGACATGTACTTTTATATGAGAGATCAAAACAATTTTAATATCAATCTTAAACTGAGATGTAAGCGTATAAAATCATTGAAATTTAAATTTAAAATTTTTCATCTGATGAATTTATATTTTATGCACAAAACTTTCCGCGACTTTGTGTTTTTTTACCAGGTTCTTTGACCCAAATTTTCCAAAATAATATAAATAAAAAATAAAATAAAAGAAGACCACGTTTCTTGTTGGATACCGTTTCTTTTCTGTTTTCTTTCTTTTTCTGGTTGACATTATTTTAGATTATTTGCATTCATACTATTGTGTTTGATTTTTTGTTTTATTTTCTTCCTTTATTTAAATATCATGGCTTTCATTTGCGTTTAATTTATTTTAACAGTTATACATTGCATTGAATGTGGAAATATTACGAATAACAGAAATATATATTTGCAAAGATATTAACCTACTTTTGTCATTGTCAAAATTATTAAAAACTTAAATTTTCTTAAAGGCAGCTCTTTAAGAAGAATTTTGATTTAAAATTATTACATTTGTATACAAATTGATATAATATTTATTCAAATATCTGGAAATTAAATAATTAATATCTAAAATAAGTTGGACAGTTCTGGTGCGAAATGTTAAAAGGTTCTGAAGGTTAAGAGTTTTACTTACGAATGATCTATTAATTAAATTCGTGTGTAACTTCGTGAATACGTCAAATGCGATTCAAATTGCACCAACTTAAACCATTTCACCGTTTATACAAACATATTTTTACGATAAGTTAAAAACGTAACCTAAACACACAACAAATTAGTTATTAAGTCTACATGATAAATGTAGTTAACATATATAAACTTGTACATTATCTTTATTAAAGGTGTAGTTAGTCGAGACGTAACGTTACCTGCCAGCGGTTTCCATCTATTTTGTGGCTACCACTGTTACGATATCAATAAATTACAGTGGCAGCCGCTAGATAGATTGGAACAGCTGGCAAGTTACATCTCCATGTTACGTCTCCAACAACTGAACCTTCACTCATGATAGATCCCTCCCACTGTGACCTGATACAAAAAACTTACCATAACAGCAGGTAAACCAATATAATTAACTGGAAACCATGCTTCACTAAACTGCCACCAAGCATAGAAATTTTATTCATTTTAAATGTTTATTAAATTTAAAATTTTCCTTGAAGTTTGCTGATGATTTGTTCAACGTACTCGTTCTTCTGTATGTACTTTTAATTTTTATAGCTTTTCTTTTTTATAAGTATATTTTATTTTATTGTTGCATTTTCTTTTAGCACAATTTGTTTGTTTTTGTAGTAAATTTCAAATTTCATTTCTTTTCAACGAACTTAAAGTAATTTCTGAAGTTTTGCGAAGCACTCGCATAGATCACAAATATGATTACGTAGAGATGAAAGAAAGATCACCGTGCACGATGTCGTGTTTGTCTCTAAAAAGCGAAGTAAAAAATTAATGAATAAAATATGCAGTCACAAGTGAGTAGTTGGATCCAACCTGACCAACTGACTGACTGGTTGACTGACTGACTGTCTTTATGCAATGTAAACATAGCTTTAGTATGTATATCAACATCATTTATTGCAAAATTTACGTAAGGAAAAATGGAAACAACAACGGAACACGCGAATTACAGAAATCACATTTCGCACTTCAGTCTAGAATATATTTGCGAAATATGAATGCAGAGGAAGAAGAGGAAGAGCATCGACAGAAATCTCATGGCACATTACCAAAAACGCAAAAAATTATTCATACGTTGTTAAAATAAAGTAAGAATTTTCAAAAATATGATGATCACATGCAACATACTTTTTGCGGTGCAAACTAAACAACATGGTGAAAAGTGATGATAATTATATTTATTTTCTTAAATTAAAGTATAGAAAACGAAAGTCATATTCATAGAAAAACAATTTTAACAATGAAAATTGTTTTCGTTTTCTAAACTGAAAGGAAGGGGGAAGGAAAACCAGAAATGCACCGCACGAGATATATTTTTCGCAAACGTTACAGAGCACAAGCAGAGGCAGCAGTAGAGTTTCATGAAAGGATTTTTTTCTTAGACGAGTTTGATTTTTGAGATTTCTTCTAAAACTCTAATTAACTTCAATTTCTTTTCTTCTGGACCTAAATCTTAAAATCAATTTTTTTGTAATAACTGAGGTCACAATTAGGGAAAATGTATAATACAAAAGACACACACACATTTCACACTTGAAGGATTGATTTTAAATAGTGAATCGTTGTGCTTGAGGGGGAAACGCACAATATGTACAACATTGGGAAAGTACCACAGTACCATACAAGAAAGGCACCCACGCCACAGCTCCTAACCAATTCCACAAGAACTACGTTACACATAAATACAAAGACAGCCTTCTGGTGCGCATTTACCACAGCGTCGTCTGCGAATTGAATGGCCTTCAATGGGCTTCATCAGTTCCACACTCAATTGCGTCGTAAATAAATCCAGTATTTAAAGGAAATGGAAAAAAATTATTGTTGATTACTAGTACAATTAAGCATCCGAATAAGCTTAAAAAATCTAGCGTGACACATGAAACTGAAATAAAGTTGAACGACAACGTAATCTTTATTTAGACACAATTTTTATGCTTTCCACACTTTACCATACGCGAAACTAAAATAAAAACAAAACTAAAAAAGTCTATCTAAATTGATGTTTAGAGTGTTTATGTACGAGTTTAGTTTTCTCATAAAAGTCATAACATCAATGGAAGACACGACCTCAGTGGAGGTCTTAAAACTATGCAACACTTTTCCAGGCCCCCGCAAACTATGGTAACGTACTATTACAACATTTATCCGTATCTATCGTATTATTCTGCAGTACAAACTACTACCACTAACCACATAATATATTATTTGGTTAGTGCTACTACTTAGTTTTTAGCCACTTTCGTTCACTGAACTGAATAAACTTGGAGACTGGAATAAGGAGAAGGTATGTAATTACACTTTTAAATTCTTCTTTTTTTTAATGTTCGATTTGCAGCACCATCGTCCAAACTGGCCGAGTATCGTCAAATTACTGTCGCGTCTATTTTTGCCTTTTATTTTTCTCTGCATTTTCGTATATTACCTTATATTTGTTTTCGGGTTTGTTTTCTTTTTGTTTTTGTTTCGTTTTTGATTTTCTCAGATGTATCTTTATCTTTGTTTCTTGTGTGGACGTTTCTTGTGTAACATCAGCTGTTTCGAAATTACTGAATTTTATTGATTGCGAAAACAGTGGCGGCGATTTCAATATGACAATACAACTGTGATTATAAAAATCTGCTCCGCCTTTTAGTTTTAATTAAATAAGCACAGGCAAGATTTTCTAAGCGGAACTTTAAGATTATTTTTTTTTAATTAAATATTTTTTCCGCAATTGAAAATTGCAAACACCTGACATCTAAGAAATTAAATTTAAATATTTATATCGAAATTAAAAGATGAAATTTAAACAAAAATGCATAATCCCAAATATTTTAAAGTAAATTTAAACTATTTAACTTACCTGTGATGAAAAAATAATTTTCATTGATCTTTTTAACTAAAACAACAATCTTTTAAGTATGCTTTATTAAATTTATTTAAATATTCAAAAGCAACATTACATTTTGATCAGATTTGATGTTACGTTTTTTATCAGATTTGATTGTTTTATTTGTTTCAATTGTGGTGTATTTTTCTGTATTTATTTAACATCTAGGAGATTATCAGAATATATGCATATAAGCTATTATTATAAGCACGTTTTTTTACTAATGTACTTCTATTTATCTATTTTAAATGTGTTTGTTTTTTTTAATAATACTGTTAAAATGGTTCATCATAACATAATTGCATATTTCTTGGCTGGTTAGCATGAAGTACAGCGCAGTCAGTATAAAAAAGCAAATACAAAAAATATTAACAATAAATCTCTTATTAACTTAGCAGCATAATTAATACAACCATTGAAGACATATATATGTACGATTATAAATGTATATATTTATATGTATGTGCAATATATGAATGTAGATTAGCTTTCATATTATCATTAATTTTAAGGTAACCTAAAATAAGTTCAAAGACACAAAATAATTCACAACTTAAGGCAATTTTAATCGCTAATAATTATAATTATCCAAACTAATTCATAATACATACAACATTCATATGTTGTTTATGTTTTGTGGAAATATAGCATTAACATTACATATGTATTTGTTTAGTGTTACACTTTTCGAATAAGAGAAGGAAGCTAACAAAATCAAATGCTAATTATTTAATTTTTATTTATACTGGTTTATAATTCTACACGCCGTTCTTTAAGATATCTACTTTTTTCAAATACGGTTAAAAGCAGATAAAGAGTTCTATAAGGATTAAATGAAGCTGAATAAAGATGATGTAATTGTATAAATGCAAGTTGTGCGACCCCGCACAATGCCGACTTTTTATCGGCCGATAGTTTGATCCGGTTCTTAATCAGTACTAAGATTTATTCAAGTGCGCACATTACAACGATTCGGTATCGGCCGATCTTCATACGGATTAAGAACCCGATCAAACTATCGGCTGATAAAAAGTCTGCAGTGTGCGAGGTATCTTAATGTAATTACAAAGTCTTGCTAAGCTGTTGTACAAGCTTTCTGTAACTAGATTATAGACTCTTTTTTTTGCTTCCGTTTAATTCGGAAGATTATTATTACATATAACGGTTATCATATTTCCATAGTGAAGAATTACATATTATCTATGATATACAGTGACACATATTCGTATAAACGCACTCTTAATTTTCACTTTGCTACCTTCTCTCTTTTTTATCAATGCATAACTTAAAACAAATTCCAACTCATATTGTTTACTAAACTAATAGAAATAGGTATTGAGTGCAAAAACCTGTTTTCGTTGTTGTTGTTATATATAAATCATTGCAGTTTAAATATTTTACTAAAAACACGTGCATATTCGTTTAAACGCACCTGAACTAGGAGATCGAAAAAATATTAGTGAGTAAAAAAAATAAGTATTTGGTTGCATTTAATTGACAATTGGTAAGTTTTGTTTAATTTAAATGTAAAATTATTTTTTTAACGATATGTTTTTAAGATTTTATCAAAATGCCAAAGGGAAAATACCTCAGTGACACAGAAAAAGTACAAATCAACCTGTACCATAAAGAGGGTTATTCAAATCGGGAAATTGGGCGGAGAATTGGAAGATCAGAAGCAGTTGTGCGCTCTTTTTTAAAAAACGATGAAAATTATGGTGTAAAAAAGCCCATGAAAGGCAATCGAAAACTGAGTATTCGTCATCTAAATCAGATTAGAAAGGAAGCCACCACAAATTTTTTGAACTCAACTCAAATAAAAGAAAAATTAGATCTTCCAGTGACTTCGCCCAAAAACACATGCAGTGGTCAACTGAGTGGGGCAATGTTGTTTTCCGACGAAAAGAAATTCAACTTAGATGGCCCAGACTCTTACAGTTGTTATTGGCATGATTTGCGTAACAAAAAGGTACGTATGTCAAAAAGAAACTTTGGTGGTGGCAGCGTTATGGTGTGGGCGGCAGTTTTTCGAGAGGTAAAGCAAATATTTGCTTTGTGCAATAAAATATACACGGAAAAATATGCACGGAATTGTTGGATGATGCTCTCATTTCATTTATGGATTATAAAATGGATGAAGACAGCATTTTTCAACAGGATAACGCGGCCATTCACGTTTCTAAAGAGTCTTTGAAATGGTTTGAAGAGCACAACATCCCACTTATGAAATGGCCTGCATGCAGTCCCGATTTGAATCCGGTGGAGAACCTTTGGGGGTGCATGTCACGCCAAATCTATGGACAAAAAGCCCAAGGACACCTTTACAAAATTTTGCTAGAGCTGAAGTTGGCCATTAAGGACGCTTGGGAAGATTTGGATCGTCAGTTGCAGCAAAATTTAGTTAAGTCGATGCCAAATCGTATATTTAAAGTCATAAACAAAAATGATGGACCAATTAATTATTGAAAATCAAATAAACATATTCCTATGGAAAATTAAGTTGATGCGTTTAAACGAATATGCACGTGTTTTTAGTAAAATATTTAAAGTGCAATGATTTATATATAACAACAACAACGAAAACAGTTTTTTGCACTCAATACCAATTTCTATTAGTTTAGTAAACAATATGAGTTGGAATTTGTTTTAAGTTATGCATTGATAAAAAAGAGAGAAGGTAGCAAAGTGAAAATTAAGAGTGCGTTTATACGAATATGTGTCACTGTATATCATCAGACCGATTTTAATGCCAATATGAAAATAATTATTATTTATTGCCCATGGGACTAACTGGAGTTTGCGAGACAGCTTTTACTGAAATTAATATTTTATTTTGAGCGCAAAAAAAACACAGCCTCTTTTCAAAAATTTAAATTCTAATTCAAATTTTTATACATACCTTAATATATATATATAAAAAAAAATAGTACTTATAAAGGCAATAAATGAACTATTGTATAGATTAAAAATTAAATATAATATAATATATTATATATTGTATTTGTATATAATGTTATATTGTAGTTCTAATCCTATATTAACATGATATATTTTTAATTTATTTATTTATTTATTTTTATTTTTATACCCTACACCTTAAGGTTAAGGGTATATAACTTTGTCACGAAATGTATAACGCATGGAAATAGAGTAGATAGATATAGAAAAGAATATATGTTCTTCATCAGCGTCATCTCTGGGATATCAGCGTTAGTTTTTGGAGTTATGACAACAAAATTTCTTGCTATAGAGTAACATTATTCGTTAATGTACCGAATATGGGCGTGTTTCGACCAATTTTAAGTTACCGCAAAAAATTTAACATTGGTTTAATTGACATCTATACAACCTTTTTGAACAACACTGTACATACCATTTTATGGTATAATTTGTTGTTATTCCAAAACTCAGCGTGGTTCAAGTGCCCACTTCAAGGTGTAGGGTATTTAAGATTCGGCCAGGCCGGTTATAGCACTCTTTCTATTTTCATAACCTTTCGCTACTAGTTCGAAAGAAAAAAAATGTTAAGCAACTTATAAGCAAATAATGCTCTCTGCACTGATCCGAAATTACATCATATACCACATATCATTGTAAATATTTAATCGTTTCCCTTACCTGAAACGGCAGATATTTCTTTTTTATAACATTTTAATAATAAACAAATTTTCATAAATTGAACAGAATGCTAAGTGCGTTCGCACTTTGCGAAAAAATTGCCGTGAACTTATTCGTGTTTCTTGATGTCGGCAATAGCTAAATAAAGAAACGGTCTGGCAACACGGATGCTGGTGTATACACACATTTCATGGATACTTAAGATTAAGCGGTTGTGTTCTCAGCCTGTTGAAGCTAAGCCGCCATCATATGTATCACATCTATAATCTCATTGTTTACTCCACTTTACTTTTTATATATAATATATTATATAACTTTTTTACTTCCGTTTCAGACTAACTAAATAAAGCGGTTCATTACAATATTTTTTTTATTTTAGCTTGTATTTCTAGTGAAATCACAACACAGCCAACTTATAGATTTTATTTCATAAATACTAAACATGACGACTTTGGAAGCCGTAATATCGAAAATTCTGGTACAACAGAACGAAGCTGCGGCAAGATAACAGACATTACTGGAGAATACCTTTATAGCTTAATAGAGATAGGAAAGCCAATCGAAATCGATGCAAGCACAATTGAATATTTTATCGAGGGTTTACCACTGAATAGGCAACTCCGTATATATGAAAGGACCAAGGCATTTAGCATTTGGCTGAAAATGGCTTACGTATTAAATGGCCACAGTGCCAATTCTTGCAAAGGAAATCCCCTTCTTAGGTTACATTATTGAAGAGGGGGAAAATCCTACCATCACGGGAAAAACAAGAGCTATCGAAAACTTCAAATAACTAGAAATAAGAAGGAATAACAACGATTCCTCAAAGGCGCTTCTGAAAGGCGGCTTACATTATTGCTTTATACGGAGCAGACACCAAAGACACTACCAGTAGTTCCAGAGAGTTCGTCGGATATGGAGGTGGAAGATCAAACGGGACGTCGTCGAAGAGGTCGACGTAGCAGGAGTCACCGTGGACGCTCTCGCCATCGCAATCGTCAATCCTCAGAAACCCAAGCGAATCAGACAGATAAGTTTAGTTGGAATACAAATTTGTGAAAAATTGTCAAAATTACCTGACTAAAGTGTTTAAATCATTAAAATTTTAACCTAATAAATTTTTAAATAGTTGTTTAAGTAAATGTTGAACTAGTTGTTGAAATGAAAAAGTTTCAATTTAATTAAAAATACACATGAAGTTTTAAATCAATCGCTAAAATACGAATGCCGAGACATTTGTATTCCTAAACTCAATAAACGAACCTGATTTCGAATATTGTGCTATCCGGGCACATGTATGGTTTGTAAAAAACTGCTATTTTAGAGGTAAAAAGCAAAAACAAAATTCGAATAGCTCGTGCTGAACAATGATACCTTAAAAACTCGAACCTCTTTGTGATCCTTCGATCATCACGACATCTTTCAACAACTCAACATCGTAGTTTAGGCTCTTTGTTCTAAACGATGCCATCATAGCACAACCCTTCTCAGATCTGCTTCAACAAAACGATATTTAGAAAATGAAGAATGAACAATCAATTAATAGCTATCCAAAGCCTGAAGCAGGTTCTAACAAACGCAGACCCCATCGATGAAACTGAGACGTTGACACGTCAAAGTATGGCTATGAAGCTATTTTAATTATGAAGACCACTCATTTCGACGTATAGAATAGATGTGTAGGGAAACCTCAGTAGCTAAGAGATACTCATCATACGAACTCGAAGTTTCAGCAGTCACCAAGCCCTGAAAAATGGCCAATCTATGTGAAAGAAATGAAATTTAAAATCATAACATTCATGACTTTCTAGATAGGATCATGATTGCTAATTTTTGCAAGCATTTACATTTTCGTTTACATTTTTTACATAAGTAATAAATAACTACCAAAAAGTTAATTATAAAAGAAGAGAAGTTTGGAAAAACGAAATTGACAGATTAAAGAATAAACTTTCACTGTCGTTTCTTCATTTTTAGGTAAAAACGTATTATAATTAGAAATTTTATATATAACAACGACAATAAAAACTATATTTTTATAGCAACTCATGTTTTATTGTCGATTTCCTCCAAAAGATAAATCACATTATATAATACAAACCACGCTTATAATAAATATAATAAATAATAATACAATAATTATACAATACAAACAGACAATGTGCTAGCTACTTTAATTCAAGCTTGACACAGCTTCAACATATAGGCTACTTCTTGGCAATGTTTAATACGAAAGCCGTCGAAGCACATAACCTAGCATTGAATGTGATCTGCTTAATAGTTGTATTCATGGTCCAGAAGATGCTCGTCAGAGGATTGGGATTAAGCAGAAATTTCACTAGATTTCTTTCCGTGGACAATTATTTTTATCCAGTCTTGCCTTCAACACGTAGAAATTGGACTCATTGAAATCACAGTTCTCTACCGTTGAGCAATACTCCATCATTGGCATCACCTTACCATCCATCGACAGCTGACAGTTGGTAGACACGATTTCCTTTGATCTCTCTTTCATCATCTTCCGCTACTAAAGAAAGGTCTTATTTGCTAAACTCATTATGTTCATACCAACATATTTTATTTTTATACCCTACACACGAAGTGAATAGGGTATATTCACTTACTGCTTCCGTTTGTAATGCATTAAAGGAGGCGTGACAGGTATAGAAAAGTATATATATTCTTGATCAGCGTGATCTCCTGAGTCGATTTAGCCATGTCCGTCCGTCTATCTGTCTGTGGAAATCACGATTACAAGAGAACGAATAGAGATTTCTTCATCAAACTTGGTACGAATATTGTCTATCATTAGAAACTCATCGGTATTGAAAATGGGCAAAATCGGACCATTCCCTCGCCTACTTTTTATAGTAAATATAAATTCATCCATGCTTATAACTCAATTTCTCAGCTTGTAGAACGAATTTGGGGTTGAAATGTTGTCCAGAAGTCCACTGCCTCTGACCAAAACAGACTACCACAAATGGGCATGGTCCGCCCACTAATTAAATAAAACTCGACTACAGGAGAACGAATATAGATATTTTCATTAAAATCGGACCATTACCACGCCTAATTTTCAAATAAACGTGTGTAGGGTATATGAACTTCGGCCAGGCCGAAGTTAACACTCTTTCTGGTTATATTTTATTTATTTAATTCATTATTGTGCTTAATTAATAATTGCGTGTAATTTAAAATTATTCGGACACGGCGCTGCCTTCTTACCTTGACATTCTTTTCCCACACCAAAGTCGAACGATCGCATTTCCGCGATGTTCCCACAGATAATTCGAGCGATCGCATTTCTGCAACGGTCACACAAAATCTATTCCCATACGCGTCAGCTATTTTGTAGAGCACGAGTTCTCACGCGTGCATTAATCACAGGGCAAGGCAGCAGCGCCGTCATGAACTTCTATATAAAATACCCAAACTTATGGTAATAAATTTTAGTATCAATTCAGAACTCAAAATCATCAAGACATTTTCGTTTTCTCAATGATTAGCTGATTTGCACTAGCTATTCTAACAAACTAAAACACTTCCAAAGATTAACTGGTTTTGTACTAATTACTCTAAAACGCAAGGAATTAACAAGTTCTGTACCGATTAATCCCGTGACCACATCACGTCAAAAAAGGCTTCATCACATTGTAAAAGTTCCTTTATAAAACTTTGTAATCTTTATCAAATAATAAAACTCGAGAGCTTGCTCATCATCTACAATAATGAGACAATTACTTAAAAACCAATAAATCGTTTGGAAAATCGTTTTTTTTTCACGTACACCTAAAATTTATCTTCCATAAATTTTTTATTGTTTATTTCATATTCGTATAGCTCCAATGCTTTTTTAATGTATCTGTACTTTGCAGTACGTACACGCAATGTTTTCTTTTCTTTCTGCATTACACGGTTTGAAAGAAATTTACTTAGATGCTCCAATTTGGAGCCTCCAAACACAGCTTCACTTTTGAAATGCCCAGGAAATTTTCAATTCTATTTCTGTAGGTAACGAATTGTTTTCATGTATTTTGTTGGTGCTCATAACCAACCAGTCTAGAAATGCACAATGAACCTTTTACAAGTCATGTAGTTTCGCAATATTGAATATTTTGCAGATGAAACCAAGTAAATTTGCATAAAATTTGCTTGATTCAAAAATACCAACTGTTCAAATATATCAGAAGTCAGCTGTTTTACCTATCACAAATAATTTTAGCCGAAAGAGATGCCAACATATTTTCAACATATGATCTTTAATTTAAATGAATTTTTATTTAAATTGATGTATTGTGTTTTATTTATGTGTATCTTATTTTAATTTAAATAACTGCATTTTGTAATGCACAAAACAACAGTAACGCGCTATTATGCATAACCCCAAACGTGGTGTGGAAATGCAGGGAAAGCTTGCTATTTCATGGGCTTTTTATAGTTTTGAATAAATTATTAAACAGAAAACCGCGACAGCTCTTAAATGCAATGAAGGTTTCCTATTAATGTTTACTCAAAAATCAAAAGCAATAATAAATAATATTGTGTCGTTGGTACTCGTTGGTAAAAATTTCGTTTAAAATATTAAATAAATTAATACACGCGATGTACAATTGTACAATTGAATTGTACAGTTTACCAAAGTGAATGGGTGTACAGTCTTTAAAAAAAATTATTTGCTTGTTATCCATCACCTCCATACACTCCAATTTTCCTTAATCAGTTGCAAAAGAAAATTTAAAGAAATAAAAAACCACCACCCGACTGGGCCACTATGGGAAGTGAATTTACGTAGAGGTGCAAGTAAATAACCAGTAGTAATAATGGTAGCCACACGTAATTGAACATATGAATTTATTACAGACGCGTATAAAGAAGCTGAAAAGCAGTTGAGCATTCTAAACAAAAAGTTGTATGCCGTTTCAACTGATACGGAACACGCAGAGGGAAGAGTAAGATCGCAGCGGTCTCATTTCGAAAGGGAAGTATTAAAAGATTTCTCGTTAAATTGGAAATGCTAAATCTGTAAGACGAATTCCGCTCAAAATTAGGTGAGCTTGAAAGAGTCTGGACTGATAAATTTACTCTTCTGAATTCTGAACTGAGCAATACTGTCAGTCAATTAGCAGAGCTAAAAGAATCGAGTTTTTCTCTCAATGAAAAGTTAAATGTGCTGAGGCGATAGAGTAATTTTGGATAGTAAGGTATACAAACTTTTCTCCACTTTCGACGACTTCAAGGGCTCTTCTGTTAGTGCAAAATCTGTAGCAGACTTTTGTAAAAGGATTGAATACCTCGAACGTTCACATCTTAGTGCAAATGCTATGCTATTTTCTGTGCCACATCAGTTTCAGTATTGCTTTTACATCGGCTCCGATAGTCAATATTAGTTGCTTAAAAGGATTTAATGCATCTAAAACCAATCCGCCCATCATTATTATGTTCAGCTCCTCATTCGACAGGGACTGCCTTCTACGTGCCGCTGCGATCTATAGCAGAACATCGAATCGAGATCCAACTCTGCGTGACGTCGATAAGGAGGTAGAGGGAAACTATTTTGAAATGAGTGCCTGACGTAAACAGCTAGAGCCATTCTCCAGTTAGCACTCATGCTAAAACGCCAAAAAAAGCTTTCTAGGAGTGGTCGAATTTGTGGTCGAACTTCAAAAAAGAAGTTGCTAAACAGTTTGTAAATTTTAATACAATTGCGTTAAATACAATCGGTCATGATATTCCAATGGTGAATGTTCAACTATTTGGAATTTTTGGGCAAGCGTAGTTTGATTCAGGAGCTCGAACTAGTGTAGTAGGGGCTACGCTGAAGAAAAGCGTAAATCCTTATATCCTTAAATCCTGATAAGCGAAAGCCTATACGTTGTGACGAAAACGATTGGAACAACCTCTTTCGAAGTAGCATCGCCAGATAGTCTTAATATCCCACTCGGAACCTATCATGCATCAGCACTCACACGATTTCCAAAGGAGGAGACTGTACCAAACAGTAAAATGGTATCTTACATTTAATAATAAAATTGGTAGTCCGCATCTTTACGATGCGCGAAAATTCCTCAGAACAAGACGAAGTGAATTCATTGGCAAGTGGTGTATATGTATCACCGGAACTCAAAGCCCACTTACTTCACAACAACAAAGCACCGTAGGTTCCGTTTCATAGACCATAATAATAAGATTTCTATAGGTGAGTTTTCGATCTTTTCTTAATTTTTTCATACAGTTGAGTAGCTTGATCTCAAAATGCATGCAGCACACGACCATGTATATGATTGAAAACCAGTTGAATTTTTTTTTTCAAATTATGTTTACAGAAATAACTGTCGTACTGAAAGCCATTGCGAAGGTGAAGGAGATGGTACTTCAACTCGATAAAAAATTGACATAATGTCGTATAACGGTGATGATGTGATTTTCAATTCCGTTGATACTTTCGATGAATTCCAAGTCACGATGCGTATTGGCACATTGAATGAATTTAAAATTTTCGACGATAAATTATCGGAAAAGGCAGTTGGACACAAATTCGTAAGTAAATATTTGCAAAACTGTAAAAACAATTTATAATATTACAACTAAACAAACCTGCAATTAAATGCAAATAATTTTCATTAAAGATTCTATATATAAAAAATTCCATCAAAGGGACAATAATGTGTCAAAAAGCATGACATAGATTTTCAGAAAAATCTTTTGTCGTGAACTGGCTTTGAATTTTACTGCAATTAAACAAATGCCAGGGAAAGTTGTTTTCGTCGACACCAATGCATACATTTGGATTAAAGGTACGAGTATATAATTTATACATATGAAAAAGATATTAATTTATCCATAAATTTCGTCTGCAGAACTACTTCAAAGGGAACATAGAGACGGCCTACATATTGATGACAAAACAATTCACAGAGCTTTGGGACAGAGCAATGGTATGTAAGATATCAATTACATACCTTTGAATATACATACTTTACACTTACACTTACATGTTAATAAAATATATTTGAAATAATTTAATACATGGGTTTTTATTGGGGTACCCATATAGATTCTGTTTGGGATGGCCCATTGGAATCTAGTCAGAGGAGCGTCACATTTCTAGCTGGACTCGGTCTGGAATACCCAAGTTGGAGCTGGGAAATCCAAGGGGTTTCCAAGCAGAATCCAAGGATTTTTCTTCTCGGGTTCTCCAATTCCACACATTGGTGGAATTAATTTGGTCCAAGCTAAAATTATACATGATCTAGGAGTGGTTCTTGATCGAAAGTTGCGCTTTCATAGTCATATCAACCACATATCTGACAGAGCTAACAGTACTTTGGGTTTTATAAAGCGATGGGCTAAAGAATTTATTATTCCCTACATTACCAAGTTATTATATACATCAATTGTGAGACATTTGTTGGAATATGCCTCATCTGTCTGGAGCCCAAACTACAGTTGCAATTTTTCGGATTCAGCAAGTTTAACTTAACAAAACATTTTAAATTTTTTATCTTTTTCTTGAATACTTTGTTATGTAATGAAATTAATTATGAACATAAACTATAAAGCTTAGTAAACAGACTTCATTACACGAGTTGGTACGTACTCTTGAGCGCAGTCTCTACTTTAAGCAATTCACAATGTCTTTTCTGGACATAGAAGAAGCATTTAATAATGTCAATCTAGGTAGCATTCGAACCTCATTAGAGGCATTGTGAAGCTATTAGAAACAGGATCTCATCCTTGCTAAGCACACGTAAAGTCCAGGCTTCGTGGGATGGCCTAAAGATGACCAGACACATTCAACGGGGCACTACGCAGAGCGGGGTTCTGTCACCACTGCTTTGGCTCTTGGGCGTAAATCCCATTCTTGCAGAATTGAACAATCATCCTCCCTAGCGTACCACCAGCAGCTTCGCTCGTAAACAGTGTACACTAGCGAAGCTAATTCCGTGATTGTAAGTGAATTTTTGTAAAATATTTTTAAGTAAAGAAATAAATAAACGATATTTCCGCCAGAGTCAAATCCTTAGCGATTGGTGAATTTTGCTTGCTCTTACCAGTCAGCAGTGACCTAGAACCACTGAGCGCTATCCCAGCCTTTGAAGGAAACTCGCTACAAATGGCGCCCCAAGAAGGACAGCAGGGATCCTCAAAACAACGAAAGAAGAGAACAACCGATCAACTGCAAAAACAACCAAAAACAAAAGCAACCAACAACAGAACCCAATAAAACAAAAGCAACAAGCAGCAAGAATAAACACAAATAAGCTCCGACACCATCCAACCACGGCCCAACAACCACTCATACTCAAACGACGGCCAACCGATTAAGTTAAATGCACATTCCGCTGCAAGTCAATCTAGCACAAAGACGCTGGTCGACCGACCCTGGGGAAGGGTCCACGTAACCACGTTAATCAAAGAATCCATAAATGTTGCCAATCAAGTTCGTACAATCCACGAAGTTACTGGATTCCAGATGGGTTCATTTCAAACTCGATTGACATATGTAGTTCGAGCGAATTACTACTGTCTCCTTCCTTAATTACCCATCCCGTTATTATTCGGCGACACCACAATTCTATTGAAGGACTATCAGCGAACCTGCCACTGACGCCAACGACGGATGGCACTAATTAGACCATTCGAAGTCCAAATTAAAAAAACACAAAAACCTACTACTACAATGGCAACAAAAATAATACGAAATAATTAAAACAAACCATAACACCAAGAAACAACCACAAAAAGAATTGAACAAACAAACAAATTTTCTGCTACCAATAAAAATCGAGCACATAACAAAACATGGTCATCAGAATAAAACAACAACAAAAATAAGCAATGACTCATGAAGAAACCCCTAGGAGGCCGCAGCCAGAAAGATTTGCAAACGTGAACGACCACGGGCTGGGGAATAATATTACTACGTTTCTCTAAGATCCCTGTATTGACCCTTCTTGGACCGATCTCTGGATTGTGAATAACCCAATGAAAGTCAAATATCCGTCATCGTTTCCATCCTAGTAAGATTTTATTATCTCGATTTTTATTATTTTCTATACTTGACAGTCTTTGCTCACTATATGTAATTTGTAGAAGTACCAAATTCAAACTGAATACACTTTAGAAAATCGTGACAATATTACATCTCATGCCAGCATAGTTGGGAGGGCACGGAATGGGCGGAGTAATCACCATCTTCGCTTCGCCCCGCCTCCTCGAAGAGCCTCCTAGATAGGGACGTCCATCTGAATCGGCCGGTCTGAATCGGGCTTGTTATCCCACTTCTCCTTTTCTTTTCCTTCTTTTTCGGTTCGAAACTTTCGGTTGACTCTTATATGTTTTTTTTTTCAAGAAACGCGGGCGTACCACGCTGTTGGAAGGTTCTCAACAACTAACTAAAAGGCGAAGTGGCGAAAGTGTGGCGGTATCGGTAAACAAAGCAGAGCTGCAGCGACACAAAACAATTTTCTTGCACCGGATTCTGACTTAAGACCGAACACAGACGCTTCAAATATAGCTATAGGAGCGGCTTCGGAACAAAAGAATGACAGCAGCTAAGAACCCATCGGCTTCTTTTCTAGAAAACTTACAACTACAGAGAAGAGATACAGCATCTACGATCAGTAACTACTAGCTATATCTCAGCAGTAACATTTTTTAAACACATACTTGATGGTAGAATTGTCAACAGAATAGATCATCGTCCTCTTATGCGAGCTTTTCAACGAAATTCTGATAAGACTAGCCAGTTAAGACAATTAGATTATATATCACAATTCTCCACAAAAATAGCCCATCTGATAACGCAGATTTCTCAGACTGAGATGCCAAGAATACTTGCATTTATGAGTTCGCATTATTCGAAATTTGTTAATTGTATTTTCCATTATTTCTTTTACTGACCATCATTTCTTTTTATCACCGCTTTTAAACACCGCGAACTATTACAAAACGGTCGTAAAGAACATAACAGTGACAAAACGGCAAAAGCATGGAGGAACGTTAAAGAAAAGGACAATTGTGCTCGAATACGAAGTGAATGAACATGCTGAAGTTCAAAGTGGGACAATTAAAGGCTTTATTAGTGCTTCACGGAAGTGTCGTTTCAGGCAATAAAAATCATAAGGTGGCGAGGCTAACCGAGATCTTGGATATGGATGAGATTTCTGAGGAGGATTTGCAATCTGCCGGAGAAGTGAAAAAGACATACGCCAGCAAATTGACGCATTAAGGACTGTAGAAAATTTTTCACAGATGGTGGGAGAGCTCTCCATGAATCGCCAAAGCAGCTTCGCACCAATTCCACTGGAGTCTAGAGAGGTCCCACAGAGGGCTGACGAACTCTCAGTTCAAAGCATGCATCAGCCAGCTATATAATTGGCGTTCTAGCTGAATTTGATACATTGAAGAAGACCATGACGTCATCACGAGTAGAACAACTAAACTAGCTAAATAGTGATTGAATCGCTGCACCCACGCAAGTCAAATTCAAAATTGACTTTACTTTTTGATCAATCCTCGTACAAACAAATACAGTCATTTTCGCGACATTGATAAAATTACCGCCAATTTGAACGAACAGCCCCGAAACATGCTTCATACCAGGCAATGTAAACGCTCACTCACGAGCGCACGTCAATATAGACGCGTGCGCTAAAAAAGTGACGAAAGTAGTAGTGACTAAGTAGTGACGAAACTCTTGTTCTCTGTAGAGGCAGACGAATTTTTCGCCAATATACATACATATGTATACCTAATCTAGCACACAAGCACGGAATAGACTTTTTAAATCGGAATTAAAGCAAAATCTATTCAGGTAAATCTGAGAGTTTTGATAAACATTACGGATAAAAATTGACAAAGTCTGCGAAGATCTTTTATAATGGCTTCTGAATGAAGGTAGAATATTGCACGTAGACAACTTCTACACACGTTACCCGTTAGCATTGAAATTTCAAACAAAAAGAAGAAATCACCTGAAGGACCTGGAATGTCGTCACGTAATAATGTCAATGCCCAATGACGTAATTTCAGCTCAGTGCACACATTTTTTTTAAATACAAATTGCAAAACTGTATTTATAATTCGTACATTATTCTGCGCGTCTCGACGACATCTAAAAATTTTTTTAAGACCAATTTTAAAAGGAAACTAGTCGATGACTACACAATAAAAAGAAACTGTAAATTTAGATTGATCGTGATTTTGATCCATACTAATTTTGTATATGATTTTATAATGTATTATGAATACTGTGTTATATAATTTTTTTCAATTGTTAGAAGATCGTATCTTAACTGTACAACTGTTAACATTACTAGCAGACAAGCTTTCATGTGTAGCTTCGCTAGTTAGATGAGCTAGTTCATGTCATTAGATGAAACTGAATAAATTGGAAAAATTGAAAAATAAAAAAAAAATAAAAACATAAAATAAATAAAATACATATGTATAATATATACAGAAAACATAATAAAAAAGCAAATTCTCAGAAATTAAATAAGACACTTTTAGGTAACATTAAAAAAAATGTACTCGTACGTTTAAATACTATTAAAAAATAATTTGTTTTAATAAAATAAATAAACCCAATAATTATTCTTACACAATCGATACACGCAGTAATAAAGTGAAGTACATATGTATTAATTATTCAATAAAAATTTAATAGAAATATTTTGCCTGCTACATATTGTTTTTATTTTCTAATCGAAATTAATAGAAATTTATTGCAAGCAACTTTTACAAAATTAATTTCATAGTAATTGATATCACAGTTTTGCCAATTTTAATTTTAAAAATTATTTAAAATTTTTGTAGTAACGCTCAATTTTAATTTTACACAACGTAAACACACAAAATGAAAACAAAATAACAATGTAAAACGTATTAAAGTAAACACGAAAATAAAATATAATTTCATTCGATATCGAATTTAAAAACGATAAACTAATTTCATAACTTTTTAAGCTGGAGGAACATTTCTATTAAATTAAATTTTAGTTTAGTTATTTTAAATTTGATTCCTTTTTAGTTTTAATTATTATAAAAAAGTAAAATAAAATCAGTCGTAAGTAATTAATAGCTTGCTTCTAAATAAATACCACCACAAATCAGAAAAAAAGTTCAATGGCACTAGCAAAAATCTAGAAATACTAGTAAGTTTAAGCTTTATAATACTATTATTTAAAAACTACTTAAATAATGTTTTGCTTTTTTTAATATTTGCGCTACACAAAAAGTTTTTCTTTTTAATACATTTAAACATTTTTTGTTTCGTTCGTGTTTCTATATATTTTTACCTTACGCTGTATGTAATATGTATTTTTTATATGTATTTGAAATGATTGTGTATATCATATTTAACACTACTTTTCAACTTTAGTTGAAATTGCACAATAATGTGGATTTTTTTCTAACTAAAAAACTTAGAATTGAAAGCGCGAGTATTTTGAATTGTTTTCTTAAAATTATTATTAACTAAAGCGTTTATGTTCATTAATAATGAAATCAATTAGTTATTCAACTTTATATTAATTAAAAATCAAATCAGACTTTTTTGATAGTTGTGCGGTTAAATCATGTTTTTTTGTAAAAAATGTAGCCCGATTATTTATATAGATTTTAAGTGTAATAAAATGAAAGGCATTTCCTTGAATGTTAAATACAGAATAATTCGCATAAGGGACAAAAAACTAGGATGTATAGTCGAGACAAGAAAAAAAACCTTAGGGGAGGGCGTTAATTTTTCCTCGCTTAGGCGGTAGGAGTCTTTTTCTAAAAACCCGGCTTAAAATCGGAAAAAAATATTAAAAAAAACTGTGATACCTATGTAGATAATTTCAGCCAAATATAATTTGTTATTTAAAATTGGTTTTCAAAATTCAGTTTGAAGTTTGGTATTCATTTTCTCAAAACCTGTTTGCCATAGGAACCTAATTAGTGAACGAGATTAAGGAGTATTGGATTACGCCCAAATATTGGGCTTTCAAAACCAGTATTTAGAAATTATCTAGGTATTACCGTTAGTTTTTAATATTTTTTGGAGAATGCAAACTTGGCACTTGGATTTTTTTTTCTAAATAGCTACATATATTCTGATGATGAATCGCAAGTAATTCTGTAGTCTTATGAAAACCGTGTTTTGTTTTTTCACATTTCGAAATAAATGCTTTTAAATTCTTTGTTAGTTTAACTTTAAATCCTAGTTACTTACATTTTCCACTCTACTTGAAATATGATTACCTGTTCCATTGCCACTTATTACCCCGCCTGGCACCACCCCAGACAATCCAGCAGCACCACCACCGGGGGTCGGTTTTTCACTTTCGCTCTTCCAAGAAGTCACTGGAATATGCGGAGCAGGCAAACAGGTTCGTAGCGTTTGAACAACTTGTATAGTATCCAAAAGAGCTAAAACACAAAAGTTTCTTTTATTATTATTAGAGTTATTATTATGATGGATCATATTTGCTAGAGTTCAAGTTTGACTTTATACTTGAGACCGCATATACTCATCGATTATTACGTACTCTTCTGTAAGCTTTCGCTCTGCTTCCCGTATGGCTTGCACATGGAAGGCCGAATGTAGGTCTTCATGCGCGCCATGTTACGCATGAGTTCAGTAAACACACGTACAATCTTATCTTGACCCACAACCATGGACTCACGACAGTCTGGAGCTCCCCAAGCACCATTATGTAAAGCCAATAGATCTTTGTTCGATTCTAGCGACTCCAGATTAGAACTACAGAGCAATAAAAATACATCGATTAAAAAGAGTAAACTGATGTAATGAATGCATTTAGCATCTTAAATTCACAGCTTACCGCAAAGCTTCAACCACATTCTTTTGATTCAACTGCTCAGCTGAGTGCGTGGAAGATGACGACGAGGATGAGTGTGCCGATGATACGGTCGGTGACTGTGATGGCGGCGGCAAGTGTGCAGCTGATGGACTAGGGCTCGCATGCTGAACATGTAGATTACTGAGAGGGCCCGAAACACTGTTAATGTTGCCTCCGCCTCCAGTCGAAGATGAAGAAGAACCGCTTGATGAGGCCGACGAATTGCCAGCTACTGCTGCTGCTGCGGCCGCCACCGCTGCCACCTGACTTTGCATAATACCTTGCATTTGTAGATTAGCAGCAGCGGCAGCAACAGCCATTGGGTCAAAATGCTTGGGGTCAAGTTGCTGAAGAATGCGCTGCTTTTCCAGTGTGCTTAAGTTACTAAATTTCTCCAAACTCTGTTGAGCAAGTGCACGATTTTGCTGTTGAATTAAAGCAGCAGTAAGTTGTTGTTGCTGCTGTTGTTTGGCAGCAGCGGCGGCGGCTGCAGCAGCAGCTTGTTGTTGCGCTTGTTGTTGTTGTTGTTGTTGATGATGAGCAGCCGCGGCAGCAGCAGCTGCACTCATTGCACTCTGAATACTATTCTGTTGCTGCTTCGTTAGGTGTTGCAATTGTGGTGGCATTTTTTGTTGACCATGCGATTGAGAGGGCTTTGTCAGGTCTACCTCCCCCCCACAGCTAGCGCTGCCAACAGAGCCAACGCTGCTGCTACCGCTTGAAGCACCTCCGCCAATGCTACTGCTCCCATTGCCGCTAGGACCACCCGTTGCGAGTGGATGAGGAGGAGGCGGTAAATGTGGCAAATGCTGCAGAAATTCATTTCCGACACCAGGAAACTGTTGCTCCATAAATGGCAGCGGAGACACGCCCATATGATTTTTATAGTACCGACAAGCAGGACTTGGACACGACTGCACCACCTCAATAATGAACTCTTTCTCCATACCAAAGTTTTCGCGCCCAATTGTATATGATTCAATGACAGCTCGAACTGTGGCATCAACACTCAGATGCAATCCGTGCGGACCAGACATATGTTTCAACATGACCGCATTCGCAAAGTGCTCAAAAGGAAGCACAATTTTGCCATTTTCTCGCAAAATCAGGCGACCTTGTGTATCCAAAGTTAGACGATTAGCAAGCACCCTGTTTAAAAACAATAAACATTACTATAAATAAATTTAACTGTGATTGCATAAGCATACGCACTGTAAATATGCGGCGCTAGGCAGCAAAGCATTATCTTTCAGATCAGTGAAGCACTGCAGCAATTCGGCGCTCGGATTCCAGCCTTTATTTTGCAAATACAACTGCAACAGCATGTAGAGTTTTTCAGTAACGTAACCGATGCCCGGCATATTGGGATTTCCTTGTTGTCCATCTCCATGTGGGCCACCGCCTACAGGACCCGATGCACCGCCCAACCCATTACCGCCATTACCAGTGCCGGGAGTACTCACGCCGCCACCACCCACGCTAGATCCACCCGCGGCCGGTCCCTTCGACAATGCCGCCTTCATTGTCTCGGAGAGATCCAGTTTATAGTTTTCCGGATAAAAATTCTTTACATGATCCTTCGAAATTTTAAATAAATTTATATAATTTGTTTTCCATAATCCGATTTAGTTATTTTACCAAGTTATTCATTTTAACTACTGAATTTACAGCAACACCAGGCGAAGAACTTTCACCTTTCTTGATCCACGGACTGTGAGATCTCGCAATCTTCTTAATTTTAATTGCAACTTTATAATGAACAACAATAATATTTGTGCATTTAACACAAATTCACTAAAACATTCGATCTGCAATCTACCAGAAATTAGGATTTTTCCTGTACTTATTTCCCAACAAGAAAATTTTCCAGAACCACACACAAATACCCAATCGACAAATTCTTCTAAATTTCCTTTTGGCTTGTCTCTACATTCCTTTCTTATTGCCTTCCTTATTGAACAGGATTCCTTTTGTTGCTGTAACGTATTAAAAGACAAGCCGAAAAGAAAATTGTGCAAAATCCTAATCAAGGCAAGTGTGCAAATGCAAATGTTTGTTTGTTTTTTTTATGCTTTAACATCATCTTTCATTCTCTTGCTCTTCTTAACAAGTGTTGAGTTGTGTTTATACAACAAGAAATCGAGGAAGTCTTCAAATTTAATAAATATTTTTGTGAAAGTAAAAATTGAATATCTATAACATTTTTTTTAAACAGTTTTAAATGAGACTTTAGTTAATGAGACTTTAGACTGCTTTAATTTCTATGTGGTCAATTCATTTCAGTTTCCATCGTTACCCTTTCGTTTCCGTGTTAGGGTCCTGTGGACTTTAAAAATTTGAAGACTACGTTTCCTAAACTATACAGGGTACTGACATAGTTAGAAAGGGATTCGAATTATTTTTCATTTATGTAAACAAAATATTGTTGAAAACTTTTACTTTTGGAGAAAAATTAAAGTTTCGATTTTTTTCAACATTTTATTCCATTCATTCATTTAGCAAAATATATGATTTATCCGTATATTTATCCCAATATTAAGAATCTCTTGCCTTTCCACGGATATATTAGTTATCAGAATCGATTTATATAAATTTCTTTTTTATAAAAAAGAAACCACAGGTAAAATATTATGAAAAATATTTTTATGAATAACGGTGGTAATATCATAACAATTTTTAAATTTTTCGTAACTTTTTGTGTTGCGTAATGAGCAGTGGAATTTATATAACAATTGTCTTTTACTTACATGATTGTAAGCTTTAAAATGCATTTTCCTTTGAAATCCTGTACTGATTCTAACAATATATTTACATATCCATTTATTAATATTAGGATAGATATAGGTTACAGAACGAAAGAGATGAATGAAAAAAAATGTGACTTAAAATTTGAAACTAAATTTTACCTAAAACCACATGTTGGTATCTTGTACACTTTAGGAGATATAAGTGTAAATTTTTGAAATTTCAAAGGCCCATAACTCGGAAACCGGACAAACCAACAGCTACTGATGTTAATGTTGGTGTTCCTACAACAAGCAACAACAAGAGCAATATCAGAGCTACGTCAATTTTCACCAATACTTGTTTCGCTATTTCGAGTTGATGAATCAAAACCAATTTTTCTTTTCGTACGTTTTTACATTAATGCTGGTAATGCTATTAGAAATGCAATAGGGTCAAACAAAAATACAAAAGTCAAATTATTTTATGCACGTGTGAAAACTTGTTATTGTTTTCTATAAGTTGGTCTATGAGGATTGTTTTCATTAAACCCTAAATTAAAATAGAGAAAGAGGTGTTGAAGCGGATAGCTTATGCTAAAATGAAAGTAAAAGTAATCACTCGAAACCCAGATGTATATTTGAGAGAAACAAAGACGGAAAACCACAGAGGTAAAAGTTAACAAATAAATTTAAAAAAAGTTAACATTTTCTTCTGAAAACAGTACCACGCAATTATGATCCGAGTCTACATCCCTTGGAGGCTGCAAGGGAATATGTACGTGCACTGAATGCCACAAAATTGGACCGTGTTTTCGCAAAGCCTTTCGTTGGCAATTTGAGTGGACATCGTGATGGCGTCGCTTGCTTTGGCAAGCATCCTAAACGCCTCTCCACACTAGTTACGGGTGCTTATGACGGCGAGGTTCGCCTTTGGGATCTAGCGAATCGGGTTAGCACACGCAATTTTGTAGCGCACGAAGGATTCGTACGCGGCATTAGCTTCTCGGTAGATGGTAGCCGCTTTTTTACCGTTGGTGATGATAAGATTATTAAGGTTTGGAAATCTGATACACCGGAAATAGGCGAAGATGAGGAACCCGTCAACACGATTCTAAGTCGTCAACTTTTCATGGGAATCTCGCATCATCGCAAGACGCCGTTGTTTGCCACCTGCGGAGAAGTTTGCTCCATTTGGGATGAAAGTCGGAATGACCCATTGAAAACACTGAAGTGGGGCGTCGATACACTACATGCGGTGTCATTCAATCCAGTAGAGACTTCGCTGCTGGCCTGTTGTGGCAGTGACCGCAGCATTATTTTGTACGATCAACGTGAATCCATTCCTCTGCGCAAGATTGTGCTGACTATGAAGAGCAATAAATTGGCTTGGAACCCCATGGAAGCATTTAATTTCACAGTAGCCAATGAAGACTGCAAGTAGGTTTAGTGAATTTCATTAAAAATATTAAGCTTAAATTACTTTAAACGATTTACTTTCTTTTCTTGCAGTTTGTACACCTTCGATACTCGCCGACTTAAGAATCCTATAAAGATTCATTTCGATCACGTTTCTGCTGTTACTGACGTAGACTATGCTCCCACCGGACGTGAATTTGTTTCGTCCAGTTATGACAAAACTATTCGCATTTATAATGCACACCAGAGTCATTCGCGAGAAATTTACCATACCAAAAGAATGCAGCATGTTATTTGCATTTCTTGGTCCTTGGACAATCGCTACATCTTTTCTGGTTCCGATGAAATGAACATTCGTATGTGGAAGGCGAGGGCCTCTGAGAAGCTCGGAGTTATACGACCACGTGAACGTGCCACATTCAACTACCAGGATGCACTCAAAGAGAAATTTGCTGCTCACCCACAAATTAAACGCATCGCACGTCATCGTCAAGTACCACGGCATGTGATCAATACGCAGCGCAAGATGCGTTCAATCAAGGATCGGGAGAAGCAAAAGGAAGCTAATGTTAGGAAACATTCTAAACCAGGCACAGTACCGTTCGTGGCGGAGAAGAAAAAGCTTGTGGTACGTGAAGAAGTTTAAACGGAAATATTTTTATATAGTTTGTATTGTTTAAAACAAAATCCACCGTTTATAATTAAAAACTTCATGTTCCCAGAACTTATTTTTATAATTTTAAGTTTAATTTTATAGTATAATCATTTCTGCAAATTCTCCGCAGCTTTCAAAAAAGCATTCTATCAAAGCAAGTCTTACTAAAAAAAGGATTGACCTTTAAGATGGGCGAGTCTAGTAATAAATACTTTAAGATATATTTCTTTGGAACAGATTTATCTTGGAGAACTGTGTCCAATTTTGTTGTTTTTGGCGCTGATTACAACAATAACCAAATTTCTGACAAAGATGACTCTTTGCGACGCCACCCGCCCCTGTATCAAACCACGTTAAAAATTGTTGGGGCGTGGCCTTGGTTTAGAATTTATGGGCATTAAAAGGTCGAAAAGTTTCAAATTTTTAAGAGCGATATCTGCTAAATTATAAGGTGTTCCGGTGTAATATGTAAATCTATCGATTGAGTCAATATAGATTTTCATTTTTTCAATAACTATGGAAATAAATTAGTTATAGGATAAAATGGTGGAGTTAGTTTTGATAAGAATAATATAATAACAAAGATTCAAATTAAAATCAGTACAAATTTTCAATATTTAATTCTTGAAACTGAAAAATCGCCTGATGTCCAACGGAAGCATTATATGGAAGCACTGCAATGTTCACGAAAATGTTTTGTACTTTAAAATGCCTTATCTTCTAAAATTCTGCACTGATCCTGATGAAAAAAATATACTTAGAAAGCTAAAGGCCTCTACTTTCTTATTATTGTGAAAATTATGTAGATTAATTCTAAATTTTACTTCGAAAAAACTAATGAATGAAAAAGAGTACCAAAAAATCTTTTTCTATTTTTCTCAAAAATTGTTCAATTTTCATTAAATATTATTTAATATAAATGAATGATACTTAAATAGCTATGGAACGCTATTCATATCAGAGGAATATCTTCTACAGTTAGGGAGATACAAGCTATGAGATTTCAAATTTCAAAGGGACTATAACTTCTAACGTTGGCATGTCCAGAAAAAACTTATTGATGTTGGTGTAATTAATTAATTGGACACGGTTCACAATCGTAACTTTAAGCCAATTACATTACTTGATTTTTATATATTTTGTTATCTAGAAACACAGAAAATATAGCACACATTTATTTATATAATACAGTGGTCGGGGAACCGTGGTAAATTACCCCGAATGGGGTAAAATGAAATTTTTGGGGGTAAAAATGAAACTCTTGTGAGTGAAAAGGTCTTCGCCATGGGGTAATATCAACTTACAAAAAATATTTTTGGGTAATAATTGAAAAAGTTCCCCGACCGCTGATATAATACTATTTGAAAATGTTGCAATGAAAAAAGTTAATTGCACAATAACCCTGAAAATTGCAATCTGATGAGTGCAACTCTGGTAAAAATTCATAATAATGTCATGACAAACGGTAAAATTTAAAAGGTGTAAAAGACGCTCTTACAATTGTTTATTTTTCATTGGCCATAAATATTGGTCTTTTGTATTTAAAAATATGCCACGAAGACCATCAAATCGACGCATGGATCACCTTGGTGATGAATCAGACAGCGTTGAAGAGTTCCAATCGCCTGAAGAAGATGTCAACCAAACAAATTATGGTCTGGAATATACATCTACACAACCCAGAACAAAGTTGCGACCCTCAACAAGTCGAAGTGAACAAAATTCATTAAGAAAACAACCAACGGCGCGCAAGAAAACTGGCGGTGCATTACGAGTGACACGTGGAGGAACACCCAGCACCACATCAGCAATCGCGCCAAATCGAGAAACGCTGCCCAAAGGTTCACGACGTCGAAAAATGCAAAAGCCAATGCGGAGGAATATGGGTGTACTGAAAGAAATAAAGAAATTACAAAACTCAACAAGTAAGCATAGAAATAAATCTAATCTTTAAAATAAAAAATATTTTATACAAATTATTGAAGAAGTTTTTATTAAAATTAAACGCTGTTTTACATTTTATAGAGATTCTTATACCACGTTTACCCTTCGCACGCCTGGTCAAAGAAATTCTAATGGAATTAAGTTCTGAGGTTGATCGCGTAACAAAGGTGGCCATGGAGGCCTTACACGAGTCTACGGAAGTTTATGTGACGTATCAATTGCAAGATGCATACACTTTAACCTTACATCGTGGACGAGTGACTTTGTCAGTTAAAGATATGGAACTGTTGCGATTTTTGCATGGTCCAAGATAAAAGCGATTAGTTTAACGTTTTACATACACATGACGATTTAAGAAATAAGAATATCTAAATACAATGTATATTTTTTAGGGATCTAGATTTACCTATTTGTTTTAAAAGTATATACAAATCGTTACTACTACGATAAAGTAGTTAAAGTTATGCATCTTTTAATTATTTTACTATACATTCTTCATTATTATAATATTTTCAAATTGTTTTTTCGAAAATTTATATTTGTTCGAAGATACATGAAAAAATATGTAGTTCTAATACCATAAGCAACTTTTGAATGTAATTACATGTTTTCATTTTGAATTTACTGAGAACGTAGTGTTTTTGATAAAGAAATTGTAACGACGTTAATCAACCATAAAAGATGTCTAGGGAGAATCAAATGGCAACGCTTTATCAGCAGAAATGGAAACAAGTAGTTGACACTTTCCATTTGTATCGATCGACAAGTGGCACGGTTTTGAATCTAGCAGATTATGAGTATCATAATCATAATAATACCTCCTCATAGAGGCTACAGCTTCACCCACCATCCAACAACTCGGCTTAACCCTCTCGCCCCACAAAACACGAAGTTTCTCTTATCTCATTTTCCCTCACTGTGTTCGCTTAGCTGTTCCGTTCTAGCCCAACCCAGCACCAGAGATATTCCAAGCAGTCGAAATTCAAGCATTGACTCGTGTAGTCATCGATTAGAGTGCGACCCTGAAATTTTGTTTTATTATGTTTTTTTTTTGGTTTTATTATTGAAGTAAACTACAAACTGAAAATAAATCTAGATGTGCTTTGATTCAATTATCAAAAATTTTTATTAACTGATTTAACAAAAAATTAGCATATAAAAAATGTGCATATAAGAAAGCTGTTATTATTTAAATATAGTGAACAATATATAAATTATAAGTTAGCAAAAAATTAAACGAAGTTTGTTCACAAGAACGAGCCAGCCAAGCAGTAATCGGCAAGCAAGCTTTTTTCTCTTTATTATACGTAACCCACGGATTTTGTAAGTGTAAAAAACAGGATTCAGAGCCACCCAAGGACACTGAAAGCATGAATGCCCTTGAAGATTTATTGGCTCCATATGCCGATGAGATTGCAAAATTTGCCGGTACTGTGACTTGTTTACAATTCTTATCCGGTGTCTTTCTGCTCAAAGAAATACGGAGAAAGGGTAGCAGTGATACATATCCACCTGGTCCATTACTTGGCGGTGTTGTGCTGTAAGTAACGCAACTTGTTACCGGAAATATTTACACATTTCTCACCAATTCGTTTATATATAGAACCAGGTTATAAATTAGACAATGTGTGTGTAGAAGGGAGGGGGAGACGTTTACCTCTACAAATACTTACACGAGTAACCTGTTGTATTTTTAGTACTTTGTTCTCTTCTACTCGTAAATACGTACATATGTACGCTTGAGAGCGTGATTTGCATATTTTCAGTGCTTTATTATTATTATTTCAATTGATTAGCTTTCAGTTAATACTTTTATCATTGTACTAATATTAGGGCAACTGATATTGTTGTCTGTAGTGCAACTTCAGATAACTGTTGAAAGTACGAATTGTTGAAGCTCTGTAACGATCTTGAAAAGTGTTTGTACACTTTCGAATACAATCTCATATTTAAATTCGTTTATACGCTTACAATAAATGAATATGTATATAAATGAAGTTAAAGATTTTAAATTCTAAATTAAATTCCACGCTTAATTAATGTATTATACCAAAATATAATTACCATTATACACAAAGTCTTTTATTCTTCATTTATACCCAAAAGTAGCTCTATACTCAAGCTTTATATCGAAAGCCTTTTACTCCTAAAAGTGCTGTGTAATTGGTTTAAGGTACTGAATGATAAATAATGCTTAATGCATTTTTCCATGATGACCTTGAAAAGAATCGAATCTACGTTTTACTTCTCTACTCACTTCAGCTCTCCAAAAACCAACAAATGCAATTGAATTTCTAAATCATCAACCTTGAGCTATACACATCTGCGAAATTTGCGCGATTTATACATATTTAGTATATGTATAACTTCGTACTTACATATGTACATATACATATCTAATATTTATTTTTTCGTATAAATTCTTTAAGCATTCAGTTTGAGGAATGAGACCGGTTCTTTGACCGATTGAATCTTGTTTATGTTTCTACATATACTCGTACGTATACAAGTTTAAAAATAAGTCGTCTCAATTGCATAATGCTGAAAAACTATATTTAAAAGAAATAAATTTAACCCTACGTACTCATAGATATGTATAAATATGTTTATGTATTTGCGCCGTGTAAAGAAAATAACATTGTTTCACTAAATTAATTAATTACAACTTTTCTTTGTTAATTGTTCTATACACATATATTTTCAGAACTGTGTTGAGTTTAAAACTTGGCTCTCTCATGGGCGACACTCCTATGATTAAAGTGAATCTTATCGGTTTTGTCATCAATATGTGCTTTATGATAGTGTTTTATCGCTACGCATCGAATCAATATAAAACAATAATTTGGTCGAAAATTGGCATTGCTGCTGGGTTTACCATGGTTTGTTTGCTCTATTCGAATTTCGAAGATGCTGAAAAGATTGAATTCCGACTCGGCATGCTGATTACAGCAATTTTGGTCATTCTCGTGGGATCACCGCTTCTGAATCTCGGTGATATTATCAAGAAAAAAAGTACCGACGGTTTGCAGTTCCCATTCATATTGTCTGGCACGATTGTGGCAGCTTCTTGGATGCTTTACGGCATTTCTATTGGAAGTGCAATGGTTGCGGTATGTACATATATAAATATATATATATATTCATCTAAAGGATTAATTTTGTATAATTTGTTCTTGTTTGCTTTTCTGTTCTCAGTATCAAAATCTTTTACTTTTGCTTTTGAGCTCGGTGCAGTTAATGCTTTTCGCCATTTATCCGAACCCAGGAATGAAGTCAGCTGCTTTATCTGCTTCACCTTCTATGATGGAGAACAAGAAGTCAGAAATAATGAACTCAAATTCCTACACTAGCAATGATAAAAAGCAAAATTAAGATTAAGCTGCCAAATTAGATAGCGACATTTATAAAAATGTTTGCTTAAAAAAGGAAACACAACTTTTTACATGTAAATCTTACTTCTGCTTATTTTGTTTCTTCAATATTTATACATATACATATATATTTATAATATAAGTATATGTTTGAGTAGATATTTATTTGTAATTTTTGACAATAATTCAAATCTTCCACATGTAAATTATTAGCTCTTAAATCCGCTGTAGCTCAATGAATAATAAATTTAGCATTGTATTAGTAAATTATATTAAATAAATTGAAAGCTATTTTTAATAAAAATATCGTTGTTATATTTCTTTTGTTTTTGTTTCAAATGTAGTCACTTTATTGTATATTGGAGTAGCCGAAATATGTAATTCTAAGTTTATAAGCGGTTATAAAAGTCTACAAGCTGTTATAAAAAATTGCTGAAGTTTACTACTATTAGTTCAACTATTAAAGTATAATATAAAAAGCTTCGGATCAATTTTATGAAAAAATTGATTCCCAAACAAATAAAGGATTTGACCCAATTTGATACTTTTAATCTTAAGTTATTGAATTTTCAATTTCTTTTAATGTATATACTTAATACGAGTATAAAAACCTATCATCTGCAACTCGATTTTACAACTAAATATAATTTTATTTTTACCGATAATTTTTGGTTTAGCGATAGCAAAATATAAAAGTTTCAATATTAATAAATACAAAATCGATTTCAATAATTAGCCGTCGAATTTAATTCGATCAACAAACGAAGACTTTGTTGCATAAATTTCATTACACACTAAAAATGCTGTTTATAATTTCTCTTCATTAGTTGCAGGTTTTTCTCTTTCAAAACAAAAAGATTAACACTCTCAGTTGCGATTTCACGATAGATATCTAAGTTATTTGAAAACTTTAAGTTTCTGCATTATAATGATAATTAAAAAGTACTTATCATATAAAATATAATTCCGTTTTACCCCTCTTTGTTTATTCTGTAAAATCTGCATCAGCCGTTGCCACGTTCACAAGCGGCTTCGTTCCGTTGTAATGTTCGCCCAGACTGTACATGTGTCGATGGTAAGTGATGATCAAATTCGGCCCGGCGAACTCATCAGCTCCTTGTAGAGTAGGTGAGCCAGTAGCCTGTAGCACTTCGATGGGAACCTTCAAAATGGACGCTAATGCCTTCAATTCGATTTGGCCGCCCCAGGCGGGGGTGTTGCGTACATCGTCGCAGTAGGCTTTAAATTCATCATCGCTTAATAGATCACCGGTTTTGGGGTTAGTCATGTAACAAATGAGCGAATCCTTGTTAGCAGCTATATAATTGGCGGTCTCCTCACGCAACTGCTTTACACTGTAGTCCAGTCCGAGACCGGTTTGCTGCAACTGATGCCGCACAGCATTATAAAGACAGTCCCCATCCGATGGAATGTGATGTAACATTAATTTACGTTCTTTCAGCTTACTGACGATAGTGCGCAATTCCATGGCTTTGGGTGCATTTTCGCTCTCTTCCTGACTAGCTCGAATCTCTTCTTCGCGTTGTTTGGCTTCACGTAATTTTTTATCGCGCCGTTTCTGTGCCTTCGATACACGTTGTAGTTGCTCCTCTTTACACTGGGCCGGTACATCAGAGACTGCGTCATTTTGCTTGTCGATGGGTTGTTCCGCTTCGCTTTGCTTTTCGCAACATCCTTCATTGACGTCGTTTAGTTCTTTGGCTTGGCGGTGCTCCAAGGCACTTTCCAAGCATGCTATTTCCTCCAGAACTTCTTTACGTTTTTTCTTATCAGATTTTGGAGCATTTTTCTTCAGAGCTTGTTTTTTAGCTTGGAGTTCCCTGCGTTCCTTGCGGTGTCGACCGACGATATCTTCGACTGAAACTTGATCCAGCGCCGTTGTGATGGCGGATATATCTTCCACTGTGTTAACCTCCATTAAATTTTATAATACTTAGAACTAAACAATTTTGAAAAATTTTTCTATAAAACTTGTGGGAAAAAATAGACAATCGAAAAAGGAGATATAATTGAGCAAACTTTCCACGCCGGTTTACGTTTGACACAGGTATATACTTTGAGGGTGAGTTCCGAAAACCCAGGAAAATAGTACTAATTGCACTTTTTCAGTCTAAAAATAGCATAAAATATCAATATCGATAATACAGAAATTTAACAGCAATATTTTCTAATTAAATAATCTTTTCAAATCTAAATTTAAACGATCTTGTTTAAATAAATATTTGGAACAAACAACATCATTTATTATAATAATTTTTTTCTAAGAAAAATATATAATTACCCTATATGGAACAACGTTACTTTTGTGTATCCACTCCACTTTAGGTGTTGTTGTTTGTTAGTAGTTGTTGTATTGTTGCATCATAAAAACTAAAAGTTACAGTAAGTGTAAACCTTTTAACATTTTCTTCTAAAATCCTGCTCGATCATGATGAAACAAAAACGCTTAAAGGGCCTCTACCATCAAAGTTAAAGAAATTATATGCGCTAATTATACATTTGTTTAGAAAAAAATTAATAAATGGGAAAAAAGTACTAAAATTATAAAAGGTCGCTTTTCTCCAAAAGTACTGGTTGTTTGACAAAATTCTAATTGACACCAATAAAGAGTATTTACAATTCTTTTATAGCGGTACCAATTGTATTTGAATATCTCTATTAATTTAGGAGATATGGTGCTAAGATTTTCGACGGGACACAACTCGATAAGATAACGATAGCAAAAAAGTTGTTGTTTCAATCATCATAACAAACTCAAACAACAACAACAATGAAATTGGAGTAATTCCACAACGATAAAATTAAGCCAAAAATTTTAATAGTATTCTTTTCTCTTAAATACTTTTGCATTTTTTTAAAATCATTTTATTACTGTATTCATCAAAAAATGTTGACAATTGAATTCGAATTTTTGACACTATTCAGAAAACAGCTGATATGTAAAGGAATTTATGTTGATTAAAAATTATGAAAACAAATAGGTTTAAAACACCTCAAACTCTTGTTAGGAGAATCATAAGGATTAATTATTAAATAAAATCAGAAATTTACAATGAATTAACTCCAATGTATGTGACAAACCTAACGTGTTACTGGTCACTGTATCCAGTTGCGTCTGCCGGTGGACGGCAGTCTTAAATTCTGTCCACACTACATCTATGCAATGTGGTTGGATGCAGTGAAGCGCTATCTGCGTCGAAGAATCGTGATAATTTTGATATTTGCTATATTGTTTACATATTTATTAATGCAAATGATGAGAAAGGTAAATTGAAGTGAAATACAGCGCCGACGAAAGTTTATTGGCCTCTAACAGAGCCGGTCATCTTTCTTCAGCAGGGTAGTAAACTATCGGTGGTTAACGACGATTTCGTGGTACGTCGAAAACGTCCACTCATATGGCGAACACTTCAGGAACACGTCCAGCAGCAGGATGACAACAATCGCACCAAGGATCGTAGACGCCCCTGTCGCAATACTGTGCAGGGTATGCTTCTTATTGTCGACGAAAATGGCTACTTGTGTGAACGTCTACATGTCCTCTCGAATGACTGTTGTGATGTGGAGCACCGCAACACCAAGTACTACACCTGTGAGACCTGCAATGCGCATCACTGCTGTGGTATCTACGAATATTGCGTGTCCTGCTGTCTTCATCCATCGAAGCGTTCCATATTGGAAGAGGCGCTGCAAAAAATCACCGGACGGCAAGCTATGGTGTACGCGGCCGTAGAGGATCACTTCGAGCTTTGTTTGGTAAAGTGTCGCACTAATTCGCATTCGGTGCAGCATGAGAATCGCTATCGTGATCCTGCGGCGAAGTATTGTTTTGGCCCGACAGAGGCACATGCGTCACAGCTTGAGGTATCGGGAATTGCAGGGGAGTAAATTTATTTTTTTGTATAATGATGGTCGATCAAGGGGAGACGAGAGGGGGGTTTGAGTTTCGGTTATAGGCTGTTAGCTAATTCGGTGTATTAAAATAAAATAAGTTTTTTTTTTATTATTAGCCATTAGGTTGCCTTAATAATTAATTATTTATTATACATAAACTAATGATATTTGAGACTAAAATAAACTAACATTAGTACTGCAAGCATGAACAATGGAATTGAGCCAAAAAGTTAAACTAGGCTGCGCGAAGATAGGCCAAACTGGGAATAAAAAGTATAACGTTATACTATAGAGATTAAGAATTTATCTATACATACATTTAAATTGTACAAAGCTCTGATTTTAATGGAAGAACAAAAAAACTAGAAATAATGTATTAACTTTGAGATTAATGAGCAGCAAATTCAAAACGCGAAAGATCATCGCTTTGGATGTTGAGAACTTTAAATGTAAGAAGAGTTAAAACATTAATGATGTACATACTAAAGGAAATTTTGGTTTATTAACTCTGATGTAAGAATAAATATTATTACTAAATATGAATATCAAAGAAATAGAAGTAAATACTTATTAGAAATGTATTTTTTTAAAGAAATATTATGGTTTAAAAAAGGTTATAAAGTAGTAAAATTAGAATTGATGTACATATTTAATAAGATAGTAATGTATAAAATAATAAGAGCTGTAAATTTATTGTGCTATTTTAACCAACGAATAAATTATTAAACAAGACATAATAACAATAATAGATAAGCAGGGAAACTAAGTGAATAATAACAGACTAGCTATAGGCAGAATTATTTATAGTATATATATATAAGTTTTGTAATTTCTTAGAAATAAAACTCGTGTACATTGGAAGAAAATTAATTGAAGATTGCATGTATGAATTTGGATTTATTTTTTTTCGAACTGGAAGAAGACTGCAAGAAACACAGTAAACATGATATATTCCATACTTATCACATATGTACATACATATGTTCTAATGCAAATAATGAAAAATCTAAATTCAAGTGCACATAAAAATTGTGCTAAAAACATCAGTGAGATCAACTCCTCATTTTGCACTAAATTTCTACAGTCATTTCTAAATAGTTTCAATCCACAATTTCATTATACATAAATCCCACAATTTCAACTTCTACTTTTAAGGTGGGAACTCTAAAACTAAACATGCCCTCTTTCGTTATCAGTTTTATTTTCTATATGTATTTATATCTCCCTCTCTTGAAAGCTATTTTTGTTTGCATGTGTTTTTAACGCCCCTATAAACGATAAACGCTTTTCAGTTTAACACCCGTTTTGTTTTGTGCTTTTTGTAATTTTTCGTTCTTTTGACAGACGGAGGATAAACGATAACAAATGAAATACACCACGCGCTACTGGTGTAATAAATAATAATGACATTAATAATAAAAAAATAATTAAAATAAAATAATAACTGTATTAACTAACTGGCCAATAGTCAATATGCGACGGTACGCGAGGCGCGGCGTGAACAAAAGGCCAAATGAAAATGGGCCAAAACTCAGCTGAAATTTCATATCTGAAATTTCATATACAGCTGAAATATTTCATGCGAGCCAAATCTCATCTGTTTAGACACTTTTTTTTCACACGAGCCAAATCTCATCTGAAATTTCATATACAGCTGAAATATTTCATGCGAGCCAAAACTCATCTGTTTAGACACTTTTTTTTCACACGAGCCAAATCTCATCTGAAATGAGCCAAAACTCAGCTGAAATTTCATATCTGAAATTTCATATATAGCTGAAATTGATTCATACAAACAACTTCCAACTTACAACTTCACCCATTTTTCAATTTTCACATACAAAAAGTTTCGGTAATAAATATAGAATTAAATTATAAATACGTATATAACAATTATTACTTACTTCATATTTCAACATTACTCTTTCATTTCTGTTAGATTTGGTCGGACCGATTTCCTGATTAAGTTGTTGTTAGTATTTTCACATGCTTTGCAGCCTTGCGTTTACGAAACGGGATAATGGAAGCCAAATTTCCAGAGAAAAACATGTTCAAACAGACGCAAGCAAAGAGGCTAGCGTTTAGTGTAATTGTGCATTATTATAATTTGTATTTTGCATACAAAATGAGAAAGTATGTATTAAATCGATAAAGTTAAATGCAAAGCGTCGTTTATAAAGGCATTAAAGATATAAAGAGATAAATGTTTATATGAAAAGTGATTTTATAGTGAAAAGACATGGTGAATGCACGTGTTGGTGCAATATTCTGCTGAATATATTATTTCAATGTTATTATGCAATTTTAATTACAGTTCTGTGTGAAAATATAAACGTAATTAATTCACAAATAATTTCCACAATAATAACACAAAAAACATCAACATACAAATGTCAGATTGTTGCGACACCACCACCGCGACCTTTCTCTGTGATTCTCACAAATTCATGCACCAAATCTTTGGACTTTTAAAAATTCCCTAGAAAATTCCCTAAAATATTGTACATATGGCATCACATTTCTGTCTGCAAACAATGGCGCAAACTTACACGTAAACGCAAATGTCGGCTCGAAAAGCTTACATTATCGGAGTTTGGTTTACAGCCTTATAATGTAAATAGTTTGAAAACGAAAACACAAATGAAACCGAAAACGAAACGAGCCAAACTAGTATAATAGAAGCTTTTCGTTCGTATTGCAGACTTGCGTTGTATTGCAGAGAGAAAATGTTGCCATGTGTACAATATTTGAAGCATTTTTATAAGTAATTTCTAGAAACGCAAAGATTTCGGGTAGAATTCAGTGCAAAAGCGTGTCGGCAACACTGTACACAACATTATGCACATACAATTCGACAACTTGCAAAACACAAACAATTTTACACTAGGCGATAGCCTTCTTGCTTTCGCTTGGTTTCTCGACTTTTTTCCTGGAAACTGCCGATCCACACCTCGCGTAGCTGATAAAATCTGCAAAGCATGTAAAAATACCAACAACAAGCATTTTTTTCGTTTAGTGGATTTTACTCGAGTTTTGTTATGCTCAATTGTCAAACAAACGAAAAATGACGAAAAGCACAAAACAAAACTCATGAAAAACATATGTTTCGTTTTCGTTTACGTCTTGAAACTTTTTACATTATAAGGCTGTTAGTTGAGTTTCAGTTTCCGTTTGAGTTTGCGTTTACGTTTACGAGTCGTTTTAGTTTATAAGGCTGTAAATCAAAACCAAAACAGAACAAATAAACAAAACTGAACGCCATATAAATGCGCGTGAGATTATTTTGTCGTTTATCAGCGTTAAAAGGTTGAATGGAAAATAGTTGCAAAATAATTGACAGTATATTCCGTTAAAATTTTCGTTTCAATTAATATATTTTGAAGACGTTTTAAATTTAAAGCAAAATATTGAAATACATACTTTATTCTTTTATACATATACTGAAACATGTATGTACATAAATCATCACTACATCAGATGACTTCTTTAAATGACTTTCCATGATCAATCCCATAACATAGATCGTTGCCTTTCATATACGCCCATGCCATACGCTTCGACGTCCAGTAAATGCCAACCTCTCCCTTGGCGTCAATTGTTATGGCTCCACCCGTCCCGGTCAGACGCTCTGTCATTTCTTGACACGACATCTCCACAGCTTGTTGCGCTGACCTTCCTTCGTATTTCATCTTCTCCAAAATCTTTTGTGCTAAATTAAAACGCATGATGGTTTCACCATGTCCTGTGGTAGATACGCCTCCGACTCGATTATCAGCATATGTGCCACAACCCAATAGAGGTGTATCACCAATGCGACCCGGTATCTTTCCCATTATGCCACCAGTGGAAGTGGCTACAGCAATATTGCCATCTTCATCAATGGCCACAGCACCCACAGTGCCTGGTTCATCGGAACGAGTCTCCTCTTCCTGCACTTTCATTTTCCGATCTAATTCAGTGCGTGCAAACCTCGTATCCAAACCAAGGCGCTGGCGTTCTCGAAATTCCTCCAAACCTTGTCGGGCACTCTCGGTGACCAGCGAGCCGGCTGTTTGTACCTCGAAACCTTGCTCCTGAGCAAAACTCATCGCCGCAGCACCGCCTATAAAAGTGTGATTCGTTTGCTCCATCACCTTGCGTGCCACTGAGATGGGATGCATGATATCGTGCAAAAGCGTAACACAACCTGCATCGAGGCAGGCGCCCTCCATAATGCTAGCCTCTATCTCAACATTACCGTCAGAATTGAGACAGGAACCGAAGCCAGCGTTAAAGTTTTCATCTAACTCCATGCAGCGTACAGCGGCTTCAACCGCATCCAAAGCAGCCGTCGAACGCTTGGACGTGTTGACCTCTTTACTCCTGTCCTCTCCCGACAGTTCCACATCAGGTGTTTCTTGTATCAACAACGGAAACGCTGTGCGTAGCGCTTGTTTCATGCCATTCAGCTTGCCCTCAACGCGGACATCCGATATAGCGCCAGCCCCTCCATGTACAAGTAGAACAGGTTGTAGCATTGCTTGGCACTCCCCTTTTTTTCCTGCTATATCTATAAAATCAACAAAAATATGCTCAAATTATACTGCCAATTATTTTGCAACTATTTTCCATTCAACCTTTTAACGCTGATGTCTCAAAGGAAATGTAATCAAAGGCTAATAATTGGTTCAATTAAAAAATTTAATATTTTATGTATGTATGAAAAAATCCGCTCGGAATGATTTCGTAATACAGAAACTACACAAAAAAGGACTTAGAAATAAGATTCCATATAATGATTCACATCGTTACCTAAAATGCAAAACAACGTTTGGTATAAAACAGTATAAATATTGTAAATGTTAAGCCTTAGATAGACTAATCTCTGACTACCAGACTGGAAACTCCTCTTAAATCCTGAGAGAGCTCAAAAAATTGTCCGTCCGCGTGTTCACATACAGTGTATTTGAATTTTATGGTGAAATTGTCGACTTGTTACAAGCTAAAATAGGCAATCACAAAGCATGATATCTGAAAAGGTAAACCGTTTTGCTTTGTTACCACACCGTACAAAATGGTGGGGTGAGTTAGTGGCAGGGATACCAATGACACAACTTTATTACTAATTATTTTTTGGTTTTTAAGTAAACATTAATAGAAAAACTACTTCCCATTTATAAGTTCTCGAGGTTTTGACGATTTCTAAGCTGTTTGGAAATATTAAAAAGTAATGAAAACTTATCTATTTTTGTAATTTTTCATTTCTCTTTTATTTAAATTAATATGTGTTAACACAAATAAATTTACAATTCATTTATTTAAATTAAAATTAATTAAACATAAACAAATTCTCAATTCATGCATTTAAAATTGAATTCGTTTAAATTAAAGACCAAAAGAACTAAAATCACAATTCAGTAAATATTAAACTATATCACAGATCAATATTCAACAATACATGTTGAATACGTTGGCATCTCTTTCGGCTAAAAATACGCGTGGTAGGTTAAAAACAGCTGACTAAATTTGTGAAATGAGTAATTTTTATGAATTTCAACTTCGTTTTACGTGCAAAATATTCAATATTGTGCAACTATAAGACTTAAAAAAGGTCTCAAGTACATTTCTAGAAGCGTGCGTTGCTTTTAAAACTGGCTCCTTGGTCTTTTTTACGTATTTGAAAAATCATATTTCTGGCTTATTGCTGTGAAGAAGAATAAGAGTTGCATTCCTCTCAAAATATTTTGTAAACAAATTTCTGGACTGTCAAAATTCGTTTCCGAACTGTCAAAATTACATGCGTTTTGTTTTTGTAATCTACGGCACCCAAGCCTGATTTCACCAACACATTCAAAGCGAAAAAAGAGTTTCTAGTCTTGTAGCCTTTGTTGCTTGGTGCTTAATGCAGAGATAATTATCTCTGGCTTATGGTTTGTTCAGATGTTCTGTGATTTCGTGCTCTTTAATAATTATAGTTTAAATAATGTTTGCTTCATAAAAAAAGAAACACAATTACAAAAAAATACGGAATATATTTACAAACACCAGGAAAAAAAAAAATCAAGTAAGTGGAACTAATCGACTGAAAATCGACAATTGGTTACTAGGCGGCTTTTTTCTTGTAATTCCAAGCAGTGAAACGATTTCTACATATATTTGTAAAACTGTACATACGTATATTTCACTGCTTGAAATTACAAGAAAAAACTGCGTAGTAAGGTCGTGGTTACGCTACCGTGCATGCTTGGCAAGTAGGACTTTTTTGTTGTTGTTTTGTGCATACATATGTCGTTCTCACCTTCGCACACAAAACACAAAGAAATAAGGTGGATGGGTAAAGTTGTACCTTTTCTGTTTTGGTGTAAAAGATTGAATGGGATACACATAAGCTAACAACAAACCAGCAAGAGTGATATATTCGGCCTAACCGAATCTTAGATACCCTACACCTAAAAGTTTTAAAAAAATGTAAATGAACGAAATATTTTTTATTTAGATTTTTCATTGCAGAACAATAACATTATAGAGTGAAATACAAACTGAAACTAGAGAAAATATGTTTCGGGGGCGGCATTTTTTGAAATCAAGTATTGACTAATTAAAATCTAGGAATTTTTGGGGTGGCAAGTTGACTAACTGTCTCCATGATTGCCAGCTACGCCATTAATAGTAAAAAAGCGGGCGGGCAGTTTTTCCTTAATGTTTTATTGGAAAATAAGTTACGTAAAGGTTTATTCAGGAAGTTTATATATATAGCAATATAATGATTTAAGACCCTATTTTGCCTGTTTAACATAAAAGTGACAGATTTTGCCTATTTTCAATACCAACCTGTACACCATAACAAAGAATATTTCTGCATTTCATTATGATATCATCATAGGGTGTAGGGTATAAAAAGCAAGCACGGTAGCGTAAGGCCGTGGTTACGCTACCACTACCATTAGTATACTAATTACATTCATTTCCAGAGGAACAGTTGGGCTTCGGAGCAGCGGATATGGCGCCGGATTTAGGGTAAGTGTTATTGTAGGAATTAAAATAGATAAGTATTTATTGCATAAATTTTATTGTTTGCATTACTTTCAGGCGAAGTAAAGGAGAGAATTGATCAAGAAGACAAAACTAAGAGAGAACGGGATTTCTACAACGTCATGTTGGCGTTCTCCAAAAAAATATATGAGGAAATATATGAGGTCGAAGCTTTCCAACTGATGACCGATGGACGAAAAACGTTTATGGATGCCGGCTAATAACGTAAGCCTTCTCGTAGTAATGCTTAGCAGACAATCTATTAAGAGGATAGCCCTGAACCTCTTGCGATTGTCTGCGGCATAATTTTGATTTGAATATCAATAATTTTTGTTTTTTCAGTTATTCTGGCTGGGAGTTTCACCTGTAGAAGGCTCTGCAATAGAGCGCCAAGTAATAAATAGAATTATAAGTAAATAAATATAATATAATTATAAGTAAATAAATATAATTGCTTTCAAATTTATTTACTTGTTTAATTTATTAATTGAGAATCGAAATTAATTAAAAGTGTATTTGTTTCGTGATGTTTGTTAAGGTTTCATCATCACAATCGTTTAAACATCATCATCGAAGTAGTGTTTATAGAATATATTATATTTTATATATTATATATATATAATATATATAATATATAAATATATATATATATATATAATATTTTATAGAATTTAGCTAGTCACCGAGAGTGCTTGACAAGGTTTGTAGTACATATTTCATTATATGTATAAAAGAATAAAGAATGTTGTTGTGAAGAATAATGTTTTAATATTTTTTTATAAATTTAAAACGTCTTCGAAATATATGAATTGAAACGATATTTTAAACGGAATATTTTCATGTCTCAAAGGAAATGTAATCATAGGCTAATAATTGGCTCAATTAAAAAATTTAATATTTTATGTATGTTTGTATTAAAAATTAAAAGTATAAATTTATGTTAAAGTAAAGAATTTTTGACTGAAATCAAAACTTATAATTAAGATGTAAAATCTATATAAAACTCAACAATATTTAATATTGTAACTTGCTAATAGACAGGCCTAATAAGGGCCTAATACACATATACACAAACATATTAATATATTAATAGTAAAAGATTTGATTAAAATGGAAAAATGTGTGCATGTTATTAGTAATTGTAAATATCATGTAATTAGCACCAAATTTAATTGAATTTTTACTAATTAGATACGGATTTTAAAAAATGTAAGTATTCTGGTTATAAGAAATTAAAATTAGAATGTAGAAATACCATATTATGAGAACTTAAGCCTGTAAGATTATAGATACAATTTTATACATATACGAGCATGTATGTATATAAAACTATAAAATATATCAGTTCTCAATGATTTGAACGTGGAAAATATTACAAGCTTTTAACACAGATTTTATTATTGTTACTTAATTCATACTCCTATTAATAAAGTGTACTAAAACTTATCACAATCTGAGTTTATGTGCCTCTGTAGATACTTAAAATCAGATAAAAGATATAATAAAAAGTCTATCTAAGGATATCTGTATAACATTTGGTGTGTACTTTCTATGGAATGTTTTGTGTTTATAAAGTATGTATAAAGAAATATAAAAGACAAAATTATTATTATGATATCAATATGCTTACAGAGTTAAACAATCACGATAAAGATCATCATCATACATCGTGTTTTAGATAAAAAAATAACTTCTATACAGGTAAGTAATGAAAATATATGCAAAATTAAATATTTTCAAACATTTTTGCGCATTAATTTTGGAAGAATAATAATTTATATACAATAAATACAATACCTAGTAGTAACTGAATTTTATAACTGAACACCATGCACTTTTCGATATTTCTTTCACTCTCCGGCACTCTTCTCCATCTCTTTCACTCTCTTAGATTGACTCCCACTCAATGCTGCATTTTATTTTTAATCTGCACAATGGCAACACTGCCAACTCTACGACGATCGTAGAAGGGTTCCGGTTTTCCGCCACGTGCCCCGATGGCCGTCAGCGCCGCAAACCCGGTACCCACTGGTAAAAGATTGAGCTTGTGCCCCACTTTGGTTAGATAATCCTTCGTGCTGCTTGGTACCTCGGCCTCAAAATCAACATGCATGGGCGCCAATTGATGATGAAGTCTACCGTCGTTGACGGCCTGTTCCATCGTTTCGTTGAAGATCAGATACTTCATTATAGCCTGGAAAAGGACAACAAAGGGGAGTGAGTAAAGCAGAGCGTATCGAATTCAGTATGTAAGCTATTTCTTGACTTACCCATGCCACAGTTGTTGTTATTTTGGTCCCACCGGCGGCCCCCACCAGCATACGAACATTTCCCTGCTTATCAAGTATTATGGCCGGACACATCGAGGACATGGGTCGCTTTCCGGGTTTTATATAATTAGCAGGCGAAGCAGGAACTCCGAAGCTATTGATAACACCGGGCGTAGAGAAGTCGTCCATCTCGTCGTTGAGTATGATTCCGGTCCGACGCGAACGCACCTTAGCACCGAAACTAGAGAAGGTCGGAGGTTAAAGTTGTTATGATTGTTATTGTAATTGATCTATAATTCCAAGAGCTACATTTATATGTCCACTACACACTTACTAGTTATTAACCGTACTTGTTATAACGACCGCATCTCCATTCGGTGCCATCACCGCCATATTCGCTGTACCGTGATCCTCTTCGACGGTGAAATTGGCTCCATAGTAATCGTAGTTCGTGAATGTTTTGTCATCGTATATCATAGAGCGTACTTGATCGGCAAATTTTGGACTAATCAGGTTATTGAAGGTTTCAGTGATAGTAGCCGCCATGTCCGGCTCATTTTGCAGGTCACCCAAATTGGTGCGCTGACCGAAAGCATGCTTGAACGTCTCGATTGTGCGTTGCCAGTAGATATCGTGATTATCAGTATATAAGTCACTCATAACATTCAGAATAAAGGCCAGAATGGCACCACTGGAAGGTAGTGGAGTGGTATACAAAGTATAACCTCCGGTAACGTTGGCCATCACGTGATGAGTATCTTCCCAAGTAACTCTAAGAGAGAGAATTGTATTACAAGGATGTAAGATGAAAGACAAAACAGAGTAGAGGGGAACCATTCTCTTCCTCCTCAACGTCTTGCTGCTCTTTCCTCTTCGATCCTTGATCTTACCTGTAGTCACGTAAATCCTGTTCGGTTATGATGCCTCCAGATTCTTGTATATCCTCGATAAACATTCGACCGATTTCACCTCCGCCATACATAATGTCAGCCCCATGTTCGGCAATTTGTTCCAACGTTTTTCCCAAAACAAGGCGTTTCATATATTCGCCCTCCTTGTAGAGGGTACCATCTGGTTTAATGAATACCTCCGCCATAGATGATTCCGCGCGTATCTCCGTCTCTTTCGATGCCAAAGCAGCTGCTAAATATTTGGACACCCAATGACCCTTTCGACACAGTTTAATGGTCGGTTCAAAGAGCACCTTCCACGGTAAACGTCCATATCGTTTGTGCAGCTCCCAATAGCCAAGTAATTCACCCGGTATAGCACCCGCTATGGCTCCTAATCCATAAAATCATTTATTATGTATAGGAATCTGTTAACATTTCACATTAGGGCCACAGATCCAGGACCACACTCACCCGTTATAGCTTTTTTTCCGATAAACATATCTTCGCGAGCGGCCGCTGGTGCCGATTCACGCGCTGTTAGGGTTTCAATTTTTCGTGAAGATTTTTTGTATATCGTTGCAACAAATCCACCGCCCAGACCCATACTATGAGGCAAAATGATTCCCTCGCAGAGTAACGTTGCAATGGAGGCATCTACGGCTGAGCCGCCATCTTCTAGCATTTCGCTATGAAAATGTAAGAAAAGAACATCGCGTAACGATCGGGAGCATTTCGATAGATCTTTAAGGATTACCTGCCAATCTTGGCACAACCACGTCCATTGGAAACAATCGCTCCATGTCTTGTGGATGGGACCGCATCGATGCCGTTGGACTTGTCACCAGAGCTGTATAAGCCGAATATCAAGCTTGGAACTATAATAATTAGGGCGATCACAACAAGTAGTAGAAATGTTAAGGATTTTTTCGATAGAACCAATCTGCAAAATTATTAAAAAAGAAAAAGTAAACAAATAAATTTATTAATAAATAAGTAAATAAATACAAAAATAAAGAAATAAATACATTTATTAATTGATATAAAAATAAATAAATAAGCAAATCAATAGATAAATAAATAAATAGATAAATAAATGAATAAATACATAAAAGGCGAAAGTAAAGAAATCATATGTATCATAGTATACCAGTACACATGAGGTATGTACTATATTTTTGAACGAGTGTATAACTTAAAACGTTTTTAAATTTTATCTGCAATTTTTTTAGCTGATTGTACTATACAATAATTTAAAACAAAGTAGAATGGCAATTATTAATA